>OZ024829.1:37207704-38497704 GCA_964016985.1 Anodontia alba
CGCGTTTTCCGGCGTCTGATCTGGGTCTACACTGTTTGCCAATGTCCCATTTTCATCTGCTTCAGATGAAATGTGACATATTCTCTTAATAATAATAATAACAATAATAATAATGATAATAATAATAATAATAATAATAATTATTATTATTATTATTATTATTATTATTATAAAATACTTCACAGTGTCTTCTGCTGCAATTAAAGTATTGGAAAAAAAAGGCCTGGGCTATCAGTATAGACCCAGATCAGACGACAACATACGTCTAATAAATGGATACTATAGAATACCTGTTATACTCAAAACATTGGACAGACAGTCCTGAGGTAACAGTGTAGATTAGATGCCATATTGCATCTAATAAATGAATACTGTAGAATACCGTATATACCCTAAGTATTGGATAGACAGTCCTGAGCTAACGCTTTAGACCCAGATCAGACGCCACCTTACTAAGTATTGGACAAATAGTCCTGAGCTAACATTGTAGACCCAAATCAGATGCCATGTTACATCTAATAAATGAATACTGCAGAATAACTTAAATACCCTGAGTATTTGACAGACAGTCCTGAGCTAGCACTGTAGACCCAGATCAGACGCCACCTTACATCTAATAAATGTCTAAGAAGGACAGTCCTGAGGTAACAGTGTAGACCCAGATCATATGCCATGTTATATCTAATAAATGGACACTATAAAATACATTAAATGTCCTAAGTATTTGACAGACAGCCCTGAGCTAGCACTGTAGTCCCAGATCAGATGTCAGCTAACATTTAATAAATGTCTAAGACAGACAGTCCTGAACTAACAGTGTAGACCCAGATCAGATGCCATGTTATATCTAATAAATGGACACTACAGAATACCTTAAATACCCTAAGAAGAAAATGTGACAACTCCAAGATCATACTTTCGCATTATGTACATAATGTAAACATTTTTATTTATATTCAGCTATGAATTTTCATTTAATTCTAAACAAACTTTTTTTTTTCATTTTAGGTATAAGATGAAGTTCTATGAACATTAGGAAGAGTCATCAGATTCCGGATTCTAGTGAAGTTAAGTATTGTATTTTTGTATTTTGTATTGTTCTGTTGGTTTGATTTGGATTGTTTTCATCAGGTTTCTCTTTGGTTCAGTTTCTTCCGGGTTTGTTTGTTTGTTTTCTCTATTTGGATTGTAGTGTTTATTGTATTGTATGTTGTAGTGTAATGTGTTTATATTGTATCATATAGTTGGTTACGTTTCATTTGGTTTGGGGTTAGTGGTGTCTTTCGGGGTCATTTTTTTTTTCTCTATTTGGATTATAGTGTTTGTTATATTGTATTGTATATTTTAGTGTAGTGTAATGTATTGTATTGTATTATGCTTGTTTCCATTGATTTTGTTTTAGTTTCTATTTGATTTGTTGCATTTGGTCTCATTTGGGTTTTCTCTGTTTGGATAATGGTGTTTATTGTATTGTTTTGTAAATTGTGTTGTAATGTTTTGTATTGATTTATATATTTGGTTTTGTTTTGTTTTGTTTGGATTGGTTGTTTCTGATTGATTTAGTTTCCTTGGTTTGTTTGGATTCCTCTATTTGAATTGTAGTGTTTATTGTAATGTATTTCTATTTGGATTGTAATGTAATGTAATGTAATGTAATGTAATGTATAATATTGTATTTTGGTATGGTGTGGCGTGGTATGTTGTGGTGTGGTGTGATATGTTGCGGTGCGGTGAGAAGAGGTGAGGTGAGGTGCGATTCGGTGCGATTCAGTGCGATTCAGTGCGATTCAGTGAGGTGCGGTGCGATGCGGAGTGGGGTGGTGTGGTATGATATAATATGGAATGGCATGGTATGATAGGTTACTTATTGTGTGTTCTTTTTATATTTACAGGTGGATCTATGGTAGACTGAAACTCATTGAAGGACTGAAACCGATTACTGGTTGTAAGTATCTTTATTTCATAACTGTGTCGAGGAATTAATATATGTTTGTTACACGGACATTTTTTAATGTAATACCCCATGATTCAAGAAGGGTAATTGTCATTTTCTGGCGAAAGAATGTGCACAATACTGGTTAACCGCTTAGAGGGCTAAGCCTGCCCAGTAAACGTGGGGTTAGGTAAACTGACAGCACTCAACATGACCTCACTGGGTTGACTAGGCCGTAAAACCTCAACACAAACAAACAAACAAAAAATGTGATACCCTGTTTACGCCTACTGGCCCAAGATTGGCTGATATTCTGTTTCAAATTAAAAAGCGTCCGGGTGACCGCTCACGACTTCGGATCGCGAGGTTCCGAGCACTAATCCTGCTGGGGGCGGAATTTTGCTTATGATTGTACAGAGCCTTTCATTATCACCCTTCAATCGTCTCAATATGAATTTATGTTGAAAAAAAAATGCCAAACCATCATCATCATTATTTCAACACGAAAACACGCTTATACAATTTTGACCCCCTTAAACCCCACTTTTATATAATAAAACTGGGGTTTTGCAGGGTATACATCATTTTCACCTCTTTTGCTAAAACATACATTATGGTACTCATTAGAATCGCCACGACGAGACGGTTATAATGAGTACCCACACACCATGTTTTGAGGAGACATTAAGAAAACATGCCTAATTAATGAGTGACTGAGCAGACTACTTCACTGTGATTCTTTTGATAGATCAACATGTAGGTGTTTTAAAAATTAAGAGTTTCTTTTCTTTTGTTTCCTTTTGATTTCAGGAAAACGGGTGAACCTAAGCACACCCCTAAGAAGTGAGCCTACATGGGCTGTAACTGGTATGAACTGACAGGTGTTTACTTTGACAGACGACAGCAGGAAAAGGAGCTAGTCTTGGTCATGTGTAAAGTGGATAAATTTGAAGGTAAGAAATGATGACATAAGCAGAAGAAAGTATGCATCGATTGCAAAGTTGTTTCCCAAGAGGTCTTTGTATGGAAGGTAATGGAAAAATAATTGTGGTCCGAGGCCAGGTCATTCTAATAGGAGAAAGCAGTCAGTTAACTCCCTTGATTACTTTCTGTAAATAACCAGGTCCAATGTATTAATTGAATTCTTCTGCTTTTATCATTAATGTTTCCATTAAGTATCACTTCCTTTTCCTTCATAAATCTAATTTTAACAAGGTCATATGCCAATACACCTTCCAAAATATTTAAAAGAAACATTTTCGGTGCAATGAAATATATAATATTAATTATCTTTCATGTGGATATGGAGAAATGTAAAGTTAAGAATTTGTTAAATTCCACTGATGACCTATGATAAAAGCAGAGGATTCCAGTTAGAAGGACCTGGTTAGTATTTGATCTACCTTGGACTTTACCTCTCAAGGGAGATAATAGAAATACTGCTGCTGTCTCTCATTGGAATCCTCTGCTTTTATCTTAGGTCATCATTGGAATTTAACAAAATTTTACATTTCTCCACAATATTATACATTTCATTGCACAGAAAATGTTTCTTTTAAATATTTTGGACTCTGTATTGGCATATGACCTTGTTAAAATTAAAGTTAAGGAAAAGGAAGTGATACTTAATGGAAACACTAATGATAAAAGCAGAGGAATCCAATTAACTGGACCTGGTTATTTATAGAAAGTAATCAAGGGAGTTAACTGACTGCTTTCTCCTGTTGAAAGAGCTTCACTTACACTTTATCAGATATTGCTTAACTTCAGCACATTTATGCCGAGTGTATATTTCACCATACCTCTTTGTACCGATCCATTTCCAGTAAAAGGGGTGTCAGATTAGATTTAATTATTTCTTTGTTGCACAGAAATTCATGTACTTAATGAAAACTGTGTTGATCCTGATCAGACGCCGCGTTTTCCGGCGTCTGATCTGGGTCTACACTGTTTGCCAATGTCCCATTTTCATCTGCTTCAGATGAAATGCATCTGCTTCAGATGAAATGTGACATATTCTCTTAATAATAATAATAACAATAATAATAATGATAATAATAATAATAATAATAATAATTATTATTATTATTATTATTATTATTATTATAAAATACTTCACAGTGTCTTCTGCTGCAATTAAAGTATTGGAAAAAAAAGGCCTGGGCTATCAGTATAGACCCAGATCAGACGACAACATACGTCTAATAAATGGATACTATAGAATACCTGTTATACTCAAAACATTGGACAGACAGTCCTGAGGTAACAGTGTAGATTAGATGCCATATTGCATCTAATAAATGAATACTGTAGAATACCGTATATACCCTAAGTATTGGATAGACAGTCCTGAGCTAACGCTTTAGACCCAGATCAGACGCCACCTTACATCAAATAAATGGATACTTTAGAATGCCATATATATCCTAAGTATTGGACAAATAGTCCTGAGCTAACATTGTAGACCCAAATCAGATGCCATGTTACATCTAATAAATGAATACTGCAGAATAACTTAAATACCCTGAGTATTTGACAGACAGTCCTGAGCTAGCACTGTAGACCCAGATCAGACGCCACCTTACATCTAATAAATGTCTAAGAAGGACAGTCCTGAGGTAACAGTGTAGACCCAGATCATATGCCATGTTATATCTAATAAATGGACACTATAAAATACATTAAATGTCCTTAAGTATTTGACAGACAGCCCTGAGCTAGCACTGTAGTCCCAGATCAGATGTCAGCTAACATTTAATAAATGTCTAAGACAGACAGTCCTGAACTAACAGTGTAGACCCAGATCAGATGCCATGTTATATCTAATAAATGGACACTACAGAATACCTTAAATACCCTAAGAAGAAAATGTGACAACTCCAAGATCATACTTTCGCATTATGTACATAATGTAAACATTTTTATTTATATTCAGCTATGAATTTTCATTTAATTCTAAACAAACTTTTTTTTTTCATTTTAGGTATAAGATGAAGTTCTATGAACATTAGGAAGAGTCATCAGATTCCGGATTCTAGTGAAGTTAAGTATTGTATTTTTGTATTTTGTATTGTTCTGTTGGTTTGATTTGGATTGTTTTCATCAGGTTTCTCTTTGGTTCAGTTTCTTCCGGGTTTGTTTGTTTGTTTTCTCTATTTGGATTGTAGTGTTTATTGTATTGTATTGTTGTAGTGTAATGTGTTTATATTGTATCATATAGTTGGTTACGTTTCATTTGGTTTGGGGTTAGTGGTGTCTTTCGGGGTCATTTTTTTTTCTCTATTTGGATTATAGTGTTTGTTATATTGTATTGTATATTTTAGTGTAGTGTAATGTATTGTATTGTATTATGCTTGTTTCTATTTGATTTGGTTGCATTTGGTCTCATTTGGGTTTTCTCTGTTTGGATAATGGTGTTTATTGTATTGTTTTGTAAATTGTGTTGTAATGTTTTGTATTGATTTATATATTTGGTTTTGTTTTGTTTTGTTTGGATTGGTTGTTTCTGATTGATTTAGTTTCCTTGGTTTGTTTGGATTCCTCTATTTGAATTGTAGTGTTTATTGTAATGTATTTCTATTTGGATTGTAATGTAATGTAATGTAATGTAATGTAATGTATAATATTGTATTTTGGTATGGTGTGGCGTGGTATGTTGTGGTGTGGTGTGATATGTTGCGGTGCGGTGAGAAGAGGTGAGGTGAGGTGCGATTCGGTGCGATTCAGTGCGATTCAGTGCGATTACAGTGAGGTGCGGTGCGATGCGGAGTGGGGTGGTGTGGTATGATATAATATGGAATGGCATGGTATGATAGGTTACTTATTGTGTGTTCTTTTTATATTTACAGGTGGATCTATGGTAGACTGAAACTCATTGAAGGACTGAAACCGATTACTGGTTGTAAGTATCTTTATTTCATAACTGTGTCGAGGAATTAATATATGTTTGTTACACGGACATTTTTTAATGTAATACCCCATGATTCAAGAAGGGTAATTGTCATTTTCTGGCGAAAGAATGTGCACAATACTGGTTAACCGCTTAGAGGGCTAAGCCTGCCCAGTAAACGTGGGGTTAGGTAAACTGACAGCACTCAACATGACCTCACTGGGTTGACTAGGCCGTGAAACCTCAACACAAACAAACAAACAAAAAATGTGATACCCTGTTTACGCCTACTGGCCCAAGATTGGCTGATATTCTGTTTCAAATTAAAAAGCGTCCGGGTGACCGCTCACGACTTCGGATCGCGAGGTTCCGAGCACTAATCCTGCTGGGGGCGGAATTTTGCTTATGATTGTACAGAGCCTTTCATTATCACCCTTCAATCGTCTCAATATGAATTTATGTTGAAAAAAAAAAATGCCAAACCATCATCATCATTATTTCAACACGAAAACACGCTTATACAATTTTGACCCCCTTAAACCCCACTTTTATATAATAAAACTGGGGTTTTGCAGGGGTATACATCATTTTCACCTCTTTTGCTAAAACATACATTATGGTACTCATTAGAATCGCCACGACGAGACGGTTATAATGAGTACCCACACACCATGTTTTGAGGAGACATTAAGAAAACATGCCTAATTAATGAGTGACTGAGCAGACTACTTCACTGTGATTCTTTTGATAGATCAACATGTAGGTGTTTTAAAAATTAAGAGTTTCTTTTCTTTTGTTTCCTTTTGATTTCAGGAAAACGGGTGAACCTAAGCACACCCCTAAGAAGTGAGCCTACATGGGCTGTAACTGGTATGAACTGACAGGTGTTTACTTTGACAGACGACAGCAGGAAAAGGAGCTAGTCTTGGTCATGTGTAAAGTGGATAAATTTGAAGGTAAGAAATGATGACATAAGCAGAAGAAAGTATGCATCGATTGCAAAGTTGTTTCCCAAGAGGTCTTTGTATGGAAGGTAATGGAAAAATAATTGTGGTCCGAGGCCAGGTCATTCTAATAGGAGAAAGCAGTCAGTTAACTCCCTTGATTACTTTCTGTAAATAACCAGGTCCAATGTATTAATTGAATTCTTCTGCTTTTATCATTAATGTTTCCATTAAGTATCACTTCCTTTTCCTTCATAAATCTAATTTTAACAAGGTCATATGCCAATACACCTTCCAAAATATTTAAAAGAAACATTTTCGGTGCAATGAAATATATAATATTAATTATCTTTCATGTGGATATGGAGAAATGTAAAGTTAAGAATTTGTTAAATTCCACTGATGACCTATGATAAAAGCAGAGGATTCCAGTTAGAAGGACCTGGTTAGTATTTGATCTACCTTGGACTTTACCTCTCAAGGGAGATAATAGAAATACTGCTGCTGTCTCTCATTGGAATCCTCTGCTTTTATCTTAGGTCATCATTGGAATTTAACAAAATTTTACATTTCTCCATAATATTATACATTTCATTGCACAGAAAATGTTTCTTTTAAATATTTTGGACTCTGTATTGGCATATGACCTTGTTAAAATTAAAGTTAAGGAAAAGGAAGTGATACTTAATGGAAACACTAATGATAAAAGCAGAGGAATCCAATTAACTGGACCTGGTTATTTATAGAAAGTAATCAAGGGAGTTAACTGACTGCTTTCTCCTGTTGAAAGAGCTTCACTTACACTTTATCAGATATTGCTTAACTTCAGCACATTTATGCCGAGTGTATATTTCACCATACCTCTTTGTACCGATCCATTTCCAGTAAAAGGGGTGTCAGATTAGATTTAATTATTTCTTTGTTGCACAGAAATTCATGTACTTAATGAAAACTGTGTTGATCCTGATCAGACGCCGCGTTTTCCGGCGTCTGATCTGGGTCTACACTGTTTGCCAATGTCCCATTTTCATCTGCTTCAGATGAAATGTGACATATTCTCTTAATAATAATAATAACAATAATAATAATGATAATAATAATAATAATAATAATAATTATTATTATTATTATTATTATTATTATTATAAAATACTTCACAGTGTCTTCTGCTGCAATTAAAGTATTGGAAAAAAAAGGCCTGGGCTATCAGTATAGACCCAGATCAGACGACAACATACGTCTAATAAATGGATACTATAGAATACCTGTTATACTCAAAACATTGGACAGACAGTCCTGAGGTAACAGTGTAGATTAGATGCCATATTGCATCTAATAAATGAATACTGTAGAATACCGTATATACCCTAAGTATTGGATAGACAGTCCTGAGCTAACGCTTTAGACCCAGATCAGACGCCACCTTACATCAAATAAATGGATACTTTAGAATGCCATATATATCCTAAGTATTGGACAAATAGTCCTGAGCTAACATTGTAGACCCAAATCAGATGCCATGTTACATCTAATAAATGAATACTGCAGAATAACTTAAATACCCTGAGTATTTGACAGACAGTCCTGAGCTAGCACTGTAGACCCAGATCAGACGCCACCTTACATCTAATAAATGTCTAAGAAGGACAGTCCTGAGGTAACAGTGTAGACCCAGATCATATGCCATGTTATATCTAATAAATGGACACTATAAAATACATTAAATGTCCTAAGTATTTGACAGACAGCCCTGAGCTAGCACTGTAGTCCCAGATCAGATGTCAGCTAACATTTAATAAATGTCTAAGACAGACAGTCCTGAACTAACAGTGTAGACCCAGATCAGATGCCATGTTATATCTAATAAATGGACACTACAGAATACCTTAAATACCCTAAGAAGAAAATGTGACAACTCCAAGATCATACTTTCGCATTATGTACATAATGTAAACATTTTTATTTATATTCAGCTATGAATTTTCATTTAATTCTAAACAAACTTTTTTTTTTCATTTTAGGTATAAGATGAAGTTCTATGAACATTAGGAAGAGTCATCAGATTCCGGATTCTAGTGAAGTTAAGTATTGTATTTTTGTATTTTGTATTGTTCTGTTGGTTTGATTTGGATTGTTTTCATCAGGTTTCTCTTTGGTTCAGTTTCTTCCGGGTTTGTTTGTTTGTTTTCTCTATTTGGATTGTAGTGTTTATTGTATTGTATGTTGTAGTGTAATGTGTTTATATTGTATCATATAGTTGGTTACGTTTCATTTGGTTTGGGGTTAGTGGTGTCTTTCGGGGTCATTTTTTTTTTCTCTATTTGGATTATAGTGTTTGTTATATTGTATTGTATATTTTAGTGTAGTGTAATGTATTGTATTGTATTATGCTTGTTTCTATTTGATTTGGTTGCATTTGGTCTCATTTGGGTTTTCTCTGTTTGGATAATGGTGTTTATTGTATTGTTTTGTAAATTGTGTTGTAATGTTTTGTATTGATTTATATATTTGGTTTTGTTTTGTTTTGTTTGGATTGGTTGTTTCTGATTGATTTAGTTTCCTTGGTTTGTTTGGATTCCTCTATTTGAATTGTAGTGTTTATTGTAATGTATTTCTATTTGGATTGTAATGTAATGTAATGTAATGTAATGTAATGTATAATATTGTATTTTGGTATGGTGTGGCGTGGTATGTTGTGGTGTGGTGTGATATGTTGCGGTGCGGTGAGAAGAGGTGAGGTGAGGTGCGATTCGGTGCGATTCAGTGCGATTCAGTGCGATTCAGTGAGGTGCGGTGCGATGCGGAGTGGGGTGGTGTGGTATGATATAATATGGAATGGCATGGTATGATAGGTTACTTATTGTGTGTTCTTTTTATATTTACAGGTGGATCTATGGTAGACTGAAACTCATTGAAGGACTGAAACCGATTACTGGTTGTAAGTATCTTTATTTCATAACTGTGTCGAGGAATTAATATATGTTTGTTACACGGACATTTTTTAATGTAATACCCCATGATTCAAGAAGGGTAATTGTCATTTTCTGGCGAAAGAATGTGCACAATACTGGTTAACCGCTTAGAGGGCTAAGCCTGCCCAGTAAACGTGGGGTTAGGTAAACTGACAGCACTCAACATGACCTCACTGGGTTGACTAGGCCGTGAAACCTCAACACAAACAAACAAACAAAAAATGTGATACCCTGTTTACGCCTACTGGCCCAAGATTGGCTGATATTCTGTTTCAAATTAAAAAGCGTCCGGGTGACCGCTCACGACTTCGGATCGCGAGGTTCCGAGCACTAATCCTGCTGGGGGCGGAATTTTGCTTATGATTGTACAGAGCCTTTCATTATCACCCTTCAATCGTCTCAATATGAATTTATGTTGAAAAAAAAAAATGCCAAACCATCATCATCATTATTTCAACACGAAAACACGCTTATACAATTTTGACCCCCTTAAACCCCACTTTTATATAATAAAACTGGGGTTTTGCAGGGGTATACATCATTTTCACCTCTTTTGCTAAAACATACATTATGGTACTCATTAGAATCGCCACGACGAGACGGTTATAATGAGTACCCACACACCATGTTTTGAGGAGACATTAAGAAAACATGCCTAATTAATGAGTGACTGAGCAGACTACTTCACTGTGATTCTTTTGATAGATCAACATGTAGGTGTTTTAAAAATTAAGAGTTTCTTTTCTTTTGTTTCCTTTTGATTTCAGGAAAACGGGTGAACCTAAGCACACCCCTAAGAAGTGAGCCTACATGGGCTGTAACTGGTATGAACTGACAGGTGTTTACTTTGACAGACGACAGCAGGAAAAGGAGCTAGTCTTGGTCATGTGTAAAGTGGATAAATTTGAAGGTAAGAAATGATGACATAAGCAGAAGAAAGTATGCATCGATTGCAAAGTTGTTTCCCAAGAGGTCTTTGTATGGAAGGTAATGGAAAAATAATTGTGGTCCGAGGCCAGGTCATTCTAATAGGAGAAAGCAGTCAGTTAACTCCCTTGATTACTTTCTGTAAATAACCAGGTCCAATGTATTAATTGAATTCTTCTGCTTTTATCATTAATGTTTCCATTAAGTATCACTTCCTTTTCCTTCATAAATCTAATTTTAACAAGGTCATATGCCAATACACCTTCCAAAATATTTAAAAGAAACATTTTCGGTGCAATGAAATATATAATATTAATTATCTTTCATGTGGATATGGAGAAATGTAAAGTTAAGAATTTGTTAAATTCCACTGATGACCTATGATAAAAGCAGAGGATTCCAGTTAGAAGGACCTGGTTAGTATTTGATCTACCTTGGACTTTACCTCTCAAGGGAGATAATAGAAATACTGCTGCTGTCTCTCATTGGAATCCTCTGCTTTTATCTTAGGTCATCATTGGAATTTAACAAAATTTTACATTTCTCCATAATATTATACATTTCATTGCACAGAAAATGTTTCTTTTAAATATTTTGGACTCTGTATTGGCATATGACCTTGTTAAAATTAAAGTTAAGGAAAAGGAAGTGATACTTAATGGAAACACTAATGATAAAAGCAGAGGAATCCAATTAACTGGACCTGGTTATTTATAGAAAGTAATCAAGGGAGTTAACTGACTGCTTTCTCCTGTTGAAAGAGCTTCACTTACACTTTATCAGATATTGCTTAACTTCAGCACATTTATGCCGAGTGTATATTTCACCATACCTCTTTGTACCGATCCATTTCCAGTAAAAGGGGTGTCAGATTAGATTTAATTATTTCTTTGTTGCACAGAAATTCATGTACTTAATGAAAACTGTGTTGATCCTGATCAGACGCCGCGTTTTCCGGCGTCTGATCTGGGTCTACACTGTTTGCCAATGTCCCATTTTCATCTGCTTCAGATGAAATGTGACATATTCTCTTAATAATAATAATAACAATAATAATAATGATAATAATAATAATAATAATAATAATTATTATTATTATTATTATTATTATTATTATAAAATACTTCACAGTGTCTTCTGCTGCAATTAAAGTATTGGAAAAAAAAGGCCTGGGCTATCAGTATAGACCCAGATCAGACGACAACATACGTCTAATAAATGGATACTATAGAATACCTGTTATACTCAAAACATTGGACAGACAGTCCTGAGGTAACAGTGTAGATTAGATGCCATATTGCATCTAATAAATGAATACTGTAGAATACCGTATATACCCTAAGTATTGGATAGACAGTCCTGAGCTAACGCTTTAGACCCAGATCAGACGCCACCTTACATCAAATAAATGGATACTTTAGAATGCCATATATATCCTAAGTATTGGACAAATAGTCCTGAGCTAACATTGTAGACCCAAATCAGATGCCATGTTACATCTAATAAATGAATACTGCAGAATAACTTAAATACCCTGAGTATTTGACAGACAGTCCTGAGCTAGCACTGTAGACCCAGATCAGACGCCACCTTACATCTAATAAATGTCTAAGAAGGACAGTCCTGAGGTAACAGTGTAGACCCAGATCATATGCCATGTTATATCTAATAAATGGACACTATAAAATACATTAAATGTCCTAAGTATTTGACAGACAGCCCTGAGCTAGCACTGTAGTCCCAGATCAGATGTCAGCTAACATTTAATAAATGTCTAAGACAGACAGTCCTGAACTAACAGTGTAGACCCAGATCAGATGCCATGTTATATCTAATAAATGGACACTACAGAATACCTTAAATACCCTAAGAAGAAAATGTGACAACTCCAAGATCATACTTTCGCATTATGTACATAATGTAAACATTTTTATTTATATTCAGCTATGAATTTTCATTTAATTCTAAACAAACTTTTTTTTTTCATTTTAGGTATAAGATGAAGTTCTATGAACATTAGGAAGAGTCATCAGATTCCGGATTCTAGTGAAGTTAAGTATTGTATTTTTGTATTTTGTATTGTTCTGTTGGTTTGATTTGGATTGTTTTCATCAGGTTTCTCTTTGGTTCAGTTTCTTCCGGGTTTGTTTGTTTGTTTTCTCTATTTGGATTGTAGTGTTTATTGTATTGTATGTTGTAGTGTAATGTGTTTATATTGTATCATATAGTTGGTTACGTTTCATTTGGTTTGGGGTTAGTGGTGTCTTTCGGGGTCATTTTTTTTTTCTCTATTTGGATTATAGTGTTTGTTATATTGTATTGTATATTTTAGTGTAGTGTAATGTATTGTATTGTATTATGCTTGTTTCTATTTGATTTGGTTGCATTTGGTCTCATTTGGGTTTTCTCTGTTTGGATAATGGTGTTTATTGTATTGTTTTGTAAATTGTGTTGTAATGTTTTGTATTGATTTATATATTTGGTTTTGTTTTGTTTTGTTTGGATTGGTTGTTTCTGATTGATTTAGTTTCCTTGGTTTGTTTGGATTCCTCTATTTGAATTGTAGTGTTTATTGTAATGTATTTCTATTTGGATTGTAATGTAATGTAATGTAATGTAATGTAATGTATAATATTGTATTTTGGTATGGTGTGGCGTGGTATGTTGTGGTGTGGTGTGATATGTTGCGGTGCGGTGAGAAGAGGTGAGGTGAGGTGCGATTCGGTGCGATTCAGTGCGATTCAGTGCGATTCAGTGAGGTGCGGTGCGATGCGGAGTGGGGTGGTGTGGTATGATATAATATGGAATGGCATGGTATGATAGGTTACTTATTGTGTGTTCTTTTTATATTTACAGGTGGATCTATGGTAGACTGAAACTCATTGAAGGACTGAAACCGATTACTGGTTGTAAGTATCTTTATTTCATAACTGTGTCGAGGAATTAATATATGTTTGTTACACGGACATTTTTTAATGTAATACCCCATGATTCAAGAAGGGTAATTGTCATTTTCTGGCGAAAGAATGTGCACAATACTGGTTAACCGCTTAGAGGGCTAAGCCTGCCCAGTAAACGTGGGGTTAGGTAAACTGACAGCACTCAACATGACCTCACTGGGTTGACTAGGCCGTGAAACCTCAACACAAACAAACAAACAAAAAATGTGATACCCTGTTTACGCCTACTGGCCCAAGATTGGCTGATATTCTGTTTCAAATTAAAAAGCGTCCGGGTGACCGCTCACGACTTCGGATCGCGAGGTTCCGAGCACTAATCCTGCTGGGGGCGGAATTTTGCTTATGATTGTACAGAGCCTTTCATTATCACCCTTCAATCGTCTCAATATGAATTTATGTTGAAAAAAAAAAATGCCAAACCATCATCATCATTATTTCAACACGAAAACACGCTTATACAATTTTGACCCCCTTAAACCCCACTTTTATATAATAAAACTGGGGTTTTGCAGGGGTATACATCATTTTCACCTCTTTTGCTAAAACATACATTATGGTACTCATTAGAATCGCCACGACGAGACGGTTATAATGAGTACCCACACACCATGTTTTGAGGAGACATTAAGAAAACATGCCTAATTAATGAGTGACTGAGCAGACTACTTCACTGTGATTCTTTTGATAGATCAACATGTAGGTGTTTTAAAAATTAAGAGTTTCTTTTCTTTTGTTTCCTTTTGATTTCAGGAAAACGGGTGAACCTAAGCACACCCCTAAGAAGTGAGCCTACATGGGCTGTAACTGGTATGAACTGACAGGTGTTTACTTTGACAGACGACAGCAGGAAAAGGAGCTAGTCTTGGTCATGTGTAAAGTGGATAAATTTGAAGGTAAGAAATGATGACATAAGCAGAAGAAAGTATGCATCGATTGCAAAGTTGTTTCCCAAGAGGTCTTTGTATGGAAGGTAATGGAAAAATAATTGTGGTCCGAGGCCAGGTCATTCTAATAGGAGAAAGCAGTCAGTTAACTCCCTTGATTACTTTCTGTAAATAACCAGGTCCAATGTATTAATTGAATTCTTCTGCTTTTATCATTAATGTTTCCATTAAGTATCACTTCCTTTTCCTTCATAAATCTAATTTTAACAAGGTCATATGCCAATACACCTTCCAAAATATTTAAAAGAAACATTTTCGGTGCAATGAAATATATAATATTAATTATCTTTCATGTGGATATGGAGAAATGTAAAGTTAAGAATTTGTTAAATTCCACTGATGACCTATGATAAAAGCAGAGGATTCCAGTTAGAAGGACCTGGTTAGTATTTGATCTACCTTGGACTTTACCTCTCAAGGGAGATAATAGAAATACTGCTGCTGTCTCTCATTGGAATCCTCTGCTTTTATCTTAGGTCATCATTGGAATTTAACAAAATTTTACATTTCTCCATAATATTATACATTTCATTGCACAGAAAATGTTTCTTTTAAATATTTTGGACTCTGTATTGGCATATGACCTTGTTAAAATTAAAGTTAAGGAAAAGGAAGTGATACTTAATGGAAACACTAATGATAAAAGCAGAGGAATCCAATTAACTGGACCTGGTTATTTATAGAAAGTAATCAAGGGAGTTAACTGACTGCTTTCTCCTGTTGAAAGAGCTTCACTTACACTTTATCAGATATTGCTTAACTTCAGCACATTTATGCCGAGTGTATATTTCACCATACCTCTTTGTACCGATCCATTTCCAGTAAAAGGGGTGTCAGATTAGATTTAATTATTTCTTTGTTGCACAGAAATTCATGTACTTAATGAAAACTGTGTTGATCCTGATCAGACGCCGCGTTTTCCGGCGTCTGATCTGGGTCTACACTGTTTGCCAATGTCCCATTTTCATCTGCTTCAGATGAAATGTGACATATTCTCTTAATAATAATAATAACAATAATAATAATGATAATAATAATAATAATAATAATAATTATTATTATTATTATTATTATTATTATTATAAAATACTTCACAGTGTCTTCTGCTGCAATTAAAGTATTGGAAAAAAAAGGCCTGGGCTATCAGTATAGACCCAGATCAGACGACAACATACGTCTAATAAATGGATACTATAGAATACCTGTTATACTCAAAACATTGGACAGACAGTCCTGAGGTAACAGTGTAGATTAGATGCCATATTGCATCTAATAAATGAATACTGTAGAATACCGTATATACCCTAAGTATTGGATAGACAGTCCTGAGCTAACGCTTTAGACCCAGATCAGACGCCACCTTACATCAAATAAATGGATACTTTAGAATGCCATATATATCCTAAGTATTGGACAAATAGTCCTGAGCTAACATTGTAGACCCAAATCAGATGCCATGTTACATCTAATAAATGAATACTGCAGAATAACTTAAATACCCTGAGTATTTGACAGACAGTCCTGAGCTAGCACTGTAGACCCAGATCAGACGCCACCTTACATCTAATAAATGTCTAAGAAGGACAGTCCTGAGGTAACAGTGTAGACCCAGATCATATGCCATGTTATATCTAATAAATGGACACTATAAAATACATTAAATGTCCTAAGTATTTGACAGACAGCCCTGAGCTAGCACTGTAGTCCCAGATCAGATGTCAGCTAACATTTAATAAATGTCTAAGACAGACAGTCCTGAACTAACAGTGTAGACCCAGATCAGATGCCATGTTATATCTAATAAATGGACACTACAGAATACCTTAAATACCCTAAGAAGAAAATGTGACAACTCCAAGATCATACTTTCGCATTATGTACATAATGTAAACATTTTTATTTATATTCAGCTATGAATTTTCATTTAATTCTAAACAAACTTTTTTTTTTCATTTTAGGTATAAGATGAAGTTCTATGAACATTAGGAAGAGTCATCAGATTCCGGATTCTAGTGAAGTTAAGTATTGTATTTTTGTATTTTGTATTGTTCTGTTGGTTTGATTTGGATTGTTTTCATCAGGTTTCTCTTTGGTTCAGTTTCTTCCGGGTTTGTTTGTTTGTTTTCTCTATTTGGATTGTAGTGTTTATTGTATTGTATGTTGTAGTGTAATGTGTTTATATTGTATCATATAGTTGGTTACGTTTCATTTGGTTTGGGGTTAGTGGTGTCTTTCGGGGTCATTTTTTTTTTCTCTATTTGGATTATAGTGTTTGTTATATTGTATTGTATATTTTAGTGTAGTGTAATGTATTGTATTGTATTATGCTTGTTTCTATTTGATTTGGTTGCATTTGGTCTCATTTGGGTTTTCTCTGTTTGGATAATGGTGTTTATTGTATTGTTTTGTAAATTGTGTTGTAATGTTTTGTATTGATTTATATATTTGGTTTTGTTTTGTTTTGTTTGGATTGGTTGTTTCTGATTGATTTAGTTTCCTTGGTTTGTTTGGATTCCTCTATTTGAATTGTAGTGTTTATTGTAATGTATTTCTATTTGGATTGTAATGTAATGTAATGTAATGTAATGTAATGTAATGTATAATATTGTATTTTGGTATGGTGTGGCGTGGTATGTTGTGGTGTGGTGTGATATGTTGCGGTGCGGTGAGAAGAGGTGAGGTGAGGTGCGATTCGGTGCGATTCAGTGCTGCGATTCAGTGAGGTGCGGTGCGATGCGGAGTGGGGTGGTGTGGTATGATATAATATGGAATGGCATGGTATGATAGGTTACTTATTGTGTGTTCTTTTTATATTTACAGGTGGATCTATGGTAGACTGAAACTCATTGAAGGACTGAAACCGATTACTGGTTGTAAGTATCTTTATTTCATAACTGTGTCGAGGAATTAATATATGTTTGTTACACGGACATTTTTTAATGTAATACCCCATGATTCAAGAAGGGTAATTGTCATTTTCTGGCGAAAGAATGTGCACAATACTGGTTAACCGCTTAGAGGGCTAAGCCTGCCCAGTAAACGTGGGGTTAGGTAAACTGACAGCACTCAACATGACCTCACTGGGTTGACTAGGCCGTGAAACCTCAACACAAACAAACAAACAAAAAATGTGATACCCTGTTTACGCCTACTGGCCCAAGATTGGCTGATATTCTGTTTCAAATTAAAAAGCGTCCGGGTGACCGCTCACGACTTCGGATCGCGAGGTTCCGAGCACTAATCCTGCTGGGGGCGGAATTTTGCTTATGATTGTACAGAGCCTTTCATTATCACCCTTCAATCGTCTCAATATGAATTTATGTTGAAAAAAAAAATGCCAAACCATCATCATCATTATTTCAACACGAAAACACGCTTATACAATTTTGACCCCCTTAAACCCCACTTTTATATAATAAAACTGGGGTTTTGCAGGGGTATACATCATTTTCACCTCTTTTGCTAAAACATACATTATGGTACTCATTAGAATCGCCACGACGAGACGGTTATAATGAGTACCCACACACCATGTTTTGAGGAGACATTAAGAAAACATGCCTAATTAATGAGTGACTGAGCAGACTACTTCACTGTGATTCTTTTGATAGATCAACATGTAGGTGTTTTAAAAATTAAGTTTCTTTTCTTTTGTTTCCTTTTGATTTCAGGAAAACGGGTGAACCTAAGCACACCCCTAAGAAGTGAGCCTACATGGGCTGTAACTGGTATGAACTGACAGGTGTTTACTTTGACAGACGACAGCAGGAAAAGGAGCTAGTCTTGGTCATGTGTAAAGTGGATAAATTTGAAGGTAAGAAATGATGACATAAGCAGAAGAAAGTATGCATCGATTGCAAAGTTGTTTCCCAAGAGGTCTTTGTATGGAAGGTAATGGAAAAATAATTGTGGTCCGAGGCCAGGTCATTCTAATAGGAGAAAGCAGTCAGTTAACTCCCTTGATTACTTTCTGTAAATAACCAGGTCCAATGTATTAATTGAATTCTTCTGCTTTTATCATTAATGTTTCCATTAAGTATCACTTCCTTTTCCTTCATAAATCTAATTTTAACAAGGTCATATGCCAATACACCTTCCAAAATATTTAAAAGAAACATTTTCGGTGCAATGAAATATATAATATTAATTATCTTTCATGTGGATATGGAGAAATGTAAAGTTAAGAATTTGTTAAATTCCACTGATGACCTATGATAAAAGCAGAGGATTCCAGTTAGAAGGACCTGGTTAGTATTTGATCTACCTTGGACTTTACCTCTCAAGGGAGATAATAGAAATACTGCTGCTGTCTCTCATTGGAATCCTCTGCTTTTATCTTAGGTCATCATTGGAATTTAACAAAATTTTACATTTCTCCATAATATTATACATTTCATTGCACAGAAAATGTTTCTTTTAAATATTTTGGACTCTGTATTGGCATATGACCTTGTTAAAATTAAAGTTAAGGAAAAGGAAGTGATACTTAATGGAAACACTAATGATAAAAGCAGAGGAATCCAATTAACTGGACCTGGTTATTTATAGAAAGTAATCAAGGGAGTTAACTGACTGCTTTCTCCTGTTGAAAGAGCTTCACTTACACTTTATCAGATATTGCTTAACTTCAGCACATTTATGCCGAGTGTATATTTCACCATACCTCTTTGTACCGATCCATTTCCAGTAAAAGGGGTGTCAGATTAGATTTAATTATTTCTTTGTTGCACAGAAATTCATGTACTTAATGAAAACTGTGTTGATCCTGATCAGACGCCGCGTTTTCCGGCGTCTGATCTGGGTCTACACTGTTTGCCAATGTCCCATTTTCATCTGCTTCAGATGAAATGTGACATATTCTCTTAATAATAATAATAACAATAATAATAATGATAATAATAATAATAATAATAATAATTATTATTATTATTATTATTATTATTATAAAATACTTCACAGTGTCTTCTGCTGCAATTAAAGTATTGGAAAAAAAAGGCCTGGGCTATCAGTATAGACCCAGATCAGACGACAACATACGTCTAATAAATGGATACTATAGAATACCTGTTATACTCAAAACATTGGACAGACAGTCCTGAGGTAACAGTGTAGATTAGATGCCATATTGCATCTAATAAATGAATACTGTAGAATACCGTATATACCCTAAGTATTGGATAGACAGTCCTGAGCTAACGCTTTAGACCCAGATCAGACGCCACCTTACATCAAATAAATGGATACTTTAGAATGCCATATATATCCTAAGTATTGGACAAATAGTCCTGAGCTAACATTGTAGACCCAAATCAGATGCCATGTTACATCTAATAAATGAATACTGCAGAATAACTTAAATACCCTGAGTATTTGACAGACAGTCCTGAGCTAGCACTGTAGACCCAGATCAGACGCCACCTTACATCTAATAAATGTCTAAGAAGGACAGTCCTGAGGTAACAGTGTAGACCCAGATCATATGCCATGTTATATCTAATAAATGGACACTATAAAATACATTAAATGTCCTAAGTATTTGACAGACAGCCCTGAGCTAGCACTGTAGTCCCAGATCAGATGTCAGCTAACATTTAATAAATGTCTAAGACAGACAGTCCTGAACTAACAGTGTAGACCCAGATCAGATGCCATGTTATATCTAATAAATGGACACTACAGAATACCTTAAATACCCTAAGAAGAAAATGTGACAACTCCAAGATCATACTTTCGCATTATGTACATAATGTAAACATTTTTATTTATATTCAGCTATGAATTTTCATTTAATTCTAAACAAACTTTTTTTTTTCATTTTAGGTATAAGATGAAGTTCTATGAACATTAGGAAGAGTCATCAGATTCCGGATTCTAGTGAAGTTAAGTATTGTATTTTTGTATTTTGTATTGTTCTGTTGGTTTGATTTGGATTGTTTTCATCAGGTTTCTCTTTGGTTCAGTTTCTTCCGGGTTTGTTTGTTTGTTTTCTCTATTTGGATTGTAGTGTTTATTGTATTGTATGTTGTAGTGTAATGTGTTTATATTGTATCATATAGTTGGTTACGTTTCATTTGGTTTGGGGTTAGTGGTGTCTTTCGGGGTCATTTTTTTTTTCTCTATTTGGATTATAGTGTTTGTTATATTGTATTGTATATTTTAGTGTAGTGTAATGTATTGTATTGTATTATGCTTGTTTCCATTGATTTTGTTTTAGTTTCTATTTGATTTGGTTGCATTTGGTCTCATTTGGGTTTTCTCTGTTTGGATAATGGTGTTTATTGTATTGTTTTGTAAATTGTGTTGTAATGTTTTGTATTGATTTATATATTTGGTTTTGTTTTGTTTTGTTTGGATTGGTTGTTTCTGATTGATTTAGTTTCCTTGGTTTGTTTGGATTCCTCTATTTGAATTGTAGTGTTTATTGTAATGTATTTCTATTTGGATTGTAATGTAATGTAATGTAATGTAATGTAATGTATAATATTGTATTTTGGTATGGTGTGGCGTGGTATGTTGTGGTGTGGTGTGATATGTTGCGGTGCGGTGAGAAGAGGTGAGGTGAGGTGCGATTCGGTGCGATTCAGTGCGATTCAGTGCGATTCAGTGAGGTGCGGTGCGATGCGGAGTGGGGTGGTGTGGTATGATATAATATGGAATGGCATGGTATGATAGGTTACTTATTGTGTGTTCTTTTTATATTTACAGGTGGATCTATGGTAGACTGAAACTCATTGAAGGACTGAAACCGATTACTGGTTGTAAGTATCTTTATTTCATAACTGTGTCGAGGAATTAATATATGTTTGTTACACGGACATTTTTTAATGTAATACCCCATGATTCAAGAAGGGTAATTGTCATTTTCTGGCGAAAGAATGTGCACAATACTGGTTAACCGCTTAGAGGGCTAAGCCTGCCCAGTAAACGTGGGGTTAGGTAAACTGACAGCACTCAACATGACCTCACTGGGTTGACTAGGCCGTGAAACCTCAACACAAACAAACAAACAAAAAATGTGATACCCTGTTTACGCCTACTGGCCCAAGATTGGCTGATATTCTGTTTCAAATTAAAAAGCGTCCGGGTGACCGCTCACGACTTCGGATCGCGAGGTTCCGAGCACTAATCCTGCTGGGGGCGGAATTTTGCTTATGATTGTACAGAGCCTTTCATTATCACCCTTCAATCGTCTCAATATGAATTTATGTTGAAAAAAAAAATGCCAAACCATCATCATCATTATTTCAACACGAAAACACGCTTATACAATTTTGACCCCCTTAAACCCCACTTTTATATAATAAAACTGGGGTTTTGCAGGGGTATACATCATTTTCACCTCTTTTGCTAAAACATACATTATGGTACTCATTAGAATCGCCACGACGAGACGGTTATAATGAGTACCCACACACCATGTTTTGAGGAGACATTAAGAAA
This sequence comes from Anodontia alba, assembly GCA_964016985.1. NCBI lineage: Eukaryota > Metazoa > Mollusca > Bivalvia > Lucinida > Lucinidae > Anodontia > Anodontia alba. The sequence continues at coordinate 37,229,714 of OZ024829.1, forward strand.
ACATGCCTAATTAATGAGTGACTGAGCAGACTACTTCACTGTGATTCTTTTGATAGATCAACATGTAGGTGTTTTAAAAATTAAGAGTTTCTTTTCTTTTGTTTCCTTTTGATTTCAGGAAAACGGGTGAACCTAAGCACACCCCTAAGAAGTGAGCCTACATGGGCTGTAACTGGTATGAACTGACAGGTGTTTACTTTGACAGACGACAGCAGGAAAAGGAGCTAGTCTTGGTCATGTGTAAAGTGGATAAATTTGAAGGTAAGAAATGATGACATAAGCAGAAGAAAGTATGCATCGATTGCAAAGTTGTTTCCCAAGAGGTCTTTGTATGGAAGGTAATGGAAAAATAATTGTGGTCCGAGGCCAGGTCATTCTAATAGGAGAAAGCAGTCAGTTAACTCCCTTGATTACTTTCTGTAAATAACCAGGTCCAATGTATTAATTGAATTCTTCTGCTTTTATCATTAATGTTTCCATTAAGTATCACTTCCTTTTCCTTCATAAATCTAATTTTAACAAGGTCATATGCCAATACACCTTCCAAAATATTTAAAAGAAACATTTTCGGTGCAATGAAATATATAATATTAATTATCTTTCATGTGGATATGGAGAAATGTAAAGTTAAGAATTTGTTAAATTCCACTGATGACCTATGATAAAAGCAGAGGATTCCAGTTAGAAGGACCTGGTTAGTATTTGATCTACCTTGGACTTTACCTCTCAAGGGAGATAATAGAAATACTGCTGCTGTCTCTCATTGGAATCCTCTGCTTTTATCTTAGGTCATCATTGGAATTTAACAAAATTTTACATTTCTCCATAATATTATACATTTCATTGCACAGAAAATGTTTCTTTTAAATATTTTGGACTCTGTATTGGCATATGACCTTGTTAAAATTAAAGTTAAGGAAAAGGAAGTGATACTTAATGGAAACACTAATGATAAAAGCAGAGGAATCCAATTAACTGGACCTGGTTATTTATAGAAAGTAATCAAGGGAGTTAACTGACTGCTTTCTCCTGTTGAAAGAGCTTCACTTACACTTTATCAGATATTGCTTAACTTCAGCACATTTATGCCGAGTGTATATTTCACCATACCTCTTTGTACCGATCCATTTCCAGTAAAAGGGGTGTCAGATTAGATTTAATTATTTCTTTGTTGCACAGAAATTCATGTACTTAATGAAAACTGTGTTGATCCTGATCAGACGCCGCGTTTTCCGGCGTCTGATCTGGGTCTACACTGTTTGCCAATGTCCCATTTTCATCTGCTTCAGATGAAATGTGACATATTCTCTTAATAATAATAATAACAATAATAATAATGATAATAATAATAATAATAATAATAATAATTATTATTATTATTATTATTATTATTATAAAATACTTCACAGTGTCTTCTGCTGCAATTAAAGTATTGGAAAAAAAAGGCCTGGGCTATCAGTATAGACCCAGATCAGACGACAACATACGTCTAATAAATGGATACTATAGAATACCTGTTATACTCAAAACATTGGACAGACAGTCCTGAGGTAACAGTGTAGATTAGATGCCATATTGCATCTAATAAATGAATACTGTAGAATACCGTATATACCCTAAGTATTGGATAGACAGTCCTGAGCTAACGCTTTAGACCCAGATCAGACGCCACCTTACATCAAATAAATGGATACTTTAGAATGCCATATATATCCTAAGTATTGGACAAATAGTCCTGAGCTAACATTGTAGACCCAAATCAGATGCCATGTTACATCTAATAAATGAATACTGCAGAATAACTTAAATACCCTGAGTATTTGACAGACAGTCCTGAGCTAGCACTGTAGACCCAGATCAGACGCCACCTTACATCTAATAAATGTCTAAGAAGGACAGTCCTGAGGTAACAGTGTAGACCCAGATCATATGCCATGTTATATCTAATAAATGGACACTATAAAATACATTAAATGTCCTAAGTATTTGACAGACAGCCCTGAGCTAGCACTGTAGTCCCAGATCAGATGTCAGCTAACATTTAATAAATGTCTAAGACAGACAGTCCTGAACTAACAGTGTAGACCCAGATCAGATGCCATGTTATATCTAATAAATGGACACTACAGAATACCTTAAATACCCTAAGAAGAAAATGTGACAACTCCAAGATCATACTTTCGCATTATGTACATAATGTAAACATTTTTATTTATATTCAGCTATGAATTTTCATTTAATTCTAAACAAACTTTTTTTTTTCATTTTAGGTATAAGATGAAGTTCTATGAACATTAGGAAGAGTCATCAGATTCCGGATTCTAGTGAAGTTAAGTATTGTATTTTTGTATTTTGTATTGTTCTGTTGGTTTGATTTGGATTGTTTTCATCAGGTTTCTCTTTGGTTCAGTTTCTTCCGGGTTTGTTTGTTTGTTTTCTCTATTTGGATTGTAGTGTTTATTGTATTGTATGTTGTAGTGTAATGTGTTTATATTGTATCATATAGTTGGTTACGTTTCATTTGGTTTGGGGTTAGTGGTGTCTTTCGGGGTCATTTTTTTTTTCTCTATTTGGATTATAGTGTTTGTTATATTGTATTGTATATTTTAGTGTAGTGTAATGTATTGTATTGTATTATGCTTGTTTCCATTGATTTTGTTTTAGTTTCTATTTGATTTGGTTGCATTTGGTCTCATTTGGGTTTTCTCTGTTTGGATAATGGTGTTTATTGTATTGTTTTGTAAATTGTGTTGTAATGTTTTGTATTGATTTATATATTTGGTTTTGTTTTGTTTTGTTTGGATTGGTTGTTTCTGATTGATTTAGTTTCCTTGGTTTGTTTGGATTCCTCTATTTGAATTGTAGTGTTTATTGTAATGTATTTCTATTTGGATTGTAATGTAATGTAATGTAATGTAATGTAATGTATAATATTGTATTTTGGTATGGTGTGGCGTGGTATGTTGTGGTGTGGTGTGATATGTTGCGGTGCGGTGAGAAGAGGTGAGGTGAGGTGCGATTCGGTGCGATTCAGTGCGATTCAGTGCGATTCAGTGAGGTGCGGTGCGATGCGGAGTGGGGTGGTGTGGTATGATATAATATGGAATGGCATGGTATGATAGGTTACTTATTGTGTGTTCTTTTTATATTTACAGGTGGATCTATGGTAGACTGAAACTCATTGAAGGACTGAAACCGATTACTGGTTGTAAGTATCTTTATTTCATAACTGTGTCGAGGAATTAATATATGTTTGTTACACGGACATTTTTTAATGTAATACCCCATGATTCAAGAAGGGTAATTGTCATTTTCTGGCGAAAGAATGTGCACAATACTGGTTAACCGCTTAGAGGGCTAAGCCTGCCCAGTAAACGTGGGGTTAGGTAAACTGACAGCACTCAACATGACCTCACTGGGTTGACTAGGCCGTGAAACCTCAACACAAACAAACAAACAAAAAATGTGATACCCTGTTTACGCCTACTGGCCCAAGATTGGCTGATATTCTGTTTCAAATTAAAAAGCGTCCGGGTGACCGCTCACGACTTCGGATCGCGAGGTTCCGAGCACTAATCCTGCTGGGGGCGGAATTTTGCTTATGATTGTACAGAGCCTTTCATTATCACCCTTCAATCGTCTCAATATGAATTTATGTTGAAAAAAAAATGCCAAACCATCATCATCATTATTTCAACACGAAAACACGCTTATACAATTTTGACCCCCTTAAACCCCACTTTTATATAATAAAACTGGGGTTTTGCAGGGGTATACATCATTTTCACCTCTTTTGCTAAAACATACATTATGGTACTCATTAGAATCGCCACGACGAGACGGTTATAATGAGTACCCACACACCATGTTTTGAGGAGACATTAAGAAAACATGCCTAATTAATGAGTGACTGAGCAGACTACTTCACTGTGATTCTTTTGATAGATCAACATGTAGGTGTTTTAAAAATTAAGAGTTTCTTTTCTTTTGTTTCCTTTTGATTTCAGGAAAACGGGTGAACCTAAGCACACCCCTAAGAAGTGAGCCTACATGGGCTGTAACTGGTATGAACTGACAGGTGTTTACTTTGACAGACGACAGCAGGAAAAGGAACTAGTCTTGGTCATGTGTAAAGTGGATAAATTTGAAGGTAAGAAATGATGACATAAGCAGAAGAAAGTATGCATCGATTGCAAAGTTGTTTCCCAAGAGGTCTTTGTATGGAAGGTAATGGAAAAATAATTGTGGTCCGAGGCCAGGTCATTCTAATAGGAGAAAGCAGTCAGTTAACTCCCTTGATTACTTTCTGTAAATAACCAGGTCCAATGTATTAATTGAATTCTTCTGCTTTTATCATTAATGTTTCCATTAAGTATCACTTCCTTTTCCTTCATAAATCTAATTTTAACAAGGTCATATGCCAATACACCTTCCAAAATATTTAAAAGAAACATTTTCGGTGCAATGAAATATATAATATTAATTATCTTTCATGTGGATATGGAGAAATGTAAAGTTAAGAATTTGTTAAATTCCACTGATGACCTATGATAAAAGCAGAGGATTCCAGTTAGAAGGACCTGGTTAGTATTTGATCTACCTTGGACTTTACCTCTCAAGGGAGATAATAGAAATACTGCTGCTGTCTCTCATTGGAATCCTCTGCTTTTATCTTAGGTCATCATTGGAATTTAACAAAATTTTACATTTCTCCATAATATTATACATTTCATTGCACAGAAAATGTTTCTTTTAAATATTTTGGACTCTGTATTGGCATATGACCTTGTTAAAATTAAAGTTAAGGAAAAGGAAGTGATACTTAATGGAAACACTAATGATAAAAGCAGAGGAATCCAATTAACTGGACCTGGTTATTTATAGAAAGTAATCAAGGGAGTTAACTGACTGCTTTCTCCTGTTGAAAGAGCTTCACTTACACTTTATCAGATATTGCTTAACTTCAGCACATTTATGCCGAGTGTATATTTCACCATACCTCTTTGTACCGATCCATTTCCAGTAAAAGGGGTGTCAGATTAGATTTAATTATTTCTTTGTTGCACAGAAATTCATGTACTTAATGAAAACTGTGTTGATCCTGATCAGACGCCGCGTTTTCCGGCGTCTGATCTGGGTCTACACTGTTTGCCAATGTCCCATTTTCATCTGCTTCAGATGAAATGTGACATATTCTCTTAATAATAATAATAACAATAATAATAATGATAATAATAATAATAATAATAATAATTATTATTATTATTATTATTATTATTATAAAATACTTCACAGTGTCTTCTGCTGCAATTAAAGTATTGGAAAAAAAAGGCCTGGGCTATCAGTATAGACCCAGATCAGACGACAACATACGTCTAATAAATGGATACTATAGAATACCTGTTATACTCAAAACATTGGACAGACAGTCCTGAGGTAACAGTGTAGATTAGATGCCATATTGCATCTAATAAATGAATACTGTAGAATACCGTATATACCCTAAGTATTGGATAGACAGTCCTGAGCTAACGCTTTAGACCCAGATCAGACGCCACCTTACATCAAATAAATGGATACTTTAGAATGCCATATATATCCTAAGTATTGGACAAATAGTCCTGAGCTAACATTGTAGACCCAAATCAGATGCCATGTTACATCTAATAAATGAATACTGCAGAATAACTTAAATACCCTGAGTATTTGACAGACAGTCCTGAGCTAGCACTGTAGACCCAGATCAGACGCCACCTTACATCTAATAAATGTCTAAGAAGGACAGTCCTGAGGTAACAGTGTAGACCCAGATCATATGCCATGTTATATCTAATAAATGGACACTATAAAATACATTAAATGTCCTAAGTATTTGACAGACAGCCCTGAGCTAGCACTGTAGTCCCAGATCAGATGTCAGCTAACATTTAATAAATGTCTAAGACAGACAGTCCTGAACTAACAGTGTAGACCCAGATCAGATGCCATGTTATATCTAATAAATGGACACTACAGAATACCTTAAATACCCTAAGAAGAAAATGTGACAACTCCAAGATCATACTTTCGCATTATGTACATAATGTAAACATTTTTATTTATATTCAGCTATGAATTTTCATTTAATTCTAAACAAACTTTTTTTTTTCATTTTAGGTATAAGATGAAGTTCTATGAACATTAGGAAGAGTCATCAGATTCCGGATTCTAGTGAAGTTAAGTATTGTATTTTTGTATTTTGTATTGTTCTGTTGGTTTGATTTGGATTGTTTTCATCAGGTTTCTCTTTGGTTCAGTTTCTTCCGGGTTTGTTTGTTTGTTTTCTCTATTTGGATTGTAGTGTTTATTGTATTGTATGTTGTAGTGTAATGTGTTTATATTGTATCATATAGTTGGTTACGTTTCATTTGGTTTGGGGTTAGTGGTGTCTTTCGGGGTCATTTTTTTTTTCTCTATTTGGATTATAGTGTTTGTTATATTGTATTGTATATTTTAGTGTAGTGTAATGTATTGTATTGTATTATGCTTGTTTCCATTGATTTTGTTTTAGTTTCTATTTGATTTGGTTGCATTTGGTCTCATTTGGGTTTTCTCTGTTTGGATAATGGTGTTTATTGTATTGTTTTGTAAATTGTGTTGTAATGTTTTGTATTGATTTATATATTTGGTTTTGTTTTGTTTTGTTTGGATTGGTTGTTTCTGATTGATTTAGTTTCCTTGGTTTGTTTGGATTCCTCTATTTGAATTGTAGTGTTTATTGTAATGTATTTCTATTTGGATTGTAATGTAATGTAATGTAATGTAATGTAATGTATAATATTGTATTTTGGTATGGTGTGGCGTGGTATGTTGTGGTGTGGTGTGATATGTTGCGGTGCGGTGAGAAGAGGTGAGGTGAGGTGCGATTCGGTGCGATTCAGTGCGATTCAGTGCGATTCAGTGAGGTGCGGTGCGATGCGGAGTGGGGTGGTGTGGTATGATATAATATGGAATGGCATGGTATGATAGGTTACTTATTGTGTGTTCTTTTTATATTTACAGGTGGATCTATGGTAGACTGAAACTCATTGAAGGACTGAAACCGATTACTGGTTGTAAGTATCTTTATTTCATAACTGTGTCGAGGAATTAATATATGTTTGTTACACGGACATTTTTTAATGTAATACCCCATGATTCAAGAAGGGTAATTGTCATTTTCTGGCGAAAGAATGTGCACAATACTGGTTAACCGCTTAGAGGGCTAAGCCTGCCCAGTAAACGTGGGGTTAGGTAAACTGACAGCACTCAACATGACCTCACTGGGTTGACTAGGCCGTGAAACCTCAACACAAACAAACAAACAAAAAATGTGATACCCTGTTTACGCCTACTGGCCCAAGATTGGCTGATATTCTGTTTCAAATTAAAAAGCGTCCGGGTGACCGCTCACGACTTCGGATCGCGAGGTTCCGAGCACTAATCCTGCTGGGGGCGGAATTTTGCTTATGATTGTACAGAGCCTTTCATTATCACCCTTCAATCGTCTCAATATGAATTTATGTTGAAAAAAAAATGCCAAACCATCATCATCATTATTTCAACACGAAAACACGCTTATACAATTTTGACCCCCTTAAACCCCACTTTTATATAATAAAACTGGGGTTTTGCAGGGGTATACATCATTTTCACCTCTTTTGCTAAAACATACATTATGGTACTCATTAGAATCGCCACGACGAGACGGTTATAATGAGTACCCACACACCATGTTTTGAGGAGACATTAAGAAAACATGCCTAATTAATGAGTGACTGAGCAGACTACTTCACTGTGATTCTTTTGATAGATCAACATGTAGGTGTTTTAAAAATTAAGAGTTTCTTTTCTTTTGTTTCCTTTTGATTTCAGGAAAACGGGTGAACCTAAGCACACCCCTAAGAAGTGAGCCTACATGGGCTGTAACTGGTATGAACTGACAGGTGTTTACTTTGACAGACGACAGCAGGAAAAGGAACTAGTCTTGGTCATGTGTAAAGTGGATAAATTTGAAGGTAAGAAATGATGACATAAGCAGAAGAAAGTATGCATCGATTGCAAAGTTGTTTCCCAAGAGGTCTTTGTATGGAAGGTAATGGAAAAATAATTGTGGTCCGAGGCCAGGTCATTCTAATAGGAGAAAGCAGTCAGTTAACTCCCTTGATTACTTTCTGTAAATAACCAGGTCCAATGTATTAATTGAATTCTTCTGCTTTTATCATTAATGTTTCCATTAAGTATCACTTCCTTTTCCTTCATAAATCTAATTTTAACAAGGTCATATGCCAATACACCTTCCAAAATATTTAAAAGAAACATTTTCGGTGCAATGAAATATATAATATTAATTATCTTTCATGTGGATATGGAGAAATGTAAAGTTAAGAATTTGTTAAATTCCACTGATGACCTATGATAAAAGCAGAGGATTCCAGTTAGAAGGACCTGGTTAGTATTTGATCTACCTTGGACTTTACCTCTCAAGGGAGATAATAGAAATACTGCTGCTGTCTCTCATTGGAATCCTCTGCTTTTATCTTAGGTCATCATTGGAATTTAACAAAATTTTACATTTCTCCATAATATTATACATTTCATTGCACAGAAAATGTTTCTTTTAAATATTTTGGACTCTGTATTGGCATATGACCTTGTTAAAATTAAAGTTAAGGAAAAGGAAGTGATACTTAATGGAAACACTAATGATAAAAGCAGAGGAATCCAATTAACTGGACCTGGTTATTTATAGAAAGTAATCAAGGGAGTTAACTGACTGCTTTCTCCTGTTGAAAGAGCTTCACTTACACTTTATCAGATATTGCTTAACTTCAGCACATTTATGCCGAGTGTATATTTCACCATACCTCTTTGTACCGATCCATTTCCAGTAAAAGGGGTGTCAGATTAGATTTAATTATTTCTTTGTTGCACAGAAATTCATGTACTTAATGAAAACTGTGTTGATCCTGATCAGACGCCGCGTTTTCCGGCGTCTGATCTGGGTCTACACTGTTTGCCAATGTCCCATTTTCATCTGCTTCAGATGAAATGTGACATATTCTCTTAATAATAATAATAACAATAATAATAATGATAATAATAATAATAATAATAATAATTATTATTATTATTATTATTATTATTATAAAATACTTCACAGTGTCTTCTGCTGCAATTAAAGTATTGGAAAAAAAAGGCCTGGGCTATCAGTATAGACCCAGATCAGACGACAACATACGTCTAATAAATGGATACTATAGAATACCTGTTATACTCAAAACATTGGACAGACAGTCCTGAGGTAACAGTGTAGATTAGATGCCATATTGCATCTAATAAATGAATACTGTAGAATACCGTATATACCCTAAGTATTGGATAGACAGTCCTGAGCTAACGCTTTAGACCCAGATCAGACGCCACCTTACATCAAATAAATGGATACTTTAGAATGCCATATATATCCTAAGTATTGGACAAATAGTCCTGAGCTAACATTGTAGACCCAAATCAGATGCCATGTTACATCTAATAAATGAATACTGCAGAATAACTTAAATACCCTGAGTATTTGACAGACAGTCCTGAGCTAGCACTGTAGACCCAGATCAGACGCCACCTTACATCTAATAAATGTCTAAGAAGGACAGTCCTGAGGTAACAGTGTAGACCCAGATCATATGCCATGTTATATCTAATAAATGGACACTATAAAATACATTAAATGTCCTAAGTATTTGACAGACAGCCCTGAGCTAGCACTGTAGTCCCAGATCAGATGTCAGCTAACATTTAATAAATGTCTAAGACAGACAGTCCTGAACTAACAGTGTAGACCCAGATCAGATGCCATGTTATATCTAATAAATGGACACTACAGAATACCTTAAATACCCTAAGAAGAAAATGTGACAACTCCAAGATCATACTTTCGCATTATGTACATAATGTAAACATTTTTATTTATATTCAGCTATGAATTTTCATTTAATTCTAAACAAACTTTTTTTTTTCATTTTAGGTATAAGATGAAGTTCTATGAACATTAGGAAGAGTCATCAGATTCCGGATTCTAGTGAAGTTAAGTATTGTATTTTTGTATTTTGTATTGTTCTGTTGGTTTGATTTGGATTGTTTTCATCAGGTTTCTCTTTGGTTCAGTTTCTTCCGGGTTTGTTTGTTTGTTTTCTCTATTTGGATTGTAGTGTTTATTGTATTGTATGTTGTAGTGTAATGTGTTTATATTGTATCATATAGTTGGTTACGTTTCATTTGGTTTGGGGTTAGTGGTGTCTTTCGGGGTCATTTTTTTTTTCTCTATTTGGATTATAGTGTTTGTTATATTGTATTGTATATTTTAGTGTAGTGTAATGTATTGTATTGTATTATGCTTGTTTCCATTGATTTTGTTTTAGTTTCTATTTGATTTGGTTGCATTTGGTCTCATTTGGGTTTTCTCTGTTTGGATAATGGTGTTTATTGTATTGTTTTGTAAATTGTGTTGTAATGTTTTGTATTGATTTATATATTTGGTTTTGTTTTGTTTTGTTTGGATTGGTTGTTTCTGATTGATTTAGTTTCCTTGGTTTGTTTGGATTCCTCTATTTGAATTGTAGTGTTTATTGTAATGTATTTCTATTTGGATTGTAATGTAATGTAATGTAATGTAATGTATAATATTGTATTTTGGTATGGTGTGGCGTGGTATGTTGTGGTGTGGTGTGATATGTTGCGGTGCGGTGAGAAGAGGTGAGGTGAGGTGAGGTGAGGTGCGATTCGGTGCGATTCAGTGCGATTCAGTGAGGTGCGGTGCGATGCGGAGTGGGGTGGTGTGGTATGATATAATATGGAATGGCATGGTATGATAGGTTACTTATTGTGTGTTCTTTTTATATTTACAGGTGGATCTATGGTAGACTGAAACTCATTGAAGGACTGAAACCGATTACTGGTTGTAAGTATCTTTATTTCATAACTGTGTCGAGGAATTAATATATGTTTGTTACACGGACATTTTTTAATGTAATACCCCATGATTCAAGAAGGGCAATTGTCATTTTCTGGCGAAAGAATGTGCACAATACTGGTTAACCGCTTAGAGGGCTAAGCCTGCCCAGTAAACGTGGGGTTAGGTAAACTGACAGCACTCGACATGACCTCACTGGGTTGACTAGGCCGTAAAACCTCAACACAAACAAACAAACAAAAAATATGATACCCTGTTTACGCCTACTGGCCCAAGATTGGCTGATATTCTGTTTCAAATTAAAAAGCGTCCGGGTGACCGCTCACGACTTCGGATCGCGAGGTTCCGAGCACTAATCCTGCTGGGGGCGGAATTTTGCTTATGATTGTACAGAGCCTTTCATTATCACCCTTCAATCGTCTCAATATGAATTTATGTTGAAAAAAAAATGCCAAACCATCATCATCATTATTTCAACACGAAAACACGCTTATACAATTTTGACCCCCTTAAACCCCACTTTTATATAATAAAACTGGGGTTTTGCAGGGGTATACATCATTTTCACCTCTTTTGCTAAAACATACATTATGGTACTCATTAGAATCGCCACGACGAGACGGTTATAATGAGTACCCACACACCATGTTTTGAGGAGACATTAAGAAAACATGCCTAATTAATGAGTGACTGAGCAGACTACTTCACTGTGATTCTTTTGATAGATCAACATGTAGGTGTTTTAAAAATTAAGAGTTTCTTTTCTTTTGTTTCCTTTTGATTTCAGGAAAACGGGTGAACCTAAGCACACCCCTAAGAAGTGAGCCTACATGGGCTGTAACTGGTATGAACTGACAGGTGTTTACTTTAACAGACGACAGCAGGAAAAGGAGCTAGTCTTGGTCATGTGTAAAGTGGATAAATTTGAAGGTAAGAAATGATGACATAAGCAGAAGAAAGTATGCATCGATTGCAAAGTTGTTTCCCAAGAGGTCTTTGTATGGAAGGTAATGGAAAAATAATTGTGGTCCGAGGCCAGGTCATTCTAATAGGAGAAAGCAGTCAGTTAACTCCCTTGATTACTTTCTGTAAATAACCAGGTCCAATGTATTAATTGAATTCTTCTGCTTTTATCATTAATGTTTCCATTAAGTATCACTTCCTTTTCCTTCATAAATCTAATTTTAACAAGGTCATATGCCAATACACCTTCCAAAATATTTAAAAGAAACATTTTCGGTGGTGCAATGAAATATATAATATTAATTATCTTTCATGTGGATATGGAGAAATGTAAAGTTAAGAATTTGTTAAATTCCACTGATGACCTATGATAAAAGCAGAGGATTCCAGTTAGAAGGACCTGGTTAGTATTTGATCTACCTTGGACTTTACCTCTCAAGGGAGATAATAGAAATACTGCTGCTGTCTCTCATTGGAATCCTCTGCTTTTATCTTAGGTCATCATTGGAATTTAACAAAACTTTACATTTCTCCATAATATTATACATTTCATTGCACAGAAAATGTTTCTTTTAAATATTTTGGACTCTGTATTGGCATATGACCTTGTTAAAATTAAATTTAAGGAAAAGGAAGTGATACTTAATGGAAACACTAATGATAAAAGCAGAGGAATCCAATTAACTGGACCTGGTTATTTATAGAAAGTAATCAAGGGAGTTAACTGACTGCTTTCTCCTGTTGAAAGAGCTTCACTTACACTTTATCAGATATTGCTTAACTTCAGCACATTTATGCCGAGTGTATATTTCACCATACCTCTTTGTACCGATCCATTTCCAGTAAAAGGGGTGTCAGATTAGATTTAATTATTTCTTTGTTGCACAGAAATTCATGTACTTAATGAAAACTGTGTTGATCCTGATCAGACGCCGCGTTTTCCGGCGTCTGATCTGGGTCTACACTGTTTGCCAATGTCCCATTTTCATCTGCTTCAGATGAAATGTGACATATTCTCTTAATAATAATAATAACAATAATAATAATGATAATAATAATAATTATTATTATTATTATTATTATTATTATTATTATTATAAAATACTTCACAGTGTCTTCTGCTGCAATTAAAGTATTGGAAAAAAAAGGCCTGGGCTATCAGTATAGACCCAGATCAGACGACAACATACGTCTAATAAATGGATACTATAGAATACCTGTTATACTCAAAACATTGGACAGACAGTCCTGAGGTAACAGTGTAGATTAGATGCCATATTGCATCTAATAAATGAATACTGTAGAATACCGTATATACCCTAAGTATTGGATAGACAGTCCTGAGCTAACGCTTTAGACCCAGATCAGACGCCACCTTACATCAAATAAATGGATACTTTAGAATGCCATATATATCCTAAGTATTGGACAAATAGTCCTGAGCTAACATTGTAGACCCAAATCAGATGCCATGTTACATCTAATAAATGAATACTGCAGAATAACTTAAATACCCTGAGTATTTGACAGACAGTCCTGAGCTAGCACTGTAGACCCAGATCAGACGCCACCTTACATCTAATAAATGTCTAAGAAGGACAGTCTTGAGGTAACAGTGTAGACCCAGATCATATGCCATGTTATATCTAATAAATGGACACTACAAAATACATTAAATGTCCTAAGTATTTGACAGACAGCCCTGAGCTAGCACTGTAGTCCCAGATCAGATGTCAGCTAACATTTAATAAATGTCTAAGACAGACAGTCCTGAACTAACAGTGTAGACCCAGATCAGATGCCATGTTATATCTAATAAATGGACACTACAGAATACCTTAAATACCCTAAGAAGAAAATGTGACAACTCCAAGATCATACTTTCGCATTATGTACATAATGTAAACATTTTTATTTATATTCAGCTATGAATTTTCATTTAATTCTAAACAAACTTTTTTTTTTTTTCATTTTAGGTATAAGATGAAGTTCTATGAACATTAGGAAGAGTCATCAGATTCCGGATTCTAGTGAAGTTAAGTATTGTATTTTTGTATTTTGTATTGTTCTGTTGGTTTGATTTGGATTGTTTTCATCAGGTTTCTCTTTGGTTCAGTTTCTTCCGGGTTTGTTTGTTTGTTTTCTCTATTTGGATTGTAGTGTTTATTGTATTGTATGTTGTAGTGTAATATGTTTATATTGTATCATATAGTTGGTTACGTTTCATTTGGTTTGGGGTTAGTGGTGTCTTTCGGGGTCATTTTTTTTTTCTCTATTTGGATTATAGTGTTTGTTATATTGTATTGTATATTTTAGTGTAGTGTAATGTATTGTATTGTATTATGCTTGTTTCCATTGATTTTGTTTTAGTTTCTATTTGATTTGGTTGCATTTGGTCTCATTTGGGTTTTCTCTGTTTGGATAATGGTGTTTATTGTATTGTTTTGTAAATTGTGTTGTAATGTTTTGTATTGATTTATATATTTGGTTTTGTTTTGTTTTGTTTGGATTGGTTGTTTCTGATTGATTTAGTTTCCTTGGTTTGTTTGGATTCCTCTATTTGAATTGTAGTGTTTATTGTAATGTATTTCTATTTGGATTGTAATGTAATGTAATGTAATGTAATGTATAATATTGTATTTTGGTATGGTGTGGCGTGGTATGTTGTGGTGTGGTGTGATATGTTGCGGTGCGGTGAGAAGAGGTGAGGTGAGGTGCGATTCGGTGCGATTCAGTGCGATTCAGTGCGATTCAGTGAGGTGCGGTGCGATGCGGAGTGGGATGGTGTGGTATGATATAATATGGAATGGCATGGTATGATAGGTTACTTATTGTGTGTTCTTTTTATATTTACAGGTGGATCTATGGTAGACTGAAACTCATTGAAGGACTGAAACCGATTACTGGTTGTAAGTATCTTTATTTCATAACTGTGTCGAGGAATTAATATATGTTTGTTACACGGACATTTTTTAATGTAATACCCCATGATTCAAGAAGGGCAATTGTCATTTTCTGGCGAAAGAATGTGCACAATACTGGTTAACCGCTTAGAGGGCTAAGCCTGCCCAGTAAACGTGGGGTTAGGTAAACTGACAGCACTCGACATGACCTCACTGGGTTGACTAGGCCGTAAAACCTCAACACAAACAAACAAACAAAAAATGTGATACCCTGTTTACGCCTACTGGCCCAAGATTGGCTGATATTCTGTTTCAAATTAAAAAGCGTCCGGGTGACCGCTCACGACTTCGGATCGCGAGGTTCCGAGCACTAATCCTGCTGGGGGCGGAATTTTGCTTATGATTGTACAGAGCCTTTCATTATCACCCTTCATATCGTCTCAATATGAATTTATGTTGAAAAAAAAATGCCAAACCATCATCATCATTATTTCAACACGAAAACACGCTTATACAATTCTGACCCCCTTAAACCCCACTTTTATATAATAAAACTGGGGTTTTGCAGGGGTATACATCATTTTCACCTCTTTTGCTAAAACATGCATTATGGTACTCATTAGAATCGCCACGACGAGACGGTTATAATGAGTACCCACACACCATGTTTTGAGAAGACATTAAGAAAACATGCCTAATTAATGAGTGACTGAGCAGACTACTTCACTGTGATTCTTTTGATAGATCAACATGTAGGTGTTTTAAAAATTAAGAGTTTCTTTTCTTTTGTTTCCTTTTGATTTCAGGAAAACGGGTGAACCTAAGCACACCCCTAAGAAGTGAGCCTACATGGGCTGTAACTGGTATGAACTGACAGGTGTTTGCTTTGACAGACGACAGCAGGAAAAGGAGCTAGTCTTGGTCATGTGTAAAGTTGATAAATTTGAAGGTAAGAAATGATGACATAAGCAGAAGAAAGTATGCATCGATTGCAAAGTTGTTTCCCAAGAGGTCTTTGTATGGAAGGTAATGGAAAAATAATTGTGGTCCGAGGCCAGGTCATTCTAATAGGAGAAAGCAGTCAGTTAACTCCCTTGATTACTTTCTGTAAATAACCAGGTCCAATGTATTAATTGAATTCTTCTGCTTTTATCATTAATGTTTCCATTAAGTATCACTTCCTTTTCCTTCATAAATCTAATTTTAACAAGGTCATATGCCAATACACCTTCCAAAATATTTAAAAGAAACATTTTCGGTGGTGCAATGAAATATATAATATTAATTATCTTTCATGTGGATATGGAGAAATGTAAAGTTAAGAATTTGTTAAATTCCACTGATGACCTATGATAAAAGCAGAGGATTCCAGTTAGAAGGACCTGGTTAGTATTTGATCTACCTTGGACTTTACCTCTCAAGGGAGATAATAGAAATACTGCTGCTGTCTCTCATTGGAATCCTCTGCTTTTATCTTAGGTCATCATTGGAATTTAACAAAACTTTACATTTCTCCATAATATTATACATTTCATTGCACAGAAAATGTTTCTTTTAAATATTTTGGACTCTGTATTGGCATATGACCTTGTTAAAATTAAATTTAAGGAAAAGGAAGTGATACTTAATGGAAACACTAATGATAAAAGCAGAGGAATCCAATTAACTGGACCTGGTTATTTATAGAAAGTAATCAAGGGAGTTAACTGACTGCTTTCTCCTGTTGAAAGAGCTTCACTTACACTTTATCAGATATTGCTTAACTTCAGCACATTTATGCCGAGTGTATATTTCACCATACCTCTTTGTACCGATCCATTTCCAGTAAAAGGGGTGTCAGATTAGATTTAATTATTTCTTTGTTGCACAGAAATTCATGTACTTAATGAAAACTGTGTTGATCCTGATCAGACGCCGCGTTTTCCGGCGTCTGATCTGGGTCTACACTGTTTGCCAATGTCCCATTTTCATCTGCTTCAGATGAAATGTGACATATTCTCTTAATAATAATAATAACAATAATAATAATGATAATAATAATAATTATTATTATTATTATTATTATTATTATTATTATTATTATAAAATACTTCACAGTGTCTTCTGCTGCAATTAAAGTATTGGAAAAAAAAGGCCTGGGCTATCAGTATAGACCCAGATCAGACGACAACATACGTCTAATAAATGGATACTATAGAATACCTGTTATACTCAAAACATTGGACAGACAGTCCTGAGGTAACAGTGTAGATTAGATGCCATATTGCATCTAATAAATGAATACTGTAGAATACCGTATATACCCTAAGTATTGGATAGACAGTCCTGAGCTAACGCTTTAGACCCAGATCAGACGCCACCTTACATCAAATAAATGGATACTTTAGAATGCCATATATATCCTAAGTATTGGACAAATAGTCCTGAGCTAACATTGTAGACCCAAATCAGATGCCATGTTACATCTAATAAATGAATACTGCAGAATAACTTAAATACCCTGAGTATTTGACAGACAGTCCTGAGCTAGCACTGTAGACCCAGATCAGACGCCACCTTACATCTAATAAATGTCTAAGAAGGACAGTCTTGAGGTAACAGTGTAGACCCAGATCATATGCCATGTTATATCTAATAAATGGACACTACAAAATACATTAAATGTCCTAAGTATTTGACAGACAGCCCTGAGCTAGCACTGTAGTCCCAGATCAGATGTCAGCTAACATTTAATAAATGTCTAAGACAGACAGTCCTGAACTAACAGTGTAGACCCAGATCAGATGCCATGTTATATCTAATAAATGGACACTACAGAATACCTTAAATACCCTAAGAAGAAAATGTGACAACTCCAAGATCATACTTTCGCATTATGTACATAATGTAAACATTTCAATGTCAGCATACATCACCTCAAGATATTATAAGCCTTATTTGAGCGGTTCACCGCGAGATCGACCTTCAAAAGAAAGACAACTAGGAAAAAAAAATTGTTTGAAACGGACTATAGCTCGTCCTAGTTGTCCCCCCTACCAAGCGTCCTGTTTCTAGGTGACCAAGATCGGGTACCAGTCACGCACCGGCTCCCTTCCGTCCACGCCACCGTAAGCAACCAATCAGGACGCGCCAGGTATATTCCCGCCAAAGCACGCACCAAGCGTGTGGTACGCCCAACGCATGCGGTAGACATTGTTACTATAAAGGGTAGACGCAAGGTAGAAAACATCACTATTTTTTGGTCGCTTGCGAGGTCAGCACCTTCTGTATAGATTACGACGTTTGGATTTGGAAAGAAGTATTTTTCGCTAGAACAGATAAGTCTGTATCTTTATTTTCACTAAAGCTTTTCTTTGTAGCCCATATCAGTAGTAAGATGTTGTGCATTAATTGCAAGCAAACTAAACTTCCGGCAGACAGCCATGTTTTATGTTTTAGATGTTGCGGGTTTTCGCAACTATCTCCTTGTGCCAGGTCTGCCAATTGGGCTTCAGAGATCTGGGAAGAATTACCCCACTTCCCCTCTTATGTATCTTCTGGTCGGGGGCAGGCTCAGGGATTCCCTTCTTGTACACTGGTGAAAATAATTTTCAATTGAACTCTGAGCCTGCTCCAGATTTGGAAAACAGACGTAGGGGACCCCAGGTCGCCGTTACTGTCACTAGTAATGAATGCTTGACTAGGGGACCTCGCCCCGCCCCCAGCGATGCTTCCCGACGGAAGGCAACGCAGGGGGCGTTGGCGAACCCCTGTTCCGGCGGAAATTCCGAACCTAGGTACCTGCCGGGTTATCGTACACCTTATAGGTATGTTAGCTCGGCGGCCTTTAATACGGCGGGCTGATTCCCAAGTAATGTAACTGTGCCTTCCTCTCAATTTTCTTGGCAGGAAGGCGCAGATCAGGGGGCCTTTTATTGGCCTTATTTTTATTCCTGGGGTTCATGGGATGGCTTTAGTGGGTATGGTTATTACCCCAACTTATATTTGCCCTGTCCCGAAGCCGTTCCTAGCTCGTCCAGTTCAATCTGTTTACCAGGAGAATGGTTCTCTCCCTTTAGTTCCTGGCATTCGTACCACACCAAATATCCAGGTAACAGGATCTGTTTCTCATACTTCTCCTGCGGTGAATTCATTTAGGAATCCAAAACCTATTCAAAGTGGTAAGGCCAAAGTATCTCTTTCCACTGTGCCTACTATTAGTAAGGCTTCTCAACATAATAATACTATATTGCTCGGTATTATGTTTCAGGAAGGTTCATTTTCAGATTCTTTGATAGCGGAACCAGTTATTGGTACTACCAACTTGGGTAAAAGTAGAAATAGTAAGAATAGACTGGGTACCTCTTCCACATCATCTGCTCTTCCTTCAGTCAGGGTAAGTCAGAATGTTAATGAAGCCTTCGGGCATTTGTTTACGGAGGTACAGAATAGCAGCAAGGTTCCATTTGCTGACTATTCATCTGTAAGCGCACTGGGATCTGTAGAGGACGATGTCCCTATAGGTCCTAGTGTTTCTGCAGCCAGACCTTTTGTGGCTATTCCTGCTTTGAGCAGGGATAGTTCTTTAGGTCTTACAGCTACGCCATTGAGGGTAACCAACCCCTCACGTAGCACCCCTGACATTGCCTCAGCCATATCCCAGGCAGTATTGAGGACTCTATCAGGGTTGGGCAACTTGGCTTCGTCAGTGGATCTCCCTTCTGTTGCTGAAGAAGGGGAGGGGCAAACTTTCACGGGTCAGTCTGGATCCACTGGCAATGGTCGCGACCATGTTCGGACCATTAGCCAAGACCCCCGGGCTCCATATCATGGATGTGATTATGTCCCGGACCAGGCTCTGTCAGAGAGTTCATTAAGTTCTTCTCAAAAGAGCCAGTCTCATGAGCCTGCCACAAACTACCATGAGACACTGGAGGAAGTTTACTCCCTTTTGGGAGACCTTTGCCCCAAGGCTGACCAAACTCAAGACAGTGCGCGAGTCCATTCCCTGCTTGAGTCTATTTTGGACCAGCCTACTTCCTCCAGGTCAACACTTCCAGAATCCTCAACAGTGAACCAGTTGATGGGGAAGCTGTTTGACAACACCGCAGAGGCTAGAAATAATCCAAATTGGTATGTACCTAAGAAAACAATTGATTACAATTGATTACCTTGCTCGACCACATTCTTACGCTTGTCATACAGAATTTTGGCCGAGTAAGATACCCACCCTTGATGCTGACGCTGGCAGGCTAGGCATCTCAGTGGGCAGATTCGCCTCTTTACCAGTGGCTCATTTAGAGTACCTGGAGCGGTTAGCAAGGAGAGCGGTGGCCATCAGTTCACATTGTGATTTTTGGTTCGGCTGCATTTCAGGCCCTCTGCGCAGAGCATGTTGACCCGGATGTTCTGCGTAGTCTACTTCTAGCAGTGAACCGCTCTGCTAAGCACATCATGGCCCTAGGCCTATCTGTGTCTGCTGTGCTGTTGCATCAGCGCTGTAACGCTGCTCTAAATATCTCTAATCTAATTTACTTTTATCTCATAACAAGGACAATCTTAGAGCAGCTCCTCTGAATTCTTCCTCTCTTTTTGGGTGTAAAATAGAGAAAGTTTTCAGAGCAAATTTAGACGATAGACATCATTCCCTCCTGACAGCAAATTATTCAGGAGTATCGGCCAACAGAAAGAGACCTTCCTCCTCTACTTTTAATTCAAATCCAGCGAAGAAGTCTAGGTGGGAACCAAAAGCTAACCGGGTTCCCACTTCCACTTCTTTTTCGTCTGCTGTCTCTTTCAAACGGTTTCGATCCACCAAGGGGGGCCGTGGTGGATCATCTTCTTTCAGGGGGGGCCCGCTAGGAGGAGTAAATGACATCATCAGGGCCCTTCCATCTGCACCTCATCCTTCTCTTCCGGTGGGAGCTCGTTTAATTTTTGTGGAGGCTTGGTCAGCCATAACTCGGGATTCCTGGGCCCTTTCTATTCTCCGGAAGGGCTACAGGATTCCTTTTGCAAGGGAACCTCCATTATCGTTGTCTCCAATTCTGTTCCCTGTAGCTCAACATTTAAATCTCTTGAGGGAGGGGGTGCAGATTCTACTGGAAAAGAAGGCTGTAGAGATTGTGAGAGATACCACCTCTCTACAGCCGGATTTTCTTAGTGAAGAAGAAAACCGGCCGTTTTTTCGTCTCATTATAGACCTATCATCGCTCAACAAAATGATGAAGGTAGATTACTTTCAAGTGGAAACTGCGGCCTCCATTCGGAGAGCTATTCCTCCAGGGGCTTGGGCGGTTTCTATAGACTTTATGGACGCATACCTCCATATTCCTATTCATCCAGCGTCTCGCAAGTACCTGAGATTTTCCCTAGAAAGCACTATATACCAATTTCGGGCGCTTCCATTCAAAATCTCAACAGCGCTTTTCGTTTTTACAAACTTGATGGAGATTGTGGCGGGACGTATTCGATCTCTAGGACCAAACATTTACCAATATTTCGACGATTGGCTTGTCCATCGTCTTTCGCAGGAGTCCCTACTGTCCGACTTTTCAGTAGCTTGGGAAATCATTACAAGTCTGGGTCTAATACCAAATCCTCTGAAATCAGACCTAGTTCCATCTCAGGACTTCGTGTATGCAGGAATGAGGTTCCTGTCTCACATTGGCATTGTCAGAGTTCCAGAAGAGTCATCAAAATTCTTGTCCTTCTATTTCGGGTTCTACAGGTTCAATTCATTACCGCCCGAGAATTTTTGTCCATGTTGGGATCACCCAATGCTGCAGCAGATTTAGTTCAGTTGGGTCGCCTTCATATGAGACCTCTTCAGTTCCATCTTCTGGCCAACTGGAAACCTCACCGCGACAGTTTGGTCCAACCTATTCCAATATCCCATTCATGTCGTGTAGCAATCAAATGGTGGATGAATCCTTCCATTTATGTGGCTGGAATTCCCATTGTTATACCAGCCCCAGATTTCCATCTGTTTTCAGATGACAGCCATTCGGGCTGGGGCGCACATTTAGAACCCCTAGGTCTAGAGGTTCAGGGACTGTGGGATGTTGCTTTCCAAGACCTTCACATCAACAATTTGGAGTTACGAGCAGTTTTCCTAGCACTCCAACATTTTCAGAGTCACATTTACAATTCTTGCGTGATGGTAGCGTCAAACAATTCATCAGTAGTGGCTTACCTCAAGAAGCAAGGGGGTACCCACTCTCCATCTCTGTGCATGCTAGTGTGGGAGCTTCTTTACTGGTCATCATAGGAATATTCACATTCAAGTCGGGCATATTCCAGGGAAATTGAATGTTTTGGCAAACAGCCTGTCTCGCCCAGACCGAATTCTCCCCACCGAATGGCCTCTAGATCGGGAGATAGCTACCCAAATTTTCAGTCTTTGGGGTACTCCTCAGATAGATCTTTTCGCCACCAGATTAAACCATCTTCTGCCCCTGTTTGTTTCTCCAGTACCGGACCACAGGGCTTGTGCAGTGGATGCTATGTCACTAGAATGGAAAAACCTATTCGCATACGCATTTCCTCCATTCAAACTTGTTCCCCTGGTTCTAAACAAGATGAGGGATTCCAACAGTCGGTTCATTCTCATAGCCCCGTGTTGGCCTCAGAGGAGCTGGTTTTCAGTCATTTTGAGTCTCATAATAGACTTTCCCAGGGAACTTCCGGTTCATCGGGGTTTGGTATCACAACATCAGGGAAAAGTACTCCATCAGAATCCAGCTATGTTGCATCTTCACGCTTGGAAGTTGTCAGGAGTCAAATCAGAGGTAGACACATTTCTGAATTCGCTACCCAGTGTATCTATCAATCCCGCAGAGAGTCTACGCTCAAGGTCTACTCTGCAAGGTGGAAGATGTTCTCGGATTGGTGTTTGCAAAGGGAAGTTAATCCTGTCGATCCCGCTTTAAAGTCCCGTGCTGGTCCCGGGCTTAGAATAGGCCAGACGTACCCTCTGCGTGACGTACGAGCCGGCTAAAAGAGGCCGCCCGTGACCACCCGGGCCCTCGAAATAGGTGGCTGCCTTCCGCTTCTGTGGCAGTTGGGTAAAACCCCTAACATAACAGAGTAACCGTCCGTTCAACCGGTATAATTCCAGAATATAAAATTCATTTATTGAAATGCATCTTAAATTGGAAAAAACAAATTTCGCGAGATCTATCCTTTTAAACCTTTCCTATCTCATGTTACTAACATGCTTCATTTGTTTGTGTATCATTCTGTGCCCGTGGGTCGCACATGGGACGAAGATTATAACCTCATCTGTATTTAACATATGTGTTTGTCTTGTGTTTGTGTCATTTTTCCGAACTCTAGCATTCTCCACATTAAAAAGTAAGATGCATTTATTATTGTTAGATAAAAAAACTAAACGTTTTTCAAGGTATGAAAGCTACATATCATTTGAAAGCTACATATCATCTAACACAGCTTGTTTGTTTGACTCTCTTTAAAAATGAATCCAAAACGAATCCTTCTTTCTTTAATAAACTGTTTATTTTAAATATGGATCTCCTAATGTTAAAAATAACCTTTCAATTTCCCAGACGTTTTCGGCCTCCCTTGTCTGTAGGGAATAAAATCTACAGATCACTTTCCTTCTGTAGTGGATAGGGTGTAATCCCCTATTAAAACAGGAACCACCTGTTTGCCGTGGGTGGCGTCTCGTATGCTGGGAGAGGGGAACCTGATGATTGAGGAAAGCCCAGGGATCTCCAGCTTTTCAACACATCATTTTGGCCCTTATTTCAGATAGAAGAGCGGTCTGGGTTAGATCCGGCCTGGATCAATCGGCTCAGTCGTGCCAAGCTCTAGAAGCGCACAACTTGTTCTTAGCTTCTTTCTCTCTTTCATACGTATCTTTATGGTACCAAACCGGGCTTATTTTTCTCATGTTCCTCTAACTTTAAGTGAGTTTCAATGGGCGGCGGCTGAAGGGTCAATTGGTGGGCTTGTATTGGGGCTTTGGCGGAAACCTCTGTGAGTGGAGGCTGTGGATAGGGGGATGAACTCAACTGTTCATAAATTTTTCTATGGAAATTTAGATGAATAGGTGGGATATCATCTAAGCATGAGGCCGAGCTGAAGACTCTGATCTTGACACCGAGTATAATAGCAATGTAGCCTTGACGTTAGAAATAGGAGATCCATTTCTGTTAAACGTCCCCTTGTAGGGCTCCATGGAGGGTGGGGCGCATAGCTATCGAATCAAAAATTTCATCACCATGGCATCTCGAAAACGATTTCTGGCGTTCGACTCTTCGGAGGACGACACGCAACCGACTACATTTACATTCAAAGCTAATGAGAACTTCGCTAAATTTTTAGTGATTTCGAGTAAAGAGGACAAACCTATTACTTCACTGTCTCCTTTCATTATAGAAAAGCAAATAGAATCAATTATAGGCACTCCAAAAAATGTAAAAAAATTAAAAAATGGAACTCTTTTGGTCGAAACTAACAGAAAATCTCAAACTGATAATCTCTTGAAAATTACAAAATTCTTTAACATTAATGTCTCTGTCACGGAACATAAAACTCTAAACAGTTGCAAAGGTATTATCCGTGACAGAATGCTAAAACATGAAACTGAAGAAAATATCACAGAATATCTTAACACACAAGGAGTAACAGCTTGCAAACGTTTTAAAATTAAAAAAGATGGAAACTTTATAGAAACAAATACACTTTTACTAACTTTCAACACCACAACTTTACCGAAATCACTAAAAATATTTTACCGAATTATACCGGTTGAAGTCTACATTCCAAATCCTCTGCGGTGTTTCAACTGTCAGAGGTTTGGACATCACGAAAACGGCTGTCCGGAAGCACCTGGATCAGTATGTGAAAAATGTGGTATGGGTGAATTTGATCACCCTACAAATGCTTGTAAAAATGAAGCCAAGTGTGTGAACTGTCACAAAAACCATCAATCAAAATCAAATCAGTGTGAAATTTGGAAAAAAGAGAAAGAAATCATGAAAATTAAAGTTACACAAAAAATCACTTATTTGGAAGCCAAAAAGATTCAAGAAAATCAACCTGAAATCACCTTTGCAAAAGTTGTTCAATCCCTAAACACTAAACCTGAAACCAAAGAAAGTTCTACCCAGTTTAACGAAAAAGATTCTGTCATCAAAGCAAATTCAAAAGTTATTACTCCTACTGTAAAACCTAAACCTAAACCCACATCTACTCATCAGTCTAGACCACCAACAAAATCTCAAAACAGTTCACAAACACAACCGACTAAAACAAGTGGATCACAACAGAGATCCAGGTCCAGGACAGCTGACCAGAAAGAAAAAAATGGAAAAGAAAAAGATAAAGATAAAGCACCAAATCCATATAGTAAAGGGGCGTCGGCCGATCCGATCAAGTTGGTCAATCGGTTCGATTCCCTTGAGAACATGGAGTTAGAGACTGACTCCTCCATGTTCTTGCAGTCTCAGAGAAAACAAAAGGATTAAGTTCCTTATTTTCAAATCATCTCTCCATTCATCATGGATAAAAAATCAATTATTCAGTGGAACTGTCGAGGACTAAAAGCAAATTATAACGAAATTTTAATTTTAACAACACTACTTTCTCCGACTGTCTTTTGTCTCCAGGAAACCTTTTTAAAGAATACAGATAATATTAATTTTAAAAATTATAGTTTATATAATCATATCGCAACTGAAAATCAGAAAGCCTCAGGAGGCTCATCTATCCTTGTAAAATCAAATGTTCCTCATAGACAGATAGATATAAATAGTAATTTACAAGCTATTGCTGTAAATGTCACTCTGTCTAAATCCATAACAATTTGTTCTCTATATCTCCCTCCACACTGTAAATTTTCTAAACACGATTTAGAAAATCTTATAAACCAGTTACCTCGTCCTTATTTATTATTAGGTGACTTTAATAGTCACAGCAAACTATGGGGTTGTCTGGATACAAATGACAAAGGAGAAATAATAGAAAATTTTATTGCAGAAAATGATCTATGTTTATTTAACGATAAACAACCAACTTATCTTCATTCTCCTACAAGAAATTATTTTGCTTTAGATTTGTCTATATGCTCTCCAAATATTTACTTAGATTTTGATTGGTCAGTTTTAGATGACCTTCATGGGAGCGATCATTTTCCAATTAAAATTGAAGAAATTGAATCGACAAATGAAGACCATCATTCCCGATGGAATTTGAATAAAGCAAACTGGGAGAATTTTATAGAGCTATGTAATGAAAAATTAAATCCTGAAATGTTTAAAACAGCAGATGATATACAAGCTTTTACTGATACATTAATTCATGTAGCCGAAAAATGTATTCCAAAGTCCTCGACACGTTCAAAAAGAAATAGACCTTGGTTTAATAAAGATGTTAAAAATTCAATAAATAAAAGAAAATCTGCCTTACGAAAGTTCAATAGGCAGCCAACAAAAGAAAATCTAATCCATGCCAAACAAATGCGAGCTAAAGCTCGCAAGACAATAAAAACGGCTAAAAGAACATCTTGGCAGCAATACGTCTCCAAACTTAATTCTAGAACTCCAGCAAAGAAAATATGGGACATGATTCGAAAAATTACTGGCAAAAATAAAAATAACAAACATGTCCATATTAAATCAAATGGAAATATATGCTCAACGACTAAAGATATTTCCAATGCACTAGGAGAGAATTTTCAGAAAAACTCTTCTAGTGCAAACTATTCCGAAACCTTTCAAAACATAAAACAGGAACGAGAGAAAGAGCATCTAAATTTTACGTCACTAAATCATGAAAAATATAATGTACCATTCACAGCTTCAGAATTATTAGATGCTCTTCATAAATCTCACGATACAGCTGCTGGTCCTGATGACATTCATTATCAAATTCTTAAACATTTACCCGATAACGCTTTAAAAACTTTATTAAATATTTTAAATGATATTTGGATCACTGGAAAATTTCCAAAAGACTGGAGCAAAGCAACGATTATACCTATACCAAAACCAAATAAAGATCATACTGAAGCTACTAACTACAGACCTATTGCTTTGACAAGTTGTTTATGTAAAACAATGGAGAGAATGATTAATGATAGACTGGTTTGGTTCTTGGAATCAAACCAGCTAATAACAAAATATCAAGCTGGATTCAGAAAAAATAACTGTACAAACGATCATTTGATTCGTTTGGAATCCTTTATTCGTGATGCCTTTATTAAAAAAGAACATGTCGTAGCTGTATTTTTTGATCTTGAAAAAGCTTACGATACTACATGGAAACATGGCATCATGAAAGATTTACATAAATTAGGCCTTAAAGGCCGATTACCACTTTTTATTCAAAATTTTTTATCTGATCGAACATTTAATGTTCGAATAGGTAATACGTTATCGGACATATTTAAACAAGAACAAGGTGTACCACAGGGAAGCATTTTATCACCTACCTTGTTTGGCATTAAAATTAACGATATTGTTAAATGTGTGAAAGACCTTGATTGTTCACTTTTTGTTGACGATTTTGGAATATTTATTAGATCGAAAAATATGGAAACCATTGAATTCAAACTACAACGATGTTTAAACAATATAGAAGATTGGGCAACAGAAAATGGTTTCAAATTTTCAAAAACAAAAACTCAATGCGTTCATTTTTGTCAGATACGTCAGCTACATTTAGATCCTCATCTCACGATATACGGTAGTCCAATTCCAGTCGTCAGTGAAGCAAAATTCCTGGGTCTTTTGTTCGATAACAAATTATCTTTTATACCACACATCAAAGCTTTAAAAGCTAAATGTTTAAAAGCTCTTGATATTCTTAAAGTTCTCTCCAGTTCCGACTGGGGAGGAGATCGTACTGTCCTTTTAAATCTCTATAGATCTTTAATTAGATCTAAATTGGATTATGGATCCATAGTTTATGGATCCGCAAGAAAATCTTATTTGAAATCTTTGGATACTATTCATCACCAAGGTTTACGTCTGGCTCTAGGGGCTTTTCGTACTTCCCCCGTCGAAAGTTTATACGCTGAATCAAATGAACCATCATTGTATATAAGAAGAGAGAAATTGTCTCTTCAATATGTTACTAAATTAGCCGCCAATCCACGTAATTCAGCTCATGATTGTGTTTTTAACCCTAAATATGAAAGATTTTATAATAATAAACCAACAGCTATTAAACCCCTTGGCCTGAGAATACAACCGTTACTTGAAGAGGCCAATATCAATATTAAAAATGTTCAGCATTTTTCTTTTCCATCAAAAGAGCCATGGACGTTAAACCCTCCAAAGATTATTTTAGACCTTCATAAAAATAAAAAAACAGAAGTCGAGTCGCATATTTTTAAGAATGAATTTTTAGAAATCAAATCAAATTATAAACATTACCTGTCAATTTATACAGATGGTTCGAAACAAGATGAGAAAGTTGCTTGTTCTGTTATTAGTCCAAATTTTACTGACAGTATCAGATTACCTGATAATAGCTCCATTTTTACCGCCGAAGCCAAGGCAATTGATATTGCACTTTACCATATCAGAGATCAGTCTGAAAAACAGTTTATCATTTATTCAGATTCTCTTTCCGTATTAAAATCTCTTAAAGATTTACACCATAGAAACCCATTAATTCAGCAAATTCTTAAAAAATATTATTATCTTTCCGCTTCAAAAGAAATTGTATTTTGTTGGCTTCCCAGCCACGTTAATATTCGTGGAAATGAATTAGCAGATTCAGAAGCCAAATCTGCATTATCCTTAGTAATAACCAATTTCAAAATTCCTCACTCCGACTTTAAATCAAACGTCTGTCAATACATCAACAACAAATGTCAGTCTGTTTGGGAAACACAAACTTATAATAAATTAAATGAAATCAAACCAAATTTTAACAGCAAATGCACATTCTCTAATCTCAGCAGAAAAGAACAAACAAAAATCACGAGATGTAGACTTGGACACACTAGAATTACTCATTCTTATATTTTAAACAATGAACAAGCTCCATTCTGCATTCCTTGTAATGAACCTTTCACAGTCAAACATTTTCTTATCACTTGTGCTGAATTTAATCACATTCGCACAAAGTATTTTAATATAAAAACTATAAAGGAACTTTTTGATATGCCAACTCAGAAAATACTCGACTTTCTTAAAGAGATCGGACTTTTTAATAAAATATGATCAGTATTTTTAATAACTTAAAATCATTGATACTTTTATCTCTTTAAAATAAACACATCAATCCTAGATATTTTTAAATTTCTCATTAAATAAAATCATCATATAACATAAAACTTATTAGACGCTATATGCCCTTTTAGGGTTGAGCGTCTATAAACAAAATATCCATCCATCCATCCATCCAAAATGAATCCTTTCTTTAATAAACTGTTTATTTTAAATATGGATCTCCTAATTTATCTTAAAAATAACCTTTCAATTTCCCAGACGTTTTCGGCCTCCCTTGTCTGTAGGGAATAAAATCTACAGATCACTTTCCTTCTGTAGTGGATAGGGTGTAATCCCCTATTAAAACAGGAACCACCTGTTTGCCGTGGGTGGCGTCTCGTATGCTGGGAGAGGGGAACCTGATGATTGAGGAAAGCCCAGGGATCTCCAGCTTTTCAACACATCATTTTGGCCCTTATTTCAGATAGAAGAGCGGTCTGGGTTAGATCCGGCCTGGATCAATCGGCTCAGTCGTGCCAAGCTCTAGAAGCGCACAACTTGTTCTTAGCTTCTTTCTCTCTTTCATACGTATCTTTATGGTACCAAACCGGGCTTATTTTTCTCATGTTCCTCTAACTTTAAGTGAGTTTCAATGGGCGGCGGCTGAAGGGTCAATTGGTGGGCTTGTATTGGGGCTTTGGCGGAAACCTCTGTGAGTGGAGGCTGTGGAAAGGGGGATGAACTCAACTGTTCATAAATTTTTCTATGGAAATTTAGATGAATAGGTGGGAAATCATCTAAGCATGAGGCCGAGCTGAAGACTCTGATCTTGACACCGAGTATAATAGCAATGTAGCCTTGACGTTAGAAATAGGAGATCCATTTCTGTTAAACGTCCCCTTGTAGGGCTCCATGGAGGGTGGGGCGCATAGCTATCGAATCAAAAATTTCATCACCATGGCATCTCGAAAACGATTTCTGGCGTTCGACTCTTCGGAGGACGACACGCAACCGACTACATTTACATTCAAAGCTAATGAGAACTTCGCTAAATTTTTAGTGATTTCGAGTAAAGAGGACAAACCTATTACTTCACTGTCACCTTTCATTATAGAAAAGCAAATAGAATCAATTATAGGCACTCCAAAAAATGTAAAAAAATTAAAAAATGGAACTCTTTTGGTCGAAACTAACAGAAAATCTCAAACTGATAATCTCTTGAAAATTACAAAATTCTTTAACATTAATGTCTCTGTCACGGAACATAAAACTCTAAACAGTTGCAAAGGTATTATCCGTGACAGAATGCTAAAACATGAAACTGAAGAAAATATCACAGAATATCTTAACACACAAGGAGTAACAGCTTGCAAACGTTTTAAAATTAAAAAAGATGGAAACTTTATAGAAACAAATACACTTTTACTAACTTTCAACACCACAACTTTACCGAAATCACTAAAAATATTTTACCGAATTATACCGGTTGAAGTCTACATTCCAAATCCTCTGCGGTGTTTCAACTGTCAGAGGTTTGGACATCATGAAAACGGTTGTCCGGAAGCACCTGGATCAGTATGTGAAAAATGTGGTATGGGTGAATTTGATCACCCTACAAATGCTTGTAAAAATGAAGCCAAGTGTGTGAACTGTCACAAAAACCATCAATCAAAATCAAATCAGTGTGAAATTTGGAAAAAAGAGAAAGAAATCATGAAAATTAAAGTTACACAAAAAATCACTTATTTGGAAGCCAAAAAGATTCAAGAAAATCAACCTGAAATCACCTTTGCAAAAGTTGTTCAATCCCTAAACACTAAACCTGAAACCAAAGAAAGTTCTACCCAGTTTAACGAAAAAGATTCTGTCATCAAAGCAAATTCAAAAGTTATTACTCCTACTGTAAAACCTAAACCTAAACCCACATCTACTCATCAGTCTAGACCACCAACAAAATCTCAAAACAGTTCACAAACACAGCCGACTAAAACAAGTGGATCACAACAGAGATCCAGGTCCAGGACAGCTGACCAGAAAGGAAAAAATGGAAAAGAAAAAGATAAAGAACCAAATCCATATAGTAAAGGGGCGTCGGCCGATCCGATCAAGTTGGTCAATCGGTTCGATTCCCTTGAGAACATGGAGTTAGAGACTGACTCCTCCATGTTCTCGCAGTCTCAGAGAAAACATAAGGATTAAGTTCCTTATTTTCAAATCATCTCTCCATTTATCATGGATAAAAAATCAATTATTCAGTGGAACTGTCGAGGACTAAAAGCAAATTATAACGAAATTTTAATTTTAACAACACTACTTTCTCCGACTGTCTTTTGTCTCCAGGAAACCTTTTTAAAGAATACAGATAATATTAATTTTAAAAATTATAGTTTATATAATCATATCGCAACTGAAAATCAGAAAGCCTCAGGAGGCTCATCTATCCTTGTAAAATCAAATGTTCCTCATAGACAGATAGATATAAATAGTAATTTACAAGCTATTGCTGTAAATGTCACTCTGTCTAAATCCATAACAATTTGTTCTCTATATCTCCCTCCACACTGTAAATTTTCTAAACACGATTTAGAAAATCTTATAAACCAGTTACCTCGTCCTTATTTATTATTAGGTGACTTTAATAGTCACAGCAAACTATGGGGTTGTCTGGATACAAATGACAAAGGAGAAATAATAGAAAATTTTATTGCAGAAAATGATCTATGTTTATTTAACGATAAACAACCAACTTATCTTCATTCTCCTACAAGAAATTATTTTGCTTTAGATTTGTCTATATGCTCTCCAAATATTTACTTAGATTTTGATTGGTCAGTTTTAGATGACCTTCATGGGAGCGATCATTTTCCAATTAAAATTGAAGAAATTGAATCGACAAATGAAGACCATCATTCCCGATGGAATTTGAATAAAGCAAACTGGGAGAATTTTATAGAGCTATGTAATGAAAAATTAAATCCTGAAATGTTTAAAACAGCAGATGATATACAAGCTTTTACTGATACATTAATTCATGTAGCCGAAAAATGTATTCCAAAGTCCTCGACACGTTCAAAAAGAAATAGACCTTGGTTTAATAAAGATGTTAAAAATTCAATAAATAAAAGAAAATCTGCCTTACGAAAGTTCAATAGGCAGCCAACAAAAGAAAATCTAATCCATGCCAAACAAATGCGAGCTAAAGCTCGCAAGACAATAAAAACGGCTAAAAGAACATCTTGGCAGCAATACGTCTCCAAACTTAATTCTAGAACTCCAGCAAAGAAAATATGGGACATGATTCGAAAAATTACTGGCAAAAATAAAAATAACAAACATGTCCATATTAAATCAAATGGAAATATATGCTCAACAACTAAAGATATTTCCAATGCACTAGGAGAGAATTTTCAGAAAAACTCTTCTAGTGCAAACTATTCCGAAACCTTTCAAAACATAAAACAGGAACGAGAGAAAGAGCATCTAAATTTTACGTCACTAAATCATGAAAAATATAATGTACCATTCACAGCTTCAGAATTATTAGATGCTCTTCATAAATCTCACGATACAGCTGCTGGTCCTGATGACATTCATTATCAAATTCTTAAACATTTACCCGATAACGCTTTAAAAACTTTATTAAATATTTTAAATGATATTTGGATCACTGGAAAATTTCCAAAAGACTGGAGTAAAGCAACGATTATACCTATACCAAAACCAAATAAAGATCATACTGAAGCTACTAACTACAGACCTATTGCTTTGACAAGTTGTTTATGTAAAACAATGGAGAGAATGATTAATGATAGACTGGTTTGGTTCTTGGAATCAAACCAGCTTATAACAAAATATCAAGCTGGATTCAGAAAAAATAACTGTACAAACGATCATTTGATTCGTTTGGAATCCTTTATTCGTGATGCCTTTATTAAAAAAGAACATGTCGTAGCTGTATTTTTTGATCTTGAAAAAGCTTACGATACTACATGGAAACATGGCATCATGAAAGATTTACATAAATTAGGCCTTAAAGGCCGATTACCACTTTTTATTCAAAATTTTTTATCAGATCGAACATTTAATGTTCGAATAGGTAATACGTTATCGGACATATTTAAACAAGAACAAGGTGTACCACAGGGAAGCATTTTATCACCTACCTTGTTTGGCATTAAAATTAACGATATTGTTAAATGTGTGAAAGACCTTGATTGTTCACTTTTTGTTGACGATTTTGGAATATTTATTAGATCGAAAAATATGGAAACCATTGAATTCAAACTACAACGATGTTTAAACAATATAGAAGATTGGGCAACAGAAAATGGTTTCAAATTTTCAAAAACAAAAACTCAATGCGTTCATTTTTGTCAGATACGTCAGCTACATTTAGATCCTCATCTCACCATATACGGTAGTCCAATTCCAGTCGTCAGTGAAGCAAAATTCCTGGGTCTTTTGTTCGATAACAAATTATCTTTTATACCACACATCAAAGCTTTAAAAGCTAAATGTTTAAAAGCTCTTGATATTCTTAAAGTTCTCTCCAGTTCCGACTGGGGAGGAGATCGTACTGTCCTTTTAAATCTCTATAGATCTTTAATTAGATCTAAATTGGATTATGGATCCATAGTTTATGGATCCGCAAGAAAATCTTATTTGAAATCTTTGGATACTATTCATCACCAAGGTTTACGTCTGGCTCTAGGGGCTTTTCGTACTTCCCCCGTCGAAAGTTTATACGCTGAATCAAATGAACCATCATTGTATATAAGAAGAGAGAAATTGTCTCTTCAATATGTTACTAAATTAGCCGCCAATCCACGTAATTCAGCTCATGATTGTGTTTTTAACCCTAAATATGAAAGATTTTACAATAATAAACCAACAGCTATTAAACCCCTTGGCCTGAGAATACAACCGTTACTTGAAGAGGCCAATATCAATATTAAAAATGTTCAGCATTTTTCTTTTCCATCAAAAGAGCCATGGACGTTAAACCCTCCAAAGATTATTTTAGACCTTCATAAAAATAAAAAAACAGAAGTCGAGTCGCATATTTTTAAGAATGAATTTTTAGAAATCAAATCAAATTATAAACATTACCTGTCAATTTATACAGATGGTTCGAAACAAGATGAGAAAGTTGCTTGTTCTGTTATTAGTCCAAATTTTACTGACAGTATCAGATTACCTGATAATAGCTCCATTTTTACCGCCGAAGCCAAGGCAATTGATATTGCACTTTACCATATCAGAGATCAGTCTGAAAAACAGTTTATCATTTATTCAGATTCTCTTTCTGTATTAAAATCTCTTAAAGATTTACACCATAGAAACCCATTAATTCAGCAAATTCTTAAAAAATATTATTATCTTTCCGCTTCAAAAGAAATTGTATTTTGTTGGCTTCCCAGCCACGTTAATATTCGTGGAAATGAATTAGCAGATTCAGAAGCCAAATCTGCATTATCCTTAGTAATAACCAATTTCAAAATTCCTCACTCCGACTTTAAATCAAACGTCTGTCAATACATCAACAACAAATGTCAGTCTGTTTGGGAAACACAAACTTATAATAAATTAAATGAAATCAAACCAAATTTTAACAGCAAATGCACATTCTCTAATCTCAGCAGAAAAGAACAAACAAAAATCACGAGATGTAGACTTGGACACACTAGAATTACTCATTCTTATATTTTAAACAATGAACAAGCTCCATTCTGCATTCCTTGTAACGAACCTTTTACGGTCAAACATTTTCTTGTCACTTGTGCTGAATTTAATTATATTCGCACAAAGTATTTTAATGTAAAAAATATAAAGGAACTTTTTAATATGCCAACTCAAAAAATACTCGATTTTCTGAAAGAGATCGGACTTTTTAATAAAATATGATCTGTATTTTAATAACATAAAATCATTGATACTTTATCTTTCTTAAAATGAACTCATCAATCCTAGATATTTTTAATTTCTCATTAAATAAAATCATCATATAATATTCATCTTATTAGACGCTATATGCCCTTTTAGGGTTGAGCGTCTATAAACAAAATATCCATCCATCCATCACTCCATCCCGCTTTAAAATGATTTGGTAGATTTTTTTTTTATTGCTACCTTTTTAACACCCTGAAATTATCGGTAGCTTCTATTAAAGGCTACCGCTCCGCCATCTCAAATACACTGAATTTTTTCAAATCAGCAGACTGTACGGCGGACCCAATCATTTCAGATCTTATTAAAGGTTTTGCCCTGAGAAAACCGGTTTCCAGATCTCTTACGCCCGAATGGAATTTGACTTGTGTTCTTTGGTCTCTTAATAAAGCTCCTTATGAACCACTAAAGACTGCTGACATCAAATATATCACGCTTAAAGCAGTGTTTCTTCTTACATTTGCGGCTGCTAGAAGAAGTGAGATTCATGCTCTGTCAATTGAGGAAGGCTGTTTTAGGTATGACCGCAACTCTGATTCCATTACCCTCCTCACACAACCTGGGTTTTTAGCAAAAAAAACCAGCTTCCAGAGTCATTACCAGAACCTATTGTTAGTCCAGGTCTTTCTCAGTTTTGTGGTTCTGATACGGATATTAGACTTTTGTATCCGGTCAGAGCTGTTAGAGCTTATTTGTCCAGAGTGAAAGCTAAGAGATCGGGAAGGAAGAGACTGTTTTTTACCACTGAAGGGCTCTAAAGATATTTCACCTTCCACTATTTCTTGTTGGATCTGTGACGTTATCAAACTGGCTTATGCAGATTTATCATCTTCGGATCTGTCATTCATGAAAATCTCGGCTCATGAATTTAGAGCTTTGTCTTCGTCTTGGGCTTATTGGAATTCTGTCGCCCTTGAGGATGTGGTAAGGGCTGCATATTGGCGTACAAATAGTAACTTTTCTTCATTTTACTTTAGATATTTGGCCCCAATTAGGCAGGATACATCGTCATTGGGACCTCTCGTGGCGGCGCAGTCTATTACTGGCTGCCATCGTTCTGTATCTTAAGTCTCTTCACAATATTTTAAGCCTGCTTGAATCCGGTGTGAAACTTTTCTTCAAAGGGTCTGTCTTATTCTTCTCCATCAACGGATATTGGCATTCGACCCGCAAGCATACCTACAATGCAAAAATATTCCCCTAAAATTACTTTGAATTACCAGGGGACTGCTGAACTTCACCGGATTCCAGCATGGGTGAGTAGAGATTTATATTGTTTTTATTATTACCTTCCCACCTATGCTTATTATTCAGGCTTATAATATCTTGAGGTGATGTATGCTGACATTGAAATGAAATTTTTAAAGTAAAATTAATTTCAATTAAAGCATACTCACCTCAAGATATTATCAAATGTCCCTCCTCCCACCCCGCTTTCATTGTTAAGTCCCGTGCTGGTCCCGGGCTTAGAATAGGCCAGACGTACCCTCTGCGTGACGTACGAGCCGGCTAAAAGAGGCCGCCCGTGACCACCCGGGCCCTCGAAATAGGTGGCTGCCTTCCGCTTCTGTGGCAGTTGGGTAAAACCCCTAACATAACAGAGCAACCGTCCGTTCAACCGGTATAATTCCAGAATATAAAATTCATTTATTGAAATGCATCTTAAATTGGAAAAAACAAATTTCGCGAGATCTATCCTTTTAAACCTTTCCTATCTCATGTTACTAACATGCTTCATTTGTTTGTGTATCATTCTGTGCCCGTGGGTCGCACATGGGACGAAGATTATAACCTCATCTGTATTTAACATATGTGTTTGTCTTGTGTTTGTGTCATTTTTCCGAACTCTAGCATTCTCCACATTAAAAAGTAAGATGCATTTATGATTGTTAGATAAAAAAACTAAACGTTTTTCAAGGTATGAAAGCTACATATCATTTGAAAGCTACATATCATCTAACACAGCTTGTTTGTTTGACTCTCTTTAAAAATGAATCCAAAATGAATCCTTTCTTTAATAAACTGTTTATTTTAAATATGGATCTCCTAATTTATCTTAAAAATAACCTTTCAATTTCCCAGACGTTTTCGGCCTCCCTTGTCTGTAGGGAATAAAATCTACAGATCACTTTCCTTCTGTAGTGGATAGGGTGTAATCCCCTATTAAAACAGGAACCACCTGTTTGCCGTGGGTGGCGTCTCGTATGCTGGGAGAGGGGAACCTGATGATTGAGGAAAGCCCAGGGATCTCCAGCTTTTCAACACATCATTTTGGCCCTTATTTCAGATAGAAGAGCGGTCTGGGTTAGATCCGGCCTGGATCAATCGGCTCAGTCGTGCCAAGCTCTAGAAGCGCACAACTTGTTCTTAGCTTCTTTCTCTCTTTCATACGTATCTTTATGGTACCAAACCGGGCTTATTTTTCTCATGTTCCTCTAACTTTAAGTGAGTTTCAATGGGCGGCGGCTGAAGGGTCAATTGGTGGGCTTGTATTGGGGCTTTGGCGGAAACCTCTGTGAGTGGAGGCTGTGGAAAGGGGGATGAACTCAACTGTTCATAAATTTTTCTATGGAAATTTAGATGAATAGGTGGGAAATCATCTAAGCATGAGGCCGAGCTGAAGACTCTGATCTTGACACCGAGTATAATAGCAATGTAGCCTTGACGTTAGAAATAGGAGATCCATTTCTGTTAAACGTCCCCTTGTAGGGCTCCATGGAGGGTGGGGCGCATAGCTATCGAATCAAAAATTTCATCACCATGGCATCTCGAAAACGATTTCTGGCGTTCGACTCTTCGGAGGACGACACGCAACCGACTACATTTACATTCAAAGCTAATGAGAACTTCGCTAAATTTTTAGTGATTTCGAGTAAAGAGGACAAACCTATTACTTCACTGTCACCTTTCATTATAGAAAAGCAAATAGAATCAATTATAGGCACTCCAAAAAATGTAAAAAAAATAAAAAATGGAACTCTTTTGGTCGAAACTAACAGAAAATCTCAAACTGATAATCTCTTGAAAATTACAAAATTCTTTAACATTAATGTCTCTGTCACGGAACATAAAACTCTAAACAGTTGCAAAGGTATTATCCGTGACAGAATGCTAAAACATGAAACTGAAGAAAATATCACAGAATATCTTAACACACAAGGAGTAACAGCTTGCAAACGTTTTAAAATTAAAAAAGATGGAAACTTTATAGAAACAAATACACTTTTACTAACTTTCAACACCACAACTTTACCGAAATCACTAAAAATATTTTACCGAATTATACCGGTTGAAGTCTACATTCCAAATCCTCTGCGGTGTTTCAACTGTCAGAGGTTTGGACATCATGAAAACGGTTGTCCGGAAGCACCTGGATCAGTATGTGAAAAATGTGGTATGGGTGAATTTGATCACCCTACAAATGCTTGTAAAAATGAAGCCAAGTGTGTGAACTGTCACAAAAACCATCAATCAAAATCAAATCAGTGTGAAATTTGGAAAAAAGAGAAAGAAATCATGAAAATTAAAGTTACACAAAAAATCACTTATTTGGAAGCCAAAAAGATTCAAGAAAATCAACCTGAAATCACCTTTGCAAAAGTTGTTCAATCCCTAAACACTAAACCTGAAACCAAAGAAAGTTCTACCCAGTTTAACGAAAAAGATTCTGTCATCAAAGCAAATTCAAAAGTTATTACTCCTACTGTAAAACCTAAACCTAAACCCACATCTACTCATCAGTCTAGACCACCAACAAAATCTCAAAACAGTTCACAAACACAGCCGACTAAAACAAGTGGATCACAACAGAGATCCAGGTCCAGGACAGCTGACCAGAAAGGAAAAAATGGAAAAGAAAAAGATAAAGAACCAAATCCATATAGTAAAGGGGCGTCGGCCGATCCGATCAAGTTGGTCAATCGGTTCGATTCCCTTGAGAACATGGAGTTAGAGACTGACTCCTCCATGTTCTCGCAGTCTCAGAGAAAACATAAGGATTAAGTTCCTTATTTTCAAATCATCTCTCCATTTATCATGGATAAAAAATCAATTATTCAGTGGAACTGTCGAGGACTAAAAGCAAATTATAACGAAATTTTAATTTTAACAACACTACTTTCTCCGACTGTCTTTTGTCTCCAGGAAACCTTTTTAAAGAATACAGATAATATTAATTTTAAAAATTATAGTTTATATAATCATATCGCAACTGAAAATCAGAAAGCCTCAGGAGGCTCATCTATCCTTGTAAAATCAAATGTTCCTCATAGACAGATAGATATAAATAGTAATTTACAAGCTATTGCTGTAAATGTCACTCTGTCTAAATCCATAACAATTTGTTCTCTATATCTCCCTCCACACTGTAAATTTTCTAAACACGATTTAGAAAATCTTATAAACCAGTTACCTCGTCCTTATTTATTATTAGGTGACTTTAATAGTCACAGCAAACTATGGGGTTGTCTGGATACAAATGACAAAGGAGAAATAATAGAAAATTTTATTGCAGAAAATGATCTATGTTTATTTAACGATAAACAACCAACTTATCTTCATTCTCCTACAAGAAATTATTTTGCTTTAGATTTGTCTATATGCTCTCCAAATATTTACTTAGATTTTGATTGGTCAGTTTTAGATGACCTTCATGGGAGCGATCATTTTCCAATTAAAATTGAAGAAATTGAATCGACAAATGAAGACCATCATTCCCGATGGAATTTGAATAAAGCAAACTGGGAGAATTTTATAGAGCTATGTAATGAAAAATTAAATCCTGAAATGTTTAAAACAGCAGATGATATACAAGCTTTTACTGATACATTAATTCATGTAGCCGAAAAATGTATTCCAAAGTCCTCGACACGTTCAAAAAGAAATAGACCTTGGTTTAATAAAGATGTTAAAAATTCAATAAATAAAAGAAAATCTGCCTTACGAAAGTTCAATAGGCAGCCAACAAAAGAAAATCTAATCCATGCCAAACAAATGCGAGCTAAAGCTCGCAAGACAATAAAAACGGCTAAAAGAACATCTTGGCAGCAATACGTCTCCAAACTTAATTCTAGAACTCCAGCAAAGAAAATATGGGACATGATTCGAAAAATTACTGGCAAAAATAAAAATAACAAACATGTCCATATTAAATCAAATGGAAATATATGCTCAACAACTAAAGATATTTCCAATGCACTAGGAGAGAATTTTCAGAAAAACTCTTCTAGTGCAAACTATTCCGAAACCTTTCAAAACATAAAACAGGAACGAGAGAAAGAGCATCTAAATTTTACGTCACTAAATCATGAAAAATATAATGTACCATTCACAGCTTCAGAATTATTAGATGCTCTTCATAAATCTCACGATACAGCTGCTGGTCCTGATGACATTCATTATCAAATTCTTAAACATTTACCCGATAACGCTTTAAAAACTTTATTAAATATTTTAAACGATATTTGGATCACTGGAAAATTTCCAAAAGACTGGAGTAAAGCAACGATTATACCTATACCAAAACCAAATAAAGATCATACTGAAGCTACTAACTACAGACCTATTGCTTTGACAAG
This sequence comes from Anodontia alba, assembly GCA_964016985.1. Taxonomy (NCBI): domain Eukaryota; kingdom Metazoa; phylum Mollusca; class Bivalvia; order Lucinida; family Lucinidae; genus Anodontia; species Anodontia alba. The sequence goes on from OZ024829.1 coordinate 37,270,254, forward strand.
TTGTTTATGTAAAACAATGGAGAGAATGATTAATGATAGACTGGTTTGGTTCTTGGAATCAAACCAGCTTATAACAAAATATCAAGCTGGATTCAGAAAAAATAACTGTACAAACGATCATTTGATTCGTTTGGAATCCTTTATTCGTGATGCCTTTATTAAAAAAGAACATGTCGTAGCTGTATTTTTTGATCTTGAAAAAGCTTACGATACTACATGGAAACATGGCATCATGAAAGATTTACATAAATTAGGCCTTAAAGGCCGATTACCACTTTTTATTCAAAATTTTTTATCAGATCGAACATTTAATGTTCGAATAGGTAATACGTTATCGGACATATTTAAACAAGAACAAGGTGTACCACAGGGAAGCATTTTATCACCTACCTTGTTTGGCATTAAAATTAACGATATTGTTAAATGTGTGAAAGACCTTGATTGTTCACTTTTTGTTGACGATTTTGGAATATTTATTAGATCGAAAAATATGGAAACCATTGAATTCAAACTACAACGATGTTTAAACAATATAGAAGATTGGGCAACAGAAAATGGTTTCAAATTTTCAAAAACAAAAACTCAATGCGTTCATTTTTGTCAGATACGTCAGCTACATTTAGATCCTCATCTCACCATATACGGTAATCCTATTCCAGTCGTCAGTGAAGCAAAATTCCTGGGTCTTTTGTTCGATAACAAATTATCTTTTATACCACACATCAAAGCTTTAAAAGCTAAATGTTTAAAAGCTCTTGATATTCTTAAAGTTCTCTCCAGTTCCGACTGGGGAGGAGATCGTACTGTCCTTTTAAATCTCTATAGATCTTTAATTAGATCTAAATTGGATTATGGATCCATAGTTTATGGATCCGCAAGAAAATCTTATTTGAAATCTTTGGATACTATTCATCACCAAGGTTTACGTCTGGCTCTAGGGGCTTTTCGTACTTCCCCCGTCGAAAGTTTATACGCTGAATCAAATGAACCATCATTGTATATAAGAAGAGAGAAATTGTCTCTTCAATATGTTACTAAATTAGCCGCCAATCCACGTAATTCAGCTCATGATTGTGTTTTTAACCCTAAATATGAAAGATTTTACAATAATAAACCAACAGCTATTAAACCCCTTGGCCTGAGAATACAACCGTTACTTGAAGAGGCCAATATCAATATTAAAAATGTTCAGCATTTTTCTTTTCCATCAAAAGAGCCATGGACGTTAAACCCTCCAAAGATTATTTTAGACCTTCATAAAAATAAAAAAACAGAAGTCGAGTCGCATATTTTTAAGAATGAATTTTTAGAAATCAAATCAAATTATAAACATTACCTGTCAATTTATACAGATGGTTCGAAACAAGATGAGAAAGTTGCTTGTTCTGTTATTAGTCCAAATTTTACTGACAGTATCAGATTACCTGATAATAGCTCCATTTTTACCGCCGAAGCCAAGGCAATTGATATTGCACTTTACCATATCAGAGATCAGTCTGAAAAACAGTTTATCATTTATTCAGATTCTCTTTCTGTATTAAAATCTCTTAAAGATTTACACCATAGAAACCCATTAATTCAGCAAATTCTTAAAAAATATTATTATCTTTCCGCTTCAAAAGAAATTGTATTTTGTTGGCTTCCCAGCCACGTTAATATTCGTGGAAATGAATTAGCAGATTCAGAAGCCAAATCTGCATTATCCTTAGTAATAACCAATTTCAAAATTCCTCACTCCGACTTTAAATCAAACGTCTGTCAATACATCAACAACAAATGTCAGTCTGTTTGGGAAACACAAACTTATAATAAATTAAATGAAATCAAACCAAATTTTAACAGCAAATGCACATTCTCTAATCTCAGCAGAAAAGAACAAACAAAAATCACGAGATGTAGACTTGGACACACTAGAATTACTCATTCTTATATTTTAAACAATGAACAAGCTCCATTCTGCATTCCTTGTAACGAACCTTTTACGGTCAAACATTTTCTTGTCACTTGTGCTGAATTTAATTATATTCGCACAAAGTATTTTAATGTAAAAAATATAAAGGAACTTTTTAATATGCCAACTCAAAAAATACTCGATTTTCTGAAAGAGATCGGACTTTTTAATAAAATATGATCTGTATTTTAATAACATAAAATCATTGATACTTTATCTTTCTTAAAATGAACTCATCAATCCTAGATATTTTTAATTTCTCATTAAATAAAATCATCATATAATATTCATCTTATTAGACGCTATATGCCCTTTTAGGGTTGAGCGTCTATAAACAAAATATCCATCCATCCATCCATCCATCCCGCTTTAAAATGATTTGGTAGATTTTTTTTTTATTGCTACCTTTTTAACACCCTGAAATTATCGGTAGCTTCTATTAAAGGCTACTGCTCCGCCATCTCAAATACACTGAATTTTTTCAAATCAGCAGACTGTACGGCGGACCCAATCATTTCAGATCTTATTAAAGGTTTTGCCCTGAGAAAACCGGTTTCCAGATCTCTTACGCCCGAATGGAATTTGACTTGTGTTCTTTGGTCTCTTAATAAAGCTCCTTATGAACCACTAAAGACTGCTGACATCAAATATATCACGCTTAAAGCAGTGTTTCTTCTTACATTTGCGGCTGCTAGAAGAAGTGAGATTCATGCTCTGTCAATTGAGGAAGGCTGTTTTAGGTATGACCGCAACTCTGATTCCATTACCCTCCTCACACAACCTGGGTTTTTAGCAAAAAAAACCAGCTTCCAGAGTCATTACCAGAACCTATTGTTAGTCCAGGTCTTTCTCAGTTTTGTGGTTCTGATACGGATATTAGACTTTTGTATCCGGTCAGAGCTGTTAGAGCTTATTTGTCCAGAGTGAAAGCTAAGAGATCGGGAAGGAAGAGACTGTTTTTTACCACTGAAGGGCTCTAAAGATATTTCACCTTCCACTATTTCTTGTTGGATCTGTGACGTTATCAAACTGGCTTATGCAGATTTATCATCTTCGGATCTGTCATTCATGAAAATCTCGGCTCATGAATTTAGAGCTTTGTCTTCGTCTTGGGCTTATTGGAATTCTGTCGCCCTTGAGGATGTGGTAAGGGCTGCATATTGGCGTACAAATAGTAACTTTTCTTCATTTTACTTTAGATATTTGGCCCCAATTAGGCAGGATACATCGTCATTGGGACCTCTCGTGGCGGCGCAGTCTATTACTGGCTGCCATCGTTCTGTATCTTAAGTCTCTTCACAATATTTTAAGCCTGCTTGAATCCGGTGTGAAACTTTTCTTCAAAGGGTCTGTCTTATTCTTCTCCATCAACGGATATTGGCATTCGACCCGCAAGCATACCTACAATGCAAAAATATTCCCCTAAAATTACTTTGAATTACCAGGGGACTGCTGAACTTCACCGGATTCCAGCATGGGTGAGTAGAGATTTATATTGTTTTTATTATTACCTTCCCACCTATGCTTATTATTCAGGCTTATAATATCTTGAGGTGATGTATGCTGACATTGAAATGAAATTTTTAAAGTAAAATTAATTTCAATTAAAGCATACTCACCTCAAGATATTATCAAATGTCCCTCCTCCCACCCCGCTTTCATTGTTAAGTCCCGTGCTGGTCCCGGGCTTAGAATAGGCCAGACGTACCCTCTGCGTGACGTACGAGCCGGCTAAAAGAGGCCGCCCGTGACCACCCGGGCCCTCGAAATAGGTGGCTGCCTTCCGCTTCTGTGGCAGTTGGGTAAAACCCCTAACATAACAGAGCAACCGTCCGTTCAACCGGTATAATTCCAGAATATAAAATTCATTTACTGAAATGCATCTTAAATTGGAAAAAACAAATTTCGCGAGATCTATCCTTTTAAACCTTTCCTATCTCATGTTACTAACATGCTTCATTTGTTTGTGTATCATTCTGTGCCCGTGGGTCGCACATGGGACGAAGATTATAACCTCATCTGTATTTAACATATGTGTTTGTCTTGTGTTTGTGTCATTTTTCCGAACTCTAGCATTCTCCACATTAAAAAATAAGATGCATTTAATATTGTTAGATAAAAAACTAAACGTTTTTCAAGGTATGAAAGCTACATATCATTTGAAAGCTACATATCATCTAACACAGCTTGTTTGTTTGACTCTACTAAAAATGAATCCAAAATGAATCCTCTTTCTTTAATAAATTGTTTATTTTAAATATGGATCTCCTAATTTATATTAAAAATAACCTTTCAATTTCCCAGACGTTTTCGGCCTCCCCTGTCTGTAGGGAATAAAATCTACAGATCACTTTCCTTCTGTAGTGGATAGGGTGTAATCCCCTATTAAAACAGGAACCACCTGTTTGCCGTGGGTGGCGTCTCGTATGCTGGGAGAGGGGAACCTGATGATTGAGGAAAGCCCAGGGATCTCCAGCTTTTCAACACATCATTTTGGCCCTTATTTCAGATAGAAGAGCGGTCTGGGTTAGATCCGGCCTGGATCAATCGGCTCAGTCGTGCCAAGCTCTAGAAGCGCACAACTTGTTCTTAGCTTCTTTCTCTCTTTCATACGTATCTTTATGGTACCAAACCGGGCTTATTTTTCTCATGTTCCTCTAACTTTAAGTGAGTTTCAATGGGCGGCGGCTGAAGGGTCAATTGGTGGGCTTGTATTGGGGCTTTGGCGGAAACCTCTGTGAGTGGAGGCTGTGGATAGGGGGATGAACTCAACTGTTCATAAATTTTTCTATGGAAATTTAGATGAATAGGTGGGAAATCATCTAAGCATGAGGCCGAGCTGAAGACTCTGATCTTGACACCGAGTATAATAGCAATGTAGCCTTGACGTTAGAAATAGGAGATCCATTTCTGTTAAACGTCCCCTTGTAGGGCTCCATGGAGGGTGGGGCGCATAGCTATCGAATCAAAAATTTCATCACCATGGCATCTCGAAAACGATTTCTGGCGTTCGACTCTTCGGAGGACGACACGCAACCGACTACATTTACATTCAAAGCTAATGAGAACTTCGCTAAATTTTTAGTGATTTCGAGTAAAGAGGACAAACCTATTACTTCACTGTCACCTTTCATTATAGAAAAGCAAATAGAATCAATTATAGGCACTCCAAAAAATGTAAAAAAATTAAAAAATGGAACTCTTTTGGTCGAAACTAACAGAAAATCTCAAACTGATAATCTCTTGAAAATTACAAAATTCTTTAACATTAATGTCTCTGTCACGGAACATAAAACTCTAAACAGTTGTAAAGGTATTATCCGTGACAGAATGCTAAAACATGAAACTGAAGAAAATATCACAGAATATCTTAACACACAAGGAGTAACAGCTTGCAAACGTTTTAAAATTAAAAAAGATGGAAACTTTATAGAAACAAATACACTTTTACTAACTTTCAACACCACAACTTTACCGAAATCACTAAAAATATTTTACCGAATTATACCGGTTGAAGTCTACATTCCAAATCCTCTGCGGTGTTTCAACTGTCAGAGGTTTGGACATCATGAAAACGGCTGTCCGGAAGCACCTGGATCAGTATGTGAAAAATGTGGTATGGGTGAATTTGATCACCCTACAAATGCTTGTAAAAATGAAGCCAAGTGTGTGAACTGTCACAAAAACCATCAATCAAAATCAAATCAGTGTGAAATTTGGAAAAAAGAGAAAGAAATCATGAAAATTAAAGTTACACAAAAAATCACTTATTTGGAAGCCAAAAAGATTCAAGAAAATCAACCTGAAATCACCTTTGCAAAAGTTGTTCAATCCCTAAACACTAAACCTGAAACCAAAGAAAGTTCTACCCAGTTTAACGAAAAAGATTCTGTCATCAAAGCAAATTCAAAAGTTATTACTCCTACTGTAAAACCTAAACCTAAACCCACATCTACTCATCAGTCTAGACCACCAACAAAATCTCAAAACAGTTCACAAACACAGCCGACTAAAACAAGTGGATCACAACAGAGATCCAGGTCCAGGACAGCTGACCAGAAAGAAAAAAATGGAAAAGAAAAAGATAAAGATAAAGCACCAAATCCATATAGTAAAGGGGCGTCGGCCGATCCGATCAAGTTGGTCAATCGGTTCGATTCCCTTGAGAACATGGAGTTAGAGACTGACTCCTCCATGTTCTTGCAGTCTCAGAGAAAACAAAAGGATTAAGTTCCTTATTTTCAAATCATCTCTCCATTCATCATGGATAAAAAATCAATTATTCAGTGGAACTGTCGAGGACTAAAAGCAAATTATAACGAAATTTTAATTTTAACAACACTACTTTCTCCGACTGTCTTTTGTCTCCAGGAAACCTTTTTAAAGAATACAGATAATATTAATTTTAAAAATTATAGTTTATATAATCATATCGCAACTGAAAATCAGAAAGCCTAAGGAGGCTCATCTATCCTTGTAAAATCAAATGTTCCTCATAGACAGATAGATATAAATAGTAATTTACAAGCTGTTGCTGTAAATGTCACTCTGTCTAAATCCATAACAATTTGTTCTCTATATCTCCCTCCACACTGTAAATTTTCTAAACACGATTTAGAAAATCTTATAAACCAGTTACCTCGTCCTTATTTATTATTAGGTGACTTTAATAGTCACAGCAAACTATGGGGTTGTCTGGATACAAATGACAAAGGAGAAATAATAGAAAATTTTATTGCAGAAAATGATCTATGTTTATTTAACGATAAACAACCAACTTATCTTCATTCTCCTACAAGAAATTATTTTGCTTTAGATTTGTCTATATGCTCTCCAAATATTTACTTAGATTTTGATTGGTCAGTTTTAGATGACCTTCATGGGAGCGATCATTTTCCAATTAAAATTGAAGAAATTGAATCGACAAATGAAGACCATCATTCCCGATGGAATTTGAATAAAGCAAACTGGGAGAATTTTATGGAGCTATGTAATGAAAAATTAAATCCTGAAATGTTTAAAACAGCAGATGATATACAAGCTTTTACTGATACATTAATTCATGTAGCCGAAAAATGTATTCCAAAGTCCTCGACACGTTCAAAAAGAAATAGACCTTGGTTTAATAAAGATGTTAAAAATTCAATAAATAAAAGAAAATCTGCCTTACGAAAGTTCAATAGGCAGCCAACAAAAGAAAATCTAATCCATGCCAAACAAATGCGAGCTAAAGCTCGCAAGACAATAAAAACGGCTAAAAGAACATCTTGGCAGCAATACGTCTCCAAACTTAATTCTAGAACTCCAGCAAAGAAGATATGGGACATGATTCGAAAAATTACTGGCAAAAATAAAAATAACAAGCATGTCCATATTAAATCAAATGGAAATATATGCTCAACGACTAAAGATATTTCCAATGCACTAGGAGAGAATTTTCAGAAAAACTCTTCTAGTGCAAACTATTCCAAAACCTTTCAAAACATAAAACAGGAACGAGAGAAAGAGCATCTAAATTTTACGTCACTAAATCATGAAAAATATAATGTACCATTCACAGCTTCAGAATTATTAGATGCTCTTCATAAATCTCACGATACAGCTGCTGGTCCTGATGACATTCATTATCAAATTCTTAAACATTTACCCGATAACGCTTTAAAAACTTTATTAAATATTTTAAATGATATTTGGATCACTGGAAAATTTCCAAAAGACTGGAGTAAAGCAACGATTATACCTATACCAAAACCAAATAAAGACCATACTGAAGCTACTAACTACAGACCTATTGCTTTGACAAGTTGTTTATGTAAAACAATGGAGAGAATGATTAATGATAGGCTGGTTTGGTTCTTGGAATCAAACCAGCTTATAACAAAATATCAAGCTGGATTCAGAAAAAATAACTGTACAAACGATCATTTGATTCGTTTGGAATCCTTTATTCGTGATGCCTTTATTAAAAAAGAACATGTTGTAGCTGTATTTTTTGATCTTGAAAAAGCTTACGATACTACATGGAAACATGGCATCATGAAAGATTTACATAAATTAGGCCTTAAAGGCCGATTACCACTTTTTATTCAAAATTTTTTATCAGATCGAACATTTAATGTTCGAATAGGTAATACGTTATCGGACATATTTAAACAAGAACAAGGTGTACCACAGGGAAGCATTTTATCACCAACCTTGTTTGGCATTAAAATTAACGATATTGTTAAATGTGTGAAAGACCTTGATTGTTCACTTTTTGTTGACGATTTTGGAATATTTATTAGATCGAAAAATATGGAAACCATTGAATTCAAACTACAACGATGTTTAAACAATATAGAAGATTGGGCAACAGAAAATGGTTTCAAATTTTCAAAAACAAAAACTCAATGCGTTCATTTTTGTCAGATACGTCAGCTACATTTAGATCCTCATCTCACCATATACGGTAATCCTATTCCAGTCGTCAGTGAAGCAAAATTCCTGGGTCTTTTGTTCGATAACAAATTATCTTTTATACCACACATCAAAGCTTTAAAAGCTAAATGTTTAAAAGCTCTTGATATTCTTAAAGTTCTCTCCAGTTCCGACTGGGGAGGAGATCGTACTGTCCTTTTAAATCTCTATAGATCTTTAATTAGATCTAAATTGGATTATGGATCCATAGTTTATGGATCCGCAAGAAAATCTTATTTGAAATCTTTGGATACTATTCATCACCAAGGTTTACGTCTGGCTCTAGGGGCTTTTCGTACTTCCCCCGTCGAAAGTTTATACGCTGAATCAAATGAACCATCATTGTATATAAGAAGAGAGAAATTGTCTCTTCAATATGTTACTAAATTAGCCGCCAATCCACGTAATTCAGCTCATGATTGTGTTTTTAACCCTAAATATGAAAGATTTTACAATAATAAACCAACAGCTATTAAACCCCTTGGCCTGAGAATACAACCGTTACTTGAAGAGGCCAATATCAATATTAAAAATGTTCAGCATTTTTCTTTTCCATCAAAAGAACCATGGACGTTAAATCCTCCAAAGATTATTTTAGACCTTCATAAAAATAAAAAAACAGAAGTCGAGTCGCATATTTTTAAAAATGAATTTTTAGAAATCAAATCAAATTATAAACATTACCTGTCAATTTATACAGATGGTTCGAAACAAGATGAGAAAGTTGCTTGTTCTGTTATTAGTCCAAATTTTACTGACAGTATCAGATTACCTGATAATAGCTCCATTTTTACCGCCGAAGCCAAGGCAATTGATATTGCACTTTACCATATCAGAGATCAGTCTGAAAAACAGTTTATCATTTATTCAGATTCTCTTTCTGTATTAAAATCTCTTAAAGATTTACACCATAGAAACCCATTAATTCAGCAAATTCTTAAAAAATATTATTATCTTTCCGCTTCAAAAGAAATTGTATTTTGTTGGCTTCCCAGCCACGTTAATATTCGTGGAAATGAATTAGCAGATTCAGAAGCCAAATCTGCATTATCCTTAGTAATAACCAATTTCAAAATTCCTCACTCCGACTTTAAATCAAACGTCTGTCAATACATCAACAACAAATGTCAGTCTGTTTGGGAAACACAAACTTATAATAAATTAAATGAAATCAAACCAAATTTTAACAGCAAATGCACATTCTCTAATCTCAGCAGAAAAGAACAAACAAAAATCACGAGATGTAGACTTGGACACACTAGAATTACTCATTCTTATATTTTAAACAATGAACAAGCTCCATTCTGCATTCCTTGTAACGAACCTTTTACGGTCAAACATTTTCTTGTCACTTGTGCTGAATTTAATTATATTCGCACAAAGTATTTTAATGTAAAAAAATATAAAGGAACTTTTTAATATGCCAACTCAAAAAATACTCGATTTTCTGAAAGAGATCGGACTTTTTAATAAAATATGATCTGTATTTTAATAACATGAAATCATTGATACTTTATCTTTCTTAAAATGAACTCATCAATCCTAGATATTTTTAATTTCTCATTAAATAAAATCATCATATAATATTCATCTTATTAGACGCTATATGCCCTTTTAGGGTTGAGCGTCTATAAACAAAATATCCATCCATCCAAGTGAATTTGATCACCCTACAAATGCTTGTAAAAATGAAGCCAAGTGTGTGAACTGTCACAAAAACCATCAATCAAAATCAAATCAGTGTGAAATTTGGAAAAAAGAGAAAGAAATCATGAAAATTAAAGTTACACAAAAAATCACTTATTTGGAAGCCAAAAAGATTCAAGAAAATCAACCTGAAATCACCTTTGCAAAAGTTGTTCAATCCCTAAACACTAAACCTGAAACCAAAGAAAGTTCTACCCAGTTTAACGAAAAAGATTCTGTCATCAAAGCAAATTCAAAAGTTATTACTCCTACTGTAAAACCTAAACCTAAACCCACATCTACTCATCAGTCTAGACCACCAACAAAATCTCAAAACAGTTCACAAACACAGCCGACTAAAACAAGTGGATCACAACAGAGATCCAGGTCCAGGACAGCTGACCAGAAAGAAAAAAATGGAAAAGAAAAAGATAAAGATAAAGCACCAAATCCATATAGTAAAGGGGCGTCGGCCGATCCGATCAAGTTGGTCAATCGGTTCGATTCCCTTGAGAACATGGAGTTAGAGACTGACTCCTCCATGTTCTTGCAATCTCAGAGAAAACAAAAGGATTAAGTTCCTTATTTTCAAATCATCTCTCCATTCATCATGGATAAAAAATCAATTATTCAGTGGAACTGTCGAGGACTAAAAGCAAATTATAACGAAATTTTAATTTTAACAACACTACTTTCTCCGACTGTCTTTTGTCTCCAGGAAACCTTTTTAAAGAATACAGATAATATTAATTTTAAAAATTATAGTTTATATAATCATATCGCAACTGAAAATCAGAAAGCCTCAGGAGGCTCATCTATCCTTGTAAAATCAAATGTTCCTCATAGACAGATAGATATAAATAGTAATTTACAAGCTGTTGCTGTAAATGTCACTCTGTCTAAATCCATAACAATTTGTTCTCTATATCTTCCTCCACACTGTAAATTTTCTAAACACGATTTAGAAAATCTTATAAACCAGTTACCTCGTCCTTATTTATTATTAGGTGATTTTAATAGTCACAGCAAACTATGGGGTTGTCTGGATACAAATGACAAAGGAGAAATAATAGAAAATTTTATTGCAGAAAATGATTTATGTTTATTTAACGATAAACAACCAACTTATCTTCATTCTCCTACAAGAAATTATTTTGCTTTAGATTTGTCTATATGCTCTCCAAATATTTACTTAGATTTTGATTGGTCAGTTTTAGATGACCTTCATGGGAGCGATCATTTTCCAATTAAAATTGAAGAAATTGAATCGACAAATGAAGACCATCATTCCCGATGGAATTTCAATAAAGCAAACTGGGAGAATTTTATGGAGCTATGTAATGAAAAATTAAATCCTGAAATGTTTAAAACAGCAGATGATATACAAGCTTTTACTGATACATTAATTCATGTAGCCGAAAAATGTATTCCAAAGTCCTCGACACGTTCAAAAAGAAATAGACCTTGGTTTAATAAAGATGTTAAAAATTCAATAAATAAAAGAAAATCTGCCTTACGAAAGTTCAATAGGCAGCCAACAAAAGAAAATCTAATCCATGCCAAACAAATGCGAGCTAAAGCTCGCAAGACAATAAAAACGGCTAAAAGAACATCTTGGCAGCAATACGTCTCCAAACTTAATTCTAGAACTCCAGCAAAGAAAATATGGGACATGATTCGAAAAATTACTGGCAAAAATAAAAATAACAAGCATGTCCATATTAAATCAAATGGAAATATATGCTCAACGACTAAAGATATTTCCAATGCACTAGGAGAGAATTTTCAGAAAAACTCTTCTAGTGCAAACTATTCCGAAACCTTTCAAAACATAAAACAGGAACGAGAGAAAGAGCATCTAAATTTTACGTCACTAAATCATGAAAAATATAATGTACCATTCACAGCTTCAGAATTATTAGATGCTCTTCATAAATCTCATGATACAGCTGCTGGTCCTGATGACATTCATTATCAAATTCTTAAACATTTACCCGATAACGCTTTAAAAACTTTATTAAATATTTTAAACGATATTTGGATCGCTGGAAAATTTCCAAAAGACTGGAGTAAAGCAACGATTATACCTATACCAAAACCAAATAAAGATCATACTGAAGCTACTAACTACAGACCTATTGCTTTGACAAGTTGTTTATGTAAAACAATGGAGAGAATGATTAATGATAGGCTGGTTTGGTTCTTGGAATCAAACCAGCTTATAACAAAATATCAAGCTGGATTCAGAAAAAATAACTGTACAAACGATCATTTGATTCGTTTGGAATCCTTTATTCGTGATGCCTTTATTAAAAAAGAACATGTCGTAGCTGTATTTTTTGATCTTGAGAAAGCTTACGATACTACATGGAAACATGGCATCATGAAAGATTTACATAAATTAGGCCTTAAAGGCCGATTACCACTTTTTATTCAAAATTTTTTATCAGATCGAACATTTAATGTTCGAATAGGTAATACGTTATCGGACATATTTAAACAAGAACAAGGTGTACCACAGGGAAGCATTTTATCACCTACCTTGTTTGGCATTAAAATTAACGATATTGTTAAATGTGTGAAAGACCTTGATTGTTCACTTTTTGTTGACGATTTTGGAATATTTATTAGATCGAAAAATATGGAAACCATTGAATTCAAACTACAACGATGTTTAAACAATATAGAAGATTGGGCAACAGAAAATGGTTTCAAATTTTCAAAAACAAAAACTCAATGCGTTCATTTTTGTCAGATACGTCAGCTACATTTAGATCCTCATCTCACCATATACGGTAGTCCAATTCCAGTCGTCAGTGAAGCAAAATTCCTGGGTCTTTTGTTCGATAACAAATTATCTTTTATACCACACATCAAAGCTTTAAAAGCTAAATGTTTAAAAGCTCTTGATATTCTTAAAGTTCTCTCCAGTTCCGACTGGGGAGGAGATCGTACTGTCCTTTTAAATCTCTATAGATCTTTAATTAGATCTAAATTGGATTATGGATCCATAGTTTATGGATCCGCAAGAAAATCTTATTTGAAATCTTTGGATACTATTCATCACCAAGGTTTACGTCTGGCTCTAGGGGCTTTTCGTACTTCCCCCGTCGAAAGTTTATACGCTGAATCAAATGAACCATCATTGTATATAAGAAGAGAGAAATTGTCTCTTCAATATGTTACTAAATTAGCCGCCAATCCACGTAATTCAGCTCATGATTGTGTTTTTAACCCTAAATATGAAAGATTTTACAATAATAAACCAACAGCTATTAAACCCCTTGGCCTGAGAATACAACCGTTACTTGAAGAGGCCAATATCAATATTAAAAATGTTCAGCATTTTTCTTTTCCATCAAAAGAGCCATGGACGTTAAACCCTCCAAAGATTATTTTAGACCTTCATAAAAATAAAAAAACAGAAGTCGAGTCGCATATTTTTAAGAATGAATTTTTAGAAATCAAATCAAATTATAAACATTACCTGTCAATTTATACAGATGGTTCGAAACAAGATGAGAAAGTTGCTTGTTCTGTTATTAGTCCAAATTTTACTGACAGTATCAGATTACCTGATAATAGCTCCATTTTTACCGCCGAAGCCAAGGCAATTGATATTGCACTTTACCATATCAGAGATCAGTCTGAAAAACAGTTTATCATTTATTCAGATTCTCTTTCTGTATTAAAATCTCTTAAAGATTTACACCATACAAACCCATTAATTCAGCAAATTCTTAAAAAATATTATTATCTTTCCGCTTCAAAAGAAATTGTATTTTGTTGGCTTCCCAGCCACGTTAATATTCGTGGAAATGAATTAGCAGATTCAGAAGCCAAATCTGCATTATCCTTAGTAATAACCAATTTTAAAATTCCTCACTCCGACTTTAAATCAAACGTCTGTCAATACATCAACAACAAATGTCAGTCTGTTTGGGAAACACAAACTTATAATAAATTAAATGAAATCAAACCAAATTTTAACAGCAAATGCACATTCTCTAATCTCAGCAGAAAAGAACAAACAAAAATCACGAGATGTAGACTTGGACACACTAGAATTACTCATTCTTATATTTTAAACAATGAACAAGCTCCATTCTGCATTCCTTGTAACGAACCTTTTACGGTCAAACATTTTCTTGTCACTTGTGCTGAATTTAATTATATTCGCACAAAGTATTTTAATGTAAAAAATATAAAGGAACTTTTTAATATGCCAACTCAAAAAATACTCGATTTTCTGAAAGAGATCGGACTTTTTAATAAAATATGATCTGTATTTTAATAACATAAAATCATTGATACTTTATCTTTTTAAAACGAACTCATCAATCCTAGATATTTTTAATTTCTCATTAAATAAAATCATCATATAATATATCTTATTAGACGCTATATGCCCTTTTAGGGTTGAGCGTCTATAAACAAAATATCCATCCATCCATCCATCCATCCATTCATTGTTAAATTTTATTGCTCCCAAAAAATAGGGATGTTTTCTACCTTGCGTCTACCCTTTATAGTAACAATGTCTACCGCATGCGTTGGGCGTGCCACACGCTTGCTGCGTGCTTTGGCGGGAATATACCTGGCGCGTCCTGATTGGTTGCTTACGGTGGCGTGGACGGAAGGGAGCCGGTGCGTGACTGGTACCCGATCTTGGTCACCTAGAAACAGGACGCTTGGTAGGGGGGACAACTAGGACGAGCTATAGTCCGTTTCAAACAATTTTTTTTTCCTAGTTGTCTTTCTTTTGAAGGTCGATCTCGCGGTGAACCGCTCAAATAAGGCTTATAATATCTTGAGGTGAGTATGCTTTAATTGAAATTAATTTTACTTTAAAAATTTCATTTTTATTTATATTCAGCTATGAATTTTCATTTAATTCTAAACACTTTTTTTTTTTTTCATTTTAGGTATAAGATGAAGTTCTATGAACATTAGGAAGAGTCATCAGATTCCGGATTCTAGTGAAGTTAAGTATTGTATTTTTGTATTTTGTATTGTTCTGTTGGTTTGATTTGGATTGTTTTCATCAGGTTTCTCTTTGGTTCAGTTTCTTCCGGGTTTGTTTGTTTGTTTTCTCTATTTGGATTGTAGTGTTTATTGTATTGTATGTTGTAGTGTAATATGTTTATATTGTATCATATAGTTGGTTACGTTTCATTTGGTTTGGGGTTAGTGGTGTCTTTCGGGGTCATTTTTTTTTTCTCTATTTGGATTATAGTGTTTGTTATATTGTATTGTATATTTTAGTGTAGTGTAATGTATTGTATTGTATTATGCTTGTTTCCATTGATTTTGTTTTAGTTTCTATTTGATTTGGTTGCATTTGGTCTCATTTGGGTTTTCTCTGTTTGGATAATGGTGTTTATTGTATTGTTTTGTAAATTGTGTTGTAATGTTTTGTATTGATTTATATATTTGGTTTTGTTTTGTTTTGTTTGGGTTGGTTGTTTCTGATTGATTTAGTTTCCTTGGTTTGTTTGGATTCCTCTATTTGAATTGTAGTGTTTATTGTAATGTATTTCTATTTGGATTGTAATGTAATGTAATGTAATGTAATGTATAATATTGTATTTTGGTATGGTGTGGCGTGGTATGTTGTGGTGTGGTGTGATATGTTGCGGTGCGGTGAGAAGAGGTGAGGTGAGGTGCGATTCGGTGCGATTCAGTGCGATTCAGTGAGGTGCGGTGCGATGCGGAGTGGGGTGGTGTGGTATGATATAATATGGAATGGCATGGTATGATAGGTTACTTATTGTGTGTTCTTTTTATATTTACAGGTGGATCTATGGTAGACTGAAACTCATTGAAGGACTGAAACCGATTACTGGTTGTAAGTATCTTTATTTCATAACTGTGTCGAGGAATTAATATATGTTTGTTACACGGACATTTTTTAATGTAATACCCCATGATTCAAGAAGGGCAATTGTCATTTTCTGGCGAAAGAATGTGCACAATACTGGTTAACCGCTTAGAGGGCTAAGCCTGCCCAGTAAACGTGGGGTTAGGTAAACTGACAGCACTCGACATGACCTCACTGGGTTGACTAGGCCGTAAAACCTCAACACAAACAAACAAACAAAAAATGTGATACCCTGTTTACGCCTACTGGCCCAAGATTGGCTGATATTCTGTTTCAAATTAAAAAGCGTCCGGGTGACCGCTCACGACTTCGGATCGCGAGGTTCCGAGCACTAATCCTGCTGGGGGCGGAATTTTGCTTATGATTGTACAGAGCCTTTCATTATCACCCTTCATATCGTCTCAATATGAATTTATGTTGAAAAAAAAATGCCAAACCATCATCATCATTATTTCAACACGAAAACACGCTTATACAATTCTGACCCCCTTAAACCCCACTTTTATATAATAAAACTGGGGTTTTGCAGGGGTATACATCATTTTCACCTCTTTTGCTAAAACATGCATTATGGTACTCATTAGAATCGCCACGACGAGACGGTTATAATGAGTACCCACACACCATGTTTTGAGAAGACATTAAGAAAACATGCCTAATTAATGAGTGACTGAGCAGACTACTTCACTGTGATTCTTTTGATAGATCAACATGTAGGTGTTTTAAAAATTAAGAGTTTCTTTTCTTTTGTTTCCTTTTGATTTCAGGAAAACGGGTGAACCTAAGCACACCCCTAAGAAGTGAGCCTACATGGGCTGTAACTGGTATGAACTGACAGGTGTTTGCTTTGACAGACGACAGCAGGAAAAGGAGCTAGTCTTGGTCATGTGTAAAGTGGATAAATTTGAAGGTAAGAAATGATGACATAAGCAGAAGAAAGTATGCATCGATTGCAAAGTTGTTTCCCAAGAGGTCTTTGTATGGAAGGTAATGGAAAAATAATTGTGGTCCGAGGCCAGGTCATTCTAATAGGAGAAGTCCCGTGCTGGTCCCGGGCTTAGAATAGGCCAGACGTACCCTCTGCGTGACGTACGAGCCGGCTAAAAGAGGCCGCCCGTGACCACCCGGGCCCTCGAAATAGGTGGCTGCCTTCCGCTTCTGTGGCAGTTGGGTAAAACCCCTAACATAACAGAGCAACCGTCCGTTCAACCGGTATAATTCCAGAATATAAAATTCATTTATTGAAATGCATCTTAAATTGGAAAAAACAAATTTCGCGAGATCTATCCTTTTAAACCTTTCCTATCTCATGTTACTAACATGCTTCATTTGTTTGTGTATCATTCTGTGCCCGTGGGTCGCACATGGGACGAAGATTATAACCTCATCTGTATTTAACATATGTGTTTGTCTTGTGTTTGTCACATTTTTCCGAACTCTAGCATTCTCCACATTAAAAAAGTAAGATGCATTTATTATTGTTAGATAAAAAAAACTAAACGTTTTTCAAGGTATGAAAGCTACATATCATTTGAAAGCTACATATCATCTAACACAGCTTATTTGTTTGACTCTCTTAAAAAATGAATCCAAAATGAATCCTTCTTTTAATAAACTGTATATTTTAAATATGGATCTCCTAATTTATATTAAAAATAACCTTTCAATTTCCCAGACGTTTTCGGCCTCCCTTGTCTGTAGGGAATAAAATCTACAGATCACTTTCCTTCTGTAGTGGATAGGGTGTAATCCCCTATTAAAACAGGAACCACCCGTTTGCCGTGGGTGGCGTCTCGTATGCTGGGAGAGGGGAACCTGATGATTGAGGAAAGCCCAGGGATCTCCAGCTTTTCAACACATCATTTTGGCCCTTATTTCAGATAGAAGAGCGGTCTGGGTTAGATCCGGCCTGGATCAATCGGCTCAGTCGTGCCAAGCTCTAGAAGCGCACAACTTGTTCTTAGCTTCTTTCTCTCTTTCATACGTATCGTTATGGTACCAAACCGGGCTTATTTTTCTCATGTTCCTCTAACTTTAAGTGAGTTTCAATGGGCGGCGGCTGAAGGGTCAATTGGTGGGCTTGTATTGGGGCTTTGGCGGAAACCTCTGTGAGTGGAGGCTGTGGATAGGGGGATGAACTCAACTGTTCATAAATTTTTCTATGGAAATTTAGATGAATAGGTGGGAAATCATCTAAGCATGAGGCCGAGCTGAAGACTCTGATCTTGACACCGAGTATAATAGCAATGTAGCCTTGACGTTAGAAATAGGAGATCCATTTCTGTTAAACGTCCCCTTGTAGGGCTCCATGGAGGGTGGGGCGCATAGCTATCGAATCAAAAATTTCATCACCATGGCATCTCGAAAACGATTTCTGGCGTTCGACTCTTCGGAGGACGACACGCAACCGACTACATTTACATTCAAAGCTAATGAGAACTTCGCTAAATTTTTAGTGATTTCGAGTAAAGAGGACAAACCTATTACTTCACTGTCACCTTTCATTATAGAAAAGCAAATAGAATCAATTATAGGCACTCCAAAAAATGTAAAAAAGTTAAAAAATGGAACTCTTTTGGTCGAAACTAACAGAAAATCTCAAACAGATAATCTCTTGAAAATTACAAAATTCTTTAACATTAATGTCTCTGTCACGGAACATAAAACACTCAATAGTTGCAAAGGTATTATCCGTGACAGGATGCTAAAACATGAAACTGAAGAAAATATCACAGAATATCTTAACACACAAGGAGTAACAGCTTGCAAACGTTTTAAAATTAAAAAAGATGGAAACTTTATAGAAACAAATACACTTTTACTAACTTTCAACACCACAACTTTACCGAAATCACTAAAAATATTTTACCGAATTATACCGGTTGAAGTCTACATTCCAAATCCTCTGCGGTGTTTCAACTGTCAGAGGTTTGGACATCATGAAAACGGCTGTCCGGAAGCACCTGGATCAGTATGTGAAAAATGTGGTATGGGTGAATTTGATCACCCTACAAATGCTTGTAAAAATGAAGCCAAGTGTGTGAACTGTCACAAAAACCATCAATCAAAATCAAATCAGTGTGAAATTTGGAAAAAAGAGAAAGAAATCATGAAAATTAAAGTTACACAAAAAATCACTTATTTGGAAGCCAAAAAGATTCAAGAAAATCAACCTGAAATCACCTTTGCAAAAGTTGTTCAATCCCTAAACACTAAACCTGAAACCAAAGAAAGTTCTACCCAGTTTAACGAAAAAGATTCTGTCATCAAAGCAAATTCAAAAGTTATTACTCCTACTGTAAAACCTAAACCTAAACCCACATCTACTCATCAGTCTAGACCACCAACAAAATCTCAAAACAGTTCACAAACACAGCCGACTAAAACAAGTGGATCACAACAGAGATCCAGGTCCAGGACAGCTGACCAGAAAGAAAAAAATGGAAAAGAAAAAGATAAAGATAAAGCACCAAATCCATATAGTAAAGGGGCGTCGGCCGATCCGATCAAGTTGGTCAATCGGTTCGATTCCCTTGAGAACATGGAGTTAGAGACTGACTCCTCCATGTTCTTGCAGTCTCAGAGAAAACAAAAGGATTAAGTTCCTTATTTTCAAATCATCTCTCCATTCATCATGGATAAAAAATCAATTATTCAGTGGAACTGTCGAGGACTAAAAGCAAATTATAACGAAATTTTAATTTTAACAACACTACTTTCTCCGACTGTCTTTTGTCTCCAGGAAACCTTTTTAAAGAATACAGATAATATTAATTTTAAAAATTATAGTTTATATAATCATATCGCAACTGAAAATCAGAAAGCCTCAGGAGGCTCATCTATCCTTGTAAAATCAAATGTTCCTCATAGACAGATAGATATAAATAGTAATTTACAAGCTGTTGCTGTAAATGTCACTCTGTCTAAATCCATAACAATTTGTTCTCTATATCTCCCTCCACACTGTAAATTTTCTAAACACGATTTAGAAAATCTTATAAACCAGTTACCTCGTCCTTATTTATTATTAGGTGACTTTAATAGTCACAGCAAACTATGGGGTTGTCTGGATACAAATGACAAAGGAGAAATAATAGAAAATTTTATTGCAGAAAATGATCTATGTTTATTTAACGATAAACAACCAACTTATCTTCATTCTCCTACAAGAAATTATTTTGCTTTAGATTTGTCTATATGCTCTCCAAATATTTACTTAGATTTTGATTGGTCAGTTTTAGATGACCTTCATGGGAGCGATCATTTTCCAATTAAAATTGAAGAAATTGAATCGACAAATGAAGACCATCATTCCCGATGGAATTTGAATAAAGCAAACTGGGAGAATTTTATAAAGCTATGTAATGAAAAATTAAATCCTGAAATGTTTAAAACAGCAGATGATATACAAGCTTTTACTGATACATTAATTCATGTAGCCGAAAAATGTATTCCAAAGTCCTCGACACGTTCAAAAAGAAATAGACCTTGGTTTAATAAAGATGTTAAAAATTCAATAAATAAAAGAAAATCTGCCTTACGAAAGTTCAATAGGCAGCCAACAAAAGAAAATCTAATCCATGCCAAACAAATGCGAGCTAAAGCTCGCAAGACAATAAAAACGGCTAAAAGAACATCTTGGCAGCAATACGTCTCCAAACTTAATTCTAGAACTCCAGCAAAGAAAATATGGGACATGATTCGAAAAATTACTGGCAAAAATAAAAATAACAAACATGTCCATATTAAATCAAATGGAAATATATGCTCAACGACTAAAGATATTTCCAATGCACTAGGAGAGAATTTTCAGAAAAACTCTTCTAGTGCAAACTATTCCGAAACCTTTCAAAACATAAAACAGGAACGAGAGAAAGAGCATCTAAATTTTACGTCACTAAATCATGAAAAATATAATGTACCATTCACAGCTTCAGAATTATTAGATGCTCTTCATAAATCTCACGATACAGCTGCTGGTCCTGATGACATTCATTATCAAATTCTTAAACATTTACCCGATAACGCTTTAAAAACTTTATTAAATATTTTAAATGATATTTGGATCACTGGAAAATTTCCAAAAGACTGGAGTAAAGCAACGATTATACCTATACCAAAACCAAATAAAGATCATACTGAAGCTACTAACTACAGACCTATTGCTTTGACAAGTTGTTTATGTAAAACAATGGAGAGAATGATTAATGATAGACTGGTTTGGTTCTTGGAATCAAACCAGCTAATAACAAAATATCAAGCTGGATTCAGAAAAAATAACTGTACAAACGATCATTTGATTCGTTTGGAATCCTTTATTCGTGATGCCTTTATTAAAAAAGAACATGTCGTAGCTGTATTTTTTGATCTTGAAAAAGCTTACGATACTACATGGAAACAGGGCATCATGAAAGATTTACATAAATTAGGCCTTAAAGGCCGATTACCACTTTTTATTCAAAATTTTTTATCAGATCGAACATTTAATGTTCGAATAGGTAATACGTTATCGGACATATTTAAACAAGAACAAGGTGTACCACAGGGAAGCATTTTATCACCTACCTTGTTTGGCATTAAAATTAACGATATTGTTAAATGTGTGAAAGACCTTGATTGTTCACTTTTTGTTGACGATTTTGGAATATTTATTAGATCAAAAAATATGGAAACCATTGAATTCAAACTACAACGATGTTTAAACAATATAGAAGATTGGGCAACAGAAAATGGTTTCAAATTTTCAAAAACAAAAACTCAATGCGTTCATTTTTGTCAGATACGTCAGCTACATTTAGATCCTCATCTCACCATATACGGTAGTCCAATTCCAGTCGTCAGTGAAGCAAAATTCCTGGGTCTTTTGTTCGATAACAAATTATCTTTTATACCACACATCAAAGCTTTAAAAGCTAAATGTTTAAAAGCTCTTGATATTCTTAAAGTTCTCTCCAGTTCCGACTGGGGAGGAGATCGTACTGTCCTTTTAAATCTCTATAGATCTTTAATTAGATCTAAATTGGATTATGGATCCATAGTTTATGGATCCGCAAGAAAATCTTATTTGAAATCTTTGGATACTATTCATCACCAAGGTTTACGTCTGGCTCTAGGGGCTTTTCGTACTTCCCCCGTCGAAAGTTTATACGCTGAATCAAATGAACCATCATTGTATATAAGAAGAGAGAAATTGTCTCTTCAATATGTTACTAAATTAGCCGCCAATCCACGTAATTCCGCTCATGATTGTGTTTTTAACCCTAAATATGAAAGATTTTACAATAATAAACCAACAGCTATTAAACCCCTTGGCCTGAGAATACAACCGTTACTTGAAGAGGCCAATATCAATATTAAAAATGTTCAACATTTTTCTTTTCCATCAAAAGAGCCATGGACGTTAAACCCTCCAAAGATTATTTTAGACCTTCATAAAAATAAAAAAACAGAAGTCGAGTCGCATATTTTTAAGAATGAATTTTTAGAAATCAAATCAAATTATAAACATTACCTGTCAATTTATACAGATGGTTCGAAACAAGATGAGAAAGTTGCTTGTTCTGTTATTAGTCCAAATTTTACTGACAGTATCAGATTACCTGATAATAGCTCCATTTTTACCGCCGAAGCCAAGGCAATTGATATTGCACTTTACCATATCAGAGATCAGTCTGAAAAACAGTTTATCATTTATTCAGATTCTCTTTCTGTATTAAAATCTCTTAAAGATTTACACCATAGAAACCCATTAATTCAGCAAATTCTTAAAAAATATTATTATCTTTCCGCTTCAAAAGAAATTGTATTTTGTTGGCTTCCCAGCCACGTTAATATTCGTGGAAATGAATTAGCAGATTCAGAAGCCAAATCTGCATTATCCTTAGTAATAACCAATTTCAAAATTCCTCACTCCGACTTTAAATCAAACGTCTGTCAATACATCAACAACAAATGTCAGTCTGTTTGGGAAACACAAACTTATAATAAATTAAATGAAATCAAACCAAATTTTAACAGCAAATGCACATTCTCTAATCTCAGCAGAAAAGAACAAACAAAAATCACGAGATGTAGACTTGGACACACTAGAATTACTCATTCTTATATTTTAAACAATGAACAAGCTCCATTCTGCATTCCTTGTAACGAACCTTTTACGGTCAAACATTTTCTTGTCACTTGTGCTGAATTTAATTATATTCGCACAAAGTATTTTAATGTAAAAAATATAAAGGAACTTTTTAATATGCCAACTCAAAAAATAATCGATTTTCTGAAAGAGATCGGACTTTTTAATAAAATATGATCTGTATTTTAATAACATAAAATCATTGATACTTTATCTTTCTTAAAATGAACTCATCAATCCTAGATATTTTTAATTTCTCATTAAATAAAATCATCATATAATATTCATCTTATTAGACGCTATATGCCCTTTTAGGGTTGAGCGTCTATAAACAAAATATCCATCCATCCATCTAATAGGAGAAAGCAGCCAGTTAACTCCCTTGATTACTTTCTGTAAATAACCAGGTCCAATGTATTAATTGAATTCTTCTGCTTTTATCATTAATGTTTCCATTAAGTATCACTTCCTTTTCCTTCATAAATCTAATTTTAACAAGGTCATATGCCAATACACCTTCCAAAATATTTAAAAGAAACATTTTCGGTGCAATGAAATATATAATATTAATTATCTTTCATGTGGATATGGAGAAATGTAAAGTTAAGAATTTGTTAAATTCCACTGATGACCTATGATAAAAGCAGAGGATTCCAGTTAGAAGGACCTGGTTAGTATTTGATCTACCTTGGACTTTACCTCTCAAGGGAGATAATAGAAATACTGCTGCTGTCTCTCATTGGAATCCTCTGCTTTTATCTTAGGTCATCATTGGAATTTAACAAAACTTTACATTTCTCCATAATATTATACATTTCATTGCACAGAAAATGTTTCTTTTAAATATTTTGGACTCTGTATTGGCATATGACCTTGTTAAAATTAAATTTAAGGAAAAGGAAGTGATACTTAATGGAAACACTAATGATAAAAGCAGAGGAATCCAATTAACTGGACCTGGTTATTTATAGAAAGTAATCAAGGGAGTTAACTGACTGCTTTCTCCTGTTGAAAGAGCTTCACTTACACTTTATCAGATATTGCTTAACTTCAGCACATTTATGCCGAGTGTATATTTCACCATACCTCTTTGTACCGATCCATTTCCAGTAAAAGGGGTGTCAGATTAGATTTAATTATTTCTTTGTTGCACAGAAATTCATGTACTTAATGAAAACTGTGTTGATCCTGATCAGACGCCGCGTTTTCCGGCGTCTGATCTGGGTCTACACTGTTTGCCAATGTCCCATTTTCATCTGCTTCAGATGAAATGTGACATATTCTCTTAATAATAATAATAACAATAATAATAATGATAATAATAATAATAATTATTATTGTTATTATTATTATTATTATTATTATAAAATACTTCACAGTGTCTTCTGCTGCAATTAAAGTATTGGGAAAAAAAGGCCTGGGCTATCAGTATAGACCCAGATCAGACGACAACATACGTCTAATAAATGGATACTATAGAATACCTGTTATACTCAAAACATTGGACAGACAGTCCTGAGGTAACAGTGTAGATTAGATGCCATATTGCATCTAATAAATGAATACTGTAGAATACCGTATATACCCTAAGTATTGGATAGACAGTCCTGAGCTAACGCTTTAGACCCAGATCAGACGCCACCTTACATCAAATAAATGGATACTTTAGAATGCCATATATATCCTAAGTATTGGACAAATAGTCCTGAGCTAACATTGTAGACCCAAATCAGATGCCATGTTACATCTAATAAATGAATACTGCAGAATAACTTAAATACCCTGAGTATTTGACAGACAGTCCTGAGCTAGCACTGTAGACCCAGATCAGACGCCACCTTACATCTAATAAATGTCTAAGAAGGACAGTCCTGAGGTAACAGTGTAGACCCAGATCATATGCCATGTTATATCTAATAAATGGACACTACAAAATACATTAAATGTCCTAAGTATTTGACAGACAGCCCTGAGCTAGCACTGTAGTCCCAGATCAGATGTCAGCTAACATTTAATAAATGTCTAAGACAGACAGTCCTGAACTAACAGTGTAGACCCAGATCAGATGCCATGTTATATCTAATAAATGGACACTACAGAATACCTTAAATACCCTAAGAAGAAAATGTGACAACTCCAAGATCATACTTTCGCATTATGTACATAATGTAAACATTTTTATTTATATTCAGCTATGAATTTTCATTTAATTCTAAACAAACTTTTTTTTTCATTTTAGGTATAAGATGAAGTTCTATGAACATCAGGAAGAGTCATCAGATTCCGGATTCTAGTGAAGTTAAGTATTGTATTTTTGTATTTTGTATTGTTCTGTTGGTTTGATTTGGATTGTTTTCATCAGGTTTCTCTTTGGTTCAGTTTCTTCCGGGTTTGTTTGTTTGTTTTCTCTATTTGGATTGTAGTGTTTATTGTATTGTATGTTGTAGTGTAATGTGTTTATATTGTATCATATAGTTGGTTACGTTTCATTTGGTTTGGGGTTAGTGGTGTCTTTCGGGGTCATTTTTTTTTCTCTATTTGGATTATAGTGTTTGTTATATTGTATTGTATATTTTAGTGTAGTGTAATGTATTGTATTGTATTATGCTTGTTTCCATTGATTTTGTTTTAGTTTCTATTTGATTTGGTTGCATTTGGTCTCATTTGGGTTTTCTCTGTTTGGATAATGGTGTTTATTGTATTGTTTTGTAAATTGTGTTGTAATGTTTTGTAATGATTTATATATTTGGTTTTGTTTTGTTTTGTTTGGATTGGTTGTTTCTGATTGATTTAGTTTCCTTGGTTTGTTTGGATTCCTCTATTTGAATTGTAGTGTTTATTGTAATGTATTTCTATTTGGATTGTAATGTAATGTAATGTAATGTATAATATTGTATTTTGGTATGGTGTGGCGTGGTATGTTGTGGTGTGGTGTGATATGTTGCGGTGCGGTGAGAAGAGGTGAGGTGAGGTGAGGTGAGGTGCGATTCGGTGCGATTCAGTGCGATTCAGTGCGATTCAGTGAGGTGCGGTGCGATGCGGAGTGGGGTGGTGTGGTATGATATAATATGGAATGGCATGGTATGATAGGTTACTTATTGTGTGTTCTTTTTATATTTACAGGTGGATCTATGGTAGACTGAAACTCATTGAAGGACTGAAACCGATTACTGGTTGTAAGTATCTTTATTTCATAACTGTGTCGAGGAATTAATATATGTTTGTTACACGGACATTTTTTAATGTAATACCCCATGATTCAAGAAGGGCAATTGTCATTTTCTGGCGAAAGAATGTGCACAATACTGGTTAACCGCTTAGAGGGCTAAGCCTGCCCAGTAAACGTGGGGTTAGGTAAACTGACAGCACTCGACATGACCTCACTGGGTTGACTAGGCCGTAAAACCTCAACACAAACAAACAAACAAAAAATGTGATACCCTGTTTACGCCTACTGGCCCAAGATTGGCTGATATTCTGTTTCAAATTAAAAAGCGTCCGGGTGACCGCTCACGACTTCGGATCGCGAGGTTCCGAGCACTAATCCTGCTGGGGGCGGAATTTTGCTTATGATTGTACAGAGCCTTTCATTATCACCCTTCAATCGTCTCAATATGAATTTATGTTGAAAAAAAAATGCCAAACCATCATCATCATTATTTCAACACGAAAACACGCTTATACAATTTTGACCCCCTTAAACCCCACTTTTATATAATAAAACTGGGGTTTTGCAGGGGTATACATCATTTTCACCTCTTTTGCTAAAACATACATTATGGTACTCATTAGAATCGCCACGACGAGACGGTTATAATGAGTACCCACACACCATGTTTTGAGGAGACATTAAGAAAACATGCCTAATTAATGAGTGACTGAGCAGACTACTTCACTGTGATTCTTTTGATAGATCAACATGTAGGTGTTTTAAAAATTAAGAGTTTCTTTTCTTTTGTTTCCTTTTGATTTCAGGAAAACGGGTGAACCTAAGCACACCCCTAAGAAGTGAGCCTACATGGGCTGTAACTGGTATGAACTGACAGGTGTTTACTTTGACAGACGACAGCAGGAAAAGGAGCTAGTCTTGGTCATGTGTAAAGTGGATAAATTTGAAGGTAAGAAATGATGACATAAGCAGAAGAAAGTATGCATCGATTGCAAAGTTGTTTCCCAAGAGGTCTTTGTATGGAAGGTAATGGAAAAATAATTGTGGTCCGAGGCCAGGTCATTCTAATAGGAGAAAGCAGTCAGTTAACTCCCTTGATTACTTTCTGTAAATAACCAGGTCCAATGTATTAATTGAATTCTTCTGCTTTTATCATTAATGTTTCCATTAAGTATCACTTCCTTTTCCTTCAGTCCCGTGCTGGTCCCGGGCTTAGAATAGGCCAGACGTACCCTCTGCGTGACGTACGAGCCGGCTAAAAGAGGCCGCCCGTGACCACCCGGGCCCTCGAAATAGGTGGCTGCCTTCCGCTTCTGTGGCAGTTGGGTAAAACCCCTAACATAACAGAGCAACCGTCCGTTCAACCGGTATAATTCCAGAATATAAAATTCATTTATTGAAATGCATCTTAAATTGGAAAAAACAAATTTCGCGAGATCTATCCTTTTAACCTTTTAAACCTTTCCTATCTCATGTTACTAACATGCTTCATTTGTTTGTGTATCATTCTGTGCCCGTGGGTCGCACATGGGACGAAGATTATAACCTCATCTGTATTTAACATATGTGTTTGTCTTGTGTTTGTGTCATTTTTCCGAACTCTAGCATTCTCCACATTAAAAAGTAAGATGCATTTATGATTGTTAGATAAAAAAACTAAACGTTTTTCAAGGTATGAAAGCTACATATCACTTGAAAGCTACATATCATCTAACACAGCTTATTTGTTTGACTCTCTTAAAAAATGAATCCAAAATGAATCCTTCTTTTAATAAATTGTTTATTTTAAATATGGATCTACTAATTTATATTAAAAATAACCTTTCAATTTCCCAGACGTTTTCGGCCTCCCTTGTCTGTAGGGAATAAAATCTACAGATCACTTTCCTTCTGTAGTGGATAGGGTGTAATCCCCTATTAAAACAGGAACCACCTGTTTGCCGTGGGTGGCGTCTCGTATGCTGGGAGAGGGGAACCTGATGATTGAGGAAAGCCCAGGGATCTCCAGCTTTTCAACACATCATTTTGGCCCTTATTTCAGATAGAAGAGCGGTCTGGGTTAGATCCGGCCTGGATCAATCGGCTCAGTCGTGCCAAGCTCTAGAAGCGCACAACTTGTTCTTAGCTTCTTTCTATCTTTCATACGTATCTTTATGGTACCAAACCGGGCTTATTTTTCTCATGTTCCTCTAACTTTAAGTGAGTTTCAATGGGCGGCGGCTGAAGGATCAATTGGTGGGCTTGTATTGGGGCTTTGGCGGAAACCTCTGTGAGTGGAGGCTGTGGATAGGGGGATGAACTCAACTGTTCATAAATTTTTCTATGGAAATTTAGATGAATAGGTGGGAAATCATCTAAGCATGAGGCCGAGCTGAAGACTCTGATCTTGACACCGAGTATAATAGCAATGTAGCCTTGACGTTAGAAATAGGAGATCCATTTCTGTTAAACGTCCCCTTGTAGGGCTCCATGGAGGGTGGGGCGCATAGCTATCGAATCAAAAATTTCATCACCATGGCATCTCGAAAACGATTTCTGGCGTTCGACTCTTCGGAGGACGACACGCAACCGACTACATTTACATTCAAAGCTAATGAGAACTTCGCTAAATTTTTAGTGATTTCGAGTAAAGAGGACAAACCTATTACTTCACTGTCACCTTTCATTATAGAAAAGCAAATAGAATCAATTATAGGCACTCCAAAAAATGTAAAAAAATTAAAAAATGGAACTCTTTTGGTCGAAACTAACAGAAAATCTCAAACTGATAATCTCTTGAAAATTACAAAATTCTTTAACATTAATGTCTCTGTCACGGAACATAAAACTCTAAACAGTTGCAAAGGTATTATCCGTGACAGAATGCTAAAACATGAAACTGAAGAAAATATCACAGAATATCTTAACACACAAGGAGTAACAGCTTGCAAACGTTTTAAAATTAAAAAAGATGGAAACTTTATAGAAACAAATACACTTTTACTAACTTTCAACACCACAACTTTACCGAAATCACTAAAAATATTTTACCGAATTATACCGGTTGAAGTCTACATTCCAAATCCTCTGCGGTGTTTCAACTGTCAGAGGTTTGGACATCATGAAAACGGCTGTCCGGAAGCACCTGGATCAGTATGTGAAAAATGTGGTATGGGTGAATTTGATCACCCTACAAATGCTTGTAAAAATGAAGCCAAGTGTGTGAACTGTCACAAAAACCATCAATCAAAATCAAATCAGTGTGAAATTTGGAAAAAAGAGAAAGAAATCATGAAAATTAAAGTAACACAAAAAATCACTTATTTGGAAGCCAAAAAGATTCAAGAAAATCAACCTGAAATCACCTTTGCAAAAGTTGTTCAATCCCTAAACACTAAACCTGAAACCAAAGAAAGTTCTACCCAGTTTAACGAAAAAGATTCTGTCATCAAAGCAAATTCAAAAGTTATTACTCCTACTGTAAAACCTAAACCTAAACCCACATCTACTCATCAGTCTAGACCACCAACAAAATCTCAAAACAGTTCACAAACACAGCCGACTAAAACAAGTGGATCACAACAGAGATCCAGGTCCAGGACAGCTGACCAGAAAGAAAAAAATGGAAAAGAAAAAGATAAAGATAAAGCACCAAATCCATATAGTAAAGGGGCGTCGGCCGATCCGATCAAGTTGGTCAATCGGTTCGATTCCCTTGAGAACATGGAGTTAGAGACTGACTCCTCCATGTTCTTGCAGTCTCAGAGAAAACAAAAGGATTAAGTTCCTTATTTTCAAATCATCTCTCCATTCATCATGGATAAAAAATCAATTATTCAGTGGAACTGTCGAGGACTAAAAGCAAATTATAACGAAATTTTAATTTTAACAACACTACTTTCTCCGACTGTCTTTTGTCTCCAGGAAACCTTTTTAAAGAATACAGATAATATTAATTTTAAAAATTATAGTTTATATAATCATATCGCAACTGAAAATCAGAAAGCCTCAGGAGGCTCATCTATCCTTGTAAAATCAAATGTTCCTCATAGACAGATAGATATAAATAGTAATTTACAAGCTGTTGCTGTAAATGTCACTCTGTCTAAATCCATAACAATTTGTTCTCTATATCTCCCTCCACACTGTAAATTTTCTAAACACGATTTAGAAAATCTTATAAACCAGTTACCTCGTCCTTATTTATTATTAGGTGACTTTAATAGTCACAGCAAACTATGGGGTTGTCTGGATACAAATGACAAAGGAGAAATAATAGAAAATTTTATTGCAGAAAATGATCTATGTTTATATAACGATAAACAACCAACTTATCTTCATTCTCCTACAAGAAATTATTTTGCTTTAGATTTGTCTATATGCTCTCCAAATATTTACTTAGATTTTGATTGGTCAGTTTTAGATGACCTTCATGGGAGCGATCATTTTCCAATTAAAATTGAAGAAATTGAATCGACAAATGAAGACCATCATTCCCGATGGAATTTCAATAAAGCAAACTGGGAGAATTTTATGGAGCTATGTAATGAAAAATTAAATCCTGAAATGTTTAAAACAGCAGATGATATACAAGCTTTTACTGATACATTAATTCATGTAGCCGAAAAATGTATTCCAAAGTCCTCGGTCCCGTGCTGGTCCCGGGCTTAGAATAGGCCAGACGTACCCTCTGCGTGACGTACGAGCCGGCTAAAAGAGGCCGCCCGTGACCACCCGGGCCCTCGAAATAGGTGGCTGCCTTCCGCTTCTGTGGCAGTTGGGTAAAACCCCTAACATAACAGAGCAACCGTCCGTTCAACCGGTATAATTCCAGAATATAAAATTCATTTATTGAAATGCATCTTAAATTGGAAAAAACAAATTTCGCGAGATCTATCCTTTTAAACCTTTCCTATCTCATGTTACTAACATGCTTCATTTGTTTGTGTATCATTCTGTGCCCGTGGGTCGCACATGGGACGAAGATTATAACCTCATCTGTATTTAACATATGTGTTTGTCTTGTGTTTGTGTCATTTTTCCGAACTCTAGCATATTCCACATTAAAAATAAGATGCATTTATTATTGTTAGATAAAAAAACTAAACGTTTTTCAAGGTATGAAAGCTACATATCATTTGAAAGCTACATATCATCTAACACAGCTTATTTGTTTGACTCTCTTAAAAAATGAATCAAAAATGAATCCTTCTTTTAATAAACTGTTTATTTTAAATATGGATCTCCTAATTTATATTAAAAATAACCTTTCAATTTCCCAGACGTTTTCGGCCTCCCTTGTCTGTAGGGAATAAAATCTACAGATCACTTTCCTTCTGTAGTGGATAGGGTGTAATCCCCTATTAAAACAGGAACCACTTGTTTGCCGTGGGTGGCGTCTCGTATGCTGGGAGAGGGGAACCTGATGATTGAGGAAAGCCCAGGGATCTCCAGCTTTTCAACACATCATTTTGGCCCTTATTTCAGATAGAAGAGCGGTCTGGGTTAGATCCGGCCTGGATCAATCGGCTCAGTCGTGCCAAGCTCTAGAAGCGCACAACTTGTTCTTAGCTTCTTTCTCTCTTTCATACGTATCTTTATGGTACCAAACCGGGCTTATTTTTCTCACGTTCCTCTAACTTTAAGTGAGTTTCAATGGGCGGCGGCTGAAGGGTCAATTGGTGGGCTTGTATTGGGGCTTTGGCGGAAACCTCTGTGAGTGGAGGCTGTGGATAGGGGGATGAACTCAACTGTTCATAAATTTTTCTATGGAAATTTAGATGAATAGGTGGGAAATCATCTAAGCATGAGGCCGAGCTGAAGACTCTGATCTTGACACCGAGTATAATAGCAATGTAGCCTTGACGTTAGAAATAGGAGATCCATTTCTGTTAAACGTCCCCTTGTAGGGCTCCATGGAGGGTGGGGCGCATAGCTATCGAATCAAAAATTTCATCACCATGGCATCTCGAAAACGATTTCTGGCGTTCGACTCTTCGGAGGACGACACGCAACCGACTACTTTTACTTTCAAAGCAAATGAGAACTTCGCTAAATTTTTAGTGATTTCGAGTAAGGAAGACAAACCAATTACTTCACTGTCTCCTTTCATCATAGAAAAGCAAATAGAATCTTTAATAGGCACTCCAAAAAATGTAAAAAAATTAAAAAATGGAACTCTTTTGGTCGAAACTAACAGAAAATCTCAAACTGATAATCTCTTGAAAATTACAAAATTCTTTAACATTAATGTCTCTGTCACGGAACATAAAACTCTAAACTGTTGCAAAGGTATTATCCGTGACAGAATGCTAAAACATGAAACTGAAGAAAATATCACAGAATATCTTAACACACAAGGAGTAACAGCTTGCAAACGTTTTAAAATTAAAAAAGATGGAAACTTCATAGAAACAAATACACTTTTACTAACTTTCAACACCACAACTTTACCGAAATCACTAAAAATCTTTTACCGAATTATACCGGTTGAAGTCTACATTCCAAATCCTCTGCGGTGTTTCAACTGTCAGAGGTTTGGACATCATGAAAACGGCTGTCCGGAAGCACCTGGATCAGTATGTGAAAAATGTGGTATGGGTGAATTTGATCACCCTACAAATGCTTGTAAAAATGAAGCCAAGTGTGTGAACTGTCACAAAAACCATCAATCAAAATCAAATCAGTGTGAAATTTGGAAAAAAGAGAAAGAAATCATGAAAATTAAAGTTACACAAAAAATCACTTATTTGGAAGCCAAAAAGATTCAAGAAAATCAACCTGAAATCACCTTTGCAAAAGTTGTTCAATCCCTAAACACTAAACCTGAAACCAAAGAAAGTTCTACCCAGTTTAACGAAAAAGATTCTGTCATCAAAGCAAATTCAAAAGTTATTACTCCTACTGTAAAACCTAAACCTAAACCCACATCTACTCATCAGTCTAGACCACCAACAAAATCTCAAAACAGTTCACAAACACAGCCGACTAAAACAAGTGGATCACAACAGAGATCCAGGTCCAGGACAGCTGACCAGAAAGAAAAAAATGGAAAAGAAAAAGATAAAGATAAAGCACCAAATCCATATAGTAAAGGGGCGTCGGCCGATCCGATCAAGTTGGTCAATCGGTTCGATTCCCTTGAGAACATGGAGTTAGAGACTGACTCCTCCATGTTCTTGCAGTCTCAGAGAAAACAAAAGGATTAAGTTCCTTATTTTCAAATCATCTCTCCATTCATCATGGATAAAAAATCAATTATTCAGTGGAACTGTCGAGGACTAAAAGCAAATTATAACGAAATTTTAATTTTAACAACACTACTTTCTCCGACTGTCTTTTGTCTCCAGGAAACCTTTTTAAAAAATACAGATAATGTTAATTTTAAAAATTATAGTTTATATAATCATATCGCAACTGAAAATCAGAAAGCCTCAGGAGGTTCATCTATCCTTGTAAAATCAAATGTTCCTCATAGACAGATAGATATAAGTAGTAATTTACAAGCTGTTGCTGTAAATGTCACTCTGTCTAAATCCATAACAATTTGTTCTCTATATCTTCCTCCACACTGTAAATTTTCTAAACACGATTTAGAAAATCTTATAAACCAGTTACCTCGTCCTTATTTATTATTAGGTGACTTTAATAGTCACAGCAAACTATGGGGTTGTCTGGATACAAATGACAAAGGAGAAATAATAGAAAATTTTATTGCAGAAAATGATCTATGTTTATTTAACGATAAACAACCAACTTATCTTCATTCTCCTACAAGAAATTATTTTGCTTTAGATTTGTCTATATGCTCTCCAAATATTTACTTAGATTTTGATTGGTCAATTTTAGATGACCTTCATGGGAGCGATCATTTTCCAATTAAAATTGAAGAAATTGAATCGACAAATGAAGACCATCATTCCCGATGGAATTTGAATAAAGCAAACTGGGAGAATTTTATGGAGCTATGTAATGAAAAATTAAATCCTGAAATGTTTAAAACAGCAGATGATATACAAGCTTTTACTGATACATTAATTCATGTAGCCGAAAAATGTATTCCAAAGTCCTCGACACGTTCAAAAAGAAATAGACCTTGGTTTAATAAAGATGTTAAAAATTCAATAAATAAAAGAAAATCTGCCTTACGAAAGTTCAATAGGCAGCCAACAAAAGAAAATCTAATCCATGCCAAACAAATGCGAGCAAAAGCTCGCAAGACAATAAAAACGGCTAAAAGAACATCTTGGCAGCAATACGTCTCCAAACTTAATTCTAGAACTCCAGCAAAGAAAATATGGGACATGATTCGAAAAATTACTGGCAAAAATAAAAATAACAAACATGTCCATATTAAATCAAATGGAAATATATGCTCAACGACTAAAGATATTTCCAATGCACTAGGAGAGAATTTTCAGAAAAACTCTTCTAGTGCAAACTATTCCGAAACCTTTCAAAACATAAAACAGGAACGAGAGAAAGAGCATCTAAATTTTACGTCACTAAATCATGAAAAATATAATGTACCATTCACAGCTTCAGAATTATTAGATGCTCTTCATAAATCTCACGATACAGCTGCTGGTCCTGATGACATTCATTATCAAATTCTTAAACATTTACCCGATAACGCTTTAAAAATTTTATTAAATATTTTAAATGATATTTGGATCACTGGAAAATTTCCAAAAGACTGGAGTAAAGCAACGATTATACCTATACCAAAACCAAATAAAGATCATACTGAAGCTACTAACTACAGACCTATTGCTTTGACAAGTTGTTTATGTAAAACAATGGAGAGAATGATTAATGATAGACTGGTTTGGTTCTTGGAATCAAACCAGCTAATAACAAAATATCAAGCTGGATTCAGAAAAAATAACTGTACAAACGATCATTTGATTCGTTTGGAATCCTTTATTCGTGATGCCTTTATTAAAAAAGAACATGTCGTAGCTGTATTTTTTGATCTTGAAAAAGCTTACGATACTTCATGGAAACATGGCATCATGAAAGATTTACATAAATTAGGCCTTAAAGGCCGATTACCACTTTTTATTCAAAATTTTTTATCAGATCGAACATTTAATGTTCGAATAGGTAATACGTTATCGGACATATTTAAACAAGAACAAGGTGTACCACAGGGAAGCATTTTATCACCTACCTTGTTTGGCATTAAAATTAACGATATTGTTAAATGTGTGAAAGACCTTGATTGTTCACTTTTTGTTGACGATTTTGGAATATTTATTAGATCGAAAAATATGGAAACCATTGAATTCAAACTACAACGATGTTTAAACAATATAGAAGATTGGGCAACAGAAAATGGTTTCAAATTTTCAAAAACAAAAACTCAATGCGTTCATTTTTGTCAGATACGTCAGCTACATTTAGATCCTCATCTCACCATATACGGTAGTCCAATTCCAGTCGTCAGTGAAGCAAAATTCCTGGGTCTTTTGTTCGATAACAAATTATCTTTTATACCACACATCAAAGCTTTAAAAGCTAAATGTTTAAAAGCTCTTGATATTCTTAAAGTTCTCTCCAGTTCCGACTGGGGAGGAGATCGTACTGTCCTTTTAAATCTCTATAGATCTTTAATTAGATCTAAATTGGATTATGGATCCATAGTTTATGGATCCGCAAGAAAATCTTATTTGAAATCTTTGGATACTATTCATCACCAAGGTTTACGTCTGGCTCTAGGGGCTTTTCGTACTTCCCCCGTCGAAAGTTTATACGCTGAATCAAATGAACCATCA
Organism: Anodontia alba; assembly: GCA_964016985.1. Taxonomy (NCBI): domain Eukaryota; kingdom Metazoa; phylum Mollusca; class Bivalvia; order Lucinida; family Lucinidae; genus Anodontia; species Anodontia alba. The sequence continues at coordinate 37,306,281 of OZ024829.1, forward strand.
TTGTATATAAGAAGAGAGAAATTGTCTCTTCAATATGTTACTAAATTAGCCGCCAATCCACGTAATTCAGCTCATGATTGTGTTTTTAACCCTAAATATGAAAGATTTTACAATAATAAACCAACAGCTATTAAACCCCTTGGCCTGAGAATACAACCGTTACTTGAAGAGGCCAATATCAATATTAAAAATGTTCAGCATTTTTCTTTTCCATCAAAAGAGCCATGGACGTTAAACCCTCCAAAGATTATTTTAGACCTTCATAAAAATAAAAAAACAGAAGTCGAGTCGCATATTTTTAAGAATGAATTTTTAGAAATCAAATCAAATTATAAACATTACCTGTCAATTTATACAGATGGTTCGAAACAAGATGAGAAAGTTGCTTGTTCTGTTATTAGTCCAAATTTTACTGACAGTATCAGATTACCTGATAATAGCTCCATTTTTACCGCCGAAGCCAAGGCAATTGATATTGCACTTTACCATATCAGAGATCAGTCTGAAAAACAGTTTATCATTTATTCAGATTCTCTTTCTGTATTAAAATCTCTTAAAGATTTACACCATAGAAACCCATTAATTCAGCAAATTCTTAAAAAATATTATTATCTTTCCGCTTCAAAAGAAATTGTATTTTGTTGGCTTCCCAGCCACGTTAATATTCGTGGAAATGAATTAGCAGATTCAGAAGCCAAATCTGCATTATCCTTAGTAATAACCAATTTTAAAATTCCTCACTCCGACTTTAAATCAAACGTCTGTCAATACATCAACAACAAATGTCAGTCTGTTTGGGAAACACAAACTTATAATAAATTAAATGAAATCAAACCAAATTTTAACAGCAAATGCACATTCTCTAATCTCAGCAGAAAAGAACAAACAAAAATCACGAGATGTAGACTTGGACACACTAGAATTACTCATTCTTATATTTTAAACAATGAACAAGCTCCATTCTGCATTCCTTGTAACGAACCTTTTACGGTCAAACATTTTCTTGTCACTTGTGCTGAATTTAATTATATTCGCACAAAGTATTTTAATGTAAAAAATATAAAGGAACTTTTTAATATGCCAACTCAAAAAATACTCGATTTTCTGAAAGAGATCGGACTTTTTAATAAAATATGATCTGTATTTTAATAACATAAAATCATTGATACTTTATCTTTCTTAAAATGAACTCATCAATCCTAGATATTTTTAATTTCTCATTAAATAAAATCATCATATAATCATCTTATTAGACGCTATATGCCCTTTTAGGGTTGAGCGTCTATAAACAAAATATCCATCCATCCATCCATCCAATGCACTAGGAGAGAATTTTCAGAAAAACTCTTCTAGTGCAAACTATTCCGAAACCTTTCAAAACATAAAACAGAAACGAGAGAAAGAGCATCTAAATTTTACGTCACTAAATCATGAAAAATATAATGTACCATTCACAGCTTCAGAATTATTAGATGCTCTTCATAAATCTCACGATACAGCTGCTGGTCCTGATGACATTCATTATCAAATTCTTAAACATTTACCCGATAACGCTTTAAAAACTTTATTAAATATTTTAAATGATATTTGGATCACTGGAAAATTTCCAAAAGACTGGAGTAAAGCAACGATTATACCTATACCAAAACCAAATAAAGATCATACTGAAGCTACTAACTACAGACCTATTGCTTTGACAAGTTGTTTATGTAAAATAATGGAGAGAATGATTAATGATAGACTGGTTTGGTTCTTGGAATCAAACCAGCTAATAACAAAATATCAAGCTGGATTCAGAAAAAATAACTGTACAAACGATCATTTGATTCGTTTGGAATCCTTTATTCGTGATGCCTTTATTAAAAAAGAACATGTCGTAGCTGTATTTTTTGATCTTGAAAAAGCTTACGATACTACATGGAAACATGGCATCATGAAAGATTTACATAAATTAGGCCTTAAAGGCCGATTACCACTTTTTATTCAAAATTTTTTATCAGATCGAACATTTAATGTTCGAATAGGTAATACGTTATCGGACATATTTAAACAAGAACAAGGTGTACCACAGGGAAGCATTTTATCACCTACCTTGTTTGGCATTAAAATTAACGATATTGTTAAATGTGTGAAAGACCTTGATTGTTCACTTTTTGTTGACGATTTTGGAATATTTATTAGATCGAAAAATATGGAAACCATTGAATTCAAACTACAACGATGTTTAAACAATATAGAAGATTGGGCAACAGAAAATGGTTTCAAATTTTCAAAAACAAAAACTCAATGCGTTCATTTTTGTCAGATACGTCAGCTACATTTAGATCCTCATCTCACCATATACGGTAGTCCAATTCCAGTCGTCAGTGAAGCAAAATTCCTGGGTCTTTTGTTCGATAACAAATTATCTTTTATACCACACATCAAAGCTTTAAAAGCTAAATGTTTAAAAGCTCTTGATATTCTTAAAGTTCTCTCCAGTTCCGACTGGGGAGGAGATCGTACTGTCCTTTTAAATCTCTATAGATCTTTAATTAGATCTAAATTGGATTATGGATCCATAGTTTATGGATCCGCAAGAAAATCTTATCTGAAATCTTTGGATACTATTCATCACCAAGGTTTACGTCTGGCTCTAGGGGCTTTTCGTACTTCCCCCGTCGAAAGTTTATACGCTGAATCAAATGAACCATCATTGTATATAAGAAGAGAGAAATTGTCTCTTCAATATGTTACTAAATTAGCCGCCAATCCACGTAATTCAGCTCATGACTGTGTTTTTAACCCTAAATATGAAAGATTTTACAATAATAAACCAACAGCTATTAAATCCCTTGGCCTGAGAATACAACCGTTACTTGAAGAGGCCAATATCAATATTAAAAATGTTCAGCATTTTTCTTTTCCATCAAAAGAGCCATGGACGTTAAACCCTCCAAAGATTATTTTAGGCCTTCATAAAAATAAAAAAACAGAAGTCGAGTCGCATATTTTTAAGAATGAATTTTTAGAAATCAAATCAAATTATAAACATTACCTGTCAATTTATACAGATGGTTCGAAACAAGATGAGAAAGTTGCTTGTTCTGTTATTAGTCCAAATTTTACTGACAGTATCAGATTACCTGATAATAGCTCCATTTTTACCGCCGAAGCCAAGGCAATTGATATTGCACTTTACCATATCAGAGATCAGTCTGAAAAACAGTTTATCATTTATTCAGATTCTCTTTCTGTATTAAAATCTCTGAAAGATTTACACCATAGAAACCCATTAATTCAGCAAATTCTTAAAAAATATTATTATCTTTCCGCTTCAAAAGAAATTGTATTTTGTTGGCTTCCCAGCCACGTTAATATTCGTGGAAATGAATTAGCAGATTCAGAAGCCAAATCTGCATTATCCTTAGTAATAACCAATTTCAAAATTCCTCACTCCGACTTTAAATCAAACGTCTGTCAATACATCAACAACAAATGTCAGTCTGTTTGGGAAACACAAACTTATAATAAATTAAATGAAATCAAACCAAATTTTAACAGCAAATGCACATTCTCTAATCTCAGCAGAAAAGAACAAACAAAAATCACGAGATGTAGACTTGGACACACTAGAATTACTCATTCTTATATTTTAAACAATGAACAAGCTCCATTCTGCATTCCTTGTAACGAACCTTTTACGGTCAAACATTTTCTTGTCACTTGTGCTGAATTTAATTATATTCGCACAAAGTATTTTAATGTAAAAAATATAAAGGAACTTTTTAATATGCCAACTCAAAAAATACTCGATTTTCTGAAAGAGATCGGACTTTTTAATAAAATATGATCTGTATTTTAATAACATAAAATCATTGATACTTTATCTTTTTAAAATGAACTCATCAATCCTAGATATTTTTAATTTCTCATTAAATAAAATCATCATATAATATACATCTTATTAGACGCTATATGCCCTTTTAGGGTTGAGCGTCTATAAACAAAATATCCATCCATCCATCCATCCAAAGTCCTCGACACGTTCAAAAAGAAATAGACCTTGGTTTAATAAAGATGTTAAAAATTCAATAAATAAAAGAAAATCTGCCTTACGAAAGTTCAATAGGCAGCCAACAAAAGAAAATCTAATCCATGCCAAACAAATGCGAGCAAAAGCTCGCAAGACAATAAAAACGGCTAAAAGAACATCTTGGCAGCAATACGTCTCCAAACTTAATTCTAGAACTCCAGCAAAGAAAATATGGGACATGATTCGAAAAATTACTGGCAAAAATAAAAATAACAAGCATGTCCATATTAAATCAAATGGAAATATATGCTCAACGACTAAAGATATTTCCAATGCACTAGGAGAGAATTTTCAGAAAAACTCTTCTAGTGCAAACTATTCCGAAACCTTTCAAAACATAAAACAGGAACAAGAGAAAGAGCATCTAAATTTTACATCACTAAATCATGAAAAATATAATGTACCATTCACAGCTTCAGAATTATCAGATGCTCTTAATAAATCTCACGATACAGCTGCTGGTCCTGATGACATTCATTATCAAATTCTTAAACATTTACCCGATAACGCTTTAAAAACTTTATTAAATATTTTAAATGATATTTGGATCACTGGAAAATTTCCAAAAGACTGGAGTAAAGCAACGATTATACCTATACCAAAACCAAATAAAGATCATACTGAAGCTACTAACTACAGACCTATTGCTTTGACAAGTTGTTTATGTAAAACAATGGAGAGAATGATTAATGATAGACTGGTTTGGTTCTTGGAATCAAACCAGCTAATAACAAAATATCAAGCTGGATTCAGAAAAAATAACTGTACAAACGATCATTTGATTCGTTTGGAATCCTTTATTCGTGATGCCTTTATTAAAAAAGAACATGTCGTAGCTGTATTTTTTGATCTTGAAAAAGCTTACGATACTACATGGAAACATGGCATCATGAAAGATTTACATAAATTAGGCCTTAAAGGCCGATTACCACTTTTTATTCAAAATTTTTTATCAGATCGAACATTTAATGTTCGAATAGGTAATACGTTATCGGACATATTTAAACAAGAACAAGGTGTACCACAAGGAAGCATTTTATCACCTACCTTGTTTGGCATTAAAATTAACGATATTGTTAAATGTGTGAAAGACCTTGATTGTTCACTTTTTGTTGACGATTTTGGAATATTTATTAGATCGAAAAATATGGAAACCATTGAATTCAAACTACAACGATGTTTAAACAATATAGAAGATTGGGCAACAGAAAATGGTTTCAAATTTTCAAAAACAAAAACTCAATGCGTTCATTTTTGTCAGATACGTCAGCTACATTTAGATCCTCATCTCACGATATACGGTAGTCCAATTCCAGTCGTCAGTGAAGCAAAATTCCTGGGTCTTTTGTTCGATAACAAATTATCTTTTATACCACACATCAAAGCTTTAAAAGCTAAATGTTTAAAAGCTCTTGATATTCTTAAAGTTCTCTCCAGTTCCGACTGGGGAGGAGATCGTACTGTCCTTTTAAATCTCTATAGATCTTTAATTAGATCTAAATTGGATTATGGATCCATAGTTTATGGATCCGCAAGAAAATCTTATTTGAAATCTTTGGATACTATTCATCACCAAGGTTTACGTCTGGCTCTAGGGGCTTTTCGTACTTCCCCCGTCGAAAGTTTATACGCTGAATCAAATGAACCATCATTGTATATAAGAAGAGAGAAATTGTCTCTTCAATATGTTACTAAATTAGCCGCCAATCCACGTAATTCAGCTCATGATTGTGTTTTTAACCCTAAATATGAAAGATTTTACAATAATAAACCAACAGCTATTAAACCCCTTGGCCTGAGAATACAACCGTTACTTGAAGAGGCCAATATCAATATTAAAAATGTTCAGCATTTTTCTTTTCCATCAAAAGAGCCATGGACGTTAAACCCTCCAAAGATTATTTTAGACCTTCATAAAAATAAAAAAACAGAAGTCGAGTCGCATATTTTTAAGAATGAATTTTTAGAAATCAAATCAAATTATAAACATTACCTGTCAATTTATACAGATGGTTCGAAACAAGATGAGAAAGTTGCTTGTTCTGTTATTAGTCCAAATTTTACTGACAGTATCAGATTACCTGATAATAGCTCCATTTTTACCGCCGAAGCCAAGGCAATTGATATTGCACTTTACCATATCAGAGATCAGTCTGAAAAACAGTTTATCATTTATTCAGATTCTCTTTCCGTATTAAAATCTCTTAAAGATTTACACCATAGAAACCCATTAATTCAGCAAATTCTTAAAAAATATTATTATCTTTCCGCTTCAAAAGAAATTGTATTTTGTTGGCTTCCCAGCCACGTTAATATTCGTGGAAATGAATTAGCAGATTCAGAAGCCAAATCTGCATTATCCTTAGTAATAACCAATTTTAAAATTCCTCACTCCGACTTTAAATCAAACGTCTGTCAATACATCAACAGCAAATGTCAGTCTGTTTGGGAAACACAAACTTATAATAAATTAAATGAAATCAAACCAAATTTTAACAGCAAATGCACATTCTCTAATCTCAGCAGAAAAGAACAAACAAAAATCACGAGATGTAGACTTGGACACACTAGAATTACTCATTCTTATATTTTAAACAATGAACAAGCTCCATTCTGCATTCCTTGTAATGAACCTTTCACAGTCAAACATTTTCTTATCACTTGTGCTGAATTTAATCACGTTCGCACAAAGTATTTTAATATAAAAACTATAAAGGAACTTTTTGATATGCCAACTCAGAAAATACTCGACTTTCTTAAAGAGATCGGACTTTTTAATAAAATATGATCAGTATTTTTAATCACTTAAAATCATTGATACTTTATCTCTTTAAAATAAATACATCAATCCTAGATATTTTTAAATTTCTCATTAAATAAAATCATCATATAACATAAAACTTATTAGACGCTATATGCCCTTTTAGGGTTGAGCGTCTATAAACAAAATATCCATCCATCCATCCATCCTTTTCCTTCATAAATCTAATTTTAACAAGGTCATATGCCAATACACCTTCCAAAATATTTAAAAGAAACATTTTCGGTGCAATGAAATATATAATATTAATTGTCTTTCATGTGGATATGGAGAAATGTAAAGTTAAGAATTTGTTAAATTCCACTGATGACCTATGATAAAAGCAGAGGATTCCAGTTAGAAGGACCTGGTTAGTATTTGATCTACCTTGGACTTTACCTCTCAAGGGAGATAATAGAAATACTGCTGCTGTCTCTCATTGGAATCCTCTGCTTTTATCTTAGGTCATCATTGGAATTTAACAAAACTTTACATTTCTCCATAATATTATACATTTCATTGCACAGAAAATGTTTCTTTTAAATATTTTGGACTCTGTATTGGCATATGACCTTGTTAAAATTAAATTTAAGGAAAAGGAAGTGATACTTAATGGAAACACTAATGATAAAAGCAGAGGAATCCAATTAACTGGACCTGGTTATTTATAGAAAGTAATCAAGGGAGTTAACTGACTGCTTTCTCCTGTTGAAAGAGCTTCACTTACACTTTATCAGATATTGCTTAACTTCAGCACATTTATGCCGAGTGTATATTTCACCATACCTCTTTGTACCGATCCATTTCCAGTAAAAGGGGTGTCAGATTAGATTTAATTATTTCTTTGTTGCACAGAAATTCATGTACTTAATGAAAACTGTGTTGATCCTGATCAGACGCCGCGTTTTCCGGCGTCTGATCTGGGTCTACACTGTTTGCCAATGTCCCATTTACATCTGCTTCAGATGAAATGTGACATATTCTCTTAATAATAATAATAACAATAATAATAATGATAATAATAATTATTATTATTATTATTATTATTATTATTATTATTATTATTATAAAATACTTCACAGTGTCTTCTGCTGCAATTAAAGTATTGGAAAAAAAAGGCCTGGGCTATCAGTATAGACCCAGATCAGACGACAACATACGTCTAATAAATGGATACTATAGAATACCTGTTATACTCAAAACATTGGACAGACAGTCCTGAGGTAACAGTGTAGATTAGATGCCATATTGCATCTAATAAATGAATACTGTAGAATACCGTATATACCCTAAGTATTGGATAGACAGTCCTGAGCTAACGCTTTAGACCCAGATCAGACGCCACCTTACATCAAATAAATGGATACTTTAGAATGCCATATATATCCTAAGTATTGGACAAATAGTCCTGAGCTAACATTGTAGACCCAAATCAGATGCCATGTTACATCTAATAAATGAATACTGCAGAATAACTTAAATACCCTGAGTATTTGACAGACAGTCCTGAGCTAGCACTGTAGACCCAGATCAGACGCCACCTTACATCTAATAAATGTCTAAGAAGGACAGTCCTGAGGTAACAGTGTAGACCCAGATCATATGCCATGTTATATCTAATAAATGGACACTACAAAATACATTAAATGTCCTAAGTATTTGACAGACAGCCCTGAGCTAGCACTGTAGTCCCAGATCAGATGTCAGCTAACATTTAATAAATGTCTAAGACAGACAGTCCTGAACTAACAGTGTAGACCCAGATCAGATGCCATGTTATATCTAATAAATGGACACTACAGAATACCTTAAATACCCTAAGAAGAAAATGTGACAACTCCAAGATCATACTTTCGCATTATGTACATAATGTAAACATTTTTATTTATATTCAGCTATGAATTTTCATTTAATTCTAAACAAACTTTTTTTTTTCATTTTAGGTATAAGATGAAGTTCTATGAACATTAGGAAGAGTCATCAGATTCCGGATTCTAGTGAAGTTAAGTATTGTATTTTTGTATTTTGTATTGTTCTGTTGGTTTGATTTGGATTGTTTTCATCAGGTTTCTCTTTGGTTCAGTTTCTTCCGGGTTTGTTTGTTTGTTTGTTTTCTCTATTTGGATTGTAGTGTTTATTGTATTGTATGTTGTAGTGTAATGTGTTTATATTGTATCATATAGTTGGTTACGTTTCATTTGGTTTGGGGTTAGTGGTGTCTTTCGGGGTCATTTTTTTTTTCTCTATTTGGATTATAGTGTTTGTTATATTGTATTGTATATTTTAGTGTAGTGTAATGTATTGTATTGTATTATGCTTGTTTCCATTGATTTTGTTTTAGTTTCTATTTGATTTGGTTGCATTTGGTCTCATTTGGGTTTTCTCTGTTTGGATAATGGTGTTTATTGTATTGTTTTGTAAATTGTGTTGTAATGTTTTGTATTGATTTATATATTTGGTTTTGTTTTGTTTTGTTTGGATTGGTTGTTTCTGATTGATTTAGTTTCCTTGGTTTGTTTGGATTCCTCTATTTGAATTGTAGTGTTTATTGTAATGTATTTCTATTTGGATTGTAATGTAATGTAATGTAATGTAATGTATAATATTGTATTTTGGTATGGTGTGGCGTGGTATGTTGTGGTGTGGTGTGATATGTTGCGGTGCGGTGAGAAGAGGTGAGGTGAGGTGCGATTCGGTGCGATTCGGTGCGATTCAGTGCGATTCAGTGAGGTGCGGTGCGATGCGGAGTGGGGTGGTGTGGTATGATATAATATGGAATGGCATGGTATGATAGGTTACTTATTGTGTGTTCTTTTTATATTTACAGGTGGATCTATGGTAGACTGAAACTCATTGAAGGACTGAAACCGATTACTGGTTGTAAGTATCTTTATTTCATAACTGTGTCGAGGAATTAATATATGTTTGTTACACGGACATTTTTTAATGTAATACCCCATGATTCAAGAAGGGCAATTGTCATTTTCTGGCAAAAGAATGTGCACAATACTGGTTAACCGCTTAGAGGGCTAAGCCTGCCCAGTAAACGTGGGGTTAGGTAAACTGACAGCACTCGACATGACCTCACTGGGTTGACTAGGCCGTAAAACCTCAACACAAACAAACAAACAAAAAATGTGATACCCTGTTTACGCCTACTGGCCCAAGATTGGCTGATATTCTGTTTCAAATTAAAAAGCGTCCGGGTGACCGCTCACGACTTCGGATCGCGAGGTTCCGAGCACTAATCCTGCTGGGGGCGGAATTTTGCTTATGATTGTACAGAGCCTTTCATTATTACCCTTCAATCGTCTCAATATGAATTTATGTTGAAAAAAAAAATGCCAAACCATCATCATCATTATTTCAACACGAAAACACGCTTATACAATTTTGACCCCCTTAAACCCCACTTTTATATAATAAAACTGGGGTTTTGCAGGGGTATACATCATTTTCACCTCTTTTGCTAAAACATACATTATGGTACTCATTAGAATCGCCACGACGAGACGGTTATAATGAGTACCCACACACCATGTTTTGAGGAGACATTAAGAAAACATGCCTAATTAATGAGTGACTGAGCAGACTACTTCACTGTGATTCTTTTGATAGATCAACATGTAGGTGTTTTAAAAATTAAGAGTTTCTTTTCTTTTGTTTCCTTTTGATTTCAGGAAAACGGGTGAACCTAAGCACACCCCTAAGAAGTGAGCCTACATGGGCTGTAACTGGTATGAACTGACAGGTGTTTACTTTGACAGACGACAGCAGGAAAAGGAGCTAGTCTTGGTCATGTGTAAAGTGGATAAATTTGAAGGTAAGAAATGATGACATAAGCAGAAGAAAGTATGCATCGATTGCAAAGTTGTTTCCCAAGAGGTCTTTGTATGGAAGGTAATGGAAAAATAATTGTGGTCCGAGGCCAGGTCATTCTAATAGGAGAAAGCAGTCAGTTAACTCCCTTGATTACTTTCTGTAAATAACCAGGTCCAATGTATTAATTGAATTCTTCTGCTTTTATCATTAATGTTTCCATTAAGTATCACTTCCTTTTCCTTCATAAATCTAATTTTAACAAGGTCATATGCCAATACACCTTCCAAAATATTTAAAAGAAACATTTTCGGTGGTGCAATGAAATATATAATATTAATTATCTTTCATGTGGATATGGAGAAATGTAAAGTTAAGAATTTGTTAAATTCCACTGATGACCTATGATAAAAGCAGAGGATTCCAGTTAGAAGGACCTGGTTAGTATTTGATCTACCTTGGACTTTACCTCTCAAGGGAGATAATAGAAATACTGCTGCTGTCTCTCATTGGAATCCTCTGCTTTTATCTTAGGTCATCATTATATCCTAAGTATTGGACAAATAGTCCTGAGCTAACATTGTAGACCCAAATCAGATGCCATGTTACATCTAATAAATGAATACTGCAGAATAACTTAAATACCCTGAGTATTTGACAGACAGTCCTGAGCTAGCACTGTAGACCCAGATCAGACGCCACCTTACATCTAATAAATGTCTAAGAAGGACAGTCCTGAGGTAACAGTGTAGACCCAGATCATATGCCATGTTATATCTAATAAATGGACACTACAAAATACATTAAATGTCCTAAGTATTTGACAGACAGCTCTGAGCTAGCACTGTAGTCCCAGATCAGATGTCAGCTAACATTTAATAAATGTCTAAGACAGACAGTCCTGAACTAACAGTGTAGACCCAGATCAGATGCCATGTTATATCTAATAAATGAATACTGCAGAATAACTTAAATACCCTGAGTATTTGACAGACAGTCCTGAGCTAGCACTGTAGACCCAGATCAGACGCCACCTTACATCTAATAAATGTCTAAGAAGGACAGTCCTGAGGTAACAGTGTAGACCCAGATCATATGCCATGTTATATCTAATAAATGGACACTACAAAATACATTAAATGTCCTAAGTATTTGACAGACAGCCCTGAGCTAGCACTGTAGTCCCAGATCAGATGTCAGCTAACATTTAATAAATGTCTAAGACAGACAGTCCTGAACTAACAGTGTAGACCCAGATCAGATGCCATGTTATATCTAATAAATGGACACTACAGAATACCTTAAATACCCTAAGAAGAAAATGTGACAACTCCAAGATCATACTTTCGCATTATGTACATAATGTAAACATTTTTATTTATATTCAGCTATGAATTTTCATTTAATTCTAAACAAACTTTTTTTTTTTCATTTTAGGTATAAGATGAAGTTCTATGAACATTAGGAAGAGTCATCAGATTCCGGATTCTAGTGAAGTTAAGTATTGTATTTTTGTATTTTGTATTGTTCTGTTGGTTTGATTTGGATTGTTTTCATCAGGTTTCTCTTTGGTTCAGTTTCTTCCGGGTTTGTTTGTTTGTTTTCTCTATTTGGATTGTAGTGTTTATTGTATTGTATGTTGTAGTGTAATGTGTTTATATTGTATCATATAGTTGGTTACGTTTCATTTGGTTTGGGGTTAGTGGTGTCTTTCGGGGTCATTTTTTTTTCTCTATTTGGATTATAGTGTTTGTTATATTGTATTGTATATTTTAGTGTAGTGTAATGTATTGTATTGTATTATGCTTGTTTCCATTGATTTTGTTTTAGTTTCTATTTGATTTGGTTGCATTTGGTCTCATTTGGGTTTTCTCTGTTTGGATAATGGTGTTTATTGTATTGTTTTGTAAATTGTGTTGTAATGTTTTGTATTGATTTATATATTTGGTTTTGTTTTGTTTTGTTTGGATTGGTTGTTTCTGATTGATTTAGTTTCCTTGGTTTGTTTGGATTCCTCTATTTGAATTGTAGTGTTTATTGTAATGTATTTCTATTTGGATTGTAATGTAATGTAATGTAATGTATAATATTGTATTTTGGTATGGTGTGGCGTGGTATGTTGTGGTGTGGTGTGATATGTTGCGGTGCGGTGAGAAGAGGTGAGGTGAGGTGCGATTCGGTGCGATTCAGTGCGATTCAGTGCGATTCAGTGAGGTGCGGTGCGATGCGGAGTGGGGTGGTGTGGTATGATATAATATAGAATGGCATGGTATGATAGGTTACTTATTGTGTGTTCTTTTTATATTTACAGGTGGATCTATGGTAGACTGAAACTCATTGAAGGACTGAAACCGATTACTGGTTGTAAGCATCTTTATTTCATAACTGTGTCGAGGAATTAATATATGTTTGTTACACGGACATTTTTTAATGTAATACCCCATGATTCAAGAAGGGCAATTGTCATTTTCTGGCGAAAGAATGTGCACAATACTGGTTAACCGCTTAGAGGGCTAAGCCTGCCCAGTAAACGTGGGGTTAGGTAAACTGACAGCACTCGACATGACCTCACTGGGTTGACTAGGCCGTAAAACCTCAACACAAACAAACAAACAAAAAATGTGATACCCTGTTTACGCCTACTGGCCCAAGATTGGCTGATATTCTGTTTCAAATTAAAAAGCGTCCGGGTGACCGCTCACGACTTCGGATCGCGAGGTTCCGAGCACTAATCCTGCTGGGGGCGGAATTTTGCTTATGATTGTATAGAGCCTTTCATTATCACCCTTCATATCGTCTCAATATGAATTTATGTTGAAAAAAAAATGCCAAACCATCATCATCATTATTTCAACACGAAAACACGCTTATACAATTCTGACCCCCTTAAACCCCACTTTTATATAATAAAACTGGGGTTTTGCAGGGGTATACATCATTTTCACCTCTTTTGCTAAAACATGCATTATGGTACTCATTAGAATCGCCACGACGAGACGGTTATAATGAGTACCCACACACCATGTTTTGAGGAGACATTAAGAAAACATGCCTAATTAATGAGTGACTGAGCAGACTACTTCACTGTGATTCTTTTGATAGATCAACATGTAGGTGTTTTAAAAATTAAGAGTTTCTTTTCTTTTGTTTCCTTTTGATTTCAGGAAAACGGGTGAACCTAAGCACACCCCTAAGAAGTGAGCCTACATGGGCTGTAACTGGTATGAACTGACAGGTGTTTACTTTGACAGACGACAGCAGGAAAAGGAGCTAGTCTTGGTCATGTGTAAAGTGGATAAATTTGAAGGTAAGAAATGATGACATAAGCAGAAGAAAGTATGCATCGATTGCAAAGTTGTTTCCCAAGAGGTCTTTGTATGGAAGGTAATGGAAAAATAATTGTGGTCCGAGGCCAGGTCATTCTAATAGGAGAAAGCAGTCAGTTAACTCCCTTGATTACTTTCTGTAAATAACCAGGTCCAATGTATTAATTGAATTCTTCTGCTTTTATCATTAATGTTTCCATTAAGTATCACTTCCTTTTCCTTCATAAATCTAATTTTAACAAGGTCATATGCCAATACACCTTCCAAAATATTTAAAAGAAACATTTTCGGTGCAATGAAATATATAATATTAATTATCTTTCATGTGGATATGGAGAAATGTAAAGTTAAGAATTTGTTAAATTCCACTGATGACCTATGATAAAAGCAGAGGATTCCAGTTAGAAGGACCTGGTTAGTATTTGATCTACCTTGGACTTTACCTCTCAAGGGAGATAATAGAAATACTGCTGCTGTCTCTCATTGGAATCCTCTGCTTTTATCTTAGGTCATCATTGGAATTTAACAAAACTTTACATTTCTCCATAATATTATACATTTCATTGCACAGAAAATGTTTCTTTTAAATATTTTGGACTCTGTATTGGCATATGACCTTGTTAAAATTAAATTTAAGGAAAAGGAAGTGATACTTAATGGAAACACTAATGATAAAAGCAGAGGAATCCAATTAACTGGACCTGGTTATTTATAGAAAGTAATCAAGGGAGTTAACTGACTGCTTTCTCCTGTTGAAAGAGCTTCACTTACACTTTATCAGATATTGCTTAACTTCAGCACATTTATGCCGAGTGTATATTTCACCATACCTTTTTGTACCGATCCATTTCCAGTAAAAGGGGTGTCAGATTAGATTTAATTATTTCTTTGTTGCACAGAAATTCATGTACTTAATGAAAACTGTGTTGATCCTGATCAGACGCCGCGTTTTCCGGCGTCTGATCTGGGTCTACACTGTTTGCCAATGTCCCATTTTCATCTGCTTCAGATGAAATGTGACATATTCTCTTAATAATAATAATAACAATAATAATAATGATAATAATAATAATAATTATTATTATTATTATTATTATTATTATTATTATTATTATAAAATACTTCACAGTGTCTTCTGCTGCAATTAAAGTATTGGAAAAAAAAAGGCCTGGGCTATCAGTATAGACCCAGATCAGACGACAACATACGTCTAATAAATGGATACTATAGAATACCTGTTATACTCAAAACATTGGACAGACAGTCCTGAGGTAACAGTGTAGATTAGATGCCATATTGCATCTAATAAATGAATACTGTAGAATACCGTATATACCCTAAGTATTGGATAGACAGTCCTGAGCTAACGCTTTAGACCCAGATCAGACGCCACCTTACATCAAATAAATGGATACTTTAGAATGCCATATATATCCTAAGTATTGGACAAATAGTCCTGAGCTAACATTGTAGACCCAAATCAGATGCCATGTTACATCTAATAAATGAATACTGCAGAATAACTTAAATACCCTGAGTATTTGACAGACAGTCCTGAGCTAGCACTGTAGACCCAGATCAGACGCCACCTTACATCTAATAAATGTCTAAGAAGGACAGTCCTGAGGTAACAGTGTAGACCCAGATCATATGCCATGTTATATCTAATAAATGGACACTACAAAATACATTAAATGTCCTAAGTATTTGACAGACAGCCCTGAGCTAGCACTGTAGTCCCAGATCAGATGTCAGCTAACATTTAATAAATGTCTAAGACAGACAGTCCTGAACTAACAGTGTAGACCCAGATCAGATGCCATGTTATATCTAATAAATGGACACTACAGAATACCTTAAATACCCTAAGAAGAAAATGTGACAACTCCAAGATCATACTTTCGCATTATGTACATAATGTAAACATTTTTATTTATATTCAGCTATGAATTTTCATTTAATTCTAAACAAACTTTTTTTTTTCATTTTAGGTATAAGATGAAGTTCTATGAACATTAGGAAGAGTCATCAGATTCCGGATTCTAGTGAAGTTAAGTATTGTATTTTTGTATTTTGTATTGTTCTGTTGGTTTGATTTGGATTGTTTTCATCAGGTTTCTCTTTGGTTCAGTTTCTTCCGGGTTTGTTTGTTTGTTTTCTCTATTTGGATTGTAGTGTTTATTGTATTGTATGTTGTAGTGTAATGTGTTTATATTGTATCATATAGTTGGTTACGTTTCATTTGGTTTGGGGTTAGTGGTGTCTTTCGGGGTCATTTTTTTTTCTCTATTTGGATTATAGTGTTTGTTATATTGTATTGTATATTTTAGTGTAGTGTAATGTATTGTATTGTATTATGCTTGTTTCCATTGATTTTGTTTTAGTTTCTATTTGATTTGGTTGCATTTGGTCTCATTTGGGTTTTCTCTGTTTGGATAATGGTGTTTATTGTATTGTTTTGTAAATTGTGTTGTAATGTTTTGTATTGATTTATATATTTGGTTTTGTTTTGTTTTGTTTGGATTGGTTGTTTCTGATTGATTTAGTTTCCTTGGTTTGTTTGGATTTCTCTATTTGAATTGTAGTGTTTATTGTAATGTATTTCTATTTGGATTGTAATGTAATGTAATGTAATGTAATGTATAATATTGTATTTTGGTATGGTGTGGCGTGGTATGTTGTGGTGTGGTGTGATATGTTGCGGTGCGGTGAGAAGAGGTGAGGTGAGGTGAGGTGCAATTCCGTGCGATTCAGTGCGATTCAGTGAGGTGCGGTGCGATGCGGAGTGGGGTGGTGTGGTATGATATAATATGGAATGGCATGGTATGATAGGTTACTTATTGTGTGTTCTTTTTATATTTACAGGTGGATCTATGGTAGACTGAAACTCATTGAAGGACTGAAACCGATTACTGGTTGTAAGTATCTTTATTTCATAACTGTGTCGAGGAATTAATATATGTTTGTTACACGGACATTTTTTAATGTAATACCCCATGATTCAAGAAGGGCAATTGTCATTTTCTGGCGAAAGAATGTGCACAATACTGGTTAACCGCTTAGAGAGCTAAGCCTGCCCAGTAAACGTGGGGTTAGGTAAACTGACAGCATTCGACATGACCTCACTGGGTTGACTAGGCCGTAAAACCTCAACACAAACAAACAAACAAAAAATGTGATACCCTGTTTACGCCTACTGGCCCAAGATTGGCTGATATTCTGTTTCAAATTAAAAAGCGTCCGGGTGACCGCTCACGACTTCGGATCGCGAGGTTCCGAGCACTAATCCTGCTGGGGGCGGAATTTTGCTTATGATTGTACAGAGCCTTTCATTATCACCCTTCAATCGTCTCAATATGAATTTATGTTGAAAAAAAAATGCCAAACCATCATCATCATTATTTCAACACGAAAACACGCTTATACAATTTTGACCCCCTTAAACCCCACTTTTATATAATAAAACTGGGGTTTTGCAGGGGTATACATCATTTTCACCTCTTTTGCTAAAACATACATTATGGTACTCATTAGAATCGCCACGACGAGACGGTTATAATGAGTACCCACACTCCATGTTTTGAGGAGACATTAAGAAAACATGCCTAATCAATGAGTGACTGAGCAGACTACTTCACTGTGATTCTTTTGATAGATCAACATGTAGGTGTTTTAAAAATTAAGAGTTTCTTTTCTTTTGTTCCCTTTTGATTTCAGGAAAACGGGTGAACCTAAGCACACCCCTAAGAAGTGAGCCTACATGGGCTGTAACTGGTATGAACTGACAGGTGTTTACTTTGACAGACGACAGCAGGAAAAGGAGCTAGTCATGGTCATGTGTAAAGTGGATAAATTTGAAGGTAAGAAATGATGACATAAGCAGAAGAAAGTATGCATCGATTGCAAAGTTGTTTCCCAAGAGGTCTTTGTATGGAAGGTAATGGAAAAATAATTGTGGTCCGAGGCCAGGTCATTCTAATAGGAGAAAGCAGTCAGTTAACTCCCTTGATTACTTTCTGTAAATAACCAGGTCCAATGTATTAATTGAATTCTTCTGCTTTTATCATTAATGTTTCCATTAAGTATCACTTCCTTTTCCTTCATAAATCTAATTTTAACAAGGTCATATGCCAATACACCTTCCAAAATATTTAAAAGAAACATTTTCGGTGCAATGAAATATATAATATTAATTATCTTTCATGTGGATATGGAGAAATGTAAAGTTAAGAATTTGTTAAATTCCACTGATGACCTATGATAAAAGCAGAGGATTCCAGTTAGAAGGACCTGGTTAGTATTTGATCTACCTTGGACTTTACCTCTCAAGGGAGATAATAGAAATACTGCTGCTGTCTCTCATTGGAATCCTCTGCTTTTATCTTAGGTCATCATTGGAATTTAACAAAACTTTACATTTCTCCATAATATTATACATTTCTTTGCACAGAAAATGTTTCTTTTAAATATTTTGGACTCTGTATTGGCATATGACCTTGTTAAAATTAAATTTAAGGAAAAGGAAGTGATACTTAATGGAAACACTAATGATAAAAGCAGAGGAATCCAATTAACTGGACCTGGTTATTTATAGAAAGTAATCAAGGGGGTTAACTGACTGCTTTCTCCTGTTGAAAGAGCTTCACTTACACTTGATCAGATATTGCTTAACTTCAGCACATTTATGCCGAGTGTATATTTCAC
Organism: Anodontia alba; assembly: GCA_964016985.1. NCBI lineage: Eukaryota > Metazoa > Mollusca > Bivalvia > Lucinida > Lucinidae > Anodontia > Anodontia alba. Next base: position 37,325,005 of record OZ024829.1, read on the forward strand.
CATACCTCTTTGTACCGATCCATTTCCAATAAAAGGGGTGTCAGATTAGATTTAATTATTTCTTTGTTGTACAGAAATTCATGTACTTAATGAAAACTGTGTTGATCCTGATCAGACGCCGCGTTTTCCGGCGTCTGATCTGGGTCTACACTGTTTGCCAATGTCCCATTTTCATCTGCTTCACATGAAATGTGACATATTCTCTTAATTATAATAATAATAATAATAATAACAATAATAATAATAATAATAATAATTATTATTATTATTATTATTATTATTATTATTATTATAAAATACTTCACAGTGTCTTCTGCTGCAATTAAAGTATTGGAAAAAAAGGCCTGGGCTATCAGTTTAGACCCAGATCAGACGACAACATACGTCTAATAAATGGATACTATAGAATACCTGTTATACTCAAAACATTGGACAGACAGTCCTGAGGTAACAGTGTAGATTAGATGCCATATTGCATCTAATAAATGAATACTGTAGAATACCGTATATACCCTAAGTATTGGATAGACAGTCCTGAGCTAACGCTTTAGACCCAGATCAGACGCCACCTTACATCTAATAAATGTCTAAGAAGGACAGTCCTGAGGTAACAGTGTAGACCCAGATCATATGCCATGTTATATCTAATAAATGGACACTACAAAATACATTAAATGTCCTAAGTATTTGACAGACAGCCCTGAGCTAGCACTGTAGTCCCAGATCAGATGTCAGCTAACATTTAATAAATGTCTAAGACAGACAGTCCTGAACTAACAGTGTAGACCCAGATCAGATGCCATGTTATATCTAATAACTGGACATTACAGAATACCTTAAATACCCTAAGAAGAAAATGTGACAACTCCAAGATCATACTTTCGCATTATGTACATAATGTAAACATTTTTATTTATATTCAGCTATGAATTTTCATTTAATTCTAAACAAACTTTTTTTTTTCATTTTAGGTATAAGATGAAGTTCTATGAACATTAGGAAGAGTCATCAGATTCCGGATTCTAGTGAAGTTAAGTATTGTATTTTTGTATTTTGTATTGTTCTGTTGGTTTGATTTGGATTGTTTTCATCAGGTTTCTCTTTGGTTCAGTTTCTTCCGGGTTTGTTTGTTTTTTTCTCTATTTGGATTGTAGTGTTTATTGTATTGTATGTTGTAGTGTAATGTGTTTATATTGTATCATATAGTTGGTTACGTTTCATTTGGTTTGGGGTTAGTGGTGTCTTTCGGGGTCATTTTTTTTTCTCTATTTGGATTATAGTGTTTGTTATATTGTATTGTATATTTTAGTGTAGTGTAATGTATTGTATTATATTATGCTTGTTTCCATTGATTTTGTTTTAGTTTCTATTTGATTTGGTTGCATTTGGTCTCATTTGGGTTTTCTCTGTTTGGATAATGGTGTTTATTGTATTGTTTTGTAAATTGTGTTGTAATGTTTTGTATTGATTTATATATTTGGTTTTGTTTTCTTTTGTTTGGATTGGTTGTTTCTGATTGATTTAGTTTCCTTGGTTTGTTTGGATTCCTCTATTTGAATTGTAGTGTTTATTGTAATGTATTTCTATTTGGATTGTAATGTAATGTAATGTAATGTAATGTATAATATTGTATTTTGGTATGGTGTGGCGTGGTATGTTGTGGTGTGGTGTGATATGTTGCGGTGCGGTGAGAAGAGGTGAGGTGAGGTGCGATTCGGTGCGATTCAGTGCGATTCAGTGCGATTCAGTGAGGTGCGGTGCGATGCGGAGTGGGGTGGTGTGGTATGATATAATATGGAATGGCATGGTATGATAGGTTACTTATTGTGTGTTCTTTTTATATTTACAGGTGGATCTATGGTAGACTGAAACTCATTGAAGGACTGAAACCGATTACTGGTTGTAAGTATCTTTATTTCATAACTGTGTCGAGGAATTAATATATGTTTGTTACACGGACATTTTTTAATGTAATACCCCATGATTCAAGAAGGGTAATTGTCATTTTCTGGCGAAAGAATGTGCACAATACTGGTTAACCGCTTAGAGGGCTAAGCCTGCCCAGTATACGTGGGGTTAGGTAAACTGACAGCACTCGACATGACCTCACTGGGTTGACTAGGCCGTAAAACCTCAACACAAACAAACAAACAAAAAATGTGATACCCTGTTTACGCCTACTTGCCCAAGATTGGCTGATATTCTGTTTCAAATTAAAAAGCGTCCGGGTGACCGCTCACGACTTCGGATCGCGAGGTTCCGAGCACTAATCCTGCTGGGGGCGGAATTTTGCTTATGATTGTACAGAGCCTTTCATTATCACCCTTCAATCGTCTCAATATGAATTTATGTTGAAAAAAAAAATGCCAAACCATCATCATCATTATTTCAACACGAAAACACGCTTATACAATTTTGACCCCCTTAAACCCCACTTTTATATAATAAAACTGGGGTTTTGCAGGGGTATACATCATTTTCACCTCTTTTGCTAAAACATACATTATGGTACTCATTAGAATCGCCACGACGAGACGGTTATAATGAGTACCCACACTCCATGTTTTGAGGAGACATTAAGAAAACATGCCTAATCAATGAGTGACTGAGCAGACTACTTCACTGTGATTCTTTTGATAGATCAACATGTAGGTGTTTTAAAAATTAAGAGTTTCTTTTCTTTTGTTTCCTTTTGATTTCAGGAAAACGGGTGAACCTAAGCACACCCCTAAGAAGTGAGCCTACATGGGCTGTAACTGGTATGAACTGACAGGTGTTTACTTTGACAGACGACAGCAGGAAAAGGAGCTAGTCATGGTCATGTGTAAAGTGGATAAATTTGAAGGTAAGAAATGATGACATAAGCAGAAGAAAGTATGCATCGATTGCAAAGTTGTTTCCCAAGAGGTCTTTGTATGGAAGGTAATGGAAAAATAATTGTGGTCCGAGGCCAGGTCATTCTAATAGGAGAAAGCAGTCAGTTAACTCCCTTGATTACTTTCTGTAAATAACCAGGTCCAATGTATTAATTGAATTCTTCTGCTTTTATCATTAATGTTTCCATTAAGTATCACTTCCTTTTCCTTCATAAATCTAATTTTAACAAGGTCATATGCCAATACACCTTCCAAAATATTTAAAAGAAACATTTTCGGTGCAATGAAATATATAATATTAATTATCTTCCATGTGGATATGGAGAAATGTAAAGTTAAGAATTTGTTAAATTCCACTGATGACCTATGATAAAAGCAGAGGATTCCAGTTAGAAGGACCTGGTTAGTATTTGATCTACCTTGGACTTTACCTCTCAAGGGAGATAATAGAAATACTGCTGCTGTCTCTCATTGGAATCCTCTGCTTTTATCTTAGGTCATCATTGGAATTTAACAAAACTTTACATTTCTCCATAATATTATACATTTCATTGCACAGAAAATGTTTCTTTTAAATATTTTGGACTCTGTATTGGCATATGACCTTGTTAAAATTAAATTTAAGGAAAAGGAAGTGATACTTAATGGAAACACTAATGATAAAAGCAGAGGAATCCAATTAACTGGACCTGGTTATTTATAGAAAGTAATCAAGGGAGTTAACTGACTGCTTTCTCCTGTTGAAAGAGCTTCGCTTACACTTTATCAGATATTGCTTAACTTCAGCACATTTATGCCGAGTGTATATTTCACCATACCTCTTTGTACCGATCCATTTCCAGTAAAAGGGGTGTCAGATTAGATTTAATTATTTCTTTGTTGCACAGAAATTCATGTACTTAATGAAAACTGTGTTGATCCTGATCAGACGCCGCGTTTTCCGGCGTCTGATCTGGGTCTACACTGTTTGCCAATGTCCCATTTTCATCTGCTTCACACGAAATGTGACATATTCTCTTAATAATAATAATAATAATAATTATTATTATTATTATTATTATAAAATACTTCACAGTGTCTTCTGCTGCAATTAAAGTATTGGACAAAAAAAGGCCTGGGCTATCAGTATAGACCCAGATCAGACGACAACATACGTCTAATAAATGGATACTATAGAATACCTGTTATACTCAAAACATTGGACAGATAGTCCTGAGGTAACAGTGTAGACTCAAATCAGATGCCATATTGCATCTAATAAATGAATACTGTAGAATACCGTATATACCCTTAGTATTGGATAGACAGTCCTGAGCTAACGCTTTAGACCCAGATCAGACGCCACCTTACATCAAATAAATGGATACTTTAGAATGCCATATATATCCTAAGTATTGGACAAATAGTCCTGATCTAACATTGTAGACCCAAATCAGATGCCATGTTACATCTAATAAATGAATACTGCAGAATAACTTAAATACCCTGAGTATTTGACAGACAGTCCTGAGCTAGCACTGTAGACCCAGATCAGACGCCAGGTTACATCTAATAAATGGCTACTTCAAAACAGACAGTCCTGAGATAACAGTGTAGACCCAGATCTGATGCCATGTTACATCTAATAAATGGATACTAAAGAATACCTTAAATATCATAGGTATTTGCAACAGTCCTGAGCTAGCACTGTAGACCCAGATCAGACGCCACCTTACATCTAATAAATGTCTAAGAAGGACAGTCCTGAGGTAACAGTGTAGACCCAGATCATATGCCATGTTATATCTAATAAATGGACACTACAAAAAACATTAAATATCCTAAGTATTTGACAGACAGCCCTGAGCTAGCACTGTAGTCCCAGATCAGATGTCAGCTAACATTTAATAAATGTCTAAGACAGTCCTGAACTAACAGTGTAGACCCAGATCAGATGCCATGTTATATCTAATAAATGGACACTACAGAATACCTTAATACCCTAAGAAGAAAATGTGACAACTCCAAGATCATACTTTCGCATTATGTACATAATGTAAACATTTTTATTTATATTCAGCTATGAATTTTCATTTAATTCTAAACAAACATTTTTTTTTCATTTTAGGTATAAGATGAAGTTCTATGAACATTAGGAAGAGTCATCAGATTCCGGATTCTAGTGAAGTTAAGTATTGTATTTTTGCATTTTGTATTGTTCTGTTGGTTTGATTTGGATTGTTTTCATCAGGTTTCTCTTTGGTTCAGTTTCTTCCGGGTTTGTTTGTTTTTTTCTCTATTTGGATTGTAGTGTTTATTGTATTGTATGTTGTAGTGTAATGTGTTTATATTGTATCATATAGTTTGTTTCTTTTCATTTGGTTTGGGGTTAGTGGTGTCTTTCGGGGTCATTTTTTTTTTTCTCTATTTGGATTATAGTGTTTGTTATATTGTATTGTATATTTTAGTGTAGTGTAATGTATTGTATTGTATTATGCTTGTTTTCATTGATTTTGTTTTAGTTTCTATTTGATTTGGTTGCATTTGGTCTCATTTGGGTTTTCTCTGTTTGGATAATGGTGTTTATTGTATTGTTTTGTAAATTGTGTTGTAATGTTTTGTATTGATTTATATATTTGGTTTTGTTTTGTTTTGTTTGGATTGGTTGTTTCTGATTGATTTAGTTACCTTGGTTTGTTTTGATTCCTCTATTTGAATTGTAGTGTTTATTGTAATGTATTTCTATTTGGATTGTAATGTAATGTAATGTAATGTATAATATTGTATTTTGGTATGGTGTGGCGTGGTATGTTGTGGTGTGGTGTGATATGTTGCGGTGCGGTGCGGTGAGAAGAGGTGAGGTGAGGTGAGGTGAGGTGCGATTCGGTGCGATTCATTGCGATTCAGTGCGATTCAGTGAGGTGCGGTGCGATGCGGAGTGGGGTGGTGTGGTATGATATAATATGGAATGGCATGGTATGATAGGTTACTTATTGTGTGTTCTTTTTATATTTACAGGTGGATCTATGGTAGACTGAAACTCATTGAAGGACTGAAACCGATTACTGGTTGTAAGTATCTTTATTTCATAACTGTGTCGAGGAATTAATATATGTTTGTTACACGGACATTTTTTAATGTAATACCCCATGATTCAAGAAGGGCAATTGTCATTTTCTGGCGAAAGAATGTGCACAATACTGGTTAACCGCTTAGAGGACTAAGCCTGCCCAGTAAACGTGGGGTTAGGTAAACTGACAGCACTCGACATGACCTCACTGGATTGACTAGGCCGTAAAACCTCAACACAAACAAACAAACAAAAAATGTGATACCCTGTTTACGCCTACTGGCCCAAGATTGGCTGATATTCTGTTTCAAATTAAAAAGCGTCCGGGTGACCGCTCACGACTTCGGATCGCGAGGTTCCGAGCACTAATCCTGCTGGGGGCGGAATTTTGCTTATGATTGTACAGAGCCTTTCATTATCACCCTTCAATCGTCTCAATATGAATTTATGTTGAAAAAAAAATGCCAAACTATCATCATCATTATTTCAACACGAAAACACGCTTATACAATTTTGACCCCCTTAAACCCCACTTTTATATAATAATACTGGGGTTTTGCAGGGGTATACATCATTTTCACCTCTTTTGCTAAAACATACATTATGGTACTCATTAGAATCGCCACGACGAGACGGTTATAATGAGTACCCACACTCCATGTTTTGAGGAGACATTAAGAAAACATGTTTAATCAATGAGTGACTGAGCAGACTACTTCACTGTGATTCTTTTGATAGATCAACATGTAGGTGTTTTAAAAATTAAGAGTTTCTTTTCTTTTGTTTCCTTTTGATTTCAGGAAAACGGGTGAACCTAAGCACACCCCTAAGAAGTGAGCCTACATGGGCTGTAACTGGTATGAACTGACAGGTGTTTACTTTGACAGACGACAGCAGGAAAAGGAGCTAGTCATGGTCATGTGTAAAGTGGATAAATTTGAAGGTAAGAAATGATGACATAAGCAGAAGAAAGTATGCATCGATTGCAAAGTTGTTTCCCAAGAGGTCTTTGCATGGAAGGTAATGGAAAAATAATTGTGGTCCGAGGCCAGGTCATTCTAATAGGAGAAAGCAGTCAGTTTTATCAATAACCAGGTCCAATGTATTAATTCAATTCTTCTGCTTTTATCATTAATGTTTCCATTAAGTATCACTTCCTTTTCCTTCATAAATCGAATTTTAACAAGGTCATATGCCAATACACCTTCCAAAATATTTAAAAGAAACATTTTCGGTGCAATGAAATATATAATATTAATTATCTTCCATGTGGATATGGAGAAATGTAAAGTTTAAGAATTTGTTAAATTCTACTGATGACCTATGATAAAAGCAGAGGATTCCAGTTAGAAGGACCTGGTTAGTATTTGATCTACCTTGGACTTTACCTCTCAAGGGAGATAATAGAAATACTGCTGCTGTCTCTCATTGGAATCCTCTGCTTTTATCTTAGGTCATCATTGGAATTTAACAAAACTTTACATTTCTCCATAATATTATACATTTCATTGCACAGAAAATGTTTCTTTTAAATATTTTGGACTCTGTATTGGCATATGACCTTGTTAAAATTAAATTTAAGGAAAAGGAAGTGATACTTAATGGAAACACTAATGATAAAAGCAGAGGAATCCAATTAACTGGACCTGGTTATTTATAGAAAGTAATCAAGGGAGTTAACTGACTGCTTTCTCCTGTTGAAAGAGCTTCACTTACACTTTATCAGATATTGCTTAACTTCAGCACATTTATGCCGAGTGTATATTTCACCATACCTCTTTGTACCGATCCATTTCCAGTAAAAGGGGTGTCAGATTAGATTTAATTATTTCTTTGTTGCACAGAAATTCATGTACTTAATGAAAACTGTGTTGATCCTGATCAGACGCCACGTTTTCCGGCGTCTGATCTGGGTCTACACTGTTTGCCAATGTCCCATTTTCATCTGCTTCACATGAAATGTGACTTATTTTCTCTTAATAATAATAATAATAATAATAATAATAATAACAATAATAATAATTATTATTATTATTATTATTATAAAATATTTCACAGTGTCTTCTGCTGCAATTAAGGGTTATGTCTTAAGTATACTGGTCATAATTTATAGACAGGTATCAATAAAGTGATTTTATACCTGTTTTTTTCTCTAATGAGGATTTTTAAGAAATTTTATAATGGAATACGTATCATCATTTGGACTCAACAATTATTACACATGAAGAATTGAGAAAGAATCCACATATTTAACAGTACAGGATGTGATCTTCTGCCCTACTACAGGAAGTGGAATGTCATGCAGTCTGTTCAGGGCTATCATGCCACCTTAAATCTAATAAATGGAAACTGTAGAATACCGTATATACCCTAAGTATTGGACAAAAAGGCCTGGGCTATCAGTATAGACCAAGATCAGACGACAACATACATCTAATAAATGGATACTATAGAATACCTGTTATACTCAAAGCATTGGACAGACAGTCCTGAGGTAACAGTGTAGACTCAAATCAGATGCCATATTGCATCTAATAAATGAAAACTGTAGAATACCGTATATACCCTTAGTATTGGATAGACAGTCCTGAGCTAACGCTTTAGACCCAGATCAGACGCCACCTTACATCAAATAAATGGATACTTTAGAATGCCATATATATCCTAAGTATTGGACAAATAGTCCTGAGCTAACATTGTAGACCCAAATCAGATGCCATGTTACATCTAATAAATGAATACTGCAGAATAAATACCCTGAGTATTTGACAGACAGTCCTGAGTTAGCACTGTAGACCCAGATCAGACGCTAACTTACATCTAATAAATGGCTACTTCAAAACAGACAGTCCTGAGATAACAGTGTAGACCCAGATCTGATGCCATGTTACATCTAATAAATGGATACTACAGAATACCTTAAATATCATAGGTATTTGCAACAGTCCTGAGCTAGCACTGTAGACCCAGATCAGACGCCACCTTACATCTAATAAATGTCTAAGAAGGACAGTCCTGAGGTAACAGTGTAGACCCAGATCATATGCCATGTTATATCTAATAAATGGACACTACAAAATACATTAAATGTCCTAAGTATTTGACAGACAGCTCTGAGCTAGCACTGTAGTCCCAGATCAGATGTCACCTAACATTTAATAAATGTCTAAGACAGACAGTCCTGAACTAACAGTGTAGACCCAGATCAGATGCCATGTTATATCTAATAAATGGACACTACAGAATACCTTAAATACCCTAAGTATTTGACAGACAGTCCTCAGCTAGCACTGTAGACACAGATCAGACACCTTGCATCTAATAAATGGCTTCTTTCAGACAGACAGTCCTGCACTAACAGTGTAGACCCAGATCAGATGCCACCTTACATCTAATAAATGGCTACTTTAAGACAGTCCTGCTAACAGCGTAGACCCAGATCAGCTGCCATGTTAAATCTAATAAATGGATACTACAAAATACTTTAAATATCCTAAGTATTTGACAGACAGTCCTGAGCTAGCACTTTAGACCCAGATCAGAATTTATCATTTGTTGGTAAGTAAACATGTAAATCTGTTACTTTGCTGGAGCATATTTCTTCTTTTCCGATACCAGTAATCAGACGGAAATCTTATTTGAAATCGGAAAAACAGTAGTAATAAAACTGGAAGTCGACTAAAATCTCCGGTCAAAGGTTACCCAGTTTTTTTTACCATTTGAGAGCAAAATTAACGCTGGCCAGGCAGTGTCAACATGTCTATATAAACCCGTTAGATAGAGAATTTCAATTTCTAATGTTGTAAGTTGGAATAAAAATTGAAACTCAATTGTTTGACACGATAAGTAGATGTAAAACGTGTGCTTGGTCCCTGACATGTGATTTCGCGGCAAATCAGGAGTTGCCTCCCTTGTAGTAACCGTGTTCCAGCTTTCATAGGGTTACCCGATATGACAAATTGATAAACTTTAAAGATAACTTATTTAAGTATGATGGTATATTTCAGCTATTAGATAGCTAAATAGCTATCAGGATGATTTAAAAAAATATTGTGATATAGTTTTAAGTTTTCTGAAAACTGTATCCAGATACATAGTGTTTAAACGTTTCCTGGAAATATTATTGTGATAATTTAAAATTGTTATCTTGCTTTTCTTGTGTTTGTGCCCAGAGCTGCCATGAGGTTGCTAGATAGTTATCGCGATTAATTCAGAAAAAATCATGCAACTTCCTGAAATTCCAAAAAATATTATCTTGATAATCTATGAGGGCTGAAATGGAGCTGGGATCTTCATGTTAGTAGTAGTAGTAGTATAAGTACAATGTTGTAGTATTGCTGTTATTTATTTGCTGAAATGCCGGCCTCGGTGGCTCAGTTGGATGCGCCGTACGACTGGAGACCAGGAGGTCGCGGGTTCAACCCCCGCCGAGGTCGGCAACATTCTTTCGTGGAGATTGATCATGAAATATTTTCTACGATCATTCTCTCCCTTCCGCTGATTCAAGAAGGGCAGTTGTCAGTTTCTGGCAAAAGAATGTGCACAATACTGGTTAACCGCTTAGAGGACTAAGCCTGCCCAGTAAACGTGTGGTTAGGTAAACTGACCGCGCTCGACATGACCCCACTGGGTTGACTGGGCCGTAAAACCTCAACACAAACAAAATTTGCTGAAATAGATAATTTCCATCCGATTTTGAATGTTATTACTTGTTATATCAAATTCAAAAGGAATAATTAAAAAACAAATATGAGTTGGATAGATTTCAATACATAAGTAGTTTCATGGGATCTTGGTACATTATTAATTTCTTGGTCCTTGGGAACATCCAGAACGCCTCACTCATCTACAAGCAAAACATACACAATAATAACAAAGGTATGCCAAAATACAGACATCTGTTTATATTATACAGATATCAGAATATAAATAGCGGAAATCTTGAGAAAATGGGTGGTTTCGCATTAGATCTACATAAATGATAATGAAACTTACAGCTCTAATGCCTAATAATAATCACCCATTTTCAACCTTTCACGTGGCGATTTCTCAACAATGCTGCATTGACAACCAAAATATCCATAACATAAATAACGGTATGTGTCTATCGTGTGTGCTTGATGATATGCTGAACTTCTAGCAAAGCACAAAATTAAATAAAGGATAATAAACACTACAAATTTCCACGTTTTCTATGGCTTTCCGTACACCTTCAGCATGCGAAAAATAATTCAGCCAATATGAAGTATGTAATCTGAGATTTACCCCACAGGCGCCCATATCAATTGGCTGTTGAATGTAATTCTTCGTTTTTTAAATAATTTCCTTAAAATATTTTTATCGCTTTTTTGAGTCATTGAATGCTTAACCGATGTTGCTCTGTTTCACATTCTTAACCGATGGTTACTCATTCTTTCCTTTGGTAGGCGTGTCTGAAGATAGATGTAACCCTTAAAGAGCTTATCACAACCACAAAAGACAACACTGACTTTTTTTTATTTTTATTTTTCAGAGCAAATCAGACCAAGGCCATTTCATGTGGATTATCTGCTGGGCAGATGATTCACATGAAATTTCTTTAGTCTTGTTTTCTCGGAAAAATAATGAAAAAAAAAAGATATTAGAAATGTCATCTGGTACATTTTGCAGCACCTTAATCTTTCACCTGCAGCAAACAACATTTCAGTTATTTCACCAGAAAATAGTCATGACATTTCATAAGCATTACTCCCTGGAAATGTCTCTTTAGGAGACATTTGGTACAAAATATTAGGACCTGTTTTCTTGGGAAATAAGACAATGATTATTTGTTGTCTGCTAAATTCTAAATTTACCACTCTCTAGACGAATTCAGCTAAATTTTAAAATTTACCACTCTCTAGACAAATTCAGCAGACAACAAACTGAAAATTTTTTGTATTTTCCCCAGTAATTAAGTTTGGTATTTCATGCACATTGTCTCCTTTGGAGGCAAATTACTTAAAAAGTCAAGCCTTTTTTTCTGGGATAAGTTCAGAATATCCTCTGCTGAGATTTGTCCCGTGCTGGTCCCGGGCTTAGAATAGGCCAGACGTACCCTCTGCGTGACGTACGAGCCGGCTAAAAGAGGCCGCCCGTGACCACCCGGGCCCTCGAAATAGGTGGCTGCCTTCCGCTTCTGTGGCAGTTGGGTAAAACCCCTAACATAACAGAGCAACCGTCCGTTCAACCGGTATAATTCCAGAATATAAAATTCATTTATTGAAATGCATCTTAAATTGGAAAAAACAAATTTCGCGAGATCTATCCTTTTAAACCTTTCCTATCTCATGTTACTAACATGCTTCATTTGTTTGTGTATCATTATGTGCCCGTGGGTCGCACATGGGACGAAGATTATAACCTCATCTGTATTTAACATATGTGTTTGTCTTGTGTTTGTGTCATTTTTCCGAACTCTAGCATTCTCCACATTTAAAAGTAAGATGCATTTATTATTGTTAGATAAAAAAACTAAACGTTTTTCAAGGTATGAAAGCTACATATCTTTTGAAAGCTACATATCATCTAACACAGCTTGTTTGTTTGACTCTCTTTAAAAATGAATCCAAAATGAATCCTTCTTTAATTAACTGTTTATTTTAAATATGGATCTCCTAACGTTAAAAATAACCTTTCAATCTCCCAGACGTTTTCGGCCTCCCTTGTCTGTAGGGAATAAAATTTACAGATCACTTTCCTTCTGTAGTGGATAGGGTGAAATCCCCTATTAAAACAGGAACCACCTGTTTGCCGTGGGTGGCGTCTCGTATGCTGGGAGAGGGGAACCTGATGATTGAGGAAAGCCCAGGGATCTCCAGCTTTTCAACACATCATTTTGGCCCTTATTTCAGATAGAAGAGCGGTCTGGGTTAGATCCGGCCTGGATCAATCGGCTCAGTCGTGCCAAGCTCTAGAAGCGCACAACTTGTTCTTAGCTTCTTTCTCTCTTTCATACGTATCTTTATGGTACCAAACCGGGCTTATTTTTCTCATGTTCCTCTAACTTTAAGTGAGTTTCAATGGGCGGCGGCTGAAGGGTCAATTGGTGGGCTTGTATTGGGGCTTTGGCGGAAACCTCTGTGAGTGGAGGCTGTGGATAGGGGGATGAACTCAACTGTTCATAAATTTTTCTATGGAAATTTAGATGAATAGGTGGGGAATCATCTAAGCATGAGGCCGAGCTGAAGACTCTGATCTTGACACCGAGTATAATAGCAATGTAGCCTTGACGTTAGAAATAGGAGATCCATTTCTGTTAAACGTCCCCTTGTAGGGCTCCATGGAGGGTGGGGCGCATAGCTATCGAATCAAAAATTTCATCACCATGGCATCTCGAAAACGATTTCTGGCGTTCGACTCTTCGGAGGACGACACGCAACCGACTACATTTACATTCAAAGCTAATGAGAACTTCGCTAAATTTTTAGTGATTTCGAGTAAAGAGGACAAACCTATTACTTCACTGTCACCTTTCATTATAGAAAAGCAAATAGAATCAATTATAGGCACTCCAAAAAATGTAAAAAAATTAAAAAATGGAACTCTTTTGGTCGAAACTAACAGAAAATCTCAAACTGATAATCTCTTGAAAATTACAAAATTCTTTAACATTAATGTCTCTGTCACGGAACATAAAACTCTAAACAGTTGCAAAGGTATTATCCGTGACAGAATGCTAAAACATGAAACTGAAGAAAATATCACAGAATATCTTAACACACAAGGAGTAACAGCTTGCAAACGTTTTAAAATTAAAAAAGATGGAAACTTTATAGAAACAAATACACTTTTACTAACTTTCAACACCACAACTTTACCGAAATCACTAAAAATATTTTACCGAATTATACCGGTTGAAGTCTACATTCCAAATCCTCTGCGGTGTTTCAACTGTCAGAGGTTTGGACATCATGAAAACGGCTGTCCGGAAGCACCTGGATCAGTATGTGAAAAATGTGGTATGGGTGAATTTGATCACCCTACAAATGCTTGTAAAAATGAAGCCAAGTGTGTGAACTGTCACAAAAACCATCAATCAAAATCAAATCAGTGTGAAATTTGGAAAAAAGAGAAAGAAATCATGAAAATTAAAGTTACACAAAAAATCACTTATTTGGAAGCCAAAAAGATTCAAGAAAATCAACCTGAAATCACCTTTGCAAAAGTTGTTCAATCCCTAAACACTAAACCTGAAACCAAAGAAAGTTCTACCCAGTTTAACGAAAAAGATTCTGTCATCAAAGCAAATTCAAAAGTTATTACTCCTACTGTAAAACCTAAACCTAAACCCACATCTACTCATCAGTCCAGACCACCAACAAAATCTCAAAACAGTTCACAAACACAGCCGACTAAAACAAGTGGATCACAACAGAGATCCAGGTCCAGGACAGCTGACCAGAAAGAAAAAAATGGAAAAGAAAAAGATAAAGATAAAGCACCAAATCCATATAGTAAAGGGGCGTCGGCCGATCCGATCAAGTTGGTCAATCGGTTCGATTCCCTTGAGAACATGGAGTTAGAGACTGACTCCTCCATGTTCTTGCAGTCTCAGAGAAAACAAAAGGATTAAGTTCCTTATTTTCAAATCATCTCTCCATTCATCATGGATAAAAAATCAATTATTCAGTGGAACTGTCGAGGACTAAAAGCAAATTATAACGAAATTTTAATTTTAACAACACTACTTTCTCCGACTGTCTTTTGTCTCCAGGAAACCTTTTTAAAGAATACAGATAATATTAATTTTAAAAATTATAGTTTATATAATCATATCGCAACTGAAAATCAGAAAGCCTCAGGAGGCTCATCTATCCTTGTAAAATCAAATGTTCCTCATAGACAGATAGATATAAATAGTAATTTACAAGCTGTTGCTGTAAATGTCACTCTGTCTAAATCCATAACAATTTGTTCTCTATATCTCCCTCCACACTGTAAATTTTCTAAACACGATTTAGAAAATCTTATAAACCAGTTACCTCGTCCTTATTTATTATTAGGTGACTTTAATAGTCACAGCAAACTATGGGGTTGTCTGGATACAAATGACAAAGGAGAAATAATAGAAAATTTTATTGCAGAAAATGATCTATGTTTATTTAACGATAAACAACCAACTTATCTTCATTCTCCTACAAGAAATTATTTTGCTTTAGATTTGTCTATATGCTCTCCAAATATTTACTTAGATTTTGATTGGTCAGTTTTAGATGACCTTCATGGGAGCGATCATTTTCCAATTAAAATTGAAGAAATTGAATCGACAAATGAAGACCATCATTCCCGATGGAATTTCAATAAAGCAAACTGGGAGAATTTTATGGAGCTATGTAATGAAAAATTAAATCCTGAAATGTTTAAAACAGCAGATGATATACAAGCTTTTACTGATACATTAATTCATGTAGCCGAAAAATGTATTCCAAAGTCCTCGACACGTTCAAAAAGAAATAGACCTTGGTTTAATAAAGATGTTAAAAATTCAATAAATAAAAGAAAATCTGCCTTACGAAAGTTCAATAGGCAGCCAACAAAAGAAAATCTAATCCATGCCAAACAAATGCGAGCAAAAGCTCGCAAGACAATAAAAACGGCTAAAAGAACATCTTGGCAGCAATACGTCTCCAAACTTAATTCTAGAACTCCAGCAAAGAAAATATGGGACATGATTAGAAAAATTACTGGCAAAAATAAAAATAACAAGCATGTCCATATTAAATCAAATGGAAATATATGCTCAACGACTAAAGATATTTCCAATGCACTAGGAGAGAATTTTCAGAAAAACTCTTCTAGTGCAAATTATTCCGAAACCTTTCAAAACATAAAACAGGAACAAGAGAAAGAGCATCTAAATTTTACGTCACTAAATCATGAAAAATATAATGTACCATTCACAGCTTCAGAATTATCAGATGCTCTTAATAAATCTCACGATACAGCTGCTGGTCCTGATAACATTCATTATCAAATTCTTAAACATTTACCCGATAACGCTTTAAAAACTTTATTAAATATTTTAAATGATATTTGGATCACTGGAAAATTTCCAAAAGACTGGAGTAAAGCAACGATTATACCTATACCAAAACCAAATAAAGATCATACTGAAGCTACTAACTACAGACCTATTGCTTTGACAAGTTGTTTATGTAAAACAATGGAGAGAATGATTAATGATAGGCTGGTTTGGTTCTTGGAATCAAACCAGCTTATAACAAAATATCAAGCTGGATTCAGAAAAAATAACTGTACAAACGATCATTTGATTCGTTTGGAATCCTTTATTCGTGATGCCTTTATTAAAAAAGAACATGTCGTAGCTGTATTTTTTGATCTTGAAAAAGCTTACGATACTACATGGAAACATGGCATCATGAAAGATTTACATAAATTAGGCCTTAAAGGCCGATTACCACTTTTTATTCAAAACTTTTTATCAGATCGAACATTTAATGTTCGAATAGGTAATACGTTATCGGACATATTTAAACAAGAACAAGGTGTACCACAGGGAAGCATTTTATCACCTACCTTGTTTGGCATTAAAATTAACGATATTGTTAAATGTGTGAAAGACCTTGATTGTTCACTTTTTGTTGACGATTTTGGAATATTTATTAGATCGAAAAATATGGAAACCATTGAATTCAAACTACAACGATGTTTAAACAATATAGAAGATTGGGCAACAGAAAATGGTTTCAAATTTTCAAAAACAAAAACTCAATGCGTTCATTTTTGTCAGATACGTCAGCTACATTTAGATCCTCATCTCACCATATACGGTAGTCCCATTCCAGTCGTCAGTGAAGCAAAATTCCTGGGTCTTTTGTTCGATAACAAATTATCTTTTATACCACACATCAAAGCTTTGAAAGCTAAATGTTTAAAAGCTCTTGATATTCTTAAAGTTCTCTCCAGTTCCGACTGGGGAGGAGATCGTACTGTCCTTTTAAATCTCTATAGATCTTTAATTAGATCTAAATTGGATTATGGATCCATAGTTTATGGATCCGCAAGAAAATCTTATTTGAAATCTTTGGATACTATTCATCACCAAGGTTTACGTCTGGCTCTAGGGGCTTTTCGTACTTCCCCCGTCGAAAGTTTATACGCTGAATCAAATGAACCATCATTGTATATAAGAAGAGAGAAATTGTCTCTTCAATATGTTACTAAATTAGCCGCCAATCCACGTAATTCAGCTCATGATTGTGTTTTTAACCCTAAATATGAAAGATTTTACAATAATAAACCAACAGCTATTAAACCCCTTGGCCTGAGAATACAACCGTTACTTGAAGAGGCCAATATCAATATTAAAAATGTTCAGCATTTTTCTTTTCCATCAAAAGAGCCATGGACGTTAAACCCTCCAAAGATTATTTTAGACCTTCATAAAAATAAAAAAACAGAAGTCGAGTCGCATATTTTTAAGAATGAATTTTTAGAAATCAAATCAAATTATAAACATTACCTGTCAATTTATACAGATGGTTCGAAACAAGATGAGAAAGTTGCTTGTTCTGTTATTAGTCCAAATTTTACTGACAGTATCAGATTACCTGATAATAGCTCCATTTTTACCGCCGAAGCCAAGGCAATTGATATTGCACTTTACCATATCAGAGATCAGTCTGAAAAACAGTTTATCATTTATTCAGATTCTCTTTCTGTATTAAAATCTCTTAAAGATTTACACCATAGAAACCCATTAATTCAGCAAATTCTTAAAAAATATTATTATCTTTCCGCTTCAAAAGAAATTGTATTTTGTTGGCTTCCCAGCCACGTTAATATTCGTGGAAATGAATTAGCAGATTCAGAAGCCAAATCTGCATTATCCTTAGTAATAACCAATTTCAAAATTCCTCACTCCGACTTTAAATCAAACGTCTGTCAATACATCAACAACAAATGTCAGTCTGTTTGGGAAACACAAACTTATAATAAATTAAATGAAATCAAACCAAATTTTAACAGCAAATGCACATTCTCTAATCTCAGCAGAAAAGAACAAACAAAAATCACGAGATGTAGACTTGGACACACTAGAATTACTCATTCTTATATTTTAAACAATGAACAAGCTCCATTCTGCATTCCTTGTAACGAACCTTTTACGGTCAAACATTTTCTTGTCACTTGTGCTGAATTTAATTATATTCGCACAAAGTATTTTAATGTAAAAAATATAAAGGAACTTTTTAATATGCCAACTCAAAAAATACTCGATTTTCTGAAAGAGATCGGACTTTTTAATAAAATATGATCTGTATTTTAATAACATAAAATCATTGATACTTTATCTTTCTTAAAATGAACTCATCAATCCTAGATATTTTTAATTTCTCATTAAATAAAATCATCATATAATATTCATCTTATTAGACGCTATATGCCCTTTTAGGGTTGAGCGTCTATAAACAAAATATCCATCCATCCATCCATCTGCTGAGATTTTAAGTAAGCAGATAAAGCATTAAACCTTAAAATGCCAAGAAAACCTGCATCTGAAAATGTCTGTTTATGTCATCTGCTGACTATTCTTGCAAACTTTTCAAACCTATTTTTGCATGTAGGCAAACTGTGGACCCTGATCAGACTGCTCCTAGAGGAGCAGTCTGATCTGGGTCCACACTTTTTGCAAAGATGACTTTTAAAATCACAAGCAGATGACAAAGCAGACCACAATTGTTGTGATTGCCAGTTTAAGGGTTAAGGACTTGATACACTTCATAGGTTTTCTACCATTTTTAAAAAAGGAGACAATTTTTTGCAACTGCCTGTTTGCTGTCTTGCACTTCAAGTCCCTTCTGAAAAGGGGTCTTCTCTTAGATAAAAGGGGAGCAAATTCTTTCATTTTATACTAGACCTCTTTTCAAAATGGAGCAAAAACAATTTTGAAAGAGTTGTCACCCTTAAAGGTGTATCAGTTTGCCTTTTTGTAATTAAGTTTGGTATTTCATGCACATTGTCTCCTTTGGAGGCAAATTACTTAAAAAGTCAAGCCTTTTTTTCTGGGATAAGTTCAGAATATCCTCTGCTGAGATTTTAAGTAAGCAGATAAAGCATTAAACCTTAAAATGCCAAGAAAACCTGCATCTGAAAATGTCTGTTTATGTCATCTGCTGACTATTCTTGCAAACTTTTCAAACCTATTCTTGCATGTAGGCAAACTGTGGACCCTGATCAGACTGCTCCTAGACAAAGCAGACCACAATTGTTGTGATTGCCAGTTTAAGGGTTAAGGACTTGATACACTTCATAGGTTTTCTACCATTTTTAAAAAAGGAGACAATTTTTTGCAACTGCCTGTTTGCTGTCTTGCACTTCAAGTCCCTTCTGAAAAGGGGTCTTCTCTTAGATAAAAGGGGAGCAAATTCTTTCATTTTATACTAGACCTCTTTTCAAAATGGAGCAAAAACAATTTTGAAAGAGTTGTCACCCTTAAAGGTGTATCAGTTTGCCTTAAGGCATTCACATCAGGCGGTGGATTTAATTTTTAGCACATTGGTGTCAAATTTTCAGCAGACGACATGTTGAACTATTTTCCTTAATTTTCAGGGAGGAGATCGTACTGTCCTTTTAAATCTCTATAGATCTTTAATTAGATCTAAATTGGATTATGGATCCATAGTTTATGGATCCGCAAGAAAATCTTATTTGAAATCTTTGGATACTATTCATCACCAGGGTTTACGTCTGGCTCTAGGGGCTTTTCGTACTTCCCCCGTCGAAAGTTTATACGCTGAATCAAATGAACCATCATTGTATATAAGAAGAGAGAAATTGTCTCTTCAATATGTTACTAAATTAGCCGCCAATCCACGTAATTCAGCTCATGATTGTGTTTTTAACCCTAAATATGAAAGATTTTACAATAATAAACCAACAGCTATTAAACCCCTTGGCCTGAGAATACAACCGTTACTTGAAGAGGCCAATATCAATATTAAAAATGTTCAGCATTTTTCTTTTCCATCAAAAGAGCCATGGACGTTAAACCCTCCAAAGATTATTTTAGACCTTCATAAAAATAAAAAAACAGAAGTCGAGTCGCATATTTTTAAGAATGAATTTTTAGAAATCAAATCAAATTATAAACATTACCTGTCAATTTATACAGATGGTTCGAAACAAGATGAGAAAGTTGCTTGTTCTGTTATTAGTCCAAATTTTACTGACAGTATCAGATTACCTGATAATAGCTCCATTTTTACCGCCGAAGCCAAGGCAATAGATATTGCACTTTACCATATCAGAGATCAGTCTGAAAAACAGTTTATCATTTATTCAGATTCTCTTTCTGTATTAAAATCTCTTAAAGATTTACACCATACAAACCCGTTAATTCAGCAAATTCTTAAAAAATATTATTATCTTTCCACTTCAAAAGAAATTGTATTTTGTTGGCTTCCCAGCCACGTTAATATTCGTGGAAATGAATTAGCAGATTCAGAAGCCAAATCTGCATTATCCTTAGTAATAACCAATTTCAAAATTCCTCACTCCGACTTTAAATCAAACGTCTGTCAATACATCAACAACAAATGTCAGTCTGTTTGGGAAACACAAACTTATAATAAATTAAATGAAATCAAACCAAATTTTAACAGCAAATGCACATTCTCTAATCTCAGCAGAAAAGAACAAACAAAAATCACGAGATGTAGACTTGGACACACTAGAATTACTCATTCTTATATTTTAAACAATGAACAAGCTCCATTCTGCATTCCTTGTAATGAACCTTTCACAGTCAAACATTTTCTTATCACTTGTGCTGAATTTAATCACATTCGCACAAAGTATTTTAATATAAACACTATAAAGGAACTTTTTGATATGCCAACTCAGAAAATACTCGACTTTCTTAAAGAGATCGGACTTTTTAATAAAATATGATCAGTATTTTTAATCACTTAAAATCATTGATACTTTATCTCTTTAAAATAAACACATCAATCCTAGATATTTTTAAATTTCTCATTAAATAAAATCATCATATAACATAAAACTTATTAGACGCTATATGCCCTTTTAGGGTTGAGCGTCTATAAACAAAATATCCATCCATCCATCCATCCATCCTTAATTTTCAGGGAAATAATTTGGATGAAATGTCAAATCCTTTTTTTCTAGGAAAATTAAGAAAAAAATGTAATCAATGTGTCATCTGCTGAATTAGCCCAGAGTATGGTTGGTAATGGTTAAGCCTTAAATTGAGGATAATAGCAAAGATAATGGAAATGTTCTGAGTTTTTAAAATGCAATCAATACAAGAAGCATGTTCTGAAGAAAATATATGTAAGACATTTTTCAGCCCACCTGAGAATGCTGAGGATGAGCTATAGTAATCCCTTTTTGTCTGTCAGTCCATCCATTAATACTTTAAAACGACAACTCCTCCAAAGCCACTGAAGGAATTTGTCCCTAATTAGGTAGAAATGTTGCTTGGATAGGGAGATTTAAAAATAGCTGAAAATTATGGTGCACCCATCACCAGCAGGGAAAGAAGACCCCACTGTGAAGCACCAGCAGGGAAAGAAGACCCTTTTGCACACTACCCAGGAAAGAAGATCCTGTTGCACACCAGCAGGGAAAGAAGACCATGTTGAGTTTGTCTGTTGTCTGGCCTTGTAAAGAGACTTAGGATGTGTAGCATAAGTGGAAGTGGTAATATGCAACTTCTTCTCTCATCATTTCTTTACCTATTCAATGAAGATGAGTATCAGCTTGGCAAGTCCCCAAGCTCTGGCAAAGATAAATGGATTTTAAAAAGAATGACCCTTGAGAGCAATGAACACACACACAAAGACAGAAAGTAGCTGAAGTGTCTAAAACTTACAATATATGATTGAAGTAGAAAAAGCTTTAAGTTACAATCAAAATTTTATTCTGCAAGGGTTATTTTCCCCTGCCCCTATGCTGTATAAATGTATAAAATCATGATAGTGTTAAACAACTTCTCTTCAGAAACCACTTGGCCAATTTCCACCAATTTTCATGTCATGCAGTCCTACTGTTGAAATGGGATTGAGAGTTTGTTCAAGTGGTAATGCTTCATT
Source organism: Anodontia alba (assembly GCA_964016985.1). NCBI lineage: Eukaryota > Metazoa > Mollusca > Bivalvia > Lucinida > Lucinidae > Anodontia > Anodontia alba. The sequence goes on from OZ024829.1 coordinate 37,347,027, forward strand.
GACTGTCCCATATATGGTAAAAAAATAATAATAATAAAAACACATTCTTATTCTTCAAAACCAAGAACTGCTCAAATGATGATCCTTTGATTTGTTGCAATGACAGGATTTGAAAAATTGTACATAACGTCTGCATATGTATAGTGACTTATTTCACTCAGATGAGTGAGCTGTGGCCTGTGGGCCTCTTGTTTTTTATACCCAGCCACACGACAGTGGCGGGGTATTATGGTATCACATTGGTTGTCTGTGTGTTTGTCTATCGGTATGTCTGCCTGTCAGTATGCCCACCCATCTATCTGTCCTATGTCTGCCCATAACTTGAGTAAATTTCAGTGGATTCACACCAATCTTGGTATGTGCATTGATATTGAAGAGATCTGGTTTGTGATTACTAATGGACAAACTTTGCCAATTTCTTAGAGAGTTATCAGCTCATGACACAATAATGCGGGAAGAGGGGTTATTATGTTTCACGTTCTTTTTTTGTTTGGTTTTTGTGTTGTTGTTTTTTTCTAATTTTCTCATTTTCTCATTTTCCCCGAAAAAGAATATACATTTTATTCTGTCCATTGAGCTAGAAATAGATGGGCTATTGGGTGTCACTGCAGCAGAGCAGCTACTAACTTTTGAAACTCATTTTAGACTGAATAAACTCCCCCACACTATATATTGGAATAGTCCAGTTTCACTTTTAGGTATGTAAGGCTATGTGATTTAGATATTCCTAGAGAAAAATGGCTAAACTATTTGCAGTGGTGGAGACCCAGGTCAGACACCGTATTCTGTAGTGTGCTGCATTCTGCAGTATCTGATCTGGGTCTGCATTGTTTGCCAATTACTCTCAGTGCTCCATCTAGGATTTCAGGGCACAGGGGTTCTGGATAGGGCACTTTTTGAGCAGTCATACAAGAGTGAGGGCACGGTGTGTCATGTGATGTGCTCAGTATCAACTCTGGGTAAAAGTTTCAGCAGATGACAACACGGTACCATTTTTCTAATTTTTCCCAGAAAACAGAATTTGACATTTCATGCAAATTGTCTCCATGCTGTTTTCTGGGAGAAATAAGAAAAATATCATCAATTCGTCATCTACTGAATTAGCCCAGAGAGTGGTTTACTTTAAATATTGATAACTTTTTAATTTTGGTCCGATTTTAATGAAATTTTCACCAAGATATAGGGTTTGATGTCTGGAGTTGAAAGGACCAGAGGCAGCTTTAAAAGGGCAGAGGGGCAGCAGAAATGGGCTAGAGGGGCAGCCCACCCCTCTGTATAGGGCTAGCTGGAGCATTGACTCTTTTATGGAGAAATACTGGTATGAAAAAGAGCAATACTTTAAAGTTGATTGATTGATTGTGTTGGGGTTTAACGACACGTCAACCCTTGAGGGTCATTTTGTGTCGTCTCCCAGAGAAAGGGAGAAAAGAGATAGAAGAGAGAGTAGAGGAGATGAAAGAGAGGGACAGGGAAGAAAGAGGAACAGGAATGAAAGTGAAGAAACAGAAGAAATAAAAACATTCCCCCTCTACCCTTACCCACTACAAGGATAGCAGGCCTTGCCCAACTGTAAGCCAATATCAGTTGGATGCCCCAGTGATGTAAGATACACAGCACCTTCGCACCACCCGACCACCCCGACTTTAAAGTTGAAAACAATCGCTTATCTGGAGCTTTGAAGTTAAAAGGTGATTCAAATGACCTTTTACGGTAAATGTCCTAAAATTTCGAACACTTTATTCTCTACTATTCTGGCCTAAATTATGCTTCTTATGCACTCGTTTCTTAAAATGCTTAGTGGAATGGCAAACAGTGTAGACCCTGATCAGACTGCTCCTTCAGAAGCAGTCTGATCTGGGTCTGCACTGTTTGCATATGTCATTTTATCAGAAACTTTGGTGTTCGAATTTTTAGGATATTTACCGTAATTTTAGGACGAGTATGGTTACTAAGGAGTTAAGGTGTCCTAATACTTAGGGTAAGTAAAGTACTTAGGTTATGGCATAAACAAGATTATTATGTGCTATGTTTTCTTTTTATGATTCTTCATAGCCTCAGATAAGAGGGGGTTTCAAGTAAATACTTTCCTTATTCCTCCATGAAAACATATGTTGTGACACTCATTAGAAGCACCTCAGTGAGGCACTTCAAATGAGTACCACAACATATGTTTTCATGGAGAAATAAAAAAAATATCGATACACTTTGTGTGACAATGTTTATCTGGGGTTATCATAGGTCTAGATAAGCGTGGGTATCAGGTAAATATTTTTATTATTTCTCCATGAAAACATATGTTTCAGGTACTCATTAGCCTCATCGAGGCACCTCTAATGAGTACCCACAACATATGCTTTCATGGAGAAATAAGAAAAACATGAATACTTCTGGGTTGGAAAAAACGCCTTATCAAGAGCTATGGGTTATGTTTATTTATGTCTGTTATTGTCATGCCTACAGTATTGAATTTATTTTTTTTATAGATAAAGCAATTTTTTAGCTGTGCAAATTAATCAACCCTAATAATTATTAGGCTGATGGTTATCCAGATGTAATTTTGCTTTGAGTGCAGCATGGGAGCGAAAAATATCATCAAGCCTTGAAAGTGGAGCAAACAAGATAGGAATTGTACCCAGAATAAAACACTTTAGGAACACTTTTAACATTAACCAGTCTCTGGGCTAACTCAGCAGATGACAAACTGAGGACAGTTTTCTTATTTTCCCTAGAAAATAGGCTTTGACAGTTCATGCAAATTGTCTCCTAAGGAGATAATTTTCATGAAATGTCAAAACCTATTTTCCAAGTAGAAAGTTGCATGAACTGTCAAAGCCTATTTTCTAGGAAAAGTAAGAACTTTTTCAAAATGTCTGAAATTCTTTACCAAGCCTGCTAAGCGTTAAGCGCTTTCTTAACAAATTCAGCAGACAACAACTTGATGTAGTTTTCTTATTTTGTCCAGAACATAAGGCATGATATTTCAAACAAAATGTCTCTTAAGTTGACTTAATGCTAGCAGGTTTCTCTTTAGGAGACAATTGTATGAAATGTCCAACCATATTTTCTTGGAAAAATAAGAAAAAATATTAACACTTTATCAGCTTTCTTATCCTCAGATTGAACCATTTGTTTTTACTAGCTGATTATTTGGTACACTTAGGTAGACTGGCTCCAGTCTCCAGTGACCAAATATTTATTCTTACATGTATAATCCTATTTGTTAATCTACTAAAATAAAAACAAAATAATATCATGACTGTAAAGGCTGGTCACCAGTAACCTGCCTTTATAGTCATGATATTATTTTGGTTTTATTTTAGTGAATTATCAAACAGGATTATAAGAATAAATATTTAGTCACTAGAGCCAGTCTAACACCTAGGATGCAATGGGCAATTTAGCAGATGATAAATTGATGATCTTTTTCTTATTCATCTCGAAAAACAGAGTTGATATATCATGCAAATTGTCTATTAAGGAGACAGTTTGCATGAAATGTCAACTCCTGTTTTCTGGAAAAAATAAGAAAAATATTTCAACATGTCATCTGCTGAAAATTTTACTCAACATGCTAAGTGTTAATGAATGGCAGAAAGTGTAAATCCTGGTCTGATCTGGGTCTACATGGTTTATTCAGGCTTGTCTGTTTAACCCTTATCCTGCTGAATCTGGATATACTCTGCCTTTGCAAACAGTGTAGATCCAAATCAGTTGGCTTCTGAAGAAGCCAACTGATCTTGATCTGCACTATTTGTCATTTAGTATATGAATTTATACCAACATTCTGGATAAAGGAACCCAATGGCTGACAATTAGAAGTAGGCGTGGCATGTTAATTTATTCAGCATGACAGGTTTAATTATTTAGGGTGATTAGAAATGCCTTAGTTAGGTAGTATTTGTTTGTGTTGAGGTTTTACGGCCCAGTCAACCCAATGGGGTCATGTCGAGCGCAGTCAGTTAACCTAACCACACATTTACTGGGCAGGCATAGTCCTCTGAGCGGTTAACCAGTATTGTGCACATTCTTTCGCCAGAAACTGACAACTGCCCTTCTTGAATCAGCGGAAGGGAGAGAATGACCGTAGAAAATATTTCATGATCAATCTCCACGAAAGAATGTTGCCGACCTTGACGGACGGCGCATCCAACTGAGCCACTGAGGCTGGCAGTCAGGTAGTATACTCATTGGAAATGTTTTATTTAGGCAGTTCCGATGAATACACACAAGATACACTTTTGAGAAGAAACAAGAATAATGCTTTTAAAAGCAAAATTAAAAAAATATGTGTGTTTAGGGTAACCCTACCAAATTTTCTTGGTGACACCTAGTAATTTTTTTTCAAGTTTTCTAACAAAAAAACAATAGGTGTTAGTGGGATAAAATATTTAAGCTAAATATTCGGACAAGAGGGTCTGAGCAAACAGTGTAGTCCCAGATCAAATGCTCTTGTAGGAGTAGTTTGATCAGGTTCTACACCATTTGCCATCCTATCAGTACTTTTGGACTCATCAAGGTAGTCGGTAAAATCTTATGTAAATTATGGTGCTAAAGTCCAAATATATTTGCTAATTTTATTTTTGGATAAAAAATGTGAAAAAAAAATATAAGATTCCCTACCTACCTATTCTATTTCTAATATGGTACCCTAAACACACATATTTTTTTTTTTATTTTGCCTTGTTTGGTTTTGTTTATCCGGAGCTATGGACTTGTTTGAGCAAATTATGGTGACTATTTCTGAGGACTAGTTAAGGAGAAATATTTGTTGCTATTTCTGGGATATTTATTTCTTATGTCCCAAAAAAGAGACATGTTGATGGGTCTCATTAGAAGTGCCTCAGTGAAGCCCTTCTAATGAGTACCCATAACATATATTTTACCGGTAAGGAGTACTGGGGAAAATTATCACAGAATTATCTTCAAGTACTTCTCCTTGACAAGTCCTCTGTCGTTTCAAATAAATCGGTGCAGAGAAAATTAATTTGGTAGATATCATCACCAGAGTTTAAATCTGTGTGGATGAAGTCCTAACACGGAGTCATATCTGTCAGTGAACAAAGGCAGGCTGTGTTTGATAAGTCACATTATATTAAGTTTACGTGCAGCTGCTGTGAACTTGACTTCGTAAACATATTGTGACAGCTTAAAATAATACGGAGCACAGAGATTGATTTAGAAGTAGAAATATTGAAAACCTGACTTTTTTTTCAGCAGCAGTTGCTGGAGATATGAGGGATGTCCAGATAAATATTTTATTATTTCTCCATAAAAATATGTTTATCTGTAGCAGAAAGAAGCACCTAAGCCAGGCACTTTTAACCCTTGTCCTGATGAATAAATTAAGATGCCACACCCACTTCTAATTGTCAGCCAATCAGATTCCTTGATCCAGATTGTTGATATAAATTCACATACTGAACTGCAAACAGGGCAGATCCAGATCAGTTGGCTTCTTCAGAAGCCAACTGATCTGGATCTACACTGTTTGCAAAGGCAGGACATATCCGGGTTCAGCAGGACAAGGGTTAATAAGTACCCATAGTACTTTTTTTTATTATGGAAAAATAAGATAAATGTCAAAAATGGTTTATCTGGAGCTATGACAGATACTATTTTCTTAACCCTTAAAGCACTCAGCAAAATTGTAGCAGATGACATTTTTAATTTTTTTAAATTATTTTTCAGAGAAAATTAAATTTGGCATTTCATGTGAATTTTCTGTAAGGCAGACAATTCCTAGCAGACAATTCACATGAAATGTGAAGCCTTATTTTCTCTTAAAAAAAAACAAAACAAAAAACTACTGCACTGTCGATAACGCACCATCGCAAATCCCCATGCTCGTTGCTAATGTTGCACACCCTTACCATGAGGGGAGGTCATGTAGCAAGTTTGGTTCTGCCCAGTGGTATAGGAGGAGATAGCGTGACAGACAGATGGACAGACGCCGGATGGACAAATGGAAAAATAATGTTGCTCTTGCACACTCTTACCATGAGGGGAAGTGATGTAGCAAGTTTGGTTGAATTCTGCCCAGTGGTTTAGGAGGAAATAGCGTGACAGACAGATGGATGGACCACTGACACATGGAAAAATAATGTTGCTCTCGCACACCCTAGCAAGTTTGGTTGAATTCTGCCCCGTGGTTTAGGAGAAGCTAGCATGATGGATGGATGACAGATGCAGGGATGCATACACGAAAAAATAATGTTGCTCTTGCACACCCTTATTATGAGAGAAAAAGATGTAGCAAATTTGGTTGAATTCTGTCCCGTGGTTTAGGAGGAGATAGTGTGACAGACAAATGGATGCACGACGAACGCATATAAGGACGGACACACAGAAAAAATACTGCTGCTCTCGCACATCCTTACCAGAGGGGAAGTGGTGTAGCAAATTTGGTAGAATTAGGCCTAGTGGTTTAGGAGGAGATATTGTGATGGACGGACAGACAAATTAATGGACAGAAGGACCAGGAGGAGTTAACCCTTGTCCTGCTGAATAAATTAAGATGTCACGTCCTTTCCAAATTTTCAGCCAGTCAGATTACTTGATCCAAATAGTTGATATAAATTCACATACTGAATGGCAAACAGTGCAGATCCAGATCAGTTGGCTTCTTTGAAGCCAACTGATCTGGATCTACACTGTTTGCAAATGCAAGGTATATCCGGTTTCAGAAGGACAAGGGTTAACAATATCCCCATCGCTTTTTAAAAAAAGCATGGGGATAATAAATAAAAGTGTGGTCTGCTGGTGTTGTGATAAGCTGATCTGTACTATAGGTAAATACGGTAATCTCACAGACAGTTCTAATGTTCCCAGTACAGTAAAACTGTTAACCGTGGCTGATTCAAACTTGTTTTTGAGTCCCTAGGAAATTCTTTTGATAGTTGCAGAAAAAAAATACATTTTAGGAAAAAATTTTTTTTTTCATCATGAAAATATATGTAATGTGTTCTCATTAGAATTGCCTCACTGAGGCAATTCAAATGAGTACATTCAACAAACCATTATTTTATAGAAGATTGAAAAGACATCCCTAAATTATTCTATTTGCCTCCTGATCTGGCGCTATGATTAACCCTCTGTGGTTAGAACTACCCTTGTCTAGATTTCAATGGTCCCAGAGATGTTCTAGCTATTGAATTTCAACTGTATATTAACTCTTTCCTTGCTAATGGCAACTTATGTCGTCTGCTGATGACCTTTGCAAACAGTTTGGATACAGATCAGGCCCGACATTTTGTCTGATGGTATTCCTGAAAGATTTTTTTTTGAAAAAGTTAATTTTAAAAAAAGTCCAAAGACAACAAAAAAAAAACAAAAAAACTTGCAAAATTTCCCAGCATGCAAAGAATTAAGTACTATGATAATAGATATTACTCTATACAATATTCAACCTAATTACTGCACTTCCCCCTATAAGTGCACAGTCAAGCAATTTCATTGTCTTCAGATTACAACCTGTGTACTTGTATCTACTGCAAAAATGCAGCAGAGGACATTTTTAATTCTTTTATTTTTTTAGAGAAATATAGGCATGACATTTCATCTGCTATGAAGTGTCAAGCCTTAATTTCAGGGCCCAGTTCTTCAAAGCATCGTTAGCTTAACAAGCTCATTAGTGGTCAAAATGTTAACTGTTCTAGTAAGTACAATATCTAATTCACAGGTATTTTTGCTGAAAAAATGTGAGTAGCAAAATTTTTTTCAGCAAAAATGTTAGCGAATATGCCACATTTGATGAGCATTTAATGATACGTTAACTAACGACATGTTCAGATTAAAAACAACTGGTCCCAGAATATCTTCTGCAGCAACATTATTTTCAGTATGTGGTCTGCTGCAACTGTGATAAGTGCTTTAAAGGTTAAAAGTTAATAAAGTTGCCAGTCATGGGGTGCTTTAAGGGTTAAAAGTTAACAAAGTTGCCAGTCATGGATAAATGACTTTGAATTATTGTCCAGACAGTTTTAGATGCAATTCTGCGATTTAATATTAAGTGAAAAGACATATTGTCAGCATTTATGACATTTTTATTTTCCACTTGTAGGCATGGTCATAAGAAGCTATTACGATATTGACAGAAGTCTGCAGAATGATGTGCATCACCAGGAGATAGAATGAAACTGACAGAGAAAGATTTCCCAAATGGGACTCAGTCATGGCAGTTTCATGATGGAACACTGAGCAGGTACAAGCCATTTTTTCTGGAAAAATAAACATATTTTTTTTTCTTTAAAAATGAAAATACAGTCAAACCTCGTTATCTCGAACTCGCTTATTTTGAATTACCGCTTATCTCGAAGTGAAAATCTGTTTCCTGTTTTTAACATGAAACTATGACTACAGGTTACAAAATAATGTGGAAAAGAGGAGAAATTGCTCCTTAGGAGCAATTTCTCCTCTTTTCCACTTTATTTTGTATATATATTTCTAACTTCAGGAGTCAAATTACATATTCATTTGTTAAATGTGCTTGTTCAATTTATTGTTTTACTCACTCTCTCAACTCTGATATGTCGAGGTACAGATATCTCGAAGTGTTTCAGTGAGTCCCTTGGAATTCGAGATAACGAGAGTGGACTGTATTTTGTTTTCTTTAAAAAATGAAAATAAATAAAATGCCATCTGATGCTGAAGTAGATGGCTCTTTAATGATTAGCATGCTGGGTACAATTTTCAGTAGACAACATACTGAAATATTTTTCTTATTTTTCCCAGAAAAAGGGTTTTGAAATGTCTGGGAAAATAAGAAAAATGTCGTCAGTTTGTCATCTGCTAAATTACCTCAGAGAGTGATAAAGGTTAATTCAGTGTAAGCTCATCAGGGCCTTTGTTCGTCATCAGAATATTCAATCCTAGCTATTAATTCTTTTGAAGATCCTGATCAGACTGCATAGACACACTAGATGATACGGGCATTCAGTGTCCTCATTCATAGCATTCACTGTCTGCGTATAAGGTAAATGTCCTGTCACTTTATTCCGTATTTTGGCCTATATTTTGTTTTTTGTGCAATTGTTTCAAAATATACTTTGTGAAATGGCAAACAGTGTAGACCCTGATCAGACTGCTCCATCTGTAGACCCTGATCACACTACTCTATCTGTAGACCTTGATCAGACTGCTCCATCAAAACTGTTTGCATATTCCATTTTGTCAGAAACTTTGGTGTACGAAATTTTAGGACATTTATCATACCAACGCTGTGGTTCAATTGGTAGAGTGTCCACTTCGCGACAGGGAGGCTGTGGGTTAGTTCCCTATCCCAATCATACCCAGTTATATATAGCAAAGACTTTGAAAATGGCAGTAACTGCTCTTTTGCTTTGAGCTCAGCATTAAGGAAGTAGAGCAAGAACAAGTCAGCCCAGTGTCAGTTTAACATGGCTGGGTGGAATATCATGTTTTTCTGTCTGGGGCTCAATATTTCTGTGAGGAAGCATTCTAATACTGAGCATAAACCCACCTACCACATCCAGACACCATCACTGTATGACTGAAATATTGTTGAAGGTGACATGAAACATGAATGAAACAAACACTGTCTTATACTGGCATTCAGTGTAGTGTCCTCATGTCAGCATACAGGTATTCCACTTTTTATCGCACCTGCTTGTAGCAGGGTGCGATATAGGCGTCCGATTTTCTGTCCGTCCGTCCGTCCATCAGTCTGTCCGTCTGTCAACATTTATGTCGACGTTCGACATTTATGTCGACGTTCGACATTTATGTCAAAGTTAGTATTCTAATCAACTACAAGACTAAACAACCATCAAACTTTGCATGAAACATCTCCCTGACCTCCTGACTTTGCGACATAGGTGTCCGCTTTTCTGTATGTCTGTCCATTCGTCCATCCGTCTGTCAACATTTATGTCGACGTTCGACATTTATGTCAAAGTTAGTATTCTAATCAACTACAAGACTAAACAACCATCAAACCTTGCATGAAACGTCTCCCTGACCTCCCGACTTTGTGACGTAGGTGCCCACTTTTCCATTCCTCTGTCTGTTCGTCCATCCGTCTGTCTGTTAACAGTTCTGTTATGTCGAAGATCGACATTTATGTCAAAGTTAGTATTATAATCAACTCCAAGACTAAACAACCATCAAACCTTGTATGAAACATCTCCCTCACCTCCCGACTTTGCGACATAGGTGCCCGCTTTTCCATTCGTCTGTCCGTTCGTCCGTCTGTCTGTTAACAGTTCTATTATGTCGAAGTTTGACATTTACGTCAAAGTTAGTAGTCTTATCAACTACAATTCTACAACAACCATGATACCTTGCATGACACATCTCCCTGACCTCCTGACTTGGCAGGTATGTTGACCCAGTGACCTTGACCTATATTTTGGGCTCCATTGGCTTTGACACAATTTACGTTGACGTTCCAGATCTTCTCAACTATAAGGTGAACAACTACCAAACCTTGTATAGTGCTTCTCCTAGATGTACTGACTTTGCAGGTACCTTGACCCAGTGACCTTGACCTATATTTTGCGCTCCAGTGACTTTGACATATTTTGTGTCGATGTTCGATATCTCCTCAACTATAAGGCCTACAACCATCAAACCTTGCAAAGTGCTTCTTCTTAATGAACTGACTTGGCAGATACCTTGACCTGGTGACCTTGACCTATATTTTGGCTGCAGTGACTTTGACATAATTTACGTCAATGTTCTAGATCTCCTCAAGTGTAAGACCTCTAGCCACCAAACCTTGCATAGTGCTTCTCCTAGATGTACTGACTCGGCAGGTATCTTGACCCAGTGACCTTGACCTAAATTTTGCACTCCAGTGCCTTTTACACATTTTATGTCAACGTTCAATATCTCCTCAACTATAAGGCCTACAACCATCAAACCTTGCATAGTGCTTCTCCTCAATGTACGAACTCTGCAGGTACCTTGACTGGGTGACCTTGACCTATATTTCGCACTCCATTGACTTTTACACCTTTTACGTCACCCTTCCTTATGTCCTCAACTGTAAGGCCTTCAACCACCAAACCTTATATAGCACTTCTTCTTGATGTACTGACTTGGCAGGTACCTTGACCTGGTGACCTTGACCTATATTGTGCACTCCAGTGACTTTGACACATTTTATGTTGATGTTCGGTATCTCCTCAAATATAAGACCTACAACCACTAAACCTTGCATAGTGCTTCACCTCATTGCACTGGCTTGGCAGATACATTGACCCAGTGACCTTGACTTATATTTGACACATTTTACGTTGATGTTTGATAACTCCTCAACTATAAGGCCTACAACCACTATACCTTGCATTGTGCTTCTCCTTGATGTACTGAATTAGCAGGTATCTTGACCCGTGACATTGACCTATATTTCAAGCTCCAGTGACTTTTACACATTTTACGTCAATGCTCCATTATCATTGGGCTGTATGATACGAAAAGTCAGTGCTGAAGATATAGCCATTAGAGGGAATGGGACTGGCCTGGAATATATGTGCCCCACTAGGCACTTTGTCTACATTTTTTTCAACCCAGTTTTCCAAGTAAGCACTGCTAAGAATGAAATAAACTTATTTAATAACCACGTTCTGATTGTGGCTCCTGTGACTTTTGCCCCAGCAGGTGCGATGACGCCTTCCGCAGAATTCTTGTCTTACAGTATTGTTCCTGTAATTTAGCACTGTGGGGAGAAACTTGTCTGTGGATAAAAAGCCAGGTTCACAAATACTTTAGAATTTTCACTTGAACTGAAAATAGTTGAAGATGCTGTTCACAGCAAAATTTTGAGATGTTTCATTTGGCTTGGTTAATGTAGCGTGCTTTTAATTTCATGCCCGGACAACAAAATGGTTCACTCATACACTCGTGAGAATTCTTAGCTCTAGATAAAAGAGATATCCAGATAAATATTTTTCTTATTTCTCCACAACAACATATTTTTTGGGTATGAGTGCATGAAATGACAAACCCTGTTTTCTGGAAAAACATAGAAAGGATGGTTTGAAATGCTGTTTGCCAGTTTTCTTTATAGAGTTTACAAAGGTTACTCAGAGAAGAGTTGCAAGATTTTTTTTCTCAAACTAAGGTTCTTAGTTTCATGCATAGCTCCAGATAAGAGAGGTATTCACAAAATATTTTTCTCATTTCTCCACAAAAACATATGTTGTGGGTACTTCTTAGAAATGCCTCTTTGAAGTGCTTCTGAGAAGTACGCACAGCATACATTTTTGTAGAGAAATAAGAAAATATATCAATACTCTTTTTTTTAACTTTTTGTCTTATTTTTCAGAGCAATGCTTGAGGTTCTTTTTAGCTCACCTAAGCCAAAGGCTCAAGGTGAGGTATTGTGATCACTCACCATCGGTCGTCGTCGTCTTCGTCCTCGTCGTCGTCGTCCGTCCGTCCACAATCTTTAAACAACATCTCCTCCTAAACCACTGATTGGAATTTGACCAAACTTCACAGGAATGATCCTTGGTTGGTTTTCTTTCAAAGTTGTTCAAATGGTTCCGGTCCATTGCATATCTAGGTCGCAGGAGCTAAAAATAGATTTTTTAACTAAAAACTTCAAAAATCTTCTTGTCAGAAACCACTGGACCGATTTCCATATAATTTTGCAGAAATGTTCCCTTGGTGACCCTCTACCAAGATTGTTCAAGCCATTTGGATTCGTCAAAAAACATGGCCGCCGGGGGGGTGGGGGTGTGGGGGGGAGTCTTATTTTCCCTATATTATCTATATAGAAAACTTTAAAAATCTTCTTGTCTGAAACCACCAGACCAATTTCAATATAATTTTGCAGAAATGTTCCTTTGGTGACCCTCTACCAAGATTTTTCAAGCCATTTGGATTCATCAAAAAACATGGCCACCAGGGGGCGGGGCTTATTTTCCCTACCGGTATATATCTATATAGAAAACTTAAAAAATCTTCTTGTCAGAAACCACTGGACCAATTTCAATATACTTTTGCAGAAATGTTCCTTTGGTGATCCTCTACCAAGGTTGTTCAAGCCATTTGGATTCGTCAAAAAACATGGCCGCCAGGGGGCGGGGCTTATTTTCCCTATATATCTATGTAGAAACTTTAAAAATCTTCTTGTCAGAAACCACTGGACCGATTTCCATATAATTTTGCAGGAATGTTCCTCTGGTAATCCTCTGCCAAGATTGTTCAAGCCATTTGGATTTGTCAAAACACATGGCCGCCAGGGGGCGGGGCTTATTTTCCCTATATATCTATATAGAAAACTTTAAAAATCTTCTTGTCAGAAACCACTGGACCGATTTCAATATAATTTTGCAGAAATGTTCCTTTGGTGATTCTCTACTAAGATTGTTCAAGCCATTTGGATTCGTCAAAAAACATGGCCACCAGGGGGCGGGGCTTATTTTCCCTATATCTCTATACAGAAAAAAATCTTCTTGTCAGAAACCACTGGACCGATTTCCATATAATTTTGCAGAAATGTTCCTTTGGTGATCCTCTACCAAGGTTGTTCAAGCCATTTGGATTCGTCAAAAAACATGGCCGCCAGGGGGCCGGGCTTATTTTCCCTATATATCTATATAGAAAACTTAAAAAATCTTCTTGTCAGAAACCACCAGACCGATTTCAATGTAATTTTACAGAAATGTTCCTTTGGTGATCCTCTACCAAGATTGTTCATGCCATTTGGATTTGTCAAAAAACATGGCCGCCAGGGGGCCGGGCTTATTTTCCCTATATATCTATATAGAAAACTTAAAAAATCTTCTTGTCAGAAACCACTGGATCGATTTCCATATAATTTTGCAGAAATGTTCCTTTGGTGACTCTCTACCAAGATTGTTCAAGCTATTTGGATTTGTCAAAAAAAATGGCTGCCAGGGGGCGGGGCTCATTTTCCCTATATATCTATATAGAAAACTTAAAAAATCTTCTTGTCAGAAACCACTGGACCAATTGCTATATAATTTTGCAGAAATATTCCTTTGGTGATTCTGTACCAAGATTGTTCAAGCCATTTGGAATTGTCAAAAAACATGGCCGCCAGGGGGTGGGGCTTATTTTCCCTATATATCTTTATAGAAAACTTGAAAAATCATCTTGTCAGAAACCACTGGACCAATTTCATTATAACTTGGCAAAAATATTTCCATGGTGACCCTGTACCAAGATTGTTCAAGTAATCGTGATTCGTCAAAAAACATGGCCGCTAGGGGGGCGGGGCTTATTTTCCCTATATATCTATATAAAAAAACTTTAAAAATCTTCTTTTAAGAAACCGTTGGACCGAGTTCAAAGGAACTTGGCAGGAATGTTGCTTTGGTGACCCTCTACCAAGATTGTTCAAGCCTCCATGATACGTCAAAAAACATGACCCCCAGGGGGCGGGGCTTATTTTCCATATATATCTGTATAGAAAACTTTTAAATTCTTCTTGTCAAATACCTCCTGACTGATTTCAATAATGCTTTAGTAACCCTCTACCAAGAATGTTCAAGCAATCCTGATTTGTCGTAAAACATGGCTGCTAGGGGGTGGGGCTTATTTTCCCTCTAGATCTAAATAGAAAACTTTAAAAATCTTCTTGTCAGAAACCACTGAACTGATTTCAATTTAACTTGGCAGGAATGTTCCTTTGGTTTCCCTCTACCAAGTTTGTTCAAGCTGTCATGATTCATCAAAAAAAAAAAAAAAAAAATGGCAGTTAGTGGGTAGGGCTTTATAGCGATATAAAACACTTTAAAAATCTTTTTGTCAGAAACCACTGGACCAATTTCAAAATAACTTGGCAGAAATGTTCCTTTGGTGACCTTCTTTCAAGATTAAGTCAAGTCATGATGTGTTAAAAAGAAAAAAACATGGCCTTGTGTGTTGGGGGGAGGGAGGGTGGGGGGTGCAGGGCTATAAAATTTATACATAAATCTTAGATCAGTGAACTTGGCTGAGTCTTCAACAGTAAGTATGCAAATTTGTTTGCTCAGGTGAGTGATATAGGACCATCATGGTCCTCTTGTTTGTTTTTGTCTTAAGATCTAGATAAGGTACTTATTTTCCACCAAAGTATGTTGATATTTTCTTATTTCGAAATCATACGTTGTTGGTACTCGTTAGAGGCACTTCTAATGGGTAACCATAACATGAAGAAATCAGAAAAAATGTTTATCAGGCTACTCCTCTTATTTGGAGCTATGACTCCACAAATACATTTGTTTTATTATATACTGTACTGACATTTTTCCTATTCTTCTACAAAAACACATGTTGTGGGTATTCATTGGAAGGTGCTTCCAATGAGATGCTTCTGATGAGTATCCACAGCATGTGTTTTCCTGGAAAAATATAGAGGATATTTACTCTTTTGATGTGAATACCGTAAATATTGTCATCGAGTGTAATGAAAACATCAGTATTTTCACGAGTGCGAAGCACAAGTGAAAATTTGGATGTTTTCATTACACGAAATGAAAATTTTTAAGGTATCCACTGAAAAAGAGTAAATTTTCTTTTTATCTTATTGTTTACATGCCTATGCGCATTTCTGACGTCATAATTAACGCCACCAAACAAAACATGAACGTCATGGCATTGATGTTCAGTGCTTAACATTAAAAATGCAGAAGAGACAAAAACAAAAAGTTTCGGCAAATCAAAATAAACTTGATGCCAAAACGTTCCTTACATTCTAACTAAGAAAATGCATACCAACACTTGACTGTTTAGTTCAGAAATCCTTTAGTTCCTATATATGGAATAGTATGGATGTGCATGCCGAATAGCCCCCTTTTTCAGCGCTGCCAGGTATATGATTGGCCCCCTTTTTTTAACAAAAAGTATATGAATGGCCTGATTTTTCTGGATTCCTGTGTGAAAGGCCCCATTTTTCTGACAGCCTGGTATATGTACATATTTTTCGCTCAGAGATTTTTCAAGGCTGCTTATCCTCTTGGTATTACATGAATTGACTGTGATATTTGTGTAATAACCAGCAAAAAAATGGATACAAAAAGTCAAAGGGCAGTACATTGTATATGAATAGGTCAACATTTTGGATGATCAAGTATATGAATGGGTCTGTTTTTTCGAAGGCCAGGTATATGAATGGGGTAGGTTTCGAAATATTGGCTCGCACACCCGTACCAAAATTACCCCTAAGTTACCCCCCCGAGAAATAAATTAATGTGTAGCTCCATACAAAAAAGGTGTTTTGTTTTATAGTTTCCTTATTTCCATGTGAAAACATATGATGTGGATACTCATTAGCTTTAACTCTTTCCCCACTAGAAATTTGTCGTCTGCTGATAAAATTTGCAAACAGTTTGGACCCAGATCAGGCCTGACAAAATGTCGGGCCTGATCTGCATCCAAACTGTTTGACACTCTGATCATATTCCTGAAAGATGTTTTTGAAAAAGTTAATTTTAAAAAAAATCCACAGATGACAAAAAAAAAAAAAACATGCAAAATTACCCAGCATGCAAAGAGTTAAGGATATTATCTACTGGTTAAAAGATGATTATGGTGTATGTCCTAAAAGTTCAAACACTTTATTTGAAACTTTTTTGGCTAAAATTGTGTTTTTTATTTGCAGTTGTTTCTTAAAATACTTAGTGAAATGCCATACAGTGTAGACCCTGATCAGACTGCTCCTGAAGGAGCAGTCTTATCTGGGCATGCACTGTTTGCATATGCCATTTTGTCAGAAACTTTGGTATACAAAATTTTAGGACATTTTACCATACCCATGATGACAGTACATAGATAAATAATGGGTTTAAAACTCTTGTTTATCTGTATAATCATCAAAATTAATCTGACAAATATGTCATGATTTCCAACTATCTAAATAATGTTATTCAGAACAAAAAAGAGATAGTGAATGCCATGGTAACCAGATATTTTTAGCTCGCCTGAGCCAAAGGCTCAGAAGGTGAGCTTATAGTATAGCAATGCTTTGTCTTTCATTCATCCATCCAGCCTCACTTTTGAACAAGAATATCTCTAAGGCCGGTTGGCCAATCTTGATCAAATTTCACAGGAACCATAACTGGGGTAAGGGATTGCCTGTATTAGGTTTTGGGGCAGATCTTTGGTTTCCGCAACAACCAAAAGGTCCATAGATATATATAATGGAAAAAATGTTGTCCAGGTGATAACGACTTCATTTTGATTGAATCTTCATCAAACTTGCAGATAACGAGGACAGGCATAAAATTTCGAACAAGTTCGATTTTAGCCCAGTTTCAACTATTGGCATGAAAGTTACCTGCCCTTGAGAGCCCCATAGACTTTGGAAAATGTTGTCCAGAGGAAAGCGATTTCATTTTTTATCAAATCTTCCTCAGACTTGCAGGTAATGAGGACAGCCAAAAAATCTTGGATGAGTTGATTTTTGGGGCACATCAGACTATTCACATGAGAGTTACTTGCCTTTTAGTCTCCTATAAACATAAAATGGGGAAAATATTGTCCGAACGATAGCAAATTCATTTTCAAACAGATCTTCATCAAACTTGTAGATAACAAGGACAGGCATTAAATCCCATACAACTTTAATTTTGACCCTGTTCCAACCATTGGCATGAGGGTTACCCTCCCTTGAGGGCCTCATAGACATAGAAGAATGTTGTCCTGACGATAGCGAATTAATCTGTGATCGAATCTTTATCAGACTTGCAGATGATAAGGACAGCCATAAAATCTGACAAGTTTTGGTCAGATCAGACTATTTACATGCGAGTTACTTGTCCTTTAGTCCCTCATAGACATATAATGGAGAAAGAATGTTGTCTGGATGATAGCAACTTCACTTTTGTTCTGATATTCATCAAACGTGCAGATAACCAGGACAGGCATAAAATCTCGGGACATTTGATTTTGACCAAATTTCCACTGTTGGCTTGAGAGTTACCTGCCCTTGAGGGCCTCATAGACTTATGAAAATGTTGTCCAAATGACAGCAATTTCATTTTTGATTGAATCTTCATTAGACTTGCAGGTAATGAGGACAGCCATAAAATCTTGGACTAGTTCAATTTTTGGTCAGATCGGACTATTATTCGCCTGAGAGATACTTGCCATTTAGTCTCCTATAGATATATAATAGGGGAAAATGTTGTCCGAAAGGTAGCGACTTCATTTTTGATCCTATCTTCATCAAACTTGCAGATAATGAGAACAGGCATAAAGTATCGAACAAGTTCGATTTTGGTCCAGTTTCAACTTTGGTATGAAAGTTGCCCGAGAGGGCCTCATAGACTTAGGAAAATGTTGTCCGGATGATGGGGTTTCATTTTTTATTAAATCTTCACCAGACTTGCAGGTTATAAGGACAGCTATAAAATCTTGGAAGCGTTTGATTTTGGGTCAGATCGGAATGTTCACAAGAGAGTTATTTGCTATTTAGTCTCCAAAGACATATAATGGGGAAAAAGATGTTCAGATGATAGCAACTTCATTTTATGATTGGATCTTCATTAAACTTGCAGATAATGGGGACAGACATAAAATCTTGGACAAGTTTGATTTTAGCATGGTTTAGACTATTGGCATGATAGTTGCATGTCCTTGAGTGTCCCATAGACTCGGAAAATGTTGTGCTGATAATAGCGACTTCGTTTTCATGGGAAAATGGTGTCTCCATGCTAGAGCATTCATTTTTGATTGAATCATCATCAAAGTTGCTGGTAATCCGGACTGGCATAAAAGTTCTGGCAAAACAGCATTTACTTCAACCCATTATAGTTGGGAGACCATTGTAGACGGAATAGACTCTCCCACACTATATATTGGAAGACTCTAATTTCAATTTTAGGTACATCCGGCTATGAGATTTAGATATTCCTAGAGAAAAATGGCTAAACTATTTGCAAACAGTGGATACCCTGATCAGACACCGCGTTCTGCGGCGTCTGATCTGGGTCTTCACTGTTTGCCAAGTACACTTTTATGGGTCTCCTGACTACAATGGGTTAATGATGTAACACTTTTTAATATTTTTGGAAATGTGACACTTCGCTATATTTAGCTTTTAATTATTAACTACGTAATTATGATATGACAAGTGTGCTCATGCATAATTATAGTCTCGGCTATAACAAATAAAAATTTTACTTAAAAAATATATATTTGGTTGTCATTTGACTGAAAATGTTTTCTAAAGTTGGCATGTTATTTCAAAATTCCTGGTCATTCTACAACAGAACTATCATGCTATTTGTCACCCCTTTTTTTCAACCGCATTATTACATTAAGCATATTTAGCTGTAGAAGATGCATGCTTTTTATCACCCCTTATTTTTCAACAGTTTTAATACATTGTGAACATCAAAAGGATTTATCCTCAGGCAAATAATTTTCTTGAAATGCCAAGTTTTATTTTCTTCAAAAAAATGATATAGAAAAAATATTTCAACATGACATCTGCTTCAGTTGTGAATGGTGCATTAAGGCTTGGTACTCTGCATAAAATTTTCAGCAGATGACATTTTGAAAAAAAATAAAAAAAAAATCTTATTTTTCTAAGAAAACAGGTTTTGACATTTCATGCAAATTGTCAAAATTTGCATGAAATGTCCAAACCCTTTTTTTTTTTTGAAAAAAAAAAAAAAAATTACATGTATTTCAATATGTTTCTGTTGAAAATTTTACCCAGAGTGCCAAGCATTAATTGAAGTGTTTTGTTTTCAGCCTGGAGATGTTATCAGTGCTAGACTAAGTGTCGCGTATTACATGGTGTATAATACATTTGGAATTCTAAATTTCCCTATAAAAAAATCTAGATTGCCTTCTTTAGTCTGTACATTTATGGTAAATCTCCACATCACGAAATGCAAACCACCTTCACAATCATAGTAGTTTGAATTAACCTTTATTGGACCACAAATAGGATGATATTTACATCTTTTCCCACAAAAAAGATTTGACATTTTGATATAAATTGTCTCCAATTTGCATGGAATGTCAAAACCTGTTTTCTGGGGAAAATGAGAGAAATATTTCAATATGTCGTCAGCTGAAAATTTTACCCAGGGTGCTAAGTTTTAAGTTACAGACATAAAAAATCTTCAAGGTCTTTAACATAGTTAAGTGTTCTCAGGGCAAATTCAACAGAGAATTTGATATTTTTGTTATGCTTAGCATGCTTTTTAAAAATTTCAGCAGATGACATTTTCAAAAAAAAATTCTTAATTTTTCCAGAAAACAGGATTTGACATTTCATGTAAATTGTCTCATTAGGAGAAATTGGATTTGATATTTCATGCAAAATGTCATTCCTTATTTTTGTAGAAGTAAAAAAAATATTACCTATTTGATGTCTGCTGAATTTGCCCAGAGAGTGGTAAAGGTTAAAGTAAGTTACACAGATGTAAAAATCTTCAGGCCCTTTATCCCATTTTAGACTGAATAAACTTCCCCACACTGTATAGTGGAAGAGTCCAATTTTAATTTTAGGTATGTCAGACTATGTAATATAGATTATAGATATTCCTGGAGAAAGATGACTCAATAATTTACAAACAGTGGAGACCCTGATCAGATTAAACATTCTGGCACATTTGATCTGGTCTCTCTCCCCCCCCCCACCCCCCCCCCACCCCCATCCCACCCTCCATTCCCCGTACCCCTTTCCTCCTCTGCCACTGCCACTCCAGCCAGTTGCCAATTACTCTTTTGGGAGTTTTCAGCCTAAATGGGTTAACCAAGTAAAGTGTTCTCAGGGCAAAGCAGCAGTCAACATATTTTAAGCAAATGTTTTCCAATAGAAAACTGATAGTAAGATAAGTCTCTGTCAGTTTGACTTTTCTAGTTGTCTCCCCTTACATAGTGGACAAATTGTATTCCATCACTTTTTTTCCAGTTGTCTCCCCTTACACAGTGGACAAAATTTGTAGTTGGGCTGTAACTTGACTGTAGAAAGGCTTAGATGCTACTTTGAATTAGAAAAGGACAACTCTTACTGTCTTTCCATTTCACTTATCTCCCAGTTGGATGCGCCGTCCAACTGGAGACCAGGAGGTCGCGGGTTCAACCCCTGCTGAGGTCGGCAACATTCTTTCGTGGAGATTGATCAAGAAATATTTTCTACGGTCATTCTCTCCCTTCTGCTGATTCAAGAAGGGCAGTTGTCATTTTCTGACGAAAGAATGTGCACAATACTGATTAACCGCTTAGAGGACTAAGCCTGCCCAGTAAACGTACGGCTAGGTAAACTGACCGCGCTCAACATTACCCCACTGGGTTGACTGGGCCGTAAAACCTCAACACAAACTTATCTCCCATTACTGGTGGGAATGGTTGGGTGGTATATGAAGTAGCTTTCACCATTGGGGCAGCCTATTGATTTGGCTGAATCCTTAACACTTTGCATGCTGGGTAAAAATTTCAGCAGATGACATTTTGAAATAGTATTCTTATTTTCTAGCAAATAGGATCTGATGCGTCATGCAAACTGTCTCCTTAGGATCTGATGCTTCATGCAAACTTGGAGACAGTTTGCATGAAGTGTCAGATCCTATTTTCTAAGAAAAATAAGAAAAAATATAACCACTTTGTTGTCTGCTGAATCTGCCCATAGCCTGGTAAGTGTTAAAGTGCTGAAACAAATTTGCAGCAGACGATTTTTTTTTTTTTTTGCTTTATTATTTTCCAGAGAAATATCTGCTAAACAGATGATTCACATGAAATGTCAAGTCTTATTATCTCTGAATCCCCCACCCTCCTAAAAAAAAAAATAATCAAAATGCCTTCTGCTGCAATTGTGATTAACACTAAGGATTAACCCTTGTCCTGCTGAACCCGGATATACCCTGTCTTTGCAAACAGTGTAGATCCAGATCAGTTGGCTTCTGAAGAAGCCAACTGATCTGGATCTGCACTGTTTGCCATTAAGTATATAAATTTATAGTAACAATCCGGATCAAGTAATCTGATTGGCTGAAATTTATAAGTGGGTGTGGCATCTTAATTTATTCAGCAGGACAAGGGTTAAGATGGGCCATGCAGAAGGCCTGAGTTGTTTTTGTTCTTTTATTGTCTATCATGTCATTTTTGTCTCTACCTACCCTAGGAGGTGGCTCAGCATAACTGAGATATTGTTGATAGATACAAGCAGGTGATGTACATGAAATATCTAGCCATAGTTTCTCAGAAAAATAAAGAATCTTTTACAATTTAGAATGTCATCTGCTACTGTGTTATGGTGCTTATCACTTTAATAGCAATTTTGGTAAAATTTTCAGCAGACAACATATTGAAATATTTTTCTTATTTTTCCCAGAAAACAGGATCCGATTTGCATGAAATACCAGATCCTGTGTTCTTGAAATATAAGAAAAATGTCATCATGTTGTCAATTTGTCATCTGCTGAATTTGCCCAGAGAGTGGTAAAGGTTAAGAGTTAAGGGTGAATTTAAATAGCAGCAGATGACATTTTTAGGTATTTTTGTTATTTTTCACAGAACATAAGGTATAAAATTTCTTTTAAAGTGTCTCTTGTGGAGACTATTTGAATGAAATGTCCAGCCTTATTTTCTGTGAAAAAAAATGCAAAAACATGTCACATATTTGTTGTCAGTTCATTTCCCAAGTGTGTCAGAGGTTAACCCTTACCACTCTAGGCATATTTTGTAGATGACATTTTGCAATATTTTCTTATTTTTCCACAAAAATAGACATTGACATTTCATAGGCTGACATTTCATGCAAATTGTGTCCTAGACAATTTGTATAAAATGCAAAGCCTATTTCCTGGGAAAAAAAAGATGACATTTTAAAATATTTTCTATTTTTTCCCCCAGAAATAGTTTCTTCAGTTTTACCAGGAAATAGGCTTTTACATTTCATGAAATGTTAGAGCCTATTTTCTGGGAAAAGAATAAGGAAATATTACAAAATGCCGTTTGCTGAAATTTTTACCCAGAGTGCTAAACATTAAGGATGAACAGGCTGGTCAGGACATGTACGATCTATGAAAGGTCTGTTTCCCATGAAGCTTCTTGACTAACAGGAAATGAAACCGATGGCTATCTTTGGAGTCAATTAGTGTGCGTAAGGTCTCAAAATGTCTGAATCAAATGTTGTTATGGTAACATTAAAATAAAACAGGACACAATCATCCTTTCACAGTTTAATCGGCTTACGCTTTTGAAATTCTAGTGCTTGAAAAATTAAAACCTAATTACTGAGTTTCCATTTTATTGTGATTTGTCTTCCAATCATGTTTCTCTACATGAGAAGGGATTATAGGTAGACAATGCTAAGGCTCCGCTTTTAGAGCTTGTAGTCCGTTACTACAAATAAGAGCCTAAGAACTCTCAAGAGTATACTACAATTAGCTCCAGATAATATGATAACACAGGTTGTGTCTCCCCTTAACCCCCAACCCCCCACCCCCCTCCCACTAGCCATGGGGAAGACACTGATTTTATTTTAAGCTTAACCATCTATTACAACTGCTTAACACTTAACACTCTGGGTAAAATTTTGAAATATTGTTCTTATTTTCCCAGGAAACAGGTTTTGATATTACATGCAAATTGTCTCCAATGGAGACAATTTGCATGAAATGTCAAAGCCTATTTTCTGGGAAAAATAAGAAAATTTCATCAATTTGTCGTCTGCTGAATTAGGACAGAGTGGTAAAGGTAAACTCCTCTGGAGTGATTTTCATATTAACCCTTGTCCTGCTGAATAAATTAAGAAGCCACACCCACTTCTAACTTTTAGCCAATCAGGTTACTTGATCAAGGTTGTTGATATAAATACACAGACGTTATGGCAAACAGTGCAGATCCAGATCAGTTGGCTTCCTCAGAAGCCTGAGGAAACCAACTGATCTGGATCTACGCTGTTTGCAAAGGCAGGGTATATCCGGGTTCAGCAGGACAAGGGTTAATGTCTCAGAAATCTTAATTATAATTATGTTTTGATGTGCAGAGCTCACAAGCAGCCTTGGTGGCTCAATTGGATGCACATCCAACTGGTGATCTGGAGGTTGCGGGTTCGACCCCTGCCAGGTCTGCAACATTCTGTCATGGAGATTTGATCATGAAATATTTTCTACAGCCATTCTCTCCCTTCTGCTGATACAAGAAGGGCAGTTTTCAGCTTCTGGAGAAAGAATGTGGACAATATTGGTTAACCTCTGAGAGGACTAAGCCTGCCCAGTAAAAGTGTGGCTAGGTAAACTGACCACCCTCAGCATGACTCCATTGGGTTGACTGGGCCGTAAAACCTCAACACAAACAAACATGCTGGGTAAAAAATTAAGCAGACAACATATTTAAATAATTTCTCTTTTTTATCCAGAAATAAGCTTAGACATTTCATGCAAATTGTCTTTTTAGGATTGTCCGATTGTCATCTGTTGAATTACGTAGCCAAGAGCATGGTAAAGTCATCTGTTGAATTAGCCAAGAGCATGGTAAAGGTTAAGTTACCCCACTGACCTGCTCAACCTACATAGTACCAGATAGCATTTTAATTAAATTTCATTTTTTTTTAGAAAAAGCGCTAAATATTTCATTAAATATGATTTTAATGAAATGTCAATTACATGCACTGTTTTCTAGGAAAATTAAAGAAATTATTAGGAATCTGTTTGTCTTCAGTACACTCTAGATTAAACCCTTAAAGAGCTAATCATAGCTACAGCAGAAGACACTTGGATGTATTTGTTTTTATTTTTCATAGAAAACAAGACTTGACATTTCATGTGAATTGTCTGCTAGGCAGACAATTCACATGGAATATTAAGTCTTATTTTCTCTGAAAAATGATAAAGTCAGATTTAGAATGTCGTCTTTGACTAATTTGTTTAGTACTTCAAGGGTTAAAAGAATAGATTCCAGACATTTATACCTTGTATCACACAAGATAGTTTTTTGGTCTACCAAAGATCATTTCTGTGCAGCAGGGTAGCACCAAGTGCAATATTTAATTTGATGCTTAGCATGCTGAGTAAAAATTTCAGCAGAACATTTAGAAATAGGTCTTATTTTTCCCAGTAAATAAGGTTTGACATTTCATGTAAGTGGTTTCCTAAGCAGACAGTTCACATGAAATGCCAACTATTATATCCTGGGAAAAATAAGAAAAATATCATCAATTTGTTGTTCGATGAATGTACCCTGAAAAGGTTAAAGGTTAATCAAATTAATCTTTAACACTTAGCTCTCCTGGTAAAATTTTTAGCAGACGGAATTCAAAATATTTTCCTTCTTTTCACAGGAAACAGGATTTATTCCTTAATATAAATTGTCTTCATTGGAGACAATTTGCATGAAATGTCAAATCCTGTGTTCCGGAAAAAAAACAAGAAAAATATCAATTTTCATCAGCTGAATTTAATCTGTACCGACTGAAATTTAATATCAGTATGAGGGCTGTTCAAAAAGTTTCTTGCCATACCCACTTCTGGTGGGTCTGTGCATACCAATATAAAAAGAAAGTAATTACGAGTCTTTCACTAGATTTCTGAAAAAAAGTTTAAAAGAATCTTCTGATTAAAGTGTTTCTTATATTGACCCTCAAACACAAGAAGGGTTGTTGAATTTTTAAACGTCTATCTAAATTTAACTGTCTTGCTTCTCTTTGACATTTCATTTCTCCTACACAACAACCCTCTGTGAATACCTGGGCCTGGTTGTTCAAAACTAACGATGTCGTTAGTTAACGATTCGTTAAAATTTACATCGAGTGATACGCAAATATGCTGAATTTTTTTGCTGAAAAAATGTGAGTAGCTTTTGCAGTGCAAAAGCTACTCACATTTTTCCAGCAAAAAATATCAGAATATTGTATACTGAATCTGCTAAAACAGTTAACGAAATGACCCTTAACGAGCTCGTTAAGCTAACGACGCTTTGAACAACTGGGCCCTGATTTACCAAAAGTATTGGGATGGACAGGCCTTCATGAGCAAACAATGTAGATGCAGATCAGACTGAAAAAGGTCGGGTCTGATCAGGATCTATGCTGTTTGCCACTCATCCAGCTGTTTTTAGATACATCAAAAAGTTGTAAAACTAGGGTAACTTGTTCAAATTTTAGGACAAGTAGGGTAAGGAGTTGTGTCTGCATTACGAAAACACGCCTATTCAAAAATATTTATAAATTCAGGACCAAAAACTGAAAGTTTTCAGATAAAAAAACTCCGATATTTTTCTTATTTCTGCTCAAAACATAGATTGTGGGTACTCGTTAGAACTGCCTCGCCGAGGCAGTTCTAACAAGTACCCACAATCTATTTTTTTGAGCAGAAATAAGAAAAATAATGTAAACCCCTGTAAACCCCAGTTTTACTATATTAAAGTGGGGTTTAAGGGGGCCAAAATTATATAGGCATGTTTTCGTGATGGAAAATTCTGAGATTATTTTGAGAAGTCTGAGTCATTCTTTTGCTTGCATTTTTTATAAGTCATATCACTTTGCATGCTGAGTAAAAATTTCATTAGACAACCTTTTGACATATTTTTTCTAGAAAATAGGATTTGACACTTCATGCAAATTGTCTCCTAAGGAGACAGTTTGCATGAAGTGTTGGATCCTGTTTTCCAGGAAAAATAAGAATATCATCAGTTTGTCAACTGCTGAATTTGCCCATAGCATGGAAAGTGTGATTGCTTCTTGCTAAATTATCATATACAATGTATGTTGAAATATGTACCCACTCGCTTGATTTGTATATATTTGGCAAAAAGCATTGTAACATGTTTCATGCCAATAAAGAATTTGTATGTTGTTTATGTAGTTATTGTATTTATACAATAAACAAGATGATGAAATCAATAACATCAATGGTATTGTCAAAGTACAAATTCTTATCTCCTATTGGAAAAGCACTAATACTCATTTGTCTCTATTCATTACATATAGTTTATGAGAAATACAGACAAAAAGATATGGTAAACATAGTTCAAGATAAGATAGGATACCACATGAATATTTTTCTTATTTCTCCATGAAAACATATGTCATAGGTACTTATTGAAAGTGCCTCGCAGAGGCACTTCCAGTGAGTAGCACAACATATGTTATCATGGTAAATAAGAAAAATGTCAATACTTTTGGTTGAAAATGCCGTATTTGGAACTATGGCAATATTATTCAGTAATTAACCATTTTTACTCTAAGTATTCAGGCTGTACCATACTTGTCCTTAAATTTGATCATGTCCTATTTACTACCTGTTAACCCTTCTCTTGCTAAACACGATATGCCATGTCTTAGCAAACAGTGTAGATACAGATCAGTTGGCTTCTGAAGAAGCCAACTGATCTGGATCTGCACTGTTTGTCATTAAATATGTGAATTTCTATCAAAAACCCAGATCAAGTAATCTGATTGGCTGGAAATTAGAAGTGGGCGTGGCATCTTAATTTATTCAGCATGACAAGGGTTAGGGTGTCTAAAACTGCTGGCATAGCTCTACATAAGATGAGCTATCAACGTAATATTTTTCTTGTTTCTCCATGAAAAAATATGTTGCAGTTACGCATTACAAGCATCTTGCTGAGGTGCTTGTAATGAGTACCCACAATATATTTTCATGGTACTTCTGATAAGTATACTCACAACATATACTAGGACCTCATGTAAGATGGTTCATTATAAGATGGTTTCAGATATAAGGGTTTAAAGGTGGGCCCCAATAAATGTTGTATCCAATCCAAAACATGGTCATTTTTCTATACAATCCATACATTTTTGGCCATTTTTCTTTACAATCTACACATTTTTGTTTGGCTACAACAAGGTTGTTAAGCTCGTAAATGAGTTTTTGCTTGGGATCCCACCAGTAGTGTTATAAGGGGGTTATGGTGTATGTTGTCATGGAGAAAAAAAATAAGAAAAATATCAATACTGTATTTGACCTAATTACCATACTGTGCGCTTACGGTAGGTTCTTCAAAATTGCTGGGAAAACTTGTGGTAAAATGTGTATCTGCTTATGAAAGGTACACTTTAAAAATAAGGATCAGCAAAGGACTAATTTGATGATGTTGATGCAATTCAAATGGATACCCACAATATATGCCTTTATGAAGAAGTAGATAAAAAGTACACAGGCTGTAATATGAAGACTACGGAATTGCTTGACTGTGCGCTTATAGGGGTGTGTGTAGTAATTAGGTCAAATACAGAAAGTAGTCAAACAAAACAGTTTAACCTTTAAAATTTTTTATTATTTTTAGAGAAAATAAGATATGGTTTTTCATGTGTTTTGTCTGCTAGGTGGACAATTCTCATGAAATGCCAAGCCTTCTCAGAAAGATAAAAATAATCAAAATGTCATCTGCTGCAGTCATGAATAGCACTTTAAGGGTTAACCCTTGCCATGCTGAATAAATTCAGATGCCATGCCCATATCTAATTTTCAGCCAATCAGATTACTTGATCCAGGTTGAAGATACAAATTTGCATACTTAATGACAAACAGTGCAGATCTAGATCAGTTGTCTTCTTCATTCTCTTCCTTCTGCTGAGTCAAGAAGGGCAGTTGTCAGTTTCTGGCAAAATTATAATGTGCACATACTGGTGAACTGCTTAGAGGACAAAGCCTGCCCAGTAAATGTGTGGTTTGGTAAATTGACTGTGCTCAACATGACCCCATTGGATTGACTAGGCCATAAAACATCAACACAAGCAAATTCTTCAGATGCCAACTGATCTGAATCTACAATGTTTGCAAAAGCAGGGCAAATCCAGGTTCAGCAGGACCAGTGTTAAAATTTTAGGTTAACTACTGTATTAAGGTAATCTATCCAAGTATTTTGAGTAATTACAGTATTTGAAGATAAGAACCACTTTCTTTAAAAAGTGAAAGTGTCAAGCCCATTTTAAAATTACTCTTTTTGCAATAATTAGATAGCAAGATACTTGATTTCTGTCCAACCTTGAGATGCCTTAACTTCATTGCTGAAATAAATATTCTAAGAGTTTCAAAGGGTTCTTATTAAATGCAGATTGTTGATTATCTTAATTGCTTGTTTTCTCCTTGGAATGAAACTTTGTGTACCATGTGGATGCGCTGTCCGACTGGAGACCAGGAAGTCGCGGGTTCAACCCCTGCCGAGGTTAGCAACATTCTTTCGTGGAGATTGATCGTGAAATATTTTCTACGGTCATTCTCTCCCTTCGGCTGATTCAAGAAGGGCAGTTGTCAGTTTCTGGCGAAAGAATGCGCACAATACTGGTTAACCACTTAGAGGACTAAGCCTGCCCAGTAAACATGTGGTTATATATAGGTAAACTGACCGCACTTGACATGACCCCATTGGGTTGACTGGGCCATAAAACCTCAACACAAACAAAGATCCAGATCAGTTGGCTTCTTCAGAAGCCAACTGATCTGGATCTACACTGTTTGCAAAAGCAGGACATATCTGGGTTCAGCAGGAGAAGGGATAACTACCAGTTGTTCAGGACCATTTTCCCAGCTTACATTCAGAGACAGTCCACCCACCAGTGCTCTCAGTGCTTTGATTAGACACATCACTAGGCAGTATAATAGGCTTTTTCAAAGTTGAGAAGAAGTATGGGAAAGAGTTAAGGTGTCTACATAGGGTAAATGATGTACATATATTTTTTCTCATTTCTACTGGAAAACTTATACTTTTAACTTTTATCACTCTCTGAGCAAATTCGTCAGATAGGCTTTGACATTTCCTACAAATTATCTTCTAAGGAAAATAATAATGGAAAAATATTTGAAATTGTTGTCTGCTGAAATTTTTACTAGCGTGCTAAGCATTAATGAGTACTCATGTTTGGAGACATCTTGCATGAAATATTTTATGGGAAAAATAAGAAAAATATTTCAGATTTTCATCTGCTGAAATTTTACCCAGCATGCTAAGCATTAATGATTACCACATATTACCATGTTTGACTGGAGAAATAAAAAAACAAAACAAAATTAGCCACAACAGACCTCAGTGCTTTTTCATTGAGAAAAGTTCTGTCTAGAACCATGAATTGATTGCAATCAGACCTTTATTGTGTCTAATGAGTGTTTAGACTGTCTCGGAAACATAAATGGGGAAATAAAAACACATTCACATTGACAAAGTTTTCTGGTAGAAATTTTAATGCTTAGCATGCTGGGTAAAATTTTCATTAGATGACATTTAATATATTTTTCTTATTTTTCCCAGAAAACAGGACTTGATATTTTTTATGCAGAAAACAAGATTTGACATTCCATTCAAATTGGCTCCAGTGGAGACAGTTTGCATGAACTGTCAAATCTTATTTGCCCAGAAAACAGGATTTGACATTTTTTTTCCCAGTAAAAAGGATTTGACATTTTATACAAATTGGCTCCATTGAAGACAGTTTGCATGAAATATCAAATCCTGTTTTCTGGGAAAATGAGAAAAAATATTTCAAAATGTTGCTGACTGAAAATTTTACCCGTCTCATGCTGAACATGACATGCCCTGTCTTAGCAAACAATGTAGATCCAGACCAGTTTGCTTCTGAAGAAACCAACTGATCTGGATCTGCACTGTTTGTCATTAAATATGTGAATTTCTATCAATAACCCGGATCAAGTAATCTGATTGGCTGGAAATTAGAAGTGGATGTGGCATCTTAATTTATTCAGCATGACAAGGGCTAATTATAAGCATTATGATGGGCATTTTGACCATTAAAGTGCTAAGCAAATTTGTAGCAACCAATATTTTGAAATATTTTTTCTTTTCTACAGAAAATATGTCAAGCCTTATTTTCTCTGAAAATAAATTCAAAATATCAACTGTACAGACAGTAGTTTAACCACCAATCAGAGCTACATGCAGCAAATAACAAATTGGAAATAGGTTTTTTATTACTTTATTTTTCAAAAAAGATAAGGTTTTTCATTTCATACAAATTGTATATCAGAAAATTCACATGAAATGTCAACCCTTTCTTTCTCTGAAAAGTAATTGTCATAAAATAGACTGTTGTCTGCTACAATTTTGCTTGGCCCTTTAACCCTTCTCTTGCTGAACACGACATGCCCTGTCAGCAAACAATGTAGATCCAGATCAGTTGGCTAACCTGGATCTGCACTGTTTGTCATTAAATATATAAACCTGGATCAAGTAATCTGATTGGCTGGAAATTAGAAGTGGGTGTGGCGTCTTAATTTATTCAGCATGACAAGGGTTAAGATTTAACATGTTAGTATAGCTCAGAAAATGGGGTTTCAGTTTTCACTCAGATTATCTTCCTTGGATATATGGCTGAAATGTCTGGTCTTGTATATTGAAAAAAAAATGAGAAAAGTTTTTCATTTTACACATACAGAGTACTCACGGATTGTAAAAAAAAAGTACAAATTATAATTAATTTTGATCTTCTCTGACGTCATCTTACTCCAGATATTCAATAATTGAACTATTTGTGAGCTTGAACATGCTGATCTTGTCAAGATTCTGATTATAGTTAATAGTTAGTCATAGAATGTTGTAACCATGGTCCTGCTGAAACCAGATATGACCTGCCTTTGCAAACAGTGTAGATCCAGATCAGTTTACATATGAAGAAGCCTACTGATCTGAATCTGCACTGTTTATCATTTCGTATTTGAATTTGTATCAACAATGTAGATCAAGCAATTTGATTGGCTGACAGTTAGAAGTAGGTGTGGTATCTTAATTTGTTCAGCATGACAAACGTTAGTAATTTTGATTCTCATTTCTGTATCTTCTCTGACTGTCATATATTACTTTCAGGCGAAAGAATGTGCACAATACTGGTTAACCGCTTAGAGGACTAGAGGGCTAAGCCTGCCCAGTAAACGTGTGGTTAGATAAACTGACCGCGCTTGACATGACCCCATTGGGTTCACTGGGCCGTAAAACACAACACAAACAAACAAACATATATTACTCGAGATATTCAGAAATCGAACTTTTTGTGATCTTGAGCATGCTGATCTTGTCAAGATTCTGATTAGTTAGCAGTTAGTCATAAAATGTTTTAATATACAGTAATAATCTGAAATATTGGGACAGACATGCATTGGCAAACAGTGTAAACCCAGATCAGATGCCACAGAATGTGGCATCTGATCTGGGTCTACACTTTTTGCCGCTCATCCAGCACTATTTTAGACTCAACAGCAGGTAGTAAAATAGACTTTTTTTTTAATTTAGGGAAAGTATGGTTAGGAGTTAAGATGTCCCAATACTTAGGGTAAATACAGTATATTCTGATGGTAGTAGACTGGTAGTAAGTAAACTGCAGGTAATAGCTGCTGTAATTACAGCATACTGCCTTTTCCCTCATCCTCCTCTATTTCTTCTTTTCCACTTCTCGACTTGCTCTTCTGTCCCTTTTCTCTCCACTATGAAAATACTCCTATTCAAATATATAGAAAATTTCACCTCCAGAAAAAACTGAAAATTTTCAGATAAAAAAACTCTGATATTTTTCATATTTCTGCTCAAAACATAGGTTGTGGGTACTCATTAGAACTGCCTCAGTGAGGCAGTTCTAACAAGTACCCACAATCTATGTTTTTGAGCAAAAATAAGAAAAATAATATATACCCCTGTAAACCCCAGTTTTACTATATAAAAGTGGGGTGTAAGGGGTCAAAATTCAATATAGGCATGTTTTCGCGATGCATTTACTGTGAATAGAAACAAAATGATTCATCGGGGTTAAGCCATTGTAGACTGAATGAACTCCCCCATACTACATATTGGAAGATTCTAATTTCGATTTTAGGTAGCTGATTGAGATCTTCCTAGAGAAAAATGGTTGAACTATTCGCTTAAGTGGAGAACCTGATCAGATGCTGCATTTTGCAGCCTCTGATCTGGGTCTGCACTGTTTGCCAATTCCCCTTCTAGGGGTATCCAGACTACACGAGAACTCAAAGCTCTTGAAGTTTTATCCATCGTTGTTGTGCAGATTTAAAATGCTACCATGCACTTGAGGCACATGGAGGCAGTGTCAGTTGTGTTATGTTCATGTATTTGTACAGCCTTGCTTTCTGTCAGTCCTGGCCCCATTATATTCAACCCACAGCATGTCAAGTATGAGCTAGGTGTACTATTTGTTTGAAATTTTCTCGGCCTAAG
Organism: Anodontia alba; assembly: GCA_964016985.1. Lineage (NCBI taxonomy): Eukaryota > Metazoa > Mollusca > Bivalvia > Lucinida > Lucinidae > Anodontia > Anodontia alba. Next base: position 37,380,093 of record OZ024829.1, read on the forward strand.
CGGGGTTTGAACCCACAACCTTCGGCTTGCAAGTCAAGAGTGCTGATCACAAGGCCACCCAGCCTACTTATGTCCATCAATCCTTATTCCTTGCTATGCTGAATAAATTAAGATGCCACATCCACTTCTAATTTTCAGCCAATCAGATTCTTTGATCCTGGTTTTTGATATAAAGTCACATTCTTAACAGTGCAAGTCTAGACCAGTTGGCTTCATGCCATGTCCACTTCTGATTTTCAGCCTCTCAGATTCTTTGATCAGGTTGTTGATACAAATTCACATACTTAATGACAAACAGTGTAGATCCAGATCAGTTGGCTTCTGAAGAATCCAACTGATCTGAATCTACACTGTTTGCGAGGCAGGGCATATCCTGGTTCAGCAGGACCTGGGTTAAACTAACTTATTGCATAAAAAGCAGTGTCGCACGTTATTAACAGCTGTGCATTAACCGGCAAAAAGCCATGTATTAACAAGGCAATTCACACACTGTTAATGCATGGCTGCACAACTTTCAATATGCTCGTACCAGGGCCACAGAATTGCTGCCGTCACAAGATGTGTACTGCCGTGCCCTCGAATGAGCATAGTCTGTGGACATAGGTGAAAAGGCGAAACAAAATAGTGCTAAAATAACGTGAAATGGAGCAAATGTTTTCAGTTTTTATGCAATCATAGCAATTTAACATGGTTTTTCAATGCTTTAACATTCGCCATGTCCCGTGGGAGGTGTTGAAAACCGAGGCCAAAGGCCTCAGTTTTCAACACCTCCCAAGGGACCTGGCAAATGTTAATGCATGAAAAACCATGTTTGATCCCTATATTGATATAGGAGGTATTTGGAGGTATTCAGAAGCAATATCTACTCAACTAGTATTGCTTTTGAATCTCTCAGGTTTTATATGCCTAAAAGGAATTGCTGAGATAGCAATTCAAGCACCTGTGAATAAATGAACAATACATATTCTGTTGTGCTATATTTATCCAATATATTTGATCTGGATTGTTGATGTAAACTAACATAACTAATGGCAAACAGTGCAGATCCAGATCAGTTGGCTTCTGAAGAAGCCAACTGATCTGGATCTACACTGTTTGAAACGGCAGGATATATCCAGGTTCAGCATGACAAGGGTTAAGACTTTCATTTAACCCTTAACTTCCTGTGATTAAGCAAACAGTGCAGACCCTGATCAAACACTGTTTGCCAATGTCCGGCAGTCCAGGTTTTGCAGATAACTCTCTTGTTCAGCACTCTGACATCATAGTGACAAGAGTAGCATGGCTATAAATAATCATTATTACATTTTCAGCGGTGATTTACTGAGATTTCTCAGTGAATTATAATCGATAATTCGCTCGGTGAATTATTTCATTTCGAAGGTTTTGACGTCATAATTGCTAGGCGACGTTGCTGACATTGTTGGTAACAACAATAACAATAGCTGGCGTTTACGGAGAAATAATTCACGAGTGTTCTAAGGCTTTCATGTAAAAACTCGTTCGCTTCGCTCACTCGTTTTTTACGCGCAAGCCTTAGAACACTAGTGAATTATTTCTCCGTAATCGATCAAAACAAACAAATAAACTCTATTTATTTGGATTTTGTACAAATGCGCAGTTTGATTCCATTGGTCAATGATAATCATGTGGAGAGCTACCTTAACCCATTGTATACTGAATGACTGTAACTCCCCCACACTATATATTGGAAGAGTCTAATTTTGATTTTAGGTTTATCTGGCTTTGTGATTTAGATATTCCTACAGAAAAATGCTTGAACTATTTGCAAACATTGGAGACCCTGATCAGATGCCATGTTCTGCGGCGTCTGATCTATATCTGCACTGTTTGCCAGTAACCTTTTACGGGTCTCCAGACTGCAATGGGTTAAGGAAATTTTGGTGTATTAGTATACTTAGGCTAGATTGTAAACATTCGACCCAAAAATATCAAAATTTTGGGGTTGATAAAAAATTCTTATCCAGGGCTCTGTTTACACACTTGTGGTCAGTACTTGTACTGCTGGACGTCATCTGCTCTGTTTTGATTTCTGACAGGAGATGCCAGAAAGTATGGCTAACATGAATGACTGGCAGGATTTCAACATTGTGTGAATAGCAGCAATTATTCTGGCTGAAGAAGTCTGTGGCATGTGACACTTTGCCTGTGGGTCAAGGTTGGAGAAGTTCCAGGTATGATATGGACAGTTATGTCATTACTGCTAAAGCATTAAATGCTAAGCAAAATTGTAGCAGACAAGATTTTTATTTATTTATTTGTCTTTCTGTTTTTGGTTGTTGTTTTTTTTTCATTATTTTTCAGAGCAAATAAGACTTGGCATTTTCATGAATCATCTTTTCGGATTCACATGAAATGACAAGCTTTGTTTGCTCTGAAAAATTTAAAAAAACATAAAAAAAAGAGAAAAAAATCAAAATGAAATCTGCTAGAGTAGTGATTAGCACTTTAACACTTAGCACTTTGGGTAAACTTTTCAGCAGACGATACTTTGAAATATTTTTATAATTTTCTCAGAAAACAGGATTTAACATTTCATGCAAATTGTCTCCAATTTGCATGAAATGTTAAATCCTGTTTTCTGGGGAAAATATGAAAAATATCAGCAGTTTGTTGTCTGTTGAATTATCCCAGAGAGCGGTAAAGGTTAAGGGTTAATGGTTTGATACCATTCTTACTGGTTTGGTGCATACAGGCCCCCTAGGGCCTTTAAAAACCTTTAATTTACTTGACATCCTTTAAAACCTTTCATTTAGCTGAAAAACCTATAAAAACCTGTATTTTATTAAGAAAACCTTTATTTTTAGCCATTTAGTAGTGCTGTGTCACATTCAGAAAAGAGTATCATTTTAGTTGCTATCATGTAAATTATTGATGTCTGCCATTGACAAAACAGCTATCTGAGACAGCAGATGATCCAGTTGTGAAGAAAACAGAAGGTCATCACGAAAACATGCCTATATAATTTTGACCCCCATAAACCCCACTTTTATATAGTAAAACTGGGTTTTATAGGGGTATACATTATTTATGTTATTTCTGCTCAAAAACATAGATTGTGGGTACTTGTTAGAACTGCCTCGATGAGGCGGTTCTAATGAGTACCCACAATCTATGTTTTTAGTAGAAATATGAAAAATATCAGAATATTTTATCTGAAAATTTGTCATTTTTTGGTGGTAAAATTTTCAGTGTATTTGAATAGGCGTGTTTTCGTAATGGAACTGTTCAACTCATGGCAGTGTATGCTGTGATGGCAGGTTTTAACAGCATGGAATCTGGAAATGTGGGGAGAAAATTAACCTGTTTTTGCTCTTTATTTTGTTGAAAAATTTGCTGGAAAAATCTGTATTTGACCAAAAATAGCCTACCGGTATATAAAACCTTTATTTTCAAAAGCCCCTGTTAGGGAGCCTGTGCATATTGTAATCATGTTACTCCCTACCATTGTATCCTAAACTTTTAATGCTTAGCTCTCTGGGTAAAATTTTCAGCAGACAACATTTTGAAATATTTTTATATTTCCTAGAAAACAGATTTTGACATTTCATGGAAATTGGAAACATTTTTCTGGGAAAAGTAAGAAACATATCATTAACCCAGTGAAAATACCAAAATCACATGCACAAAATAGCACATCTTCAGACCATGCCCAAATATCTCCAAAGTTCCAAAATGTCCAGTCAAAAACTCTTGAAGGAGTTGTACATACAAGATACCCACCCTCTTGTGTGAGGAACCTGAATAATGGGAATATAAGAATCCATCATGAGTGTCCATCCAGGATAGGAAAATCTCACCCGAGGGGTAAGAATTTCAACCAGGGACAAGGCTTGCCAAGTCCCTGGTTGAAATTCGTTCTTGTCCCTGGTTGAAAGTCCTACCCCTAAGGAGAGATTTCCATATCCTGCATGGACTGGCTCATGGTGAATTCCTTCTCTCCCACCTTTAAGTGGATTGTTCCTAGGACCAGCGTGGTCATGTGATATAGAAGTTTCTCACATGGGCAAAAAGCCTATGTCTCATATAGGCAAAGGTGATAGAAACCTAAATCCGCATCCTCCAAATTTCCTAGAAAATATGGTGGACAAACTGTATTTTCCAGCCTGTCACTCTAATCTGTAGTTTCATGTTTTAGCATGCTAGGTAAAAATTACAGCAGACGACTTCTTAAGCCTTGTCATGCTGAATAAATTGATATGCCATGCCCACTTCTAATTTTCAGCCAATCAGATTGCTTGATCCGAATTCTTGCTACAAATTCATATACTAAGTGGCAAATAGTGCAGATCCAGTTGGCTTCTTCAGAAGCCAACTGATCTGGATCTACACTGTTTGCGAAGGAAGGATATATGCGGGTTCAACATGACAAGGGTTAAAATATTTTTCTTATTTTTCGAGAAAATAAGCTTTAACATTTCATGCAAATTGTCTCCTAAGGAAACCCAGCTGAGAGAGTACAGAATGCAAAATCTGATCAGGTCTATACTGTTTGTGACTTATCCAGCAGGTTTAAGACACTTTTGGTTGTGCTGATCCTGGTCCTCTTTGTGGTTTCCTTGTATTCTGGCATTAACCCTTCTCTTGCTAAACACAACATGCCCTGTCTTAGCAAACAGTGTAGATCCAGATCAGTTGGCTTCTGAAGAAGCCAACTGATGTGGATCTGCACTGTTTGCCATTAAATATGTGAATGTCTAGCAAAAACCTGGATCAAGTAATCTGATTGGCTGGAAATTAGAAGTGGGCGTGGCATCTTAATTTATTCAACATGACAAGGGTTAAGCCTTTGTTTTGTTTCAGCACAGCGTTTTTGATTATATGTGTTTCAGTGTGATGTTTCCTAGATGAGGTAGAGGACCCCTATGTGGACAGAACATATATTTGTAATTTGGAGCTGAATCAGAATTAACCCTTGTCATGCTGAATAAATTAAGATGCAACACCCATTTATAAATCTCAGCCAATCAGATTCCTTGATGTAGATTGTTGATACAAATTCAGATACTAAATGGCAAACAGTGCAGATCCAGATCAGAAGCCAACTGATCTGGATCTGCACTGTTTGCAAAGACAGGGTATATCCGGGTTCAGCAGGACAAGGGTTAACATATCATTAAATATGGCACACATGCTAATATTTTTGCTGAAAAAATGTGAGTGCATTTGCAAAAGCTACTCACATTTTTTCAGCAAAAATATCTGTGAATTAGATATTGTACTTACTAGAACAGTTAACATTTTGACCACTAAGGAGCTCTTTAAGCTAATTATGCTTTGAATGACTAGGCCCTGTTCTTCACGATTGTGGCATTTCCTAGGTATCCTCACTTATCTTTTAGGTCAAACTTTAAGATAAGTATGTTAACCCTTGTCCTGCTGAACCCAGATATACCCTGCATTTGCTAGCAGTGTAGATCCAGATCAGTTGACTTCTGAAGAAGCCAACTGATCTGGATCTGCACTGTTTATTCTTTAGTATGTGAATTTATATCCACAATCTGGATGAAGTAATTTGATTGGCTAACAATTAGAAATGGGTGTGGTATATCAATTTATTCAGCATGACAAAGGTTAAGGAGTTAAGGTTTCCAAAAATAATATTTCTGTTATGATTAGATTTTTTGCTCAAAACTGAATACAATAAAAATGGCTTTTACCCACCTGAGCAAAAGAGCAAGAGGCTGATTATCAGTTTTTCAGGTATTTCTATATAGTAAGCAGGGAACCAGCAAAGTACTGTAACAGCAAAGTATTGGAACAGATAGGCCATTGCAAACAGTGTAGAATGTGGCATCTGGCAGCAGGGTCTACACTATTTGCCATACACACAACAATATTTTAAACATGTCAACAGGTAGTAGAATGGACTATTTCAAATTTTAGGACAAGTATGGTAAGTAGATAATGTGCCCCAATACTTATAGTAAATCTGGTTATGCAAATAAGGCGAAGTTTCCTTAATTGCCATCTGTCATAAAAGATGTCACTACTTAATTGATAGCTTTTGAGATCTGTACTTCAGCATGCCAGGGCCTCAAAATTCTAAGCACCGTCTGCACATTGGTAAAAACTGTTACCAACGAGTTGTTTGTCCTTTTGGCCCCAAGTCAAAATGGCCAAGGTTGGTTTAGCCCTGGTTTGTTACGGTGTGTTTTAGTCGTTTGTTTCAGCCAAATATAGTATACAACCGACTGCATTAGGGTAGGGATTCATAGGCCTTAATTGGTTGAGCTTTTCGACCAACTTTTTTTAACTGCCGATAGGATCTGTTTATGGATGCATAGGACATAGGTAAGATGGAGTCTGCGTATGTCTTGCAGCAGGGAAATATTCACTCACGATAAAAGATTTACCTTGCCGCAGTTTATGATTAGCACTCAGCAATGTATGGATTGCAGACTGGAAATATTAGTACATGATAAATGATTTTCTTGCCACAGTTTATGATTAATACACAGCAACATATGGCTTGCAGCAGGGAAATATTATCGCAAAGATTACCTTGCTATAGTTTATGATTAGCACACAACAAATATGGCCTGCAGCAGGGAAATATCATTGCACAACAAAAGACTACCTAACTGCAGTTTGTGGTTAGCTCACAACAACGTATGGCTATCAGCAGGGAAATATATGCATACAATAAAAATTACCTTACTGCAGTTTATTATTAGCATACAACATTTTATGGCTTTCAGCAGGGAAATCTTAGCACATGGTAAAAGATTACCTTGCTGCACTTTATGATAAGCATACAACAATTATGGCTTTCAGCAGGGAAATATTAGCACACAAAAGATTACCTTGCTGCAGTATAAGATTAGCATGTAACAATGTAAATAACTAACAATAAAAGATTACCTTACTGCCATTTATGATTAGCATACAACAATGTATGTCTTGCAGCAGGGAAATCCTAGCACATGGTAAAAGATTAACTTGCTGCACTTAGTAAGTAGCATACAATGTATGGCTATCAGTAGGGAAATATTAGCACATCATAAAAGATTACCTTGCTGCCGTATATGGTTAGCATATAACAACGTAATTAACACAGGATAAAAAAAATACCTTACTGCTGTTTATGATTAGCATACAACAACGTATGGCTTGCAGATGGGAAATCTTAGCACATGGTAAAATATTACCTTGCTGGACATTATGAGTAACATACAAACAACAACATATGGCTATCAGCAGGAAAAAATTAGCACACAATGAAAGATTATCTTGCTGCAGTATATGATTAGCATAAACAATTATGGCTTGCAGCAGAGAAATATTAGCACATGATAAAAGATTACCATGCTGCAATTAATGATTAGCATACAATGTATGGCTATCTGTTGGGAAATATTAGCACACACTAAAAGGTTACCTTTCAGCAGTATACGATTAGCATATAACAACTTATGGCGTGCAGCAGGGAAATATAAGAACATGATAAGATATTACCTTGCTGCAATATATGATTAGAATAGAACAAAGTATGGCTTACAGAAGGAAAATATTAGCACACAATAAAAGTAGCACACAATAACATCAGCTTGCAACAGGGATGTATTAGAACATGATAAAAGATTACCTAGCTGCAGTTTATGATTAGCACACAACAAATGGCTTGCAGCAGGGAAATATTAGCAGACGATAAAAGATAACCTTGCTGCAGTATATGAATACCACACAACATACTATGACTCGCAGCAGGGAAATATTAGCAAATATTACAAGCTTATCTTGCTGCAGTATATGATTAGCACACAACAATGTGTGGCTTGCAGAAGGGAAATATTAGCACACAATAAAAGATTACCTTGCTGCAGTTTACGACAAGCATGCAACAGTGATTACCAAGATACAGACTCTCAGTATACAGTCAAACTTAGATGGCTCGAAACCCTTTGGGACCATGAAAATTTATTCAAGACAGCTTTAGTTCGAGCCTCGGAAGGTTACTATTAGTGCCACACCAGGAGGCACAATGGAGATAATTGTGGGATATCTTTTCAGTGTTCTATATTTTAAATGTATGTTGTGTGTACTCATTAGAATTGCCTCATAGAGGCAATTCTAATGAGTACACACAGCATAAAATTACAAGATAAATGAAGAAAATCTCCCTAAATTATCTGTATATCGTATTTGGAGGAAATCCTTGTGGACTCTAGAACATGTTTGACTCATCCATGGTAAACGAGCCATCGGGGTTCGAGCCACTGAAGTTCTACTGTATATAGTATTTGTATGGTATGGTTCTTAGCAACCTTTTAGTAGTATATATATATATAAGTACAATTGATTTTTTTTTATTTGTACTACATCACTGAGTAATTTAAAGTATGATTTTTCAGAGTTTTGATTACACCAACTAGACCATAGTTATTGTGTTATTTTTAGCAAGTTTGTTAGTTTGTTACATTATTTATGTTTGTTTGTTTGATAGTTAATTTCTAAAATTTTCTTTTGCTTGGTATTTTTCATTTTCTATTCATTTCCCATTTTGCACCATTTGCCATGGAAAGAATGACTCTTGATTAGACAATGTGGACAAAATCTCTTTCTAAAATTCTTGAATGGCAAAATTAAGCCTCATCTAATAGAGACAGCGCTGAAGATCAAATACCATTATACTAAATTTGATTAGTGGGGCTGGGGCTTGACAGCTAAAAGTGCTCCAAGCCAAAAAAAAAAAAAAAAAAAATCACTACATTGAAAAAAGGGCTGAAAAGATGGCAAGCTTTTTGAAAAGCTTAAACTTGTGGTTAATAGTGTTCAAAGTGATGAGCTTCAAAGCAATACAATATTGCATGCTATTTCCGACTGCTCAGTGTCAAAAGACAAGTTGGGCATTGTTGAATTGCTTTTTTCATTAATATAAATTGATAAATTTTGGAACCTGGTTTCCTGTTTTTACCAAATTAATCCTCTCCTTTGTGATTAATGTTCAAATTATATGCATATTGCACTGTCTGTTTACCAGTACAAAATCTTCATTTTCCTTAACATATTACAAAGCAGTTGCAACTTTAGCACAAAAGGCCTAAAACCTCCAATAATCAAACCATATTAATCTTTGTTCATCTGTGATATTATGATCATCATAAAATGCAGATGTAACCTTTGGGTTTTCTGGATTATTTCTCTTTTGTACTGAGAATTCATCAAAACAAAATAACAAAATAACAAAATGGAAAAAAAGAGTGCAATAAGAGTGAGGAAGAGTCTAATCGATACATTGCTACAAATAATTGAAGGAATGTAGGGATCCTTTGGAAATACAGAACAAATTAAAAACAGAAAACAGCAAACTTGGTTTGTCCGAATCTGTTCATGAGGAATAACGAAAAGAGTACAACATCCGTCAAGCCACGAGCAGCTTTGAGCAGAAGTCTATTTTCACATATAATATATAAGTCTATTTACTCCAGTAGTTCTAAAACAGCCATGAAATTAAGCCTCAAATTGCTAATCACAACAGCAACAGGCACATTTTGATTTTGTTTTTTTTTTTGTTGTTGTTTTTTAGAGAAAATAAGGCTTGACATTTCATGTGAATTTTCTAGCAGACAATTTGGATACCAAGTCTTATTTTCCCTGAAAAAAAAAAATGAAAAAAATGATAACTTTGTCTTCTACAAATTTCCTTAGCTCTTTGATGTTTAGCATGCTGGGTAAAATTTTCAGCAGGTGACAAATTGAAATATTTTTTTTTTTTTAATTTTACCCAGAAAACAGGTTTTGACATTTTTATGCATGAAGTGTCAGATCCTATTTTCTGAGAAAAATAAGCACAATATCATCAGTTTTTCATCTGCTGAATTTGTGGTAATAGTAAGGGTTAAATAATATCAGCACAGTACAGATATATGAGGTGATGCCTTATAGCCTACATACTAGCTCTTAACCCTTGTCCTGCTGAATAAATTAATAAGCCATGCCTACTTCTAATTTTCAGCCAGTCAGGTTACTTGATCCAGATTGTTGTTATAAATTTGCATGCTTGATGGCAAACAGTGCAGATCCAGATCAGTTGGCTTCTTCAGAAGCCAACTGATCTGGATCTACACTGTTTGCAAAACCGGCACAGTGGCTCAGTGGTAGAGCGTCCGCTTTGTGACCGGGAGGTTGCGGGTTCGATCCCCGGCCGGGTCATACCAAAGACTTTAAAAATGGTACTAGCTGCTCTTTCGCTTGGCGCTCAGCATTAAGAAAGTAGAGCTAGAACTGGTCAGCTCAGTGTCAGTATAATGTGACTGGGTGGAATATCATGTCAAAGTGTCTGGGGCGTGATATTTCAGTGAGGCAGCACTCTAAAAGTGAGCATTGAGCTCCCTGCTACATCCAGACACCGTCGCGATATGACTGAAAAAGGTTGAAAGCGACGTTAAGCCCAAATCAAACAAAACAAAACTGTTTGCAAAACAGGATATATCCGGGTTCAGCAGGACAAGGATTAACCCATAAAGCGCCAATCACAACTGCAGCAGACGACAATTTTTTTATTTATTTTTTTTAATTTTTCAGAGAAAACAAGTCTTGACATTTGATGTGAATCGTCTTCTTGGCAGAGGATTCACATGAAATGTCAAGAGTTGTTTTCTCTGAAAAATAAAAAAAAAAAAAATTTTGAATGTCGTCTGCTACAAATTTTGCTTGGCGCTTTAAGGGTTAACAACATCTGCAATTGCAAAATGTTCTGGAGGAGGGCTTTGGGTACAGAGTGTCACCTGGTTTAGGTATTTCATACACACCAGATAAGGAAATCCTGGATTTTACCCTGGGATAGAAATTCTTATCCTATCCAGATTATCCTACCCTGGTTATCCTATCCAGAATTTTCAGCTGTTTGAAGAATAGATAAAATTGGTGTATGACTCACTAAGGGAGGTTATTGTCTTGGTTCAATGGGTAACATTATTTAGTGAAAATGCTAAGATTTGTATTTTAGTTTTAACCCTATGCAGGGTAAAAGAATCAGCAAATGACATTTTGAAATATCTTTCTCATAGCACTAGTTAAGGCGCTTTTTTTCAATCCAAAAGTATTGATATTTTTTTCATTTCTCCACAAAAACATATGTTGTGGGTACTCATTAGAAGCACAACATATGTTTTCGTGGAGAAATAAGAAAAATATATACTGGATACCCTCCCTTATCTAGACCTATGCTTTCTTATTTTTCTCAGAAAATAGGCTTTAATATTTCATACAAATTGTCTCCTATGGTACTTTACATTTAACACTTAGCAAGCTGGTTAAAAATTTCAGCAAGTGACAATATTTTTTTTATACAATTTTTTTTTTCAGAAAATAGGCTTTGATATTTCATGCAGTTATTGTCTCCTAAGTTACTTTATTTTAAACATTTAGCAAGGTGGGTAAAACTTTCAGCTGATGACATCTTGAAATATTTTTTTTATTTTTCTCAGAAAATATCTATAGCTTTGATATTTCATGCAAATTGTCTCCTAATATACTTTTTTTTAAACACTTATCAAGCTTGGTAAAATTTCAGTAGCAGACATATTGAAATATTATTCTTATTTTTCTCAGAAAGTAGGATTTGATATTTCATGCAAATTATCTCCTAAAAAGACAATTTGCATGAAATACCAAATCCTATTTTCTGGACAATATAAGAAATACAATGTCATGTTTGTCATCTGTTGATTTCTATCCATAGCGTGCTTAGTGTTAATGCACTTTTGGGGTAACATTCACAGTTTCCAGATTGCTCCATTAAGTGGCTGCACTCAGACTACAGATTCAACACTCTTTCATTATATTTATCATTTGCATGCATGCAGCTGCTATGTAATAAAAGTTGTCCAGATTAAAGACAAGAGTTTTGATGCACTGCATGCATGATCTAATTGATGCACACAATTTGTTTGCTAGCAACAGGGTACTAGGTGAGGTGATAACTAGTGTTTATTTGGTCGCTATGATCAACTATGGAGAAATAATTGCCAGGCTATATAGCACATTAAATAGCTCATCAGATTGTAGATCAAGGTTAAAATCCCAGCTTGACCAGATAACTTTCGTGGAGATTAATCATGAAACCATTTCTGTGGTCATTCTCTCCATTACGCTGATTCAAGAAGGGCATTTGTCAGTTATTGGTGCTGGGTCAAAAAAGGATACCAACTTTCAGGTTGCACAGTTAGCCCAGGAAAGCCCACATATTTTAAATGGTGCCTCTATCTTTAGTGGCAGATGTCCAGCCTTCACCATGAAACCAGTATTGAACAGTTCAACCAACCGTAAAGGTATACACATCGTTTTTGTTTTTTCACGTGCAATCAATGCACAGGTACATGTGGTATACATACGAGTATAAAAACTTTCCCTATTGAAAGTCGTATGTGTATAAATTAGGGATAACACCTTACAATTCATGGTTTTTAAATGGTAACATGGCGAGACTTTCCCAAAATCAGCGTTTACAAGCAGTTGGGATGGTGGAGGCCGGTTTACGCCAGTATGACGTAGCTGTGCGCTTTGGTGTGACATGCTACGATAACTAGATTTCTTACTCGTTACAGATTGTATGGGACTGTAAACGATCTTCGATGGTCTGGTTATCCTCACGTTACAACAGCTAGACCGGATCAACATATTCGGACGTCACACCTACGTAACCGGCTCCAAACCGCCGTTGCAACCACTGCCGTAACTCTTGGTTGGACGAACAACAGATTCAGTGCACAGACAGTGAGGAACCGACTCGCAGAATGTGGCATCAAATGCATGCGTCCTTACCATGGTGCTAACGCAACGTCATCGATGTGAACGTATGAATTGGGTATATTAGCGTCAAAGTTGGACCAGACACCAATGGAACTCCATCTTGTTCACTGATGAGTTGCAGTTTTGCCTTCAGAGGATAGATCGACATTCCTGGGTCTTCCGACATCGAAAAGAACGCTTTTCCGATGCCTGCGTACATGTCGATCGCTTTGGTGGTGGAAGTATCATGGTATATGGCAGTATATCATTCAACAGCTGCACGCAGCTCATCATTGTCAATGAGAACCTTACAGGACAATGTTACTGAGATGAGATCCTGGCCGCTGTGGTTGTTCCATACTTAAATGTCAAAAGGAACATCACAATCTTTCAACAGGACAATGCCAGATGTCATACAGCACGTGTCTCAGCTGACTACCTTCAGCAACAGAACATTGATTTACTGCCATGGCCCACACGTTCACCTGATTTGTCACCCATGGAGCATTTATAGGACACGCTTGATCTACGCGTTAGACAACGTCAGCCACAGACCCTGGGTGATCTGCATAACTTTCTGGTAGAGAAATGGAACCAAATCCCTCAGCAGCAGATTAAAACATTGATTAACGCCATGTGACATCGTTGTTTGGCAGTGCGAGACACTGACAGAGGCCATACAAATTATTGACATTTTGTGATTTTGGCAACATACCCCAGAGTGACAAAACGTGATGGTGACGCCAAAGTTTTTAAATCAAACTGAACAATTCTTACATGAAATAATCTGGGTATGACAAAGGATTAATTATTTTCATACTTTGAAATTGGTTTTATTCGAAATATGAAAAATATGGAATTAAATTTCAGGTATAGGAACTTTTTCGACCTAGTATATAACACTTATGCTGGGATCCAAAGTAAAAACACAAGCATGACAATCCAATCCAAAATGTATAAATTACATAGAAAAATGACCATAAATGGTCATTTTTCTATATAATCTATACATTTTTGTTTGGATCCAACACTTTTGGGGTCCACCTTTAAACCATGTTATATAAGAAACTGTCTTATTATGAACCATCCTATAAAATGGTTCCTCTGTATGTACACAAGTACTGTCATAGAGGACTACCGGTAAGCCTGTCCAGGAAAAATGTGAGTAGGTTAAATACCGGCTCAATATGACCTTAACAATGTTTACTGGGCTGTAAAACTCAAACTCATCTAAAGGGAGAATATAATTCACTAGTATTCTAAGGCTTCTGCATATAAAACCAGTGAGGGATAGCAAACCAGTTTTTTTACATGAAAGCCTTAGAACATATGTGAATTATTTCTCCATAATTGATCAAAGCAACCAAATAAACTGTTTATTGATCCCCCGCAGTGAAGCTGGGAGGGGATTTTAGGAATGGCCTTTGTCTGTCTGTCTGTCTGTCCCTTTGTCCATCTGTCCATCATCTGTCCAGGCCAACATTTAAGGTTTAGGGTCTATTTTGGACATGGTTATGAGGTTTATTCCATTAAAATACATTACAAGCACCAAATACAATGGGTTTAGGGGCTAATTAGGTATGGAAATTTAACATTACAGGAGCCCCTAAAACCAAAATTTAGAAGGGACGTCTGTCCATCTGTCCATCCACCATCTAACCATCTGTAACACTTTCATGTGGCTCCATATCTCCTGAACCTTTTGAAAAATTTTCTTTAAACTTTGATCAAATGTTTGTCTAAGTGAGACGATGTGCAGAACTTGTAACTCAACCATGCCAACTGAAGGTCACATTTGAAGTTCATGAGTTTGAGCCTTGAATTTTGTGTCCCCTCTATATCTCCTTTACCCCTGGGAGGAAACTTCGGTCAAATATTCCCCTCAGTGAGACAATGTGCAAAACCCATAACTCAACCATGCCAACTGAAGGTCAAGCTCACATTTGAAGGTCATGAGTTAGAGCCTTGAATGTACGTCCCCTCCATATCTCCTTTACCCCTGGAAGGATTTTCATTTAACTTTGGTCAAGTGTTTGCCTCAGTGAGACAGTATGCAGAACTCATTACTCAACCATGCAAACTCAAGGTCAAGGTCACAATTGAAGGTCATGGGATTGAGCCTTGAATATTGTGTCCATATCTCCTTTACCCCTGGAAGGATTTTCATTAAAAATTTGGTTGAATGTGTTGTCTCAGTGAGATGATGTGCAGAACCCATAACTCAACCATGCCAACTCAAAGTCAAGGTCACAGTTGAAGATCACGAGTTTGAGCCTTTGATTGCCTGTCTGCTCCATATCTCCTTTATGCCTTGAAGGATTTTCATTAAACTTTAGTCAAATGTTCATCTCGTTGAGACTGTATGCAAAACTTATGTTTCAACTATGCAGACTCAAGGTTAAGGTTGAAGGTGGAAGGGATATAACTGTCCTTCAGACAGTCTTCTTACTATATTTAAATCAGCATTTTAGCTTTGAAATGTTAAAAAATGTAGCAAAGTTACAACAAGCACATGAATTGCTGCAGGGTTGGTTTTGTTGTGAAAACCAATCACCATTTTGATTTCACTTTAAATATAAATTGAAAATGTACTTGAAAATAGTCATGCTTAATTGTTTCGAAATAGAAACAAAATTATTTGGAAAATCAAACTTAGATCTATATAAATAATAACAAAACTTACAACTCTAATGCGTAACAACCCATTTGCGACCCTTCCCATGGCAATTTCTCAACAGTGCTGCATTGACAACCAAAATATCCATAATACAAATAACCATATATATCTAGCCTGTGTGAGTGATGATATGCTGAACTTCTAGCAAAGCACAAAATTAAATAAAGGACAATAAACACCACATGTTTTCTGTGGCTATCGGTACACCTTCAGCACATGAAAAATAATGCAGCCAATATGCGTGAAGTAGATGGCCTGAGATTTACTCCACAGACACCGATATCAATGGGCTGTTGAATGTAATTACCCATTTTTTAAATAATTTCCTCAAAACATTTATATCGCTCAAGAAACAGAGAAAATGCAAAGTTTGTTTACCTTTTTTTGAGTCATCAAATTCCAAACCAATGTCGCTCAAAGTGTTTCACCTTCTTAACCGATGGTTACGTATGCATTCTTTCGTTTGGTAGGAACATTGGAACATCAACCCTCATGATAGAAATATGTAGAGATCTGGTATGAGATCTGCCATGTGTGCAGCAAACCAGCTATCTGGAAGGGGGCCCACTGATGTGGATGTTGCCCCTGTACCTGCATGTTAATCAAAAAGTCCGATTATGATATGATATATATGTTAGGCATGACAATGTTCAGTCTGAAGAAATGGAATATTTCACTGACCAGTGAATATTAGATTTTCTTTCAAAAAGAAAAATAGGTACATGTACCATAATAGCCCTAAGTATTGGGACAGACACAGCTATCAAGTTTGTTCAAATGATGATCATTGGTTAACCTTTGACCTTTTTGCAGAACTATCATTTCCCTGTACATTTGTATGGGAAGAATTTTGAAAAATCATTTTCTTAAAATATATTTAAAGACTAATAGCTGAAATTTACAATGTATGATTAAAGTAGTAAACCTTTTTAGTTGCAATAAAAATTTTGCTTACAGGTGGTATCTGTCCTTGCCTTTGAGCTATATATATGTATAAAACTGTAATCTTTAAATATCTCTGAAACCGCTTGGCCAATTTTCACTAGATTTCACATCAGGCCTTCTGTTGAAGGGATGTTGACAATTTGTTGAAAGGTTCTGCACTATTGAACATGATGGCCTCCATGCCATATATGTTAAAAAACAATTAAAAATCTTCTTCTTCAGACTAAGAAAGTTTTGAGGCTCAATCTTGATACATAGCATCAGGGACTTTAAGTCTTCAGGGACTCTAAGTCTACCAAGTTTGTTAAAATGTTGATCCTAGAATGGCCTTTGATCTTTTTACGACACAGTCAAATTTGTGCCCTAGTTGCTGTGGCAATACTGGAAGTATGTTGCATGGCATCTGCAGATGAGTGAATTGTGGCCCATGGGCCTCTTGTTTTATGTATGGGCCTCATAGGGTATGGATGGATATTTGTTCTTGTTTCACCATAAAAATGTATGTTTGATGAATTCCTGATTTACTTAGCTTTTGGATGGATATTAAATTTTGTATTTGTTTCACCATAAAAATGTTTTGTTAATTGCTGATAAACCTAGTTTTTGGATGGATAGTTGTTCTTGTTTCATCACAAAGGTATGTTTCATGGGGCATCAGGCTTTACCACTCTCTGAGCTTATTCAGCAGACATAAAAATGGGGATACTTTTCTTATTTCTTTTCCCTGAAACAAAATTCCATTATTTGTATATTACATAGCTCCAGGTAAATGGGCTATCCAGACAGGTATTTTTCTTATGTCTCCTTAAACATGTATGTTAAGTGTCCTAAACTCTTGCACACCAAAGTGTGCAAACAGTGCAGACCCAGATCAGATGGCTCCAGAAGGAGCCATCTGATCAGGGTCTACACTGTTTGCCATTCCACAAAGTATTTTAAGAAAGAACTACATGTACATAAAAAGCAAAATTTAGGCCAAAAAAGTGTGAAATAAAGTGTTGGAAATTTTAGGCCATTTACCATACTTTGTGATTATTCATGGGAATTTCTCGGACAGCCATGAGTAACTACAACCTAACAGCCAAGGTGACATAAGAAAAACAAAACTTTTTGTTTGAAAAAAAAGAAATGTCTTATCTGAAGCTGTGATTTCCCCCATAATCTGATGTTGGAGCTGGGGCAATTAACACCTAACATGCTGGGTAAATCATTCAGCGGATGACATTTTGAAAAAATTTTTGAATTTTTTTAAAGAAATTTTTTGATAAATTTTGGAATATATTGTCCACCACATTTCATTAAAAACTGTCTCCTTGGGAGACTATTTACATGAAATGTCAGGCCCTATTTTCTTGGCCAAATAAGAAAAAATATTTTACCCAGCATGCTGAGTTTTAAAGAGACAAATTAGCTGACATCAAACAGGGTGGATGAAAGGAAAGTACAGACTGCAGCAATGAAATTAATAGTTTCTATAAGCTTTAACCCTTGTCCTGCTGAATAAATTAAGATGCCACGCCCACTTCTAATTTCCAGCCAATCAGATTACTTGATCCAGATTGTTGCTTTAAATTCACATACTTAATGGCAAACAATGCAGATCCAGACCAGTTGGCTTCTTCAGAAGCCAACTGATCTGGATCTGCACTGTTTGCAAAGGCAGGGATATCCGGGTTTAGCAGGACAAGGGTTAAATGTTTAGCATGCTGGGTATAAATTGCAGCAGTTGACATTTTAAAATATTTTACTTATTTTATTAACAGAAAATAGTCTTTAGCATTCTGTGCAAATTGTCTCTTGAAGAGACAATTTGCACGACATGTCAGTACCTATTTTCTGGGAAAAATAAGAAAAATATTGATTTGTCGTTTGCTGAATTTGCCCAGACAGTGGGTAAGGTTAATATAAGCTGCATTATCTCAGCTGATAATTGGTCAGACATGTGGGCCTAGATCAGTCTGCCCCTGAAGTGCTGTGTTTTTGCTACTCAGTCTTAACCCTAGTCCTGCTGAGCCCGGATATACCGTCTTTACAAACAGTATAAATTCAGATCAGTTGGCTTCTGAAGAAGCCAACTGATCTGTATCTGCACTGTTTGCCATTAAGTATGTGAATTTGTATCAACAAACTGGATCAAGTAATCTAATTGGCTGAAAATTGGAAGTGGGCGTGGCATCTTAATTTATTCAGCAGGACAAGGGTTAAACTAAACGTTACGACATATTAACTCCATAGCGAACTTGTCCTAAAATTTTAACAAGTCCATTTTACAACAAGTGTTTGTGTCTAAAAATTGCTGGATGAGTTGCAGACAGTGTAGACCTGGTCAAATGCTATGATATGCTGTATCTGAATCTACACTACATGTAGTACTGTTTGCTCAGGTCTGTCTGTCCCAACCCTTAGGGAAGCAGCTGGATGGCCAAGTGGTTAGCACCATTAGGTCTGCATTTCAAATCCCCTAGAGGTTGAATTCAGCTCACATTGCAAAAACATGCCTATTCAAATATATTGAAAATTTCACCACCAAAAACTGAAAGTTTTCAGATAAAAATTCTGATATTTTTCATATTTCTGCTCAAAAACATAGATTAATCTGGTACTCGGTGAGGTGGTTCTAACAAATACCCACAATCTATGTTTTTGAGCAGAAATAAGAAAAATAATGTATACCCCTGTAAACCTGAGTTTTACTATATAAAAATGGGGTTTAAGGGGGGTAAAAAATATGACGTGACTAATGTTGAAAAGGACATAAAAAAGCATGTTATTATTGTCAGCATTCCAATACATGTCCTTAGGGTAAGTAAGATAGTCAAATGCACTTCTCTCAAATTTTAGGCCAAGTACAGGGGTCCTAGTGTACAGAGACAGATCAACAGTCTTTCATGGAGATACGAGGGATGTTCGAAATGAATTGCTTATTGTCCTCTAGCTCGATATCCACGTGGGGCACGATAAAAACCAATACATGCCTGTATAGGGCTATTCAATATCTACACAATGGTGTATAAATGTACATGTTAGACTAAGTGTAAGACATAAAATTTGCCATTTGAATACACGCAGTCATTGACCACTGCAGTAAAAATCGTTGGTAGAAGCGTCGACAAAAAAGATGAAATACGGGCTTACATCAAAGCTCGCTCAAAACTTGATTGTTCTTTGAAGAAGCTGATGACTGAAATTTCTACTGCTTTTGGACCTTCTTGTGTGTCTTATGACACAGTTTGGCGGTGGAAAAAGAAATTTGAGTCTGGTGTAGAGTCCATCAAAAATGCACCGAAATCAGGTAGGCCAAAATCTGCATCTCGTAAAGAAATCATTTCCAAAATAAAGGAAATCATTGAAGGAGATGCCAGATTTACAGTTCGTGATATTGCACGAAAGGTAGGCATATCACTATCAATGGTTCACCTTATTTTGAAGAAGCATTTGAAAGTCAGAAAGATTTCTGCTAGATGGATGCCACCTCTGTTGACTGACGAGCAAAAGAGGCAACGGGTTAAAGTGGCCAAAAAGCTGCTTCCAATGTTTCCAAAATATGAAAAAAAGCAGTTTGCCGATGTCGTCACAGGTGATGAAACCTGGGTCCATTATTTTGAGCCCATCAGAAAGGTTAGCAATAAGATCTGGGCCATTAAACACAGCAAACGCCCAATAATTGCCAAACGTTCTTTGAGTACAAAGAAGGTTTTGTATGCAATCTTCTTCTCTGGTGAAGGAGTCGCAATAAAAGTGCCAGTGAAAAAGGGCAAAAGCATCACCGGAAAGTACTACAAAGACGTAGTACTGAAGAAACTGAAAAAGTATTATCAGAAACGACGCCCTGCCACTGGTTTTAAACATGTCCGTCTTCTACATGACAATGCCCCAGCTCATACCTCCACAATAGTTACGGCGTTTTTGAAGAAAGAAAGAGTAACTGTTTTGCCTCACCCCCCGTATTCCCCAGACCTTGCCCCATGTGATATTTTTTTGTTTCCAAAATTGAAAGCATTCCTTGCTGGGCGGAAATACCAGTCCCGACAGGCACTTGGATCTGCCATTCATCAGTACCTTATTACTGTGCCCAAATCAGCATACCGTGACGCCTTCAAGAAGTGGATACATCGGCTGAAACTTTGCATTTCTAGCCACGGGGAGTACTTCGAGGGCATGAAATGAGTACTTTTGGGCTAACTTGAAATTTGAAGTCTCCAGATAGAAATAAGCAATTCATTTCGAACATCCCTCGTAGATCATGAAATATATTTTATGGTCATTCTCCTGCTTTCGCAGATTCAAGAAGGGTAGTTGTCAGTTTCTAGCAAAATTAGAATGTGCATCAGTACTGGTAAACTGCTTAGACGACTAAGGCTGCCCAGGAAAAGTGTGCTTAGGTAAACTGATTGGCTCAACATGATTCTAATGGGTTGACTGGGCCATAAAAGCTCAACTCAGCTCAACAACAGCCTTGGACCCACCACATCCCAGCCCTTATCCATTCTAACCCCACCCCAAAAAGGGATCATTAGGGATTAACCTCCAAACACAGGTATATTTGATGTCAAGTCAAAGTTGAATATGAAAACATTAATAACAGATTTTTGATTTGATTTTGTTGCTCTCACACACCCTTACCATGCAGGGAAGTTGTGTAGCAAGTTTGGTGAAATTCCACACAAAGGTTTAGGAGGAGATAGAGTGAGGGTCAGACAGAGGCATTCATAATATCCCAATCACTTTTTTTAAAACGCGTGGGGATAAATATCCCAGAAATATCACCAAATACTCATTAACACTTTGTATGCATATATGTATGTTTTTGATTTGATTTCACCCATTCCAAGCCCCAACTAACCAGCCTTAACCCTTATCCCCAGAAGGGGTTATTAGGGTCAGACTCCAGCATAGCTTCAGAACTGTTTATGAGAACTTTAATAATAGACTATTTGAATGGGTCTTGCCAGCTCACTCGCACCCAATCCCCTCCTGAAAGAGGATCATTAGGGGTCATTCGAAGACATAACCATATTAGGCATCAAAGCAGAACTGCTGATGAGAATTTAAACAACGGTTCAAGTGCTTTCCTTTAAGAGCAAACCCCTTTTGAGAAGGGGTTTGTAGTATTTACTAGTAGCAAATTCTTTTTTGATGGGCTATGCTCCATTCTGCAGCTTCACGAAGGGCAGTTATCAATTACTGGCAAAGTATGTGCACTGCAGAATGCAGCATCGGATTAGGGTCTACACTGTTTGCAATTCATGCTGCAATATTTGAGAGTAATTGACAGGTTGTAAAATGGGCTTGTTATAGCCCTGCTTTGAAAAAATGGGGCTATACTAGATTTGCCATGTCCTTCCGTGATTCTGTGACTGTGATTCGGTAAGAAATGTGTAATGGCAGAATGGTGGCCAAGGGCTTATAACTTATGGAGTTATGTCCCTTTGAAGGTTTTCAAATTTTGCCATTCTTGAAAATTTTAGTGACAGATTTCTTGTAACCTAAGAAAACTAGAAAGCTGAAAGTTCTATAATAAACATGGACAATGACTGGATGTATCAAGTTTACCAGAGGCAAAGGGTTGATAACTCTTGGAGTTTTGTCCCTTGGTAGGTTTTCAAAATTTAAAATGTATTTTAACTTTTATGTTTGTGGTCCTACTTAGCTGAAACTTATACCACACTTTGTTTCTAAGGTAAAAAAGGTGTAGTGATAGAATAGTGGCCAAGGGCCCATAACTCTTGGAGTTATGTCCCATGGTAGGTTTTCAGTTTTCATATCAGATTCATCCCATTTTTCTCTCCAATTTTTAAACATCAAAATTTTTCAACACACTTGTGTCTTTCTCCTCTGATGGCACTGAAGCAGGGCTATAATCAGATTCTCTGACAGCTCTAGTTCAGATTGTAGGACAAGTATGGTAAGGTGTCCCAGTACTTAAAGTGAATAAGGTACTTTCACCTTCAGAGTGCTGTCTCTTTTAGATGCGTCCATGTCACTACAAAGTCAGCAGACTAAGAATTTAGGGCCATGTGTACACTTGGTACATTTCATGCTATTTTCAAAAAGGAAGGCAACATTTAAGACTTCCTTTTGCTTTCCCAAAGTCCCTTCTGAAAAGGGGTCTACTCTAAAGGGAAAGAATTTGCTCTATTCTAAAAGGAATGAATTTGCTACCAAGGGGAGCAAATTATTTCCTTTTAGAGTATAATTCTAGAGTGGAGCAAATGCTTTGCTTTTAACCCTTCTCTTGCTGAACACGTCATGCCCTGTCTTAGCAAACAGTGTAGATCCAGATCAGTTGGCTTCTGAAGAAGCCAACTGATCTGGATCTGCACTGTTTGTCATTAAATATGTGAATTTCTATCAGAAACCAGGATCAAGTAATCTGATTGGCTGGAAATTAGAAGTAGGCATGGCATCTTAATTTAATCAGCATGAGAATAGTAAGACTCCTTTTCAGAAGGGAGGCAAAAACAGTTTTGACAGTTGCCTCCCCTAAAGGTGTATCCATTCACCTTCACACTTAACATGCTGGATAAAATTTTAAACAGAAAACATTTTTTTTAAATATTTTTCTTATTTTTCCCAGGAAATAGACTTTGACATTTCATGCAAGGAGGCAATTTGCATGAAATGTCAGAGTCTATTTTTTGGGAAAACTTTTTTAAATAAGAAAAATATAATCAATTTGTCATCTGTTGAATTTGCCTAGAGAGTGAAAAAGGTCCTTTTGCAATTATTGAACACTCATGTCACATAATTGTTCACAAGCAGGTTATTAATTCCCATTGAAAAAAAAAAATCTATATGGATTTAGTGCTAACATTAACCTTTACCATGGACCCTGTTCTAATTTGGCAGACAAAAACTGACAATATTTTTTTTTTCTATTTTTTTTTTTTTTTTTTTCAGAAAACAGTCTGGTCTTGACATTTCATTCAAATTGTATCTTAAGGAGACAATTTGCATAAAATACTACAGCCTATTTTCTGCGATAAAGAAGAAAAATATTTAAAAATGTTTTCTGCTGAAAGTTTTACTGAGCATGCCAAGCCTTAACCCTTGTCATGCTGAATAAATTAAGATGCCCTGCCCACTTTTAATTTTCAGCCAATCAGATTACTTGATCCAGGTTGTTAATATAAATTCACATACTTAATGGCAAACAGTGCAGATCCAGATCAGTTGGCTTCTTCAGAAGCCAACTGATCTGGATCTACACTGTTTGCAGAAACAGGGCATATCCGGGTTCAGCAGGACAAGAGTTAATGTTGTTCAAAAAAATGATGTTGACATGTTTTTAACCCTAAATGTGCTGATGACAACTGCAGCAGACAACATTTTTTTTTTTTTTTTTTTTTTCAGGGAAAATAAGACTAATCCATTGATATAGGGGAGGAGTGGTTTAGGATTGTACATGGGGAACTTTCTGTTGTGCCTGCACTAAGTTTGGCACAACCTTTTTTCTTTAAGGTGGTTTAACGCTTAGTATGCTTGGTAAAAATTTCAGCAGACGACATTTCAAAATAATTATCTTTTTTTTTTTCTTTTTTTTTTTTTCAGAAAATAGGATTTGACATTTCATGCAATTTGTCTTCTCAGGAAAAATAAGAAAAATATCATCTATTTATTGTCTGCTGAATTTGCCCAAAGCAATGTAAGTGTTAACCCATTGTAGTATGGAGACCCCTTAAGGGAACTGGCAAACAGTGCAGACCCAGATCAGATGCAGTATAAAGCGGCATCTGATCTGGGTCTTCACTGTTTGCAAATAGTTAAACCATTTTTCTCTAGGAAGATCTTAATCATATCCCCTGACATATTTAAAATCGTAATTAGAATCTTCCCACATATAGTGTGGGAGAGTTTGTTCAGTCTACAATGGGTTAAGTAGTCAAATAGTCAAAAACGTTTCCAATTAAATTTATTTGTGAGGTTCTTAACAAAACCATTTTCAGAATTGAGTATTACCTCTAGTTTATCCCTTTATATAGTTAACCCTTGTCATGCTGGATAAATTAAAATGCCACGCCCACTTCTAATTTCAAGCCAATCAGATGACTTGATCTGGGTTTTTGATAGAAATTCACATATTAAATGACAAACAGTGCAGATCCAGATCAGTTGGCTTCTTCAGAAGCCAAATGATCTGGATCTACACTGTTTGAGATGAAAGGGCATGTTGTGTTCAGCATTAGAAGGGTTAAAAAGGGGAATTGGTAGTCTCAGGCTGTTCATCATTGGTGCTTAGGGAAAGAAACTTGTTATCACTTACCATGCTATGGGCAAATTCAGCAGGCAACAAACATGATATTTTTCTTATTTTTCATTTAAAATAGGATCTGCCACTTCATGCGAATAATTGTCTCATAAGGAGACAATCTGCATCAAATGTCAAAGACTCTTTTCAGGGAAACAGAGAAAAGTATTTCAAAATGTCATCTGCTGAAATTTTTACCCTGCATACAAAGTGTTAATGAGTATTTGGTGATATTTCTGGGATATTTATCCCCACGCATTTTAAAAAAGTGATTGGGATATTATGAATGTCTCTGTCTGACCCTCACTCTATCTCCTCCTAAACCTTTGTGTGGAATTTAACCAAACTTGCTACACAACTTCCCTGCGTGGTAAGGGTGTGTGAGAGCAACATTATTTTTCCATCCATATGTCCGTTTGTCCATCCGTCCATCTGTTGGTCAGTCTTTCATCACGCTATCTCCTCCTAAACCACTGGGCGGAAATTAACCAATTTTGTACATGACTTCCCCGCGTGGTAAGGATCAACACTGTTTGCAAAGACAGGATATATATCAGTTTTAGGTATGTCAGCTATGCAATGTATATATTCCTAGAGAAAAATGGTTGAACTATTTGCAAACAGTGGAGACCCTGATCAGTCGCTGCATTATGCGGCATCTGATCTGCATTATGCGGGTCTGCACTGTTTGCCAATTACCCTTTTAGGGGTCTCCTGAGTACATTGGGTTAAGTGGTGAAATGCCTTGACCCACACAGTTCTGGATAAGAGGAGATTCAAGGTATTTTTTTTTATTTTGCCACTCAAACATATGTTGTGGGTACTCATTCGAAGTGCCTCACAAGGCACTTCTAATGAGTTCCCACAACATATGTTTTTGTGGAGAAAGGAGAAAAATATCAATATTTTTTTCTTTTTTTTTTGGTTATAAACTTGGCTTTACTAGAGCTGTGGCAAAGAAGTATACATTTCACATACATTGCTAACCTAATGGTCAATAATTTTATGGCTTTTGAATGATCCAAAATTAATAGCTGGTCATGGTCAAATATAAAATTTACCCATTTATGATATTGACTTGTAATATTTTCATGAATGAAGTTTTAATTGTTTTTTGGTAGGCTTACTCATTGACGTAAAAACTGCTGGTAGCTTTAGAATTTAATATTTGCTATGTATGAATAAATACTGTTTCAGAGTTTGTCGTCAAAGGTCACACAGAGTATGGCCTGAACTTTACCGTAATTTTCCTAAGTTTTTGAACAGAATTGCTTATGCAGTGTACATACGCTTTAGACTAAAGAAACTGTCTGTTTACCATTCATGTTTCTGAAGTTTTCAGCTGACATTAAAATTTTTTGTGGTTATGGTGTCTTTATTCTTAACCCGTAAAGTGCCAGCAGAGAGCATTCTTATTTTTAAAATGATTTTTCAGAGAAAATAAGGCTTGACATTTTATATCATTTATCCACTTCAGGAAAAATAAGACTTGTCATTTCATGTGAATTGTCTGCTAAGCAATAAAAGTAAAAAAAAAGTAATAATAAAATAAAAATAAACATTTTTCATAATGTCATCTGCTGCAGTTGTGAATGGCACTTTGATGGTTAATTATGGCATACAAATTTGTTGGGACCAGAGTACTTACCATGTTATGGGCAGATTCAGCAGATGATAAACTGATGATATTTTTCTTATTTTTCCTAGAAAATAGGATCTGACACTTTATGCAAATTGTCTCCCTAGGAGACAATTTGCATGAAATGTCAGATCCTATTTTCTTGGAAAAATAAGAAAAATATTTCAAAATGTCATCTGCTGAATTTTTTTTTCCCAGCATGTAAAGGTGTTAATAAAGTTACCACAATTACTCTAAACATTTGGACACACTTTTTACCACACTCATCTGTCCTAAAATGTGAAGAAGTCAATTTAATTACCTGAAAATTTGAAGAAATGTTTGAAATGTCTTATCTTCCAAATATTTAGGTTGGTTGTGTTAGTTTAACAGCCCAGTCAGTACTGTTAAGGTCATGTCATTCAGGTTAGTTTACCTGGCTACATTTTTTCTGGGCAGGCTTTAAGTCGTCTAAGCTGTAAATAAGTACTTGTGCACAGTCTTTTGCAAGAAACTGGCAACTACCCTTCTTGAATGAGCTTAACCCTTGTCCTACTGAACCCGGATATACCCTACCTTTGCAAACAGTGAAGCTCCAGATCAGTTGGCTTCTGAAGAAGCCAACTGATCTGGATCTGCGCTGTTTGCCATTCAGTATGTGAATTTATGCCTTCAATCTGGATCAAGGAATCTGATTGGATGAAAATTAGAAGTGGGTATGGCATCTTGATTTATTCAGCATGACAAGGGTTAAAGGAGAAAATGACCTAGAAAAATATATCATGATCAATCTCCACAAAACACTTGCCGGACCCAAATATTTAGGGTTAATATGGTACTCCCTATTTGGAATCAATAAAAGTGTCAAATGAAATTATATACTGACAATGACGTTCAGAAAGCACCGAAAGACAAAAAGGTACCTTCTTTGTTATGCCAACTACATGTATAAAGTTTAGTTTTGACGCTTAGCACTCTGGGTAAAAGTTTCAGCAGATGACGATTTGAAATATTTTTTCTTATTTTTCCCAGGAAACATGATTCAACGGAGACAATTTGCATGAAATGTCAATCCTATTCTCTGGGAAAAAAAAAAGAAAATATCATTAGTTTGTCATCTGCTGAATTTGCCCATAGAGTGATAAAGGTTAAGGGGCTTTATCCACTTGGTAGATTTCCTACCATTTCTGCAAAGAGGGAGGAACTTTTGTGACTTCTTATTTGCTTTTCTGTGCAACAGGACCCTTCTGGAAAGGAACCACTTTACTACTGGTTGATATGTCTAAATACTGCTGGATGTGTGTCAAACAGTGTAGATCCTGATCAGATGCAGCTGTCTGCAGCATCTGTTTTGGGTCTACACTGTTTGCTCAGGCCTGTCTGTCCCAGAACTTAGATTAACCCTTCTGATGCTGAATAAATTAATATGCCACGCCCACTTCTAATTTCCAGCCAATCAGATTATTTGATCCGGGATTGTGATAGAAATTCATATATTTAATGACAAACAGTGCAGATCCAGATCAGTTGGCTTCTGAAGAAGCCAACTGATCTGGATCTACACTGTTTGAAAGACAGGGCATGTCGTGTTCAGCAAGAGAAGGGTTAAATGTAATCAGCAGACATTGCCAGCCTTCATAAAACAGTTCCTTTTCAGACGGGTTTGATTTGGGTCTACATTGTTAACTCTGTCATGTCTGTATGAACATTTAATGGAAATAAACAAAACATGTTTTCGCGGAGAATTAAGAAAAATATTTACCATATACCCCCTCTTATCTTTAGATCAGTGAATGTTTACTGTCATTTCAAAAGAGAAGAGTCCACCTTAAATCTGTATTTAGATGGAACATGACTAAATATAGCATCTTGGACCTTTTTGGATATATTCATGAAGCATTCTGCAATGTCGCAGTGAAACTATCTGAAATATATGGTCTTGATATCACTGGACAAATTGGTGCAGCAGATACATTTATAGTTGTCAAAACCAACAAGCATGATTGTGTATGGGCACCATGTTGCCTTTGTGTTTATAGTTTTAGTACTTACTTTATTAGTATTTTATACAATGTTATACTTTTCATTGGGATTTTAAATATTCATTAATTACTTTTTTATATTTTCTTTGCTCAAAAAATTACAAGAATTATAAAATATCAATTAAATCAGAATCACTGTCAAATTAGCAGTCTTATCCTCGGGGGGAGGGGGGGGGGTGGGGGAGGGGGTAACTTCCTATATATGGCATAGTACGGATGTGCGTGCCGAATAGTCCCTTTTTCAGCGCTGCCAGGTATATGATTGGCCCCCTTTTTTCAACAAAAAGTATATGAATGGCCTGATTTTTCTGGATTCCTATGTGAAAGGCCCCATTTTTCTGACATCCTGGTATATGCACATATTTTTTCCCTCAGAGATTTTTCGAGGCTGCTTATCCTCTTGGTATTTTATGAATTGACTGTGATATTTGTGTAATAACCAGCAAAAAATGGGTACAAAAAATCAAAGGGCAGTATATGAATAGGTCAACATTTTGGACGATCAAGTATATGAATGGGTCCATTTTTTAGAAGGGCAGGTATATGAATGGGGTAGGTTTTGAAATACTGGCTCGCACACCCGTACCAAAATTACCCCAAAGTTACCCCCCCACCCCCCGAGGTCTTATCACAGGTTTCTGAGGATGTGCCCCACCAACCCCAAACATCTCCCCCTCTCTTTCCATATCAGTCTCATAGGAATAATAACAAGTGAAAAACAATGTTTGTAAAAATTAAATATCTTTTTTATGTCAATGACTTAACATAATTTAAGGCGAGGTATAAGAAAACCTATTGAATGTTATATGCTTAAGGTCATTGCTTATTAAGGCCTTACAACAGTCATCAATATGGCCAATATCTTTGAGTAATGTGGTTGAGATTTTTAGCTCACCTGGAGCTTTGTTCCAGGTCAGCTTATGCCATGGCCTGTTGCCCGTCGTCTGTCGTCCGTCTTCCGTCCATCCGTCTTCCATCGTTAGCATTTCACATTTTGGACATCTCCTCCAGAACCATAAGTTGGATTGAGTTGAAACTTAATGGGAGGCATTGTGGCAACATGGAGATTCAGAATTGCTAAAATTGTTCCGTTCCGATATCCAATGTGGCTGCCATGGCGACCATCTTGAAATTCTTCAAACGACATCTCCTCCCAAACTGTAAGTCTGATTGATCCTAAACTTGATAGGAGGCTTCACAGTGACATAGAGATTCAGAATTACTAAAATCGTTCCATTCTTTTATCCAAGATGGTGGCTATATTGAAATTCTTCAAACGACATCTCCTCAAGAGCCATCAGTCAGATTGAGCTGAAACTTGATGGCAGGCATCGGTGCGACATAGAGATTCAGAAATGCTAAAATCGTTCCGTTCAGATATCCAAGATGGCCTGGTGGCCATCTTGAAATTCTTCAATGGACATCTCCTCCCAAACCTTAAGTCCTGTTGAGCCGAAACTTGATGCCCGGAGGCATCACAGTGACATAGAGATTCAGAATTGCTAAAACCGTTCTGTTCCAATATCCAAGATGGCCGCCACACCGGCCATGTTGAAATTCTTGAAACGACATCTTCCAAACCATAAGTCTGATTGAGCTGAAACTTGATGGGAGGCATCACTGTGACATATAGATTCAGAATTGCTTAAATCTTTGTTCTTATATCCAAGATGGCCACCATGGCGGCCATATTGAAATTCTTCAAATGACATCCCCTCCAAAACCATAAGTCAGATTGTGCCAAAACTTGATGGGAGGCATAGAGATTCAGAATTGCTAAAATCGTTCAATTCCGATATCCAAGATGGTGGCCATCTTGAAATTCTTCAAACGACATCTCCTCCCAAATCTTAAGTCGGATTGAGCAGAAACTTGACGGGCTGCATCGGAGTGACACAGAGAGTCAGAATTGCTATAATCGTTCCGTTCCAATATCCAAGATGGCCGCCATGGCCATTTCCTACAAACTATTTGTAGCCAATTGAGCTACAACTCAATACTCTTGTAAATGCAGGAAAATGTATACCCTCTCAGTCGAACAGAGCAGATAAACCGGAAAGAAATGAATGTTGAGAGTTTCCCTTAACTACCTACTTTACCTTGACCCTGGATCAGTCCAATAATAAAAGTACATTTACACAACAGTAAACAGTCACTGATCTGTAGAGCTATGATCAAGACCTATGAAAACATAACATCAGCCCTTAAGATGCCACACACAACAAACAGCAGCATTTTTCTGAGAGAATAAAACTTGACATTTCATGTGAATAAGTGGACAATTCACAAGAAATGTCATGCTTTTTTTTATTTGGAAAACTAAAAAAAAACAATACTTTAGAATGTCATCTGCTAGCTGTATTTTTGAACAACACTTTAACTCTAATTAGTAAAATTAAAGAATGGGTAAATGTGCTGATGATAAGTACATGATCCCTTATCCCTGTTTTGCTCAGAAATCAGGTCATAACATTGCAAAGAAGATTATTTAAGTGTCAAGCCTTGCTTTATACTAAATGCAAGAAAAATAAATATCTTTTAAAAAGATAACTGGCGCAGTTTAAATGGAAGTGTGTTTTGAAGTATGAGATACAGATCTAAATGTTAAAATGCTCAGTCTATTGAGTCATAGACACACCATCAAAATTAACAATTACTGTATGACTATATTTAGATCGATACTCTGTTCGGTACCAGAAATGTGAATAACTGGAAAGCTCAGTTATAATTATCATGATAATTGTTACAGAGTTTATTAAATACACTGTAAAACGTTTTGTACCCTGTCTGCATACAACCTAATAACCAGTTTATTGTCATATTTGAGCCTCCTACTCATATGAATTGTTAGAACTCTTACAGATGACATAAATTGCCAAACTATTTATGCAAATTATGCCTATAGATTTAAATATGGCACTATTTGACCAATGAAGTAGTCATTCCACTAAATATTCATGAGGCATTACTCCACCTCTTTTGGGGAGATTTGATTGAGAAGAAAATACCTAGAGTGATTTCTATTGCATTCAATATAAAAAAGGCCATTTGTGTTTGTTTCAGATTTACCTCTGCCAAGCAAATATTGTTATGGTATAATTTTATTCGGCTATCCTTATGAAAAAGTATACCTTTAGATTTAGTGTGGACCTGCATGTAAACAAATACAACCACATCTAGCTCCCGACTGAGTTGGGCTTCATGTTGATTTTGTCATTGAAAAAAAATGAGGAAGAGTTATTTTATCAACCACAGAGAGATGGGTAAATTTGTTTGTACAGTTTGTGAAAGAGAGTGCAAAATGTTATTGAGGGCAGTGGGAAATATTGAGTGGAAAGCTACCTTATGTAGGTTATCGGATATGTTTTTTACTGGCCAATAAATACCTAAAAATGTAGGACCAAGCTATAACAACAATTAAAGTTGAAAAAAGTGTTTTGTTGTTGTGCGGATTCCAGGCACCCGTGGCATATAGAGGCAGTGGCGATTGCTATGTATATGTATTTGTACATTAAATTGCTGCCTTGCTTTCATGGATCACCCATGCACACTTGGTTTCACTGTCTGTCACCAAGTGCCGTCCTGTCCATTTTATACTCAATCCGTGGCATATCAAGTATGAGCTAGGCATACTAATGGTCTGAAAATTTGCCTCGACCCAAGTGGGAATTGGAACCCAAGATGTCCCGCATGAAAGTCAAGTGCCGTAACCACTAGGCCACCTAGCTCTCCAAAAAAAAAAAAAAAAAAAAAAAAAGTTTGAAGCTTGTCATCCTGTATAAATTAAGTTGCCACACCCACTTCTAATTTTTTAGCCAATCAGATTATTTGATCCAGATTGTTGATATAAATTCACATACTGAATGGCAAACAGTACAGATCGAGATCAGTTGGCTTCTTCAGAAGCCAACTGATCTGGATCTACACTGTTTGCAAATGCAGGGTATATCAGGGTATATGCAGGGTTTTGTTTGTCTGTGTTGAGGTTTTACGGCCCAGTCAACCCAATGGGGTCATGTCGAGCGCGGTCAGTTTACCTAACCACACGTTTACTGGGCAGGCTTAGTCCTCTAAGCGGTTAACCAGTATCGTGCACATTCTTTCACCAGAAACTGACAACTGCCCTTCTTGAATCAGCGGAAGGGAGAGAATGACCGTAGAAAATATTTTATGATCAATCTCCACGAAAGAATGTTGCCGACCTCGGCGGGGGTTGAACCCGCGACCTTCTGGTCTTCAGTCGGACGGCGCATCCAACTGAGCCACTGAGGCCGGCCACTTATATGCAGGGTATAAATTCACTACTGAATGGAAAAAAAGTGCAGATCTGGATCTACATTGTTTGCAAATGGAGGGTATATCTGGGCTCGGCAGGACTAGGGTTAAAAATGTCGTCTACTGATATTCAAATTCAGCATGTTGCAGGTTAATACTTAAATGAATTAGTTTGTTGTTTCTATTAGAGCCAGCCTGAAATAATGAGCCCTAAAACATGTGGTACAAGAAAACAACTGAGATCAGCCTACATATCAGAGTCTAACCTGTCCACCAGAAGAAGTCTTGGATACTTGGCTTCCACAGAGAAAAGACCCTGATTAAAATATGCAACTGTGTAGGCTGATCTGAGTCTTTGCTGGATGCACATCTCTGAATGGCCACTTTTTCGCAATTCTCATGATCATATTTCATAAAAAATGAGGCAGCAGACACAGAAGAACAGATAATCTGTGAACTTAATTAACCCCAGTTTATATTTTGCATTTATTCATTAGCAAAGCAGCTTATAGAGAGAGTTTCCTCTGGAGAGAGAGACCAGAAGAATTGTTAGTGCTTAGCACTCTGGGTAAAATTTTCAGCAGATGACATTTTGAAATATTTTTCTTATTTCCCAGGAAACAGAATTTGACTTTTCATACATATTGTCTCCAATGGACAATTTGCATGAAATGTCAAATCCTGTTGTTGTTTTTTAAGGAAAAATAAGAAAAATACCATCAATTTGTCATCTACTGAATTTTCCTAGTGAGTGGCTGGGATAATTATTCTTATTTCTCCATAGAAACATGATTATGTTGTGGGTACTGATTAGAAGCGCCTTGATGAGGCACTTCTAATGAATACCCACAATGTATGTTTTTATGGAGAACTAGAGAAAATGATCCCAGAATTATCATTCCATATTCCAACTTAACAACTCTGGACAGAGAGAGAGAGCTGTCATCATCTTCTGAGCTTGATATTATCACTTGATGAAAGATGTGGGATAGTTTTCCTAGGTTTTTATGTTTCACATGAGACAGTTTGAATGAAATGTCAAGCCATGTTTTCGTGATAGCATACTTAGTCTTTTGAAGGGAGACATTTTGAATTAAATGTCAAGCCCTTGTTTTTTGATAACAGGGTTTTCTGTACAAGTTTGACATAAAACTACTATTGCTTGGAATTCATGGTCCTCTTCTTCTCCAATTTAAAAACATGCATTTAATCTGAACACTAGTCCTAGCTGCTGAACTCGGATATACCCTGCCTTTGCAAACAGTGTAGATCCAGGTCAGTTGGCTTCTGAAGAAGCCAACTGATCTGGATCTGCACTGTTTGTCATTAAGTATGTGAATTTGTATCAACAATCTGGATTAAGTAATCTGATTGGCTGAAAATGAAAAGTGGGCATGGCATCTTAATTAATTCAGTATGAGAAGGGTTAATTAAAGCGAACTGATATATACTTTCAAAGAATGTAACTCTGTCATATTGTTTGGCTTCCCTTCTGAAAAGGGGTCTACACTAAAAGGGGAGCAAATTTCTTCCTTTTTAGAAAAGAGCCCATTTCAGTAAGGTATTGAAATGCAGTAAAGCAAACAGAAAGTCACAGGAATTGTCTCCTTTGGCAGAAATGGCAGAAAATCTACCAAGTGTATCCAGTCCCTTATACTGAGGTAAGTCATTAAGGGCCCTTGACATTCCTATGAGCCAAACACTCAGGATCAACTAATTATGATCTGACTTTATGCTTTCTTTGTCCATTGCCCAACTCTTTAAACATCGGCTCCTCTGAAGCCGCTTGGCCAGTTTTTACTATGAAATAATTTCTACAGTCATTCTCCACCTTCCACCGACACAAGAAGGGCAGTTGCTCAGTTTCTAGCAAACGTATGTGCACAAGTCCTGGTGGACTGCTTAGAGAACAAAACCTGCCCAGGAAAGGAATGATTAAGTTAGCTGAATGGCTCAGCATGACCTTAGCACTGTTGACTGGGCCGTAAAACCCCAACTCAAACCAAATTTTGTATAGAGACTCATGAAGGAAACAGAAATTTGCTCAAAAGCCATGGTCCATTGACCAAGATGCCCCTATGGTAAAACATTTTAAATTCTTCAGAACGAAGAAAGCTTTGCGCCTGAATCTTGATATAATGCATCTCCTAGGACAGGTGGTCTACCAGTTTGTTTAAATGGTGGTCCTAGTTTGACCTGGACCTTTTTATGTCCAGGGTCAACTTTACTCCCATATACATTTGTATAGGAAAATGTTGAAAATTTGTTTTCTCAAAATGTAAGAAAGACTAATGATTGAAACATACAATATATGCCTTCACTTACAAAAATAATCTGATCCCTGAGGATTATCAGCCCTGCTCCAAGGCGATATCCATGAATCAAAGCATGTATAAAATCATGAAGCTTTTAAATGAAACCATTGGGCCAATTTCACCAAATTTTATGTGGAGCAATCTGTCAAAGGAGGATTGAGAATTTTTAGCTCACGGAGAGCTTATGTTGTCACCCAGTCGTTGGCGTTTGTGTTGAGGTCTGTCCCCATCCGCATCCATGTCCGCATTAGCACAATGTTTAAGTTTTCAAAGGTGTGCATAGGTTTTTAATTTTTGAAAGTACTGCTTTCATATTTGGCATACACCTACCTTAGGGTAATACCTTTCAACAGCATACACCCCAATCCCCAAGTTAGACCCTCTATAACGGTCAAGGTCAGTTCATGCTTTGTCATTTACATCCATGTTAAAGTTCTGCTTTTAAGTTTTGAAAAGTGTATGTTACTACTGAAGTATTCAAAATAATGCTTTAATATTTGGCCCACATATATCTTAGTGTAAGACCTTTCAGTAGCACACACTCCTTCCTCAGTTTGACCTTCTGCTTAGGTCAAGTTCAGGTCATACTTTGTCATGTAAACCCATATTCAAGTTCTGTGTTTAAGTTTCGAAAAGTGTGCGTTACTGCTGCAGTACTCACGATACCACTTTAATATTTGGCCAATATCTAACCTAGGGTATAACCTTTCAATAGCACTCACCCCTTCCTCAGTTTGACCTTCTGCCTAGGTCAAGGTCAGGTCAAATTTCTTATTTAAACCCATGTCTAAGTTCTGCATTTATGTTTTGAAAAGTGTACTTAACCCTTGTCCTGCTGAATAAATAAAGATGCCACTCCCACTTCTAATTTTCAGCCAATCAGATTACTTGATCCTAATTGTTGCTATAAATTCACATACTTAATGGCAAACAGTGCAGATCCAGATCAGTTGGCTTCTTCAGAAGCCAACTGATCTGGAGCTACACTGTTTGCAAAGGAAGGGCATATCCGGGTTCAGCAGGACAAGGGTTAATAGCTAAGTATTCATGATACTGCTTTAACATTTGGCCCACATATACCTTAGGGTAAGACCTTTCAATAGTACACACCCTTTCATCAGTTTGACCTACTGCCTAGGTCAATTAGGTCATACTTTGTCATTTACAGCTGTGTTTAAGTTTTGAAAAGTGTTCATGACTGCTGAAGTATGTAAGACATAGCTTTCATATTTCATCCACACCAACCTAAGGGATTCAGCATGTAAGATATAGCTTTCATATTTCATCTACACCAACCTAAGGGCAGATGTTTTAATGGCATACACCCCATCCCTCAGTTTGATATTCTTCCTACATCAAAGTCATGTCATACTCTGTCATTAAGTTTAAGTTCTGCATTTCATCTTTAATATTTGAACAGTTTTCTTATTTGGTCCACTTTAATCCCAGGGACTTTCAACCTAGGTCATGATCAGATAGTTCTTGTTCAAATGGTCATGTTCCATTGAGTAAGATGGCCTCCATGCCCATACTAGGGGTGATCAGAAAGTTTTGGAACTAGCATCATTACTTCTTTATTACTATGTTTTGTTTCTATGTTTTTGTTTCTTTAAATTCAACAGGACAGTGATGAACTTATTTAATGCATTGTTTACAAAAGTGTCATTAAAAATACATGTGTATTACACCATCACTATAATCACATCATGCCACAATGAACGAAGTTCTAAGCGTTTACAGGAACTGGTTAAATTATGTATTGTTTATGCACGTTTTATCATTTGGGTAATGATACTTAATATGTGCCGAGCCTTGCAAAAACATGTCTTCAGGCATATGGGACAGTGATGGCCCAGATCAGCCTGCACATCTGTGCAGTCTGATCAGGGCTTTCACTGTCCCCTAAAAGAATCAGTGGATGCTATAGAATGTATCAATGGAGAGCAAATGCCAGGATGAGACTTTGCACATGCAGGGGATGAATCTGAATTTGTGCATTTTGCGCATGCTTTTTGCATGGTGTGGGCCGTATGTTGCACATCTTCTTGACAGAATCTCCTGCAAATTTAATGCACCTTTTCTGTCTAGACATCCTTGTTGAAAATATTTTCTCAAGTTCTCAGCTGTAATGCACAAAAAGTGGGAGGTCATTGGCATCATCAAATCTAAAGCTGAAAACATGTTTGGGCACCCAGATTGTGCCTTGTCACTCACATCTGCCATTGTTCTTTTAACAAATACATTAAAGATATGAGCCAGGACCAGCAGTTCCTATAAGATTGCAAGTGTACCCAGCAAAGACGTGGATCAGCCTGCACTTCCATGCAGTCTGATCGGTCTTTAAAGGGCACTCTGTGGGTAGCTATGGATCCAAAGCATCTTAACCTTTAAACTGCCAATCACAACAATTGTCGTCTGCTTTGTCATCTGCTTGTGATTTTAAAAGTCATTTTTGCAAACCGTATGGACCCAGATCAGACTGCTCCTCTAGGGTTCACAGGGTTCACACTGTTTGCATGTATGCAAAAATAGGTTTGAAATGTTTGCAAGAATATACGGCAGATGACATAAATAGACGACATTTTCAGATGCAGGTTTTCTTGGCATTTTAAGGGTTAAGGCAAACAGAGAAGACTCAGATCAGACTGGCAAGCATGCAACCTTGTAGGAAATACTGTTCTCTTGCTCATATTTGCTGTAGCGGTTTCTCTATATGTTCATTTTATCATTTCCTGTGTTTCTTTGATGTTTTCCATTACAAAACACAAAAGGTTTATCAAATATCTTTGTTTTGAGATTGTATTCAGGGTTGTGCATGCAATGGTAGCTTATTTATTTTGTAAAAGGTGGAATTGACATCATCTGACATTATTAGTTCACCTGAGTTATGCTCAGGAAGAGCTATAGTGATCATTTTTTGTCTGTTTTCTGTCCACCTGTCCATCCATCCATCTGTCTATCTGTTAACACTTTTAAACAATAACTCCGCCAAAACTGCTGAAGCGATTTGTCCCACATTAGGTAGGAATGTTGCTTGGATAGGGTGATTTGAAAATAGCTAAAATTACGGAGATCTGCCTTTTGGTTTGGTGCTATGACAACTGAAAGATCCCATAGGCTTATAATAGGAAATGGTTAAATTGCATTTTCTCCATAACATGTGAAGTGATGTAAACCATATTTGGCAGTTATGATCATTTGATGATTGTCTACCCAGTTTATATGTTTTATGATCAGTGACCATTTTGTTTGGTTGCCATAGCAAGATTTTAAAGTAGGAAATTTGTGAAGCACCAGCAGGGTAAAAAGACCATGTGAAGCACCAGCAGTGATAGAAGACCCTGTGAAGCACCAACAGGGAAAGAAGACCCTCTTGCATACCAGAAGGGAAAGAAGAACATGCTTGTCTCTTGTCTGGCATAGGTGGAGTGGCAACATGCACTTGAAATACCTCTTCTCTCATCATTTCTTTATGTATTCAATGAAGATGAGAGCTTGGCAAGTCCCTGTGTCTGGGTGAAGATAAATAGATTATAAAAAGAATGACCATTGAGAGCAATGAACACACACACAAAGACAAAAAAAGCTGAAGTGTCTAAATCTTACAATATATGATTGAAATCATGATATTGTTAAACAACCTTTCCAAAAACCACTCGACCAGTTTCCACCAAATTTTATGTTGATCCTACAGTTGAAACAGGATTGAGAGTTTGTTCAAATGGTCATGATCCAGTGACTGTCATACTCATTTATGGTAAAAAAAAAAAAAGATATGAAACACATTCTTCAAAACCAAGACCTGCTCAAATGATGATCCTTTCTTTAGTTGCAATGACAGGATTGGAGAAATGTATAACATCTGCATTGGCTATTTCACTCAGGTGAGCGAGACTTGGCCTGTGGGCCTCTTGTTAACCATTACTTCCTCTCTGGGCTAATTCAGCAGATGAAAAATTGATGATTTATTTTCCCTGAAAATAGGCTTTGGCATTTCATACAAACTCTCTCCTAAGAACACATTCTGATTTGAGGTATGGTAAGGACTTTGGCGTTCATATATTTGAAGTAAATAATTTATGTTTTTTTTTTGTTTGTTTTTTTTTCTGAGAAATGGTGGGCTGTCCATACTTGTTGATTGTTTCAGTAAGCCTCAGTTGATTGATCACATTCTAGGGTTATCAGAAGAATTCAAGCCCAGATGTACCAAATGAACACTCTAAAAGGTATTCAACAACAAGAGTTGAGATACTACAAATGTACCAATCTAATTAGCCCTTGTCCTGCTGAATAAATTAAGATGCCATGCCCACTTCTAATTTTCAGCCAATCAGATTATGTGAGCTGTATTGTTGCTATAAATTCACATATTTAATAGCAAACAGTGCAGATCCAGATCAGTTGGCTTCTTCAGAAGCCAACTGATCTGGATCTACACTTTTGCAAAGGCAGGGTATATCCGGGTTCAGCAGGACAAGGGTTAAAATCATATCATCCACAGGAGGATCTAATGAACACCTATAAAGGGCCACCATCAAATAACTTTTTAGATGGACCAATCAGCAAATCACTTACAAAATTTAGAAAGTGAAATACTGTTAATGTATCCGATTCACATTTTTCTATATTTAACAATATTAAAGTAAGCTTGTAACTGATCCAGAAGCATCTTGGTGGTTGTGTGGTAAGCACTCCCTACTTCGGATCAAGATGTCCCGGGATTGAATCCTGCTGGAGGCGGAATTCAACTCCTGAAATATTTTCTACTATCATTCTCTCCCTTCCGCTGATTCAAGAAGGGCAGTTGTCAGTTTCTGGCGAAAGAATATGCACAATTCTGGTTAACTGCTTAGAGGACTAAACCTGCCCAGTAAACATGTGGTTAGGTAAACTGACCGCGCTCGACATGACCCCATTGGGTTGACTGGGCCATAAAACCTTAACACAAACAAACAGGCGGAATTCAACTCCTGATTGTATGACACTTCATTGCTGAGAGCCTTTCATTATCACCCTTTCTTCATCTCAATATGACTAAATAATGTTGAAAGGGATATAAAACACCGAACCATCATCATCGTCAGCTAACCAATCCAAAAACACAAAATTGCGGTGCCCATGAGAAAATAAAGTGATCACACTCAAACTGTTTTTTTTTTTTTTTTTTTTTTGATAATATCTGTGTTATCTGCTGCTTTTCTTTCATCAGTATGCCAACACAATCCTGTTCCTTCATCAAACAGTCAAAATTAAGCTGGTGGTGGTGTTGAAAAACCCTTCACTCCAGCTTTCCCCAACATGTCTTCAGTATTACTTTCCAATGTCACCACTTTGCAAACCAAACCAAACGTGTTCAAGTAAAACATTATCTGAATGGCTGACTTAATATAGTCTTAAAACAGACGTTACAGTTTTCCTTATGTTATTCGATGGTGACCTTCCATTTGTCTTCCCCAGATCTTGTTGATCAGATCTGGTTTTAATCAGATAACAAATGCTCATGCTTAATGCCATTATTTGCAGTAGACTGGATTGAAACCTGTTCCAGCCAGACTGGTTCACTTTTCAGACATTAAATTGAGGGTTATACTTAAATCTTAAAGTGTCATGCAAGATTTGTAGCAGATGACATTCTAAATACTTTTTATTGTTATTATTCAGAGAAAAGAGTCTTGACATTTCAAGCAGAAGATTCACATGAAATGTCAAGACTTATTTTCTCTGTAAAAAAAAATAAAATAAATAAAATTGTTGTCTGCTGCACTTGTGATTGGCACTTTAAGGGTTAGAAGTAAGAGCATCATCAAAAATGACCAAAAAGGGATTATGGACAGTGAAAAACTTCATAAAAAGCAGTTACGGTAAATGTCCTAAAATTTCGTACACCAAAGTTTCTGACAAAATGACATATGCAAACCGTGCAGACCCAGGTCTGACTGCTCCTGAAGGAGCAGTCTGATCAGGGTCTTTACTGTTTGCAATTGCACTAAGTATTTTCAGAAACAACTGCATTAAAAGCATTTAGGCAAAAAAAAGTATGGAATTAGTGTTCAAAATTTTAGGACATTTGTCGTACAGCATAACAGTTCTGGACCCTTGTCCTGCTGAACCCGGATATATCCATCCTTTGCAAACAATGTAGATCCAGATCAGTTGGCTCCTGAAGAAGCCAAATGATTAATCATTTCTGCAGCAGACAACATTTAGATTTTGTTTTTTTGTATTTTATAGAGAAAATAAGACTTGGCATTTCATGTGGATCATCTGCTAGGCAGATAATTCTTATAAAATGCCGACTCTTATTTTCCCTAAAAATATCGAAAACAGTTTTGCCTGTTTTTCTCCAACAATTTTGCTTAGCACTTTAAGGGTTAAGAATATTAAGCACAAATCAAACAACATCACTTCCATCCTGTGTATACTTATAGAAGTATTTACATGCTGCTAATGCAGAACATCTTCTTTGGAAGAGTTTCCAACATTCTTTCATGGAGATTGATCCTGAAATATTTTCTACGGTCATTCTCTCACTTCTTCTGATTCAATAAGGCCAGTTGTCAGATTCAGGTGAAAGAATATGCACAAGAACTGGTTAATCACTTATTGGATTAAGCTCACCTAGGAAAAGTGCATTTAGGTAAACTGACTGGCTCAACATGACCTCAATAGTGTTGACTGGGCTGTTAAACTCCAAACCGTCCAAGGGGAAGTCAGGGGAAGTCAGTTTGCATCATAGTTATAGATAAGGTACTATTTAAGATAAAAGTAGTATTTATGTTGGCAATAGCTAGAAATACAGGTCCATATTCCTAGCATTGTAGGCTAGTGATACAGGTCTGTATTCCTAGCCTATATTATAGGTTAGAAATACAGGTCTGTACTACTAGCCAAACCCAGGTGGTTTGGCTAGGAATACAGCATTTTCAGACCATTAGAAAAGATGAGTATAAAGTACATTTTGATATAAATACCAATTTAGGTCTTAGCTATTAATGGATTTTAGGTTTTGAAAGTTTTTAAAGGAAAACATATATAACCAACAAAAACAATAATTGTTTTGGAACACTGAAGAAAACAAGTATCCAAAATGTTGTTTTGGAACCTCAAGGTACATGCATAATTGCAAGACTCGTAGAAAAGTTGAATGATTGAAAGGTTGAGTTTTGAAGAGTGCCCTATAATCCCTGTGTGTCCGTCTGTCTGTGGTCAGTTAGTACAAAAGAATATTTATCTAGATACGTTTCCTATCCACATGATGATTACATGGGCCCAGTTGTTTAAAACTAACAATGTCATTAGTTAACGTATTGTTAAAACTTTGATCATTAAATATGGCATAAATGCTAATATTTTTGCTGAAAAAATGTGAGTAGCTTTTGCATTTGCAAAAGCTACTCACATTTTTTCAGCAAAAATACCTGTGAATTAGATATTGTACATACTAGAACAGTTAAAATTTTCACCACTAACAAGCTTGTTATGCTAATGACACTTTGAACAACTGGGCCATGATGTGCAATGCATGAAAAAGGCTCTTATGCAGTTTGTGTACAGTGCAGGCCCAATGAGAGAATGCTTAGATCAGACAGCATAGATGGGCATGCTGATTTGTGCCTTCACTGTTCACTTATGGCATAAGAGCCCTTTTCCCATGTTATGCATCATATAATATTGGGCCATCTCTGGTGAAAAGGTTACAAGTTTATATTATGCTAAAAATGTGGAGAGCCAGATTTTTCTGCTCACCCGGCATAACTTTGTGAAAATTTCTGATACTCTCAGAACAAAATGCTGATATTCTCAGAACATTAGCCAGTGATTCTGTAAGCAGACAGTGAAAGCTTTGATCTGAATACACAGTTGTGCAGTCTGATCTGAGCCTTCACAGACTTTATAAACCACTCTCAACTCCAGCTGACCCCACTTTCCAGAACCCACCCTGACCCCTCTCCCCACAAAACAGGTTATGACGAGCTATTTTTCTGATATTGATCTCATTTTCTGAACTTCCGCCATAAAAAATAATCATTGTGATCAAATTACAGTATTATGCTATCTAACTAATAATACAACTAAATGTTTGCTAGATTTCAGTTTTTGAAAAGCTAATATTGTTTTAGTACTGGGCTCAGAGATTAATTAACTGTTTGAAGCTTGGATACTATTCTGTTTTCTGTAATTTTAAATTGAAATATGTATCCAATATGTTTTCCATTTCTTCAAAATCTCATTTTCTGATGACTCAAAAATAAAACTCGGAAAAGTTAACCCTTGTCCTGCTGAACCTGGATATACCCTGCCTTTGCAAACAGTGTAGATCCAGATCAGTTGGCCTCTGAAGAAGCCAACTGATCTGGATCTGCACTGTTTGCCGTTAAGCATGTGAATTTATATCAGTACCTTGGATCAAGTAATTGATTGGCTGAAAACCAGAAATGCATGTGGCATCTTAATTTATTCAGCAGGACAAGAGTTAAGACCTAATGTTGAAGGGCCTGAGCAGTGGCCACTCCTGACTTCACATCACAAGGTTCTGTGTTTGATTCCTGCTAAAGGCAGAGTTCAACTCATGAGTGTAAGGTACCTCACTGGACAGTGCTCCTGTCATTATCACCCTTTATTGTCTCAATATGACTCAAATACTGTTGAAAGCAACATAAAATACCATAACATTTAACCCATTGTATACTGAATAGACTCTCCCTCACTGTACACCACAACCTCTTTATAACACTGTTTGTTAAAACATGATTTTGTATATAACACGGTTCAAAGATGGATCCCAAAAATGTATAGATTATATTGAAAAATGAC
This sequence comes from Anodontia alba, assembly GCA_964016985.1. Lineage (NCBI taxonomy): Eukaryota > Metazoa > Mollusca > Bivalvia > Lucinida > Lucinidae > Anodontia > Anodontia alba. Next base: position 37,423,783 of record OZ024829.1, read on the forward strand.
CATAAATGGTCATTTTTCAATATAATCTTTACATTTTTGTTTGGATATAACACGGTTGTTTAACTAATACGGTTTATGGTATGGACCCCAACAATAGTGTTATAAAGAGGTTGTGGTGTATATTGGAAGAGTCCAATTTCAATTTTAGGTACGTCCGGACATGAGACTTACATATTCCTGGAGCAAAATGGCTAAACTATTTGCAAACAGTGGAGACCTGATCAGACGCCGCATTCTGCGGCGTCTGATCAGGGTCTGCACTGTTTACTAATTACCCTTTTATGGGTCGCCCGACTACAGTGGGTTAATCAGTCATAATTACAACAAATATTAGAATTGTCTCAAAAGTTCAAGGACTAGCGTCTTTATGGCTAATAACACAATAGAAGTAGCATAATTATGACCTTTCATTTTTCACAAACATGATCATAAGTGGTCAGAAATTTGGAATTTCATCCTTTAAGCAGCAACATACATACCATTATGATTTTTTTTATTTTGTTTTTCAGAGAAAAAAAAACATTTCATCTTAATCATGTGCCTAGCAGAAGATTCACATGAAATGTCTAGCCTTATTTTCTCTGAAAACCACAAAAAGAAAATAAGAATGTTATCTCCTTCAATATATTTAATGACACTTTGGTCCTTAACCATTACCACTCTATGGGCTAATTCAGCAGACAACAATTATTTGTGTACTTGTTAAGGAGGAGTATTTGATGATAATTCTGCGATAATTTTTCTTATTTCTCCTCTCTGAGGCACTTCTAATGAGTACCCACAATATGTGTTTTTTATGGAGAACTGGAGAAAATTATCTTCAAAAACTATCATATACTCCTCCATAACAAATCCCCTATTTAAATATATTACCATTTTATGATATTATGGTCCATAAATGACATGCATAGGTTGCATCATGGAGCATCTTGAATATGAAAGCAATATTGTCATACTATGCTTTCAAAATACTTTATGAAGATTAGTCACGTTTGGTAACATTTAAGGGGAATGGACATACATTAAGGGGTGGCAATCTATTAACCCTTAAAGCACCAATCACAACTGCAGCAGACGACACTTTTAAATATATTTTTTTAAATTTTTGTTTCTTAGAAAATAAGTCTTTGACATTTCATGTGAATTATCTGCCAAGCAGATGATTCACATGAAATTTCAAGGCTTATTTTTTAAGAAAAATATTTTTTTTAGAATGTCGTCTGCTACAAATTTTGCTTGGTGCTTTAAGGGTTAAAGTTGTTTTAATTCCCTTTTGAAAAGGGCTCTTCTCTGAAAGGGAACCAATTATTACCTTTTAGTGTAGACCCCTTTCCAGAAGATGCACCCAGGTGTGCAGTTCCAGAAGATGCATCCAGGAAGTCCCAAAAGTTAACTTCCATGTGAAAAATGGCAAAACTGTCTACTGGGTGTATCCAGTCCCCTTTAAAATGAGCCAGTGATGTTGAAATCCTTATTACTGCTGCTGGGCTACATGTGGCATTTTACCTTAATTAACCCTTGTCCTGCTGAACCCGGATATATCCTGCCTTTGCAAACAGTGCAGATCCAGATCAGTTGGCTTCTGAAGAAGCCAACTGATTTGGATCTGCACTGTTTGCCATCAAGTATATGAATTAACAGCAACAATCCGGATCAAGTAATCTGATTGGCTGAAAATTAGAAGTTGGCGTAGCATCTTAATTTATTCAGCAGGACAAGGGTTAATTTAGCATTATTGTTGAAAATCATTGCAAGTTAAAATTATGTTCTTTTCCAGTTCTGCATGGTCTGCAAGATTGGTGTCATGACAATCAAATTTAGGTTATTCTAACAACGCATGATAATAAAATTTTACCTAACAATGATGTCAACAAATTTTAAACTATGAAAATCAGGACCCATTTCTTGATTACCATGATTTATATAAAAATAATAGGACAATCCAAGAACTTCTGTGATAGCTAGATCTCATATTTTTGTTTTAATTAAGGATGGAAACAAGTCCATGACCATCCTCACCTTTATATTTTTAATAAGGACTGAAACCAGTATGTGGGTAGTCCTAATTGACAATGAGTATTGACCACAATTATTCATTGAGACTGTAGCCAGTATACATAGTCTGCTGTCCTCATTTGTAAATAAATAGCAACAGTTTCTAAATAGAGCTGTTGGTATCAACATTGATTGCTTAACCTTTACCACTTTCTGGGCTAATTCAGCAGACGATAAATTAGATATTTTCTGGGGGGGGTTTTCCAGAAAATAGGCTTTGACATTTCATGCAAATTATCTCCGTAGGAGGTAATTTGCATGAAATGTCAAAGCCTATTGTCTGGGAAAAAAAAACATTTCAAAATGTTATTTGATGAAAGTTTTACCCAGCATGCAGCACATTAAGTACCAATTTACCCAAAATATTCAAACAATAGGCACCCAGTTCAGATGCCAGAGAATGTGGCATCATATCAGGGTCTACACTGTTTGCCATCATCCAGTAGTTTTTAGACACATCGTGATGTAAAGTAGAAGTACCGTATTTGACCTAATTACCTCACTGTGCGCTTAGGTTTTTCAAAATTATGGGGGAACACTCAGTTGTGTTAAAATATGTATCTACCTACTAAGGATACACTATAAAAAAGATCAGAAAAGATATGATTTTTTCTAATTTTCTTTATAAAGGCATATGTTGTGGGTACTTATTTTAATTGCATCGACAAGTCGATGAAATTCAAATGAGTACCCACAACATAATTATGCCTTTATAAAAAAGTAAAGAAAAAAGTACACTGGCTGTAATCTGAAGACTACGGAATTTCTGGACTGTGCGCTTATAGGGGTATGTGCAGTTATTAGATCAAATAAGTATTTAATTTTAGGACAAGTATGGTATGGAGTTGAGGTATTCAAATATTTAGGGTAAATACAGAATTCTTGGTGTTTCAGTGTGATGGTCTGAATAAGTTGCGGATGATTGCAGACAGCAGGATGATGAACAGGGCCCAGTTGTTCAAAGCATCGTTAGCTTAACAAACTCATTAAGGGTCATTTCGTTAAACATTTTAGTTGATTCAATACACAAATTTCTGATATTTAGCTCACATTTTTTCAACAAAAAATTTCAGCATATTTGCGTATCACTAGATGTAAATTTTAACGAATCGTTAACTAACGATGTTGTTAGCTTTGAACAACTGGGTCCAGGTATACATTCTTAACCAAAAGCTCACACTACTTGTCTTAACCCACTGATGTTGAGTGATCTCATCTACCAGTACTCTTTAGACTGGTCTATTTCTAATAGCAGGGTGTCCAGTTAGTTTTTATTACTACTAATGTTTTATAGAAATTCGTGTAATTAATGCAAATATCGTAGAACCTGATCAGATGCGGTGTTCTGCAGTGTCTGATTTGGGTTTGTACTGTTTGCCCTTTCAGGGTTTTCCCAACTAAAATAGGCTAAAGGGAACGGATACACCTCAAGATAGGCAGTTCTGACAAAATTGTTTTTTTGTCCCTTATGAAAAGGGGTCTACTCTATAAGGAAAGACAACATATCAATGGTATTTTCTTAGAAAGTAGGCTTTGACATTTCATGTAAAGTGTCTCCTAAGGAAATATCAAAACCTGTTTTCTGGAAAAAATAAGAAACATATTTTAACCCTTAAAGCGCCAAGAAAAACTGCATCTGAAAATGTTGTCTGTTTATGTCGTCTGCTGAATATTCTTGCAGACTTTTCACACCTATTTTTGCATACAGGCAAACAATGTGGACACAGATCAGACTGCTCCACACTGTTTGCAGAAGTGACTTTTAAAGTAACCAGCAGAAGACAAAGCAGACGACAATAGTTGTGATTGGCACTTTAAGGGTTAAAATGTCTTCTGCTGTAATTTTTACCCAGCATGCATCGCATACCGTATTTACCGGAAGTATTCATACAAACATTCCTCAGCAAACAGTAGGGACCATGATCAGATGCCAAAGAATGTGGCATCAGATCTGGGTCTACACAGTTTTACACTCATCCAGCTGCTTTAAGACGCATCAGTGAGTAAGTAAAATGGAAGTAACCCTCAAAGGGCCAAGAAAATCTGCATCTGAAAATGTCGTCTGCTTATGTCGTCTGCTGCATCTTCTTGCAAACTTTTCAAACTGACATTTTGCATATAGGCAAACAGTGTGGGTCCACACTGTTTGCAACAATGACTTTTAAAGTAACCAGCAGAAGACAAAGCAAACGACAATTGTTGTAATTGGCGCTTTAAGGGTTAAATTTTAGGACAAGCATGGTGTCCAAACACTCAGGACAAGTTAGGTTTACCCATTATAGACTGAATTAACTCCCCACACACTATACCGGGATATTGGAAGATTCTAGTTTTGATTTTAGGTATGTCAGGCTATGCAGTACAGATATTCCTAGAGAAAAATGATTGAACTATTTGCAAACAGTGAAGACTCTGATCAGACACTGCAGAATGCAGTGTCTGATCTGTGTCTGCACAGTTTGCCAGTTACCCTTTTAGGGGTCTGTAGACTCCAATGGGTCAACGCTAGTCCTGCTGAACCTGAATATACCCTGCCATTTCAGACAGTGTGGATCCAGATCTGAAGAAGCCAACTGATCTGGATCTGCACTGTTTGCCATTAAGTATGTGTATTTATAGCAACAATCTGCATCAAGTAATCTGATTGGCTGAAAATTAGAAGTGGGCGTGGCATCTTAATTTATTCAGCAGGATAAGGGTTAATACAGTATAGCCTTGTTGGTATTTCACTGTTTCAATGTGATTGTTTGAATAAATTGTTGATCGATCATTACAGAGTGCAAGATGGTGAACATGTACAAGTTTTTAAAGGAAACAGATACACATCTAGGTAGGCAGCTCTGACCAAATTGTTTTTTGTCCCCTATGAAGAGGACTCTGCTTTATAAGGAAAAGAATTTGCTCCCTTTTATGATTCCCTTCAGCGTCAGCCTTGAATGTTGTAAGAATGACCATAATTGGGCAAATATCATATTGGCTGCACCATGCGAAAAGGTGCCTATGGACATACGAGGGTGCATCTGCACAACCTAATCAGGGCCTTCCTGTTCGCAAGCAGAATCATTGGGTCGGCAACATTCTTTTGTGGAGATTTGATCATGAAATATTTTTTTCTCTCCCTTCCGCTGATTCAAGAAGGGCAGTTGTCAGTTTCTGGTGAAAGAATGTGCACAATACAGGTTAACCACTTAGAGGCCTAAGCCTGCCCATTAAAAGTGTGGTTTAAGGTAAACTGATCGAGCTCAACATGACCCCATAGGGTTGACTGGGCCATAAAACCTCAACACACACAATAAGGAGTATCTGGTGATAGTTCTAGGATCATTTTGGGTGGTTGGGTGGTGCGAAGGTGTCATGTATCTTTTGTCACCCGGGGCGTCCAGCTGATATTGGCTTATAGTTGGGCAAGGCCTGCTATCCTTGTAGCAGGTAAGGGTAGGGAGGTGATGTTTTTATTTCTTCTGTTTCTTCACTTTCATTCCTGTTTCTCTTTCTTCACTGTCCCTCCCTTTCATCTCTTCTGCTATCTCTTCTGTCTATTTTCTCCCTTTCTCTGGGAGACGACACAAAATGACCCACAAGGGTTGACGTGTCGTTAAACCCCAACTCAATCAAATCTAGGATCATTTTTCTTATTTCTTCGTAATAACATATATTGTGGGTAATAATTAGATGCACTTGCTGAGCCACTTCTAATAAGTACCCACAACATGTGTTATTATGGAGAACTGGAGAAAATTATCCCAGAATCATCATTGAACACTCCTCCTTAACAGCTCTACTGTATAATTGAGGATATATTCTGTTAATTTTGCATCAATAGTCACAGTAATTGCCTCATCCAGGTAATTGACTCCTCCACAAAACTTGCTAGCAACTTATAAAAGACATCTAGGAAAGTCTTACGGTAACATCTGACAAACATTTTACTCTAATCTTTTATACGACATTTTATGTGAATTGTCTGCCTAGCAGATGATTTATATAAAATGCCAAGTCTTATTTTCTCTGAAAATAATACAAAAAACATATATATCATCTGCTACAATTTTGCTTAGAGCTTTAAGGGTAAAAGGGATTTGGTGATGTTTGTCTAAGGTAAATTAATGGTTACACCACAACCTCTTTATAACACGTTGGGGTCTATAGCTTAAACCATGTTAGTTGAATAACCATGTTATAGCCAAACAAAAATGTATAGAAAAAATGACCATTTATGGTTATTTTTCAATATAATCTATACATTTTTGGGATCCATCTTTGAACCTTGTTATATTCAAAACCGTGTTATAACAAACCGTGTTATAAAGAGGTTGAAGTGTATTCATGTGGGTTTGGTTAAATATGCCATTCTGAGGAGTCAGTTCCCCAGCATATGGGGGATTTTACATTTCAGACATTATTTTGGGTGAAAAAAAGGGCTGATGAAATATTTTAGTGTTATGACCCTAAGAACAACATCCCTGGACCATATCTTCTGAACTAATTGAGGGAGCATCACCAACTTTGGCCAGATTACCATGTTTACAGTAAATATCCAGACAACTTCACTACTAACCATTCTTATCCTAAATGTTGAAGGAGTCCATTTTACTTCCTGTTGGGTTGTCTAAAATCTGCTGGATTAGTGGCAAACAGTCTAGACCCAGATCAGATGCTGCAGAATGCAGCATCTGATCTGGGTCTACATTGTTTCTGTCCCAATACTCAGGTTCAGTGGCGGTACACATTTAAGGATGATGTATGTCCCATACAACATTAACCCATAAACTGCCAATCACAACTGTTATCGTCCTCCTTGTAATCTGCTTGTGATTTTAAAAGTCATTTTTGCAAACAGTGTGGACCCAGATCAGACTGCTCCTAGGAGCAGTCTGATCTGGGTCCACACTGTTTGCCCGTATGCAAAAATAAGTTTGAAAAGTTTGCAAGACATAAACAGACCACATTTTCAGATGCAGGTTTTCTTGGCGTTTTAAGGGTTAAGTCATGTAGTTCAATATATCCCAAAATATGTCCCTTGGAAAGTTTAACAGGTTCATCATCATCATCATCATCAGCAGCAGCAGCAGCAGCAGATTTTTTATTAACGTGCTGGTACAAGGGCAACGTCCACATCAGTGGGCCCCCTTTCAGGTAGCTTGCTTGCTGCATGCATGGCAGATCTCACACCAGATATCCAGGTGTGTGTATTATGAGGGTCGATAGCCGAGAGCCTCCTCTCTCTGGGATCCCTCTTTCAGCTGCTTCCATGTCATCGTAGGCCTCCCAGGTCCACGCTTCCCATCATCTGGTATGTCACAGACTGTCTTGACTCCACCCTTGGAGTGTTCCACGTTTCCATACCAGCGGAGCCTTCTCTCCTTCAGGATGAGGTCCAGATCCTCAAAGCCAGGCTGTGCAAGTAGCTCATTGGATCTGATGGTGACAGTGCCTTTCAGCTTGGGGCATATATATCCTTCTCACATTTCCTACCTCACAAAGAATGCAAATCTGACATGTATTTTGCTAAAAAAATGATAAAGAGCCATCTCATCAGGATCTAATTTGTTTGACATTCTGTTCTTGACTTTCTGCTGAAATCCCTATATTATGCAGCAGTGTATGTGTACAAATTCAAAGACAGTCCACTTCAGAATGTCAGTGGGGAAAAAGTTAACCCTTGTCCTGCTGAGACCGGATATACCCTACCTTTGAAAACAGTGTAGATCCAGATCAGTTGGCTTCTGAAGAAGCCAACTGATCTGGATCTGCACTGTTTGCCATTAAGTATGTGAATTTATAGCAAAAATTCGGATCAAGCAATCTGATTGGCTGAAAATTAGAAGTGGGTGTGGCATCTTAATTTGTTCAGCAGGACAAGGGTTTTTAATGACCTGGCCCCACTGCCATAATTTTGAGTTTTGCTGGCAGAGGTTCTTCCAACATCCTATAGGTAACTAGCATCTATCCCATTTAGAATCACTCACCAAACTGATACAAATTGGAGACAATTTACATGAAATGTCAAAATCTACTTTCTGGAGAAAAAAAATAAAATGATAATAATAATAATAATAATCGACTTTATTTATAGAGGGTAACACATTTAGTAATCTAGTACTAATCTTCCATGTGGCCCTCTTTTTTCCTGGGTAGAAACCAGTACTAAGCAATGTGGATAAAGTCTCTTGCTCAAGGAAACAACACTTGCAGTTAGTGGGGATCGAACCCGGTACCTCTCGATCTCGAGTCCGACGCTTTACCACTGCACCACAGCGCTCCACAAGAAAAATATTATCAATTTGTCATCTGCTGAATATTCTCAGAGAGTTGTAAAAGGTTAACTGTAGTTATTAGACTATTTACAGTAACATTTCTAGTTGTTATTTGTTATTTTTGTATCGGAATTTTCTTTATAAAAACTGTTGTTACAAGTATTAATTATTTTTGGATTAATGCAGTTGTACAAGAAAAATTGATGAAAAAATCCCTGTTGGTGTTAGCCATTGTGTGATTAATTCCCACATCATTTGCATCTGACGTCATGTGTGCATGTCACAACAAAACCTTTTTTTTTTTTAATCCCTTAATGCTTAGCATGTTGGCTAAAAAATTTCAACAGACATCATTTTGATTTTTTTTTCTTATTTTTCCCAGAAAATAGGATTTGTCATTTCATGCAAATTTTCTGACATTTTATGCAAATTTTAAGGAGAAAATTTGCATGGAATGTCAAATCCTATATTCTGGGAAAAATAAGAAAAAAAATCATCAATTTGTTGTCTGCTGAATTTGCCCATAGCACTGTATGTGTTAAAGCACCATTCAAGAACTGTAGCAGCCCACATTCTAACCCTTAAACTGCAAATCACAACAATTGTGGTCTGCTTGTGATTTTAAAAGTCATTTTTGCAAAAGGTGTGGACCCAGATCAGACTGCTCCTCTAGGAGCAGTCTGATTAGGGTCCACACCATTTGCCTGTATGCAAAAATAGGTTTGAAAAGTTTACAAGAATATTCAGCAGAATACGTAAACAGATGACATTTTCAGATGCAGGTTTTCTTGGCATTTTAAGGGTTAAAAAGGTTTAGACAAAATCATAAAAAGAAACGTTTCATTTGTCCCGCATTGAGGCAAGTCTCCCATTTCACCATTTTATGTAAAAAAGGGGGTTGGGTTGGGGGAGGGTGGAATTATGAGGAAGTTCATATAAGGCTGTCTGCAGCATTGTTAATAGGCGCTTTATATGGGTAGCATTATGTAAAAACATGTCTTTGGGCATATGCAGACAGGGAAGGCCCAGAGTAGCCTGCACATCTGCATGGTCTAATCAGGGCCTTCAAACAGAATCAATGAATACAACAGAATGTATAAATCATTACGAAAACATGCCTATTCAAATATGTAGTCATCTCCAAAAACTGAACATTTTCAGATAAAAGAAAAAAACCTGATATTTTTTATGTTTCTTGTCAAAGAATAGATTGTGGGTACTCGTTAGAATCACCTTACTGAGGCAGTTCTAACGAGTACCTACAATCTATGTTTTCGAACAAAAATAAGGAAAATAATGTATACCCCTGTAAACCCCAGTTTTACTTTATAAAAGTGGGGTTTAAGGGGGTCAAAATTATATAGACCTGTTTTCGTGATGTTGGGTGCAAAGGCCCAGATGATACATTGCACATGTGCAGGATGATCTGAATCTGCTCATTTTGTGCGTGTTCAAAGACATATTTTCACTTGACACAGTCTGTATGCAAAAGAGCAAGCCTACATCAGTTTGCATAATTTTATGTTGACATTTGTCACCATATGAAAATAACCACCACTGACATTTTCACCCCATGAACATTACTGCTTTTGGGAATTTGTCACCATAAACTTTGACAGATAAAATCAGCCTCCTACCTCACCCAGCACCATATTTTGACTCGGGGGTGGGGGGTGGGGTTGTGGGGGTGGGTTTAGTAACAGGGGTAATTTTGGTATAGTGTGCGAGCCAGTATTTCAAAACCTACCGCATTCATTTACCTGGCCTTTGAAAAAATGGACCCATTCATATACTTGGAGATCCAAAATGTTGACCTATTCATATACTGCCCTTTGATTTTTTGTACCCATTTATTGCTGGTTGTTAGACAAATATCACAGTTAATTCATTGAATACCAAGTGAACAAGCAGCCTTGAAAAATCTCTGAGCGAAAAATATGTGCATATACCAGGATGTCAGAAAAATCAGGCCATTCATATACTTTTTAAAAAGGGCTCCCACCCACCCCACACCCCGAGTATTTTGATTTTTACCCATGCTGAAACTATAGATAGTTGGATATTTTGGGAAAAGGGGTGATGTGGCTATTTTCTCCCTCTGCAGATTGCCATTCAATGAAGATAGCAACCACTGGAATATTTTTCCCCAAAACTTTTGTATAGATGTAAATGACAGCCAAGCTACCCATAACTGTCTTTAACATGATATTGCATTATATTTACTGTTCTTTTGACATCACTTTGATAGATGTTTTTATGCCCCCACCTGCCTAAGGCAGCAGTGGGGCATATAGTGTTTTTCTGTGATATTACATCTGTATGTGCCTATGTCACGTTCATAACCAGTCTTACAAGTGTTTAAATTTACATTGATGTTTACGTCTGCATTTTCCTTGGAAGCCATAACTTGGGGTACTTTTGACGCTAGGTTATGCTATGAAGTTGACATTTGGTATGCTACTTACCCAGACCTAAACCTTCAGCTCTATGCTAGAGTTGCCTTTGGGTCTTGCCCTGAGTGGGGCTAGGGGTCAAAATGTGTAACAGATCAGATTGGGCATTTGGAAAATAGTTGTTGAAATTTATGCATCCAGATGCTGTTGCCGTATGGGCAAAGATCAAAGGGCTGGGGGCATTCATTAGCTTGTTAAATGAGTATTCCTAATGAACAATTAATTTTATTTAGTATTGTGACCAAAAGAATCTCATCAGAAATATGTGCAGCTGGTTGGAGTTGGACTATTTTGGGTAAATATAGGATAAGGACCACGTCCTGTGAATACATGATCCAGTGTGAAAGCTATTGATAACATACTGGTGCGTACATACATGCAGCTGGTTGGAGTTGGACTATTTAGGGTAAACATAGGATAAGGACCGCATCCTGTGAATGAATAATCCAGTGTGAAAGCTATTGATAACATACTGGTGCACACATACGTGCAGCTGGTTGGAGTTGGACTATTTACGGTAAATATAGGAATAGGACCACGTTCTCTGAATGGATAATCCAGTATGTGAAAGCTGTTGATACAGGTTGATACAGGTGCACAGATCCATGCAGCTATATGAGTTAGACTGTTTAGGATAAGTAAAGTATCAAGACTGTCTCTTGTTACTGGCTGATTCAGTGTGGGTACACAAATCTGCTGGTTCGTTCTGTGTCGAAAACTAGGTCCTCTTGCAGTGTCTTAACCCTAGTCCTGCTGAGCCCAGATATACCCTGCCTTTGCAAACAGTGTAGATCCAGATCAGTTGGCTTCTGAAGAAGCCAACTGATCTTGATCTACACTGTTTGCCATTTAGTATGTGAATTTACATCAAAAGTCAGGATCAAGTAATTTGATTGGTTGAAAACTAGAAATGGGTGTGGAATCTTGATTTATTCAGCAGGACAATGTTAAAGCATGCGCAAAATGCACATTTAGATTTAGATTTATCCAAGGCATGTGCAGTCACATCCAGGCATTTGATTTCCATTGATACATTCTATAATGTCCAATGATTCTGTTAGCAGACAGTGAAAGTCCTGATCAGACTCTGCAGTTGGGCAGATTGATCTGGGCCTTTGCTGTATGCAAATGTGAAGACACGTTTTTTGCATGTATAATAACAAGTGACTAACTGAAAGTCTGAATAATAGAACATGCTATTCATTATGTCACTGACCGGTGAATTTAACCATTAAAATGCTTAGCAGATTTATGGCAGATGATGTTATATTTCAGAGAAGACAAGACTTGACATTTCATGTGAATTGTCTTCTAAGCAGACAATTCATATGAAATGTCAAGTCTAAGTTTCTCTAAAAAATATGTATATTTCAAAATGTCATGTGCTGTAGTTGTGATTGGTGCTTTAAGGGTTAATTGATTTTGGGCTATTATCAATTAAAGGCTTTTTTTGGACAAATTCAGCAGAGGGCAGATATTGATGGTAGCGATTTTCTTCATATTTTTGCAAGGAGTATGGGTTGACATTTTGCACATTGTGAAAAGTGATGGTAGAGGTTTTCTTCATATTTTTGCAAGAAAATATTGTTTGACATTTTGCACATTATGAAAAGTGATGGTAGCAGTTTTCTTCATATATTTGCAAGAAAATATGGTTTGGCATTTTGCACATAATGAAAAATATTTTTTCTTATTTTTGCAAGAAAAAAGGGTTGAACATTTCATGAAAACTGTTTGTCATCTGCTGAATGTGTACCTAGCATTCTTAGTGTTAACTATTTTGTGTGTTGAAAGGAAATTCATCAGACAAACAAGATGTAGTTTTCTCTTATTTTTTCAGAAATTTATGTTTGATATTTCCAATGAAAAGTCACATAGAGATGACTCAATAAGAAAACATGCCTATTCAAATATATAGAAAATTTCACCTCAAAAAAACTGAAAAAATTCAGATAAAAACTCTCTAATATTTTTCTTATTTCTGCTCAAAACATAGATTGTGGGTACTTGCTAGAACCGCCTCAATAAGGCGGTTCTAATGAGTACCCACAATTTACGTTTTTGAGCAGAAATAAGAAAAATAATGTATGCCCCTGTAAACCCAGTTTTACTATATAAAAGTGGGTTTGAGGGGGTCAAAATTATATAGGCATGTTTTCGTAATGGCAAGGGTAATTTTAAGCCCTGTTTCAAAAAAAAAAAAAAAATATGAAGTTTTTTTTAAGTATCAACTACTACTCTTTTAAATTCTGCCTTCCGAGTTAATCTTGGTTTTATTTCTCCCAATGTTCCTATTGATTTCTTTTTACCTGGCCTAAACCCCTGGCTACCTATGTATTCTCTATTCATTATTACTTATTGATTATCCAGATCAGTGCTTTGGCTGGTTGTAGCTGTTAGGCTGCCGTCATCGCTGTTTACGATAGGATCATATTAAAACATAGAGATTTTTATTATTACCTGTTTTGGTCAGTGGAATACGGACGTTAAGCGTGTAGGTGATTAAAAGGATTTACCTGGTTTCAAACAAACACTTACGCTTAAAGTAGAACAGGTACAAAATTTTTCTTATTTTGAATTTTGAATGGACATTTGTTTATTTTTCTTATTTGGAATATTGAATTGGATTATTTATTGCACATTAGAATTGGTCTTTTATATTTGTTGAATTGGTACTGGGTATTTTTATTTGGGTTTTGTATCTTTTTTATGACTACCTTTATTTGTGGAGTGTTAAGTTTACTGCATTTTTATCATTTTAGTGTTTATGTGATAGTTTTTGCAGCAATTTAAGGGTTCAAGCAGCATACTATTTTTTTTAAATATTTAATATTTGGACAGACAATTCTGGGGTATCAGTATTTACCTTATTGGCACACTAAACCCTTAAAGTGCCAAGCAAATTTGCAGCAGACCACATTCTCATTTTTTTTTTTTATTATTATTTTCAGAGGAAATAAGACTTAATATTTTGTGTGAATTGCTTGCCTAGCAGACGATTCACATGACATGTCAAGTGTTATTTACTCTGAATAATACAAAAAAAAATCAGATTGTCAACTGTTGCAGTTGTCATTGGCGCTGTAAGGGTTAATTCCTTACCATACTTGTCATGAGATTTGAACGCCACAATTTCACTACCTGTTGATGTGTTTAACCCTTAAAATGCCAAGAAAACCTGCATCTGAAAACGTCATCTGTTTATGTCATCTGCTGCATCTACTTGCAAACTTTTCAAACATACTTTTTGCATATAGGCAAACAGTGTGGACCCAGATCAGACTGCTCCTAGAGGAGCAGTCTGATCTGGGGCCACACTGTTTGCAACAATGACTTTTAAAGTAACTGTCAGAAGACAAAACAGACGACAATCGTAGTGATTGGCGCTTTAAGGGTTAATAGTGCTGGATGAGTGTCAAACAATGTAGATCTTGATTTTGATCAGAGGCTGTGTTTTGTGGTCTGTTCTGTTCAATGTCAGCAAGCTATACAATCTTTAGATGTATCATTCACCATAATAATCAGATGAACTTGTTCAAATTCTAGGATAAGTCTAAAAATGATGAGTTTTGGAGAATGGATACATTTTCAAGGGAGGGAACTCTTCCAAAATGGGCTCCCTTCTAAAAAGGGGTCTACTCTTAAAGGAAAGAAATTAATCGCAAAAGGGACATTAATGTGCAAGAATGCAAACAGGAACACAGGAAGTCACAAAAGTTGTCTCCCTTGTAAAAAGTGGTTGAATATCTCTCAAAAGAATCAGTTAACCTTCAGGTGTCTCCCAGGTGGGATACCTGTTCCCTTGTTCCCCTGAAATAAAATGGCATTTTCCCTTGCTTCCCAAAGTCAAGATCTTGATTTTCTATGTTCCCTGTTCCCCAAAATTGCATTTGTTAACCTGTTCCCTTCAGTTTTAGACTTTTGTTTCTTTGTGTTCCCAATTTGCAGGCTGACCCGAGCTATATATAGCTGTAGATTAGGGTTTTTTTTTCCAGCTAAAAATTATTGTAATGTTTAACAAGGCGCTTCTAATGAGAACCCATGGTAATGTGATCTACAACTGGGCTTTTGCTGCTTGTAAGGTAGGCTGTATATTTTATCTTATTACTACAGTGATCACTTTCCTCAACTGACCATCCATTGTTTATGTCTGTATCTTACGTCACCGGGGCGTCCAACTGATATTGGCTTACAGTTGGGCAAGGCCTGCTATCCTTGTAGCAGGTAAAGGTAGAGGAGGATTTTTTTTATTTCTTCTGTTTCTTCACTTTCATTCCTGTTCCTCTTTCTTCCCTGTTCCTCTCTTTCATCTCTTCTACTATCTCTTTTCTCCCTTTCTCTGGGAGACGACACAAAATGACCCACAAGGGTTGACGTGTCATTAAACCCCAACACAATCAAATTCAAGGGGTGGTCGGGTGTGGCAAAGGTGCTGTGTATCTTATGTCACTGTGGCGCCCAACTGATATTGGCTTACAGTTGGGCAAGGCCTGCTATCCTTGTAGCAGGTAAGGATAGAGGGAGATGTTTTTATTTCTTCTGTTTCTTTGTGGGAGGCAGGGGGGTGGGGGGAGCGGGTGGTGCAAAGATGTTGTGTATCTTACGTCACCGGAGCGTCCAACTGATATTGGCTTACAGTGGGCAAGGCCTTCTATCCTTGTAGTAGGTAAGGGTAAAGGTGGAATGTTTTTATTTTTCTGTTTCTTCACTTTCATTCTTGTTCCTCTTTCTTCCTTGTCCCTCTCTTTCATCTCTTCTACTGTCTGTTCTATCTCTTTTCTCCCTTTCCCTGGAAGATGACACAAAATGTCCTACAAGGGTTGACGTGTCTTTAAACCCCAACACAATAAAAAATTCTTCTGTTTCTTCACTTTCATTCTTGTTCTTCTTTATTCCGTCCCTCTCTTTTATCTCCTCTACTATCTCTTTTCTCCCTTTCTCTGGGAGATGCCCTGGGAGACATCATAAAATGACCCACAAGGGTTGACGTGTCGTTAAATCCCAACACATTAAAAAATTCTTCTGTTTCACTTTCATTCATGTTCTTCTTTCTTCCTTGTCCCTCTCTTTTATCTCCTCTGCTATCTCTTCTTTCTCTTTTCTCCCTTTCTCTGCGAGATGACACAAAATGACCACAAGGGTTGAAGTGTCGTTAAACCCGAACTCAATCAATCAATCCACATTTCAGATGATTTCTGCTCCCCTGAAGTTTGATGTCCACCCTATCCTTGGATCAGGGGAACAAACAGTCAGTGTCTGATGATAAGTGTGTATGGTAAAGACCTTTTAACCCATTGCAGACTGAATAGACTTTCCCACACTATATATTGGAAGATTCCAATTTCAATTTTAGGTACGCTATGGGATTTACATATTCCTAGAGAAAAATGGCTAAACTATTTGCAAGCAGTGGAGACCCTGATCAGACACTGCATTCTGTGGCATCTGATCTGGGTCTTCACTGTTTGCCAAGTACCTTTTTATAGGTCTCCCAACTACAATGGGTTAAAATATTCTCTAAAACCCATAATGCTTTGGTGCTAAATCTTTGCATTTAGCATCAAGGATATAAAGTCTATAACCAAGCTTGGTAAAATCATGGTCCTAAGTTGACCTTTAACCTTTTTATGGCAAAACCCTATACATTTTTGATGGGGAAAATGTTGGCAAGTGGTTTTCTCAACCTTTGTTAATGCTTAGCACCCTGGGTAAAAATTTCAGCAAGTGACATATTGAAATAGTTTTCTTATTTTTCCATGGAAACAGGATTTGAAATTTCATGCACATTGTTTCCATTAGCAAATCCTGTTTTCTAGGAAAAATAAGAAATATGTTTCAATATGTCGACTGCTGAAAATTTTACACTGAGTGCTTAGCAGTAAGGACCAATAGAAAAAACTTACGACACTCAGATTAAAATTTAGCCCTTTACAAGTTTTCTGCCCCTGCTTATGGGCTATGTACTATAATAAAAACTTTTTTAAAAGAAACTGTGTACATAAAATCACATTTGAGAGTGATTTTTTTCTGGAACTTACAAGCAATGGTTGAAAGGACAAAACCTTGTGTTTTTTTTTTTTCTACTAAAATTCGGTTTGACTGGTGTTATCTGCCCCTACCCTGGCTGTACACATGTATAAAATAACGAAAAAAAAACAAAAACATAGAATCGTAGAAAAATTATTTTCTGGAACAACAAATGATTGTAGGTCCTGGGAGTTGTCTTCCCTTGCCAAGGACTATATACATGCACAAAATTATTTATATATTATATAAAACACTATCAAATCACATTTGAACTTTTTTTTTTCCTGACCTTACAAATATTGATCTAAGCGACCAAAGCTTTCTGTTACTGCCAAAAGTTCACCCATTTACATATATAAAGTAATGAAAAAAAAAAATCCACATAAAATCAGACACAATTTGCATGAAATATCAAAACTTGTTTTCTGGGAAAAATAAGAAAAAATATTTCAGTATTTCCCCTGCTGAAAATTTTACCCAGACTGCTAAGCTTACTCCTAACCATCACGAAAACATGCCTATATAATTTTGACCCCCTTAAACCCCACTTTTATATAGTAAAACTGGGGTTTACAGGGGTATACATTATTTTTCTTATTTCTGCTCAAAAACATAGATTGTGGGTACTCGTTAGAACCGCCTCATCGAGGCGGTTCTAACGAGTACCCACAATCTATGTTTTGAGAAGAAATATTAAAAATATCAGAATTTTTTTGTCTGAAAATTTTCATTTTTTTTGTGGTAAAATTTTCAGTATATTTGAATAGGCGTGTTTTCATAATGCACTTCTTGTTGATATAAAATGTTGTTGGATTAGCAAAAAACCATGTAGATGCTGATCAGACACCACATTCTGTATTGTCTGATCTGGATCCACACCATCTCCTTAGGCCTTCTGTCAGAATACGAAGGGTATACATTATATGTATAAATTCATGAAAAATACACATAAAAACATTTGGAAAGAGATTCTTCTCATCACGAAAACATGCCTATATAATTTTGACCCCCTTAAACCCCACTTTTATATAGTAAAACTGGGGTATACAGGGGTATACATTATTTTTCTTATTTTTGCTAAAAACTTAGATTGTGGGTACTCGTTAGAACCGCCTCGGCAAGGCGGTTCTAACGAGTATGCACAATCTATGTTTTGAGCAAAAATATGAAAAATATCGGCGTTTTTATCTGAAAATTTTCAGTTTTTGAGGTGAAATTTTCTATATATTTGTATGGGCGTGTTTTTGTAATGTGAAACTTATAACAAATGGTTGAAGTGTGACATTAAAGAAAAAATCTCCTACTGGGGGGCCATCTTCCCTGCCCAAGGTTGTATACATGTATAAAATTATATAAGATTAACCTATCAAATCACATTGAAAAGATTTCTTTTTCGTGCAAAAAATGATCAAAGTGACCAAAGCTTTCTGTTAATAGCAAAAGTTCATCCATTATGTTGTCTGCCCCTACCATTGGCTTATATACATGTATAAAATCATGAAAAAAAAAATCTGCATAAATTCAGTATACTAAGGGAACTGATGTCATTCAAACTCATTACCATGCACATAGTTGAATGGATTTGATCAGATTTTCTTAAATATGATTAGGATTAATCCTTAAAATGCCAATCATCACTACAGTAGATGACATTTTGATTTTTTTCTTCCAAATAAAAAGCCTTGACATTTCATGTGAATTGTCTGCCAAGCAGACAATTCACATGAAATGTCAGGACTTATTTTCTCCAAAAAATAAAAATGAAAATATTTCAAAATGTCATCTGCAACAAATTTTGCTTGGCGCTTTAAGGGTTAACCCTTAAAATGCCAATCACAGCTGCAGCAGACAATATTTTGAAATATATTGTTTTTTTTTGTGTGTTTTTTTCAGAGAAAAGAAGGCTAGACATTTTATGTGAATTGTCTGTTAGACAATTCACATGAAAATCAAGCATTATCACTGAAAAATGATAAAAAAATAGTCTGCTTCAATTTTGCTTGGTGCTTTACACTCTACCACTCTATGGGCTAATTCAGCATATGACAATTTGATGTTTTTCTTATTTTTCCCTTTTTTTTTTTTTACAGAAAATAGGCTTTGGCATGTCATGCAAATTGTCTCATGAGGAGACAATTTGCATGAAATGTCAAAGCCTATTTTCTGAGAAAGATAAGAAAAAAATATTTCAAATTGTCATCTGCTGAATTTTTTTCCCAGCATGCTAAGCAAATATTAAGGACAGTTCTGATATTATCATGATTGTGGAATTTCATGTCAGAAGGCATACAGGTAAACTGTTCTATACTCTTGCCCTGTCTTACATATTGGAAAAGTGATATAATTATGTCATAAAAAAGAATGACATCAGCACTTAATGCTCAGCATGCTGGGTAACACTTTCAGCAGACAATGTTTTGAAATATTTTTCTTATTTCTCCCAGAAAATGGGATTTGACATTTCATGCAAATTTTCTCTTTAGGAAAGAAAACAAGAAAAGTATCATCAGTTCCTCATCTGCTGAAAGTACCCATAGCATGCTATTACTGGTAAGCCCCAAAAAACTGTATTTGTGAATTAGCAAACAGTTTAAAATATTATTTATTTATTTATTTATTTATTTATTTATTTATTAGAGCAGTGTTTAAAGCTTAGCATGCTGGGTAAAACTGTCAGCAGACCATTTTTTGAAATATAGTTGACTCTTGTTATCTCAAACACTGATAACTCAAACTATTGCTTAAGTCAAACTACATAGCTTTTGATAAGGTGCTTTTTTCAACCAAAAAGTAGCTATATTTTTCTTATTTCTTGACGAAAACAGATGTTGTGGGTACTCAGAAGCGCCTCACCTAGGCACTTCTAATGAGTACCCACCACATATATTTTCGTCATGAAATAAGAAAAATATTTATCTGATACCCCCTCTTATCAAGACCTATGAACTAAATTTTGGATAATGTAGGTTAAGTTTTGCTTTTTGGTTTGTTTTTTTTTTTGTGTGTTTTTTGCATTTCAACTTTTCTCCGGCCTTGGTGGCTCGGTTGAATGGATGTCCAACTGGTGATGAGGAGGTTGCGGGTTCAACCCCCGCAGGGTCGGCAACATTCTTTTGTGGAGATTGATCATGAAATATTTTCTGTCGTCATTATTTCTCTCCACTGATTCAAGAAGGGCAGTTGTGACAGTTTCTGGCAAAAGAATGTGCACAATTCTGGTTAACCGCTTAGAGGACTAAGCCTGCCTAGTAAAGTGTGCTTAGGTAAACTGACTAACTCGATATGACCCCATTGTGTTGACTGGGCCATAAAACTGCAACACAATCAAAATACATTTGAACTGTTTTCTCAAACTACTGTTATCTCAAACTAAAAATTTCTGGTCCGTTGGAGTTTGAGAAAATGAAAGTCCACTGTATTTCAATACATGTACATGTATAAGAACAAATAGTTTGGAGTTGAAGTATCCAAATATTTAGGGTAAATACAGTACGGTAAATGTCTTAAAATTTCGTACACCAAAGTGTCTGACAAAATGGTATATGCAAACAGTGCAGACCCAGATCAGACTGCTCCTTCAGGAGCAGTCTGATCAGGGTCTACACTGTTTATCTTTCCACAAAGTATTTTAAGAAACAACTGCATGAAAAACAAAATTCAGGCCAAAAAAGGTATGGAATAAAGTGTTTGAAATTTTAGGACATTTACCAGTTCAGATATAACAATATCAGGAGCTTGTTGTGAAAGGTGTGAACTTGGTATATCACATTGTGCAGTCATTCCAAATATAAATCAGCTGTTTAACATGCATATATTCAGATCACATTGTCTGATCTAGATTGCTCCCGTCTCCAGTGATTGAATATTTATTCTTATAATCATGTTTGATAATCCACTAAAATAAAACCAGATAATACCGTCTTAATATAAAGGCTGGTCCAGCCTTTATAGTCATGATATTATTTTAGTTTTATTTTAGTGAAAGTATCAAATAGGATAATATGAATAAATATTTTGTCACTGGAGACTGGAGCCAGTCTAGGTCTGATCAGACTTAATGCTCTTTGCTGATAATATATAAAACTTTCACTGTACTGACTTTCTAAAGTAGAGTCTTCCAGCTCTGAATTTGGTTACATCCATTGTTGGAATAGGGATGTCAATCAAAAATTAAAAACACACAAACAGTGTAGATCCTGATAAGATGGCTCATAATGAGTCTTCCATTCACGTACATTTATTACTGGAAGTCCTCGTGGTTAACTCAGGAGTCTATTTGAAAAACAGAAATTGATGAAATTTGTCTGTGATTTTGGAGAATTATTTGACTGGCCTTGAATGAGGTTGGGTTTGTGATAAGTAAATTCCATCTCCTGTTAGACAACCTAGAACATAGAATGAGCCTAAATGTTTGTAGATGTCCTGAGACTCTCTCAAATAGGCCTACCTCCTGAAAGCATAAACAGACAGGATTCCCAGGATAAGGTTAATCCCCTTTACTGGTAGCTTTGGTTAATGCCTAGCATGCTGGGTAAAATTTTCAGCTGAAATATTTTTCTTATTGTTTCCAGAAAACAGGTTTTGACATTTCATGCAAATTGTCTCCATTGCAAATTTTCTCTGTTGGAGACAATTTCCATGAAATGTCAAATAATGTTTTCTGGCAAAAATAAGAAAATATTATCAATTTGTTATCTGCTGAATTTGATCCGATAATGGTAAAGTTTATGTCCTGGTGTTGAGTTTTTCAATTTATCCAATGTCTCTTGACAAGAAAACTCTCTGTATCTCTGTTTGATCCTAATTAACCATGGACAAAAACATTTTAATCACCATGGTTCCAGTTCGTACATAAGTTTTGTTTTAACCTGAAGCATTAGCCAGACATATTTAAGCAAAGCAAACAGTGAAGGTCCAGATCAGATGCTGCCAAATACAGCATCTGATCTGGGTCTACACTGTTTGCAACTCACTTGTTTTAGTTGGTTTGGAGTTTAGCAGCCCAGTCAACACTTTTAGGGTCATGTTGAGTTGCTTTTTCCTCTCATTGAGCAGATTTTAAATACATCCGAGGTAGTTAAAGGGACTTCTTCATATTATAGAACAAGTATGATAAGGAGTTTTAACCCTTAAAATGCCAAGAAAACCTGCATCTGAAAATGTTGTCTGTTTATGTTGTCTGCTGAATATTCTTGCAAACTTTTCAAACCTATTTTTGCATACAGGCAAACAGTGTGGACCCAGATCAGACTGCTCCTAGAGGAGCAACAATTGTTGTGATTGGCAGTTTAAGGGTTAAGGTTTTCCAACATTTAGCACAAAAAAACGAAGAACACCAACCTTGGATGCATGTTGGGTTTTAAAAGCTTTCTGCTTTCTCTCAGTCAAACCTCTTTTGCTGCCCTGACAACTTGGTTAATCTGAACTTGTGAGAAGCACCCAGGTGGCCGAGTGGTTAGTGCTTCTGACTTTGTATCACGAGGTCATGAGTTTGAAGCCTGGAACTCACTCATGACCGTATAGTGCTTCATTGCAAAAAACCTTTCGTTATCACTCTTCTGTCATCTTGAATAATGACTTGAATACGAAATGTTGAAAGGGATGTAAAACACCAAATCATCATCATCATCACTTGGTCATACCATTTGCTCAAAATGCTTGCACACCATAACTCTTCACTGTACTTGTCTAAAAACTGGAGCAGGTGTTTTTTTCTACATGTTCTTGTGTCAGATGTCTGTTAGATGAGTGACAACAATGTAGACACTGGTTAGAGTCTGCATTCTGCATCATATGATCTGGATCTACATGGTTTGCTCAGATCTGATTTGATCTTTAGAATCTGTATGTTTAATGCATGTACAGTAATACTGAAAAATGATAGAAAAAAATAATAATCAGAATGTTATCTGCTGCTGTTGTGACTGGTACATTAACTCTTTGCATGCTTGGTAATTTTGCATGCTTTTTTTGTCGTCAGTGGATTTTTTTTTAAAATTAACCTTTTTCAAAAAAATCTTTCAGGAATACCATCAAAGTATCAGACAATTTGGATCCAGATCAGGCTTGACGTTTTTTGGGGCCTGATCTGGGTCCAAACTGTTTGCAAAAGTTGCCACTAGTGGGGAAATAGTTAAGGATTAGTTTTCCAAGAAGTTATCCAGGAAATGATATGTTTTAGATAATACATGACAAGAATTATAAAAGAATAATCTCGGATTTTATGATCGGCAATGTAGGAAAATATAACTTTGGACATGCATACCCAAAGACTTAGATCAGACAGTTCTAACAAATGGATACTATAACTATTTTAACATACTTGTGTGGCTAGAAAATAGGCACATAAGAGAAATTTTAGCCACATAAAAGAAAATTTTATGTAGCTAACGGAATAAATCCCATTCAAATACATTTAAACTGTCCAAACATAATCTACAGCCACATTCGTTCACCCAGCCTGGAGGCATACATCAGTCTTATCAGAATCTTCGTTGTACACCTGAAGAAGTCTTGGATTGTTTGTATCCACAGAGCACACAATGAAGACTTTGATCAGACTGCATGGATTAGTAGGTTGATGAGAATCTTTGCTTGGCTCACATCCGAAGGTGCATTTTTCTCATTTTTGCAGCTTATAGACATCCAAATCCCTATAATTTGCAATTTTCTTATTTCTCCTTGAAAACATATTCCAGAATTTCATTAGAGTTGTCTATGTATGTATTAACTTTTAGCATGCTGGATATAATTTTCAGCAGACAACATTTCCAATTTTTTTTTTTTTTTTCCAGAAAATAGGTTTTGGCATTTCATGCAAATTGTCTCCCTAGGAGACAATTTGCATGAAATGTCAAAACCTATGTTCTGGGAAAAATAAGAAGAAATATTGTCAGTTTGTAGTCTGCTGAATTTGCCCAGAGAGTGGTTAAGATTAATCAAGGAGAAATGATATAAGAAAAATGTTAGACTGGCTCCAGTCTCCAGTGACTAAATATTTTTCTCATAATCCTGTTTGATAATTCATTAAAATAAAACCAAAAAACTATCATGACTATAAAGGCTGGTTACTAGTGACCAGCCTTTATAGTGATGGTATTACATTAGTTTTATTTTAGTGAATTATTAAACAGATTATAAGAAAAAAAATATTTTGTCACTAGAGACTGGAGCCAGTCTAGAAAAATGTCAGTAGTTTGGTATTCAGAGAAAGAATTTGTCCAGAGCTTTTTGAGGTATTGGCTCAGGAATTAGAAGATTTAGTGCTTTGCATGCTGGGTAAAAATTTCAGTAGATGACATTTTGAAAGATTTTTCTTATTTTTCTCAGTAAACAGGATTTGACATTTCATGCAAATTCTCTCCAGTGGAGATATTTGCATGAAATGTGAAATCCTGTTTTCTTGGAAAAATAAGAACTGCTGAATTGGCCAAGAGGGTGGTGAAGACTAACTCTTTCCTTGCTGAAGTCTGCTGAACTTTGCAGACTACAAGCGATGATATTTCTGTGATATTTCTGTACCCTGGCTCTCAATAGTGGTGGGGGTAATCGAGGGAGTAATATGTTTCACTGCACTAGTATCCATTCATCCATTCAGAACACTTCATTTTATAATTGTTTGGCCTAAATTTTGGTTTCAATGCATTTGTCCCTCCTGCCTTTCTTGCATGAACTCTCAGGCTATATTCTCAAAAAATTAAAACAATAAATTTTAGAATGTCATCTGGTTAAATTAATCTTAAACTTTAATTGATATGTTTTCCAATAATTTGATTGGTTCACAAAATTTGTTTTCCATCAGTGTGATTGGTCAACAGAATTTGTTTAATTCCATAGAGATGTTACTTGTTCACAGATGAACAGTTGAAATAGTTTGTATTTATATATATGATAAATAATGATGCATCAAATCTTAACCCTAAAAGTGCCAAGAAAAATTTGTAGCAGACGATATTCTGATTTTTTTAAAAAAAATTTATAGTAAATAAAATTTGAGCATTTCATGTGAATCGTCTGCTTGACAGATGATTCACATGAAATGTTAAAACTTATTTTCTATGAAAACTTAAAAAAAAACGCCTGCTGTAGTTGTGATTGGTGCTTCATATTTTTTGTGTTTTGGTCAAAAACAAATGAGGAAGTACTTTTGCAGTTGCAGGATTACTCAGTAAAAAAGGATGGTGAGTTCTCCTAATTATTAATGCTTAGCACTCCGCGTAACTTTTTAAGCAGACAACATTTTGAAATATTTTTCTTATTTTTCCCAGAAAGCAGGATTTGACATTTCATGCAAATTGATTCCATGCGAAAAAAACACGATTTAACATTTCATGCAAATTGCCTCCATGGGAAAAAAGCACAATTTGACATTTCATGCAAATTGTAGCAGACAACAATTAAAAATAAAATTTTTATTATTTTTCAGAGAAAATAAGACTTGACATTTCATGTGAATCATCTGCAAGATGATTCACATGAAATTCTCTGAAAAGCAATAAAAATTGTTTCAAAATGTTGTCTGCTGCAGTTGTGATTATACTCAGCTCAGAAGAGTAGGATTGCTTTGCAACTTTTTAAGATCAAGATAAATGGAAATGTTAACCGTATTTTATAAAAATATTTTTAAAATTTTATTATATGAAAGTATTAATTTTTGTTTACTGAGCTATAAATCTATAACCAAATGGCACATTTGCTTATCTGCTTAAAATGTACAAGTGTGCCCTTAAACAAACATCTATGCAAATAAATAAGCTGGTACCAGCAACATTCTTTCGTGGAAATGATCATGAAATATTTTCTACAGTCGTTCTCTCCCTTCCACTAATTCAAGAAGGGCATTTGTCAGTTTTAGAAAAATAATGTACACAAGTAACTGCTTAGAGGACCAAGTCTGCCCAGGAAAAGTGTAGTTAGGTAAACTGACCAGCTCGACATGAACTTAACAGTGTTGACTGGGCAGTGAAACTCCAAACCAAACCAACCAAGCAAATAAATAAATAAAAGAATTAAAAAAAAAGGAAAGAAAGAGAAAAATAAAATTATAGCAATTTGATCTTAATACAAAGAAACAGAAACCAAGGCTAGAAATTTTTGTTCAGTATCTTGACTTGAGGACTTCCGTAGATATATGTAATAGTAACCATGGCAACAAGAACCATACAGCTGTACCTACCTTTAGCATTATCAGGGGAGTGTCAGCAGATGACATATTGATGTGACTTTTCATATTTTCTCAGAAAATAAGGTTTGGTATTTCATGATAATTTTATCCTGAGGAGACATAACACATAAAATGTCAAGCCTTTTTTCTGGAAGAAAAGTAATAAGAAATATATCATCAGTTTGTTGCTTGCTGAATTCACACGTAGCATGGTAAGTGTTAATTACTGGTCTTTGTAATTTTTCTCATAATAAATAATAATTTTCTCTTGTTTTCGAATGGATGTCAGGTGTACCGAACATAACGGAACATAATGCTTTGCACTGGGCATAATTTAGAATCCCTCGGGCTTTGGCTTGTTACCACCATTTTCTGAATTAATTCATTATTCACATATGGCTAATTCAATCCCATTGATGACTACGAAATTTTAACGATTGATTAATTTTTTTGGACTGTTATATTCGAAACAACATGGTAGAATTGCTTTGAAGGAAAATTGAAGCATTGTATCCGAGCTTGATCAATATGTTTCTACAGACCAACTGTGATACATAATTTATAACATGTCATTAGCTGATTGAAAGAAATTCTGGTCTTTAAGATAAGGATAGGTTATTTCTAAGATAAGAAACATTGACATTTTTTTCTGTACAAGGTCTATTAACCCTTCAAATGCTGAATTTAATGATTAGCAGACTGGCTTTTTAAAATATTTTTCATTTTGTTCATAGAAAGAAGGTAGTTTGTTTATACAAGGATCGACTGTTCAAAAAGAAACCACACATGTTAATTATCTGATTGTTGCTGAGAACATATTGAATAAAGATTGGTGTAATGTAAAAATGTTAAATTTGCAATAAATGCTGAAAACAATACCTAGAAATTTCAAAGTAATATGAAATCAATTCTTTTTGGTCCCAGATATGCCCTGCATTTGCAAACAGTGTAGATCCAGATCCCTGGCCTCGGTGGCACAGTTGGATGCGCCGTCTGACTGGAGACCAGGAGGTCGTGGGTTCAACACCCGGCCGAGGTCGGCAACATTCTTTCGTAGAGATTGATCATGAAATATTTTCTATGGTCATTCTCTCCCTTCCGCTGATTCAAGAAGGGCAGTTGTCAGTTTCTGGCGAAAGAATGTGCACAATACTGGTTAACCGCTTAGAGGACTAAGCCTGCCCAGTAAACGTGTGGTTAGGTAAACTGACCGCACTCCACATGACCCCATTGGGTGACTAGGCCGTAAAACCTCAACATAAACAAAGATCCAGATCCATTGGCTTCTTCAGAAGCCAACTGACAACTGATCTGGATCTGCACTGTTTGTCATTCAGTACATGAATTTATATTATTAACTTGACTCAAGTAATCTGATTGACTGACAGTTAGAATTGGGTGTGGCAGCTTAATTTATTCAGCATGACAGGAGTTAACCATAGCAACGAATATTTCATACTGATTGGCGCAAATTTTGACATCACAATAATGCTCTTTTAGCACTGTTTTCCTTCTCTTTAATGAATGCATTGTGTTTAGCATGCTGGATAACAGAAGATGACATTTTCAAATATTTTTCTTATTTTTCTTAGGAGACAATTTGCATGAATTGTCTGTTTCTTGAAAAAAAAAAAAATAATAAAAAAAACTATCATCAGTCTGTAAGAGACAATTTGCATAAATTGTCAAAGCCTATTTTTTTGGAAAAAATATGAAACATTGTCAATTTGTTATCTTTTGGTTTGCATGTCAACAAATTGATGCCTTGAGTTCTCTGCACAGCATTCTTAACCATGCCAACAGGGATAACAGTTACTTTACTTTAGACAAACATTTGTAAGTATACCTTTGAACTTTTGAATATACAAGCTAAATTCAGTGTGAAAGGTTTGTCTAACAGTTACTAATAGATTTTCTCAGATGCCTCCATTTTCATTGGTTCATTTCCAGTTCTGTGCAGGAGTTCAAGTTACTACTCAACAGTTTGGTAAGGTAAGAAAGTGAAATTACATAATTCAGGGTCCAGAAAAGAGAAGCCTTTTTGATGCTCTGCAAGCTGGGTAAAATTTCAGTAGACAACATTTTGAAATATTTTCTTATTTTTCGAAGACAGTAGACTTTGACATTTCTTGCAAATTGTCTCTAGTTTGCATGAAACACCAAAGCCTTTTTCTGAAGAAAATTCAATTTGTGGGGTAAAGATTATTTTTTTTTCTTTTTCTCCAGCAGAACATAGATTGTTAATATTTACTAGCACTTCCTCATTAAGGCAGTTCTATTGAGAAAACATGCCTTCAGATATGTGTGCTCAGCAAAGATTCAGATCAGCCCGCACATTCGCTCAGTTCAGAAATTTCAGTGGGCAACTATTGGACACACAAGGATTCAAAGTATCTTTATGCAGGCAACAATGACTGATCAGACTCTGCAGATGCACAGGCTGATTTGAGTCTTCGTTGAGCACACGTCAGAAGGTATGTTTTCTCACGTTTTCTCTCATATGTAGGAATAAAACAAAACTACAAAAAACTTCACATTTTATTAACATATCAGTACCTATGTGAAAAACATACTTCTATACTTCTTAGTCATAGCGCAATATACAATATTCAACCTAATTACCACACATACCCCTATAAATGCACAGTCAAGCAATTCACTAGTCGTCAGATTACAGAGCACTTTTTGGCTTCATTATAAAGGCATATGTTATGGGTACTCATTTGAATTGCATTGACTTGTCATTGCAATTCAGATGAGTACCCGCAGCGTATGCTTTTGTAAAGGAAATCAGAAGCACACACACACAAAATCGCATAAACACCATTGAATTATTGACTTACTGTTCTTGTTTTTAAAGCGCACTTTTAGTAGGTGGATACATATTTTACTACAAGTTTTTCCAGTAATTTTGAAAAACCTAATCGCACAGTGTGGTAATTAGGTTGTATACGGTAAATAAAAATCTAAACGATTGCTTTTGGAAACAAAAAAAAAAAAACACACAAAATAAGGAAAATCAGAAACACGTTTTTTAAGTCTCTTCTTATGCAGCAATGTAGCTTGCGAGGTGCATGCACCCCTAGCAGCAGCCATTACTAAAACACGCCTATTCAAATATATTGAAAATTTCACCACCAAAAACTGAAAATTTTCAGATAAAAATTGTGATATTTTTCATATTTCTGCTCAAAACATAGGTTGTGGGTACTCATTAGAACTGCCTCACTGAGGCAGTTCTAATGAGTACCCACAATCTATGTTTTTGAGCAGAAATTAGGAAAATAATGTATATCCTTGTAAACCCCAGTTTTACTATATAAAAGTGGGCTTTAAGGGGTCAAAATTATGTAAGTATGTTTTTGTGATGGACCAAAAGTTTTTGGACAACCTTAGCAAAGGGATGCCACTGAATACTGCAGCTGATAAGGATCTTGGGTAAAAGGTAGATATTTTTTATTTCTACACCAAAACATATGTTGTGGGTACTCATTAGAAGCATTCTGTTTTCATAGTAACCAGAATGGGCCCAATGATCTCATAGGAAATGAAAATATCTGCACAATGGTACAGTACAGGTTTACTTTGTATGGCTGCCACATGCATGCACTTAAAATCAGCTGCAATGAAGTAAAAAAAAAAAAAAAAAAAAAAATCCTTTTTCCACAAAAACATGTTGTGTGGCACTTCTAATGATTACACACAACACATGAGCCAGCGCATGACAAATCCAAAACAATGGCATGTGTGTTCAGCAAAGACTCAGATCAGCGGGGGCATCCACCTAGTCAGTTGAGAGTCTTCACTTATGCTAAATGTGTAGCTAAGGACCCAAGCTTTCTTCATATGGACTGCAAAGACTCTGATCAGACTTGGCAGATGCCCAGACTGATCTGAGTCTTTGCTGGGTGCACATCATTTTTAGCTCACCTGAACTCTGCTCAGGATGAGCTATTGTGATCACTTTTCGTCCGTCGTCCGTCCGTCCGTGCGTCTGTCCGTTAACATTTTCAAACGACTTCTCCTCTGAAACCGCTGAGCCAATTTTGCTCAAATTTCATATGGAGCCTCCTTAGGGTGGGGGAACAAAAAATTGCTAAAATGGTTGCGGTCCGTTGACCAAGATGGCCACCACGCCCATATATGGTAAAAACCTTTAAAAATCTTCTCCTCCAGAACCGAGAATGCCTTGGGGCTGAACCTTTGCAGGAATCATTGGGGACGGGAGGTCTACCAAAATTGCTAAAAGAATTGTCGTACATTGATGTTTGACCTTTTTACGGCAAGGTCAAGTTTGCTTCCCTATGCATTTGTATGGGAAAAACCTTTAAAAATCTTCTTCTCCAAAACCGAGCATGCCTTATGGCTGAATCTTTGCATATATCTTCGGGAACAGGAGAGCTACCAAAATTGCTAAAATAATGGTCGTACATTGACATTTGACCTTTTTACGGTAAGGTCAATTTTTCTTCCTTATGCATTTGTATGGGAAAAATGTTCAGAATTTCAAACAACTTCTCCTCTGGAGCCTTTGGGCCAATTTTGCTCAAATTTCATATGGAGCCTTCTTAGGGTAGGGGAACGAAAAATTGCTAAAATGGTTGCGGTCCGTTGACCAAGATGGCCGCCACGCCCATATATGGTAAAAACCTTTAAAAATCTTCTCCTCCAGAACCAAGAATGCCTTGGGGCTGAACCTTTGCGGGAATTATTGGGGACGGGAGATCTACCAACATTGCTAAAAGAATTGTCGTACATTGACGTTTGACCTTTTTATGGCAAGGTCAAGTTTGCTTCCCTATGCATTTGTATGGGAAAAACTTTCAAAAATCTTCTTGTCCAAAACCGAGCATGCCTTTTGGCTGAATCTTTGCATATATCTTCAGGAACAGGAGGGCTACCAAAATTGCTAAAATAATGGTTGTACATTGACATTTGACCTTTTTACGTTAAGGTCAATTTTGCTTCCTTATGCATTTATATGGGAAAAATTTTCAGAATTTCAAACAACTTCTCCTCTGGAGCCTCTAGGCCAATTTTGCTCAAATTTCATATGGAGCCTCCTTGGATAGGGGGAACAAAAGATTGCTAAAACGGTCACGGTTCATTGACCAAGATGGGTGCCATGCCCATATGTGGTAAAAACCTTTATAAATCTTCTTCTCTAGAACCGAGGATGCTTTGGGGCTGAATGTTTGCATAAATCATCGGGGACAGGGGTCTACCAAAGTTGCTAAAATAATGGTCATACATTGACATTTGACCTTTTTACAGCAAGTCAAGTTTGCTTCCTTATGCATTTGCATGGGAAAAAACATTTAAAAATCTTATTCTCCAAAACCGAGGATGGCTTGTGGCTGAATCTTTGCATATATCATCTGGAACGGGTGGTCTACCAAAGTTGCTAAAATAATTGTCATACATTGACATTTAACCTTTTTACGGCAAGGTCAAGTTTGCTTCTGTATGCATTTATATGGGCCCCATACATTTGTATGGAAAAAATGTTGATAATTTCAAATGGCTTTTCCTCTGAAGCCTCCGGGCCAGTGTTGCTCAAATTTCATGCGGAGCCTCCGTGGGCAGGAGAATGAAAGATTGCTAAAATGGGTATGGTCCATTGATCAAAATGGCTGCCATGCCCATATATGGTAAAAACCTTTAAAAATCTTCTCCATAACCAAATAAGCCCTGGGTCCTAATCTTTGCACAAATTACGGGGGACAGGAGAGCTACCAAAATTGCTCAAATGATGGTTCTATGTTGACATTTGACCTTTTAGCCTCCAAGGTCAAATTTGCTTCTCTATTTGTGTGGGCCATATATATTTATATTGAAAGTATCGAAGTGACTTTCACTCAGGTGAGCGAACCGTGGCCCGTGGGCCTCTTGTGTTGGTTTTGTCAAGCTCTGGCTCTTACATATTTTGTGGAGAATAAAAGATGTAGAATAAAAGAAAATATCTATCTTGATACCCTCTTATCTAGAGTTATTCGAATCATGGCATTTTCACCATATAATGCGGGAAATGAGGAAGATTTTAGTTATCCAGGTCACTACTGACACCTGGTGCAACTTTTTATCCCAGCAATAGATTTTCTTTAAATACTCCATTTATCCAGGTGCCATCTGATCAGGATCTACACTGTTTGTCATTCAGTTTGTGAATTTGAATGAAAACATTATATGGTGTAATCTGATCGGCTGATAGTCAGAAATGGGTGTGGCTAATTAAATTATTCAGCAGGATAAGGGTTAAGATATTGCATTATTACTAAGTTAAGTACAGTTTTTCCCTATAGTGCAATAGTAAAATAGTTATCAGGGGCAATAAACCATGTAAGGATGAAAGACATTTTTATCTTAGTATAATTGCATTTCAAGTTTCAAGTCAATGTATATGTGCAAGTTTCAGATGAATAGGGTAAGAGATACTCAAGGCAAAATGAGATTTTGCCTTGCGGAGTTATCGTTACTGGTACCAGTTGTGACATTAAGTACATTAACTCTGGTTCTGCTGATCCTGGATATGTCCTGCCTTTACAAACAGTGTAGATCCAGATCTGTTGGGTTCTGATCTGGATCTACATTGTTTTTATTAATATGTGAATTTGTATCAATAACAATGGTCAAGTAATCAGATTGACTGACAATTGGAGTGGGCATGGTGTCTTAATTTATCCAGCATGGCAAGGGTTTTGACTGATTTTATGTAGTAAAATGATTTGCAAGAAATAATAACCAAGTTAAAAAAATGCTTAAAAAACTGCAAATTTCTGAAAATCTGCCTTATAATCATGTAGAAACTACTTAACTGTGTTTTCACTATATGTTATGGGGTAGCATGTGGTAAACATTACATAGACTTGTTAATTTAACCGTTACCACTCTCTGGGCATTTTCAGCAGACAACAAATTAATGATTTTTTTCTTATTTTTTCCAGAAAACAGGATTTGACATTTCATGCGAGACAATTTGCATAAAATGTCATATCCTTTTTTTCTGGGAAAAATGAGAAAAATATTTCAAAATGTCGTCTGCTGAAAATTTTACCCAGTGTGCTAAGCGTTAATGAAAGTTATCCCTCATAATGGGAATTTGCCATATCGAACTGCACTAACCAGTTGAACAAGTGAAAAATGAGTTCTATTGAAACACTGATGAATATATTAAAGTAAGGTTTGGAATAAATTAATGACTTTCAAAGTGAAAATTTTCTATTTTTTAGTGCAGCAGTACTGTTGTGTAGGGTTAGTGTGTCAGCAAGGCATTAACCTTTAATGTGTCAGCTGCAGCTGCAGCAGACAACATTTTGATTTTTTTTTTTTTTTTTTATGTATTCAGAGAAAATAAGGCTTGACATTTCAAGTGATTCATCTGCTTAGCAGACAAGTCACATTAACTGCCAAGTCTTACATTCTCTCAAAAATAATGCTAATGCAAAATTAAAATGTCATCTGTAACAATTTTATTTAGCACATTTAAGGTTAACTTTTGTAATCCTGCTTTTGAAAAAATTAGCCTATGTTTTAATTTTTCAAGTGCTAGTCACCACTGAAGCATTTTTCTATATAATCTGTACATTTTCATTTAAATTATTAGATTATAGAAAATGTATAGATTATATAGGAAAATGACTATAAATGTTAATTTTTCTACATCATATATATTTTTGTTTGGATAAAACACTTTTGGGGGTCCTCTTTAAATCATCTTGTATCTTAAATCGTCTTATGAAGAGGCTTCAGTGCATTAACCAAATATTTTGCAATATTTTCTCCTGTGTTTTACAGTAAAAATTCTATGGGAATATTAAGAAAAATATAAAATTGTTATCTCCTGAATTTGCCCAGATTTGATAAGATATTAGACATTATCAACTTTTCAGCATGTCAGCAAAATTGATTTCTTTTCATTGGCAATTAGGTAAGGAAAATGGAAATTTATAATTCAGAGCCCCTGATAAGAAGAGATTTTTTAATCATTGTCATTTAAGGAGACAATTTGCATGAAATGTCAAAGCACATTTTCCTGTAAAAATAAGAAAAATATCATCAGTTTGTTCTTAGGAGACAATTTGCATGAAATGTCAAAGCCTGTGTTTTCTGGAAAAAAAATAAGAAAAATATCATCAGTTTATCCTTAGAGACAATTTGCTTGAAATGTCAAAGCCTGTTTCTTTTTGGAAATTAAAATATTATCACCAGATTGTCCTTAGAAGACAGTTTGCATGAATCTCAAAGCCCCTTTTCTATAGGGGGGAGGGGGGGGAGGGAATAAGAAAAATATCATCAGTTTGTCCTTAGAAGACTGCATGAAGTTTCAAAGCCTGTTTTCTTGGGAAAATGAGAAGAATCATCACGAAAACATGCCTATATAATATTGACCACATTAAACCCCACTTTTATACAGTAAAAGGGAGTGGGGGGAGGGAGGTTTACAGGTGTATATATTATTTTCTTATTTCTGCTCAAAAACATAGATTGTGGGTACTCTTAAAACTGCCTCACCGGGGCGGTTCTTGCAAGTACCCACAATCTATGTTTAGAGCAGAAATATGAAAAATATCAGTTTTTTATCTGAAAATTTTCAGTTTTTGGAGGTGAAATTTCCTATAAATTTGAAAAGGCATGTTTTTGTAATGATCATCAGTTTTTTGTCTACTGAATTTGTCCTGAAAATGGTAAAGGTTAATGGGTGCTCTGTGGACAGCCAAGGATGTGACTGCATCTTATGAACAGCTATGACTCTGACTGATACACAGGCTGATCTGTGTCTTCACTGAACATGTTATATGGTACAGTTTCCTACTGATGATCAGGAAGTCGCAGGTTTGTTGATCCTCCCATCTCCACCCCCCCCCCCCAACTCCCACCCTCCCAGGTCAGGCAGCTTTCTTTTGATCATGAAATATTTTCTATGGTCATTCCCTCCCTTCCACTGATTTAAGAAGGGTAGTTTTCAGTTTCTGTCAAAGGAATGTGCACAAATACTGGTTAACCACTTAGTGTACGAATACTGGTTACTCACTTAGAGGACTAAACCTGCACACAGGAAAAGTATGGTTAGGTAAACTGACTGGCTCAGCATGAGCCTACTAGGTTGACTAGGCCTTAAAACCTCAATCAAAGTTCTCACATTTTGGCAAAAATTTATCTACATTTGAGGACAAACATACACATTACCATTAACCATGACCTTTACCACTCCCTAATTCAGCAGATGACAAATAGGTGATATTTTTCTTAATTTTCCCAAAAAACAGGATTTGACATTTCATGCAAATTGTCTCCATTTGAGACAATTTGCATGAAATGTTGAAACCTGTTTTCAAGGAAAAATTAAAAAAAAAAAAAAATTAAAATGTCATCTGCTGAAAATTTTACGCAGAGTGCTCAGCCTTAACCTTTTATATCCTGAATTTAAATATTAATAGATAACACTTTAAATATTTGTCTTGATTTCCCAGAATATGAGGCCCAGTATGGAATATTTCATCACTTGTATTAATCAATATGATGTTTTGAAATCTTGTAAATTTTAAGCACTAAAAATTTTAACAAGAGAGATATCATAACAGCTAAGCATGCTGGGCAGAATTTTCAGCAAACAGCATTTTGAAATAATTTTTCTTATTTTTTTCTGGAAAATATAAATTAGACATTTTCAAAGCCTATTTTCTGGGAAAAGAAAAATACCATCAATTTGTCATCTGCTGCATTAACCCAGAGAGTTGTAAAGATTGATTTTCCCATAACTGGGAGCTAAGCAACTATTATAGCTCAAAATCAGGCACCCCTTAACCCCGAAAGTGCCATGCAAAATTATAGCTGAAGACATTCTGAACAGCAAGAATAGTAACTAAAAAATGCGTCACATGCAACTAATTGTTGAATCCATACAAATACTCTTAAAACTTTTAATATAGCAAATTTTATGTCCCCCAACATTATCAAAACCAACCCTACATGCATTCAAGTATTAGCTTTCACTAAAAGCTTGGTCTACGTTAGCATACACAGCATGGAAAATAGCTTTGGACCTGGCCTAGATCTTTCATAGTTTCCATAGCAAAGGCAAACCCTAAGATTGTCTAGGCCCGTCGGCGCAGTAAATAAGGATACCTATTTCATAGACACCACTAGGGAAGGACTAACCAAAGCTTTTATGGAAGGACTAAACAAAGCTTTTTAAAAAAGCTAATCTTGCCTGGTTAAGTTATGCACTATTGACAAACCTCTTGTCATATTTGAACTGCAATTAGACCTCACCACATGAAAAGTGTCCTACAATATACCTGAACATCTTAAAATTTACTTTGGCACAAGCTGATCAGGGCCTTTGCAGTTTGTCTGCTTTCTTTAACCTTTAAAGTGAAGCTTCCTGGTGGCCGAGTGGTTAGCGCTCCTGACTTCCGATCATGAGGTTCTGGGTTTGAATCCAGCTGGAGGCCATCACGAAAACATACCTATATAATTTTGACCCCCTTAAACCCCACTTTTATATAATAAAACTGGGGTTTACAGGGGTATACATTAGTTTTCTTATTTCTGCTCAAAACATAGATTGTGGGTACTCGTTAGAACCGCCTCACCGAGGCAGTTCTAACGAGTACCCACAATCTATGTTTTGAGCAGAAATAAGAAAAAAATCTGAATTTTTATCTGAAAATTTTCATTTTTTGGTGGTAAAATTTTCAGTATATTTGAATAGGCTTATTTTCGTAATGCTGAGTTTAACTCATGACTGTACAGCACTTCATTGCACATAGCCTTTCATTATCACCTTTTTATTGTCTTGATATGACTTAAATACATGTTGAAAGGGATGTAAAACACCAATCATCCACCAAAACACCGTTAAAGTGCTGAGCAAAATAATAGCAGACACCATTCTAATTTTTTTTATGATTTTTTTTTTTTTTTTTTTTTTTATGATTTTTCAGAGAAAATAAGGCTTTGCATTTCATGTGTATCAGCTGCTAGGTAGATGATTCACATTAACTGCCAAGTCTTATCTTCTATACAAATTTTAAAAAAAATGAAAATGTTGTGATTATTTCTGGAAGGGTTAAATAATATTCTGTCATTAAATGGACAGCAAGTTTCAGATATCTACACACTGCAAATGCAGCATACAACATTTTTTTCTGTTTTTAGGGAAAATATATATATACACATAACTCTATTTGCTTTTTAGTATGTTGGATTCAAATACTAAAAATTACACATACTTTATTCCTGTAAAACTTATTGTTTGGATTTATTTTTGACAGCCTTTAAACACTTACATGATGGGCTCTACAAGAAAAGAGCCCTAATGCCATTACAGGAAACAAAGACCCAGATCAGACTGCCTAGCAGATGATTCACATGAAATGTCAAACCAGGACAGATCCAAAGGGGTATCAATTTGATCAAAATATACCCTATTTACCCTAAGTATTTTGACAGGCAGGCCTTAGCTGCTGGCCATTCACATGAAATGACAAGCCTTATTTTCTCTAAAAATTGAAAAAAAAAAGTTGTCTGTTGTAGTTTTGATTAGTGCTTTTAGGATTAATGGAGCCTCGGATACAGTATGTGTACCAGATAGAACATAGAGATTTCATGCAAGTTGTTTCCCTAGGGTCAAGACAATTCACATGTAATATCTAGCCCTATTTTCTCAGAAACATAAAATACTATTTATGATTTGCTGATTTTACCGAGAAAGTGCTGAAAGTGAAGGGGTCTACAGTCATACCTGTTCTAAAGGCCACCTGTATTAAGCAGTCACCTGCCTTTAAAGGCCACTATTTAAGATCCCATTATTAAAAGAAAAAGTGGAAATCTGCCTGTATTAAGGAACCACCTGTCTTAAACAACCAGTTTTTGGCTTTCCCATAGGTGCTTGCTTAAGCAGGTTTGACAGTATATATGCTTGATAGATAACCAAACATTTTAAAAGGGAGACAACTTTTATGACTTTCTGTTTGCTTTCTTGCACACCAATTACTTAAAAGAAAGGGATCTGCTCCGAAAAGAAAGAATTTGCTCCTTTTTGTATGTAAATCCCTTTCCTTAACCATTGTCCTGCTGAACCTGGATATACCCTGCCTTTGCAAACAGTGCAGATCCAGATCAGTTGGCTTCTGAAGAAGCCAACTGATCTGGATCTGCACTGTTTGGCATTCAGTATATGAAATTTGTATCAGCAACCTGGATCAAGTAAGCTGATTGGCTGAAAATTAGAAGTGGCCATGAACCTACTATGGCTGCCGAAATATCTAAAGTAAATACATATGACACTGTAATATACAATACCATAATAACCTTTACTTTTACCACTGATCGGGCAGATTCAGCAGAGGACAAAACTGTTGATATTTTTCTTATTTTTCCCAGAAAATAGGCTTTGACATTTCATGCAAATTGTCTCCTGAAGAGACGATTTGCAAATGTGCATGAAATGATAAAGTATGGAAAAAATCTGAAAAATATTTCAAATTGTCATCTGCTGAAATATTATTACCCAGCATGTTAAGCAATTGTATATCTCTGTTGGGAGTTAAAAGCTTTATCTTAAGTACCTTCTGGACGGTAAAAAGCAGACGACAAATGAGTCACAGGCTGAGTTTTACCAGAAAATAGGGCTTGATTTTTCATGTGAATTGTCTCCTTAAGTCCTGCTGCAAGGGAAAATATGGAAAGGTCTTTTTTTTTTTTTAAATGTTGACGTCTGCTGTTAAACTCTTTCCCCGCTGGTGGGGACTTTTGTCTATGGCTGATAACCTTTGCAAACAGTTTGGACCCAGATCAGGCCCGACAAAACATCTGACCTGATCTGGATCCAAACTGTTTGACACTCTGATGGTATTCCTGAAAGATTTATTTGAAAAGTTAATTAAAAAAAAAATTCCCGGACAACAAAAAAAAGCATGCAAAATTACCCAGCATGCAAAGAGTTAAATATAGCTTAAGTACTGGACATGGATAATATGCATAATGGCATATTAATCCAAAGCTTTAATACACTCACAGGACAATTTAATATTGCTTAGGTAAATATATAGATATATTTAAACATTTACCCTTGTCCTGCTGAACCCTGATATACCCTGCTTTTGCAAACAGTACCAGATCAGTTGGTTTCTGAAGAAGCCAACTGATCTGGATCTGCACTGTTTGTTATTCAGTATGTGAAATTATATCAGCATTCTGGATCTAGTAATCTGATTGGCTGAAAATTGGAGGTAGGTGTGGCATCTTAATTTATTCAGCATGACAAGGGTTAAACTTAAATGCCATTCAAAATTAAAGCATTGGACATTTTAAGGTTTGTTATTGCTGTTTTTCTTTAAGAAAATAAGGCTTGACATTTCATTTGCATTGTCTGCCTAGCATAGGGTTATATGTTAAGTACTGGTAACTTTTTAAATCTCATTTCTTATAAAATGACTTGGATACTAAGAGATGTGTGCCAATATCTCAAAGGTTTGAAAGTTTTTATATTTTTCGACTGTGATTAGATGAAAAAGAAAGATTTTTTGAATGCCTTGTTATGCAGGCTGATCTGAGCTTTAGATGTTATGGGTACACTTTCAGGGGAGGCAACTGTAATTTTTTTCTTCTCCTGAAAAGGGGTGTACTCTAAAAGGAAATAATTTGCTAATAATTTGCTCCCCAAATTCTTTCCTTTTAGAGTAGATTCCTTTTCAGAAGAGGCTTGGTGTACAGAACAGCAAGCAGGAAGTCACAAAAGTTGTCTGCCTTGAAACAAGGCTGGAAATTGTATCAGGACCCCCTTATGGCATTTTGCTTGCGTAACAATTGGCACTCTGGGTAAAATTTTCAGCAGATGACATTGAAATATTTTTCTTATTTTCCCAGAAAACAGGATTTGACATTTTATTCAAATTGTCTCCAATTGAGACAATTTGTATGAAATGTAAAATCCTGTTTTCTTGGAAAAATAAGAAAAATATGATCGATTTTCAACTGCTGAGTATGCCTAGAGAGTGGTAAAGATTAAAGTAAAATGCTTTGGTTAAACTTTAACCTGTTGAATTTAAATACCAGCAGATAATATTTTCCCCAGAAAATATGGGTTGACATTTCTTTCAAATTTTCTCCAAGGAAAAAGAGAGATGATCTGTATGAAATACTCAGCCTTTTTTTTCAAGAAAAAATAAGAAAACAATATCAAACATTTGTCACCTGCTAATATTGCATATAGTTTACCTATTTAATATTGGAATGCCTTAGCCTGTACCACTCTCTGGGCAAATTCAGCAGACGACAAATCGATATTTTTTTTTATTTTTTCCAGAAAATAGGCTTTGACATTGGAAACAATTTGCATGAAATGTCAAAGCTTGTTTTCTGGAAAATTAAAATATTTCAACATGCCGTCTGCTGAAAAAGTTTTCCCAGAGTGCTAAGCCTTAACTCTGTACTACACTTGTCCTAATGTTTTATCAACTCTGTTTCACCACCTGTGGATAGATGTGTCTATAAACAGCTGGGCCCAGTTGTTCAAAGCTAACGACATCGTTAGGTAATGATGATTCCTTAAAATTTACATTGAATGATAGGCAAATATGCTGAAATTTTTTGCTGAAAAAATGTGAGTAGCTTTTGCAGTGCAAAAGCTACTCACATTTTTTCAGCAAAAAATATCAGAATATTGTATATTGAATCTGCTGAAACAGTTAACGAAATGACCCTTAATGAGCTTGTTAAGCTAACAATGCTTTGAACAACTGGGCCCTGGTTAAGTGGAAAATAGTGTAGATCCAGATCAGCTGCTGCAGAATACAGCATCTGATCTGGCTTTACAGTGTTTGCTCAGGCCCTGTCTGTCCTAATACTTAACCTTTAAAGCGCCAAGCAAAATTTGTAACATACAACAAAAAATAAAAAAAAATTGTTGTCTGCTGCAGTTGTGATTGCACCTAAGGTTAAGGTACCAGAAATTGATGCTCAGCACTCTGGGTAAAATTTTCAGCAGATGACATTTTGAAACATTTTTTCTAGAAAAGAAATTTGAAATTTCATGCAAATTGCAAATTGCATGAAATATCAAATCCTGTTTTCTGGGAAAAAGAGAAAAACATCCATTTTGTAGTCTGCTGAATTAGCCAAGAGAGTGATAAAGATTAACTGGGCCACATAATGTATATGAAATGTGCAGGTTCAGACCATCCTGCGTGATCCACATAGTCTCACCAACTCCTTTCCTGTAGATGCATTCTTGAATAGGCAATAATTTTGTTAGCAAAGACTGCAAAGGCGCTGATCTGACTGAATGGGTGTGCAAACCATTCTGGACATCACAAAAACATACCTACATACATGTATGTATATAATTTTAACCCCCTTAAACCCCACTTTTATATAGTAAAGCTGAGGTTTACAGGGGTACACATTATTTTTCTTATTTCTGCTCAAAAACATAGATTGTGGGTACTTGTTAGAACTGCCTCAGTGAGGCATTTCTAATGATTACCCACAATCTATGTTTTGAGCAGAAATATGAAAATTATCAGAATATTTATCTGAAAACTTTCAGTTTTTGGTGGTGAAATTTTCAATATATTTGAAAAGGCATGTTTTCATAATGAACAGCACTTTAGGCACCTTTTCAGCTGGCACAGTCAGCCCAACAAACAAAGAGGCTGTCAGACCAGCTGCAATCATACAGTACAAAGTGGCATTGTTGTCATGACATGAAGCAAAACAAACCTAACTGGTAAAATTTTCACATTAAATCTATAAAAGCTTTTCTTTCAGAGCTCTTAAAATAAACCATATTGATAAATATTTTGCATCGAACTGTTGTAGTAACTGAAGAACCTGGGAAAGTAAATTTATAATCTTTTTTTACCGCCCTTTGGGCAGATTCAGCAGACAACAAATCTATAATGTTTTTCTTATTTTTTCAGGATAATTGGCTTTGATATTTCATGCAAATTGTCTCCTGAGGAGACAGTTTGCATAAAATGTCAAAGCCTATTTTCTGCAAAAGGTTCAAAAAATATTTTTGAATGTTGTCTGCTGAATTTTTTACCCAGCATGCTAAGCATTAAACAAATAGCCCCAGTTCCTGTGCTTTTGTGTACAATGAAACAGTAGCATTTTAGGGAAATGGATATAAGTTTCGGGGAGGAAACTCCTTCAAAACTGTTTTGCCTCCCTTCTTTAAACCTGGCAGCACTGAAAAAGGGGGCCATTCTGTACGTATGTAAAAGGAAAGACTTTGCTCCCAGGGGGTGTCAAATCCTTTCCTTTTACAGAAAAACCTATTAAGAAGGGGTTTGGTGTGCGGGATTTTAAGCAAACATTAAGTCAATAAAGTTGTCTCCCATGTACACACTGGTAGGAAATCCACCATTACGGTCGACTCACATTATCTCAAGATCCAAGGGACTCTCTGAAATACTTCGAGCTATCCGTACCTTGACACATCAGATTTGCAGAATTGAGGAAAAAATAAGTCAAGGAACCACATTTCACAAATGAATATATATTGACTCCTGAAAATAGAGATATATTGAAAATATTGTGGAAAAGAGGAGAAATTGTTCCTAAGGAGTAATTTCTCCTCTTTTCCACAATATTTTGTTACCTGTTGTTAGATTTCTGTGTTGAAAACAGGGACCAGATTTTCACTTCCAGGTAAGCTGTTATTCAAGATAAGCGAAGTCAAGATTAGAAAGTCAACTGTATTTAAAATGATCAAACCTTGAAAACTAAAGGGGCTTTACAATTTTTAATTTGCAATTAAATAGGTTATATAAGGACAGGGAATTACAAATGTAGGGACTTATACAAAAGTTAGTACAGCAGTCATCATTTTGAAGTTATTTTTTTTTTAAATTCTGTGTCTTGAATACCTGGACAGAATCAGTTGACACTTGGACTGATGTTAGAAACTGGTCCAAAGTTTATTAAGTGCAAGTTCCACCACTGTCACTGACCTTGAGGTCAAGGTCACAACATTAGAAACTTTATATTGAAGTTTTCTCAGGATCCATATCTCTTGA
The DNA here is from genome assembly GCA_964016985.1 of Anodontia alba. Classification (NCBI taxonomy): domain Eukaryota; kingdom Metazoa; phylum Mollusca; class Bivalvia; order Lucinida; family Lucinidae; genus Anodontia; species Anodontia alba. The sequence continues at coordinate 37,466,765 of OZ024829.1, forward strand.
ATGTCTGATGTATTAAGTTAATACTTAGCCTATTACCCCTTTCAGCCCTATTTCTTAAATAAATCTTCCGTCATTGACTTTTGACATGTCCACTGCCTCAAAAAGGGGTTTCAGTGTAAAATCAAAAACAGAATGGCAAACCGTGTAGATCCTGATGAGACAGCTCATTACAAGCCATCTCATCTGGTTCTACATTGTTTGCATAGCTATCTGTTTTGGTCTACCCGGCTGAAAGTGTTAAATGTTAGATACTTGCCCAAACTTTTATTTTTTACAAGCCTTATCAATTCATTGACTTCAATGAGATTCTGGTGGTGAACTGAAAAAGTTTAAAGGCCTGTGTCTTGTAAATGCTTGGATGTATTTTGCAGCATCTGATCTTGGTCTGCACTGTTTGCGATTTACCCTGTTTGGGGTCTCTGGACTAAAATGGGTTAGTATGAGATACAATGGCCTAAATAGAGTCAACTGATTAACTTTTAAAGTGCCATTCCCAAATAGGAGACAACAGTCTGATCTTTTAGCTCCCCTGAGTGATTGCTCAGGGTGAGCTATTGTGATCTCCCTCTGTCCGTCATCCGTAGTCAACAATTAGATTGTTAACATTCTAGAGGTCACAGTTTTGACCCAATTTTAGTTAAGCTTGGTCAGAATGTTTGCCCCTGTAAAATGTAGGTCAGGTTTGAAACTGGGTCACTTTGATTGAAAAACTAGGTCACCAGGTCAAATCAAAGGAAAATCTTGTTAACACTCTAGAGGTCACCTTTTTGAAGTTATCATCATGAATCTTGCCCAAAATGTTTGTTTTGATGATTGCTAGGTCCAGTTTGAAACTTGGTCACTTGGGGTCAAAACCAGGTCACCTGGTCAAATCAAAGGAAAATCGTGTTAACACTCTAGAGGTCACATTTTTGAAGTAATCATTATGAATCTTGCTCAAAATGTTTGTATTGATGTTTTTAGGTCAAGTTTGAAACTGGGTCACATCAGGTCAAAACCTAGGTCACCAGACAACCTGCAGAACACAAAAATAATAACTCTGGTAAACCTGCTTTTGGAGTTGTGACCCTTTGAATATATTATATATTGAAAATAGCCATTTATACTATGTACTCATGTCCGCTCTTAGTCTATATTTTCACAAATCTTCACACAAATATAAAGCACTATGAGACGACTTGCAGAACGTATGAATGTTACTTTGGTTTGGCTACTTTTGGAGTTATTGCCCTGTGAACATTGAACATTGCTATTTCTACCATCTATTTGTATCCTCTCTGTTAGTTGAAAACTGTTCAAGATATTATTACGAAATTTCTCACAAATGTAAAGCACCATGAGACAATGTGCAGAACACAAAAACTGTAACTCTGGTTAACCTACTTTTGGAGTTGCAGCCCTTTAAACATATTGAAAATAGCCATTTCTACTATGTATGAAAAAAGTAAACATTCATGTTGAACATTTTAATCAAAATTAACACATGTACATGTATCATTGTTGATAATATTTAGAGAAAGACAAGTGCACCTTCCCTTTGATTTTATTTTTGACAGAGTTATGGCACTTGCTTGATGTAAGTGCAGTAGCGGGGTATGGTGCAGTGCTTGCAGCACTTTTTTTTCAAATAGTCACCACGAATGTTGCTTGAAACATCATTCTGTATTGATGATTTCTTGATCAAGTTTGAAACTGGGTCATTTGGGGTCAAAACCTAGGTCACTGGGCCAAATCAAAGGATGTTAACACTCTAGAGATCACACTTTCTGAGTAATCATGAATCATGCTCAAAATGTTTGTGTTGATGTTCTTTAGGTCAGCTTCAAAACTGGGTTACTTGGGTCAAAAACTAGGTCACTTGGCCAAATCAAAGGAAAACCTTGTTAACACCTTATCACTTTAAAGGTCACACTTTTTAAGTAATAATCATGAATCTTGCTCAAAATATTTGTCTCGATGATTTCTAGGTCAAGTTAGAAACTAGGTCACTTGGGGTAAAAAACTATGCCAAATCAGAGGAAAACCTTGTTAACACTCTAGAGGTCACATTTTTGAAGCGATCATCATAAATCTTGCTCAAAATGTTTGTCTTAATGATTTATAGGTCAAGTTTGGACCTGAGTCACTTATGACCTATATTTTACAATCCAGTGACTTTCTTAAGTTTTTCCATTTAGGTCAGCTTCTCAGTAACTGTTGGTCTTACAGCAGTGATACTTGGCACTTGCATACATCTTAGCATGGCCTCTTGAATGCAGTCATCTATTTTTGACCTCGACCTATATTTCCACAGACTTTGTTAAGTTTTTGTGTTTAGGTCAGTTTCTCAGTAACTATTGGTCCTACAGCTAGTGATACTTAGCACATGCATATATCTTAGCATAGCCTCCTGAGCAGGGCTCTGGAAATTTTGAAATCTGAATCGGTCCAGCCGATGACGATGACGTCATCAATGAGCCCATTTCCAAAAAAAAAAAAAAATATGTATATATCACCTGTCACGAAAACTAATGACAATTGGCAGTCCTATAACTCCTTTTAAATAATACACCTCAACCCCGTTATATGACGGAAGTCCGGGTATAACGAGCATGTTCAAAGCTTGCGTCATCAATAAATACAGTCAGGTATGTAAAAAGAAAGAAAAAAAAAAAGAAGAAAAAAACAAACGGTTTTGTTGTTATTTCCACCTCCGCAGGGTTTTCCTAAACTATTTATAAACAACTGATTCCTGTCTTGTATAAGCGCGAAGACGGCGGGAAACAGGAGAGACGGAACGAAACGACTTTCATGGACCTAATTAGGTCTAATAAAAAAGGCTTGCGCCACGGGCGGTTTTGCAGTTTTCAATGTTTCAAGATTTGACCAGACTGCTTAAATTTTAAGCAATGTCTAGCGCAAGTGATGCATTACTTATTTTTACCATGAACTCTACCTTGAATTATACTCGGGTGTTACGGCAATCAAAAAAAAAAAAAAAAAAGAATCAATCAAGTATACCCAGATCAGACGCCGTTGTGTGCGACATCTGATCAGGACGTACACGGTTTGGGAATTAATTTATCAGATCTGGGACCGACAAACCTGTTGATCAAAACAAAAAAGAAGAGGAAGAAAACGGGTGCGGTCAAGCGGTGCATTCTTTTATTACTCTCAGTAAAGCGACCTTTGATCTTTTGGACACGCCGACTGCACATGGATGTTTTGCAGTCTCAGTGTATTCACACGTGTCACACAAACGGATTAATTATCAGACTACCGTTACTGATGTTTCGTGTTAATCGCTTGTTTACCGCACAAAGGTCAGTGAAGTGTTGATTTTTTGACAATGTTTGGATAATGACGTAATTAATTTGTGCTGCGGTAGGTTGCCGTTATTCAGCTGTCTCTCCAATATACATGTCAAATGACCGTTTAGAGCCTTTTAACTACCATAATATCGCATTTAAAAGGTGCGCGGACGTTATCAGTTTGGGAAAACTTGACCGTTTGTGATTTTTTAGACATCATTGATTCGTGAAAATTGGTTGGTTGGGGAAAAATGGGGTTCAAGGCACAAACCTGTTGGACCGATTTATTAGCGTTTTGGGGTGTTTGAAATCGGTCCAGAATTCTTAATTTCGGTCCAGACCGGCTATTTTTCCGGTTTTCCCGAGCCCTGCTCCTGAGTGCAGTCATCCATATTTGACCTTGACCTATATTTCACGGTCCATAAGACATGCTACATTGTCTTATTTGTTAATATAATCATCATGAATCTTGGTCAGAATGTTCCCCTTCAGTTCTCAAAGTGCTCTCCCAGCTAGCATAATGGCCCGCTATAGATTTATAAAGAATGCTAGCTGGGATGATACTCAGGTAAGCGTTACAGGGCCATCATGACCCTCTTGGTTTTGGAGAAATTAGGGATTAACATTTCTTGTGGATTGTCTGCTGGATAGGTAATTCACATGAAATGTCAAGCCCTATTTTTCAGTTAAAGTGAAAAAGCAACAACATGTAGAATGTTGTCTACTGCTAGTTTGACAGGTTTAACCCTTCTCATGCTGAATAAATAAAGATGCCATTTCCATTTCTAATTATCAGCCAATCAGATTATCTGATCCAGATTTTTGATATAAATTCACATACTGAATGACAAACAGTACATCTTCAGATCAGTTGATTTCTTTAGAAGCTGACTAATATGGATCTACACTGTTTGCAAAGGCAGGGCATATCTGGGCTCAGCAGGACAAGGGTTAAGCCGTAGTGATTGACTCTTCGGCAGAAATGGCTAACAACCAGGGCCCAGTTGTTCAAAGCATCGTTAGCTTAACGAGCTCGTTAAGGGTCATTTCGTTAACTGTTTTAGTGGATTCAATATACAATATTCTGATATTTTTTGCTAAAAAAATGTGAGTAGCATTTGCACTGCAAAAGCTACTCACATTTCTTCAGCAAAAAATATCAGCATATTTGCGTATCACTCGATGTAAATTTTAACAAATCGTTAACTAACGACATCGTTAGCTTTGAACAACTGAGCCCAGTTAAATAGAAGGCACATGCAAAAGACAAGTATTTAGCATTAAATGTAATGGACAAATATTTAGCATTGGTTTGTATAGGCTGACCACATTGATCTGTCGCTTTGACTTTTTTGATTATAATATTTATAAGTATACATTAACTGTGTAAACAGGTATTAACCCTTGTCCTGTTGAACCCAGATATACCCTGCCTTTGCAACAGTGTAGATCGAGATCATTTGGACAACTGATCTGGATCTGCACTGTTTGCCATTAAGTATGTGAATTTATAGCAACAATCCAGATCAAGTGATCTGATTGGCAGAAAATTAGAAGTGGGTGTGGCATCTTAATTTATTAAGCAGCACAAGAGTTAACCCTATTGGTGAGTGAAAATAAGACTTAATATTTCATACGTATTATCTGGAAGATATATTCGATTAACTTTTTCACTGCCATACGCGATGATACTGGAAATAGGCTTTTGCAAACAATGTAGATCCAGATGAGATGGCTTATAATGTGACGTCTCATCTGGATCTACGCTGTTGACATTCAGTCTTTCAACTTCTACATATAAACTTCTTTCCAAGAATAGTTTGTTAAAAACAAAAAAATCAGATGACAAATGCAGTTGGAAATTTGGCACCGAAAGAGTTAAATAGTATGCCCAATGTTCTGGGAAAAAGGAAAGGTCACCTGCTAATCTAATTGATTCCTCTGCATGGTGTACTTAACCATTCCCACATGAATAATGATTAATTTACCTCAGGTAAACATGATAAATACCTTTAAACTATACAGTATTAGATCAACCAAATTGACCTTTGTATTTAATCCTTTCAACCCTGTAAACCGGTACAAATACCTAAGCAATCATACTGAGCTGTCTCATCAGGATCTACACAATTTGCCAGTCTGTTAAGTATTTTGAGTAAAAAATCCCATTGACAACAATGGACATGACCAAGTACAAAGATGGAAGAATCCAATTCAGAAACTCAAAGGTTAAATGGTTAGTATGCACTGAACACTTCAGTCAGAAAATCCTGTATTCCAAGAGAGACATTTTCCAAAAAGTTAAAACAAAAGTTTTTCCCAATATGTGTACTTAGGGCCTCTCAGTTGGATGCACATCCGACTGGAGACCAGGAGGTCAGCAACATTCTTTTGTGGAGATTGATCATGAAATAATTTCTACGGTCATTCTCTCCCTTCTGCTGTTTCAAGAAGGGCAGTTGTCACTTTCTGGCAAAAGAATGTGCACAATACTGGTTAACCGCTCAGAGGACTAAGCCTACCCAGTAAACCTATGGTTAGGTAAACTGACCGTGCTCGACACGACCCATTGGGTTGACTGGGCCATAAAACCTCAACATAAAACAAAAAAACAAAAAAATGTACTTAGGGTATTGAATCATGTCATTATCATTAAACACTTTTTATAAAATTAGCAGACAAACGATTTGTGATATTTTCATATTTTCCAAGAAACTAGGGCTTGATATTTCATTAGACTCCTCTCCAAAGGAGTTATAAGGAAGATTGACATGAAAAATTAAACCCTATTTTCTTTGAAAAATTAAAAAAAAGCAACACACTGACAGGTCTGTGTACTTTAGACCTCTTTGTTTTCCTTAATATATAGCAAAAACTGTGGTGTGTATTTTTAGGCAAATTTTCATGATTGTTCTGTTAGTACAGCTTTTTAAGGATTAGTTAGATTCTCAGTCATCACCACAACTGTCTGAACAGTGCTTCATATATGATTTTTATAGCCCGGCTTTGAAAAAGTGGGGCTATACTGGATTTGCCTTGTCTTTCCGTCATTCCTTCCATCTGTCATTCCTTCCTTCCATCCTTCCTTCCAGTTGTCTGATAAATTTTCATCGCACTTTTCTCAAGAACTGTAAGGGTTACAAAGTTGAAGCTTGGTACACACATACCCAGTGGGTTGTATATACCGGAATCTTGGGCAAAAGCCCATAACTCTGAGTTACATCCCTTAATAGTTTTTACAATTTACCATCAATGAAAATATTTTGTTTATAGATTTCTCAGGAACTATAAAAGTTGTAAAGTTGAAACTTGATACAGTCATGGACAATGGGCTGATATATCCTGTATACTGGAATCAGGAGCAAGGGCCCATAACTCTTGGAGGTACATCCCTTGATAGGTTTTACAATTTGGAATTAAATTAAAATTTTCATCACTCTTTTCTCAAGAACTGTAAGGGTTACAAAGTTGAAACATAGTACACACATGGACAGTGAGTTGATGTATTGTGTGTACTGGAATCAGGGCCAAGGGCCAATAACTTTTGGAGTTAAATCCTGTGATAGGTTTTACAATTTGCCTTAAATGAAAAATTGATAGGTTTTACAATTTACCATCTATGAAAACTTTTTGTTATAGATTTCTCACGAACTATGAAAGCTGTAAAGTTAAAACTGTTGGTACACACATGGACAATGGGCTGATGTATTATGTATCAGGGCCAAGAGCTTATAGCTCTTGGAGTTACATTCCTTGATAGGTTTTACAATTTGCCATTAATAAAAAATTTTCCTCATACTTTTCTCAAGAACTGTCAGGGTTACAAAGTTGAAACGTGGTACACACATGGACAGTGGGTTGATGTATTGTGTATACCTGAAGAAGGGCCAATTTAAGGGCCCATAACTTTTGGAGTAAAATCCCATGATAGGTTTTACAATTTGCTGTAAATGAAAAATTGATAGGTTTTACAATTTACCATCAATAAATTTTTTTTTATTGATATCTCAAGAAGCTGTAAAGTTGAAACATGGTACACAAATGGACAGTAGGCTGATGTATTGTATATAAAAGAATCAGGGCCACAGGCCTATTACTCTTAGAGTTATATCCCTTGATAGGTTTTACAATTTTTCCATTAATGAAAAATATATGTCACTTTTTTTTTCTCAAGGTTTTACAATTTGCCATAAATGAAAAATTTTCATTACAGATTTCTCGGGAGCTATGAAAGCTCTAAAGTTGAAACTTGATACATGCATAGACAGTGGGCTGTTGTATTATGTTTACCAGAATCAGGGCCAAGGGCCTATAACTCTTGAAGTTACATCCCATGATAGATTTTACAAATTTCCATTTGTGAAAAATTCTTGTCACACTTTTTCCAAGAACTGTAAGGGTAACAAAGTTGAAACCTGGTTCACACATGAAAAGTGGGCTGATGTATGGTGTATACCAGATTCAGGGCCAAAGACCCATAACTCATGGAGCTAAATCCCTTGATAGGTTTTATGTTGCCATGTTACCATGTCCTACAGTGATGTATCTGGAAAGCATGAATTAAAAATATTTCAACACTATGGGTATTTCTCCTATGATAGCGCTGCAGTGGGGCCATAGTCAGATCCTCTTATAGCTCTAGTTTTTTGAGGGGTATTATGTTTCTAACCCTCGAAAATGCATGACACTGAAGTTTTCTCATTTATCTTAGAATTATTTCAACCAAATTGCAATATAGACCACAAATGTATGGTATTCTCAGTTATTTGCAAAGAAGATTGGCATGTTATAATTTTTATGATGTTCGAGACTGAAAACCTTACATTTCAAAAATTATGTAAAGGTGCCACCATTTTTTATTGAAAAATGATCCAAAATGTCCAAGAATATATGTACCCAACCGGAAAAATAATGTATTAAAAGCTGCCCGCACACATCTATTTTTTTTTTTTTTTTTTAAATAAAATGAGAATCTTCAGACTTTTGTTTGGCCTAACTCATTTAATGGTCTCATTTTTATCAGCACTTTATATTTGCATAAATCTATACATTACTTTGCATAATAACCAGATTTTAGCCATTTCTTTCATAGGCATATTAATTCAGTATTTTTTTTTTTTTTTTTTTCACTATTGACTGCTTATATGTTAGTTTGGCCCTATAAAGATTATCCCTTACGTTACTAAACCAAATTGTAGCAGATGACATTATAATTTTTTTTTTTATTATTATTTTTCAGAGACAATAAGACTTGGCATTTCATATGAATCATCTGCCTAGATGATTCACATGAAATGATCTGTCTGATTTTCTTTTGAAAATATAAAAAAAGAAAATAATGATTAAAAAAAAAATACTGTTATCTTGTTGTCTGCTGCAGTTGTGATTAGAGCTTTAAGGGTTAAGCTGGATTATTGAAATATAACATGATGTATTTATATAGAATGAACTCTTGAAAAGGTCAGTAATCTGTAAAAACTTTTTCACTAAGTGTTTTAGATTTAATCTTGAAGCACCAATCACAAGTGCAGAAGATGGCTCAGATTTTTCAGGGAAAATAAGGCTAAGCATTTCATGTGAATCTTCTGCCTAGCAGTCAGTTCACATGAAATGCCAAGTATTATTTTCTCTACAAATACAACAAAAAATCAAAATGTAATCTGCTGCAGTTATAATAAGCACTTTAAAGGTTAGCTTTTACCTTCTAGGTGCCCTATAGCATTTTAAAGGTGAAATTTGCAGACAACAGTTAATTTTTTTTTTTTTTTTTTTTTTTTTCATTTCTCCCAGGAGAAATAAAACTGGACATTATGTTTCTGTCTTATTCCTTAGAGACAGTTTAAATGAAAGTCCTTTTTTGAACAAATAAGAAAGGTTTTTAAACTGTTATCTGCAGAGTTTTAAATTCAGCATGTCAGGTAAAGTTAAAATTATCTTACAAAAAAAAAATTGAATGACTGATTGATTTTGAAAGTCTTTACTTTTTTATATATTATTAATATTAAAATGTGATGTGCATTTTACTTAGCTCCAGATTTTAACCTTAGTCCTGTTGAAACAGCATATGCCCGCCCTTTGCAAACAGACCAATTGGCTTCTGAACTGATCTGGGTCTGCACTATTTTTCATTCGGTATCATCAACCTGGATCAAGTAATCTGAATTTATTCAGCATGGCCAGAGTTAACCCTTGTCCTGCTGAATAAATTAAGAAGCCACACCCATTTCTAATTTTCAGCCAATCAGATCTTGATCAAGGTTGTTAATATAGATTCACATACTTAATGGCAAACAGTGCAGATCCAGATCAGTTGGCTTCTTCAGAAGCCAACTGATCTGGATCTACACTGTTTGCAAAGGCATGCTATATCCGGGTTTAGCAGGACAAGGGTTAAGAGGAGTGTCCAGATTTTTTTTTTTTTTTTTACTTTTTGATGAAAACATATTTAATTGCACTCACTAGCAGCACCTCAGTGGTGTACCTCAAATGAGTACCCACAGTATATGCTTTCGTGAAGAAATGAGAAAGAAAAACAGAAAAAAAGAAAGAAAGAAAGAAAAAAATAATGTATTTGTTGAATAAAGCAACTTACCTGTAGCTTTCACCTTTACAAATTATATATTGGGACACCTTAACTCCTTACCATACTTGACCTAATCTTTGAACATGTCATTTTTGGCTTGATTGCTTACAATCAAGTCACAGTATACAAACCCAAACTTCCTTAATTAACCCTTGTCCTGCTGAACCCGGATATGTCCTGCCTTTGCAAACAGTGCAGGTCCTGATCAGCTGGCTTCTGAAGAAGCCAGCTGATCTGGATCTGCACTGTTTGCCTTTAAGTATGTGAATTTATATCAATAATCTGAATGAAGTAATCTGATTGGCTGAAAATTGGAAGTGGGCATGGCATCTTAATTTATTCAGCATGACAAGGTTGTTGTCCAGGTGATTATCATTTACCATTGAATTCAAACCAGGGGTTTCTTGTCACTGTGATGTCAGTGCCATGTAAAGAGGGTTATCTTCAGAATTTGGACTGGGACATTGGCAAACAGTGCAGACCCAGATCTGATGCTGCAGAACTGCAGAACATGGCATCTGTTCAGGGTCTGCAGTGCACTGTTTGCTTAAATTACAGATTAAATGAAGTAACCATAATTCCCTGTTCAGGACCATTTTCCCAGCCTACACTCAGAGACAGTCGACCCACCAGTGCTGTCAGTACTTTGATTCAATATGTATGCCTGTTGAGGTATCTAAAAACTGCTGGATGAGTGACAAACAATAAAGACCCTAATCAGATGCTACATTTTTCTGCCAGATCTGATTTGGGTCTATAACTGCTAAGATTGTCTGTTCCAATACTTAGTGTTAATATGGTTAATTGTTTTTCCCATTTTTATCTGGAGACATTCAAAAGGGTAATTGGCAAACAGAGCAGATCCAGATAGACTCTGCAGGGTTGTGATAGAAGAGTTCACTTGATGTAGAAAGGTTTATTGCTCTACCAGACTAAAGTAGAATTTTCATTTTTCAAATTCTCTTAACCCTTGTCCTGCTGAACCCGGATATACGAGTACCGTTCCTTTGCAAACAGTGTAGATCCAGATCAGTTGGCTTAAGCTAATTGATCTGGATCTGCACTGTTTGTCATTCAGTATGTGTTTTTTGATCCATAATCTTTGATTAAGTGATTTGATTGGCTGAAAATTAAAAAAGTGGGTTTTTCTTCCCTTTTTCCCAGAAAATAGGCTTTCATCTTTCATGCTAATTGTCTTCTCAGGAAACAATTTGCGTGAAAGGCCAGAATCTATTTTCTGGAAAACGAAGAAAAATATAGTCAATTTGTTGTCTGCTGAATTAGCCCAGAGTGGTAGTTACAAGGAAATAATATGAAACAAATTACAACAAAACAACCCTATTTGTTGTAAATTCTAATGATGTCCCCCATTAGGTTGGGGATTGGCAATAGCCATATTGTTGCAGATCTTGTTTTGTGTCATTATAGTTTGACATTTCTTGTCTGCAACGTGCAGTTCCATTCCATTCTATTAGTTGAAAATTAAAGATCCTGTAAATAGTATTTATGCAAGATAAAATAATGAAGTTTTATGACCTAAAAGCTATGAAAGCTTACTAGAATAAAATTTAAGCTTTGTAGTAGATGAACTGGCAGAATTATCTTAACCCTTAAAGCACCAATCACAACAATTGTCGTCTGCTTTGTCTTCTTCTTGTCATTTCTGCAAACAGTGTGGACCCAGATCAGACTGCTGTTTTAGGAGCAGTCTGATCAGGGTCCACACTGTTTGCCGGTATGCAAAAAATAGGTTTGAAAAGTTTGCAAGAATATTCAGCAGACGATATAAACAGACGACATTTTCAGATGCAGTTTTTCTTGGCGCTTTAAGGGTTAAATCTCCTGAAAGTGATCAAACAGAAATTTCAATTTTGTCTCTTTTGCGAGATTTGTCATAACTCCACCAATTCTTCTAATTACAAAGGTAGAATAGGTTAAATGCTGGATTTTAACCCTTGTCCTGCTGAACCCGGATTTTCCTGGCTTTGCAAACAGTGCAGATCCAGATGTGCACTGTTTGTCATTCAGTATGTGAATTTATCAACAATCTGGATCAAGAAATCTGATCGGCTGAAAATTGGAAGTGGGCGTGACATCTTAATTTATTCAGCATGACAAGGGTTAAAGTAAAAGATGGTGATGTGTATTGTACAATTTATATTTTCTTTTTCAGTTGGACAAAATGGAGGAAGACCGTAAGAAGTATTCTGATTGGTTGAACTGTGTGCTAATTGTAAAGTAAAGACATAAGCGAGAAAGCTGTGCATGGAAATGCTAAATGACAGGTGTATGAGAATCTGGAAAAAAGAGCAGAAATTTAAAGTTCTTTCTTGACGGTCCAATTTCTAAAATGAATTTCAAGCATCTACTTAGACGCCGTTACCGTGGTGTCAGACTGTTAATACTCACAACTATATTAGTTGTGGGGTATTTTGGAGTCATGCTACCTGCTGTGATATGGAATTCGTATCCAAGTGATCTTGTTGATATTGTTGAAACTCATTCCCTCCGTAAATTATTACAGTCCAATGACAGCAGTAGCAGCCGCAGTAGTGGTCAGTATCCACCTGACGTCTTCTCAATTGAGCAGCGAAAACAAGGAGCTGTTGTGTTACATATTATAGGAATGATTTATATGTTTGTTGCTCTAGCAATTGTCTGTGATGAATTTTTTGTGCCAGCCCTGACAGTTATTATTGAAAGGTTGCAAATTTCAGAGGATGTAGCTGGGGCCACATTCATGGCTGCGGGAGGCTCAGCTCCAGAATTATTTGCTAGCTTAATAGGATTATTTTTTGCCCAAAATAACGTTGGTATTGGAACAATAGTTGGATCTGCTGTTTTTAATATTTTATTTGTGATTGGTATGTGTGCTATTGTAAGCAAAAAAGCCTTACATTTGACTTGGTGGCCGTTATTTCGTGATGTCTCATTTTATAGTCTCAGTTTAGCTTTACTAATAGTATTTTTCCGAGATGAAATAATCAACTGGTGGGAAGCACTTGTTCTTTTTATATGCTACATTCTGTATGTGATTTTCATGAAATTCAATGGTAGAATAGAGATTTTTGTGAAAACCAGAATACTACGTCGGAAAACCAGGGTTCATAGTAACGACACCTTATTGAATCAGGTAAGACAGTCATATTTCCATTCTAATACTGAGAGCTGTAGGGCATAATTAAAATATGTTTTGTTTCCCTTTACCTGACCAATCCGTCAAAATTTGACCTACTAGTAATATATTTTTCATGATTTCAGAATCAAAAAAAAAAAAAAAAAAAAAAAATTGTTTTCTTTATCACAGTTTTAAATTTTTAGTTTGGAGATTTTTTTACGTACATGTATATTCTTCTTTTCATATCATTGAATAGCAAAATTCAGTATTAAAATTATTTTTAAAACATTTTAACTCTTTCGCCGCTGCCACAGGCAATAATAATAGGCCTTTGCAAACAGTGTAGATCCAGATGAGATGGTTCACTGAGCCGTCTCATCTGGATCTATGCTGTTTGCCAGTCAGTCTTTCAATGTTACATATAAACGTCTTTCCAAACGATAGTTTGTTAAAAATAAAAAAGCAGACGACAAATGTTGTCTGAAATTTGGCTGAAAAAGAGTTAAAAAGAGATTCAGAGGATTATGAAGGCTGTCAGTCTTATGAATAAAATCAAAGCACTAACAGCACTGGTTGGTCAATGGTCTCTAAGTATATAGGCTGGGAAAATGGTCGTGAGCTGAAGACTGTTTTGTTTTACCTTGAACTTTCTGTAATTTAAGCAAACAGTGCTGACTCTGATCAGATGGTGCATTCTGCAGCATCTAATCTGGGTCAGCACTGTTTGCCATTGCCCTAGCACTAAGTCCAGGTTTTACAGATAACCCTCTTTACACAGCACTCTGACATCCCAGCGACAAGAATAGCATGGCTATAAATAACTGTTACCTGGGTTTTGTCTAACAAGCAGTTTGATTTTATTGGTCAATGATAATCACATGGACAGCAACCTACAAGGTAATTTCTGTGTATGTATACTTTGGATCGACTGTTAACAATCAGCCCCACGAAAAAATACTTTACCTACTGACCCTCTTGTTGACCCTCCTGTTACAGATCAAGTCAAATAAAGGGAAACAACTTATTTATTAAGGTTGGCCTAGTATAATGAATTTATCCCGCTAAACACCATTCAAAGTTTTAGCAGATGGCATTCTACAAGCTCTTTCTATTTTTTCAGACAAAATAAGGCCAGACATTTCATGTAAATTGTCTGCTTGGCAGACAGTTCACAGGAAATATCAGGCCTTTTTATCTTGAAAAAGTATATAAGAAAATATTTCAGAGTGTCCTTCGTTGAAGTTATGATTGGCATTTTAAACGTCACCCCTTTCTGGGCTAATTCAGCCGATGACAAACTGATGTTATTTTTCTTATTTTTCTCAGATAATTAGCTCTGACTTTTTATACAAACTGTCCCCTCAGGAGAAAATTTGCATGAAATATCAAAGCCTGGGAAAATAAGAAAAACAGTTCAAAATGTCATTTGGTAAAATTTTTACCCAGCATGCAGAAGGTTAAGGTGAAATACAAGTTGATGAGAGTTGATAATTTTAGTTTCATTTAAAAAAAAAAAGGCTTACATCACGAAAACATGCCTATATAATTTTGATCCCCTTAAACCCCACTTTTATATAGTAAAACTGGGGTTTACAGGGATATACATTATTTTTCTTATTTCTGCTCAAAAACATAGATTGTGGTACTCGTTAGAACCACCTTGCTGAGGCGGTTCTAACAAGTACCCACAATCTATATTTTGAGCAGAAATATGAAAAATATATCAGTTTTTTTTATTTGAAAATTTTCAGTTTTTGGAGGTGAAATTTTCTATATATTTGAATAGGCGTGTTTTCGTAATGAAATTTCATTTAAATCATGATTGAATTGTTAAGCCATATTTTCAAGGAGAAAAAAAACATTCCTGTTTTCATAATCAACAAAGATTCTGAGCAAACTGAGCAGACATACCGTATTTGACCTAATTACCGCACATACCCCTATAAGCGCACAATCAAGCAATTCTGTAGTCTTTATATTATAGCCAGTGTATTTTTGTCTACTTCTTTATAAAGGCTTGTCGATGCAATTCAAATGAGTACCTACAATATATGCTTTTATAAAGACCAACAGAGAAAAAAACATACAAAATGTCGCATAAGCATTATCTGATAAGTCCTTCGCAGTTTTTTTAAAGTGTACCTTTAGTATAGGTAGATCTAAGTACATATTTTACCAGAAGTTTTACTAGCTTTTTTGAAAAAACTAAGTGCACAGTGCGGTAATTAGGTTGAATACGGTAGATGTTTCTAGAATTCAGAAAAACACTATTCTATGTAAACAATACTCTAAGTATTCCAGTTTTAGGCTTTTCATGCATACCTGAATCATTATTATTGCAAAACAAAAGTAATATACAGTTTTGTCGCAAATGACTCTCATGGGTTGATGCATTGTTAAACCTGAACTCATCATCATCATCATCATCATCATCAACACTTTCATTACCATAGCTGCTCAAAATAGTAACTCCTTATCAGCCTTTATCATGCTTTGGGCATTTTCAGCAGACGACAAACTGATGATAGTTTTCTTATTTTTTCTAGAAACTAGGGTCTGACACTTCATGCAAATTGTCTCCAATTGCATGAAATATCAAATCCTTTTTTCTTGGAAAATAAGAAAAATATTTCAAAATTCAATCTGCTGAAATCTTTACGCTTAGATTTGAACAAGACAGTTCAAATATTTGGTTCTGTGCATTAGATACACTGGTTGAATGGCAAGCAGTGCAGATGCTGATCACACCACAGTTTGATCTGGGTTGAATTGTTTGCTCAACCTTTGTCCTGCTGAATATATTAAGCAGCCACACCCACTTCTAATTTTCAGCCAATCAGATCACTTGACCCAGATTGTTGCTATAAATACACACAGCTAATAGCAAACAGTGCAGATCCAGATCAGTTGGCTTCTTCAGAAGCCAGCTGATCTTGATCTACACTGTTTGCAAAAGCAGGACATATCCAGGCTCAGCAGGACTAGGGTTAAGGGTCAGAATATTTAGGGGAGATAGAGTATTTAGAAAAAAAGCCTACTTAATAACCTTTACCAGTCTCTGGACTAATTCAGCAGACAACAAACTGGTTATTTTTTTTATTTTTCCCAGAAAGCAGGATTTGAAATTTCATGCAAATTGTCTCCACTGGATGAAATGTTAAATTCTGTTTTCTGGGAAAAATAACAAAACATTTTAAATACATCGTCTGCTGAAAATTGTACCCAGAATGCTAAGCATTAAATAATAGTTAATCATTAAAATGCTAAGCAAAATTGTAGCAGACAACATTCTAATATTCTTTTTTCTAGAGAAATAAGACTTGGCATTTCATGTGAATTGTCTGCCTAGCAGAGGATTTACATGCAATGTCAAACCTTATTTTCTCTTATTTTCTCTGAAATATAAAAAAACCTCATCTACTGCAGTTGTGATTGATATGTTAAGGGTTAAGGTAAAAGGATACACCTCTAAGGGAGATCACCTTGACCCAAACAATATTCGCCTCCCTTTTAAAAGGATTCTGCTCTGAAAGGAAAAATTTACCACACTGGAACCTCTTTATAAGACTGTTTATTATAAGATGGTTTCAGATATAGGATGGTTTAACGGTGGACCCCAAAAATGTATTATTCAAACAAAAATGTATAGGTTATAAGATGGTTTCAGATATAGGATGGTTTAACGGTGGACCCCAAAAATGTATTATTCAAACAAAAATGTATAGGTTATATAGAAACATGACCAATAATGTTCATTTGTCTATATAATCTATAAAATTTTGTGATATCTGAACAAAAGTGTATACCATATTCGACCTAATTACCGCACTGTGCTCTTAGGTTTTTCAAAACTACTGGGAAAACTTGTGGTAAAATATATATATCCACCTATACTAAGGGTACACTAAAAAAAAAAAAAAAAAAAGAACAGCGAAAGACTTATCTAATGATGCTTATGTGAAAAGCATATGTTGTGGGTACTCATTTGAATTGCATTGACAAGTAGATGCAATTCAAATGGGTACCAACCACATATGCCTTTATAAAGAAGCAGACAAAAAATACACTGGCTGTAATCTGAAGACTACAGAATTGTTTGACTGTGCACTTATAGGGGTATGTGCGGTAATTAGGTTTAATACAGTAGGTTGTAGGCTATACATTTTTGACTAACATGGTTTTTGCTTTTGATCCCAGCAATAGTAGTATAAAGAGGTTGTTGTGTATACTAGTCTTTCAGGGAAGCCAGTACTTGGCAACATTAATTCAGAGATACAACTTGGCAACATTAATTCAGCGATACAATAGAAAATCAGTTCATTTTTGATCCAGTTCAAGAATGAGAGACTAAATGAAATTCTACAGGCTGTCAGGTGCCACATTTTATCATCGTATAAATATCATATCAATTTATTAAACTTTTCTTGGAAAAAAAAATGTCTATTTTTGAGGAATATGGAGCTTTTAACTCTTGTCCTGCTGAACCCTGATATACCCTGCCTTTGCAAACAGTGTAGATCCAGATCAGTTGGCTTCTAAGAAGCCAACTGATCTGGATCAACACTGTTTGCCATTCAGTATGTGAATTTATATCAACAATCAGGATCAAGTAATCCAATTGGCTGAAAATTTGAAAAGGGCGTGGCATCTTAATTTATTCAGCTCAGCAAGACAAGGGTCAAGCAATAGTTTGAGTGTTTTCAGTGTTTGAGGTACAAGGGGTCAACTGTATATATTTTTCAGTATTCAGAGAAAATAAAGTTTGACATTTGATGTGAATCATCTGTTAAGCAGATTATTCACATGAAATGTCAAACGTTATTTTCTCTGAAAAAAAAAAAAATTCTAGAATGTCGTCTGCTGCTGTTGTGTTTGACCCTTAACTCATTTCATGCTGGGTAATTTTGCATGCTTTTTTGTCGTCTGTTGATTTCTTTTTAAATTATTTTTTTCAAAAAATCTTTTAGGAATACCATCAGAGTGTCAAACAGTTTGGATCCAGATCAGGCCCGACTTTTGTCGTGCCTGATCTGGGTCCAAAGTGTTTGCAAAGGTTATCAGCAGAGGACAAAAGTTGCCACTAGTGGGGAAAGAGCTAAGGGTTGATTGATTTTACAGATAAATAATTCCAACTCAGCTAATTTAGTGCAGTTTGATTGATGGAGGGCCAATTTGAACAGGTTTTTATACTTAAAAAAATCCACGGAGCTGGATTGGGACTATTTTCTTTGCGCAGATTTCTAAAATAAGCTATTTAATTCACCTTTTCCATGCATCACGAAAACATACCTATATAATTTTGTCCCCCTCAAACCCCACTTTTATAAACTAAAACTGGGGTTTATAGAGGTATACACTATTTTTCTTATTTCTGCTCAAAAACATAGATTGTGGGTACTCGTTAGAACTCTGCAAGACAGTTCTAACGAATACCCACAATCCATGTTTTGAACAGAAATATGAAAAAAATCAGAATTTTTATCTGAAAACTTTAAGTTCTTGGTGGTGAAATTTTCAATATATTTGAATAGGCCTGTTTTCGTAATGGTAAATATGACCAGTCTGGAATTATAAGGAATGATATTCATTCCTATAATGAGAGAAAAAAATTATTCATATGATATGACACTGCATTTACGGAAATATGCAAGATAATGGCTTAGAAGATTGTGCTCCAGTGGGCGTCATTTACTGTTAGTAGCCATTATGAAAATGATATTGTGTGAATTTCCAGGTCTCGAGGGAGGGAATTATGTCCGTGAATGTGCTCATAGGTATGGCATTTTGCGTGATTTATCAGATACAGATATAGACACAGAATATTTTTTTTAGAATCTTATTAAAGGTAACAAGGCAGCATAAGCCCTTAGGGTTTTTGCTATGACAAACAAAAGTAAACCAACAAGAATTCCGATGCAGTTTAATAATCAGACAAGAGAAACATCACAAGCAGAGGTTAACCCATTTATACCAAATGGACTCTTACCTTACCCTTCAGACAGGTCCATTGCCCGTTTATGGGGTGTCTGGTTATTTCATTTATTATTATGTTCTAAAAAATCTTGTATATGATGCAAACAGTGTAGACCCTGATCAGGCACAACATTCTGCAGCATCTGGGTCTATGTTGTTTGCAAATGTCCTTTCTAAGGGACACTAGGAATGGTTGGTTGGGTTGGAGCTTAATGACCCAGTCAACACTATTAATGGCATGTTGAGGTGGTCAATTCACTCAGACACACTCACTTTTCCTTGGCAGGCTTAGTAAAAAATCTTGTATATGATGGGAACAGTGTAGTCCCAGATCAGATGCCACATTCTGTGGCATCTGATCTGGTCTACACTGTTTGGGAATGTCCCTTTTAAGGGACACTAGGACTGGTTGGTTGGGTTGGTGTTAAATGGCCCAGTCAACAATATTAAGGTCATGTCGAGCTGGTCAGTTTACCTAACCACACTTCCTGGGCAGGCTTAGTGCTCTAAGTGGTTAACCAATACTTGCACAAATTCTATCACCAGAAACTGACAACTGCCCTTCTTGAAACAGTGGAAGGGTGATAATGACCATAGTTAGTATTTTATGATCAATGGCCATGAAAGAATGTTGCCGGACCTGGTGGGAGTTGAACACACGTCGATCCTTCTGATAGCCAGTCAGACACACATCTGTCTAAGCCATTGAGGCTGGCTATGCATATAAAGTTCAAATGCTTTGGGTACATTGTGACATGCTCGTTTCGATACATGCATGCTCATCCAGGGGTTGAAGGTCGAATCTCAGCTCGGCTACATAACTTTCATGGAGATTGATCATGAAATCATTTCTACGGTTATTCTCCCCCATCAGCTGATTCAAGAAAGGCAGTCGTAAGTTAGTTAATGGCAAAAGTATGTGCACAAGTGGGGGTTAACCGCGTAGAGTACTAGGCCTGTCCAGGAAAATGGTGACTAGGTCAATAAGACCTGAACAGTGTTGACTGGAGTTTAGTCATAATGATAACAAAAATAATAATAATAACAATACAGTAGTAACAATTATAATAATATGAAATAATAAAACAGTGATGTTCAGAGGAATCAAGACACTTTCAGGGATGGCAACTCTGTCAAAATTGCTTTAGCTGCCTTTAGAAAAGGGATCTGCTCTAAAAGTAAAGAACTTGCTCCCCTTGGCAGCAAATTCTGTACTTTTAAAATAGACAACTCTACGGAAAGGACATGATGTGCAAGAAAGCATACAAGAAATCGCAAAAGTTGTCTTCCTTGTAGAAAATGGCAGAAAATCTACCATGTGTATCCAGTCCCCTCAAATTCCAGAAAAAAAGTCAGAGAGACAGCACAGACAAAAGTCTTACAGCAAGGAATGATGATTTGAAGCTTTGCTAGAGGGGTTTGGCATGCCCCTTTCCCTGCCCCTCCCAACCCCCACCCCAACCCAGAAAAAAAAAAGTACAAAATGTACTTTGGTGTGATCGGCTGATATTCTCTGTTTGCCATCTGCTGAATGTTTTCCCATGGAGGTTTGTTTGAGACATAACACAAGATGAGATTTGATTGTTTTTTGCATTGTTCCTAGGAAAAAAGTGTTCAACATTTCATGCATATCTTCTTGGGTAACAATTTACATGAAATGTCAAACCTTTTTTATGAAAAAATCAGAAAAGTATATCAAATTTTGCTGCTGAAATGTTTACCCAGTACCCTAACTTAGGCACTTCTAATGAGTACCAAGAGCATATGTTTTTGTGAAGAAATAAAAAAATATTATATGGATACCCCTATTATGTGGAGCTATATTACGGATATGATAGGATAAGTCCTAGCTCTTGATAAGGCACTTTTTTCATCCAAAAAGTATCTATATTGTTCTTATACCTCAATGAAAAGATATGTTGTGGGTACTCATTAGAAGTGCCTCGGCAAGGCACTTCTAATGAGTACCCGCAATATGTTTTTTTCGAGAAATAAGAAAACTATTTACCTGATACCCATTCTTATCTAGACCTATGTTAAAATGTTTGCTGACAAAGACAGAGTATGGAATTCCCATGTTTAGCGTGGAAATTTCAGTATTCCTCATGTGATGTAATGGTCAGTAAAATTTCATCTGTTTATATTTAATTATCCTTTGTGAGGCAATTCCATTTAGGTTTCAGTCCAAACAAAAACTATATGAATACTGGATTATTGGAAATCTTGTGAAGGACTGTTTAGGCCAGTCACAGTCTGATCAGGTTATTTGTCAGCTAACAGATTCATTGGATACTACAGAATGTATCACGAAAACATACCTATATAATTTTGACCCCCTTAAACCCCACTTTCATATAGTAAAACTGGGGTTTACAGGGGTATACATTTTTTTTCTTATTTCTGCTCAAAACATATATTGCGAATACCCACAATATATGTTTTGAGCAGAAGTATGAAAAATAACAGAATTTTTATCTGAAAATTTTCATTTTTTTTGATAGTAAAATTTTCAGTATATTTAAATAGGCGTGTTTTCGTAATGGTATGAATGGAGAGCAACAGCCCAGCTGATACATTGCCCATGTGTGAGATGATCTGAATCTGTGTGCATTTTGTACATGTTTGAAGGCACTTTTTTGCTTGAACTGGCCCATATTTGTTTGGTTTCTAACCACAGTGATTTAATTGATACAAGATGCAATGTTTATATCGAGAACATTGATTGATGGGGTGTAGGCGATAAAGCATTTCTATTAATTGTCCATTAAAATTTGCATCATATAGTTTCGTGATGATACCAGATTGTTTCATTAAATCAAAATAGACATGCTACCTTTCGTTTAACCTAGAAACACTCATGTCTTTGTATCTCCAGATAAAGGGGGTTCGGTATTTACCCTGAATATTGGAACAACTTAATTGCTTACCCTGCTAGTTAGTCCCAAAATTTGAACAGGGCCATTTTACCACCAGTTGAGATTTTTGAAAAAAACTGATAGATGAGTACAAAAAGGCGAGAGCCTAATCAGATTCCATGTTTCGCAGCTTCTTATAGCTACAGATAACATTGGTATCCATAAAATTACTTTTCTTATTTCTCAACAAAACATATGTTGTGGGTGCTCATTAGAAGCCTATCAATGAGGTGCTTCTAATGAGTACCACAAGGTATGTTTTCATATAGAAATAAGAAAAACTTCAACACTGTTTGGTTGGAAAAAAGTACATTGTCTTGGCTTTGCATTCTTCATCCAACATAATAACAAAATTTATTCTAAATTACCCCCAAAATTATTACATTATCTGGATCTACAGTCTTGCATCTATTGCGGTCATGTGTAGCAGGATTCTCCAAGAGTTGGCATGGGTCTAGATAAGAGTGGGTTCAGGTAAATATTTTTTTTTTTTATTTCTCAACAAAAACATATGTTGTGGGTACTCATTAGAAGTGTGAGGCACTTCTATTGAGTACCTACAACATATTTTTTGTGGAAAAATAAAAAAAATGTCAATAGTTTTGGATAAAAAAAAAGCATGTTAGCAAGAGCTATGTAAATGGTGCAGTTTTTAAGAGGACTGGATATATTTGGTAGTTCTGCCATTGTTTGCAAGGAAAGCAACCTTTATGACTTCCTTCACACCAAGCCCCTGCTGAAAAGCAGTGTAAAAGGGAGAATTTGCTCCAAAGGAGAGCAAGCCTTTTAGGGATGACCAATCCCTTTTCAGAGGGGAGGAAAAGCATTTTTGACAGATACCTCCCTTTCAAGTTTATCCATTTTCCTTCAGAGGACATGATACACTTGGTAGATTTTCTCTACCAGTTTTTTCAAGGAAGACAACTTTTGTGACTTCCTGTTTGCATTCAGTGGCAGTTTACAGAAAGTAGAAAGGTCACATTTAACCCTTAAAGTGCTAATCAGAACTGCAGCAGACCTAATTTTGATAGTTGCTTATTACTTTTCAGACAAAATAGATTGATGTTTCATGCAAATCATCTGCTGCCTGATGATTCACATAAAATTCCAAGTCTTATTTTTCTCTGAAAAATAAAAAAAATAATTAAGAAAAAAAATACGATTCCAGCTGGTAGTTCACAGTTCACTCTAATAGGGCTAATTACAATTTTGTCTGAAAATAATAAAAAGTAATGAGAAAAAAAATGTGATCCCAGCTAACAGTTCACACTTCACTCTTATTATAAGTGCTAATTACAATTTTCTCTGAAAAAAAAATAAAAATAATAATAGAAAGTCATCTGCTACAATTTTGCTTGTTCATTTCAGTCAAATACTACAGTTTTTCTATTGTAGCTTTTGAACTGTAGCATGACTGTCTACCAGCAATTTAATCAAATTTGCTTTTACTTCACCTGTAGGCATAACTCTTTGCATGCTGGGTAATGAATGCTTTTTTGTTGTCTGTGGATCTTTTTTTAACCCATTGTAGAACATTGTAGACTGAATAAACTCTCCCACACTATATATTGGAAGAGTCTAATTTCAATTTTAGGTATATCCGGCTATGAGACTTAGATATTCCTAGAGAAAAATGGCTAAATTATTTGCAAACAGTGGAGAACCTGATCAGATACTGCATTCTGCGGTGTCTGATCTGGGTCTGCACTATTTGCCAACTACACTCCCGAATACAATGGGTTAAGTTAACTTTTTCAAAAAAATCTTTCAGGAATACCATCAGTGTCAAACAGTTTGCATCCAGATCAGGCCTGATCTGGGTCCAAACTGTTTGCAAAGTTTATCAGCAGATGACAAAAGTTGCCACTAGCAGGGAAAGAGTTAAGATGTATGGATACACTTTCAAGGGAGATAACTGTCAAAATTTGTTTTTGTCTTTTGGAGGAAGTATCTTCTTTTTCAAAAGAATTTGCTCCCAGTGGGAGCAAATTCTTGCCTTCTAGAGTAGACATCTTTTCAGATGGGTATCTGTGCACAGGAAAGCAAACAGGAAGCCACAAAAATTTGTTTCCATTGTAATAAATGGCAGAAAAATTTAATGAGTGCATCAAGTCCCTTTAAGGGAAATAGATACACTTTCAAGGGAAGTATGAGGGTGAGTCAATAAGTAACCAGCCTAACTTATTTCCGGTTGAGATCCACCTCTTCTTTTTCAATGTAATTGCCTTCTAGTGTGATGCACTTAGACCAACGGTGTTCAAGTGCCATCAGCCCAGAACTAAAAAAGTCAGGGTCCTTTCCATTGACCCACTCCTCAACTGCCGTCACAACTTCTTCATCAGACTGGAAATGAAGTCCACAGATATCCTTTTTTATGTTTGGGAAAAGGAAGAAGTCGCTAGGAGCTAGGTCAGGCAAATAGGCAGGATGTGGTATTAATTCATACCCGTTTCGCTCTACAGCATCCATTGCAAGTTTGCAAGTGTGGACTCTCGCGTTGTCCTGTTGCAGCAAAACACCTTTAGAGAGTTTACCTCAGCGTTTTTCACAGATGGCGGTTCTCATCTGGTCTAACAAGTTTGCATAGTACACTCCAATTATTGTATTTCTCTTGGGTAAAAAGTCCAACATAATAACGCCTTTTGCATCCAAAGTTGGCCATCACCTTGCCAGCAGATGGTTGCGTCTTGAACTTCTTTGGCCTCGGGGACCCAGGCCTTACCCACTGACGACTGATCTTTATTCTCTGGCTCATAATAATGAATCTAAGTCTCATCTACAGTCACCAGATGCAAAAGAAAATCATCTTTTGACCTAAAACGCTTCAACAAGGCGCTGCATACTGATGCTCTGGTTGCCATTTGCTCATCGTTAAGGGATTTGGGGACCCAACGGGCTGTTAGCTTGCGCATACCTAAACGATCATGTAAGATTGTGGAAACGCTACCATGTGAAATGCCTAATGCCTGCGCTATTTCTTCCATCTGAATTTGCCTATCAGAGTATCTCAGATCCCGAACTTTCTTACACATTGCTTCGTAGGTGACATCCAGTGGGCGTCCAGACCTGGCTTCATCTTCTAAAGATATTCTACCGCGTTTGAATTCCCCTACCCAGAATTTAACCTGAGCATAAGCTGGTGCAGAAGACTCATAAACATCGGTTTATTTGCCGTGTATTTCCATGCCTGTTTTACCTTTTAAATACAAGTACTGAATTACAGCATGGTACTCAACTTTAGATGAAAAGCATGCCTTTGCATCACTAGCCGTGTTTGACATTCAATATCTTATTAAAGAATGACTCGATATGTGTGCAATTCTATACCCATGTATAAAACATATATTGAAACAAAGCATGAAAATCGTGACCGTCTCGGTCCATCGGAAATGAGATAGGCTGGTTACTTATTGACTCACCCTCGTAGTTGTCAAAACTGCTTTTCCTCCCTTCTGAAAATGGGTTCCTCCGAAAGGAATGAGCAAAGCATATTTCTATAGAAAGACACCATTATGCTTACCCACAATGCTGAACAAAATGGCCATCAGTACTAAAAATAGAAAAAAAAATTCAAACAATTTCTCTGTAACTCATAGGGACCAGGCACACTGTGAAATTGTGTAAAATTAACCCAGAGCAAAAAATGGAAAAACCTTTTATTAATAACTGGGCCAGTTTCAAACAAACTTTGCTAGATTGTTCCTTGGATGTCTAGTAATGTCTTGAGATCTACATTGCATTGGATAAATCATTATGTGCCAAAACTACGGCATTTAAATATGAATATCAAATCTTGCACTTAAAGCAGATGTTCTCAGGTGAGCAATTTCAGAGGCCTTGGCCTCTTGTTCCTATGTTTCTCTAGATATATGTAGGAGAACTTGTGGTATACCATCATTGTCATACTGATTGTCTATCATTTTTCTGTCATCATCATCATCATCATCACTTTGTTGAATTTTACAATCTGGATAAGAAATGGGTACTTACCCGCTAATACATTTATTTACCAATGTCCTGAAACTAACCCTTAAAGCACTGATAAGCAAAATTGTAGCACCCAATTTTCTCAATTCTTTTAACCCTTAAAGCGCCAAGCAAAATTTGTAGCAGATGACATTCTAAAAAAATTTATTTTTCTTAGAAACTAAGCCAGATCAGCTGCCGCATTATACCCATTATATGTAGATCACTGTGACTTATTATTTTATGGAATAAACCTTAAATGATGCCTTGAGTTTTCATGTCTGACTCTTATTACCTTTAAGTATTTCAGACAGTCAAAATGAAATCAGTAGTATAGACCCAGATAAGATGCCATGGAATGCAGCATATGATCAGAGTCTGCACTGTTTACCACCCACCCAGCAGTTTTCAGTCACATCAACAGGCATTGAAATGGACTTGCTAAAATTTATGACAGAAAATTTGAGACACATATGGTATTACTGTTATAAACCTAGGTGTTGGGACAGATAGGCCTGAGCAAACAGTGTAGATCCAGATCAGATGCCGCAGAATGCGGCATCTGATCAGGGTCCACACTGTTTGCAACTCATCCAACAAATTTTAGATGCATTAACAGGTAACAGTAAGGAAGTGGTCAAGTTTAAGAACCATGCAGTTTAGTAGGGTATTAAGGTGTCCCAATATTTAAGGTAATTCGCAGATAAAGGTAAATACGCAAATATGCAGTGAGCCAGTTTTTTTGGTGATGATTTTTATGAAGCTCATACTTGTAATTCTTTAGGATTTGATTGATTGTTCAAGAGGCAAGGTGTTTAATTGATCTATATAATAATGGTTAGAAAATTCTTTTCAGCTTCAGGTAAAACTAGTACAGTAATCCAGGTCATGTGAAGAAATCTTGTTATACAAATCAATGTGTAATCATTCGAGCAACATCAGAAGATGTACCTTCTGACATGTGCACCCACGAAGATTCAGATCAGCATATGCATACGAGCGGATCTGATTAGAATCTTCACTGTGCATTTTGAATAGCTTCTTTACTGTGCATTTTGGAGAGCTAAGCATAGCCTTTGATAAGATGGTTTTTTTTAATCCAAAAGTATTGATATTTTTTTTATTTCTACACAAAAACATGTAATGGAACTCATTAGAAGTGCTTTGATGAGGTGCTTCTAATGAGTACCCACAACATATGTTTTTGTGGAGAAATAAGAACAAATCTTGAGGCACTTCTAATGAGTACCAAAAACATATGTTTTTGTGGAGAAATAAGAAAAAATATTTACCTGATAACCACTCTTATCTTGACCTATGGCCGAGGATGCAAAGTTTCTTTTTGTGGACAGCAAAGATTCTGATCAGACTGCAAAGATGCGCAGTCCAATTTGAGTCTTTGATGGGCACCGATGTCAGAAGGTATGTTTTGTCTTGATCTGGCTCTTTACTTTTCTTTCTGCTTTGATGAACTCCAAAGAGAAATTAGCAGACATGAAAGAGCAACATTTTCTTGTTTTTGCAGAAAATAGCACTTGACATTTTGTGGGCGGTTAGGTCAGGGCCACATACTGCTGTATCTTCAATGAAGCCCTGAAGTAGGGGGGATATCTTGAAATATTTATTATGGGACTCTGAAAATGTACCCCATAAAGATACCATTACCCTGGTAGTGTGAAAATAGAAAAAAAAAAAATAATGATAATAATAAAAAAAAGTAAAATAAAAAAATAAAATAAATATGCTGAAAACTGTACTCTCAAAAATACCAAGTAACAGATCAGGTTGCATTGACAAAACATTTGAAATAGCATATCTGATTTTTTCCGTCATAACTAAAAGAAGTAGTTTTGACAGAGTTGCCACCCCTGAAAGTTTGTCCATTCCTCTTAAAACCCCAGTCACAATGCAGCAGACATTCTTAACACTGCATGCTTGGTAAAAATTTCAGCAGACAACATTTTGAAATATTTTTCTTAGAAAATAGCATTTGACACTTCATGCAAATCTAAGGAGACAATTTGCATGAAGTTTCAAATCTTGGAAAAATAAAAAAAATATCGTCAGTGTGTCATCTGCTGAATTTGCCCATAGCATGGAAAGTGTTAACCCTTGTCCTGCTGAATAAATTAAGATGCCACGCCCACTTCTAATTTTCTGCCAATCAGGTTACTTGATCCAGAATGTTGCTATAAATTTGCATACTTGATGGCAAACAGTGCAGATCCAGATCAGTTGGCTTCCTCAGAAGCCAACTGATCTGGATCTACACTGTTTGCAAAACAGGGTATATCCGGGTTCAGCAGGACAAGGGTTAATATATTAAAATACTAGCTTGACTCAAATGATCTGCATTAGAAAATGTGCTGTTAAACTTTAACAAACCACTATCATAATCATCGTCATCATCATCATCGTCATCATCGTTTTATGTTGAATTTGTTTGGGTTTTAGTGCTGTCAACAATTTTTATATGCCCGTTTGAAAAAGGGGACATATTATCTTACGGGGTATGGTGTCCCTCCGTCTGTCTGTCCATAGCACACTTCTCCCTATTTTCCCAGGAGAGAGAAGTCACTTCTCCCTAAATTTCTAGGCCAGCTTGGACCCTGAGATTACAGTTCACCATGAATCAGCAGTTATGTCCCTTTGAATTTTTTAATTTTTTTTTTTTTTTTTTTTTGTTTCCAATTAACTCCACTTACAGTTTACATCTGGAGCACTGAATTATACAGGAGTCAGTTTTTATGCTACATCTTATATTACTTACCACGGGTGTATAATGCCCTGCTTGTGGAGCTCTTGTTTCAGTCATGTCCTGGTGGGAAATGACACCTTTGTTTTATAGTGCTGCCTTACTGCAGTATCACACCCAAGACACATTGATGTGATAGTAACCACCAGGCACAGAAACTGATAATATTGATATGTAATGTTTAACCCTTCTCTTGCTGAACACGACATGTCCTGTCTTAGCAAACAGTGTAGATCCTGATCAGCTGGCTTCTGAAGAAGCCAACTGATCTGAATCTGCACTGTTTGTCATAAAATATGTGAATTTCTATCAAAAACCAGGATCAAATAATCTGATTGGCTGGAAATTAGAAATGGGTGTGGCATCTTAATTTATTCAGCATGAGAAGGGTTAACATAGCATCAGATAAGAGCTTTTTTTTCTTAACCCTAGTCCTGCTGAGCCTGGATATACCCTGTCTTAACAAACAGTGTAGATCCAGATCTGTTGGCTTCTGAAGAAGCCAACTGATCTGGATCTGCACTGTTTGCCATTAAGTATGTGAATTTGTATCAACAAACTAGATCAAGTAATCTGATTGGCTGAAATTGGAAGTAGGCTTGGCATTTTAATTTATTCAGCAGGACAAGGGTTAATATTTTTCTGTTTCTTGGTGTGGTGCTTCTAATGAGTACCCACAACATATGTTTTGGTGTAGAAATAAAAAATATCTACCTTTTACCCAAGATCCTTATCAGCTGCAGTATTCAGTGGCATCCCTTTGCTAAGGTTGTCCAAAAACTTTTGGTCCATCACGAAAACATACCTATATAATTTTGACCCCGTTAAACCCCACTTTTATATAGTAAAACTGGGGTTTATAGGGGTATACATTATTTTTCTTATTTCTGCTCAAAAACATAGATTGTGGGTACTTGTTAGAACTGCCTCGCAGAGGCAGTTCTAATGAGTACCCACAATCCATAGATTGTGGGTACTCATTAGAACTGCCTCGCAGAGGCAGTTCTAACGAGTACCCACAATCTATGTTTTGAGCAGAAAAATGAAAAAAATATTAGAATTTTTATCTGAAAACTTTCAGTTTTTGGTGGTGAAATATTTAGTATATGTGAATAGGCGTGTTTTCGTAATGAATACAGTTCTGTCTGATACTAAATACTGTCAGACAGCATTTTTAAATGTTTTCTTATATTTCCTTGAATATAGCTTGACATTTCCTCTTTATGGCTCTCAAAGAAGCCATATTTTCTACTGGTTTCAGAAATAATTAGCATGAAATGTCAAGCTTTATTTCCTGTGAAAGTGAAGAAAACCCACTCATTTATTGTGCTATTTTTTTCTTTGGAATCCAAAGGGTTAATGAAGTGAATGGCCAAGACTTTTTGAGACATGTGTATTGTTTTACAAGTTTTCTTCCATTAATCCTTAATTAAAGCAGCAAGCAACATTGTAGTAGATGACATTTTTTGTTTGTTATTTTTTGGGGGAAAATAAGGTGACATTTCATATGAATCATCTAATAAATTTCAGAATGTCATCTGCTGCATCTATGATTGGCACTTTATGGCTGAGCTACTGTAATCAATGTAACTCTTTCCCCATTAGAGGTGACTTTTGTCATCTGCTGATAACTTTTGCAAACAGTTTGGACCTAGATCAGGCCTAACAAAATGTCAAGCCTGATCTGGATCCAAACTGTTTGACACCCTGATGGTATTTCAGAAAGATTTTTTTTTTTTTTTAAAAAGTTATAATTGAAAAAAAAAAAAAAAAATACATAGACAACAAAAAAGCATGCAAAATTACCCAGCATGCAAAGAGTTAAACTATTTGCCACTCATCCAGCTGTCTTTTAGACACAGTTGCATTGGGTGGCAAAATGCACTTGTTCAAATTATTGGACAGGTATGGATGATGTCTGAATATTTAAGGGGATTGGATACACTTTGAGGGGTGGGGGGCATTTCTGTCAAAACGGTTTTGCATCCTTCAGAAAAAGGGTCTACTCTAAAAAGTAAGAATTTGCTCTTTTGGAGCAAATTCTAACCTTTTAGTGTAGACCCTTTTTCAAAAGGGGCTTGGTATGTGAATGCAGGAATGTGAACAGGAAGTCACAAAAGTTGTCTTTCTTGTAAAAAATGGTAGAAAATCTACCAAGTGTATCCATGCTCCATAAGGTATGCTGTTTTTATTCTAATAAAAGCCCCTACTCTAATAAATGCCCCCTCCCACTGTTTGAGGAGAAAAAATATTGCAATGTTAATCTAATGCAAAGAAAATTGGCTTTAAACCATGGAAATATCTTGTTTTTGGCCAAATGTTTTAGAATTTCATTTTAATAGGAATAAATTGCAACCCCTGGGGGCATATGTTAGAATAAATACGGTATATGGAAAAAGTATTGAATTATGATGTCATAGTTGCCCAAGAAATAACTGCATTTGCTTTAACTTTACTTTGCAGGAGATTTTAGCAAAACGAGTATGTATAAAACTGTAGCTATAGAAATTTAATATGCTTCTTCTGAGAACTGGTCAGTTAAACTGTCTTGTCTTTGTCCTGTCTTGTTTGTATTCCATTTTCATATTAAGTAATATATTTGTCTTCTGTGGATGTCCTTTGTTTTGGGGGATAGAGTGCAAATTAACAAAATAATGGTTGCTGTTCAACAGTCATATCACCGGGGCTCCTTACACAGCTCCAGATAAGGCATGTTTTTTGGTTTTTTTTTCAACCGTAAAGTATTGATAATTTTTTCTTATTTCTCCGCAAAAACATATGCTGTGGGTACTCATTAGAAGTGCCTTGCTGAGGCACTTCTAATGAGTACCCACAGCATATGTTTTTGTGGAGAAATAAGAAAAATATGTAGATATCCTCTCTCTGATCTGGAGCTATGTTCATATAGCAAGCTGTAGCATGTCTGACTGCAGAGCCAGGGGTCACTGGTTCGAATTCCAGATCAGTCACATAACTTTCAATGCAGATTATTGCAGTTTGAAAAGGGGCTAGTCTAGTAGCTAAGATAATGTATGGACTTTAAACATTCTATAAGCAAACAGTGTAGACCCTGCTCAGACTGCACAGATCCCCATAGCTCCAGACAGGACACATTTATTAACCGAACAATATTCATATTTTACTTAGGCCAGAGTTTTTTTATCTTTAGGTTTACAGGAGATTTCTTAAAAAGTTGCTGTTGGGAGGTAGGAATAAAAATAAAAATGTGAAAAAGCTTGGGTCAATGAAATAAAATAATTTCCCAACAAAAATACATTTAAAAATGCCATATTTCAGCCCTAAATTCAAAGGGTAGGGATATAAAATAAAAATAAAAATTAAAATGCTAATTTTTTTTTTTTGGAGGGGCTAAATCATAGGGTATGCTCTCCCGTAGACCTAAAAATAAAAAAAAAAAAACAAAAAAAACACGGTGGCCTTATTTCTGCATGAAAACATGATTTAAATTATGAGCCTGCACTTTGCAGATTTGCAAAACCAACAATTTTGCATGTATGCCTGGTAAAGTCTCGGATCAGCCTGGGCATCTGCCCGGTCTGATCAGTCTTTGCTATGCATTCAGTGGGTTGCTACCTTGCTAAGGACCCAAGACCTCATCATGCCAGCAGCAAAGACTCTGATCAGACTGGGCACATGTCCAGATCGATCTGAGTCTTTGCTGTGCACACAAGCCAGATTGTTGGTTTTGTCATGTGGCAGATTATATGTAATGAGTGTAGGCCAAACTGATCTGTCACTTTGACCTTTTGATTATAATATTAATAAGTTTACTGTGAAAACAGATATTATGTTCTGGTATATAGGTGTGCTAATAGCCGCCTTACAATAGAAATGTAGGATTTTCTGTCTGCTAGACCCAAATTGTACAGTGGATGTATCCTTATGACTATAAACGTATTGGTCAAAGGACAGGTCGTCTTCATCTTTCTGTACCCACAACATATGTTTTCATGTAGAAATAAGAAGAAAACAAATGGGACAAAACTCCCTTCTTATCTGGATATGTGTATGTCAAGGTTTTTCTTTAATTGTAGTGGTTAAACTGCAGCAGCTATTTCACTCATTTGCACAATATCCCTAGCGTTTATATGTTTGGTTGTGTTTCATGTGCTTCTAATATTATCATCTGTTAGACGTTTATAATTATATACATGTTGCAGAATGAACATGTCCGATAATGAGCATGTTCCATAATGAACACAGTTGGTAGGGTGTTATGTATCCCATACCTTAGCATTACGGTAAATGTCCTAAAATTTAATACACCAAATGTTTCTGACAAAATGACATATGCAAATAGTGCAGACCCAGATCAGACTGCTCCTGTAGGAGTAGTCTGATCAGGGTCTACACTGTTTGCCATTCCACTGAGAATTTTAAGAAACAACTGCTTAAAAAGCAAAATTTATGACCCATAAGTATGGAATATAGTACACAGTCCATTAATTAAGATTGCTGCCATGCCCATATATGGTAAACACACCAACAAATCTTCTCTAGAACCAAGAAAGATTATAAGGCTGAAACTTGGTACAGTGTACATGTATTTGATATTTTAGGACATTTACCATATTCAAGTTATAATTTTCTTGGGTATGCTTTTTATTCAGTGTATCACAGGCTACACAAGATATTTGAATATTCAAATTTGAATCGTAATATTAATGGTGGTTGGTGATACCTTTCTGCAGACAGTTAGTTGTCTGTTGGAATGGCAATAAATTTTTCTGGGTTAACCTAGAAAAATTTCATCATGTGAAGAAACTCATAGTTTTATGTTAGAACCTGTCATGTCTCGATATTGGACAAAATTTCTCAAAATAACAGACTTTTTTTGGGGGGGTGCGGGGTGCATAATTTTATGTATGTTTCAGTGGGAATGGACAGGATGGTTATAACATAACGTAAGGTTGATAATTGATAATCTTAACCTATCAGAAAAATCACTTACTTCAGTTAGTTTTATAAGTGTCTTGTTAAAATGTATTGACCTGTTCTCAGAATATAGATGTAGACAGCTTAAGATAAAAATTGTGGTTTTATGTGCATATGTTAGTTTATTTCACATGTTTATATATTTCATTAGATTTTTATAGATACATGTACTAAGATGCATGCAACTTGCAGCACTTTTTCTTAAACAAAATAAACTGCTTGCTTTAAATTTGTAGTTAGGAAACCTTGAAACATGTTTCCTTAATTGTTGTAAGCACGGATAATGTTCAGTTATAATTATGGCTCATCAAATGCTTTTTGGTCATTATGAGAAAATGAAGACTTGATCTTAACACTTACCATGCTATGGGCAAATTTAGCAGACAACAAACTGATGATATTTTTCTTATTTTTCAGTAGACAATTTGCATGAAGAGTCAGATCCTATTATCTAGGAAAAATAAGAAAAATATTTCAAAATTTTGTCTGCTGAAATTTTTACCCAGCATGCAAAGCATTAGAATTGCTATGAATAGCTGAAAGCAACATTATATACAACCATGAACTACTTCAGATGTGCTGTTAGATTTTTGCTTTTGTTTCTCAGTGGGAACATTAGTCTGTCTCCAGACTCTATATTTTCTATCATTTTCTCATTTTTTTAAAGGTATACAAATCTGTTGTACAGCTTATAATGATTTAATCACATCCCTTAGTGGAAAAGCTAAAGCTGTTTTTATTAGAGGTGAATAGATATAAGCAGGAGAAACAGGGATTAGAGAGAGAGAGAGAGAGAGACAGACAGACAGACAGACAGAGAGAGACAGACAGAGAGAGACAGAGAGAGAATAATATTCAGAAAAAAAACAAAAACAAAGAACTAAATACAGTATAACCTCTCGTGGAGATTGATCATGAAATATTTTCTACGGTCATTCTCTCCCTTCCGCTGATTCAAGAAGGGCAGTTGTCAGTTTCTGGCGAAAGAATGTGCACAATACTGGTTAACCCCTTAGAGGACTAAGCCTGCCCAGTAAACGTGTGATTAGGTAAACTGACCGCGCTCGACATGACCCCATTGGGTTGACTGGGCCGTAAAACATCAACACAAACAAAACAAACAGTATAACCTCAATGGCTCGAACCCGGATGGCTCGTTTACCGTAGAGGATTCAAACTCATTTTTCAGTCCCTACAAAATCCTTCCAATAGCTCAAGAAGACAAATATTTAGGGATTTTTTCTTATTTTATCATAGAATTGTAGGTTGTATGTACTCATTAGAATTGCCTCATCGAGGTGATTCTAATGAGTGCACTCAACTTACAATCATTGTGTAGAAAAGCGAAAAGATTTCCCTAAATTATTTCTATTTGCTTCCTGAACTGGTGCCATGATTAACCCTCAGTGGCTCGAACTACCCATGTCACGAACGAACATCTATGGGAACACATGAACGCAAAGTTCTGGAATCTCATTTGATAGGCTTTGCACATTGTATGTGGGTAAACATTCAGCAGATGACCTTTTGAAATGTTTTTCTTGTTCTTCAAGAAAATAGGGTTTGATGGTTCATGCAAAGTGTCACCTAAGGAGACAGTTTGCATGGAATGTCAAATCCTGTTTCCTGGGAAAAATAAGAAAAATACATGTATTTCAAAGTGTCATCTGCTGAAAATTTTACCCAGAGTGCTGAGCATTAAATACACTGAGATATTTTTAATAAAAAAATGTGTGTTTAGCTTCTAAAAGTGCAAAAAGGAGAGAAAATAAAAAGACATTTAAAAGAACTGTAATAATATGTTAAGGGAGTGATTGCAGCTTCATTCCTCTAATGAAGCTCTGAATAAGCTCCATAGCTCCAGCTAAGGCACTTTTTTTTTCAGCCAAAACTTACTGATATTTTTCTTATTTCTCCACAAAAACATAAGGTGTGGGTACTCATTAGAAGTGCCTCATCAAGACACTTCTAATGAGTACCCACAACATAGGTTTTCCCAGAGAAATAAGAAAAATATTATCCGGATATCCCCTCTTATCTGGCGATATACTGGAGCCAGTACCAAAAGCCAATGGATGACATCAAAGAATGTTTATTACAATAAATATGGGATGTCACTTAGTGTAAAGAATGTACTTCAATACAATATTAACTTTTACCATGCAGTAGGTGACAAAAGCAATAACATTTTAAAATATTTTTATTTTTTTTCTTTGAAAAATATGGCTGCGAATATGATTTCATTCCATTTGTTTCTGGTTTTTCCTAGGAAGCCAATAGGATCAAAGGAATTCTGAGAACACTGAAAAGGAAAAATCTTAAAATGTCATCTGCTAATATTTCATTTCAGCATGTTAAAACACAGCTCCAGATTTAGCTCATTTTTCAATCAAAGTATTTGTATTTTTCTTATTTCTTCATGAAAACATTTGTTGTTGGTACTCAGTTATATATATTTTCATGGAGAAATAAGAAATTATTTTTCTTGATACCCTCCTTTTACAGATATGCCATATAAGCTGTGGACTAAAATCTGTGAGATAAGGCAAAATTTTAAGGGAGATATGACAAAATTCTGTGAGATTTTCTTAAACATCATGAAAACATGCCTATATAAATTTGACCCCCTTCAACACCACTTTTATATAGTAAAACTGGGGTTTACAGGGGTATACATTATTTTTCTTATTTTGCTAAATAACATAGATTGTATGTACCCATTAGAACCACCTCCCTGAGGCGGTTCTAACGAGTACCCACAATCTATGTTTTGAGCAGAAATATGAAAAATATCAGGGGTTTTATCTGAAAATTTTTTAGTTTTTGAAGGTGAAATCTTCTATATATTTGTATACGTAGGCATGTTTTCGTAATGCATGACTTTGGAGCTCCCCCAATGTAGTCTCTTGTGAAAACCACAACAGTGTGTGATTTATGTTTATTTCTTCATAAAATCTGTTGTAAACCTCAGTGTAAAATGGTCTGAAAATTCTGTGAGATTTGAGTTTTTTTATGGGAATTGCCTTCTAGATGGGCCAAACTCTGTGAAATTTTATCTGACAATGTGTTGAGATGTGGCATGTATGCTTCTGTCTGGAGAGCTATTTAAAGCTAAAAAAGTAGATAAATGGTTAATCTTATTAGATTTTACCAGCATCAGATTGGAAGGTTACTAGGGTCTTTAATGTTTTACCAGCTTAAGATATCTGCAGATGACAGTCTGAATTTTTCACAGCTCCAGATTAGAGGAGGGGGTATCTACATAGTATAATGATAGAAAAAGAAACACAGGGTAACAAAATATGGAATAATGTTTTATTATACTATGTTATAGGTCAGAAATTTTGAGAGTCTGTCCGTCAGTGCTTCCATCATTTGTGTCCGCTCCATACCTCTGGTACCAATCCAGACATTTTCACAAAACCACACAAATGTAAAGCACTATCAGATGACGTGTAGAACACATAAACCATAACTCTGGTTGCATACTTTTGGAGTAATTATCCTTTAAACATTGAACATAGCCATTTCTACCATGTACATGTACTCGTGTCCGCTCTATAAGTTGAAAACCATTCTAGACATTTTCACAAAACTTCACACAAAGTAAAAGCACTATGAGATGAAGCACAGAACACATGATCGTAACTCTGGTTTGCCTATTTTTGGAGTTATTGCCCTCAGAAAATTGAACATAGCCATTTCTACCATGTACTCCTGTCTGCTCTGAAAGTTGAAAACAAATTGAGACATTATTATGAAATTTTTCACAAATTTTAAGCACCATAAGACAATGTGCAGAACACAAGAACAGTAACTCTGGTTAACCTACTTTTGGAGTTGCAGCCCTTTCAACATAGTAGATATTGAAAATAGTCATTTCTACTATGTACTCAGGTCCACTCTGTAAGTTGAAAACCTTTCCATATATTTTGATGAAACTTCACATAAATATAAAGCAACATAAGATGAGGTGCATAACATAAGAACCATAACTCTGGTTAACCTACTTTTGGAGTTATGGCCCTTTGCAATTTGAAAATAGTGATTTCTGTAATATATTTGTGTCCACTCTGTGACTTGAAACTGTTTGAGATACTTTCTTGAAACTTTATGCAAATTTATATCACCATGATACAGTTTACAAAACACAAGAACCATAACTCTGAATCACCTGCTTTTGGAGCTACTGTCCTTTGAACTTTGTCAATAGTGATCCAAGTCATATATGTGTGCCCTTTCTATAACTTGAAAACGGTTTCAGAGATTTTCTTGAAGCCTTGCAAAAATATAAGGGGACATAACATATAGAACACATTTTTTTTTTGACAGGGTTATGACACTTGCTTGATGTAAATGCAGTGGTGGAGCATGGTGCAGTGCTTGCAACACTTTTATTTTAAAATTATAAAACTTTGTCAGATGATTATCTTGGTCAATGGGCACTCCACACCTTGCCTCTGAAGCATGTAACATACTGTGCCACATAGTGCAAGGGGTGAAAAGTAAACTACCTGTGCAGAATAATACTGATATGTTTGTTAGCACTTGTCATCTCACTTGACACTCTAGAGGCTTACACATTATTTTCAGCTGTTGAAACTTTATTTGCATCTCCTGCAATCATGGTACGGCTGATGGAAGTTCAGAAGGGTCGCACTATTGCATTGCTAATGCAAGGTCAAAGGCAAGAGCAGGTTGCTACGCAGTTTTGTGTGAATGTTTCCATCAAAAAATGCCTTGTCCATTGCCTTAGAGAAAGTGGAAGGCTTGCCGACCAACAGCGATCTGGACATCCGCGTGTAACCACCCGAAGACAGAACTGGGTTATACATCTTACCACCTGTGTAATCACCACTTTACTGCCACTGAAACAGCTAACAATACATTAAACAATCAGAATAATTGCATTTACCCCCAAACTGTAAGGAACCAATTATGTGAGGTGGGTCTGAGAAGTAGATGTTCCTATGTTAGGCTATCTCTCACTCCTAGTCTTGTACATGTTGCATGGGTCATATGGCTTGGTTAGTGGCACATGGCCCAAGAAGATTTACAGTGAGGCAATGGAAATGGTCTTTTTATACACTGACGTCATGGGGAATGTTTTGCCGACACCTTATGTTATTGAGAGGGATAGGTTTTTGGTGGCTCAGTTATGGTCTGGAGAGGGATATATCACAAAGTTAAGTCACCGTTGGCCATAGTTGCTGAGAATTTAACCACCGTCAGAAATAGGGATGAAATCCTCCTCCAGGTTGTAGTTCCTTTAGTGCAACAATGTAACCTCATTTTTCAACATGACAATGCCAGACTCATGTACCAAGAGTTTATCAATAGTTTCTGGCCAACCATAGCATTCAACCCCTTAGCAGGCTGCCCTGCAGTCCAGGTTGTCTCCAATTAAACATCTAAGGAACAAACTGGACAGGAGGGTAAGGGGCCAGAACACATCCCCACTACTCTCAACTAACTTAGAACTGCCTTGTTGGAAGAGAGGGACAATATCCCTGTGTGAAGGATTAACCCCCTAATGAATTCAATGCACAGGAGAAAAATGATTGTGACAGCTGCTCGAGGAGGGCATACCCAATACTGAGCAGTACATGACCTGATCGATTTGACTTTATGATATTGGGGGGTACCATCAAATTGTTTTCAGTATCTCAAGAATTGAAGGTCAAAATCTGGTGAAATTTTCTGAAATAATTGATAAAAGATAGTTTTTGATGGATTTATAAAAAAAACATCAAATAACACTCAAATACATAACCTTCAGTCACCCCCAGATCATCCCTAATTTTTACCTTGCATTTCTTTTTCATTTTAGTATATTTTTCTTATTTCTCCATGAAAACGTGTTGTGGGTTCTCATCAGAAGTGCCTCAGAAAACATGTTGTTGGTACTCATTAGAAGTGCCTCAGCACTTCTAATGAGTACCCACCATGTTTTTATAGAGAAATGAGGAAAATATCAATATTTTTTGGTTGTTAAAAAATGCCTTACATCACGAAAACACACCTATATAATTTTGACCCCCTTAAAACCCACTTTTATATAGTAAAACTGGGGTTTACAGGGGTATTTTTCTTATTATTTTTCTTATTTCTGCTCAAAAACATAGCTTGTGGGAACTTGTTAGAACTGCCTCATCGAGGCAGTTCTAACGAGTACCCACAATCTATGTTTTGAGCAGAAACATGAAAAATATCAGAGTTTTTTTGTCTGAATTTTTTCAGTTTTTGGAGGTGAAATTTTCTATATATTTGAATAGGCGTGTTTTCAGTATGTCTAGTCGCAGCCCTCAGTGGCTCTGAGTTGGATGTGTGTCCGACTGGTGATCAGGAGGTTGTGGGTTCAACCCTGGCCAGGTCAAGAGATTGATCATGAAATATTTTCTGTGGTCATTCCCTCCCATCTGTCGATTCAAGAAGGGCAGTTGTCATTTTCTGCCAAAAGAATGTGCACAATACTGGTTAACAGCTTAGAGGACTAAGCCTGCCCAGTAAAAGTGTGGTTAGGTAAATTGACCGCACTTGACATGACCCCATTGGGTTGACTAGGTTGTAAAACTTCAACACAAATAGACAAAAAATTTTCTTATTTTTTATAGAATAAAAAAAAAAAAATACCTGAGATTCAAGTGTTTTTGTCTCTGAATGAGACACTTGACATTGAATGTCTGGGAAAAATTAACTTGTTATCCTCTAATTCACCAACAGCATCAACATGCAAAAAATTAACTTTTAGCACTCTGGGTAAATTCTTTAGATGAGTTTCGTATTTTTCATGAACAATACCATGTGTACCCTTAGTATAGGTAGATACATACATGAGGAGACAATTTGCATGACGTGTCAAAGTAAATAAGAGAACTCAGGAACTGATACATTCAGATCCACATCAAGCTCCCCATACCAAAGGGAAAGACAGACAAAGCCACAAAATGAACAGATGGCAAGCAGAGTTGGCAACTCTTTCACAAAAAGGTGGCAACTGTGTTATCCAAACTTAACTGAATATATCTTAAACTTCCATTATTGTTAACCCTTGTCCTGCTGAACCCGGATATACCCTGCCTTTGCAAACAGTGTAGATCCAGATCAGTTGGCTTCTGAAGAAGCCAACTGATCTGGATCTGCACTGCCATTAAGTATGTGAATTTATATCAACAATCTGGATCAAGTAATCTGATTGGTTGAAAATTAGAAATGGGCCTTGTATCTTAATTTATTCAGCAGGACAAGGGTTAAAAGAAAAAACATTAGAAAGTGAAGCACTACAAAACAATTTATAAAAAGTACCACAATGAAAGTACCATCTTGGAATGGTCAATAATGAATTACTGGGGGACTTAAGCTAGCTTACTGAATCCCAACCCCGGCCCTCAGCTTCCATAGTGGTAAAAACATATATTTTTTTGGTCTGTGTAGAGGTCTTCTAACTCATCCATAGATCATTACCGGCGACAAATAAATTATAGATAATGCCTATAATGAAGCAGAGATGAGGACTAAACATTAACAATATGTTGAAACACTTGAAGATCCCTGGATTGTCAAGGACACCACTGGAATACTGGAGCAAAATAAAACCACCAGTTGAACCCTGATGAGCTGAGAAACAGACAAAACTAGAGCAAGTTGATGGCGCGCCACCGCATATCCCCACGCCAGCACCATCGCATATCTCCCTGCAAATCAAAATTCCCAAATGTGTTCCTCCAGTCCTCATCCATAGGGCTATTACCTGTGACAGTTGAAAGATTCTAGCTAAAAAAGCCTAAGAGGAGTGACAATAAAAACATCGGACCTAAAGTCCTACTTTTTAATGGCTAGTGACCCCCAGACATGCCCCCGGGGCAAAATTTTTGCATCACTGTATTCTACTCTTCATTAACTTCCATTTGATATGCAACATGACTATGTTTGTACAAAATGAATTTTGGACCCTTGGGGGCCACACCCCCTGGCCCTGCCCCCAGGGGTCACATCAAAATATCAAATGTGTTCCTCCAGTTCTCATCCATTGGGCTATTACCATTGACAGTTTCAAGGTTCTAGCTAAAAAAGAGTTGGATGACAATTAAAAAATCGGACCCAAAATCCTACTTTTTGACCTCTAATGATCCCAAGACATGCCCATGGGGCAAACTTTTTGCACCACTGTATTCTACTCTTCATTACCTTTGATTTGATATGCAACATGACTATGTTTGTACAAAATGGATTTTGGACCCTTTGGGCCACACTGGCCCTGCCCCCAGGGGTTACATCAAAATTCTGAATGTGTTCCTCCAGTCCTCATCCATAGGGCTATTACCTGTGATGGTTTCAAGGTTCTAGCTATAAAAGCCTAAGAGGAATTGGATGACAATAAAAAAAAAGGACCCAAAATCCTACATTTTGACCTCTAGTAACCTCCAGACATGTCCCCTGGGGCAAAATTTTTGCACCACTGTATTTTACTTTTCATAACCTTTGATTTGATATGCAACATGACTATGTTGGTACAAAATGAATTTTGGACCCTTTGGGGCCACACCCCCTGGCCCTGCCCCCAGGGGTCACATGAAAATTCTGGATGTGTTCGTCCAGTCCTCATCCATAGGGCTATTGCCTGTGAAAGTTTCGAGAATCTAGCTTAAATGGCCCAGGAGCAATGGTGTGACATTACAGAAGGACATACGGACCGCCAGACATAAGACGGACGGTGGGTATTAAGATATCCTCACTTTTTCTTTGAAAAGCACGGGGATAAAAAGTTCCAGCCTAGACCAGCTAATGAATAGTTTTTAAGTCAGAACCATCATAGAGCCTGAACTCCAGCCCACTGGTGTGTAATTAAAGAGGTAAGCAAAGTGGTCAACCGTAATTGGATTAACTGCTAAGCAAGCAGATTGTTTTATGACATCAATGTTATACCCTTTCATTTTTAACATATGACAATTTTACTAAAATGATCAGAAAATTCAGATTTTCCTTCACTTTTCTAAACTTATACACCAAGTCACCATAAAATTCAGGTTCCGATAGGCCTTGTAGCAGGTGGTTGTAGCCCAGTAGAGAATTTAGAATTTAGAGACCAGTTCATAGTGTTGATAATAAAACTTAGAATATGAAAGAATATTAAAACAACAAATCATTATCATCATCATCATCTTTACTGTTTGCATATGCCCCAAGAACAGCTTTCTTTTAAGGAATGGCTCATTTGTTTTCATGAAAAAATAAGACAATTTTATCTGGACACCTGTCTTCTCTGGAACTATGGCACAAGTCATAATCTTATAATTATCAGAGACATTCTCATCAGCAGCTTATCGCTTAGCACTCTGGGTAAAACTTTAAGCAGATGACATTTTGAAATATTTTTCTTATTTTCTTCTGGAAGACAATAGGCTTTCTTCCAGAAAATAGGCTTTGACTTCCTCTGGAGACAGTTTGCATAAAATGTCAAAGCCAATTTTTTGGGAAATATAAGAAAATATTATCAATTTGTGGTCTGCTGAATTTGCCCAGAGAATCATAAAGGTTATGATGTCTTCTGAATTCAAAATTAATTTGTAACTGGTTTACAAGACTGGTTTAGTGTAATCACTTTTTTTTTTCATTTCACTGGTACAAAATTGATAGTACAGGTAGATAGCAAGGACAGTACCATATTTGCCTTGAGTATTCTGACAAACATGCCTGAGCAAACAGTCCAGACCTGCTGCACTTTGTGGCATCTCATCAGGACCTAAACTGTTTGCCACTTACGGTAGATATCCTAAAATTTCATACATCAAAGTTACAGATAAAAGGGCATAAATTATGCAAACAGTGCAGACCCAGATCAGACTGCTCCTGAAAGAGCAGTCTGATCAGGGTCTTCACTGTTTTCCAGTTTCCACTAAAACTTTTTAGAAATGACTACACAGAAGGCAAAATATAATAAAAAAAATATAGAATAGTGTTTGAAATTTTAGGACATTTACCGTATGCAGCAGTTTTTAGATATGTCAACAGGTAGTAAAATGGTCTTGTTTAAATTTAAGGACAAGTACGAGGGAGAGTCAATAAAAAACCAGCCTAACTTATTTCTGGGTGAGATCGATCCTCTTCTTTTTCGATGTAATTGCCCTTTTAAATGATGCACTTGGACCAATGGTGTTCCAGTGCCATCAGCCCAGAACTGAAGAAGCCAGGGTCCTTGTCTCTGACCCACTCCTCAACTGCCACCACGACTTCTTTGTTGGACCGGAAATGACGTCCACGGATGTCCTTTTTCAAGTTTGGGAATAGGAAATAGTCACTAGGAGCTAAGTCCGGAGAATAGGCGGGGTGTGTACCCATTCCGCTCAACAGCATCCATTGCAGTTTTGCAAGTGTGGACTCTCGCATTGTCCTGTTGGAGCAGAATCCCTTTGGAGAGTTTACCTTGGCGTTTTTCACGGATCACAATTCTCAGTTAGTCGAGCAAATTTACAAAATACGCACCTGTTATTGTACTTTTTTTGCTAGAAAGTCCAACATAATAACACCTTGTGCATTCCAAAATACAGTTGCGATCACCTTGCCAGCAGAGGGTTGCGTTTTGAACCTTCTTTGGCCTCGGAGACCCCGGCCCTACACTCTGGCGACTTTGAGCTTTATTCTCTGGCTCATAATAATGGACCTAGGTCTCATCTACAGTCACCAGACGTGAAAGGAAATCATCTTCCTTTGACCTAAACCACTTCAACAATGTGCTGTATACTGATGCTCTGGTTGCCATTTGCTCGTCGCTAAGGGATTTTGGGACCCAACAGGCTGTTGGCTTTGTGCATACCCATGTAATCATGAAAAGTTGTTGACACACTACCATGTGAAATGTGTAATGCATTCGCTGTTTCTTCCACCTGGTTTCGCCTATCAGAGTACACCAGATCCCGTACTTTGTTACACATTTCTTCATCGGTGGCATCTGATGAGCGTCCAGACCTGGTTTCGTCTTCTAAACTCGTTCTGCTGCATTTGAATTCCCCAACCCAGAATTTAACTTCTGCATACGATGGTGCAGAAGACCCATAAACATTGGT
Organism: Anodontia alba; assembly: GCA_964016985.1. Taxonomy (NCBI): domain Eukaryota; kingdom Metazoa; phylum Mollusca; class Bivalvia; order Lucinida; family Lucinidae; genus Anodontia; species Anodontia alba. Next base: position 37,511,384 of record OZ024829.1, read on the forward strand.
CAACTCGCAATGTATTTCCTGACCTGTTTTCCCATTCAAATACAAGTACCGAATTACAGCACGGTACTCAACTTTTGACGAAAAGCTTACTTTTGCATCGCTAGTCATGTTTGACATTCAATATCTTATGAGTGAATGACACGATAAGGGTGCAATTTTGCCCTCAGGCTTAAAACATGTATTGAAACAAGACATGAAAATCTTGGGTGTCTCGGTCAATTGGAAATGGGATAGGCTGGTTACTTATTGACTTGCCCTCGTATGTTAAAGAGTTATGTATCTGAATATTTAGGGGACATATGGTAGCTACATTCTGTACAACCATTTGGGCACTTATAAATCAGAAAATGTGTAATGTTTTCTAGCTCACCTGAGCCAAAGGCTGGAGGATCACTTACAGTCTGTTGTCATTGTCGTCCATCTGTCCTCAATTTCTTTAAATGATATCTCCTTATAAACCCCTGAGCCAATTTTAACCAAATTTCACAGGAATGATCCTTGAGTGATACTGACTGAATATTATTCAAAGATTTGGAATCCATACAGGATTCTGGTTGCCATGGCAATTAAAAGAAAAAAAAACTAAACATCTTCTAGTCAAAAACCACTGGATTGATTTCAATTGATTTTGCAGGAATATTTCTTTTGTGATCCTCTACCAAGATTGTTCGAGCCATCATGATTTGTCAAAAAACATGGCCTCAAGGGAGCAGGGCTTATTTTCCCTGTATTCCTAGAAAAAATTCTTCTTATCAGAAACCACTGGACCAATTTCAATATAATATGGGAGAAATGTTCCTTTGGCGACCCTCTACCAAGCTTGTTCATCATGATTTGTCAAAAAACACTGCCGCCAGGGGCGCGGCTTATTTTCCTGATATACCTTTATAGAAAATTTTAAAAAAGGCTCTTATCAGAAACTACCTGCCCAATTTCAGTATAATTTGCATAAAATGTTTCTTTAGTGACCCTCTGCCAAGCTTGTTCATCAAGAAGCCATCCTGTGATTCATCAAAAAACATGGCTGCCAGGGGGCAGGGCTCTTTTTTCCTATGCATGCATCTATATAGAAAACTTAAAAAATCTTCTTGTCAGAATCAACTGGACTAATTTCAATATGATCCATCAGAAATGTTCTTTTGGTAAAACTCTACCAAGATTGTTTAAGCCATGACGATTCGTTTAAAACATGGCTGCCAGGGCTAAGGGACTTATTTTTCCTATATATCAATACTGAAACATTCAAAAATTTTCTTGTCAGAAACTACTTGACTGATAGGCAGAAATGTTCCTTCGGGAACACTCAACCAAGATTGTTCAAGCCATTATGATTCATCAAAAAACATAGCCACTAGGGGGCTCGGGGCTTATTTTCCCTGTAGAAAACTTCAAAAAATTTCTTGTCAGAAACAACTGTATCGATTTCAAAATCATTTTGTGACTCTCTACCAAGTTTGTTCAAGCCATCCTGATTGGTCAAAAAACATGGCTGCCAGGGGGTGGGGCTTATTTGCCCCTATATATCTACATAGAAATTTTGAAGATGGATAAAAAAAATGAGGCATTGCTTCTCCACTTCATAGGACCATCTTGTCACTCTTGAACATAAAATACAAAAATCTTAAATCATTGAATTTGGGTAAATCTTCAATAGTAAGTATGCAAATCTGTGTGCTCAGGTGAGCGATATAAGTCCATCATGGTTCTCTGGACAGTTATTTTCTGAGAAAATAAAGCTTGAGGAATATTTTCTCAGAAAAAAAAAATTGAAAACATTTGCTGCTTTACTGGGTAACTTTTACCACTCTCTGGGCAAGGACAGCAGACAACAAAGTGATGATATTTTTTTTTTTTATTTTTCCCCAAAACTTAGGATTTGGACACTATGCATGAAAATTAAGCCAAATCCTGTTTTCAGAGAAAATAAAAAAAGAAAGCAAAATATTGTCTGCTGAAATTTTTACCCAGCATGCAAAGCCTTTGTAATAGATTAGGATCATTTTTATGCTCCCCGAAGGGAGAGCATATACTCCCTGCTTTGTCCGTCTGTCTGACCATCCATCCGTCCATTGGTCACACTTTTGTCTGGAGCATATCTCTAAAAATATTGAAGATAGTTTAATGAAACTTGATACACTGATAGAGGGTCATGACAGGAATTGCAGAATGCAAGAACCATAACCCTGTCACCAGTATTCATGGAGTTACCTCCCTCTCTTATTATTTTTTTTTTTCAGTAAAAAGCTTGTCTGGACATGTCTTTGAAAGTATGGAAGGGAATTAAATGAAACTTGATACATTGATAGATGGCCATCAGAGAAAGTGTAGAGTGCAAGAACCGTAACTCTATCACAAGTAATTACAGAGTTATTTCCCTTTCTAATTTTTGCAATGGTAAGCTTGTCTGGAGCATATCTCTAAAAGTATTGAAGATAAATAAATGATACAGTGATAGAGGGCTATGAAGGGAATTGCAGAATGCAAGAACCATAACCCTATCACCAGTATTTACAGAGTTGCCTCCCATCTTAAGTTTTGCAATAAAAAGCTTGTCCGGAGCATATCTCTGAAAGGTTAGAAGGAAATTAACTGAAACTTGATACATTGATAGACAACCATTAGAGGAAGTGCAGAGTGCATGAAACATAACTCTATCACAAGTAGTTACAGAGTTATTTCCCATTCTAATTTTTGCAATAGTAAGCTTGTCCGGAGCATATCTCTAAAGTTATTGAAGATAAATAAATGAAACTTGATACACTGATAGAGGGCCATGAAGGAAATTGCAGAATGCAAGAACTGTAACCCTGTCTTCAGTATTTATGGAGTTACTTCCCTTCTGTTTTGCAATAAAAAGCTTGTCCAGAGCATATCTCTGTAAGTTTAGAAGGGAATTAAATGAAACTTAATACATTGATAGATGGCCATCAGTGGAAGTGCAGAGTGCAGGCAAAGGTGCCTGATCATCTGTCTGTCCGGCCATCTGTCCATCTGGATTTCTCCCTTACTTATACTCTGGATGCACAGGTTATTTTTTTTTTCATGATTTTTACATTCTTTGTTGAAAATCACTTACTAGGGAACACAAAAGTAAGTCTTATGGTTTAAGAGTTACAGGCCTTTCAGGGAAAGGGCCTTACATTTCTCCTTATTTTTGCATTCTTTGTTGAAAATCACTTACAAGGGAACACAAAACTGAGTTACTTAGTCTTATGGTTTAAGAGTTACAGGCCTTGCAGGTAAAAGGCCTTATATTTCTTATTATTTTTGGATTCTTTGTTGAAAATCACTTGCTAGAGAACACAAAATTGAGTTTCTTAGTCTCATGGTTTAAGAGTTATTGACCTTGCAGGCAAAGGGCCTTGTATTTCTCATTATGTTTGGATTCTTTGTTAACTAGAAATGTGTCCAAAGTACACAGATGCCTCCACATTGATGTAGGCTAATTTGGCAAGGTTTTATAGAGGTACCCAAAGCAGGGGCATCCGTGTACTGTGGACACATTTCTAGTTTTTAGCTCACCTGAACCAAAGGCTGAAGGTGAGCTTTTGTGACCGCTCGATGTCCATCGTCCGTCATGCGTCATCCGTCATGCGTCTGTCAACAATTTACTTGTCAACCATATTCTGTTTTTTTATTTTCGTAGAAAATAAGTCTTGACATTTCATGTGAATTGTCTGCTTTTCTATGAAAGATTAAAATAAATGAATTTAAAACTGTTGTTTGCTGCAATTGTAATTGGCACTTAAATGGTTAAAGTACAGAAATGATTAGCATGATGAGTAAATACATGACAGTAAAATTTCAAGAATGCTGTCCTTTGAGGTATCATTGCTGTCTGTGCTAATTCAGCAGGTGATGATTTGATGATATTAACCCTGAAAGCGCCAAGAAAACTGCATCTGAAAATGTTGTCTGTTTATGTCGTCTGCTGAATATTCTTGCAGACTTTTCAAACCTATTTTTGCATACTGGCAAACAGTGTGGACCCTGATCAGACTGCTAGTCTGATCTGGGTCCACACTGTTTGCAAAAATTACTTTTAAAATCACAAGCAGATGACAAAGCAGATGACAATAGTTGTAACTGGCGCTTTAAGGGTTAATCTTATTTTTCACAGAAAATATGCAAAAAGGAGACAATTTGCATGAAATGCCAAAGCCTATTTTCAGGGTAAAATTAGAAAAAATACTTCAAGATGTCGTCTGCCGAAATATCACCCAGCATGTTAAGCGTTATCTCTTGTCCTGCTGAATAAATTAAGATGCCACACCCACTTCTAATTGTCAGCCAGTCAGATTACTTGATCCAGGTTGTTCATGCAAATTCAAATACTGAATGGCAAACAATGCAGATCCAGATCAGTTGGCTTCTTCAGAAGCCAACTGATCTGGATCTACACTGTTTGCAGAAGCAGGACATATCCGGGTTCAGCAGGACAAGGGTTAAGATGAATGCATACACAAGTTAAATTTTCTGCCATTTTTTGCAAGGTAGACAATTTTTTAGACTTCCTGTTTGCTTCTCTGCTCACAAACCTCTTTTAAAAAGGATCCACTGTAAAAGGAAAGAATTTGCGCCCAAGGGAGCCACTTCTTTCCTTTTAGAGTAAACATCCTTTTCAGAAGAAAGGAAAAGTAATTTGAAAAGAGTTACCTCCGCTGAAAGGGCATCCCTTCCCTTTTAGCCTTAAAGTACTAAGCAAAATTATAGCAGACGAGATGCTGTTTTTTCATTATTATTTTTCAAAGAAAATTAGACTTGGCATTTCATATGAATCATCTGAAATTATTATTTTTCAGAGAAAATTACACTTGGCATTTCATTTGAATCATCTGAAATGTCAAGCCATATTTTCTCCACATTATACAAAAAAGAAGAAAAAAATGGAATGTCTTCTGCTGCAGTTATGATTAAACCTTACAGCGCCAATCACAACTGCATCAGACATTTTGACTTTTATTTTTCAAAGAAAACAAGTTCATTCACATGAAATGTCAAGACTTACTTTCTTTGAAAAATTAAAAAAAAAATTTAGATTGTTGTCTGCGACAAATTTTGCTTGGCGCTTTAAGGGTTAATAACTGCCAGAGTTGTGAACTGTTGATTCATTTGCTGTGAAGAGACCTAATCAATAGCACAAATAATAATATGGCAACAAGCTAATTAGTCAAATCAGTCGTACTGCTAGCCACACGTTCTGATGCCGAGTGCACTCTTTGTATCATCGTTAATCCTTACACTCTGAATAAAGTATTAGCAAATGACTTTTCAACTCTTAAAATGCCATGCAAAATTGTAGTGGACCACCATCATAAATATATTCTTTTATCATTCAGAGAAATAAAGCTTGACAATTCATGTGAAAGATCTGCCTAGCAAACTGTCAAGCCTTTTTCTTTCTGAAAAATAAAAATAAACATTTCCAAATGTCATCTTTTGCTGTTGTGATTGATACCTAAAGGGTTAGATATTTTTTTTCAAAGAAAATAAGACGTGACTTTTCCTTAGGATGCACTTTACATGATATATCAAAGACATATTTCTTGGAAAATAAGGCAAAAAAGTGTCACATATTTGTCAACTGGGAAAAGTGTCACATATTTGTCAACTGGTGAACTCACCTTCTACACTGTAAAGTGATAAATTGAAACTTATCATGTGCAAATGATTGATATCTTATGAAACCAAATCAAAATCTTAGTCACAAAAACATACCTATATAATTTTGACCCCCTTAAACCCCACTTTTGTATAGTACAACTGGGGTTCACAGGGTATACATTATTTTTCTTATTTCAGCTCAAAAACATAGATTGCTGAGGCAGTTCTAAGGAGTACCCACAGTCTATGTTTTTGAGCAGAAATAAGAAAATATCAGAATTTTTATCTGAAAACTTTCAGTTTTTGGTGGTCAAATTTTCAATATATTTGAATAGGCATGTTTTCGTAATGATAAGTGTAGTAATGATAAATTGCTGTACTTACTATCAGAAAGTCATTTTAGAGATTACATACTGTCAGATTCTGTAAGATTTGTATCCCTTGATCACAACAAACTGTTTACAAGTTTGAATTGAGAAACAGAGGCAAACACTTTAATACTACAAGTTTTGGCTTTCACAAAAATTTGGTCAATGCTTAACATACAATAAATGTTTAAGCTGACTGAAGATTGACAGAGATCAATGTGACTTAATTAATAGGTCAGTGTGACTTATATTCCATTGTCCAGTCACTATAGTCATTATATTTGTGGAGACTTCTTGATGAATTCACATGAAACTTATTATTATGCTGTCAATCTTCAGCCAGCTAAAACATTTTTTGTGTGCTAAGCATAGACCAAGCTTTTTGTAAAAGCAACTACTTGGTTTTCTGAATCTGCCAGATACTCCAAACACCTCAAATGAGTATTACATGGAATACAAATTGAGTAGTTAATCAGCTTTAACATTTACTGTGTGCTAAGCATAGACCAAGCTTTTTGTGAAAGTTGATACTTGTTTGTAATAACATTGAACAGTCTATGGAAAACAGCATTGGACCAGTCCATGACCTTTCTTAACCCTTAAAGCGCCAATCACAACAATTGTCGTCTGCTTTGTCGTCTGCTTGTGATTTTAAAAGTCATTTCTGCAAACAGTGTGGACCCAGATCAGACTGCTCCTTTAGGTTTAGGAGCAGTCTTATCTGGGTCCACACTGTTTGCCGGTATGCAAAAAATAGCTTTGAGAAGTTTGCAAGAATATTCAGCAGACGACATAAACAGATGACATTTTCTAATGCAGTTTTTCTTGGCGCTTTAAGGGTTAAAGTGCTTCCAGCGCAATTTCAAATATTAACCCTTGTCATACTGATCGAATGAAGATGCCATGCCCACTTCTAATTTTTAGCCAGTCAGATTACTTGATCCAGGTTTTTGATACAAATTCACAATATTAATGTCTAACAATGCAAATCCAGATCAGATGGCTTCTTCAGAAGCCAACTGATCTTGATCTACACTGTTTGCAAAGGCAGGGTATATCCGTGTTCAGCCGGACCAAGGTTAAGATTGTCCATTGGTCAACAAACAGCATTGATTGTTTGGGCAGAAAATTATTACTTATTAACCCTCAAACATACCCATCTTCAATCCAAGTTTTGTTATTGCACAGAAAGTACCTCAGACATATACCTTTAAAAATGTTTCAGAAAGTACTGAGGGTGGGTGGGAAGGAGGGGGAGCGTGAGAGGTGGCAGAGCTTCTTAGTAATATTGAATTCTATTCTGATTATCAGCAGGCACAACTACCCATCTTTTTAATGGAATCACCTTCGATTTGCTTATGTGTTCACAGTCCTTAAAGTTGGCTATACCTGGCCTGTCTAAAGCTGCATAATACTGGCCTCTTGCCACAGCCATGAGCTGCTCTTGATCTCGAAGAGCCAGTTAAAAATGGTCCAATAATCAGAGCTGGCTTCAGAAGTTGGCTCTGGGAGCTGATTTGGGGAGTCAGCTGTTTGGTTCTGGGAGCTGGCTTTCCCAGGGATCCACTTTTGGGGCTCCCATATCTGGCTTTGGAAATTGTGCAGCTTTTTCTGCAGCCTTTTCCGGTGACTATTTAACCAGTACCACTCTCTGGGCAGAATCAGCAGAGGACAAGTGATATTTTTCTTATTTTTCCCATAAAATAGGCTCTGACATTCATGCAAATTGTCTCCTAAAGAGACAATTTGCATGAAAGTCACAGCCTATTTTACAACATGCTAAGCATTAACCCTTCTCATGCTGGTGGCGACATAGCTTGATTTTGCAAACAATGTAAATTTTAATGAGCCAGCTTTTAATGAGCTGGCTGATCAAAATTTGCATTGTTTCTCATTCTGAAAATGATTTTTAAAGAGTAATTGTTCCTTGTAGAGTATATGGATTCTTCCAAATGAGACCTGGTTGAGTCCATTTTGAAAATACAGCATGAGAAGGGTTAAGGCATGATTTGATGCTGGTTTGACATTGTTGGATTGATACACCTAGAATCTACTTCACAGAAATTTCATGAAAGGTCCATATATTGGACATGAAAGGTCCCTGTATTGGACAAAACCTAGGTTAGGTACCACGAGGGTCCTGCAAAAAGTTTTGTCACTGGGTTCGGAGACAATTTGCATGAAACGTCAAATCCTATTTTCTTGGAAAATAAGAAAAATATTTCAAAATGCCATCTGCTGAAATTTTTACCCAGCATGCAGAGTGTTACGAGGGTCCTGCAAAACTTTTGTCACTGGGTTTGGGTTACTTCAGTGCTACGTTTTATCAAACATATTTTTATTACAAACCTTCAAAGTATTCTGCCTTTACTGAAACACATTTTTGTAACCTTTTTACCCAGTTGCAAAAAGCAGATGAATAGTCTTCTTCTAGTATCTGTTGGAGACACTGATAAATAGCGCTGCCAAGAGAACTTCTAGACGTATACTTATTTCCAGAAAGCATTTTCTTAAGCCATGGAAATAAAAAGAAGTCACAGGGACTCAGGTCAGGTGAATAAGGTGGATGGTTTAAAACTTTCACCTTTTCAGAAGCCAAAAAGGACTTAACAACCTCACACTTATGAGAGGAGGCGTTGTCATGTAAAAGGTGGACTCCTGACCATCCTTTGCTTGGTCGTTTCTTATTGTAAAACTCTTTCACTTTCTTTAGTACAGAATTCTTGTAGAATCCACCAGTGACTGTATGACCAGATGGACAAGGCACTTGAACGACTGGCCCACTTGAATTAAAGAAAATTACGTACAACATCTTTTTTGAACTTATGGTTCTCTGGGCAATACATGGGCGTTTTTGATCTTTTTGCACCCATTGCTTATTATCAGCCTTTCTTTGTCACTCAAACGTGTGCACCCAGGTTTCATCACCTGTTAGCAAGTTAGAAATAACCCGACTATTACAGCCTTTGTATGTTTTCAAAAGTTCCCGGGCACATTTAAGGCATTGTGTCTTTTGCTACCCAGTGAGCAAATGAGGTACCCACCTAGCGCAAACCTTTCTCAGGTCCAAACACTTTTTCAGAATTGTTTGCACACTGCCTTCTGATATGCCAGTACAACTAGCTATATCTTTGACAGACAATCCCGCATCCTGTTCGACCACAATCTTTACAGCAGCGATGTTAGCCTTGGTAACAGAGGTTTTAGGCCTTCCAGGATGGGTATCATCTTCAACAGAAAATTTCCCAGCTTTAAAAGCTTTAACCCACCTAAAATCTGTGCGCATTGAAATGGTCTGAGGTCCATATATACCACACAATTCATTAAATATCTGCTTTGAATCTATATTAAGCCTAATGCGGCGTTTAATATAGCTTCGAATTTCACTCTTCTGGTCCATGTTCCAATGTAAGTTAATTGGTCTGTGTATATGACTGCATCTACAAGGGATGTTCGAAATGAATTGCTTATTTCTATCTGGAGACTTCAAATTTCAAGTTAGCCCAAAAGTACTCATTTCATGCCCTCGAAGTACTCCCCGTGGCTAGAAATGCAAAGTTTCAGCCGATGTATCCACTTCTTGAAGGCGTCACAGTACGCTGATTTGGGCACAGTAATAAGGTACTGATGAATGGCAGATCCAAGTGCCTGTCGGGACTGGTATTTCCGCCCAGCAAAGAATGCTTTCAATTTCGGAAACAAAAAGAAATCACATGGGGCAAGGTCTGGGGAATACGGGGGGTGAGGCAAAACAGTTACTTTTTCTTCTTCAGAAACGCCGTAACTATTGCGGAGGTATGAGCTGGGGCATTGTCATGTAGAAGACGGACATGTTTAAAACCAGTGGCAGGCCGTCGTTTCTGATAATACTTTTTCAGTTTCTTCAGTACTACGTCTTTGTAGTACTTTCCGGTGATGCTTTTGCCCTTTTTCACTGGCACTTTTATTGCGACTCCTTCACCAGAGAAGAAGATTGTACTCAAAGCACGTTTGGCAATTATTGGGTGTTTGCTGTGTTTAGTGGCCCCGATCTTATTGCTAACCTTTCTGACAGACTGAAAATAATGGACCCAGGTTTCATCACCTGTGATGACATTGGCAAACTGCTTTTTGTCCTATTTTGGAAACATTTGAAGCAGCTTTTTGGCCACTTTAACCCGTTGCCTCTTTTGCTTGTCAGTCAACAGATGTGGCACCCATCTAGCAGAAATCTTTCTGACTTTCAAATGCTTCTTCAAAATAAGGTTAACCATTGATAGTGATATGCCTACCTTTCGTGCAATATCACGAACTGTAAATATGGCATCTCCTTCAATGATTTCCTTTATTTTGGAAACGATTTCTTTACGAGATGCAGATTTTGGCCTACCTGATTTCAGTGCATTTTTGATGGACTCTACACCAGATTCAAATTTCTTTTTCCACCGCCGAACTGTGTCATAAGACACACAAGAAGGTCCAAAAGCAGTAGAAATTTCAGTCATCAGCTTCTTCAAAGAACAACCAAGTTTTGAGCGAGCTTTGATGTAAGCCCATATTTCATCTTTTTTGTCGACGCTTCTACCAACCATTTTTACTGCAGTGGTCAATGACTGCGTGTATTCAAATGGCAAATTTTATGTCTTACACTTAGTCTAACATGTACATTTATACACCACTGTGTAGATATTGAATAGCCCTGTACAGGTATGTACTGGTTTTTAATGTGCCCCACGTGGATATCGAGCTAGAGGACAATAAGCAATTCATTTCGAACATCCCTCGTATTTCAGTTTGAAATAACTTGGTCAGTTGGAAAACAATTTGCACGAAATAAATGGGTATTGTTAGCTATTCAACACACCATTCAAGTGCAGTGAAGCATTTCAGAATATATCTGGGATAAAACCAAGGAGGCCTATTAGTGACAGAACTTTTTGCATGACCCTCGTACCGGTAGTGTTTACTATGAGGGCAACATTCCAGCAGCCTGAGGGCAGTGGTTTGGTGCTGGCTTCATTTCTAACTTGGACCCATAATACACTGGACTGGTATCTATGGTACAGGTGTTGTATTTATTGGAAATATGTTGTCCTGGCTGAGTTTTCATAAGTTTGCTGAACATGGCATGCCCTGTCTTAGCAAACAGTGTAGATCCAGATCAGTTGGCTTCTAAAGGATCTGCACTGTTTGTCATTAAATATGTGAATTTCTATCAAAAACCCAGATCAAGTAATCTGATTGGCTGGAAATTAGAAGTGGGTTTGACATCTTAATTTATTCAGCATGACAAGGGTTATATGCTCTTATTTCAATTATTTCTCCAAATATCTGAGATTAGTTTTCAAAAAGCAATACATTTGTGATTCAATATATTACCTTTATGACTGCAGCATTATATTTAAGGAAAATCAAACAGTTTTTGTAAACATCAACAAGAAACCTAGGTACCCATTTCAGCTATTTTTGGCACTTTTAGAAGAAAATCATCAGAAATTCACCAAAACTGATGGCACATGTATAACTTCAATTTTATTAATTCTGGCTTAACAATTTTTAATCAAACCTATAAAAACAATTTATTACAACTTCAGTTATTATCCCAAATCATATTTAATGAACATAGTGCTGTAGAATAGCGATAAAATCAAGCCAAGACAACATAATTTGGAAGTTTCGTCAGTGACAAGTCTGGGTCTTATTAGGTCTGAGCTTCTGATAATCATCAGAATGTAGTATAATCATCAGAATGTACTATAATGATTGTTACTAAATCTGGAATATCTAAGTATGGCATGTCTTGGTTCCTATTTAGAACATAATTAACTTTATAATTTTAATTTTAACTTTAGCATTTTCTGAGCAAACTTGCCACAAAAAAAAAGTGGACGATTTTTTTTGTATTTTTTTCCAGAAAATAGGTTTTGATACTTTATGCAGATTGTCTCTTTGGGAGACAGATTGTATAAAAAATCAAACACTGTTTTCTGGGAAAATATAAGAAAAATATTTTAAAATACTGTCTGCTGAGGTTTTTACCCAGCATGTATAGTATTAATGAGAAGCTTAACTCCTAAAGCGCCATGCAAAATTTGCAACAGATGACACTGTTAATTTTTTTTTTTATTTTTCATAGAAAATAAGTTGATATTTCATGTGAATCATCTGCATGGCAGATGATTCACATAAAATATCAAGACTTATTTTCTATGAAAAAAAATAAAAAAATAAATAAATAAATAAAGTGTGTCTGCTGCAGTTATGGTCTGTGCTTGAAGTGTTAATTTAGTACCGATAAAGTGCAAATATGTTAGGGAGGAAAATAAATGAACAGCACTAATGGCATCATAAACTGATATGTGTTCTAACCTTTACCACTCTCTGGGCTTATTCAGCAGATGATGGTAATATTTTTCTTATTTTTCCCAGAAAATAGGCTGACATTTCATGCAAGTAGAGACAATTTGCATAAAATGTCAAATCCTTTTTTCTGGGGAAAAATAAAAATTAAAAAAAAAACTATTTCAAAATGTTGTCTGCTGAAAATTTTAGCCAGAGTGCTGAGTATTAAAGAGCAGAGCATGACATGAAAAGGAAGCAAATTAACCCTTAAAGTGCAAAGGGAAATTTGTTGCAGCTGGCATTCTAATTTTATTTTTCAGAGAAAACAAGTCTTGACATTTCATGTGAATCATTTGCTTGGCAGAAATTTCAACACAAATTTTCTTTGAAAGCTAAAATAAATATTTGAAAATGTTGTCTGCTGCAGTTGTGATTGGCGCTTTAACAGGTTAAAGAGCAAAACGAGGAAGAAAATTAAGACAAAGCTTGAGATCAAAAGAATATTCAGAAAATAATTAAGGCTCCCCACCAGAGGTGGAGTGGGATATATTGTTTTTGGTCTGTATCCTGCTAGCATTAGCGTGGGTGTTAGCGTTGGTGTCAGCGACAATTTCTTCTGTGCACAATATTCTCTTGAACTGTTTGTCAGCTATTCTGATTGATTGATTGACTGTGTTGGGGTTTAATGACACGTCAACCCTTGTGGGTCATTTTGTGTCGTCTCCCAGAAAAAGGGAGAAAAGAGGTAGAAGAGATAGTAGAAGAGATGAAAGAGAGGGACAGGGAAGAAAGGGAAACAGGAATGAAAGTAAGAAACAGAAGAAATAAAAACATTCCCCCCTCTACCTATACCTGCTACGAGGATAGCAGGCCTTGCCTATCTGTAAGCCAGTATCACTTTGACGCCCCTTCGCACCACCCAACCACCCCCCTGTCAGTTATTTATCAAACCTGCAGTGATACACTGAGACAAGTTTTAGAGCTGATTTGATTTTGGTGAACTTGCTCTTATGTCAGACTGACAAAGTTATGTCCTCATCCCCCACACCCCACCCCCACCCCCACCTACAGGGGGAGGGGGAAATATTGTTTGCTGGTGCAGATCCCATTGGCCTTGGCATGACACTTTCTTGTCTGCACAATATCTTGTGAACCAGTGGTTGGATTCTTATCAAACTTTCATAGATATATAATTGATAATTGGGACATAACAAAGAACTGATTAGATTTGCTGACCTTGACCTAATTTTCCAGGTCACAGCAGTAGAAAAACTGTAAATGTTTTCGGGGTTGAGACACCTGTTTTCTCTGAAAACTCTGTTACTAATTTCTTATGTGCGCAACATCTCTGAACCATTTGACAGATTTTTATCAAACTTATGGGGATACATGTAGATACATCATCGGAACAAGCTTTAGCGCCCAGTTAATTTTGTTGACCTTGACCTCATTTTTAAAGGTCTGAACAGGATGCTTAGTGTCACATTTGCTTTTAATTTACCTGGGAAGATGACATGAGTGATCAGAACAGGACAAATAGTGTCAGGTTGTTAGATTTTCATTAAACTTGCAGGGATATATCATTGAAACAAGTTTTAGAGCTAATTTGATTTTGGTGAGCTTGCTCTTATATCAGACTGACATAGTTTTTTATGTCTGCAGTATCTCTTCAACTGTAAGGCAGATTTTTATCAAACTTGTGGGGATACATGCAGATACATCATTGGAACAAGCTTTGGAGCTGAAATGATTTTGATGACCTTGACCTCATTTTAAGGTCAAAACAGGATGAATAGTGTCAAATTTGCTTAAAAATTTACATAGCTAACGTGTCATCATAGGTCAGAACAGGATTAACAGTATAAGATTTGCTTCATATTTACATGGAGATGCAACATCAGTTTCTTTTCTCTAAAACACAGGTCTTCTTTTTGTTGTTTTTCTACATATGTTTTAGTTATACCATGGTTCGTGTGCATGTACGATGCGATAATGCATGAGCATGAGCGAGTGCATTTTCACACGTTCATGGGCAGAACCATGGTATAACTGATTTATCACATTTGCATGCATGTAGACCATCTACATCGCAAGATATTTCATGTTGAAGGTTGGGAATTTAGGCCACTATGTGACAAATTTTGGTATCCATTGCAGTTAACTCAATGAGGCATTTCCCTTGAAAATTACACAGTTTTGAAAAAAAAACAAAAACAAATATCTTTATAGTGAAAGGTCTACGATAAAGTCTCTCAGATTATGGGGGCTGTTGCATTTTGCAATTCTTTAATGGGGACTAAATACACTTGGTAAATTTTAAGCCATATATGACAAGGGGTGGGGGGTGCAACTTTTGTTATTTCCTGTCTGCTGTGCAATCCCCATCTGAAAAGAATCTACTCTGAAAGAAAGAATGAGCAAATTCTTTCCTTTTACAGTCGACTCATTTTCAGGAGGAAGGCATAACAATTTTGACAGAGTTGTCTCACTGTTTAAAGTAATTCCATTTCCCTTTAAAGGTCAATGGACGAGGATAAATGAAACCTGAAAAGTAGTAATTATATGAGACTAGCCTGAAATAGATACCTTTCTCATGCTGAATATGACATGCCCTGTCTTAGCAAATATTGTAGATCCAGATCAGTTGGCTTCTGAAGAAACCTACTTATCTGGATCTGTACTGTTTGTCATTATAAGTATGTGAATTTATATCAACAATCTACATCAAGTAATCTGATTGGCTGAAAATTAGAAATGGGTGTGGCATCTTAGTTTATTCAGCATGACAAGGGTTGAAAAAAAAAATAAAGGGTTAGATGGCTGAAATTTATTGACATTCCGGAAGCAGCAACAACAGACAAACAATTACCAGTGATCCTGTATTCTCAAGAGAAAATAACTACAATAGACAAAAACTACAAACTACTGGTATTCTCAGAGACTGCAGATTTTTTTTTTTTTTATTAGACTTAATTAGCTCTTAAAAGTGCAAAACCAGTTTGTAGCAGTGTTGCAAAACCAGTTTGTAGCAGTGGATGGTCTAGTTTGTTTATTAGCTCACCTTGAGCTATTGTGGTCAGTCAGTGTCCGTCATGTGGCATACAGTGTCAACAATTGCTTTAAAAGCCTACTCTTCCTACACCCCTGAGCCATTTGACTCGAAACTTGGAAGTAAGCATGGGGGTGACTTGTAGATCAAAAATAGATAAAATAGTTCCGATCGGATATCCAGGATGGCCGCCATGGCTGCCATCTTGAAAATCTATTTTTCACTTCTTCTCCTGAACCGAAAGGCCAACTGACGCAAAACTTTGTAGGAAGCATTTAGTTTATTTGTAAATCAAAAATAGCTAAAACCGTTCAGGAAATCCATCTTAAAAATCTATTTTTTGCTTCTTCTTCTGAACTGAAAGACCAATTGACCTAAAACTTGGTAGGAATCATCAGGGTGACTTGTAGATCAAAAATAGCGAAAATCCTTCCAATTGGAAATCGAAGTTGGCCCCAATGGACAAATATGAATATTTCAGTAAAACACATCAAATCTACAGCGTTGGATTCAAGCGCTTGACAAAGGACCCTGATTACAGATGTACATGGTGCCAGGGAACTGCATGCCCTTTGGATGGCAGACTACAAAGGGAAGTCCAAGTTGGACCTGACAAGCTGGAGGTGGTAGCTTCCTTTTGCTACCTAGGAGACATGCTCTCAGCAGCCGGTGGCTGTGAACTTTCAACCACAACACATGTGACCCTCATGATAGATATACCTAGAGATCTGGTATGATACCTGCCCTGCGTGCATTCTTTATAAATCTAGATTGTCACCAGAGCAATTTACATACAACTTATAACACTGAAAGAAGAGTTTCTGGCAAAAACTGCCCCCACACCCAGTGCTTTGGTTTATGCATATCAGTAAGTAGTAAAAAGGAAGTTTTGGGCAAGATTGGTATGGCATTGAGGTGTCCTGATATTTAGGGTTAACATTTACCTCTGTCTCGGCAAATTCAGCAGACGACAAATTAGTGGTATTTTTCTTATTTTCAAAAAAAAAAAAAAAAGATTTAGATATTTCATGCAGATTGTCTGCTCTGGTGACAATTTGCATGAAATTTCAGTCAAAGTCTATTTTCTGGGAGAAATTTGACTAATTATTTTGAAAGTTGTTTATACCCAGCACACTCAGGTTTAACCCTTAAAGCACCAAGCAAAATTTGCAGCAGACAACAATTCTTTTTTATTTTATTTATTTTTTTTTTATTCTTTGGAGAAAACAAGTCTTGACATTTCATGTGAATCATCTGCCAAGCAGATGATTCACATGAAATGTCAAGATTTGTTTACTCCACAGAATAAAAAAAAAATAAATAAAATAAAAAAGAATTGTCGTCTGCTGCAGTTGTGATTGGCGCTTTAAGGGTTAATATGAGAATGATAATGATATTTTCATATTAACCCTTGTCCTGCTGAATAAATTAAGATGCCATGCCCGCTTCAAATTTTCAGCCAATCAGGTTACTTGATCCACACTGTTGCTATAAATTTGCATACTTGATGGCAAACAATGCAGATCCAGATCAGTTGGCTTCTTCAAAAGCCAACTGATCTGGATCTACACTGTTTGCAAAATAGGGTATATCCGGGTTCAGCAGGACAAGGGTTAAGGAATAATATACTTATTCCAGTGAGCTGTGATAGCAAGGACATGACCAGTACTTGACCTGTCTATATGTACTCTCTGCCACCCCAGCAGTCTTTATTTGGATGTTTTTGTTCATGTGTGTCCTTGAAGGAAGACCTGCAGTCAAACTTCAATGGCTCAAACATCTTTAGAGTCATGGACATTTGTTCTAGATATAGATAGTTCCAGCAAACAAGAGTCCATCATAGCGTCAGCTCAGGAGGCAAATGGGGATAATTTAAGGATGTCTTTTTGATCTTCTATAAAAATAATGGTATGTTGAGGGTACTCAAAATAATGGTATGTTGAGTGTACTCAAAATAATGGTATGTTGAGTGTACTCAGAATAATGGTATGTTGAGTGTACTCAAAATAATGGTATATATTGAGTGTACTCAAAGGTATATTGAGTGTACCCAAAATAATATTCTATTGAGTATTAAAAAAATAATGGAATGTTGAGTGTACCTCAATGAGGCAATTCTAATGAGTACACTCAGCATCAGGCCTTGGCCTATCTGTCACCAAGGGTTAATAAGATATCACCTTATTTATTATCTTGTCTGGAACTCACAAATTCTAGCAGTATATAATGCAGAGACCTGACAGGTTCATTAAATATTAAAAACATGGTAAATTGCTCATTCATTAACTGATAAATGATCTGAAGCAATAAGAAATGAAAAGAGATCTTTTGGACATAGAAACAGTGAAGGTTCAAATCATTCATGCAGTCCTATCAGAGACTTTGTGTTTTAACTTGACTCCAATGGAGACAATTTGCATGAAATGTCAAAACCTGTCACTTGGAAAAATAAGAAATATATTTTAAAATGCCATTTGCTGAAATTTATACCTAGAATGCTACATGTGAAAGGGCTTAAATAAGAATTAAGAATTGAAATTCAGATTTTGAGCTTGAATTGGATGATGAAAATCATTAGGCTATTTTAATGTCTGTGAAGCCCAAAGGGCTTCTTCGGGCTTCACAGAGACATTAGAATAGCTAATGTTTTTCATCCAGTAATAGCTCAAACTCTAAATGTCAGTTCTTATATTTATATTTGATATTATCAATTCATCATCAGCTCTTACTTTACTTTTAAATTCACTTGATTTCCTAATACTTGGAACAGCCCAGTGGCGGATTCCCTGCGATTAACGCCAAGGAGATACCTGACTAATGTCACGTAAGATGTGACTGACGTCACACAATCTTATGTAAACAAAGAACATTACAGGCGGTTGCTCTCATAGTCCCAATATTTAGAGTAAATATAGTATATCCAAGGCATGTGTTGAAATTGATAGACTCATTATCAGTTTTAGCAATGCCTGACAGGGTGTGCTATTTCTGTTCTATATCAGAATATTTCCTCTTTTATCACCAGATGCTAATAGCCTTTTGAACAATATATTCCACTTTCTATACCAGTATCACAACAATGTTATACAGCGGAACCTCGATAATTCAAAGTCCAAGGAACCAAACAGTTTTGTTTGAATTATTGGGACTTTGAATAACTGAGGGTTAAAATGCATACATATATTTCATTTGGGACTTCAAAATGATTTTGAATTATTGAGAATTTTGAATTATTGGAGTATGAATTATGGAGGTTCTACTGAATATAAAACCAACAAAGTTAAACATACACCATGCCTTCTTTGTAATACTATTGCTGGGAAGCAAAGCAAAAAACATGCAAGCTAAATAACACCTTTAGGGTCCACCTTTAAAGGGTCCTACATTAGAAATCTTCTTATATTGAACCATCTTACAAAGAGGTTCCAATGTATTACCAACAATATTATACATATTACCAACAATGTTATACACATATATTACCAACAATATTATACATATTACCAACAATATTATACATGTATATTACCAACAATATTATACATATTAACAACAATTGTATACCCATGTATATTTCCAACAATGTTATACATATTACCAACAATGTTATACACATGTACATTACCAACAATGTTATACATGTATATTACCAACAATATTATACATATTACCAACAATGGTATATTACCAATGCCATGTATATTACTAACAGTGTTATACATATTACCAACAATGTTATACACATGTTTATTACCAACAATGTTATACACATATATTACCAAAAATATTATACATATTACAAACAATGGTATACCCATGTATATTACCAACAATGTTATACATATTACCAACAATATTATTCACATGTATATTACCAACAATGTTATACACGTATATTACCAACAATATTACACATATTACCAACAATGATTTACCCATTACCAATATGTTATACACATGACCAAAAATGTTATACACATGTATATTATGAACAATGTTATACACATATATTACCAACAATGTTATACATATTACCAACAGTGGTATACCCATGTATATTTCCAACAATGTTATACATATTACCAACAATGTTATACACATGTATATTACCAACAATGTTATACATGTATATTACCAACAATATTATACATATTACCAACAATGGTATACTCATGTATATATTACTAACAATGTTATACATATTACCAACAATGTTATACACGTATATTACCAACAATGTAATACATATTACCAACAATGTTATACATATTACCAACAATGTTATACACATATATTACCAACAATGTTATACATATTACCAACAATGGTATACCCATGTATATTTCCAACAATGTTATACATATTACCAACAGTGTTATACACATGTATATTACCAACAATGTTATACACATATATTACCAACAATATTATACACATTACCAACAATGGTATACACATGTATATTACCAGTAATGATATACATATTACCAACAATGGTATACCCATATATATTACCAACAATGTTATACATATTACCAACAATGTTATACATATTACCAACAATGTTATACACATGTATATTACCAACAATATTATAAATATTACCAACAATGTTATACACATGTATATTACCAACAATTTTATACATATGTATATAACCAAAAATGTTATACTGTTTTCAACAATGTTATTCTTGTATATATTACCAACAATGTTATACATACCAATAATGTTATGCACAATGTTATGCATATTGTCAACACTATTAAACATTGTTGATAATATGCATAACATTGTTGGTAATATGTATTACATGATTGCATATACATACCAACAATGTTATACAATCATATTATCAACAGTATTATACATATAACCAACAATGTTATACATATTACCAACAACATTATACATATTACCAACAATATTATATAAATTACCAACAATATTATACAAATTACCATGTTATACATATATACAATGTATATATACAATAATATATACATATTACCAACAATGTTATACATATTATTAACAATGTTATACATAATACCAGCAATGTTGTACATAATGCAAACCATGTTATACATATTACCAACAATGTTATGCATATTACCAACAATGTTATGCATATTACCAACAATGTTATATATATTACCAACAATGTTATGCATAGTACCAACAAAGTTATACAAATTATTACCAACAATGTTATGCATATTATCAACAATTTTCCCTATTTATCCTAAGTATTTGGTTAGATATTCTTGAGCCAATAGAAGTATAATTTGGTCAGGATCTGCACTGTTTGCTATCAGTATAAAGTAAGCAAATAGACACATCATAGTTGGTCAAATGAACTTGGTAAAATTTAGGAGGGGCATGATATGGAGAATTGATGTCCAAATAAGGTCAGTCTGTACACTGTTAAGGATAATGCACAACATTTCATACACATTTTATTGGGTATTGATACACTTGGTATTTTTTCTTCTATTTTCTGCCATTTTGTCCATGGTCAATCCTTTTAGAATCTTTTTGTTTTCACTACAGCTGGTTTAACCCATTGTAGTCGGGAGACCCGTAAAAGGGTAATTGGCAAACAGTGCAGACCCAGATCAGATGCTGCAGAATGCAGCATCTGATCAGGGTCTCCACTGTTTGCAAATAGTTTAGCCATTTTTCTCTAGGAATATGTAGGTCTCATAGCCGGACATACCTAAAATTGAACTAGGACTCTTCCAATATATTGTGTTGGAGAGTCTATTCAGTATACAATGGATTAATGCCATGTCAGTACTAAAATATCTCTCCATACTTCAATATAGTGTAGTTAATACATTCTTTTCTTTTGCGATCACTGAGTCCATTTCGGGATTTTTGAAATTTTATATGAGGATCACTGATGAGGCCTAATTTGCCAAAACTAGCTAGTCTGGCCCAAAAAAGATGTGCAATTTTAAGCTCTGCTCAGTAGGTGTTTCTAATAAACAAATAGGTTCCATGAATTATTTCTGAGGTTTTAATAACAACCAAAAGAAGTAATGGTCTATTTATTTAGAATTCAGGTGAACAAAAAATTCATCATTATAGTAAAAAGGGGGAGGGGCTTGGGTCGGAAATATGAGGAAGTTCATGTGATGTGAAATTCAGCAGACATTAACCTTCAGCACTCTCTGGGCAAATAACCTGTTTGTCAATTTTCATCCTGTGATAAGCAGTTGGTAAAAGGGCCCTTATGCCATACAAAACTAGGAATATCCAGATGAGCGTGTGCATCCATGCAATCTGATTTTCATTCTCTGTTGCAAATACTGCAATATCCATTGATTCTGTAAGAAGGCAATGAAGACCCAGATCAGTCTGTGCAAATGCAGAGGCTAATCAGGGCCTGTGTTGTCCACAAATTGCATAAGGGCCCTTTTGGTGTAGTTCACATCATGTATTTTCATGACTGATAATATGTAGGATTGTCCTTTACTTTGCATAAGCCAAATGAATCAGGTGGCTTATTTTGTTTATGCCTCTATATTCCCCTGAATCTATTATCTTATTTACCCATAACTTCTTGCCATACTTGTCCTAACCCTTAAAATGCCAAGGAAACCTGCGTCTGAAAATGTCGTCTGAAAATGTCGTCTGCTGAATATTCTTGCAAACTTTTCAAACCTATTTTTGCATACAGGCAAACAGTGTGGACCCTGATCAGACTGCTCCTAGAGGAGCAGTCTGATCTGGGTTCACACTGTTTGCAAAAAATGACTTTTAAAATCACAAGCAGATGACAAAGCAGTCGACAATTGTTGTGATTGGCAGTTTAAGGGCTAACATTTGAGCAAGTCTGTTTCACTAGGGGATGGTGTGGCTGATTGGTAGTGTAGACCCTGACCAGAAGCTGCATTTCTTTATTTTCAGGCCTATCTGTCCAAAAACTTACCTTAGGGTAAATGCAGTCACTGGGTTCCATAGTTGGTAGTGCCTAGGACTGCAGATCCAGGGATTGCAAGTTTGAATCCCAGCTTGGCTACATAACTTTCACGGAGATTGATCGTGAAATTATTTCTACCGGTCCACTGATTCAATAAGGCTGTTGTTGGTTACTGTTGAAAGTATGTACACAAGTACTGGTTAACTGCTAAGAGGACTTAGCGTTCCTAGCGTCCAAATGATGATCTTAGGTTGACCTTCAACTTTTTTACGGCAAGGTCAAATTTGGGTTCCCATATATCTATATGGGGAAAATGTTGAAAAATCATTTTCTCAAAATTTATTAAAGACTAATGATTAAAACTTACAATGTATGATTATAAAGAAGTAAAACAATTCAGTTTTACATTCAAAGTTTTGTCCCCTTGGGGTTATCTGCTGTTGCCCGTGGCTATATATATGTCTTAAATTGTGTAAACTTTCAACCTCTTCTTCTCTGAAACTGTGTGGCCAATTTTCACCAGATTTTACTTAGGGCCTTCTGTCAAAGGTGTATTTACAATTTGTTCAGTGGTTTTGCTTTATTGAACAAGCTGGCCACTATGCCCATTTATGGTAAAAACGCTTGAAAATCTTCTCCTGAACCAAGAAAGCTATGGGGCTGAATCTTGGTACATAACATCAGAGACTAGAGGTCTACCAAGTTTGTTCAAATGATCCTAGGATGACCTTTATTGAAATCTTGTTCAATAAAGCAGAACCATTGAAATAAAACCAAAATAATATATATAATATTGTAACTATAAAGGCTGGTCACTCCATTGACTAGTCTCACCTTTACAGTCATGATATTTTTTTTTGTTTCATTTTAGAGTGACCAGCCTTTATAGTTATGATTTTATTTTGGTTTTATTTTAGTAGCTTATCAAACAGATTTAAAAGAATAAATCTTTAGACACTGAAGACTAGGGGCCAGTCTAGGGGCCAGATCAGCCTGTGCTTCCATGCAGACTTTTTAGGGGCTTCACTGTTCACCATGAATGTATCATTGGAGAGCAAAGGTTCTCAAGCAAATTTGCAAATCTGTATTTTATTGTCCATTTGCTTAATGCTATGCATGCTGTGTAAAAATTTCAGCAGATGGCAATAAGAAATAATTTTCTTACTTTTACCAGAAAATAGGATTCAACATTTCATGCAAATTGTGTCCTCAAGAGACAATTTGCATGAAATGTCAAAGCCAATTGTCTGAGAAAAACAAAAAAAGTATTGTCAGGTTGTATTAACCAATACATTGGTGAGTTCTCAGTTGATAGAACCTGTATTATGTGTTCAAATCAGGCAAACTTTAAAAGTTCAGAGAAAACTTCAAAGGAATAATTAGGGCTCATAAAATCCTTTGATAGTGAACAGATAACTAGGTTACTCACAAGTGCATACTCCAGGTAATCATTGATGCAGTCAGAGGGAGAGTGCAGTATGTAATTTTATTTTTTATTTTTGCTCCAATGCATGCCTTGTGGGTGTGGGTACTCACAGGATTTGCCTAGACAACATCATGAAAACACGCCTATGTAGTTTTGACCCCCTTAAACCCCACTTTTATACAGTAAAACTGGGGTTTACAGGGGTATATATTAATGTTCTTATTTCTGCTCAAAAACAGATTGTGGTTACTCATTAGAACTGCCTCACTGAAGCAGTTCTAACAAGTACCCACAATTTATGTTTTGAGCAGACATAGGAAAACTACCAGAATTTTTCATCTGAAAGTTTTCATTTTTGGTGGTAAAATTCTCAATATATTTGAATAGGCATGTTTTTGTAATGGAGGCTATTCCAGTGAGTGCCTACAAGATATGTTTATGCAAGTTACAAAAACTATCCTTAACTATCATATCAGTTATCACCTTGTCTGCAGCCATGAGGGCAAGTCAGTAAGTAACCAGCCTACCTTCCATTTGAGGTGAACCTCTTCTTTTTCTATGTAATTACCCTCTAGCATGATATATTTCATGCAATTCAGTGCCATCATCCCAGAAGTGAAGATCTTGGGGCCCTTCGTGTTATTCCACTCGTCAGCTTCTTCCTTGACTTCTTCATTAGACAGAAAATGGCGCCCACTGATATCTTTCATCACGAAAACATACCTATATAATTTTGACCCCCTTAAACCCCACTTTTATACATGTATAGTAAAACTGGGGTTTACATGGGAATACATTATTTTTCTTATTTCTGGTCAAAAACATAGATTGTGGGTACTCTTTAGAACCACCTCAGTTCTAATGAGTACCCACAATCTATGTTTTGAGCAGAAATATGAAAACTACCAGAGTTTTTATCTGAAAACTTTCAGTTTTTGATGGTGAAATTTTTAATATATTTGAATAGGCATGTTTTCATAATGTTTGGGTTGATTGAGCCAGAGTATACAAATGCCAAAATTTCCTTAAGGTAGATGTCCACGTGATTATCATTGACGAGCGTAATCAAACCATGCATTAGGCAAAATCCAGGTACCTGTTATTTATAGCCGAGCTGTTCTTGATGTCAGAGTGCTGTTGTTAGAGGGTTAGCTGTAACACCTGGGCTTTAACATTTGGAACATTCGCAAATTGGTGATATTTTTCTTATTTTTCCAGAAAACATGATTTGATATTTCATGCAAATTGTCTCCACTGGAGACAATTTGCATGAAATATCAAATCATGTTTTCTGGAAAAATAAGAAAAGTATTTCAAAACGTTGATTGCTGAAAATTTTATCCAGACTGCTAAGCCTTAAGGGTTAAATGAAACAGTCTTAAGTCCCCATTCAGGAAACAGACTTAAGTCCCCATTCAGGACCATATCCTCAGCCTGCATTCAGAGGCAATCAACCCACCAGTGCTGTCAGTGCTTTGATTTCATCCTAGTCCTGCTGAGCCCGGATATACCATGTCTTTACAAACAGTGTAGATCCAGATCATTTGGTTTCTGGAGAAGCCAACTGATCTGGATCTGCACTGTTTGCCATTAAGTATCAACAAACTGGATCAAGTTATCTGATTGGCTGAAAATTGGAAGTAGGCATGGCATCTTTATTCAGTAGGACAAGGGTTAGTCTATAAGTGAATAGGTGGAATGTTGTATTATTTCATACAACTTTCACTCTGTAGCATCCACTGGACTCTTGCACAATCTTGCTAAAGAAGAACTTTTAATGGGTTTAGCATGCTATTTTTCACAGACTGCGATTCAGTTGGTTGAGTAAGTTTGCATAATACTCACCAACTGTTATTTGAACTCTCATTTGGTGAAAAATCCATCAAAATTACAATTGTTTATTCCTTCGTCAGCTGAAGATTGTGTCTTGATTTTCTTGGGCCTTAGGGAACCAAGCCCTATTCACTGACAACTTCCAGCTTTGTTTTCGGGCTCGTAATAATGGCCCCTGAGATCACATTTACGGTTACAAGACACAAAAGAAAATTATCTCCAGTTGACCTGAACTGCTTCAGCAGTCCACTGCTTACAGATACTCTGGTTACTTCTATTTGCTCATTGCTGAGAGATTGAGAGACCCAACAGCATTTTATAGGGCAGAAGACCATATACATCAATTAGTTTGCTGTTTATTTCCTTGCCTGCTTTCTCTTTTAAAAACATGTTAATAACTTACAGCTTTAAATGAAAAGCAAGTCTTTTTATCACAGGTCTTCCATAACATCCTATATCTTATCATAAATAAACCCACATTGACAGAATATTTTTAAGACATGCCTAAATCTTGCATTACAATTATATGTGGCCGGCCTCAGTTGCCAGGCTCAGTTGGATGCGCGTCCAACTGGTGATCAGGAGGTCGCGGGTTCAACCCATGCCAGGTCGGCAACATTCTTTTGTGGAGATTTGATCATGAAATATTTTCTGTGGTAATTCTCTCCCTTTCGCTGATTCAAGAAGGGCAGTTGTCAGTTTCTGGTGAAAGATTGTGCACATTACTGGTTAGAGGACTAAGCCTGCCCAGTAAAAGTTTGGTTAGGTAAACTGACCCCGCTTGACATGACCCCATTGGATTGACTAGGCCATAAAACCTCAACACAAACAAACAATTATATGTGTGAAAATTGTGGCCTTGTCGGTCAATTAGAAATCTGTTTGGTGGGTTTCTTATTGACCATCCCTCATATATGGGTGATAATTCAATGCACCACTGGATATAAAACAATGGCAAAATCAATTTTGTCAATAGGAGGCTTTTATCACTGGCCTGTTTATTGGAAATTGGAAAGTTTTTTCTCACGGCATTTGAAATTAAACAATTATATCATGCATCTTCTTTTTTTTTTTTATTGATCCAAAGAAGCTGTGCTGCCAAGTTGTTGACAAAACAAATTTTGTCATAGCTGCAGATAATGCATTTTTTAACCAAAAAGTGTTAATATTTTTCTAATTGCTCCCTGAAAACATATGTTATGGGTACTCTTTAGAAGTGCCTCACTGAGGCACTTCTAATGTGTACCCAGAACATATGTTTTCATGGAGAAGTAAGAAAAATATTTAGCAGTTCCTTAGACCCCCTCTTATTGGGAGCTATGGTTTGTTAATTGATGTGACAGTGCAAGTTTCTTGTCATGGAACCAGGTTAGGATGCTGTTGTGTATTGGTTATTTTGTTAAACTGGTTTTAACACTTACGGCGCCATGGAATAATTCAGCAGAAGACAGATTGATGATATTTTTTTTTTTCTTTTCCTAGAAAATAGGATCTGACATTTCATGCAAACTGACTCCTTAGGAGACAGCTTGCATAAAGTGTCAAATCCAATTTTCTAGGAAAAATAAGAAAAATATTTCAAAATGTCGTCTGCTGAAATTTTTACCCAGCATGCAAAGTTTTAGCTGTTGTCTGAAACTGAAGAGTGCATTAATCCTTAAAGTGATAATCACCTCTGCAGCAGACAGTTGTTTTTTTCTGTTTTTTTCTTTTTTATATTTTTTGAGAGAAAATAAAACCTGATATCTCTGCTGCGCTGCAAGAAATAAGTTAGACAATATTTTTATTTGATTTAGTGCAGTTTGTGTCACAACTTAGCTTGATTACCACTTCCGATGGCAATGTTACTGTCTGTGATGGGGTCAAATTACCAATCAGCAAGATTTTCAGTTTGCTGTCCCATAATGTTTTGACTCCCAAAGCCCCCATCATCATCAGGATCTACGTAGTTTAACCCTTGTCATGCTGAATAAATTAAGATGCCACACCCACTTCTAATTTCCAGCCAATCAGATTACTTGATCCAGGTTTTTGATAGAAATTCACGTATTTAATGACAAACAGTGCAGATCCAGATCAGAAGCCAACTGATCTGGATCTGCAGTGTTTGCAAATACAGGGCATGTCGTGTTCAGCAAGAGAAGGGTTAATCTGGCTTGAAAGAGTGGATCACAAGGTCCCAGTTTCAATTTGCTTGTGTTAGAATTCAGCTCAAGACTGTACAGAGCTTCATTATACAAAGCCTTTCATTCTTTCATGGCCTTGATATGACAACCCGTTTGGTCTGAATTAATCCTTGTCCTGCTGAATAAATTAAGATGCCACTCCCATTTCTAATTTTCAGCCAATCAGATTACTTGATCCAGATTGTTCTATAAATTCACATAATGGCAAACAGTGCAGATCCAGATCAGTTGGCTTCTTCAGAAGCCAACTGATCTGAATCTACACTGTTTGCAAAGGCAGGGTATATCCAGGCTCAGCAGGACAAGGGTTAACTCCCCCAGACTGTATATAGGAAGGGTCCAAATTCAGTTTAAGGTATGTCAGGCTACATGTATGTCATTTAGATATTCCTAGAGAAAAATGGTTGAACTATTTACGACCGGTGGAGACTGATCAGAAACCATGTTCTGTGGCATCTGATCTTGGTCTGCACTCAGCCGTTTACAAAAACCCTTTTAGGGTCTCCAGACAACAGTGGGTTCACCCATTTTAGACTGAATAAACTCCACCACACTGTATATTGGTAGAGTCCAATTTCAAGTTTAAGTATGTCAGGCTAATTGTGATTTAGATATTCCTAGAGAAAAATGGCTAAAGTATTTGCAAACAGTACAGACACTGCTTTAAGATGCTGCATTCTGTGACATCTGATCTGGGAATGCACTTTTTGCCAGTTACCCTTTGAGGGGTTTCTAGACTAAAATTAGTTAAATAGTATTGAAAGAAACGTAAAACACTAAATCATCATCATCAAGTCTGGTTCAAGTAGGTCACATACGGTAAATGTCCTAAAGTTTCGAACAATTTATTCTATACTGTTTTGGCCTAAATGCTTTTTACGCACTTCTTCCTTTAAATACTTAGTGAAATTGCAAACAGTCCTTTCGTTTGACAAACTTTGCATAGAGATGGAATCTTGTAATTTTATGTGTGGAATCAGGCTAGAAAATAACTGGACCTGTTTTTTTTGGGTTTTTTTCGTCTGACTTACAGTTACAGAGTCATGTCTCTTCTTTGACAGACAAAATGGAATCTAGTCAGCAAGATGCATGGAAATGTGTTTGAGCTAGATCCATGAAATTTGGTATGCAGATTGGGAATGATGAGTTGATTACCTGATTTACTTTTGAAAACAATCCATATTTTTAGGGAGTTATGCCTATTGTAATATAATGATAATGAAATCTTGTCAGCAAGATATCTTGAAAACTATTCGAGCTTTTGTAAGGCCTTAAAATTTGGTGTGCTTATATGATATACAGTGGCATAGCCAGAACGAAATTATTTTTATGCAAACCAAATAAAACTCTTGAAAATTTACACCTTGAAATATTTCTGAATTAGGGGCTACTTTTTAAGGAAAAAATTTGCTCCCAGATGGAGCAAATTCTTTCCTTTAAGAGCACCCCTATGGTAAAGAAGCAAAATATTTGTTAAGGTCACTGAATGTTTCTGACCCATATTACGCACATGTGTATGTGTATAATGAGTACTACACCTATGGTATGATGAGAAGATTACCTGACAGGCCCAACATGACCCTATAGGTGTTAACTGGCCCTTAAAACCAAATCAAATAAATGAAGAATCTAAAAGAAATGACAAAAGTACAAAAACAGTTCACAAGTGGATTACACAAAAGAGTGGGTGGGGTAATTAAATATATAAAATCTGCTGTATGAATAATAGTAAGTTTGATATGATATTTTAGAAGGCTCTTTATAAAGATTCTTTCTATTTGCTTTTGCGTGTTAACCCTTGTCCTGCTGAATTAATTAAGATGCCACGCCCACTTTTGATTTTCAGCCAATCAGATTACTTGATTTTGGATTTTGATACAAATTCACTTACTTAATGACAAACTGTGCAACTCTTCAGAAGCCAACTGATCTGGATCTACACTGTTTGCAAATGCAGGGTATATCTGGGTTTAGCAGGACAAGGATTAATCCTGTAAATGTTTACCAGAATAACACTGGTATTAAGTAAAAAAGCTTTTATTTAAACTTCTCTCATCATTCTGTGCAAGCGGTAAAGTTCTCATGGGAGATTTCTATCAAAGAATGTGTATATAGAATTAATCCATGGTTTAGCATAGAGTAGCTTCAGATAAGAGAGGTATCAGGGCCCAGTTGTTCAAAACTAATGATGTTAGTTAACATATTATTAAAACGTTGATCATTAAATATGGCATATATGCTAATATTTTTGCTGAAAAAATGTGAGTAGCTTTTGCATTTGCAAAAGCTACTCACATTTTTTCAGCAAAAATACCTGTGATTTAGATATTGTACTTACTAGAACATTTAACATTTTGACCACTAACAAGCTTGTTAAGCTAACGATGCTTTGAACAACTGGGCCCAGGTAAATACTTTTCTTATTTCTCCACAAAAAAAGCGTGTTGTGGTACTCATTAGAAGTGCCTTGATGAGAATCTTCTAAGAATATGCTTCCATGGAGAAGAAAGAAAAATTTTCAGTACATGCCTTTCTTGGAGCGATGACATGCTAAACCATCATAACCTAAGTCCATGATGCATCCATAAGCATACAGTATAAAATTATTTTGTTTATCCCTGGAGGTGTCCTGGTGGCCATCTCATTATTGCGCCCCTCTTCGGATCATGAGGAGGTGAGTTCAGCTCATGACTGTATGGTGTTACATTATACATAGCCTTTTATTATCACCGTTCCATCATCTGATATGACTTAAATAATGCTGAAGGATATGTAAAACAACAAATCATCATCATGGTTTATCCCTGATTTCTGGTATTCTCTTACTTATCCTTGCATTTGTTCCAACCCTTGCCATGCTGAATAAATTAAGATGCCATGCCCACTTCTAATTTTCAGCCAATCAGATTACTTGATCTAGATTGTTGATATAAATTCACATACTTAATGGCAAATAGTGCAGATCCAGATCAGTTGGCTTCTTCAGAAACCAGCTGATCTCATCTACACTGTTTGCAAAAGCAGGACATACTCGGGTTCAGCAGGATTGGGGTTATTAACAGGGAAGATTTATTCAGTATTAAATTTCATTGGAAATTTGTACATTTTAGGTATAACATTGTATATCTTAAGGGGGTTTGTTACGCTTGGTAGATTATCCACCATTTTTAACAAGGGAGACAACTTTAATAACTTCCTGTTTGATTTTCTTTACTCTATGCCCCTTCAGAAAAGGGATGTACTTTAACAGGAAAAAAATTTGCTCCCATTAGGGAGAAAATACTGTTCTTTTAAAGTAGACTCCTTTCAGAAGGGACAAAAAGAATGTTGACAGAGTTGCCTTCCATGAAAATGTATCTGTTCCCCTATTAAATATTATGTTTTCGATCATTGAAGTCTGACGATGGTTTACCATAATTTTAACCTTTATACCACTCTCTCTGGGCAAATTCATCAGATGACAAATTGATAATATTTTTCATATTTTTTTCCAGAAAATAATATTTGACATTTCATGCAAATTGTCTCCTGAGGAGACAGTTTGCATGAACTCACATATCTTATTTTAAATAACAAGATTTAACATTTCATGCAAATTGTATCCCAAGAAGATAATTTGCATGAAATGTCCTATTTTATTTTGTGGGAAAAAATAAGAAAAATATTTCAAAATTTTACCTGCTGAAATTTTACCCAGCATGCTTAGAGATAATAGTTGTTGCATAATTGTTTGACTCAAAATGTTATACAAGTATTGTATTATTTCCCTTGGTGAGGAAGTTCTCATCTTCTTCTCATCTCTATATGTTTATTCATATTAAACATTTAGTCAAAAAAAAAACCACACACACAAGATCGGTGTAACAGACCATCCATCCATTCTTCCCATTTCATCCATCCATCCATCCATCTATTCATTCATCTGTCCACCTTTCAACTGTATTAATGTCACAGAAACAAAACAAATGTAACATGAAAACTTGACTTTTGCAGACCAGAGAAGCTTTCGTTGCCGATGATAAACTTTTAAACTACAGATGTTGCTCAGCTCACAAACAGCAGGTTTGACTGATGTGCACACGTGTTCCCTTCTCTGACAATGCTCTTACTACCATGCTTGCCTCTGGTCATTAACATACAATAGTTACCTGAAACAAAGGGACTGTACTTGTCCCAAAATTGAATTTGAACAAGTACATTTAAATACCTATTTATATGTTTTAAAACTGCAGGATGAGTGACAGGCAAACAGTGTAGACCCTGATTAGATGCCACATTTTGTGGCATCTGATCTGGGTCAGTATTGTTTGTTCAGGCCTTTTACTTTGATATCCAAAAATTTAAGGGTTAATATGACAATTGCCCAGAATAGTCAAATACCTTGATATCCAAATACTTAGGGTTAATATGACAATTGCCCAAATTAGT
This sequence comes from Anodontia alba, assembly GCA_964016985.1. NCBI lineage: Eukaryota > Metazoa > Mollusca > Bivalvia > Lucinida > Lucinidae > Anodontia > Anodontia alba. The sequence continues at coordinate 37,543,527 of OZ024829.1, forward strand.
CAGATACCTTGACATCCAAATACTAAGAGTAAATATAGCAATTGCTCAAACTAATTGGATACCTTGATATCCAAACACTAAGAGTAAATATGGCAATTGCCCAAAATAGTCAGATATCTTGATATCTAAATACTAAGAGGAAATATGGCAATTGCCCAAACTAATCAGATACCTTGATATCCAAATACTAAGAGTAAATATGACAAAATTGCCCAAAATAGTAAGATATCTTGCTATCCAAATACTGACCAAATATATGAGAGTAAATATGGCAATTGCCCAAAATAGTCAGATATGTTGATATCCAAATACTTAGAGTAAAATATGACAATTGCGCAAAATAGTAAGATACCTTGATATCCAAATACTAAGGGTCAATATGACGATTGCCCATAATAGTCAGATACCTTGATATCCAATACTAAGAGTAAAGATGACAATTGCACAAAATAGTAAGATATCTTGATATCAAAATACTAAGAGTAAATAAGACAGTTGACCAGAATAGTTAGATACCTTAATAGCCAAATACTTATGGCAAATATGACAATTGCCAAAAATAGTCAGAAACCTTGATATCCAAATACTTAGGGTAAATATGTAAATTACCCAAAGCTAGTCAGATACCTTGCTATTCAAATACTCAGGGTAAACATGGCAGTTTCCCATAACTAGTCAGATTCCTTGATATCCATATACTTGGGGGTTAATATGGCAATTTTGTCAATTACCCAAAATAGCCAGTTTCTTTGATATCTAAACACTTAAGATAAATTTGGCAGTTAACCCCAAATAGTTGGATACCTTGATATCTAAGAATTTAATAAGCTCATTTGTCTTACTGGTGAAGTACCTAAGCAATATTGACTGAACGATAAACAGTCTGATCTCCACTGTTTGCTGGTGCTTTTTAAATTTTTAATAGTAGTCCATGACCTTTATTTAGCATTAGAGTTTATCTAAAGTACTGCACACACAACCCTCAGGTACCATATTTGTCCTTATTAACACTCATATCCCTATAAGTGCACAGTCAAGCAATTCCGTAATCTATAGATTATACAGCCAGTGTACTCTTTGTCTACTTCTTAATAATGGCATATGTTGTGTGTGCTCATTTGAATTGCATCAACTCATTGATGCAATTCATATGAATAAACACAGCAAATGCTTTTATAAAGAAAATAAGAAAAAAAATGCATAAACATCATCAAATAATTCTTTTACTGACCTTTTTTTAGCTCACCTGAGCACGAAGTGCTCATGGTGAGCTATTGTGGTCAGTCAATGTCCGCTGTCCGTCGTGCGGCGTCCGTCGTGCGGCGTCAACAATTGCTTTAAAAGCCTACTCCTCCTACACCCCTGGGCCAATTGACTTGATACTTGGTAGGAAGCATCGGGGTGACTTGTACATCAAAAATAGCTAAAATCCTTCCGATCGGAAGTCCAAGATGGCCGCCATGGCCGCCATCTTGAAAATCTATTTTTCGCTTCTTCTCCTGAACCGAAAGGCCAATTGACTCCAAACTCGCTAGGAACCATCAGGGTGACTTATAGATCAAAAATAACTAAAATCGTGCCGATCGGAAATCCAAGATGTCTGCCATGGCCGCCATCTTGAAAATCTATTTTTCGCTTCTTCTCCTGAACCGAAAGGCCAATTGACTCCAAACTTGCTAGGAAGCATCAGGGTGACTTGTAGATCAAAAGTAGATAAAATCGTGCCAATTGGGGTGACTTGTACATCAAAAATAGCTAAAATCCTTCCGATTGGAAGTCCAAGATGGCCGCCATCTTGAAAATCTATTTTTCGCTTCTTCTCCTGAACCGAAAGGCCAATTGACTCCAAACTTGCTAGGAACCATCAGGGTGACTTATAGATCAAAAATAACTAAAATCGTGCCGATCAGAAATCCAAGATGGCCGCCATGGCCGCCATCTTGAAAATCTATTTTTTGCTTCTTCTCCTGAACCGAAAGGCCAATTGACTCGAAACTTGCTAGGAAGCATCAGGATGACTTGTAGATCAAAAATAGCTAATATAATGCCGATCAGAAATCCAAGATGGCCACCATGGCCGATATCTTGAAAATCTATTTTTCGCTTCTACTCCTAAACCCAAAAGCCAATTGACCGCCATCTTGAAAATCTATATTTAGCTTCTTCTCCTGCACCGAAAGGCCAGTTGACTCCAAACTTCGTAGGAGACATTGGGGTGACTTGTAGATCAAAAATAGCTAAAAAAAATCATGCCAATCGGATATCCAAGATGGCCGCCATGGCAGCCATCTTGAAAATCTATTTTTCGCTTCTTCTCCTGAACTGAAAAGCCAGTTGACTCGAAACTTGGTAGGAAGCAATGGGGTGACTCGTAGATCAAAAATAGCTAAAATCATGCCGATCGTAACTCCAAGCTGGCTGCCATTTAGAGTTTGTTCAAATGATCATGCTCAATTGACTGGCATGCCATATATCTTCTTCTTCAAAATAAAGAACTGCTTAAATGATGATCTTTTCATTAGTTGCGATGACAGGATTGGAAAAATGTTGCATAACATCTGCATATCTGCAATGGCTATGTCACTCAGGTGAGCGACCCATGGCCCGTGGGCCTCTTGTTTACGTGTATCCTTAGTACATATATACATATTTTACCTCAAGTTTTCCCAGTAGTACTGAAAAACCTAAGCACACAGTGTGGTAATTAGGTCAAATAAGGTAAGTCTCCATGCAGATGACAAGTTAATGATATATTTTTTTTTTTTCCTGAGAAGGGGCTGGGCATTTCGTCATTCGTTAATGCTCAAAGTGCCAGTGACAACAGCAGCAGAAGACTTTCTGAAAGACTATTTTTTTTTTTTTCTGGGCCCAGTTGTTCAAAGCATCATTAGCTTAACGAGCTTGTTATGGGTCATTTCGTTAACTGTTTTAGCGGATTCAATATACAACATTCTGATATTTTTTGCTGAAAAAATGTGAGTAGCTTTTGCACTACTCACATTTTTTCCGCAACAAATTTCAGCATACTTGCGTATCACTCTATGTAAATTTTAATGAATCGTTAACTAACGATGTCGTTAGCTTTGAACAACTGGGCCCAGATCACTTGAAGGTTGACATTAATGTGAATTGCATGCTAGGCAGACAATTGATATGAAATGTCAAGCCTTAATTTATATAAAAAATGAAAAAAAAAAAGAAAATAAACTTAAGAATTAATGTTGTCTTCTAAAGTTTTGTATAGTGCTTTAAGGGTTAAGTGGTGCTAATTCAGAGCAGATTTGAATGAAATGCTTAGCTTTGGCAACAGTATTCCATTCTTTGGGCTAATTCAGCAGACTTCAAATTGATTACCGTATTCTACCTATTAATTACTGCACTGTGGGCTTATGTTTTTAAAATTACTGGGAAAACTTGTGGTAAAGTATGTATCTACCTACTAAGGGTACATTTTAAAAAAGACCAGCTAATGACTTATTTGTTTTTGCCTATGCAATTTTTTTTTGATCTTCTCTATAAAAGCATATGTTGTTTGGTACTTATTTGAATTGTCTTGACTTTTCAAGGCAATTTAAATGATTACCAACAAAATATGCTTTTATAAAGAAGTAGATACTTGGCCTGTTATCTGAAGAGTACCAAATTGCTTGACTGTGTGCTTATAGGGTATGTGTGGTAATCGGATCAAAGACGGTATATTTTTCTATTTTTTTTCCCCAGAAAACAGGATCTGACATTTCATGCAAACTGTCCCTAAGGAGACAGTTTGCCTGAAATATCAAATCCTGTTTTCTGGGAAAAATAAGAAAAAATATGTTAAAATTTTGTCTACCGAAATTTTTACCCAGCATGCTAAGCAATTAACCCTTGACCTACAAAATAAATTAAGATGCCAAACCCATTTCTAATTTTCAGCCAATCCAGATTGTTGATATATATTCACATACTAAATGGCAAACAGTGCTGATCCAGATCAGTTCAGAGGCCAACTGATCTGGATCTGCACTGTTTGCAAAGGCAGGGCAGGACAAGGGTTAAGAAAAAAAAAATCAAGATGTCCTCTGTTTGTTTTCTTCTGTTTCTTGAGTTGCTACAGGCAGGCATGGTGATAAATGGCATTGTCAACGGGAATGACGCTCAAAATGTGACTGTGACACTCTATTAATCTTTTCCATTCTCTGGGCTAATTCAGTAGACGACAAATTGGTGATATTTTGCTTATTTTTCCCAGAAAACAGGATTTGACATTTCATGCAAATTGTCTCCTTATGAGACAGTTTGTATGAAATGTCACCTGTTTTGTGGGAAAAAAAGAAAAAAATATTTGTAAATGTCATCTGCTGAAAATTTTACCCAGAATGCAAAGCGTTAATGCACATATCGTGTGTGAACTTTATTTCTCATTATTAATCATTCTTTGTTTTCTGTTTTGATTAATGTAAGAGTTTTAATTAATAAAGTTCAGGTCTTGAATTCACAAGATATTCTTTTTGAATTTTGGTATTAAAATTTCAAATTTACAGTCAAACCTATGTTTAGCAAGCACCTATGGGAATCCCAAAAAGGAATGGCTGAAGATAGGTGCTTGCTTAATAAAGGTAAATTCCCACTTCTTTACCTTTATTACTAAATTATTAGGCTTTGAAATAGTGACCTTTTGAGAGAGATGACTGCTTAATACAGACAGATTAGACTGTGTCATGTTTACTGTAAATATACAGACCGGTTACCATACTTAAATTTGAACAAGTCCATTTGATTGCTATGAGATATGGCTAAAACATTGCCATGAAATGGCAAACAGTAAAGACTATGATCAAATTTCTCCTTCTATAGCAGTTTATTTTCTGTCTGTACTGTTTTGCTCACAAGATACTGTAACTCCAGATATTATAGGCCTTTTTTTCATAAAACAAGGTTGATATTTTTCTTATTTCTCGACAAAAACATATCTTGTGGGTCCTCATTAGAAGTACCTCTTCCTCGTGGAGTGCCAAACGTGTTTTTGTGGACAGATGTTGTGGTTACTCATTAGAAGCACCTCATTCAGGTGCTTCTTATGAGTACCACAACGTGTTTTTGTGAAGAGGTGCTTCTTATGAGTACCCACAACATGTTTTTGTGGAGAAATACGAACAATATTTACCTGATACCCCCTTATCTGTAGCTATGAGATAAATAAGATTTCCATGTTTCCTCCATCAACCGACTTAGTTTTGTGAATTCAAGACTGCTTCAGAACACTGAGTAGGCTAATTCCCCTAGACTATACTTTCTTTCTGATCTTTTTGAGGGTCAGGAGTGTGTGAAAGGGATCCATTGTTTCTTCTCTAGACTGCATTAAAACTGAAAAAATTTAACCTTTACCACTTTCTAGACTAATTCAGCAGACAACAGTTTGCTATTTTTCTTATTTTTCCCAGAAAACAGGATTTGAAATTCCATACAAATTGTCTAATTTGGAGACAATTGGCATGAAATGTCAAGTCTTATTTTATGGGAAAAATAAGAAAAAAATATTTCAAAATGTCATCTGCTGAAAATTTTACCCACCATATGCTAAGCATTAAATGTGTGAGAATTGTAATTGAAAAGCTACATGTTAATCTGTATAATTTGATTAAAATATTCCCTTGGAAATTTTCGGTGCAATAATATTCTAACAGATAGTTGACAGTCCCATGCCAACAGATAATTGTGACACCCATGCCATGATTTTGTAAGTATTATTAACAAACATAGAGTTTTAAGCAAACTAACTCTTGTAAAATTTTTATTGGGTGTAAATATACCGAATTACGGTTAGTAAAGTAAGGTAAAGTGAGGTTCTCTGGAAACATGGTGATGGGTTTCTTTATGTAAGTTTTAACTTGATCCAATGCATCACGAAAACACGCCTATATAATTTTGACCCCCTTAAACCCCACTTTTATATAGTAAAACTGGGGTTTACAGGGGTATACATTATTTTTCTTATTTCTGCTCAAAAACATAGATTGTGGGAACTCGTTAGAACCGCCTCACCGAGGCAGTTCTAAAGAGTACCCACAATCTATGTTTTGAGTAGAAATATGAAAAATATCAGAATTTTTATCTGAAAATTTTCATTTTTTTGGTGGTAAAATTTTCAATATATTTGAATAGGCGTGTTTTTGTAATGGAACCATAACATGAGAAAATGTGCCTTTAGATTTATGGGCCCTTCGAAGACAGCCAAGGGTCCCAGGTTGCTTCAGGTGGACAACAGAGGCTCTGATCAGACTGCATGGGTGTGCAGGCGGATTGAATTCCTCACTGGATACACACAGTCAATCATTTTTTTAACCTTATAATAGAAACTGCGGTTAAGACAACATTTTATTTTTCAGAAAGGTACATTTTCTCACATCACACAGCTTATCTATTATAGCGCTAATCATAACTACAGGAAAGGAAACTTTGAAAACATGTTTTATTTTTATATTTTTCAAGGAAAATAAGATGACATTTCATGTGAATCATCTGCTTGGCATCTGCCAAGCAGATGATTCACATGAAATGTCATGTCTTAACAATAAAATAATTAAAATATTTTCTCTGAAAAATAACAAAAATCAATTAACCTTTAAAACGCCAAGAAAACCTGCATCTGAAAATGTCGTCTGTTTATGTCGTCTGCTGAATATTCTTGCAAACTTTTCAAATCTATTTTTGCATACAGGCAAACAGTGTGGACCCAGATCAGACTGCTCCTAAAGGAGCAGTCTGATCTGGGTCCACACTGTTTGCAGAAATTACTTTTAAAGTAACCAGAAGAAGACAAAGCAGACGACAATAGTTGAGACTGGTGCTTTAAGGGTTAAGATGGTCGCCTGCTACACATTTGCTTAGCGCTGTAAGGGTTAAATAAGTTTTGAAAAAGTGTTTTTAATTTTCTCACCACTTTTCTTTGAAATGCACTGCTTTTCTCACAGATCTAGACAATAGACTCGTATTCATTTATTTATTTTTCTCATCAGTTTAGTTTTTGACTAGAGCCACGTTTTATTTCCATGTAGGTGCACATTGTCTAGCTATATAATAATGAATTAATAACCGTTAGACTTAGTAGTACTAACTCATGCTTCTAATTGAATATTAGCTGAATCATAAGAAAAGATGTTTTGGATTTATGCCAAATATGAATTCTGTAACTCTGTGTTTGTGTGGTGCATTTGTATTGTATAAAAGTAAATCCAAAAAACAACAAAATAAAATGCTCTTTAACATGGCATGCTGACAGCAAAGACCCAGAGGTCTGCACATTTGTGCACTCTACTACATGCAACTCACATAAATGACAACAGAAATAGACTGGTATCTTACAATTGTAATTGAATATCGTTGAAAATATTATTTATTTAGATTTTGAGTATTTAATGAAAGCTTCATGACATCGTCAAGTCTCATTAAATATTCAAAATGGCAGCGCTCATAAAAGCAGTTTTAACCCTTAAAGCGTCAAGCAAAATTTGTAGCAGATGACATTTATTTTTATTTATTTAATTTTTCAAAGTAAACAAATCTTGATATTTCATGTAAATTGTCTGCCATGCAGATGATTCACATGAAATATCAAGTCTTGTTGTCTTTGAAAAATGAAAAAAAATATTTCAAAATGTTGTCTGCTGCAGTTGTGATTGGCACTTTAAGGGTTAATATCTTCAAACCGTGATAACTTACTTATTTTCGTCTGATTTTGATCAAATTTGCATTAAAATGACCCCTCATCCAAGCGTTCGTGATGGATGAGGGGCATTATTGGAATGAGACCTGAGGCCTCGAGCATGTATGACATTAGCAATTAACCTGGCTAGGAACTACCTGGATGCTCTTTTAAAGATTTTAAACCTGGAGTATATATGGTAGTACCATGTGACTGAGCCATATATAACCAGGTATTCATTGTTCAGCACTTCATATTTTCAAAGTTATTTTGTTGCCTTACTAAAATAACTGAATAATGGGTGGGTACACACAAAATACATTCCGCTGTGGAAACACTCTTTCATCTCACCAAAGGGATTGGGCCATACATGCTCGAGGCCTCAGGTCTCATTCCAATAATGCCCCTCATCCATCACGAACGCTTGGATGAGGGGTCATTATTTTCATTTCGACCTTCGGCTCTCTCACATGTATGACATTAGCATCTTTAAAGTAAGGCAACAAACCAATCAACAAATAATGAAATACCAGCAGAATATAATGGTTTAATTGATGAAAAAGATTCAACTAACTTATGATCATACCAAATCAAAAAATATTCAATGAGGAACTTTCCTTGAATAGTAATGGAAAAGTATGTCAAAATACGAATTAAGTTCCAAACTAAGTGAAAAATATATAGAAGAGACTAATATGCAATTATGTGCTGAGTAATGGAAGCTGGAAAGCTAAAAAACACTTTCTATTATGTATTTTTATACACTTTCAAGTCAATATCAAGAAACTCCAAATTAAGTTGAGTTTCTTCTTCATCCTTCACAGTTGTTACATAATGATAATTATTTGTATATATTTTTTCCCAAACTAGTTACTTTAACTGGTATTTTGTCTGTTAAAATACAAACTATTCTTTCTCCAGAACATATCTAATAGTTTAACATGAGAAATTTTATGAAAAAGAGCTGAAATAAAATTACTTTTCAGTAGCTGATGTAAATCTCTGCTAAATAAAAGAACGTAAGGCTATACACTGTAAATATGATTTTTCTGCCTTGTAAGAAGAAGGCTATACACTGTAATATGATTTTTCTGCCTTATAAGAAGGCTATACACTGTAATATGATTTTTCTGTCTTATAAGAAGGCTATACACTGCAATATGATTTTTCTGCCTTATAAGAAGGCTACACACTGTAAAAAAAAAAAAACAACAACAAAAAAAAAAAAAAAAAAAAACAAACAAAACTACTGGTATTTCTGCCTAAAAAGAAGTGTTCATGATAAATAATAAATTTGTATCAAGTAGAACCCAATATTTGATGTGCACTGCAGATATTGCAAACTGACCTGCAGAATAAGAATTTGCATTATTTTGTTCTTTGAACAGCTAAGAAGATAGCATACATGTTTAAATTATTCCGGTAAAACTGTTGGTGTACGGTTTGGTAAGATCATAGATCATCTGAGTTTTACTAAGATCACATAATGACCTCTAAAAAGCACAGTTGCTGGTAAAAAACTGAAAGAAGTTATTTTTATAGTATTATTTATACACTGAATTTTCTAATTCGAATTTTCTAATTCAGATAATTTGATATCAAGCACTAAGTCTAAATGGTACTAAAAACGCTTCAGTTTACTATCAATATAGAAATGCTAATAAAGCTCAATAAATCTGGAGTATAAAATCTAACAACAAAATATTAATTCAAGGCTAACTGAGTAAATTGTATGTATGTAAAAAACTTGATGGCTGAAACAAAATTTTCTTCAATCTTGATTATTTAATGAGTACCCTGTTAATAAAGCCTTTGATCAGACACTCAACTGGTTATAGAAAACAATCATTCACTATGGCCTCTGAATGTTGGAGATTAAACGTTATATTTATGGTAAAATTTTATGATAACAAAGTTCTACTTTAAGGAAAAAAACAGTTGTACTGAGGCTGTAGATACAAATGAGGATGTAGACAGTAAATGTACTACTTTTAAACCATGTTTTATGGTCTGACCCAGTTAAGCACAAAAAAGTCACAGCTCTATAAAGAATCAGATGCTTGCTATTATTGGAAAGAAAAAAAAATTTTGAGGTCTCAAATGGGGGTAAAGACTTTTTATTCCATATAAAATTGCCTTTGTTTTTACCAACACCTTCAAAAAAGACAAACTTTTTGAATATCCACTCTAAGAATTCAACAATTATGGTATTTCCAAACTGAGATTGAAATTCAATATGCCATATCAACTTGCTTAAAAGTACACCATCTGTACTAAAGTGTGAATGTCAAGAAATTAAACTTATTCAGTAGCTATATTTACTAGATAAACTGAATTCGAATATATTGGAAAAAGTCATTACTTACCCCAAATGAAGAGTTTATTCCAAAACACTAGATATTTTTCCCATTTCAGATGGTATACTTACCAAACCAGTACTCTCATATTTTTCCTACGACTTCAATCAAACAAAGCAGACAGATGGTCTCTCATCGAAACCTATTTTCAACTGTTGCTTATATCATTTCAGTTATGCAGGACTAAATCATTCTATTGAAATTTAGAATATACTGACAAACAGTTAAATAAGAAATCAAGTTCTTCACTTAAATATTTTGGGAACATGAACACTTATTGATTCTTTAATATGGAGGTATCTTTTATTACTAAATATATATATGGTCATAACCAGCATTGACCATAAATGGCTTTTAATTCATGAATTTGATATGACACAAAGAAAAGGTACCAACAGTGCCTTACTTATCAATATACTCCAAAAATATATGGAACTAGCCATAATTTTCTATTGGATAAATAAAATTTGAACCAGCTATTCTTGAAACTCTATATAAGCACATGCTGTAAATTTTCATCAATCATTGGTTATTATATGATTCCTCCCTTTAATTAAATCTTACTCACATAACAGTCCATGAATCAAGACTTGTTCGGACAGTTTAAAAAACTGCAGAAACAGCTCTAAGTTTGGCCAAAGTTTTGAGATAGAAGAAGTCAGCATTTATCCAAATCCAGAGAACTAAGCCCCAACAACCCACAAGGTTGAGGGACTGAAGTAAAGTGAAGTGAAGAAAACTGTAACAGCTATAATCCTGGACTACAAGACATCAAAAATTGTAATAAAATACATATCAAGTTGCATTAAAGTCTATATATCACGACCATGTGACAGCATATATGCTATCATGCTAAATTACAGAATCAAACTTGACATGATAGTTCTTATAAACTGGCTGTTCATATTCAGCTGCTCTTGGAGCATTACCTTAGTATAAGAGTGTATTTTGCCTAATTTGACCACTCCATCAATGGAACACATAAAATTTTCAATCAGACAACAAAACATAAAATGGGGTTTAAATGACCCTCCAAAATTTCTATATGTGAAATGTAAATGAAGACTTTTAAATAAAGATCCCCCAATTAACTGAAAGCAAAATCCAATTAACATTTAAGGATGCAGAAGATTGTGTTTAAGCTATAGGATTATGTATAGCTATGAAGGAGTAAGTGAACAGCTCTGTAAATCATGGTCAAAGAGCCACTAAAACAGTCTATATTATTTTGAACATCTTTATTCTTTCTTCAGTGTCAAAAAATGTATTCTGTGCATATTGAATTTGCATGACTACAATATAAGCTCATATGGGATATAGTACATTCATCTCGTGTTATTTTTTGTTGGTATATAGATCTGGATATGCCAGAATATAGGCATGGATATGCTCTATCAGACCATATCTAATTTTTGTACAAAAAAGAAAAAATATTCCAAAATAAAGAAAAAGAAATTTTGATCACCAGCAACCTCCTGAATATGTGAAAAAATATAACCTGAATTTAAAAAAAAAAAATCTAAAGCAGGATTTCTTCATTTTTTAAAAATTCAGTTTAGCATTGGTCCTTTTTAGGCCATATAACTGTTTCTGGTCCTTTCTAGGCCATGTAACCATTGTCTTTCTAAGGTCATATGTTGAACTATAGCTCTGGTCCTTTTGAGGCCATATAGATCTTTTTAAGCTTATAAAGTTCTATGAACTAATGTTCTATACGAAAATTGCTTATGCAAATGTATATTTCAGCATAGTTAATCAGTAGCATTATGGAGTAAACATTATAAAACTGATTCAGTCTTTCATAGGAACCCTATGAATAAACTTTCAACAAGACCTTTAATTTATTGCTGCTTTTTCAGAAAAGTTTTGTTCGAACTCACCCAACTGAGCCTCCCTATAAATATCATTATTATACATGGAAGGAGGCTTTACTATAATATATCTTAAATTCATTTCATAATTTCTATATTTACTCTAAATAATGTAGTTTTACATAATGTTCTCTCCACTGAGAAGAGAACTTCCAAAACATGTTTTTTGTTTTTTATAAAACATGCATATATAATACTGTGTAACGTATGTAACATAATTTCTTATAAGCCCATTATCTTCCTCGAAGACAAAGCTTTTACAGAAAACATCTTCCTATGTGTTTTCTCCTGGGGTGGGGGGTGAGGTAAAGAAAAGAAAATCTGTGGTTTCATAGTCAACATGGAACATTGGAAAAAAGATTCAGCCATGTTTTATTGTGTAATACCCTTTATGTCATAAAGGTAAAATTGTACAGTAATTATCTCAGGGTCACTGTGTAACCAAGCCCAGTACTGTTCATAATACAATATAATTGACAGAAGAACAGTATCAACTGAAGAAGAAATAAAATGACTGCTTGCACTACGTGCTAAGCAAAATAAAACATTTTATTATCAACAAAAAATTTCACAATTTCCAAATTTTACTGTGTAAAGAGCATCCTTACCTGTCCCTTGCTAAGTTAAATATGAAGTGCTGAACAATGAATACCTGGTTATATATGGCTCAGTCACATGGTACTACCATATATACTCCAGGTTTAAAATCTTTAAAAGAGCATCCAGGTAGTTCCTAGCCAGGTTAATTGCTAATGTCATACATGTGAGAGAGCCGAAGGTCGAAATGAAAATAATGCACAGTTCATCAAGATCTTATATCACAGATACATTCATGCTTTTCCCCTTTAACACTTTATGCAATCTGGGTAAAAACTTCAGCAGACAACATTTTGAAATATTTTTCTTATTTTCCCTTGAAAATAGGATTTGACACTTCTTGCAGATTGTCTCAATTTGCATGAAGTGTAAAATCCGATTTTTTATGAAAAAGATATATATGTAATTCATTTGTCATCTGTTGAATGAACCCATAGCATGGAAAGTGTTGATATAAAGTATACATGCAAGCTATTGGGGACCAACATGAGTACATACCTTTTTATTGTGACAGAAAATCTTACACTTCTTTGCAGCTCAGAAGTGTTGCATTTTTTTTTTTTTTCGGTCAGTTTATTAACCTTTAGATTACTCTGGAAAAATTAGCAGAGGAAAAATAGATGATTTTTTTTTTTTTTCTTTTTCCTGGAAAATAGGGTTATGATTTCATGCAAATTTGAAAAATATAAGAAAAAAAATCAAAGTGATTTCTGCTCAACTTTTTACCAATCATGCCATGTATTTTGCTTTTGCCAAGCAGACCTCTTTTCTCATGCCTTGCTCATGCCATTTGGAATGTCTATAGCAGTTTTATTATACTCTAGTTGCCTTAACCCTTGTCATGCTGAATAAATTAAGATGAAAAATATAAGAAAAAAAATCAAAGTGATTTCTGCTCAACTTTTTACCAATCATGCCATGTATTTTGCTTTTGCCAAGCAGACCTCTTTTCTCATGCCTTGCTCATGCCATTTGGAATGTCTATAGCAGTTTTATTATACTCTAGTTGCCTTAACCCTTGTCATGCTGAATAAATTAAGATGCCATGCCCACTTCCAATTTTCTCAGCCAATCAGATTACATGATCCAGGTTGTTGATACAAATTCACATACTTTTTGGTCAGTTTATTAATCTTTAGATTACTCTGGAAAAATTAGCAGAGGAAAAATAGATGATTTTTTTTTCTTTTTCCTGGAAAATAGGGTTGTGATTTCATGCAAATTTGAAAAATATAAGAAAAAAAATCAAAGTGACTTCTGCTCAACTTTTTACCAATCATGCCATGTATTTTGCTTTTGCCAAGCAGACCTCTTTTCTCATGCCTTGCTCATGCCATTTGGGATGTCTATAGCAGTTTTATTATACTCTATTTGCCTTAACCCTTGTCATGCTGAATAAATTAAGATGCCATGCCCACTTCCAATTTTCAGCCAATCTGATTACTTGATCCAGGTTGTTGATACAAATTCACATACTTAATGGCAAACAGTGCAGTTCCAGATCAGTTGGCTTCTGAAGAAGCCAACTGATCTGGATCTACACTGTTTGTAAAGACATTGTATATCTGGGTTCAGCAGGACTAGGGTTAAATATTGAGACACCTTAACCTTTAAAAATGAGTGGCATGCAGTATAGATGCATTCTGCAGCTGATCTGGATCTACTTTGTATGTGCAGGCCTGTTTATCTGAATACTTAACCCTGACATGCTGAATAAATTAAATTGCTATCCCCACTTCTAATTTTCAGCCAATCAGATTTCTTGATCTGGATTGTTGCTATAAATTCACATACTTAATGGCAAACAGTGTAGATCCAGATCAGTTGACTTTTGAAGAAGCCAACTGATCTGGATCTACACTGTTGCAAAGGCAGCATATATCTGAGTTCAGCATGACAAAGGTTAAAATGAATACAGCACATATAGTTTGTTGAATATTAGGTAGGTTATAAATGCGTTTGTATCAACTTGTAGCATGCTATGAGTTCTGCAAACAGCAAATTTATGATGTTGTTCTTATTTTTCCTAGAAAATAGGATTTAATATTTCATGAATATTGTCTCCTTAGTATGAGACAATTTGCATGAAATGTCAAATCCTGTTTTCAGGAGAAAAATGTAAAAGTATTTCAAAATGTGATCTGCTGACATTTTAAATGAGTTACCTCAAACGAAAACGTGTCTTCAGGGATATGTGAAAAAAAAAAAAGACTTAAATTTACATAGGCTTATTATCCCGTTGTAGCAGACAACAGTCTGATTATTCTATTATTTTTCAGAGAAAATAAGGCTAGACATTTCATGTGAATCATGTGCTTTGCAAACTGATGAAAAAAAAAATCATCTGCTGCAGTTGTGACTTGTGCTTTAAGGGTTAATTTCTACTTTAAGTATTAATTTCTACATTGTCATCCCATAATACAGTGTGAAGGACAACTAAGGCACGTCTGATGTGCAATCAGATCTGCATTAAAAAACACGCCTATTCAAATACATTGAAAATTTTACAACCAAAAAGGGAAAATTTTCAGATAAAAAATTCTGATTTTTTTCATATTCCTGCTCAAAACATAGATTGTGGTTACTCGTTAGAACTGCCTTGGTGAGGTGGTTCTAATGAGTACCCACAATCTATGTTTTTTAGCAAAATAAGAAGAATAATGTATACCCATGTAAACCCCAGTTTTACTGTATAAAAGTGGGGTTTAAGGGAGTCAAAGTTATATAGGCATGTTTTCGTGACATGGGCTTCTGCTGTAAACATTTGCCCAGAAGACACATTTTTGCATGAAATGTCTAAAAAAAAAAAAGTTATTTTTCTTTATTACAGGTTTCATTAACCAGTCCTTTATTGATTTTATTGCACTGGAATGCTCTTTTAATTAATTAATTCAGTTTTATTAAAATAAAATTGCCAACCTCTACCACTCGCTGGGCTATTTCTGCAGACAACAAATTGATGATATTTTTCTTATTTTTCCCTGGAAAAGAGGATTTAAAATTTCATCCAAATTGTCTCTATAGGAGACAATTCGCATGTAATCTTAAAACCTGCTTACTGTGAAAAAATAAGAAAACATATTTCAAATTGTTGTCTGCAGCATGCTTAGTTTTACCCTTGTCCTGCTGAACCCAGATATGCCCTGCCTTTGCAAACAGTGAAGATCCAGATCAGTTGGCTTCTGAAGAAGCCAACTGATCTGGATCTGCACTGTTTGTCATTCTGTATTTGTAACTTTATCAACAACCTGGATCAAGTTATCTGACTGGCTGAAAATTAGAAGTGGGCATGGTATATTAATTTATTCAGCAGGACAAGGGTTAAAAGATCTGGTAGATATGAGAATTATTTTCTTATCTTATTCCCACAGCTTTATAACTGTCTGTTACTGTATTAACCCTTGTCCTGCTGAATAAATTAAGATGTCATGCCCATTTCTAATTTTCAGCCAATCAGATTACTTGATCAGGGTTGTTGATATAAGTTCACATATTTATTGGCAAACAGTGCAGATCCATCTCAGTTGGCTTTTTCAGAAGCCAACTGATCTGGATCTGCACTGTTTGAAAAAGTAGGATATATCCGGATTCAGCAGGACAAGGGTGAATATTGTGACAACAACGCTTAGCACTCCGGGTTCAGCAGACGACATTTTGAAATATTTTTCTTACTTTTCCCAGAAAAAAGAATTTGACATTTCATGCTTTGTATGAAATGTTGAATCCTGTCTTCTAGGAAAAATAAGAAAAATATCACCAGCTTGTCGTCTGCTCAATTAGCCCAGTGAGTGATAAAGTTTTAAGTCATACAGTCTTTGTTTTGTTCCTTGCGATCATTGAGCCCATTTAGGTATCTCAGAAAACCCCATCTATTCCATACAACAGCAAAACTTTCCGATGTAATGATTAAAAAGACTATTTCAGCATGGCAACTTTCAACATTTACTTGGTGTAATTATCAAAAATAGAGTAAACCTTGAAAGTTGCCATGGTAGCTAGCATTCACATAGTAATAGTCAAAATCTGTTTTGGATCATTATCAAAATAGTAAAAAGGATAGGGCAACAGAAATGTCTGAGTTTATGCATGGTAGCTGCACTTTACTATTTGAACTTGGATAAGGGTAGAGCATTCTCTGATTTTATGCATGGTAGCTGCACTTTACTATGTGAACTTGGATAAGGGAAGAGAATTCTCTGATTTTATGCATTGTAGCTACACTTTACTATGTGAAATTGGATAAGGGAAGAGAATTCTCTGATTTTATGCATGGTAGCTGCACTTTACTATGTGAACTTGGATAAGGGAAGAGAATTCCCTGATTTTATGCATGGTAGCTGCACTTTACTATGTGAACTTGGATAAGGGAAGAGAATTCTCTGATTTTATGCATGGTAGCTGCAGCTTACTATGTGAACTTGGATAAAGGAAGAGAATTCTCTGATTTTATGCATGGTAGCTGCACTTTACTATGTGAAATTGGATAGGGTAGCAGAATTCTCTGATTTTATGCAGGGTAGCTGCACTTTACTATGTGAAATTGGATAGGGTAACAGAATTCTCTGGTTTTATGCATGTAAGTTGCATTTTATTATGTGCAAATCCATTTGATAATAAGCAGAATTTGACACATTTTCTCAACTTTAACCTTTACCGCTCTCTGGGCTAATTCAGCAGACGACATATTGATGATTTTTTTTTCTTATTTTTCCCAGAAAACATTGGAGACAGTTTGCATGAAATTGCAAATCCTTGTTTCCTGAGAAAACTAAGAAAAAATATTTCAAAATCTGCTGAAAATTTTACCCAGAGTGCTAACTGTTAAATGTTTTCTTTTCACTGATATATTTATTCTTCATTTTATTTCAGAAACCTAACCGTAGTTGCAGTATACCTATTTTACACTCAGGGACAAATCATTTCCGTCATGGGGTCTTACAGTTAATGATCCATACTATAGACCCCATCAGTGAAGGTAAGCAATGCTATACTTGACCCTTTCATCCTTGAGTTTCTTAAGTCATTATGAAAACACTTCTTTTCAAATATATTAAAAATTTTACAACCAAAAAAGGAAAATTTTCAGACAAAAAATTCTGATATTTTTCATATTCTTGCATAAAACATAGATTGTGGGTACTCATTAGAACTGCATGGGTGGGGCAATTCTAACGAATACCCACAATCTATGTTTTTTAGCAAAATAAGAAAAATAATATATACCCCTGTAAACTCCATTTTTACTATATAAAAGTGGGTTTAAGGGGGCAGCTACCACTCTACCTGCGTAAAGCAGGTTTTGCATAAATTATCGGGAAAAAGTCACTAATAATTTTATGAATATACACTCTTATAACTATAAGTGTGATTTTGGTTAGTATGATGCAGTTGGTAGAGTGGAGCGCTCTGGATGAATGTTTATGATTGTTTAGACATGAGACACTCTCAGCCCCTTGGCGTTTTTAAAATACTTAGTGGAATGGCAAACAGTGTAGACCCTGATCAGACTGCTCCTTCAGGAGCAGTCTGATCTGGGTCTGCACTGTTTGCATATGTCATTTTATCAGAAACTTTGGTGTTCAAATTTTTAGGACATTTACCATAGTTTGCTTGTGAGCCTTGTATGTATCAGAAACTTTGGTGTTCGAATTTTTAGGACATTTTCCGTAGTTTGCTTTTGAGCCTTGTATGTTACATATTATATTATTTAAATTAGATTTTATAAGATGTTATTATGGCGTTGTTGACATTTTTATACAAATGACATGCTTCCAGCGTTCTTGTGGCCATATGCGTTTGCATGGATTGTCAGCATGTGGTAATCATTCAAACTAAAAGTTTAACTAGACTTACTGGTTTTCTTCTTGTCTTTATTTAACTTTAAAAAGATATGCAAAATAGAAAATTAACATGTCACTACACTGAAAATTTGCTTCATAACTGATAATTGCAAAATACATTTTCTTTCTTATCATATTTTTCTTTTATATTTATTCTTAAAAAGTATAAAATAAAAAAGATAACGAAACACTAGGATTCGAACCCACAATGTCAAGATTTGTAGTTTAGGAAAACAACCACTGAGCTACTGCAGATTTAATGTTATCACTTCTTATAATATTTATTAAATGTATTAAATCTATTAAAGGTGGCATTTACCTATTTATTAAAATGGACTTGGTTGAACAGTATAAACAATCAGTGACGTCACTGTCAACTTATCCTCTGAGGATAGTACACTGTTTCCATAGGTATCTGTTTTGGTCTGCTGGGCTGAAAGGGTTAACCCTTAACACCAGTCACAAATGCATCAGACAACATTTTTATACCCCTCCATACAATAGTGGTGGGGTATTATGGTTTCACGTTGGACATCAGTGTGTCTGTCCGTCAATCAATCGTACGTACGTCCGTCCCTTTTTCGTTTCCGGATGATAACGAGTAAACATCAATGGATTTTCACCGAACTTGGTATGTGCATTGATATTGTGGAGATCTGGTTTGAGATTGCTAATGGGCAAATTTCGTCAAATTTTTACGGAGTTATCTGCCCAAGACACACCCATATTTTTGTTTCCGGACAATAACTTGAGTAAATAACAAGGGATTTTAACCAAACTTGCTGTATATATTGACATTAAGGAGATCTGGTTTGGGATTGCTAATGGGCAAATTTCGTCAGATTTTTACGGCGTTATCTGCCCAAGACACGCCCATATTTTCGTTTCCGGACGATAACTTGAGTAAATAACAAGGGATTTTAACCAAACTTGCTATATGCATTGACATTATAGAGATCTCTTTTGGAGTTGCTAATGGGCAAATTTCGTCAAATTTACGGAGTTATCTGCCTGAGACATTCCCATATTTTTTGTTTCCGGACAATAATTTGAGTAGCTAACAAGGCCTTTTAACAAAACTTGCTATATGCATTTATGTTATCAAGATCTGGTTTAGGATTGTTATCTGTCCATTGACATTATCAAGAGCTGGTTTAGAATTGTTATCTGTCCCTCTGTCATTTTCTTTCCAGACATTTTCGCAACGATAACTTTAATACATAAACAAATAATTGCTATGGTGGAGTATTATGCCTGTAGTTCTTTTATTATTTTATTTATTATTGTATTAAGAAAATGAGTCTTGATATTTCTGATATTTCAGGTGAATTATCTGTCAAGCAAACAATTCACATTACATGTCAAGACTAATTTCTATGAAAAAAATAAATAAATTAAAAATAACAATAAATCAATAACTAGATCGGACAGTCGATGGCACACCATCGCAAATCCCCACGCTTCTGGCAAAAATTGCCCTTGTACCACACAGCATAGTTTTAAGCAACCAGGCAAAATTCTACTTGTATGTTATTCTACTCATCATTCCCTTCAATTTGATATGCCACATGACCATGTTGTGAGACGGATGGATGGACAGACGGACGGAGGCGATAACAATATCCCCGACGCTTTTTCTAAAAAGTGTGGGGATAAAAATAAAAAAATGGAAGGGTGTCTGCTGCAAATTTTGCTTGGCACTTTAAGGATTACCCCTGTTATCCTGTGAGACAGAATATCAAGCAAAAAGTATATGTTCATAAGTACTAAAGTAATATGATCACAGTAAGTGGATGTCCCCAGATCACAGGTCACATGAGATGATTGTGTTGAGTGTGATCTGGAGGCATCCATGTGACATGATACAGAGCATCTTATTATATTACTGTTGTAATAATGTGTTAACCCTTAAAGCGCCAAGAAAAACTGCATCTGAAAATGTCGTCTGTTTATGTCGTCTGCTGAATATTTTTGCAAACTTTTCAAACCTATTTTTGCATACAGGCAAACAGTGTGGACCCAGATCAGACTGCTCCTAAAGGAGCAGTCTGGTCTGGGTCCACACTGTTTGCAAAAATGACTTTTGATATGAAAAGCAGATATGACAAAGCAGATGACAATTGTTGTGATTGGTGCTTTAAGGGTGAATAAAATACATTTAACCTTTGTCGTGCTGAATAAATTAAGGTGCCACACCCACATCTAATTGTCAGCCAACTATATTTCTTGATCAGGATTGTTATTATAAATTCACATACTAAATGGCAAACAGTGCAGATCCAGATCAGTTGGTTTCTTCAGGCGGGTGAAAATTAACCTGTAAAGTAAGGTCATTCAGGAACAGATGATATTCTAACATCCTGTCTTTTTTTTTTTTTTGAGAAAATGAGGCTTGACATCTGACACATATTCTCTGCTGTACAGACAATTTGCATGAAATGTCAAGCCTTATTTTTGTAACAAATATATTCAATGTATAAAAATGTCTGTTACAGTTTTGAATGGCACTTGAACTTTATGTTGTCAAAACTGAGCATTTTATTCATTTTAATTTGTGATTGTCAGAGGCGGATCTAGGAGGATATCTGAGGGGGTTTGATTTAATCATATTACCATACTTACTCTGTATATTTGGACAAACAGGCCTGAACAAACAGTGTAGACCCAGATCAGATGCCATAGAATGTGGTGTCTGATCAGGATCTACTGTTTGCCACTCACCAACAATTTTACACACATTCACAGGTAGTAAAATGGACTTGTTGAAGAAAAGTATAAGGAAATGTGTCCCAAATTTATCAAAATTATCCAAAATTTCCCATGAAAATGAAATTTTGAGTCAACGGGGAGTTCATCTGAATGCCTCCCCCTAAACTCCCTCCCCTGTGCCCCCTCTGAATCCACCCCTAATTGGGCCAAATGGAGCAGTTAAAGATACAGGAATGTTTCATATGTGTCCCTTCAACTTTGTGATGTTAGCATACACAAGCGTTGTTTAAAAGAGTGTTATGAAGATCTGAAAAATTTCAGATTCTCAACTGATCCAGCTTTTTGGATTAGACTGCAAGAAGTTTGGCTGTTTGAAAGCAGTATCATGATCCCTTATAGCACTGAGCAGATTTGCAGCATACAATATTCTAAAATTGATTTTGTTATTTTTTAGAGAAAATAATGCTTGTATTTCATGTGAATCATAAACATAGCAAGGTTATGATAAGCCTTATTTTTCTTGATTCACAAGGTTATGTTAAGCCTTATTTTCCTTTGAAAAAAAAAATCAAATTGTCATTTGCTGTAATTGTTATTAATGCTTTAACCATTACAACTCTCTGGGCAAATTCAGCAGGTGACAATTTGATGATCAAAATACACGGCTTGAAATACCAAACTGCAACATTGACAAATTACAAGTTCATTATAACATCAGTTTTGTTGGCACCAAACCTCTCCACAAGAGGTGATAGACATCAGAAATTATTCAAAAATATTGTATTTATACTTTAACAGTTACTACTATCTGGGCTAATTCATTAGACAACAAGTTGATTATAATAGACAGGATTTGACATTTCATGCAAATTGTCTCCTAAGGAGACAATTTGCATGAAATGTCAAACCCTGTTTGCTGGAGAAAAAAAAAAAAAAAAATAAGGGAACTATTTTAATATGCTGTCTGCTGAAAATTTTACTTTGAGTACTAAGCATTACGAAACAAACTTTTTGGATATATTTAAGAATCGCCTTAGCAATGCAATTCTTACAAATATCCAGAAATATTCTAAGCGGAATAAGAAAACAAAGAAAACAAAAATCCCTTTATTGTTTATCATTCTAATGCATGTTATGAGTCTGTAAGAGGGAAAACCCATTTTAATGGCAAATTCTTTGGAACAAATACTTTTGTTGTAGTGATAATTTTTTAACAAACCTGTATGAATATATAAATGAAACATACATAAGGGTTGATCACCAATAAGTATGTCTTTTTATTTTCAGACAAACCTCATGAAAAAGCAATGCGAATGCATGCCATGACGAGCATGAAAAACCTCTTGTCAGGTAACTCTGCTGATTCTCCTTCACCGGTACAAAATGGTGACGTACACATTGAGAATGCACGGCACAAAAGTGATAAAAAACAGATGAATGTGCATGCAATATCTAATGGACATATGCAAAGTGAACCATATACATATACTTTTCAAACAGACAATGTTCAAGGCTCATCATATCCCAATGCTCGCACAAGCAATAATACCGAGATTACAAGTTTAGATTCTCCTCAGAACAGTAAAGGTGGAACTGCGACTCCTGGTCAGGTTGAAGTGGAGAATGTACAGAATCAGTCAGAAAATAACAATACAGAGGTATGTACAGAATGATTAACCCATTTTAGACAGAATAAACTCCCCAGCACTATATTGGAATAGTTCAGTTTCAATTTTAGATATGTCAGGCTATGCAGTTTAGATATTCCTGGAGAAAAATGGCTTAACTATTTGCAAACAGTGAAGACCCTGAGCAGATGCTGCATTCAATGGCATCTGAGCTGGGTCTGCATTGTTTGCCAGTTACCCTTTCGGGGGTCTCAGACTAAAATGGGTTAACATGCATTTCTGGGTTATCTCCCTGGACCATATCAGTTATCTAGATAAGGGAAATAAGCAAATTTGCAAAAGGAGGCAATAAATCAGTTATATTGCCTCTCTTTGCAAACTTCTTTATTTCACATAGAAAGTGCCAGGGTTGGCTTACAGTTGGGCAAGGCCAGCTATCCTTGTAGCAGGTAAGGGTAGAGGGGGACTGTTTTTATTTCTTCTGCTTCTTCGCTTTCATTCCTGTTCCTCTTTCTTCCCTGTCCTTCTCTTTCATCTCCTCTACTATCTTTTCTAACTCTTTTCTCCCTGTCTCTGGGAGATGACACAAAATGACCCACAAGGGTTGATGTGTCATTAAACCCCAGCACAATCAATGACTTAAATATTGTTGAAAGGGACATAAAAACCAACCAAATTATTATCCAGTTTGATGTCTCAACAAGGTTTCAGTCATATTGCAACTATGTCTGGATGTGGCAGAGAGCTCAATGCTCACTTTTAGAGTGCTGTCTGTATGAAATATCATGTCCCAGATACATGACATTATATTCCACCCATTCACATCTTACCAATATCATGCTGACCTGTGTTGATTCCTAGCTCTACTTCCTTAATGCTGAGCACCAAGAGAAAGAGCAGGATGTACCATTTTTAAAGTCTTTTGGTATGACTGGTCTGAGGATCGAACCCAAAACCTCTTGATCACAAAGCCGGACAGTGGTATGTACAAAATGCACGGTGCATTAATAGGTTATCTCCCTTAACCAACCTAGATAAGGGAAATAAATAATTTTGTGAAGGGAGGCAATTATAGTGCCCCCACTTTGCAAATTTGTTTAGTTCACATACACCACAACCTTTTTATAACAATATTGCTGGGATCCAAAATAAAACGCCTGTTAGCGAAACAACCATGCTATAGCCAAACAAAAATGTAAAGGTTACGAAGGGCGTTCATTTAATTGTGTCACAAATGGACCACCATACTGCATGGCTGTAAGGAGCACGTGGAAACTGCGTTGATTTCACGGGGGAGTGATTTTCTATAATAGGATGAAATTTCGGTCTAATCCCTTCAGTTTTTCAAAAGTTATTGAAAGTTAGTTCAGTCATATACACTTAACCCTTACTATATGCAAAATGAAAAACAAAACAAGCTTTAAGGGGTCTGTGTCTTATCCATGACAATGCACCTGCTCACTAGTGTGTTCTTGTCCAAGACTTCTTGAAAGAGGAAAAGGTAGTTCAGCTCTCTCATCCACCTTATTCGCCAGACCTTAGTCCCTGAAACTTTTTCCTGTTTCTTTTACTTAAGAAAACCCTTTCTGGTCATTGTTATGAATCTCGAAGTGCACTTGGTAGTGCAAGTTACCAGGGTCTTCAGTGTATACCTAAAAAGGCCTACTTCTCTGCCTTTACAGAATGGATTTTGAGACATGAAAAGTGTGTTTCCGTCAAGGGAGAATACTTCGAAGGGTTGAAGTAAACGAAATGTAAATGGGATTTATAAAAAGCCCCCTGTAGAACCCAATGACAACATTAAATGAATGCCCCTCGTATAAATCTATATCTATAAAATTGTAAATTTTTGTTAGGGTACAACACTTTTGGGGTCCACCTTTAAACCATCTTATATACAAAACCATCTTATAATGAACCGTCTTATGAAAAAATTGATGTGTGGTTTTACAAACTTGTTTATTTTCCTTAGCTAGATGGCTTAAAGATGGTCCTTTTACACCCATCCTCCTTAGAACTTTACCACGAATAGCTTAAAAATATGCGGTTTAGAGCTATATGAGTGTATTACGTAACTCTACTAGTGTAAGGAGGAGAGATTACACTTTTCACAAAAGGAAACAATAAAAAAAATCTCCCTTTGTGAAATTACTCCCTTTCCTCAGTAGCTTAACTTATGTGATTACAGTATTGAACCAGTGCAAATTACTGACCTGTGTGCTAAGGTTTTTAGCTCGCCTGTACGAAGTACAAGGAGAGCTATTGTAGTCACCCCGGTCGTCCACGTTTGCGTTTGCGTTTGCATTTGCGTTTGCCTTCCCGTTCCCGTCACACTGTGTTAAAGTTTTTCAAATGCTTATATCTCAACAGTCACTCCTCACAGAGGCATCAAATTTGGAACTTAGGTACCTTGGAGGGTCTTCTGAGATTCCAAGAGAATAAACCCCTGGGTTCATGCCCCTGGGTGGGGCTAGGGGTCAGAATCTAGGACACCTTTGTAATACTGTGTTAAAGTTTTTCAAATTCTTATATCTTGACTTTTACTCCTCATAGAGCATTCATATTTAGAATTTGGGTACCTGGACGAGTCTTCTGAGATTCCAAAAGAACATACCCCTGGGTTCATACCTCAGGGTGGGCCTTGGGGTGGGGCTAGGGGTCAAAATCTAGGACACATTTGTAAAATCTTATATGCCTACAGGTTATAGACACAACTGGTTATACATCAGCTAACTATGTGACATCAGTTTAAGTGTAAGAGAGTGAAGGTCATGGTGACCTACATTTTACGGTCAAGGTCACCTAGATTTCATGGTCCAGTGATTTTGCCTTATATCTTGAATACTATTTGTTGGATAAATGTCACACCTGGGATATTACTTCCATGTGACCCAATGAATGACCACTTACTATATCTAGGTCATTGTGACCTATATTTCATGGTTCAGTGATTTTGCCTTATATCTTGAATACTTTTTGTTGGTTAAATGTCACACCTGGGATATTACTTCCGTGTGACCCAATGAATGACCACTTACTATATCTAGGTCATTGTGACCTATATTTCATGGTTCAGTGATTTTGCCTTATATCTTGAATACTATTTGTTGGATAAATGTCACACCAGGGATATTAGTTCCATGTGACCCAATGAATGACCACTTACTATATCTAGGTCATTGTGACCTATATTTCATGGTTCAGTGATTTTGCCTTATATCTTGAATACTATTTGTTGGATAAATGTCACACCTGGGATATTAGTTCCATGTGACTCAATGAATGACCACTTACTATATCTAGGTCATTGTGACCTATATTTCATGGTTCAGTGATTTTGCCTTATATCTTGAATACTATTTGTTGGATAAATGTCACACCTGGGATATTAGTTCCATGTGACCCAATGAATGACCACTTACTATATCTAGGTCATTGTGACCTATATTTCATGGTTCAGTGATTTTGCCTTATATCTTGAATACTATTTGTTGGATAAATGTCACACTTGGGATATTAGTTCCTTGTGACCCGATTATTGATGTCAAAATATATCTCTGTTGGTGTGACCTATATTTCATGGTTCAGTGATTTTGCCTTATATCTTGAATACTATTTGTTGGATAAATGTCACACCTGGGATATTACTTCCATGTGACCCAATGAATGACCACTTACTATATCTAGGTCATTGTGACCTATATTTCATGGTTCAGTGATTTTGCCTTATATCTTGAATACTATTTGTTGGATAAATGTCACACCTGGGATATTAGTTCCTTGTGACCCGATTATTGACGTCAAAATATATCTCTGTTGGTGTGACCTATATTTCATGGTTCAGTGATTTTGCCTTATATCTTGAATACTATTTGTTGGATAAATGTCACACCTGGGATATTAGTTCCTTGTGACCCGATTATTGACGTCAAAATATATCTCTGTTGGTGTGACCTATATTTCATGGTTCAGTGATTTTGCCTTATATCTTGAATACTATTTGTTGGATAAATGTCACACCTGGGATATTACTTCCATGTGACCCAATGAATGACCACTTACTATATCTAGGTCATTGTGACCTATATTTCATGGTTCAGTGATTATGCCTTATATCTTGAATACTATTTGTTGGATAAATGTCACACCTGGGATATTAGTTCCTTGTGACCCCATTATTGACGTCAAAATATATCTCTGTTGGTGTGACCTATATTTCATGGTTCAGTGATTTTGCCTTATATCTTGAATATTTGTTGGATAAATGTCACACCTGGGATATTAGTTCCATGTGACCCAATGAATGACCACTTACTATATCTAGGTCATTGTGACCTATATTTCATGCTTCAGTGATTTTGCCTTTTATTTTTATTACTATTCCATGGAGAATTGTCATACCTGGATTATTATATCTAAGTGACAAAATGATTTACATACAAATACATCTAGGTCAGTGTGACCTATATTATATGGCTTAATGATAAAAATGTTACAATATAAAATGTACCCAGCAGGCGAGCTCGCTGCCCTCCGACAGCTCTTGTTGAAAATTAGTGGGAGAACTTGTAGTATAATATCCACCTTATAAGGACACACTTTAAAGAAAGAGGACCTCATGAAGGGCATATTTCAATGATGCTTATGTGATATTTTTTTACTCTGGTTTTCTTTATAAAAGCATATGTTGTTGATACTTAAGTTGAGGCAATTCAAATGAGTACCCAGAACATATTATGCTTTTATAAAGAAGAAGATAAAAGAACACAGGTTGTAACCTGAACAGTGCTCCATATAATTATTTTTTTAATCAGTATGAGTGATCTTCTTTGGATTTTTTCTTTGTTCACCTGCTCTAGCACCATGAATCAAAGGTACACTGTACTTAACTTTCCATAACAGGTCTTATCAGTAACTTTAAAACCTGTATGTTGCGAGCTACTTTCACTTCTGAAAATGTTTACAGATCGGCAATGATCACAGATGTGATTCTGTATGTATTCATTGCATGCATCTTTGACTTCATCTATTACATTGTGCACTGAATAAAGACACTGAATCAAATGACGATGACTGGCTAAAATACCCATTATTTTATTTGATGCAGTTATTCAATCTCTTTCCTTATTCCTTGTTTTCTGGAGGCCATGTTTCTACCCCAGTATGGAATGGTTACTGTGATTCTTTGCCGTTAACACTTATCTAGACAATGTTGAGAACCAGTCACTCTTATGCGCAGAAATTATGTGCAGAGGTTTAGTGTGGAAATTAGTCACACTGTAACTTTCGGGGTAAACAAAGCTGGAATATGCATACAAAAATTGTTTTGCATACAAAGGACTTTGTTTACATTCTGATATGCTACAAATTGATTTTAACTGTTTTTTTTTTGTTTTTTTATTGAATATATTTGGGTATTTGTGGTAAATATGCTGCTTATCTAAGGCACTGAACCTTTTTGGAGAGACCTAGTTTATCTAAATAGGGACACAGCATTGCACACTTATGGGTTGGCGGAAAAGCCGCACGTTATTGATAAAAATGTGTCCGTATTGGGTACTGGCTAATTTTTGCAATGACATGTATTTGGTGCAAAAGGATCCATTTATGGTTGTATGGATGCTATCTGGAGCACTGCCTGAAGACTATGAATTACTTTGACTGTGCGCTTATATGAGTATCTGCCATAGTTAGGGCAAATACAATAAGTTATGTGTAATCTGTAAGTACCAGCTTTACTCTAAGTATTGGGACACCTTAACTCCTTACCATACTAGATCTAGTCCTAATGTTTGAACAGGTCTATTTTACTACCTGTTGATGTGTCTAGAATAGTGCTGAATGAGTGGCAAACAGTGTAGACCCTGATCAGCACTGCATTCTGTCTGTAACAATATTTAAGGTTATTACGGTAACATTATTTACGATACATTTTAGGACGAGTTTTTCAAAAATCCATCCTTTAAAATAGCGATGTCCAAGCTGGTGTCATCCCAGGTTTATCTTTTGGTTAACCTGTTTTCAAAGTTATATATTACCTTTATTCTTCAATGGATTGCTTTCATGTTTGGTAGGAATAAAGAGGAGGACCAGTAAGCATGTCATGTGCAAGAGGGATAACTCTCACTTTCTTTATTTATGTATTTATCTCCCCTGACGTCTGAGGTTTACCTTTTGGTAAACCTTTTTGAAAAACCTGTCCATAATGCCATTAGGCGTTTTTCTTGTTTATCAAGTAATGTTTGTGCACATTTAGTAGAGCAATATTTATGCACATTTAGCAGATATCTAGGAATAACCACAATCACAGAACTTAGCCAGATAATGACACCAAAATGAAGAGCATCCAATCCATGATACAAACCACAAACCAAAGAAAAGCAAAGCAAACAGCTGAAGTAAAGTTTCAGGTTCGATGTAAGTTTCTGGTTCAGTGTGATGCCTTTTGGACTAGATATTTCACCCACATCTTTTGCTAGTGTGTGATTTGTTACTGCATTAAACCCTTATCCTGCTGTTCACGACAACCCCTATGTTTGCAAACAGTGTAGATCCAGATCAGATGGCTTCTGAAGAAGCCATCAGATCAGGATCTACACTATCTGTCATTCAGTTTGTAAATTTGAACCAAAACATTATATGATGTAATCTGATTGGCTGATAGTCAGAAATGGGTGTGGCTAATTAAATTATTCAGCAGGATAAGGGTTAAATAAAATATGGATGCAGGTCATGGAAGAGACTAAACTTAGTTGTCCCGGTCACCATATTATAACAAACATTATGATAATCAGTTTTAGTAACCAGAAATGAGTAATCCATATGGTTTTACATAGCTCCTAATAGCCTCTTTTAGCCAAAGTTTCATGATATTTTTCTTATTTCTCCACAAGAACACACATTGTTGATACTAATGAGTAACCACAACATATGTTTTGGGAGAATTAAAGAAAAAATTTACCCACAGCCCCTCTTACCTAGAGCTATGTGTTTATTCATATTTTTATGTGTTAATCGTTTTCCAATAGTTCACATAAGACACAAAAGTCCACAAAGATATTTTGTGGGTACTCGTCACAAGTGTCGCAGATATGTTTTCATCGAGAAATAAGAAAAATAGTTACACTACAAACCTCTTTATAACACAGTTTGTTATAACACGGTTTTGGATTAAACACGGTTCAAAAATGAATAAAAAAAATGTACAGATTATATTGAAAAATGACCATAAATGGTCATTTTTCAATATAATCTGTACATTTTTGCTTGGATATAACACAGTTGTTTAACTAACACGGTTTATGCTATGGATCCCAACAATAGTGTTATAAAGAGGTTGTAGTGTATCTGGATCCTTGTCTTATCTGGATCTTTGCTTTCCGTATTATAGTTGCCTGATGAAGATGAACCATTGGACATGTCTTGGCCAAATACTTGGCGGAAACGAATCACATATGTTTTAGTGGCACCTCTTGTAATCCCTATGTGGCTCACATTGCCTGACACACGAAGACCTGTAAGTATTACTTAGTTAAAATGACTGGTGCATAACCATGCAAGAAATAATACTGCCTAAATTCAAATGGTATAACTTGTCATAAAGTGTTAATAAAATTTTCAATAAATATGCCTCCCAACTCCCAGTTAATCTTTAAAGGACTAAAATTGTTGCAGACACATCACAAAAACCTATAAAATTTTGACCCCCATAAACCCCACTTTTATATAGTAAAACTGGGGTTTACAGGGGTATACATTATTTTTCTTATATCTGCTCAAAAACATAGATTGTGGGTACTCGTTAGAACCGCCTCAATGAGGCAGTTCTAACGAGTACCCACAATCTATGTTTTAGAGCAGTAATATGAAAAATATCAGAATTTTATCTAAAAAACTTACAGTTTTTGGTTGTGAAATTTCCAGTATATTTGAATAGGCGTGTTTTCGTAATGAACATTCTATATATATATATTTCAGAAAAAATAGGACTTTGTATTTCATGAGAATCATCTTCTTGGCAGATGACTCATATGAAATGTCAAATGTCAAATCTGAAAAAAAATACAAAAAAAAAAAAAAAAATTGCAATATGCTGCAGTTGTGAATAGAATGAAATTTCAAACCCTATTTATTTTCTGAAAAAAAAAACAAAAAAACAAAACAAACTTTTTTCAGTTACCAAGCATTAATTTCACCAATTTCTAAAGCTTAGCAGTGAAGGTCTTAACATGAATGCACATGCTAGTCTTGACCTGCCTTATTGGTAAAAAAGCATATAATGTGCAATGCATAAAGGGGCCCTTGCGCAATTCTGATTATTGACATACGATATCTCAGTTATCTCGCATGCAATTGGTTTTGATTCAGTAGGGGGAGACAATTAAGCCAGTAAATGATCTATGATTGACTTGTCCTCTATCTGGCCAGGTACAGCTGTTGTGAAATACTGACGGACTTTATATTTGTGCATCTTACACAAATTACTCGTGACCCGATCAGCTACGCAGACTACTTAAAATAATAAAATTGCTAACATTGTGCGTAAAGAATGTCTGTCCTTGTAAGTATGCACTATAAATAAAATAGACCCTTATCGGACTGTGCAGACTTGTCTGGATCAGCAAATTTCACGTTTGCAATAAGGTACGCATTTTACTTCTCTGAACACTGTGGTATTAACAGGTAGACTCGTGAACCGTAAAATAGTTACTTACTTCTTGGGCAAGATACCATGGCCTAGACCAGCCTGCACATAAAAATGTTTCTAGGTCCTGTTAATGCTGTCAAGCAAACTGTAGGTTCTGATCAGAATAAGTGGATGTGAGAGCCTGCTGCCCTGTCATAGTTTTTCTTTTTTGTAATTGGTAAGGTGCATTTTTTTATTTAATGTTGAATGACCGCCTTCCGTTATGCAAGCGACTAGTTTGATGTTTTTGTGGATGGTTTCTGATCAAAGTGTGCGACAATGCTTCTGAAATTAGCTGCCGTTAGACAGCTGTCATGTGTCACGTCTGCACCAAAGTCTAATAGATATTGAAATGCATAGTAATATTGACACAATCTAGCCAACAATATTACCAAATGCCATTTTGCTTTGATTGAGGCAATGCTGAGGCCAAAAATGTGACAGCTAGTGAAAATGGCTGTAACACTTGAACTCTTAAAGCTATTTTGACAATGTTTTGCACATAGATTGATACCAATCGGAACCAGCCAATAGACTTGCCAAATGCCACTTTAATTAACCAAGGTGACACCAAGGCCAAAAATGTGAAAATATGGAAATCATCATAGTTCTTCAACCAAATGGGATACTCAGATAAAGTTTTGTTTACACATCAATATTGACAATATCTAATATAGTGAATTGCCAAATGCCGCCTTTCATGGACCAAGGTTTTATACTGCAAATTCACATTCTTTTTTTTCAGGATAAAAAGAAATGGTATATGATTACATTTTTTGGCAGTATTATTTGGATAGCAATATTTTCTTACATGATGGTCTGGTGGGCAAATCAGACAATAGAGACTATGGAAATTCCCAATGAGGTGATGGGACTCACAGTTCTTGCAGCAGGAACCAGTATTCCAGACTTGATAACTAGTGTTATAGTGGCAAAAAAGGGTTTTGGTGATATGGCTGTATCTAGTTCTGTTGGCAGTAACATATTTGATATTACTGTGGGGTAAGTAAATGTATTTGAAATATGTATGATATTACCCTCTCCCCGGATAAGAGGAGTCAACAGTAAATATTCTTCTTATTTCTCTATGTTGTGGTAACTCATTAGAAGTGCTTCACAAAGGAGCTTCTAATAAGTGCACACAACATATTTTTTGTGGAAAAATAAGAAAAGTATCAATACTTTTAGGTTGAAAAAAGAACTTAATTTTGAGCTATGATATCACTGTGAGAATTATAGTGTAAGATATTTGATATTACTGTAGGGTGAAACATACTTGATATTACTGTTTAATATGTTTGATATTACTATGAAGTCAAGTAAAATGTATTTTATATTACTACGGTATAGTATTACTTTGGGGGAGGTGAAATGTTTTTGATATTACTATTGAGTAGTGTAATATATTATTGTGGGGTAAGCGAAAACATTTTATATTTAATATTTAGTATAAAATTCCTCGTTTTTGAATATGTATATGAACATGGCATCTGTGCATGTTTCACAGTAGATGAGATGCTAGCATGTGATGTCATATTGCATGCCCATTATCCTTGTTCAGGGAAGAAAAACCATTTGACTCAAAACTTGGAAGGAAGTACTCTACAACCTCTTTATAACATGGTTCATTATAACACGGTTTTGGATATAACATAGTTCAAAGATGGATCACAAAAATGTATAGATTATATTGAAAAATGACCATAAATGGTCATTTTTCAATATAATCTATACATTTTTGTTTGGATATAACACGGTTGTTTAACTAACACGGTTTATGCTATGGCTTACAACAATAGTGTTATAAAGAGGTTGTGGTGTATCAGGATAATTTGCAGATCAAAAATAGCTAAAATTGTTCTGATCTGAAATCCAAGATGGCAGCATAGCTTCTTCTCTTGAATTGAAATGTCAATTGACTCAAAACTTGGAAGGAAGTATCGGGTTACTCATAGATCAAAAAGTAGCTAAGATTGTATTTTTTGTGTAAAAGAGTATCCAAGATGATTGCCACAGTTGCCCTCTTGAAAATCTATTTTGAACTTCTTCTCCTGAACAGAAAGGCCAACTGACTTAAACTTGATAGGAAGTCTCGGGGTGACTTGTAGTTAAAAAATTTCTAAATTCATTCCAGCTGGAAATCCAAGATAATCACCATAGCCACCATAGCCGCCATGTTGAAAATCTATTTTGAACTTCTCTTGAACCCAAAGGCCAATTGACTGGAAACTTGGTAAAAATTAAGCACAAGGGTGATTTGTAGATCAAAAGTAGGTGAAATCATTATGGTCGGAAATCCAAGATGAATACCTTGGCTGCCATCTTGAAAATCAATTTTGAAATTTTTCTCCTTAATCCAAAAGGCCAGTTATATAATTTACTTGAAACTTTATAGAAGTATTGGGGGCACTTGTAGATCAAAAATAGCTAAAATTGTTCCCATCAGAATTCCAAGATGATTGCCATGGCAGCCATGTTGAATCTATTTTAATTTTCTTCTTCTTACCTGAAAAGTCAATCCTTAACCAAAAGTCCAATTGACTTGATACTTCATTGGAAGTATCAAGGTGACTTGTAGATGAAAAATAACTAAAAACATTCAGATTGGACATGCAAAGATAGCCACCATCTTGAAAATCTATATTGAACTTCTTCTCTTGAATCGAAAGGCCATTTGACTTGCCAAAACTTGACTGATAATCAGGTGAGCGATAAGGGCCATCTTGGCCCTCTTGTAGTTTATAACAACCAGCATATGGACCATTAACCCTTGTCCTGCTGAATAAATTAAGAAGCCACACCCATTTCTAATTTTCAGCCAATCAGATTACTTGATCAAGTTTGTTGATATAGATTCACATACTAAATTGCAAACAGTGCAGATTCAGATCAGTTGGCTTCTTCAGAAGCCAGCTGATCTGGATCTACACTGTTTGCAAAGGCAGGGTATATCCGGGTTCAGCAGGACAAGGGTTAATCTGCTCTAAAGATGTATTGACAGATGACATTTAGATAAATTTTAATTACCTTGTCTGTACATAATAAAACGAGAGCAAATGTAGGTCACCAAAGTTGTCTGTATTCCTGTTCCTCTTCAGATTTATGTCATACAGCATTAAAGTTAAACAGGCAGGCTTTTCAAATGGTTAAATATTGACAGTTATTTATCAAAAAGCATTCATATTTGGAACATAAGTGCTGGGGAGGATCTTCTTTGATTCCATAGATACTGACCACAGAGTTCAAGCCTTGGGATAGGGATAGAGGTCAAAATCTAGGACATGATACAAAATATGCCCAGAAGGAGAGCTGCACTCATCACGAAAACACGCCTATATAATTTTGACCCCCTTAAACCCCATATTTGTATAGTAAAACAGGGGTTTACAGGGGTATATATTATTTTTCTTATTTCTGCTCAAAAACATAGGTTGTAGGTACTTGTTAGAACCACCTCGCCAAGGCGGTTCTAACAAGTACCCACAATCTATGTTTTGAGCAGAAATATAAAAAAAATATCAGAATTTTTATCTGAAAATTTTCATTTTTTGGTGGTAAAAATTTCAGTATATTTAAATAGGCATGTTTCTGTATTGTATTCATATGGAAACTATAATCCTTACCATGCTTGTTCTAAAATCTGAACAAGCTTTTCCTACCTATTGATGTGTCTGAAAATTGCTGGATGATTGACAAACAGAGTAGACCCTGTTCAGAGCCGGCCTCGGTGGCTCAGTTGGATGTGCCGTCCGACTGGAGACCAGGAGGTCGCGGGTTCAACCCCCGCCGAGGTCGGCAACATTCTGTCGTAGAGATTGATCATGAAATATTTTCTACGGTCATTCTCTCCCTTCCGCTGATTCAAGAAGCGAAAGAATATGCACAATACTGGTTAACCGCTGAGAGGACTAAGCCTGCCCAGTAAATGTGTGGTTAGATAAACTGACCGCGCTCGACATGACCCCATTGGGTTGACTGGGCCGTAAAACCTCAACACAAATAAACAAAGACCCTGTTCAGATGCTGCATTTTGCAGTATCTAATCTGGGTTTACTTTGTTTGCCCAGGGTTGTCTGAATACCAAAGGAGGAGAAGTAGGATGATAATTCTGGGATAATTTTCCCTAGTTCTCCATAAAAACTTGTATTGGTATTCATTGGAAGTGGTTCGCCAAGATGCTCCTAATGAATAGCCCCAACATTTTTTTTTTTTTTGTTTTTTTTGTTTTTTGGAGAAATAAGAAACAATAACCGAGAACTATCAACAGATACTCTTCCTTAACAAATCTTCTGGAATATTTAACCCTTAACACATACTAGCCAAACTTTCCCACATTCAACATGAAATACAGTGAACCCTCCTTACAATGACAGCATAATATGTTCCCAAAGATGTTGCCATTATAATGAATTTTCTGTTTTAAAGAATCCTTAATGGAGAGAATGATATGTAAGAAAGGCCTTGTTTCATTCTTATTTCCTCATAGAACATATGTTTTGGATATTTGTTTGAATCACCTCTCTGAGGCAATTCTAACAAATATCCAAAATATATGTTGCTTGAAGATTTTATGCGCTGTTTTTGCATAATTTTCAATAACTGTAACCTCTTGAGCGAATGTTTTGTGATATTCAAATTGTCATTATAACGAATTTTGTTGTTATATCAAGTGTTGGTATAAAGAGTGTTGACTGTATCTCTCAGTATAGATGATCTACATGCGTGAAAATGTGAAAAATCAGTTATACCATGGTTCTGAGCATGTACGTGCATTAATGCACTCCCTCACACTCTTGCATTATCACATAAACCATGGTGTAACTAAGGCGTATACCCGAAACCTTGACAATAATCATGGTTTATCTATAACTTAAAGTGCCAAGCAAAATTTGTAGCAAAAAATATTTTGTTTTATTTTTTATTTATCAGAGAAAATAAGTCTTGACATTTTATGTGAATCATCTGCTTGGCAGATGATTCACATGAAATGTCAAGACTTGTTTTATTTGAAAACTAAAAATATATTTCAAATTGTCATTTGCAGCAGTTGTGATTGGCACTTTAGTGTTAAGGTAATCACACTTTAGTGTTAAGGTAATGAAAGATAATGATTGTTTTTTGTTGTATTTTCAGCCTTCCTTTTCCATGGCTTCTCTACTCTGCAATATATGTTGGCAAGCCAATTGATGTCGACAGTAACGGACTTGTTTGTTCCATTCTATTACTGTTCGGAATGCTACTAGCTGTAATCATAACTATAGCTGTGTCAAAATGGAAGATGACGAAAGTAATGGGAGTGGCGATGTTGGGATTATATGCTGCATTTGTGGTACTGAGTGTCTTACTAGAACTTAAAGTGATCTTGTGTGTTGTGACATCATAGACATGATATCTCGGCAATTTATTTCTTAACCGTTATTATTCCCTCGCCAAATTTAGCAGGCAAAACAAATTCATGATATTTCTTTTTATTTTTCCCAGAAAATAGATTTTTTCATTTCATGCAAATTGTCTCCTTATGAGGCAATTCACACAAAATGCCAAATCCATTTTGTTTTGGAAAAGTAAGAAAAAATATCTCAAAATCAGGTCTGCTGAAATTTTTACCCAGCATGCTAAGTGTTAATCTTCAGCACACTGTAAGCTAAATCTGACAACAAAGTGATGTCTTCTTATTTATTGCAGAAATAAGGCTCAAGTCCATTCATTTGCATTGAAAACATAGTTCTACTGAAATGAAGGCATGTGCAGCATGGCACAATGAGCAGTCTGAATCAAACCATGTCTCCTGCTTTCAAGGTTTCAATAAGAAAAAGTCAACTCTTCTGAGTACACTTCAACCTCTTTATAACACAGTTTGTTATAACATGGTTTTGGATATAACACCGTTCAAAGATGGATCCCAAAAATGTATAGATTATATTGAAAAATGACCATAAATGGTCATTTTTCAATATAATCTATACACTTTTGTTTGGATATAACCCAGTTGTTTAACTAACACGGTTTATGCTATGGACCCTAACAATAGTGTTATAAAGAGGTTGTGGTGTACTTTTTGTAAACAACTAGGTCCAATTAATTGGATTCCTCTGATTTTATTATTGGCATCTCTAATTATGGACAGCTGTTTTGTCCTTGACAAATCTAACTTAAACATGGTCATATATCAAAAAAGCTTCCAAAATATCAAAAAAAAAATCTTTTTCTGAGCAATAAAATACAAAGTGTTAAATAATCTTTCATATGGAAATGGAAGATTTGAAAGTTAAAAACCAGTTAAATTTTATTAAGGATCTATAATAAAAACAGAGTATTCCAATTGCAAGGACTTAGTTAATATTTTATCTGCCTTGTATTTATCAATCAAGGGAGATAACAGAAAAAAACTACTGCTGTCTCTCATGTATTCTTCTGTTTCCAAAGGATTCCTTTTTCACGGAACATATTGACATTTTATTAAAATTTGTTCCAAAGGCGGATGAAGTTTCAAGCCTTATTTCCAGTGGAAGGAAAATATTTTAACCCTGGTTCTGCTGCTTGGCTATGCCGCCCCTTTGCAGACAGTGTAGATCTAGGTCAGTTAGTTTCTGAAGCAGCCAACTGATCTGGATCTGCACCATTTGTCATCCATTATGTGAACTTATATTAGCAATCTGGATCAAGCAATCAGATTGGCTGATGATTTAATGGGTGTGGCATCTTAATTTATTTAGCATGAATTTGGTTAAAATGTCATCTGCTAGTGTTTACTAAGTCAGGTTAACCCTTTAAGCACTAAGCAAAGTTGTAGCAGATGACGGAGAAATTAAGACCTGACATTTCATGTGAATTATCTGCTGGCAGACAATACACATAAAGTGCCAAGCCTATTTTCTCAGAAAAATAATAAAAAATTTTAAAGTGTTGTCTGCTGTAGTTATGGTTTGTGCTTTAGGGTTAAATGTTAATTAACTGTTACAAAACTGCTCACAGGAATAAAATCTCAAGACTAGTTTTATTCATGATATAATGCACAGGAACCTTTTTATAACATGATTCATTGATAGCATGGTATTGGATATAACACAGCTTAGAAATGGGCTGAACAAACAAAAACTGTATCAGTTATATAGAAAAAAAATGATTGAATAAAAGTTAACAGATTGGATAGAAAAATGACCATTTATGGTTATTTTACTGTAAAGTCTATACATTTTTGTTTCGACACAACACAATTATTTAGTGTGCTATAAAGAGGTTGTGGTGTAAGTGAATATTCTTTGTGTTTTTGCATGTGTTTTGTC
Source organism: Anodontia alba (assembly GCA_964016985.1). Taxonomy (NCBI): domain Eukaryota; kingdom Metazoa; phylum Mollusca; class Bivalvia; order Lucinida; family Lucinidae; genus Anodontia; species Anodontia alba. Next base: position 37,582,185 of record OZ024829.1, read on the forward strand.
TGAAGGTGCAAGCTTGCTGTTTGAAGCCAAGTGGAGATTTGTTTTAATTGTAGTATTAAAGATTTCAATATTTTAAGGGTAATGGACACTCATCCAAGGAAAACTACTCTTTTGGAAATATTTGCCTGTTCCTTTTGGAGGCTACTCCTAAAGAAAAGAATTTGCTCACACCTTCTCCCATCTCACAACTCTAAGTAAGAGAAGCATCTAGGGCCCAGTTGCTCAAAGCATTGTAAGCTTAACAAGCTCATTAGGCAGATGATTCATACGAAATATGATGTCTTATTTTCTCTGAAAAAAAAATGTACAGTGGTCTGCTGCAGAATGATTTGTGCTTTAACCTTTACCACTCTCTGGGCATTTTCAGCAGACGACAAAATGATGTTATTTTTCTTATTTTTCCCAGAAAACAGGATTTGACATTTCATGCAAATTGTCTCCTTAGGAGACAATTTGCATGAAATGTCAAATCCCGTTTTCTGGGAAAAATAAGAAAAATATTTCAAAATGTCATCTACTGAAAATTTTACCCAGAGTGCTAAGCGTTAAGGGTAGGGTTAATTATCTAAGGGAATAAAATAGATCACAAATAATAATGTACGTTCAGTTTTTTCTGTTAAACACTTACAGTGGAATCTCAATAACTCAAACATCTTTTGGACCATAGACCATACCCTTTATAATCATGCTACATGTATTATATTGTGTTTTTTTTAGTGAATGTATCAAACAGGATGATAAGAATAAATATTTTGTCACAGGAGATTGGAGCCAGTCTAATCTTGACTACTGTGAGAATAAATACTGCATTAACATGCTTCTTTTCCTTTAAACTTCATAATAGTTTAATCCATTTTAAGGTTTACCACTCCCTTTTAATTCAGCAGATGACAAGCTGGTAATAGTTTTCTTATTTTTCCCAGAAAACAGGTATTGAAATTTCATGCAAATTGTGCTTCTAGGAGACAATTTGTACAAACTGTTGAAGCTAGCCTATTTTCTAGGCAAAATCAGAAAAATATTTGAAAAATTGAATTAATGTTGTCTGCTGAAATTTTTACCTAGCATGCTAAGCATTAAGCCGAGATTATGGATAGACGTAAGAGAAATATTTCAAAATGTCATCTGCTGAAATATTTACCAGCATGCTTAAAGTGTTAATCTGAGATTATGAACAGACATACAGTAAAACCTCGATGACTTGAACACCGATGGCTTGTTTACCCTGGATGATTCAAACTTGTTTTTGAGTCCCTACGAAATTCTTTCGACAGCTCAAGAAAACAAATATTTCGGGAAATTTTCTTATCATGAAATTGTATGTTGTATGCACTCATTAGAATTGCCTCAGTGAGGTGATTCTAATGAGTACAAACAACATACAATTATTGTGTAGAAAATTAAAAAGATTATCACCCTTCTGCTTCCCGACCTGGCGCCAATGAGTAACCCTCAGCGGCTTGAACTACCCATGTTTCGAATAAATTTCATTGGTTCCAAAGATATTCGAGCCATTGAAGTTCGACTGTATTTTCAGTTTGTGAGGGCAGAAAAATCATCAGATACCTAATCCTACAACATGGCCTGTGGTTGAACCACAGTGTGGTAAAACTTATGGTTACCTGAGTATTGGGACAGACAGGCCTGAGCAAACAGTGTAGACTGGAGCCTTTCCCAGGAAGTCATTTAACATGAAATGACAAGCCCAATTTTCTGACCAAAAAAAATAGGAAGATATTAAAACATTTAACCCTTAAAATACTAAGGAAAATTGCAGCAGACACAGCAGACAATGTTCCGATTCTTTTATCATCATTTTTCAGAGAAAGTAAGACTTGGCATTTCATGTGAATTATCTGCCTAGCAGACAATTCATGTGGAATGCTAAGCCTATTTTTCACTGAAAAATAATTTAAAAAAATGACTAACATATAATATGCTGCAATTGTGATTAGCACTTGAAGGATAAGTATTCTGATAGGAGCTTTCCCAAGAAGACGATTAACATGAAACGACAAGCCCAGTCTTCTGGAAAATTAAGAATATTTTATAATGTTGTCTGCAAATGATTAAATTTGTTAGGTTAAGAGTTAAGCTAATTGGAATAATGCCATCATGAGATTTGTTCGGGGTGACTAAAAGAATTATGGAATTATAAGACAGAATATTAAATTAACACTTATTGCAGTATGGGCAAATTCAGCAGAAGACAAAATGATGGTATTTTTTTCTTTATTTTTCACAAAAAAAATAGGATTTGATATTTCATGCAAATTGTCTCCTAAGAGATAATTTGCATGAAATGTCAAATCTTACTTTTTCGTTAAAATACCTCAAAATGTTGTCTAGTCTGCTGAAGGTTTTACCCAGCATGGTAAGTGTTAACCTAAACAGAACCGACAGACTGTAAATTAGACATACTGGTATTTTTCTCCTTTTTTATTAGAAAGAGGGCTTGACATGGCCAAGGTATGACAGAGTATTAGTATAAAAAGGCGTAAGAAGGTGAGGACATTGGCATATTAAGCCAGAAATTTTTATCTGAACTAATATGAAAGTGCTACAGTTTTTACACAATATTGTACAACAGTTTTTAATAGAGCGTGTCACAACTACTGTACAATAGTTTTTAATAGAGCATGACACAACTTTGTACACAGTTGTTTTAATAGAGCATGACACAGCTTTGTAGAGCGTGACACAATTTTGTACAACAGTTTTTATAGAGCCTGACACAACTTTGTACAACAGTTTTTAATAAAGTGTGACACAACTGTATTAAAGTTTTTAATAGAGCTTGACACAAGTTATTTCTTGACTAAAGTGTAGTTACTATATGAACCGTGGATATTCAGAATCTATACTGGTTGCTAAAATATGAACCTTAAACATTCTACTAGTGAACCGCCTAGATCTTGATAAGACTTTGTAGATGGTCTGATAAGGGTCTATGCTGGTAATTTTGATTTTAGTTTGGACAGGTTCATTCTGCTAATTTTGAATATGAATGTGAATAGTTTTGTCTACAGTAGAACTTCAATGACTCAAACACGGATGGCTTATTTACCATGGCTGATTCAAATTCATTAGGAAATTCTTCCAACAGCTCAAGAAAACAAATCTTTAGGGATAGAGGGATATTTTAGGGAAATTTTCATTTTTTTTTTCATGAAAATATATGTTGTGTATACTCATTAGAATTGCCTTTTCAAGTTAATTTTAATGAATACACTCAACATACCATTGTTTTATACATAGTTCTTTAAAGACATCCCTAAATTATCCCCATTTGCCTCATGGCGTGGCACCATAATTAATGCTCAGTGGCTCAAACAAATATCCATGGTCCTTAAGATGTTTTAGTAATTGAAGTTGGACTGTATTAACCTTGTATTTGAGTCAAATGGTTCATCTCTTAACGGGTAAATAGCAGCGTAATTGTTTTTCTGCCCTTAACCCTTAAAGCACCTTGCAGATCTATAACAAACAATATTCTGAATTTTTTATTTTTTTGACAGGGAAAATAAGGTTTGACATTTCATGTGAATCAACTGCCTAGGCAGATGATTCACATGAAATGTCAAACCTGATTTCCTCTGAGAAATAAATGAAAAAAGCAAATATATATTTCAGAATGTTTACAGGGACAGTTCTGATTGGTGCTTTAAGCTCTAATATGATAAATGTCCTAAAATTTCATACAGCAAAGTTTCTGCAAACAGTGCATACCCAGATCAGATAGAGCAGTCTGATCAGGGTCTATACTATTTATCATTCCAAAGTATTTGAAGAAAGAACTTCACAAAAAGCAAAATGTAGGCAAAAAAAGGTATGGAATTAAGTGTTCGAAATTTTTGTACATTGACCTTAATAGTTATATGTCTGAATTCGAAATTATGAATTTGATTTATTTCTGTCCATTGATACAGGGTACTTTTTATTTTGATTTTCAAGCTTTACACTGGTTATCCTATTTTTCAATTGTATCCTTTTTTTTTTTTTTTTTTTTTTTTTTAAGATATTTTTGTTACATTTATTTTATTTATTTTAAAGTACAGTACTTGTAACATACTAGTCCTGTACAAAATACTTTTGCATAGCTCCCCATTCATACAATGTGGAGTAGTCAATGATTCTTTTAGCAGACAGTGAAGGCCATGATCAGACTGCATGGATATGCAGGTTGATTTGGGCCTTGCTGTCCACATATGCCTGCAGACATGATTTCGTACAGCCATTACGAAAACACGCCTATTCAAATATACTGAAAATTTTACCGCCAAAAAACGAAAGTTTTCAGATAAGAAAATTCTGATATTTTTCATATTTCTGCTCAAAACATAGAATGTGGGTACTCGTTAGAACCGCATCAATGAGGCGGTTCTAATGGGTACCCACAATCTATGTTTTTGAGCAGAAATAAAAAAAATAATGTATACCTCTGTAAACCCCAGTTTTATCATATAAAAGTGGGGTTTAAGGGGGTGAAAATTATATAGGCATGTTTTCGTGATGAAGGCTCATACATTTTCCATGCATAATATTTTGTCATGATGGTTGTATTTATTACTAGATGTGCATTAGCAAAAAAAACAATAAAAAAAATTTCCAGATGTAAACAGGTAGTACCCAGGGCCCAGTTGTTAAAAACTGACAATGTCATTAGTTAACATATCGTGAAAACTTTGATCATTAAATATGGCATATATGCTAATATTTTTGCTGAAAAAATGTGAGTAGCTTTTGCATTTACTCACATTTTTCAGCAAAAATACCTGTGTATTAGATATTGTTCTTAATAAAACAGTTAACATTTTGACCACAAATGAGTTTGTTAAGCTAACAATGCTTTGAAGAACTGGGCTGTGTAGATCACTCTTATCAGCCTTCTGTTTGTTCGTTGAGCATCAGGAGAACACGCTTATATAATTTTGACCCCCTTAAACCCCACTTTTATATAGTAAAACTGGGGTTTACAGGGAAATACATTAATTTTCTTATTTCTGCTCAAAACATAGATTGTGGGTACTCATTAGAACCGCCTCGGTGAGGCAGTTCTAACGAGTACCACAATCTATGTTCTGCTCAAAACATAGATTGTTGGTACTCATTAGAACTGCCTTCGTGAGGCAGTTTTAACGAGTACCCACAATCTATGTTTTGATCAGAAATATGAAAAATATCTGAATTTTTATCTGAAAATTTTCATTTTTTGGTGGTAAAATTTTCAGCATATTTGAATAGGTGTGTTTTCGTAATGGTGGCTAGAAAGAATGACCTGATAAGGCTTTACAAATGCATAAACTGATCTGGTACAACATTGTTACCTGTGTGTTGCATTTCTTGCATTTTGGTTCCCATGTGTGACAGGAAAGCTGTGTGCTTTATAACTGAATACTCAATGGTATATGTCTAATGTCTGTGGCATATGGGTGAGTGTTCAATGGCACACTGCTACCACTTTTTAAGACAGTTTTGGATATAATCAGTTTAAGGGTGGCCTCCAGAAGTGTTGTACCCAAACAAATATGTTTAGGCCTTTTGGTCATTTTTTTTCTATATAATCTATACATTTTTATTTAAACAAATGTATAGACTATGTAAAAGAAATACCATTTATGGTCATTTTTCTCTGTAAACTGTACATTTTTGTTCAGACAAATGTACAGACTATATAGAAAAATGACCATTCATGATCATTTTTTTCTATTTTATCTATACATTATTCTTTGGATACAACAGGGTTGTTTAGCTAACAATGTTTTTGCTTTGGATCCCAACAATAGTGTTATAAAGAGGTTGTGGTGTATATGACTTTATGAATACAGTTTTGGTACATGACGGAATACTAAGTGGTATATGGCTATTTCTGGTTGGTATATGAGTGAGTGTTGAATGCTATATAACTGCATGTATGGTACATAACTGAATGCTGTAAAGCATGTGACAAAGTGCAGACTTGTAAATAAAATATATTTTGTCCTTTAACCCTTAAAGTGCCAAGCAAATTTGCAGCAGATGACTTTTTCATTTTTTTTATTTTTCAAAGAAAATAAGACTTGAAAAGTCAAGTTTTATTTACTCTGCAAAATTGTCAAGTCCTATTTACTCTTCAAAATTAAAAAAAAAGAAAGAAAAAAGGAAAAAATCAGAATGTAGTCTGCTGCCATTTTGATTGGTGCTTTAAGGTTTAGACTTTCAGTGTCCAACAAAATTGCAGCAGACAATAGTCTACCTTCTTTTTTTTTCTTTTCATTTTTTTTTCAGAGGAAATAAGAAATGATATTCCATGTGAATCATCTGCTAGGCAGCCTATTCGCATGTAATGTTCTCTGAAAAATGATGAAAATATTTTAAATGTTTTCTGCTGTTATTGTTACTTGCTTTTTAAAAGTTAACCTTTACACTGTGCAAATCGAGCAGACCAAAGACATGATTTTTTTCCAGAAAACGGGTTTGACATTTAATGCAAGAAGACAGTTTGTATAAAGTGTTAATCCCATTTGCTAGGAAAAAGTTAGGTCATCTGTTGAACGTTTAACCAGCATGCTCCATTGGAGAATACTTCATAAAAGCTAAGCATGCTCGGTAAAATTTTTCTTATTTTTCCAAGAAAGTAGGCTTTAATATTACATGCAAACTGTCTCCTTTGGAAACAATTTACATAAAATGTCATCCTATTTTCTCAGGGAAAAAAAAGAAAATATCTTAAAATGTTTTCTGCTGTTAACGCAGCATGCAAAGCATTACCATTTATAACAAGTAGTGTCTTTTAAAATGGAATTAATCCCATTTAAAATGAAACTATGAACTTCCATTTATAATGAGATACATCTTTGTGAAGACCCATATTTAAGGCATTTAATCATCAAAGTCAAAAAAAAAAAAAAAAAATGAATAGCTTCTTTAGTAAGTTTTATAGTACTATGAACGCTGCCTCTATTGAGTCAAATTCTGACCACTTTAAGTGCTAATCACAACTGCATCAGATGACATTTGATTTTGTTTTTTTGTATTTTTCAGTGAAAATAAGATGTGACATTTCATGTGAATCATCTGCCTAATGTGGGGTTATTTTCTCTGAAAAATGTCACGAGCTACAATTTTGCTTAGCACTTTAAAGGTGAAGAAATCTCCCTTAGAGAAATTCTTTTACATTAAAATCATGTTTAGTGAAAATAGATTCAAAATGAATCCTATCTATAATCTTAGTGAAGTCCCATTATAGTAAACCACATCTCATTGTATTACAGTTCCATCTTAGTTGAACATCAGATTGTGTCTTAGTGAAAATCCATATTTCATCTCAGTGAAATGCGTCATGAAATGCACATAGAATGATTTTGTTCTTTTTTCCCACAATCCTTTTTCTATCCAGCATCATCAAAACTCTAGCCCATCATTTAACCCATTGTAGTCGGGACCCGTAGAAGGGTAAATGGCAAACAGTGCAGACCCAGATCAGACACGGCTTCTGATCAGGGTCTCCACTGTTTGCAAATAGTTTAGCCATTTTTCTTTAAGAATATGTAACTCTCATAGCTGGGTGTACCTAAAATTGAAATTGGACTCTTCCAATATATAGTGTGGTAGATTCTATTCTGTATACAATAGGTTAATATATTCTCCTATCTGAATCTGTGTGTATTATGGTAAATATCTTAAACTTTTGTACACCAAAGTTTCTGATAAAATGGCATATGCAACAGTGCAGACCAAGAACAATCAGACTGCTTCTGAAGAAGCAGTCTGATCAGGGTCTACAATGTTTGCCATTCCAATTAGTATTTGAAGAAACAACTACATAAATAGCAAAATTTAGATTAGAAAAGTTTGGAATAAATTGTTCAAAATTTTAGGACATTTACTGTACATTCCATCTATTTTTGCAAGAAAATAAGGATTGACATTTCAGGTGAATTGTGTGGTAGGCTGACAATTCATTTTCTAGATTTTATTTTCTCAAAAAAAAAACAACAAAAAACAAATAAATAAAAATATATTTTAAACATTTATAGTATTTTATGGGCTAACAACAAAAATTTACTTGAATAAAAGAGAAAATTGTTTAATAAAATTCTCTGAAATTAATAGTTTGAGAACTAACTGCAGTATTCATTCTGAGCTGTGTCATGAAATAATGTCTACTTTATATGGGTCAGATCATGTGAAAACATACTTTGGGCATATGAGGACAATGAAGGCCCAGATCAGCCTGCACATCCATGCAGTCTTATCAGGGCCTTCCCTGTCCACTAACAGAAGCATTGGACACTACAGAATGTGTTACTGGAGAGCAAAGACCTGGGCCCAGTTGTTCAAAGCTAACGACATCGTTATTTAATGATTTGTTAAAATTTTCATCAAGTGATATGCAAATATGCTGAAATTTCTTTGCTGAAAAAATGTGAGTAGCACATTTTTCAGCAAAAAATATCAGAATATTGTGTATTGAATCCACTAAAACAGTTAACGAAATGACCCTTAACGAGCTCGCTAAGCTAACGATGCTTTGAACAACTGGGCCCTGGATAATACTTTGCGCATGAGCAGGAAGATCTGAATCTTTGCATTTTGTGCATGTTCAAAGGCATGTTATAGCTTGATACAGCCCATATCATAAAGAAATGACGAAGACCCAGATGGGTCTGAACATTAGCATTCCAGTCAAGGCTTTCTTAATTAGCAAGCACTTGCACAGTAGATATACTTGAATGTTGCATACTACAACGAAACAGACACGAAGGCCACTCTGAGAATGCATAGATATCTTCAATTTTTTTCTGGCACAGCTCCAGATGTTAATCTTTTTAATGAAATTTTATGATATATTTTTGCATCAACATGCTATAATTATGGTACCTAGAATTCAGTATTTTGGCTAGGTCAGCCTCATGATGATGATTTGGTGTTTTATGGTCCTTACAACATCATTTAAGTCACATTGAGATGATAGGTGACAATGAAAGGTTCTGTGCATTGAGGTGCTGTACATGTCATGAGCTAAATTACACCTCCAGCGGGGCATGTCAGCCAAATGGCTCCAGATATGAGGGGTCACCACATAAATATTATAGTGTAGGCAGGCTTTGTCGTCCATATGTTCGTCATCCATCCCTCTGTCATCCACACTCTTAAAACATCTTCACCTTAGAAACTACTGGGTCAGTCAAAGCTAAATTTCATAAGGAGCATCAGTGGGCATGGGGAACACAAAAGTTGGTTACCCCCATCAGGGTCACATGCCCAAGATGTCCGCTATGCCCATATATGGTAAAAATCCTTTGAAAATCTTCTTCTCTGGAACCAAAGAGCCAATGGCCCTGGGCTTGGTATGCAGCTTTGGGGACATGAGTCCATTAAAACTGACCTTGACGTGTTTTACGGAACAGTCAATTTTTTTTACATAGACTCCTATAGGCAAAACTTTAAAAATCTTCTAGTCTGAAACTTGAAGGCTAAGGCTTTAGATATTTGGTATGTAGCTTTATCTTATAGACCTCTACCAAGATTATTCAGATTATAGCCCTTTGGTCAAAAATGGCCCACTACAGAGTTCATATGTTTTACATACTCATATAGGGAAAAACTTTAAAAATCTTCTCTGAAACTAGAAGGCCTGCTGGACAATCAAAGCCAAATTTCATATTGAGCCTCCCTGGGCCGGGGAACAAAACTTTGTTTGCCACATCTGGATCAAATGATCAAGATGGACTTCATGCCCATATATGGTAAAAACACCTTAAAAATCAAATCTTCTTCTCAAAAACCAAAAGACCAATGGCCCTCGGGCGTGGCATGCAGCATTGGGGATATGGGCCCAATAAAGTTTGAAAAAATAATAACCATGGGTTGACCTTGACCTTTTTTTTATGGAAAGGTCAAATGTTTTTACATAGACTCCAGTAGGCAAACTTTTTAAAATCTTCTCCTCTGAAATTAGAAGGCCCAGGCCATTGATTAGTATATAGCTTTATCTTGTGGACCTCTACCAAGATTTTTCAAATTATAGCACTTCTTTTACATAGACTCATATAGGGAAAGACTTTAAAAATCTTCTTATCTGAAATAAGAAGGCTTAGGCCTTTGATATTTGGTATGTATCTTCATTTAATAGGCCTCTATCAAGAATGTTCAAATTATAGCCCTGAAGTCCTTTATCAAGATTGTTCAAATTATAGCCCTGGAGTAAAATATGGCCCTGCCCTGAGGCTCATTTAATTTACATAGGGCAGGCCTCATTTGATTTACATAAAATCATACAGGGAAAAACCTTAAAAATCTTTTTGTCTGAAACTATAAGGCTCAGGTCTTTGAGATTTAGTAAATAGCTCTATCTAATGGCAGTGGGGTCAAAAATGGCTCTGCCCTGAGCCTCATTTGATTTACATAAAATCATACAGGGAAAAACTTTAAAAATCTTATTGTCTGAAACTAGAAGGCTCAGGCTGAGATTCGGTATATAGCGCTATCTAATAAACTTCTTCAAATTATACCCCTGGGGTAAAAAAATGGCCACACCCTGGGGGTCACATGTTTTACATAGACACATATAGGGAAAAACTTTAAAAGTCTGTTGTTTTAAACCAGAAGGCCCAGGTTTTTGATATTTGGTATGTAGCTTCATCTAGTGGACTTCTGCCATGATTATTCAAATTATAGCCTTGGGGTAAAAGATGGCCCCACCCCTAGGGGTTTTACATAGTCTCATTTAAGGAAAAACTTTAAAAAATCTTTTTGTCTGAAAACTAGACAGCCCAGACCTTTGATATTTGGTATGTAGCTTCAACTAGAGGGCCTTTACCAAGATTGTTTAAATTATGGCCCTGGGGTCAAAATGGCACTGTCCCACAGGTTGTTTGTCTTATATAGACTCATATGGAGAAAACTCATCACGAAAACATACCTATATAATTTTGACCCTCTGAAACCCCACTTTTATATAGTAAAACTGGGGTTTACAGGGGTATATATTATTTTTCTTATTTCTGCTCAAAAACATAGATTGTGGGTATCCGTTAGAACTGCCTCACTGAGGCAGTTCTAACGAGTACCCACAATCTATGTTTTGTGCAGAAATATGAAAAATATCAGAATTTTTTATCTGAAATTTTTCATTTTTTGGTGGTAAAATTTTCAGTATATTTGAATAGGCATGTTTTCGTAATGTTTTAAAATCTTCTTGTGTGAAACTAAAAAGCTTAGCCTTTAACATTTGGTACTTAGTTTTATTTAGTGGACTTTTACCAAGATTGTTCACATTATAGCCCCGAGGTAAAAAAAAAAAGTCCTGCCCCAGGGGTCTCTTGTTTAATGTAGACTCATATGGGGAAAACTTTAAAAATCTTGTGCGAAACTAGAAGGCAGTCAGGCCTTTGATATTTTGGTCTGTCCCTTTATCAAAGCTATATTTTATGAGAAGTTTCTATTACACCAAATTGATTAAAGCTAAATTCCATACCAAGTCACTGTAGAATACACAGACCAAAGGTTTTTCAAACTGTACTGGCTACCATGTTTCATTCTTTAAAAATGTTACTGTAAGCTTGCTCAGAACAAATGTCTTAGATGAGGTCCTCTATTTCTTATTTCTCTGTGATTCATGTGAAATGTCAGGCCTTATTTTCTCTTAATTTATTATATTTCTTTACCAATGAAGACAAGAGAAGTTACAAATTCTGCAAAAGGAGTTTTAGAAATATTGCTGGTATCTTTTAGAATGCTGTCTGCTGCCACGAAAGAATGTTGCCAGACCTTGCAAGGATTGAGCCCGCAACCTCCTGATCAACAATCTGACATGCCTCTGACTAAACCTCCGGGGCTGGCTTGGTCTATATCAAATAGGATGTTTTTTGTTTTGGGGTGTTTTTTGTTACAAGATTTTATAGAAATTACTTTAGTTCATGCAAACAGTGCAGACCCTGATCAGATGCCATGTTCTATGGCATGTGATCAGAATCTGCACTGTTTGCCAAGTACCCTTTTGGGGTCTTCAGACTAAAATGGGTTAATACAGATGTCTGTATTGTGTTCTGATTACATTTGTTTTGCATGAATTGTTATATTTTAAAAGACAATTGATAAGAAATTATAACTGTTAGATAAGTTGATGTTTATTGAATTACAATGAATAAATATTTGAGTGCTTATTACAACTGAAGCTGATGATATTTTGATTTCTTGTTTTTCACTGAAAAAATAAGGCTTGACATTTCATACAAATGCCAAGTCTTAATTTCTCCGAAAAATAATAATGATAAAAAAAGTCATGGATGTCATCTGCTACAATTTTGCTTAGCCCTTTACTTCAGCAGACAACATACTGAAATATTTTTCTTTTTTCCAAGAAAATGGTGTTTGACATTTCATGCAAATTGTCTCCATTAGAGACAATTTGCATGAAATGTTAAATCCTGTTTTCTGGGAAAATAAGAAAAATATCATTTCTTTGTCATCTGCTTAATTAGCAAAGAGAGTGGTGAAGGTTAAATTGAAGATGTTCTTCACTTTTATGCTGAAACCAGTATTTGAATTCTACCAAATTACATTTGTAAATACCTATTTTTTTATTATTTTTCTCAGGAAATAGGACTTCACATTCTATGCAAATCATCTCCTTGATTTACAGGAAATGTCTAGTCCTATTTTCTGGAAAAATAGGGAAAAAAATATTATTAATTTGTTGTTTGCCAATTTATTATTAGCATACTCAGGACTAGAAGCTATTTCTTACACTTTAGGCAATTTCTGCAGATCACAAAATTGGAGATATCTTTTTCTTATTTTTTCCCAGAAAAAAATAAAAAGGAGACAATTTGCATGAAATGTCAACGTCTGTTTTCTAGCAGAAAAAATAATGCAAAATATATGTCTGCTGAAACTGAAATTTTTACCCAGTGTTAAAAAATCATCATAACTTCACCCTTGTCCTGCTGAACCGGGATATACCCTGCCTTTGCAAACAGTGAAGATCTAGATCAGTTGGCTTCTGAAGAAGCTAACTGATCTGGATCTGCACTGTTTATCACTCAGTATGAGAATTTATATCAAAAATCTGAATTAAGTTATTCGATTGGCTGACAATTAAAAATGGGCATGGCATCTTAATTTATTCAGCATGACAAGGTTAATCAGATCCTTGTGCCAAGGTAGTTTTGTAGGTGTGTACAAAACATTTTATACAGTATTGTACATTTTATACAGTACTATACATTTTGTACAAAATATAGGATAGTATGAACTCTTGCTGCAAGCTTTATTTAAAAGAACACAGAATTCCTTAACACTTAGTATGCTGGGTAAAAAATATCAGCAGACAACTTTTTGAAATACTTATCTTATTTTCCCCAATAAGCAGGTCTTGACATTTCATGCAAATTGTAAAATCCTGTTTCTGGAAAAAAAATAAGAACAATAACATGGATTTGTCATCTGCTGAATTTGCCCATAGAATGGTAAATGTTAGCATAGAATGTCCTAGAGTAATCTCTGCATTTATTATCAACCCTTGTTGTGCTGATGACAAAATAGCAGATGACAAATAGTATTATTTAAATTTGTGCAAGAAAAGTAGGGTTTTACATTTTGCAGGAAATGTCTCTTATTACAAGAAACAGCTTGAATGAAATACCAAATCTTGTTAAAAAAAAACAACAACAAAAAACAAGAGGGCCATGGTGGTCCTTAATGCTCACCTGTGCTGAAAAGTAGATCAAGGTCACTCAGTGTCTGTAACATTCATTAATCTGGAGGACATAACTTCAAAATATCCATGTCCTCCTCATCTGCAAATTTAAGGAAGAGCCAATTAAAACTGATGGAGCTATGCAGCAAACAAGCTTATTAATTATATGTGCCTTCAGCAATCAAGGGATGTAACTGTCTATCAGATTGTGTAGGTTTCCAAACTTTTTTCAAATTTATCCAAGACTTCATCCATGTCCACCTTATCTACAAGTTTCTGGATGATCTGATCAAAACTGACTGAGTTATACTGATGATAAAGTCAAACAGGCTTTTTCAACAATCAAGGGGATATAACTAAAAGACAAATGATCCAGTCTGGCCAGGTTTCAAATTGATCCAAGATTTCTTCTATGTCCACCTTGTCTGCAAATTTCAGGTAGATCTGATCAAAACTACAATGATAAATGACCCGATTTGGCTAGTTTTCAAACTCATTCGAGTTTTAATCAATGTCCACTTTATCTGAAAGTTTCAGACAGATTCAATCAAAACTGAATGAATTATACTGATGACAAAGTCAAACAGAGGCTCTTTCAGCAATCAAAGATATGTAACTCTAAAGTCAATGATCTGATCTGGCCAGGTTTCGAATTCATTCGAGATTTGATCCATTTTCACCTTATCTACAAGTTCAGGAAGATCCAATCCAAACTTCATGAGTTATTCTGATGACAAAGTCTAACAGAGGCTTTTTCATCAATCAAAGGGATGTAAATCTAAGATTGATGATCTAATTTAGCCAGTTTTCAAACTCATCCAAGATTTGATTTATCTCCACATTATCTGCAAGTTTCAGGAAGGTTGGATGTAAACTTGATCAGTTCCGCTGATGACAAAGTCAAACTGCGACTTTTTCTGCAATCAAGGGACATAACTCTAATATTAATTATCCAATCTGGCTGGGTTTTGAACTCATCTGAGATTTCATACATGTCCACTTAATCTGCAAGTTTCAGGTTGATCCAATCAAAACTGAATGAGTTAAGCTGATGATAAAGTCAAACAGAGGCTTTTTCAGCAATCAAGGGGCTGTAACTCTAAGACTAATAATCCAATCTGGCTGGTTTTCAAACTTGTTCAAGATTTCATCCATGTCCACCTTATCTGCAAGTTTCAGGAACATATGATCAAAGAGGAAGGAGTTATTGTGATGATAAGCATTTCCCCATTGTAAGTCTATGGGACATTGTGGTTGCCGTAGCAACCAAAGTTTTGACTGGATTTCCATGAAAAGCTTATGACACTGATGCCCCGACAGAGGCATGCTGTAGATGTGAAGTGATTGACATCAGCCTGCAGACTGTGGAGATATAACTGGTCAAAGGTGTGGAAAGACAACAGATGGACGACAGATGGCCTGTATAGCTAAAATATCGAAAAAATATCAGATATTGTCTGCTAATATTTCAGGTCAGTGTCTTATTGGTTGACATTTACTGCTTTCTTGGTTAATTCAGCAGACAACATTTTCATATTTTCCCAGACTACAGAATTTGACAGTGCATGCAAATTTTCTCGGGTGGAGACTATTTGCATGAAATGTCAAATCCTGTTTTCAGGGAAAAATAAGAAAAATATTCTCAAAATGTAATCTGCTGAAAATTTTACCAAGAGTGCTAAACTCTATAAAGACACTGTTTTGCTAATTGCAGATAAATGTCTGCAGGTAATTATCATGTGAAATTATAGACCTCAGACTGTTTTTTATTCCGAAAATCCTGTAAAAACCTTATTAACAGCCTTTATGTGCTAATAATGTTTGTTGCCTTTGTTTCCTTTCCCATGACATTACCATGGTAACAGAATAATTGTGATAAATGTTGTGATATTGTTTGTTATTATCTCTAGATTGTTTATTTATCATTCATGTTTGTTATGTACATAGTTGTTTTCCAATAAAACTTTTATTTAGTTGAGAGTTGTTTTTTCTTTACCTCACAAAAATCCCTAAAAGTGCTAAGCAAAATTGTTGCTGGCAACACACTAAATGTTCTTTATTATTTTTCAAAGAAAATAAACATTGACATTTAATCTGACTTGTCTTAGTCAAATAATATGTTAAGATTTATATTCTCTAAAAGCTACCAAAAAAAAAAAAAATAAATAAATAAATAAATCACAATGTTGTTTGCTGCAGTTGTGATTAGCACTTAAAGGATTAATCTTTTTATCCCAGAATTTCTGAAGAAGACTCTACCATCTCTGAATCTGGTCAGATCTATCGTTTCATATAGGTTCTTTGTCAAAAACCAATGGCAAAAATGTAGATCTTGATTATGAGTTGTCTCATCAGAATCTACACTGTTCTCAAAATTGTTTTGTCTGCAGAGCTGAAAGCATTGGACTGGTGACAAATGTGTTAATTAGTTTTGTAACTTTTCTTTTAACTGAAAATAGTATGGTCATCTTATGACATTCTGCATCAAATCTAAGGTAATATTGTGTGGGAAAGAATCATGATAATGAAAGAGTCACAAAATGAAAAAGGTGTTAACTGGGCACAGACAAACAGAGAAAATCCAGTAAGGCCAGAGTTCTTTTATCTTTAGGTTTAGATTTCTTAAAAAGTTGCCAGGTAGAAATAAAAATATGAAAAAGCTTGGATCAATGAAAAAAAAATTATTTTAAGAAAACAACATGCAAAAATACAATATTTAAGCTCTAAATTTGAAGGGTAGGGGCATTAAATAAAAATCAAAATTGAAATGCAAATTTTATTTTTCCGCAGGAGCTAAAATCATAGGGTCAGCTCTCCTGTAAATTTAAAAATAAAAAAACTCTGGCCAAATGCTCACAATCAATTAAAGACCTTAGCTGTATTTTGATATACCGTATTTGAGCCAGCTCACAAAAAAGGGACTTTATGGTTTTCTGGTTTGTGTTTCTTTAACCCTTAAAGCACCAAGAAAACCTGCATCTGAAAATGTCATCTGCTGAATATTCTTGCAAACTTTTCAAACCTATTTTTGCATACAGGCAAACAGTGTGGACCCAGATCAGACTGCTCCTAGAGGAGCAGTCTGATCTGGGTCCACACTGTTTGCAGAAATGACTTTTGAAATCACAAGCAGATGACAAAGCAGATGACAATTGTGATTGGCAGTTTAAGGGTTAAATGCAAATGCACAGTTCCCTATTGGGGCTATAGATATGTGTTTTTGCCAAAGCTTCCTCAAAGTCCCTTCTACATAACTGCAAACAGCAAAGGCTCTGGCAAGTGTGCCTATGGGCAGGCTTGCCTGAGCCTTTGCTGGTCACCTATGTGATAAGTACCCTTTTCCCATGCTGGATCATTTGACCTAATTACAGCACTTTTCAAAATTACTGGAAAAACTTGTAGTAAAATATCCTCCTAATAAGCACTCACTTTTAAGAAAGATCAGCTGCGGATTTCATGATAGTATTATTTAACTTGTTGCATGCTGGGTAATGTTGCATGCTTTTTTGTCCTCTGTGGATTTTTTTTTTAAATGAGCTTTTTCAAAAAAATCTTTCAGGAATACCATCAGAGTATCAAATAGTTATGGATCCAGATCAGGCCCGATATTTTGTCGGGTGTGATCTGGGTCCAAACTGTTTGCAAATGTTATCAGCAGACGACAAATGTTGCCACTAGCGGGGAAAAAGTTAATGATGGTGATGCAAGATTTTTTTCTGATTTTCTTTATTGCATCATATGCTGCTGGTACTCAATTGAATCCCCTCAGGTTGTCCTCTCTTGCACTATTTGACCTTTGCTGACCTTGAAAATAAGGCCAGGTCACATAAACCTATTGGCTCTAAAGTTTGAACCAATGATGTATCCCCTGCAAGTTTGATGAAAATCTGCCAGCTGGACCAGGAGCTATGTACACAGAGGAACATTTTTTTGCTGCTTGTTGTTGTTGTTTCAGTTAACCATGAGTGCAGGGGGTCCCAGGGTACGAAACCATAACAGGAACAATTAACCCCTGCACCTGTGTCAGTGCATTGTCTAGCAGCTGTTAAAATTTTGCATCATCCATCTCCCTTGCATTAGTCGAATCTGGGAGAGGAAAAGGGAGAAGAATTATAGGTGACTGCGCAAGGTCTGACTAAAAGAATCATCGTTCTTTATGCGTCACATCTCCCCGGCAGCATTCAGTGTGTCCTGATCAGTCTGGAGGTGTTAGGGAATCCTGCCTTCTACGGAGTACACAGTGTAAGTTACATCCGTGGGAGTAGCTGGGGCCTTATATTGCTTGTCGGGGTTATTTTGCACATTTTGTTGTGCTGGGGTGGGCCTTATATACGTGAGGATGGGTGGACCCAGTGACATACATTCTCCCCGCCCTTTCTGGATGATGTAGCTTGAGTACACTCTTCCTAATCCAACTGAACCATTAACAGAGTGTTCTCTGTAAATTTAGAATTTTGATCTCCTTGGTCTGAACTTTTTAGCTTAAATCATGGCCTTCTAGGTGAGGTTTCCTAGTTTGGCCTGCATTTATAATCTATTTCTTACCCAGACTTTCCTTATTTATTGTGTGGCTATAAGTTTGGATTCTGGATTTGGGATATGCTCTGCTTTGTGTTGAAGTTTCTAGCAATTTTGATGACTCTTCTAAACTATATGTATTAGAAAAAATGTTTTAAAATGTCGTCTGCAAAATGTCAGCATGCAAAGCATTAATCATGGCAATATATACAAAGAGAATGTCCTGTCTGGGTTTGAATTCCTGCTGACACAGAGATCTCAGGTGAAATGGTTAATGCTTTTTACGCTGGATAAAATTTTCAGCACATGACATACTGAAATATTTTTCTCATTTTTCCCAGAAAACACATTTCATACAAACTGTCTCCAGGCGAGACAATTCAGATGAAATAACAAATCCCTTTTTCAAGAAAAAAATAAGGAAAATATTACCAATTTGTTGTTTGCCAAATATTAGCCCTTAGAGTAGTGAAGGTTAAAAAGCTATTAAAACAACAATATTTCAGGAGCAAAATATCAGGGCCCAGTTGTTCAAAGCGTCGTTAGCTTAACAAGCTCGTTAAGAATCATTTCGTTAACTGTTTTAGCGGATTCAATGTACAATATTCTGAAATTTTTTCCTGAAAAAATGTGAGTAGCTTTAAGTCACATTTTTTCAGCAAAGAATTTCAGCATATTTGCATATCACTCGATGTAAATTTTAACGAATTGTTAACTAACGACATCGTTAGCTTTGAACAACTGGGCCCAGTTTGTTCAATCGACAATGAAAACAAGATACACTTTATCTTACAAAACATGCTTTCATTAAGTTGTAAAATACAATAATGGACCTAATTTATTAGGCTGACAATTAAAATATAACAAAGAAAAGTAATTTATTACACTGTTAACTGGTAATGATCCTCCCTAGCTACAAAGCAACATTTTTGATCATTCTAAAGGTTGCTACTGCAGCTTTTTTTTACCCTTGTCCTGCTGAATAAATTAATAAGCCACAACTACTTCTAATTTTCAGCCAATCGGATTATTTGATCTGGATTATTGCTATAAATTCACATACTTTATGGCAAACAGTGCAGATCCAGATCAGTTGGCTTCTTCAGAAGACAACTGATCTGGATCTACACTGTTTACAAAGGCAGCAGGGTATATCCGGGTTCAGCAGGACACGAGTTAATATATCCATACCTTTAGTTATCTCAAATTACTATTTCCAAAGAAATTCAGCAGTCCCTTTGTCATGACTACTGGATAATAAAGTATTATGGGAGAAAATATAGTACAAATAGGTAGCTTGTTAACTAGGCTACATAGGCATGTTAGGCCAAGGGAGACAACTATATTATCAATTGAATAGTGATCATTTAAAGATGATGAGTTTGTGTTTTATGTCCCTTTCAACATTATTTAAGTTGTATTGAGACAAAGGATAATACAGAGCCATTTAGTAATGAGCTGAGCCTGGGACCTTTTGATCCTACATGGAGAGAGCTAAACACTCATCCATCCACCGGGCATTGCACAGGTTTCTATAAGCTAAAGGCACCTGTGTGTAAGGCTACTATGCATTTTTGCTCAAAACTGATCAGATCTTCAAGAACCTCTGAATGATCAGAACCTTTTATCAGGGTAACTTTTAAATTGGGGCTACAATGAATTGTGACTCAAAACTGGAAAAGTTTGTCTCCCTTTTCAATGGCAAATCATTCCAGCAGAAGTTATTTTTTCTTCCTTTGTACACATATTCTGTCACCACTTGAGATCATTCTGTGAGGAAAGAATTATTTTCAAGCAATGTTTTCTCTGAAAAATAATAATAAAAAATATATAGCATGTCTTCTGCTACAATTCTGCTCAGCATTTTAATGGTTAAATTAATGTGCCAATCATAACAGACAAAAACATTTTTTCTATTTTTCAGTGAAAATAAGGCTTAAAACTTTATGCTAAGCAGATGATTCACATGAAATATCAAGCCTTATTTTCTTGGGCAAATAAAAAATAGTGTCATCTGCTACAAGTTTGCATGGTGCTTTAATGGTTAATTCAATAACTGTCTGGAGACTGCTTTTATTGTTGGTAATTACTTTTATGATCAATATACTTCATTTAATTAACACAAATATTTACACACCTCTCCAGACAGGACCACTGTAACTATGCTGCATTATGAGAAAAAAGTTCCTGGTTATCACAGTTGGGCTTTACATCCCTTTCAACAATCTTTCAATCATATCGCAATGGTGTCTGGATGTAGCAACACAATGCTCTCTTTAAGAGTGCTGCCTCACTGAAATATCACACCCCAGACACTTGACATGATATTCCATCCAGTCACATTATAATGACACTGAGCTGACCAGTTCTGATTCCAAGCTCTACTTTCTTAACCCTTGTTCTGCTGAACCCAGTACCCTGCCTTTGCAAACAGTGTACATCCAGGTCAGTTAGCTTCTGAAGAAGCCAACTAATCTGGATCTGCACTGTTTGCTAATAAGTATGTGAATTTATTGCAACAATCCGGATCAAGTTATCTGATTGGCTGAGAATTAAAAGTGGGCGTTGCATCTTAATTTATTCAGCAGGACAAGGGTTAATGCTGAGCAACAAGCAAAAGAGCAGCTAGTGTAATTTTTAAAGTCTGTGGTATGACTAGGCCCAGGATAAAACCCGCAACCTCCCGGTCACAAAGCGGACATTCTCCGACTGAGCCACTGTGTCAGTTAATTACTTAAGTGCTTAAGTTTTTCAAAATTACTGGAAAAAAAAAGGGGGGTAAATATCTTCCTTATAATGGCATACTTTAAAGGAACATAAGCAGAGGACTTCCTGAAGGGTGTTTATTTAACTCTTTCCCCACTGTTGGCGACTTTTATTGTCTGCTGATAACCTTTGCAACAGTTTGGATCCAGATTGGGCCTGATCTGGATCCAAAATGTTTGACTCTTTGATGGTATTCCTGAAACATTTTTTTTTTTTTAAATTTGATTTAAGAAAAATCCACAGATGACAAAAAAGTATGCAAAATTACCTACCCAGCATGCAAAGAGTTAATGATGCTTATGTGCTCTGATTTTTTTAAAAAAGCATATATTGTGGGTAGTCATTTGAATTAGCTTAACAAGTTTATAAAAGCATTGTTTGTTTGTGTTGAGGTTTTACGGCCCAGTTAACCCAATGGGGTCATGTCGAGTGCGGTCAGTTTACCTAACCACACGTTTACTGGGCAGGCTTAGTCCTCTAAGTGGTTAACCAGTATTGTGCACATTCTTTCGCCAGAAACTGACAACTGCCCTTCTTGAATCAGTGGAAAGGAGAGAATGACCGTAGAATATATTTCATGATCAATCTCCACGAAAGAATGTTGCCGACCTCGGCGGGGGTTGAACCCGTGACCTCCTGGTCTCCAGTCGGACGGCGCATCCAACTGAGCCACCGAGGCCGGCTTATAAAAGCATATGTTGTGGGTACTCATATGAACTGCCTCACTTGTCAAAGCAATTCAGTTGTGTACCCACAACATGCTATTATAAGGAAGTAGATAATATTACATGGACTGCAATCTGAAGCCTATGAAATTGCTTGACTGTGCGCTTATAGGGGTATGTGGGGTAATTAGATCAAATACCGTACCTTATGATATGTGAACAGAGGTAAGATTCAGATAAACCTGTACATCCATGCAGTCTGATAAAAGTTTTTGTGGATAGCTAATGTTTCATGAGTGGACAGAAGCTTCTGAATGGACTGTTTGAATGTGTTTGCTGGGTGCATAATTGACTCCTCCGTCAGGCAGTTATAACCACGCCCACGTGAATTTCCTTAGACAAACTTTGTATTGGTATACCTGTGCATACCTGTAAAAATCATGTGTTCATTTGTTTGTCTAACTAAAAAACATTGACAGTTACCTTATTAGCTATTTTGAATGGTCAGTTGCGGTTGTCAGTTAAATGGTCAAGTGACTTGACGGAGGACTCAATTATGTCATACTGTAAAGTGAGGCCCCACAACATGTTTTTGTGCAGAGACAAGACAAATTATTGACCGGCGCGCGAATTGCGCCAGTCTCTTAATATAGATTTGGATTTTTATATATGGTTGTCTATTCATTTAGTTCACTATGAATGTTTTATATTTGCCAAGACGATCCCGGCAAATATAAAAAAATCTTAAAACAAACTGTTATAAGCAGACTAATGTCTATTTTATTTTCATTTCAATCAAGAAATTTCATAAAGCTTAACCCTTGTCCTGCTGAATAAATTACGAAGCCACACCCATTTTTAATTTTCAACCAATAAGATTACTTGATCAAGTTTGTTGATATAGATTCACGTACTTAATGGCAAGCATTGCAGATCCAGATCAGTTGGCTTCTTCAGAAGCCAACTGATCTGGATCTACACTGCTTGCAAAAGCAGTGTATATCCAGGTTCAGCAGGACAAGGGTTAATAAAAGCAAATATTAACTCTTTCAGAGCCAAATTTCAGATGACATGTGTCATCTGCTTTTCTTTTTTAACAAACTATCGCTTGAAAAAAAGTTAATACGTAAAGTTGAAAGACTGAATGTCAAACAGCATAGATCCAGATGAGACGGCTCATATGAGCCATCTCATCTGGATCTATGCTGTTTGCAAAAACCTATTATTATCAACTGTGGCAGTAAAAGTTAAAGAATCACATTGTTGTTCAATTTTACCTGTTACTTTGAAAATTCATTAAACTTTAGTATATCCTTGACCCATATATCTCTAAGTAATCAAGAACCAAATTTGCGCCGGTACTTAGTCATTTATGTCTAAATATTTAGTCTTATTTTATAGGATACATATCTTTATAATCATCTGGCGCTTTGTGTCAGAAAAGTGCTGAGTGCATTACAGTGTAACATTCCAGTTGATTTGGATCCCAAGGAGACAATGACTGTCAAACCCCATAAATGGGAAAAATAAGAAAAACAAGATTTTTGTCAGCTGATTTGCCGAGGGAGTGTTTATAAGGAACTGATACACTTTCAACTCAGCTAAAACTGTTGCTCCCTTCTGTAATGGGGTCTAGGCTTAACATCACGAAAACACGCCTATATAACTTTGACCCCCTTAAACCCCAATTTTATATAGTAAAACTGGGGTTCACAGGGGTCAGCATCATCATCATCATCATCATCGGATTTTTTATTAATGTGCAGGTACAGGGGCAACATCCACATAAATGGGCCCCTTCCAGGTTGCTGGTTTGTTGCACGCATGGCAGATCTCACACCAGATCTCCAGGCATGTCTATCATGAGTGTCAATAGCTGAGAACTTCTACTCTCTACAATCCCTCTCTGTCAGCTGCTTCCATGTCATCTTGGGCCTTCCAGGCCCACGCTTTCCATCAACCTGTATGTCAAAGGCTGTCTTGACTGCACCATTGGAGCGTTCCACGTCCATACCAGCGGCGCCTTCTCTCCTTCAGAATAAGGTCCAGCTCCTCAATGCCAAGCCGCGCATGTAGCTCATTGGATCTGGTGGTGACAATGTCTTATGACTTGACATTGCAGATCTGTCTGATCATTGCCCAGTCATTTCACTGCAGACGTTGGAGGTTTGGCTCTGTCAATGGCCATTTCTCACTGGCATGGAGCATTGCGCTCCTCACACAAGTGCTGTACACGCAGCCACATGTCTTGAAAGAGAGGTGGCGGGTATATATTATTTTTCTTATTTTGCTAAAAAACAAAGATTGTTGGTACTCATTAGAACCACCTCACCAAGGCAGTTCTAATGAGTACCACAATTTATGGTTTGAGCAGGAATATAAAAACTATTAGAATATTTTATCTGAAAATTTCCCTTTTTTTGGTTGTAAAATTTTCAATATACAATGTATTTGAATAGGTGTGTTTTCGCAATAAAAAAAAGAATTTGCTTCCCTTGGAAGCATCTCTTTCTTTTTGGAGTAGAGTCACCCCTTTACAGAAGGGCCTTAGTGCACAAGGGAAACCAAGTTTCATAGCCTATAGGGTGGATGTATTCAGAGATGGCATCAGCTTGATCTTTGAAGAGAGCCAGTTCTTCTTGCCATTCAACATCACATTCAGTTTTGCTAGTACTCAGTTGTCTTAACCCTTATCCTGCTGAATAATTTAATTAGCCACACCCATTTCTGACTATCAGCCAATCAAATTACATCATATAATGTTTTCATTCAAATTCACAAACTGAATGACAAACAGTATAGATCCTGATCAGATGGCCTCTTCAGAAGCCATCTGATCTGGATCTACACTGTTTGCAAAAGGTTGGGGTTTAGGTGAACAGCAGGATAAGGGTTAACTATCATAGGCATTTGAAACTATTAATTTTACTGCTTCAAGCTTTGTGCCATTCACTCTGATATCATGCTCAGATTCATCTAGTTCATTCATGATCACTTTTGTCTTCTCTGGTTTGACTTCCATTTTGTAGGCCTTGGTGATTTTAATGATAATAATGATTTGGTGTTTTACGTCCCTTTCAACATTATTTAAGTCAGATCAAGATGATGGAAGGGTGATTACAAAAGGCTCTGTGCAATAATGCACCATATCCACCATAATGAGCTGAATTCAGCTTTCATTTGGATTCACACCTTGGAACATGTGATCCAAAGTTGGGAGCACTAACAATATGGCCACCGTATGCTTATCTGCCTTATTGCATAAAAAGCAGTGTCGCACGTTATTAACAGCCGTGCATTAACTGGCGAAAAGCTGTGTATTAACAAGGCAATTCACACGTGTTAATGCACGGCTCGCGCTGTTAATGCATGGCTACGGAACTTTCAATATGCTCGTACCGATCCACAGAATTGCTGCCGTCACGAGATGTGTACTGCCCTGCCCCAGAATGAGCATAGTCCGTGGAAATAGCGTTTGCGCGACATCGGTGAAAAGGCAAAACAAAATAGTGCAAGAAATAACGCGAAATGTAGCAAATATTTTCAGTTTTTATGCAATAATGTTAATGCATAATAAACCATGTTTGATCCCTTGGTGAGTTTGTCAAGACCATCAACCTTCCTTCTAGCAATTCATGTTATCTGCAAATCAGATGCTACTAGTTAGTCTGCTTCCAGTGCTTCAGTACCATTCATCATTTGCTCTAGCATCAGTCATTATCAAATCCACTAAGGCTTATCAACACTGGCAATTTCTGTTTCATCACTGAAATCAGTGTTACAGTACATAAAGGGAGTCCAGGGCCCAATTGTTCAAAGGTAACGATGTCGTTAGTTAACGATTCGTTAAAATTTACATCAAGTGATATGCAAATATTCTGAAATTTCTTCCTGAAAAAATGTGAGTAGCTTTTGCAGTGCAAAAGCTACTCACATTTTTTCAGCAAATAATATCAGAATATTGTACAACTGGGCCCTGGACTTATGGGAATTTGCAGGTGACTGAGTGTCATCTACCATCAAATCTTGTACATTTTGAATACGTTATCATAGGACTAGATAAGAGTGGGTATCAGATTAATAGTTTTCTTATTACTCGATGAAAACATATTTTGTGGGTACTCTACAACATATGCTTTTATCGAGAAATAAGACAAATATGGATATTTTTTGGTTGAAAAAAGCACCTTATCAAGAGCTATGCGTGATATCATTTGTGTGATAATTTTATATTGTGTAATAGATGTCTACATTTTATAAGCTTATTATGGAAAGTTCATAGTTCCCGTTTTGTCACTAAGAAACAATGATCCATGACCAAACCAGAATTAGCATTTCTTGTCTGACTAGTATGAAATGCTTTCTTCACAATACATGTATGTTCTGAAAATTTGACAATATAAATATCCGTTTTAGGAGCAAAGCCAACCAGCAGCAAAGTGTTTTGTTTTCCTTTTCTCTTGTCATTATGAAGACATTTACCTCAACACCAGTTTCTGAGATGATGTTGAAGAGTGTTGGTGATAGAAGACATTCCTGCCTCACTCCAACTGTGGTCCTGAACCACATGCCTGTGATGCCACTGAGTAGGTCTGCTTTAGTGACTTTATTATAAAGTCACTCAATTAGACAGACCAAGTTGGCATTTACGTTATACATTGTAGTTCTTCATAGCTGCCATAAGGCTTCATGCCAGACACTATCAAAGACTTTCTTGAAATCAATGAAGAAATGATATTGAACAGTTTGTATTGAGTTTTTACAACCCAGTCAACCCAATGGGGTCATGCTGACCGCACTTTTACTGGGCAGGCTTAATCCTCTAAGCAGTTAACCAGTATTGTGTACATTCTTTCACCAGGAACTGACAACTGCCCTTCTTGAAACAGCAGGAGAGAACGACCGTAGAAAATATTATACAATCAAATCTCTACAAAAGAATGTTGCTGACCTGGTGGGGTCGAACCCACAACCTCCTGATCTCCATTCAGATGTGCATGCAACTGAGCCACCGAGGCTGGCGATATTGTAGTCACTCAATGAGACAGACTAGATTGTAAAACAAAGGACCCCTGAGGCTGGGCCATTTTTTGAGGTGAGGGGTGGGGTGGTGTAGGGTAGGTCGGGTGGGGTAGGGTTGGGTAGGTAATTGATACTGTAGCATGATTAAGGTAGAGTATAATAGAATAGGTAGGATAGGATAGGGTAATAATACAGCAGATTAAGGAATGGGCAAGTTAAGGTAAATTATTGTAAGGTAGGTCAAGAAAAATCAACTTTGCACAAGAATTTGCATTGATGGATGGACAAACTCAGACTGCTAATGAGGCCCTCCTATGACACAATGGCATTTATTCATAGTAATAAGGGGATAACATTCTAAAAGTGAGAGAAACAGGGAACCAAAAGCAAAGTCTAGGGACAAGGAATACAGAAAATATAGACATTGATTCTGAGGAAGGAATAAAGCAATTTTTAAGGAAACATGGCAAGAGGTACTCCTCCAACCAACGTTACCCTGAGAGAGCCTTTCTTATCTTCATATATTGTATTTCCTTGCTATCTGACCCCGAGTGTTGCAACGGCGTCATGGACATGTCTACTTTAGTCTGTTTTTTTTCAATAATTAAGCTTGGTGTTTACATCCCTTTAGTTAATTTCAAGCATCTCCAGCTGAAGCAATCTAACATTCAATGGGTCATACATGTGCCTTTAAAGGGATAAGCTTTGTGTCAGGAAAAGGGGTTATCCCAACATTCTTCACAGAAAGAGTAATGCATCCTCTTGTAGTTGTCTTTACATTTTAAAAACTACCTGACCTTGACATCAAAATCTTGACCAGGCTTACAAACATTGTTGTTTTTAGGTTATTCGGCCTTGCCCTATTTTTAGGTGATTTCGCATTTATATGTACACTGAAAAACATACTTGGCCTTACATATGTTTGGTAATTTTAAGGGAAATTTAAGGCCAGTGTCAAAACGAGTTTGTCTGTGTGCTTCTCAAGCAAGTGTTTGTTTGGTTGTTTATTTTGCAATTGTTCACTTTTCCCCTTCCTCTTGGTGTCAGGGGTGGGTTGCAACTTGTGATTGTGGCACTCCCTGGACTTTTCTGTTTATTTTCTGGATGTATCAACGCCATCTGGAACAGTGTAGAAGGTTAACCCTTGTCCTGCTGAATTAATTAAAATGCCACGCCCATTTTGATTTTCAGCCAATCAGATAACTTGATCCAGATTGCTGATATAAATTCACATACTTTATGGCAAACAGTGCAGATCCAGATCAGTTGGCTTCTTCAGAACCCAACTGATCTGGATCTGTACTGTTTGCAAAGGCAGGACATATCTGGGTTCAGCAGGACTAGGGTTAAGCTAGACAGTGTTGCATCAAAACACTAGTTTCTTTTCTCTGTGTCCCTGACTAGAGTATCCCCAGGCTGCAGATATGAAATGACTCAGGGGAGCTTGAAACCAAAACACATAGCTTATGCAAGTACTTGCTTAGTATACAAACCTACAATTAGTTAATAGCTATCTTTCACCAATAAAACTGTTTGTTTATCACACAATGAAAAAAATGTGTTTACCAAATTTGTATAAACAGGCTTATTCGGAACTAGCCAAATGACTTATATAATTGCATAGTTGCTTATTTTGATCAAAGAAAGACTTGTTTGAAATCCATGAAGGGAGCAATTGCAAAAGATGTTGGAAAATATGTTCCAATCAAATGTGGAATAAAGCTCTGTTTTATTTGCCTGCATAAATAGAGGATAAACAAGAGACTTTTCTTCACACATGTTCCTTTTGTCTGTGCAACATAGGGTCATCTGGAACAACTGAATATTTTTAATCAACAAGATAATATTTCAATATTTTACTTTCCTATGTATCAAGATGGGTAACTGAAGAAGAAAACCACACCACATATTTATTCTCAAACTCCACTATTGCTGAGTTTTGGTTGACGAAATTCTCTCTTATTCAGAAATAATTAATATTCAGAGCAAGCTAAATCTCTGTACAAGTCAATGTACAATTAGTGAGTCCCAGGGCAGGGCCATTTTTTACCCTAGGCTATAATTTGATTAACCTTGGTAGAGGCCAATTAGATGAAGTTACATATCAAATATCAAAGGCCTGGGCCAAAGAGGATTTTAAAAGCTTTTATCTATACAAGTCTATTTAAAGCATGGGCAGGGCAGCCATTTTGGTCATGTAACCCAGATGCGGGGAACAAATTTTAGTTCCCCCTACCCATTTAGGCTCCATATGAACTTTGTTTTGTTTGTGTTGAGGTTTTACGGCCCAGAACCCAATGGGGTCATGTCGAGCGCCGTCAATTTACGTAACCACACGTTTATGGACAGGCTTAGTCCTCTAAGTGGTTAACCAGTATTGCGCACATTCTTTTGCCAGAAACTGACAACTGCCCTTCTTGAATCAGCAGAAGGGAGAGAATGACCTTAGAAAATATTTCACGATCAATCTCCATGAAAGAATGTTGCAGACCCTGGCAGGGGTCGAACCCTCAACCTCCCATATGAACTTTGACTTTGATTGACCCAATGGTTTCTGAGAAGACATTTGAAGAGTTTTCCCAGTATGAGTCTATGTAAAACAAGTGACCCCTCAGGCAGGGTCAGTTTTGATTACAGGGCTAGAACTTGAACAATTTTGGTAGAGGTACACAAGAGAAAGCTACATACCAAATATCAAAGGCCTGGGCCTTCTTAGTTCAGACAAGAAGAATGTTAAATTTTTGCCTATAGAATCTCTGTAAAAGAATTTGACCGTTCCGTAAAAAAGGTCAAGGTCGACCCAAAGTTATCATTTTTTCAAATTGCAATGGGCCCACGTCCCCAATGCTGCATACAAGCCCCAGGGCCATTGGCCCTTTAATTCAGGAGAAGATTTGTAAATGGTTTTTACTAAGGCTGGCTAATCAGAACTGAAAAGATAATCGATTATCAGTCCTGCCATTGTGATTGATAATCGATTAGTAATCGCTGAAGATTTAATCATAATTTTACCTATTTGAGCATGCCTCTATCATAATTATGTTATACTTAATTGTATGTATTTTGTCAAACAGGCCTGAGCAAACAGTATAGACCCAGATTAGATGCTGCAAATGCAGCATCTCATCAGGGTCTACACAGATTAGACGCTGCAAATGTGGCGTCTCATCAGGGTCTACACTGTTTGCCATTTCACCCAACTATTTTAGGCACAATAGTGGGTAGTAAATTGGACTTGTTCAAATTTTAGATAAAGTATGGTAAGGAGATGAGGTGTCTGAATATGAAGGGTAAATACGGTACAGTAACAAACACAGAAATTAAATGATCTATTATTAGCAAATCTGTAAAGATGGTCATTTTTGTGGAATTTATCGATCAATTGATAGATTATCCGATTAATCGTGCCAGTCTTAGCTTTTACCATATATGGGCATGGTGGCATCTTGGTCATGTGACCCACATGCAGTGAACAAATTTTTGTTTCTCCTACCCAGTGAAGCTTCATATAAAATCTGGCCTTGATTGGCCCAGTGGTTTCTGAGAAGACAGTTGAAGAGTGTGGATGGACACACAACTGAGCCTGGCTATACTGTAAGTTCACCTATGAGCTTAAAGGCTCAGGTGATCTAATAATATTCGGGACTCACATTTTTTGCAACATTAATGATCTAAAATAATGTTTAAATTGCACTCTTTATTTCATTTTAGGCTCCTGGTACTTTTGAACGGCAATTTCAAATGCTGTAAAATCAGCAGAAGTTTGTCTTTTGTGAATCTTGTGAACCATCGGGGCAGAATGACAGATGAAAAACCTTCTGCTTCTTAACACTTAGCACTCTGGGTAAAAATTTCAACAGACAGCATTTTAAAATATTTTTTCTTATTTTTTCCAAGTTTTGAAACTTTATGTAAATTATCTCTGAAATGTCAAAAAAAAAAAAAATTTCAATGTGGTCTGCTGAAATTTTACTCGGCATCCTAAGCATTACAGAAAGAGGTAATGAACAGCAGGCTATTAATTAATGTAGTTATTATAATTAACCCTTAAAACGCCAAGAAAACCTGCATCTGAAAATGTCGTCTGTTTATGTTGTCTGCTGAATATTCTTGCAAACCTTTCAAACCTATTTTTGCATACAGGCAAACAGTGTGGACCCAGATCAGACTGCTCTTACAGGAGCAGTCTGATGTGGGTCCACACTGTTTGCAGAAATGACTTTAAAAATCACAAGCAGATGACAAAGCAAATGACAATTGTTGTGATTGGCAGTTTAAAGGTTAATTCATTTGTATGACTGGTAGCAAGGCAATTTACCCCTTTTATGTTCAAGATATTATTTTGGAAAGCTATGAGCAAATTAATTAACCTTTACCACCCTCTGGGCATTTCCAGCTGATGACAAATTGATGATATTTTTCTTATTTTTCCCAGAAAACAGGATTTGTCATTTCATGCAAATTGTCTCCTTAGGAGACAATTTTCATGAAATGTCATATCCTATTTTCTGAGAAAAATAATAAAACATATTTCAAAATGTCGTCTGCTGAAAATTTTACCCAGAGTGCCAAGCATTAAAATATATAATGCAGCAAATTATTTCTGGTGACTGCAGTGGATCAAAGGATTAAGGCTTAAGAAAAAGCAATTAACGCTTAGCCTGCTGGGAAAACAATTTAAGCAGACATTTTGAAATATTTTTCTTAGTTTTCTAGAAAATAGGGTTTGACATTTCATGCAAATTGTCAACTGCATGAACTGTCAAACCCTAGTTTCTGAAAAAAAAAGGATATCATCAATTTTTTGTCTGCTGAATCTTCACAGAGACTGGTAAAGGTAAATTTTTAAAGTGTGAAAAACCTCAGATCAAAGAATCAATTTTACAAGTGCAAACCTATTACCACTTGACATGCTGGGTAGAAATTTCAGCAGACAACATTTTTATTTTTTTTTTTATTTTTCCTAGAAAAAAGGATTTGACACTGTATGCAA
Organism: Anodontia alba; assembly: GCA_964016985.1. Taxonomy (NCBI): domain Eukaryota; kingdom Metazoa; phylum Mollusca; class Bivalvia; order Lucinida; family Lucinidae; genus Anodontia; species Anodontia alba. The sequence continues at coordinate 37,613,833 of OZ024829.1, forward strand.
ATTGTCTCCCTAAGAGACAATTTGCATGAAGTGTCAGATCCTATTTTCTAGGAAAAATATCATCAGTTTTTTCATCTGATGAATCTGCACATAGCATGGTAAGTGTAATAAAAAGGTTAAACTATAATACCCTGCCATTATCGTGTCACGGGCAGATAACTCTGTAAAAATTTGACTAAATTTGCCCATTAGCAATCCCAAACCAGACCTCCGCAATATCAATGCACATACCAAGTTTGGTGAAAATCCATTGATGTTTACTCAAGTTATCATCCAGAAATGAAAAAGGGAGGTACAGACATACGACAGACGGATGGACATACACACGGACGTCCAAAAATAAAAAGAGCAGTCCTAGGACAGTGTAGCTTGCCTGAATCAAGCTTTGCCTCTAAAATCTTTAACCAAAAGCTTAAACATAAAGGTCTCTCATGTGGATCAGGATGGTATAGCATACAACTTCAGACCAGTATCTGACATCAGGGCAAAAATGAACTATTTCCATCTAGGGTCAGGAGATTTAGCCTTTTAAAAACTCACAAAAACTTTAACCAATGCCAACGCTGTGGTGACTGCTTTCATACAGGCGAGTATTAAACATGATTAATACCAATATAGCCAAAAAGGATTACAGTTTGTTTGCATTGAGATTTTATGGCCCACTCAACCCAATGGAGCCATGTCAAGCATGGTCAGTTTACCTAACCACACTTTTATTGGGCAGGCTTAGTCCTCTAAGGGGTTACCCAGTATTGTGCACATTCTTTCGCCTGAAACTGACAACTGTCCTTCTTGAATCAGCGGAAGGGAGAGAATGACCGTAGAAAATATTTCATGATCGAATCTCCATGAAAGTACATCATCCTCGTCTCAGAATTTTTACAGCAACTGTTATACCAATACAGCAATTGTTATACCAAATCATTGGCTATACATTTAGTTATTTCCCTTATACAAAATGGTATCAAGGGAAGAAAGTTGAGGTTTTTTAAAACTTTTTATTGATGATATGATTTTATTTCAGTATTTCAATACATGTAATATAGCAGTACAATTTTGGATGACTGTTGGGCTCCCAGTTACTCCATCAGCATTTTGCTTGGGGTAAAGTATACTTGTTTCTTCTTGACCAGGAGGAGTTTAATTATGTACCTCCCCTGGATTTAATTTTAAATCGGAATTTAGATTATAATTACTTTCTCACCTTTAACAAACACTCCTTGAAACTGAGTAAAATATGTCTGACAGACACCAATCTTTCGCACATTGCTTGATGAGTGTACAACAAACAGTCTTGATTTCTCGCTACACTTTTGTCCTTCTTTCTTTATTTTTTATGCTTGATTGTGCAAATGGTACAGAATGTCAGACTTCAATACGATAACCATATACTTCATAGGTCTAGATAAGAGAAGGTATCAGGTAAATAGTTTTCTTATTTCTTGATGAAAACATATATTGTGGGTACTCATTAGAAGTGCCTCGCCGAGGCGCTTCTAGTGAGTACCCACAACATATGTTTTTGTCGAGAAATAAGAAAAATATAGATACTTTTTGGTTGAAAAAAGCGCCTTATCAAGAGCTACTTTGAGAGTCATCTCTCTAGGAAATGTATTCATTTACTTTCCCAAGAATCCTGGATCCTCTTGTTTTGTTCTTTTGTCATTCCTTTTAGATTCTTTGCTTGTTTGATTTAGTTTTACAGTCCAGTCAACATTGTTAGGGTCACGTGGGGTGGGTCAGCTAATCTACTCATCATACTATATAAGCAACAGAGTTTGAAGGCCCTACAGTAGCTCAAATAGTTTTCAAAATACATGTATCTTGCTGACAAGACTTCATTATCATTATATTACAAGAAGCATAACTCCATGGAAAAAATTCAGATTTTCAAAAATTAATCAGGTAATCAACTCATTATTCCAGACAGTCCCCAGCTCTATCCACGGTACAGCTAATAAGTGCAGAAAGTATGGAGCCAGTCTATACTGACTGAACCCATTTCTGTTTTGCTTAAAAATGTCTTTTCATCTTCTTGCAAGCCATTTTTGCAGTTTCTGATCAGGAGTGTGTACATGTATGCTAATTCACTAAGAGCCAAAAAAAGATGTAGTTTTCATAGCTAATAAAGACATACTTTTCAACTAAAAATAATGATATCTTTTCTTATTCATCCATGAACGCACAATGTTATGTTGTGGGTACTCATAAGAAGCTCCGCATTGGGCGTGCCTCTAATGAGTACCCACAACATATATTTTCATGGAGAAATAAGAAAAAAAAATTATGTGCCACCCATAGCTCCAGATAAAGCACTTCTTTTTCGACCCAAAACTTTTTTTTTTTTTTCTTATTTCTCCACAAAAACATATGCCGTGGGACTCATCAATAGTGCTCTACACATATGAATACCCAGGGCATGGGTACTCATATGTGCAGGGCACTATTAATGAGTACTTCAACATGTTTTCATGCAGAAATAAGAAAAATATACATTCCTTTTGGTTGAAAAAAGCATCTTATCTGGACCTGTGTAAGACTCAAACTGTTCTTGAAAATATCACAGAGATACAAGGTTATAAGGCCACATCATGCAAAAATGTGTCTTCTGGCATATGTGGGCAGTCTGATCAGGACCTTCACTGTCCATTTAAGAAGTATAGCAAAGTCCCTAATCAAATTAAATATCTCCACTGCTGATCTAAGACACCTTTTTCTATGCTGCAGATTCTGTTAGTGGACAATGAAGGCCCTGATCAGACTTAGCAAAGACACCATTTCTCATGTCTTGGCTCATTAGATGCCATCATCCTGGCTTTCCCAGTATGTCTAACTTGTATACTGTAATTCTACCAAAGAAATCAGTACTGTTATTAAATACAATCTTCAAAGAGGAAACTGGGTCATCACTGGAACACTTGAATATCTTTCAATGACGTTAAGGACAAATAGTTCCTAACTCTGATCCTGTTGAATCAGAGTATGCCCTGCCTTTGCAAACAGTGTAGATCCAAATCAGTTGGCTTCTTCTGAAGCCAACTGATCTGGATCTGCACTGTTTGTCATTAAATATGCAAATTTATAACGACAACCTTGATAAAATAATCTGACTGGCTAAAAAATTAGAAATGGAGGTGGTATCTTAATTTATTCAGCATGGCAATGGTTGCAAAACTGTGTGTGTTTTTCATTATGAATTTATCCTTATGAAATTATTTAATGAGTTGACATAGCTCTAGTTAAGACGCTTTTTTCAATCCAAAAGTACTGATATTTTTCTTATTTCTCTACAAAAACATATGTTGTGGGTACTCATTAGAAGCACCTCGCCAAGGTGCTTCTAATGAGTACCCACAACATATGTTTACGTGGAGAAATAAGAAAACTATAAACCTGATACCCACTTTTATCTAGGCCTATGAACTGTTGAGTTTTGCAATGTGTACAAACTCTACATATAGCTCCAGATAGGACAATTATTTGTCAATTGAAAATTGTTGATATTTTCTTATTTCTCCATGAAAACATAAGTGAGACACTTTTAACTCTTTGCATGCTGGGTAATTTTGCATGTTTTTGGTAGCCTGTGGCTTTTTTTTTTTAAATTAACTTTTTCCAAAAAATCCTTCAAGAATACCATCAGTGTGTCAAACAGTTTGGATGTTTTGTCGGGCCTGATCTGGGTCCAAACTTTTTGCAAATGTTATCAGCAGACGACAAAAATTGCCACTAGCAGGGAAAAAAAACTAATAAGTACCCACAACATGTTTTCATGAAGAAATAGATAAAAACATCAATAGTCAAGTTTTTGGTTGAAAAAAAAAAGGACCTTACCTAGAGTTCAGACCCACTAGCAGGCTCTCTTAAAAATAAAGGATTTTTATAAAGGCTATTTTCGGCCAAATAAATGTGTAAAGTAAATAAAGCTGCCCCTTTGTCTAATTTCATCCCCAGACATAAAACCCTACATGTACATTTTGGTGAAAATTTCATGAAAATCGGACCAAAATTAAAAAAAAACAACTTATCAATGTTTAAAGGTCAGTATTATGAGTATACTATTTTTGAGGTATTTGTTGTGTACTGGCATTATGTTTTGTAACATGTCTTGATACTCAGCACATCACATGACACATGGTGCCCTCATTCTTGTATGACCACACAAAAAGTGCCCTACCCTGCACCCCTCTGCCCTCAAATCCTAGCTGGAGCACTGATTTTAAAGTTGCACTAATACCAGCTGTAGTGAAGAAAAACAAATTCTTAGAGGAATGACCATTGACAGCAATAAACACATACACAGAATTGTGAATTTCTGAAGTGTCTATATTTTCTGGACCAGACAAGCTACTTTCACCATTACAAACACTCAACGAATCCTGGAATGGACTCAGTGGTCACAAACAAAGACAGTCAAGATTTTTTTACTATTTCAAGTAGTTTGTATTTGATTTTGTAGTTGTAAATATAACAGATCTAGGGGAGAGAACACAACAAAATGTCAAAAAAAGTAAGGACAAGCTTTCGTTCCCATAGTACAAAGGATACTTGTAATGAATTACTATCTTCAGGGTAAAATTCCATTAGTCGTTTGTAGCCCATCTCTGGTGAATCTATACCTTCTACCCAACAATCTCTGCCAGCAAAACCACCTTGGAACTGTATATTGATCTCATCTATTACATATAATTCCTCAAGATCAACCTGTATCCACTGTGGAGAACCCTGAAATGAGAGGGAAAAATCAGTATCCATTCTGAAGAAAGCAGCAATGGGAATGTGATTTGCTACATGGAAAAATCTGTGTCCCCTCTGGAGAACCCAGAAATAATAATGTGATATGCTGTAGGAAAATCTGTATCCACTGTGGAGAACCCTGAAATGATAATGTGATATGCTGAGGGAAACATCTTTATCTACTTTGGAGAAAGAAGCAATGATGTGGTTTGCTGTGGGAAAATCTGTGTCCACTCTGGAGAACCCTGAAATGATAATGTGATATGCTGTGAGAAAATCTGTATCCACTGTGGAGAACCTTGAAATGATTATGTGATATGCTGTGGTAAAATCCCTATCCAATGTGGAGAACCCTGAAATGATAATGTGATGTGCTGTGAGAGAATCTGTATCCACTGTGGAGAACCCTGAAATGATGTGATATGCCGTGGGAAAAATCTGTATCCACTGTGGAGAACCCTGAAATGATGTGATATGCCATGGGAAAAATCTGTATCCACTGTGGAGAACCCTGAAATGATGTGATATGCCATGGGAAAAATCTGTATCCAACTTGGAGAACCCTGAAATGATAATGTGATAGGCTGTGGAAAAATATACATTCATTATTGAGAACCCTGAAATAATAATGTGATATATACTGAGGGAAATCTGCATTCACTGTGGAGAACTCTGGATGTTTCTTTACAGATTTTTCTCTTTCTGATACAGTGATGCCTTGTGTTAGAATGATAACAGTTACTGTTGGTGCCAAGGGCTAAGAAAATGGCTGCAAAATCAAGAGAACATGTAAATCAGAGAAATTTGATTCTCAAAAGGTTGGTTTAAAATGTTAAAACTTAGTTAATTTTTATCTTTTCAAAATTGATTATTGCGATATCTTTTTTGATTATGGATTAATGTAACATACGTCCCTGATGAAACTTATTCAAGAGGATGACAACTAACTTCTCCTTATAGGATGGATTCTCATGTTTCTGGTTTTTTTTTTGGTTTTTTTTTTTGCTCTGATTAGATGGAGATTTAGAAAAAGATAAAACAAAAACAAAAATAGACTTTAGTCATTATTACTTCAGAATGCCATTAAGCACTGCTTTGTTTCATCACAAGTGGTTTTGGTTACCTTATGTACCTTAAGTACTGGGACACCTTATCTTCTTACCATACTTGTCCTAAAATTGAAATAGTCCATTCTACTATGTCTGTATGTATCTAAAATGTGTGGTATGTATGGAAAACAGCAAAGACCTTGAACAGATGCCACATTCTGCAGTGTCTGATCTGGGTCTAGATACACTGTTTGCAAAGGCCTATCTGTCTCAATACTTTAGGTTATTAACTCTTAAAACTCCAAGAAAACCTGCATCTGAAAATGTTGTCTGTTTATGTCATCTGCTGAATATTCTTGCAAATTTTTCAAACCTATTTTTGCATACAGGCAAAGAGTGTAGACCCAGATCAGACTGCTCCCAAAGGAGCAGTCTGATCTGGGTCCACACTGTTTGCAAAAATGACTTTCAAAATCACAAGCAGATGATAAAGCAGACGACAACTGTTGTGATTGGCAGTTTAAGGGTTATGGTATATGTGTGTCACTGTGATGTTTCACAGATGAGGTAGAGGACCCTTTGCAGACCAGACATATAATTGATCATAATTTGGAACTGTATCAGAATTAAGGGCAAGGTTTTGAGCGAGTTAAACTGGTTTAAGCACCCCCCCTCACCCCCCCCCCCCCCACACCACCTCATCCCCAGTTTTCCTACTGACCGTTCCAAGCCAGTTCCTCAGTTGCAGTTCTTCTTTCTTTGTGCTTCTGTGATTTCATATGTGGCATTTGTGGTGTCCTAGAATTTGTTCCTCATCTCTCCTTCCTTTGGTGCCTATAGAAGCTGTGCTTCGTAATTGACTCCTCCGTCAAGTCACTTGACCATTTAACTGACAACCGCAACTGACCATTCAAAATAGCTAATAAGGTAATTGACAATGTTTTTAGTTAGACAAACAAATCAACATGTGCTTTTTACAGGTAAGCACAGGTATATCAATACAAAGTTTTTCTGAGGAAATTCACGTGGGCATGGTTATAACTGCCAGACGGAGGAGACAATTGTGGCATTTCACTTATATATATATATTTTTTTTATCCTGACCCTGCTTTTGCACTCTCATTACACTTTTAACCCTTGTCTTGCTGAACCCGGATATACTCTGCCTTTGCAAACAGTGAAGATACAGATCAGTTGGCTTCTGAAGAAGCCAACTGATCTGGATCTGCACTGTTTGTCACTAAGTATGTGAATTTGTATCCATACCCTGGATCAAGCAATCTGATTGGCTGAAAATTAGAAGTGGGTGTGTTATCTTAATTTATTCAGCATGACAAGGGTTAAATATACTGTAAGCACAAATTATGACCTGAGTATTTGGACCCTTAAATCCTTACCTGACAGCTAAAATTTTGAATTAGTCCATTTGGCTGCCTTTTGATGTGTCTAGAAATTGATTTATGATCAGTGGCAAACAGTGTAGACCCTGATCCGATGATCTAGGTCTATACTGTTTGCTCATATTTATGGTAAATACAGTGTACCTGATCCGAGTTCCAACATGTATCATCCTGCTCATCTAGTAAAAACTTTTTTCCAAACTGTTTCACATCTCTGTTCAGAACTGAACTCACCCTAAAAATAAAGAAGTAAGATCATAGCTACAGAGGTGGTGCATTTTTCTTATTACACTACAACTTCCTTATCATACGTTTCGTTTTAGCACGGTTTTGATATAACACAGTTCAAAGATGGATCCCAAAAATGTATAGATTATATTGAAAAATGACCATAAATGGTCATTTTTCAATATAATCTATACATTTTTGTTTGGCTATAACACGGCTGTTTAACTAACACGGTTTATACAATGGACCCCAACAATAGTGTTATAAAGAGGTTGTGGTGTACCTAGCTGTTATCACCTGTCATAAACACCATAGGTAAGCATTAAACTTAAAGCATGAGGTGCATTTGGATTTACCAGAAATCTACTTCTGTTTGTTTTTTTTATTTATTTCTTCACAAAAAAAGATTGCAAGTACTTACTATATTCGACCTAATTACCGCACAGTGTGCTTAGATTTTTCAAAATTACTGAACAAACTTGTATTGAAATATCAACCTAATAAGGGCACTTTTTAAAGAAAGATCAGTACAAGACTTAATGAGGAGCTTATTAAATGATGCTTTTGCAATATTATTTTCTGATTTTCTCTATAAAAACATATTTTGTTGGCACTCGTTTGAGTTGCCTCAACTTGTCGAGGCAATTCAAATGAATTCCCACAACATATGTTTTTATAAAGAAGTAGATAAAAGTACGCTGACTGTAATCTAAAGTCTACTTAATAGCCCTCATCAACACATATATAAAATGGCTATAAAAAGATTAATGACATACAATGGTAGGACAAACAAACCTTTACACTATAGCAATCACAAGGTTGCTAGTGAATGAACTACTCATGTGTAACATGGATGTAGTGACCATATATGGAAATGGTTTTGTTTGACTACTCTGTGATGTCAGTGCTGATTAGTGCTATTGCTTTACTGTGTGCTTATAGTAGCATGTGTGGTATTAAAGTCGAGTACGGTATTAAGAGTGCCTCTGCAAGGCACTTTTAACATAACATATTTTTATGGAGAAATAAGAAAAATATTTATTTGGATTCCCCTCAAATTCAGGGCTTTGTTTGTTTGAATTCTTGTTTAATGATCAATGCATCAACCTTGTGGGTCATTTTGTGTTGCCTCCTAAAGAAAGGGAGAAAAGGTCAGTCTGCATAATATCCATAAGACTGCCTGACATGTCAGACAAATATTTGTTTGGCCCTGCAAAAGTTGACTTTTAAGAATTTTCAAGTACATTTTAATCAATTATCTGACCAAATGAGTCTTGAAAAGTTTTTATGTACTCAGGTAGGCCTCGGTGGCTCAGTTGGATGCACTGCCAACTGTGGATCAGGAGGTTAAATTGCGGCTTTCAACTCTGCAACATTTGGCAACATTCTTTCATGGAGACTGATCATAAAATATTTTCTAAGGTTATTTTCTCCCTTCCACTGATTCAAGAAGGGCAGTTGTCAGTTTCTGGCAAGAGAATGTGCACAATATTGATTAACCGCTTAGAGGACTACCGGTAAAACTGTGATTAGGTAAACTGACTGCCCTAAACATTACCCCATAGGGTTGACTGGGCACCAACCCTCGACCTGGTACCTAGATTTACCAAAACGAAACCAAAATACTGAAATGAAACCGAAATACCGGAACGGACTATTAATAATATAGGGAAAATGCTGTTAGATAGTAAATGCTGGGGCAAAATGGATAATGAAGTACTTTCCTAAATACATGTAAATGTAATATATAAACATAGCAGTACATACAGTATAAAATCTGCACTCAGGAGGAATTAATGACAAATAATTACCACTCATTAATGTGATGCCTCCGAAATACCGGAACGGACCATCAAAAATATAGAGAAAATGCTGTTTGTCAATAATTTTGCGGTGCTATTAATAACAAAATATTTTCTCAAATAAATATAATATATAAACATACAGAGTATAAAATCCACACTAAAGAGGAAATTAATAGCAAATGAATAAGCCTCATTTTTGAAATACTGCAATGGACTATTAAAAATATTGAGAAAATGCTGTTTGTCAATAATTTTGCAGCGATATGAAAAACAAAATAATTTCTCAAATAAATATAGATTGAGTATAAAATCCACACTAAAGAGGAAATTAATAGCAAATGAATACGCCTCATTAATTGGATGCCTCCGAAATACCAGAATGGACTATTAAAAATATTGGGAAAAAGCTGTTTGTCAATAATTTTGCGGCAATATGAAAAACAAAATATTTTCTCAGATAAATATAATATAAAAACATACATACAGTATAAAATCCACACTAAAGAGGAAATTAAAAACAAATGAATAAGCGTCATTAATGGGACCCCTCCGAAATACTGGAACGGTCTATCAAAAATATTGGGAAAATGCTGTTGTCAATAATTTTGCGGCGATATGAATAACAAAATATTTTCTCGAATAAATATAACATATAAACATACATACAGTATAAAATCTGCACTGAGGAGGAAAACAATATCAAATGATTATGCCTCATTTACTGTGACACTTCCGAAATACTGGAACAGACTATTAAAAATATAGGGAAAATGCTGTTAGTCATTGATTTAGCGAAATATATTCTTAAATACTATTTAGAAGAGCCAAAATACCTATGCATGTGGGACAGTTTTATTTTTTTCAATCTTGCCGTTTGTATGGAATAAAAAAATAAATAAATAATTAAATAAATAATAGTTTCTTGTATTGACAATCCATGTATGGCGCAAAAATAAAGAAAATTATGTATATCCTTGTTAACCCCTCCTGTTGAGTAGGTTTTACATGGGTATTTATCTTACGGACATGCCAACGTGATGATTTGATTCTGACTTTATGATTTAATGTTATGTCATTTGCATCACGAGTTTTGTGAGAAAATCAGAAATCGTTGTTACATGTAAGTTGAAGTCATTGTTTGTTTGTTGAAAAAATATGAAATTAAGTGTCAAAACTTGCTATTTAATAAAAAAAAGTGGTATTAAACATGTTATCTTTTATGATTTGATACCCAGTATAAAAGTTTTACATAATAGCTACATGCTATTAAAATTCTTATTGGCCTTGCGCTTGTTAACATAATTCTCAGTTTCATTCTATCAAGATTAGTCCCACTGTGTCTCTTTTATGCACATATGCATTTCAATTACTAAGAATACCAATACATGCACGAAACCAGAAACCTGTGCCATAAATGTAAATTGGGCTCTTTCCCTATATTTTTAATAGACCGTTTCGGTATTTCAGTTTCATTCTGGTACTTCGGTTTTGTTTTGGTAAGTTTAGTTATCCCAACTCAACCCCTCCTTGCAGGTCAAGTGTTCTACTAGAAATGAGATCACTACTGAGTATCAACATACTCCATACCAACAAAAAAATAAAAAAGCCCATTTGACGAAACGACATCGGTTCTAGTGATCTACCGACTGAACAAATCAGACCGACAGTCCTGCTAATCACCACACCAGTTATTGGCTTATTGCAAGCCCATTTCTGTTATTGGCTATGTTCCTGTTATTCAACAGACCACTGTATCTGTTTGTCTCTCAATACTCAGTCGATCAATTCCATCATTACCTCAGAATGAGCCGCAGTTTTGCTAGAGGCAGTTGGCACGGCCGCGAAATCTAATTATTCCATTACCCACTTCATTCTGCAGCCACCAACAAAAGCCAGCAAAATCATAACAGTAGCGACTATAGTTTTATTGAACAAAATGTGCTTAAACTGTTTGAAAAAGTAAAGTAAAAGTCAGTATCCAATACAAACCGAACTTGCGACTTTGAGTGCACGATGGAAGCTGCCATTTTCATGCCATTGAGTCTAATGTCGTAATTTTTAGACCTGAGCTGACCGGCAAAGAAAATAAACATTTATATTTTCATGAGATATTTGAAGGAGGTTGTATCGTTCGCATGAACTAAGTTAGATTTAGATCTAATCTGAATAATGTCATGTCATATGAACGATAACATTTTATTGCGACTTACCGTAGTTCGACCAACCTTTGTTAAACTTGATAGCAATTTTTTTTCACTCGCTTTTGTTCATTTTCTCATGAAAAAGATTACAGAAGTTTGTCGGTTACATAATATCAGCAAAAGATGTACATTCCTTTCAACTTCAGCAGAAATTCAGATGTCAAAAAAACAGGACAAATCAAAAAATGTAAGGAAATCCTGTAAGGTCATAGATGTACCTATAGTCGACATGTAATCAGTTTTAGGTACCTTCAGATTCACATGCCTATTATATCTCAAATAATATACAAGACCACTTCTGCTACCGCTCTTTAATCATGGCCGATGCCCAGCATATACAAAACGTACATGACAACGTCCATAACAAACAATGTCGTTACGTTACTTAAACGTTACGCGGGTTCACAAAGAGTTAACGTGTGACGTTGCGCCAATACAAGAATAATGATTCTATGAATATGACATTTCTCCTTTTCTTTAACAGAAAGCTATATACTTTCTGAGATGACTGATGAATATAAAACACAACGTAACTGATATCCTGAATAATTTGGTTTTAAATAAAGATGCATGTTTTGAATGAAAATCTTTACTTTATGATCATAACCTAATTTTAACTTCCTTGAGTTAAAAGTAACGATTAAGAAACTGGCTAAGATTTAAAAGCAAATTATTCAGTAGTTGATTGTATTATCTAACTTACGTTAAAATTAAGTAAGTGAACTATTTTTTTGTTGTAGTTCCTATTCGCGCATTATTTGCACCTTATCAAGTTTATTCGCTGTACAACTGAATAACCACTAAACACACATTTTTCCACATTTGTCAAGTTTATATAAAGCTGTGATTCACTTTATGCCCCATAAGCAATGTTTATAGTTCTTCCAATGTTTCATTGCCGGCCTAGTGCACATAGTCCTTTAGATACGCCGGTTCCCGTATGTTCCGCTGACTCTCGATTTTGAATCCAAAACTAACTGCATGTAACCTTGTCTCAAATCCATTTTTGAGAAAATGACGCAATCATGGAACTTGTAAGTGAAATCTTCTACTAGCGGTCCTTGCATTATTCTTTTCCATTCGATAAATTTATTGGGTACACGTAGATCAACGGAAGCTCGGATCATGTGAGATTGTAACTGGTCTCTTGGTGTGTTGCTGAATCTTGGTTTAGGCTGCACTACTAGCGGCGAACACCAAGTAACTGGCTCTCCCTGTGGTACATACTCGAATAGGTTTTCCTCTACTCCCTGGTCAAGCCACTGCTTTAACGGTTTCTGAAGATAATACGGGATTAGTCTTGGCTTTTGAGCTACGGGCGTTGATTCTGCTTTCATGTTGAAGTTAACGTATAGCTCTTTGTTGTTCTTTACATCTCGAATTCTGCCGATTCCTGAACACATGATTATATCTGTTTAGAATTTCTACGACTTGCTCACACGCCCCGCCACTCGTCGCATTACTCCCAAAAGTCATTGTTTTTGGCTGACTGGCTTCGCTTCGCTTTGTCACGCTGCTGCTTTCATGGAGCTGGCTCATGTCTCCTCCACTCTTGGTCTCGCGGTCATTTTGATCCTCACTCATGCTCTCGCCTCTCGTAATTACATTTACGTTTGATGCACTGTTTTGTATTTTCATGTTGTTAGGACGTCCAAGTGATCCGTCTTCGCAGATTTGTAGCATTCCAAGTTCTATTAATGTGGTCTTACTGATCAATGGCGGTGAGTTTATTCTCCTTTTGATAACTACTACCTTTGCCAAGGTTCCACGTGTCTTGTTTCTGAGAGTATTGATGAATTCGCCCTTCACTGGCAAATTATTCTGCAAAGTGCTAAGCTTTATCTTGCTGAATTCTAACGTAGGCTTTTCCACCGATCTATTGAGCAAGGCTTTAAACTGATGTTCATCCATGATGTTGACATCGGCTCCGCTGTCGGGCTCAACCCGTACATCAACGTCGTTCATTCTCAGGGATACCGTTTTGGAGATATTGCTGATGCTCTTAACTTTTCTCACTTGGCTCAGATGATTCACTGCATGATCAATGAATTCGTCGTCAGAACTTAATGAGCTGTTTATTTCTTCTTCGGTCGTTTTCTTCACTGAGTCCGTCTCAGGCTTGAATTTCCTCTGAGGCTGCTTCTTGAACTGCCTGCTGGGTCTAGATGATTGTTGATTATTACTGTTACTATCTCTGCTCTTACAGACGGCTGCAAAATGGTTCCATCTCTGGCAGTTTCTACACTGTTTACCGTATGCTGGACAGTCCTTTCCAGCTGCATGAAATCCGGTCCATCCACAGTAATTGCAAGGCTGAGGATTGTATCTCTCCTGCGGCTGAAATCTCTTGTGCTGTTCTGTTCCTGCTGTGAACTGCTGTCTGTAATTAATCTTCGCTATGGACTTTTCTCCCAGTGCTGGCTTCATGTCGCGAATCTGTAATGATGTATCCTCCATTTGAGATGCTTCTAAAAGGAATTGATCTAAATTCCAGCCTTTATTGATGCATTTCTGTATTAAGACCTGATTGTCTGTTGTCTGTATTAGATGCTCCAGTATTCTATCCTCTAGGTTGTCCCCAAACTCACACTCATTGGCCTTCTCCCTCAGTCTCGCGGCATAGGCTGTTGTTGTTTCCCCAGATGTTGTCCTCATGTTAAGAAATTGATAACGGGCATAATGCTTGTTACGCTTTGGAGTGAAGTACACTGCAGCGCCGTTATAACGCGGTCGTCGGGAGCCGTGAACACTGACCGCGTTATATATGGTCCGCGTTATACTGAACATGACAACCACACCCACTTGCACCACTGCAGTTTCCTCCAGTTATTATGAGATATTACACATTGCATGTATGTTATATTGTATGTTCCTTTTTTATTTATTTATTTTTTTTATTTTTTTTATTGTAGAAACTTTGTGCATTACCTTGCCTGATTTCCATTTTATTCTTTTAATCCAGTAAATAATAAATTTTTAAGCTTAAATTGTTTTGTTTTCGTTTATGATCATTCAAGGGAACTAACTGCAACAGTCTTGCATTATGGATAACTGTGTAATAAACAATGTGTCCTTTACCGGAAATTGCCTTGAGCATGTGCACAGTTGATCTGCGTGTCAAAAAATAACCTTTGTTGCTCCCTGGAAAAAATTAACAGATGACAAATTGATATTTTTCTTTTTCTTTCTTTCTTTTTTTTTTTTTTCCATACAACAACCTTTGTCATGCAAATTTTCTCAAGTTTGAATGCAGTGTCAAAATCTTGCAGCCTGAGGATATAAGAAAAAAATATTTCAGAAGGTGGTCTGCTAATTATATGCACACAGCATGCTAAGGGTTTAGCAACAGGTGCAGAAAAAAAATCAATACCAACTGTTACGTCAGATAATAAGTACATGATAAAAGGGACAGGCTTACCTGCTTGGTCAGTTTTTATTGCTGCTGTTGATTTCTTTCACAATAAAAAAATCTAATCTCAGATATTTTTTTTTATAAAGAGCACTGACCAGTCTTAGTTTCATGTTTGTCCAGAAAGTACATCTCGTTTCCCAGCAGTCTATTTCCGTTAACCTAGGGTAGCAGTACTTTTTAACTAAAAAAAAGACACCTTATCTGGAGCTTTAAGCTGTCTCAGTGTATTCACACTTGACCCGTTTCTTTGATCTATTTGGACATGCCGACTGTCATAGCTCCAGATAAGAGGGTCTATCCACAGCTCCAGACTAGAGGAGTCTCCACATATTAAATTTCTTATTTCTCCACGTAAACGTAGGTTGTAGATACTCATTGGAAGCGCCTCACTGAGGCACTTCTAGAGAGTACCCAAAACCTACAATTTCATGGAGAAATAAGGAAAAATAACAGTCTTCTTTAATTAAAAAAGAAAAAAAAAGACACCTAATCTGGAGCTATGGACTGTGGCAGTGCATTCACACGTCACACAAACGGATTAATTATCAGACTACCATTACAGCAAAAAGGACAGTGAAGTGTTGATTTATGACTGTGTTAGGATAATTAAGTAATTAATTTGTGTTGCGTAAGTTACTCTTATTATTTCTTTTATTTCTCTTATAATACATGAAAATTATTGTTGAGGGCTGTGCCAGTTACCGTAGTATGGCTTTTAAATGGTGCACGGACGTGATCTGAAATAGCCTAAAGACAAAAACTGATGAAAAGTTTGGTAAAAAAGAATGAGTAAATCAGCGAGTATATGGTCATGGCTGGCGATTTTTAGACTGCCACGTTCCGCGGAAAAAGGGCAACACTTTCAAACTGGTGGGAAAAAAAAACGGGAGCCAAGGCCCAACCGCGTTATAACGGTTTCCGCGTTATAAGCGACCGCGTTATAACGGCGCTGCAGTGTAATTATTTAGTTTGGCTTTCAGTTTATCATATTCATTCATATTTGGATCTGTAGGGTTAGGCAGACTCTTCTCTAACCTTGCTAATTCTCTCCCACCGTAAATAATAAGAGCATCTTTCTTATTTGCTGGATCTGCTATGTTGAAATATCTGAATTCCCGCTCTATGCCCTCTAACCATTCCTCCCATAATTTCCCTGTGGATATCTGATCATCAGTATGGACAAATGGTTGGCTCTTTAGATTTCTGCTTTCCGTTATAACGGTAACAAATTGCTGTCTCTGATCACCTTCAGCCATCTTGCTCATAAATTTTATTTTCTGCTGTTTATAACAAAATAAATCAATACCTGTCCTTCAAAGAATTCTTCTGACACTTATCTTGCTTTGCTTTGTTTCTTTCGCTTTTCTTTGCTTCGTTTAAATCCTCGTCGCCAATATTATATCTCAAATAATATACAAGACCACTTCTGCTACCGCTCTTTAATCATGGCCGACGCCCAGCATATACAAAACGTACATGACAACGTCCATAACAAACAATGACGTTACGTTACTTAAACAAACGTTACGCGGGTTCACAAAGAGTTAACGTGCGACGTTGCGCCAATACAAGAATAATGATTCTATGAATATGACAATGCCTGTACAAACATACATGCATACATATATCGCTCAGGGACAACTGATCAAAAGACAAGTCACTGAAACAGCATGTGTTGTGCGGATTTTTTTAACGCTACCAGGCACCCGAGGCACATAGAGGCAGCAGCCATTGTTATGTACATGTATTTGTACAGCCTTGCTTTCATGGTTCACCTATGCCCACTAGGTGCAGCTGTCTGTCACCAAGCATGCCCTGTCCACTTTATACTTGACCCAGGGCATGTCGAGTATGAGCTAGGCGTATTATTGGTCTGAAAATTGTCTCGATCCAAACAGGATTCGAACACAAGATATCCCGCCTCAGAGTCGAGTGCACTTACCACTAGGCCACCCAGCCCACACTGAAACAGCATGTCTTCAATACAACATTTTATAGGTCTTCTAAAATATGACTGTCTGAATGTCTGTATGCTATGGTCATGGATTTTATGAATATAATAGCTGCACATGTTATCACAGACAATTAATCTGTTGAGCCATCTTAGGTTGTGAGGCCAACTCAAATGAGCAGTCACAGATTTTTTTTCAATTGCTAATTAGGGAATGTACATACACTATCATCCATATACTATCATCTTGTAACATATTTTGAAACACATCTAATTTTATGTGCCTTTCAATTTTTTTCCATACTTCAGCTAAAAGAGAATTTTGATTAATCTAAGTGTAGTTAATAACAGTTAACATGGAACTATATATGCCTGAGTGGTCAAGTGGAAAACTGGATAGTCAGAGAAAACTGTGCAACTTTATCCTTGAGGAGTCTTGTTTTTTCATTAACTACATATGGTACATTTTTCATTTGAAAAACAACTCAGAATTATATACAATGTAAATAATTAAATTTCATTTGTATAAGGCCATGTTCCTCTGTTGTATCATCATTAATGGCAGAAGACAAACCGCTTGTCATGTAGATGGAATATTCTTAAAAACTAAATACTACTTGTCAAAATTATGCTAGGTCTTATATGAGAATATTGCAAACTGACAAAAACTTTCACAAGTAGTTATGCCTCTAAATGTAAGTTGCCAAAAATAATTTATATCATGCAAAATTAATTTTACAAACCAAATAGATTATCTTTAGAGCACTGTCATCTAAAATTATGGTTCATGCCTCCAACCAGAAAATGAATATTAGTGCTTCAATAACCCTACCCATTAATACACCATAATGGTGGCCATTTTCGAAAAGGGGGTAATATTTCTAGAGATGAACAAAAGTAATAGAAAGACAATTCTTCCAGTTTTGTAACATTTCAACAGGGCTGGCCTCGGTGGCTCAGTTGGATACGCCATCCGACTGGAGACCAGGAGTTCGTGGGTTCAACCCCTGCCGAGGTCGGCAACATTCTTTCGTGGAGATTGATCATGAAATATTTTCTACGGTCATTCTCTCCCTTCCGCTGATTCAAGAAGGACAGTTGTCAGTTTCTGGCGAAAGAATGTGCACAATACTGGTTAACCGCTTAGAGGACTAAGCCTGCCCAGTAAACGTGTGGTTAGGTAAACTGACCGCGCTCGACATGACCCCATTGGGTTGACTGGGCCGTAAAACCTCAACAAACATTTCAACAGGTCAGTAATGTGTTTTTGATTATTGCAGATATCATATTTCTATACAACTTCTGCAGTCTTTTGAAAACTATGAAAATTGATTTGATGCATCATTTCATATCTGACAGTAAAACCCCAATGACAGCCATCACAGTTGTTTGTTTTCATTTTGATTTTTTCTTTATACAGTTGAAAAGTTGAGTAATATTTTAGTGATTTTAAATAATGTACTATTAGTCCATGACTATCTTGAATAATGAAAAGATATGGCATGCTTCTGTAGAAATGAACAATCTGCGAACTAATGCTTTTAAAAAGTGTGTCAAATCCCATGTCTCCAGAATAGTGCTCCTCTGTCATGTCTGTTGACTTAAAATCGAAACGTCTATGTCTAGATCTATCTTCCAGTTAGTGTTGTGCTGATTAATCAAAATAATCAAAAACTAATTGGATGAGCCCACTATCGGCAACTATCAATAATTTTTTTCACTATCAATTACAGTTGACTCTCGTTATCTCGACCCCTCTTATCTCGATCCTATCACTTATGTCGAACTGATTTCTAAGTCCCGATTATTTTCCCTATGTATTTATTGTATTTCAGCTTCCCGTATGTCGAACTACTTTTATGTCGACACTTCGGCTATTTCGTCCATCATTTTCAGTCCTTGAATATATTTTTCACAGTTTTTACTCGGACCATGACGAAGGAAAAAAAATGTAAGATGCGGCGCCGCCGGTCTCTCAGTTAATGAAAATCATAATGGGCCATTGATAAATAAATCAATATTTTAATTTTCCCCTTTGTCCAGATAATTACAAACAACACAAACAATGTCTAAAATCCATAATTATGAAATCACGTGTGTGTCGAGTCGGGTTTGACACGCGGCGCTCAACACCGTCTCGTGTCATTGATTTGTAAGATAAAAAGCGGCCCAGAATAGTGTTATGGAAGATTAATCAACGAAGTTTCTTTAATTTATTGTTTAGATATACTCTTCATTATTGAGTACTGTCCGTCTGAATGATATAGCGTCTTCAAGAAAAGTCAGTGCGCGACAGGTTCCGACTCAGATCAGCCTGTATTGATCAGGCTAGCTAAGCCTGAATCTTCGCTTGTTACTCTTTGGTCAGGCGGTGCTCTTTGGTAAGCCCAGATAAGGCACATGCGTATAGTGGAAAATTCGTGGGCGTGCAGGCTGATCCGAGTGTTTAACAGTCGCACAGTCTTCTATAATAGGAGTTGTAGTGCACGGCCTCAGATAGACAAATCACACGTGGGTACAAATGTTAACCCTTCTGACCCTGTAGACTGGTACGGATACCCGCACAAATAGTGTAGGTCCATATGAGACGGTTCATAATGAGCTTTCTCTGCAGGATCTACAGTTTGCCGCGCTGAGATGGTTCGTTTATGCCAGGGGAGATAATCCAAACTAGCTTACAGCTGCCGCTTAACATTGTAAGCGTTTTATGCAAAAGCGGAAACCAGTCAACTCTTTATCGAGTCGTCTATGCGAAGGGAGCTAATCCAAACCAGTTCATAACGTATAGCTAACACAACCCGGAAACCAGTAATTTATTTATAGCTATATGGAAATCCAAATTTGCAGGAGTATTAAAAGACAACAAGAGACGTTTGAAATTTATTATTATTAACATTTATTGATGATATTATTCCAAGAGAAAACCTTTGCATCTCCTAAAACGAACAGTAACAATGCAAACTGAAGTACGCGTAAATTATTTAAATTGCCATATACATGTGCCTTCCAAGCACGTTTTGGCGAACAGAGACGTGAACGGTCGTCATACCTATGACGTCACAATTTGGTTCTCTCGAACTACTGATAACTCGAACATTTTTATCAGGTCCCGTGAAGTTCGAGATAACGAGAGTCGACTGTATTTGAAATTCTATTTATAGAAACGTGGCCAAAGGTCACATAATGAGACCTACAAATTAAGAGTATTATGAAAGACTCGTTGACTAGAAACATGGCCGCAAAATCTGCTGTGTCTTGAAACAACCTATATCATAAATTACCCTAGTTATGCTGTTATATGCTGCTGCATTTTAAGTAATATAGAAACATAATTGCACATGCTATAATGATTTATTATTTGACGGCAGTTATTGGATATCTGATTGTTATATCGATAATCGATTTTTACTTTCCCGATAATCGATTGTGGTGTTCCTCTCCGATTCCCAACTTCCATTGCATCTTTAACCTCTGAGGAGGACTTCAGATGGTGTTTCTGTATACCGAGAACTGAAGGGGTTTAGTTGAAATATAAGCAAAGGATAGTAAAATGAGTTTTTAGAGTGAGATAAGAGTATTATGTATTGGTATATATTTGTGAGTATTAGTATAGTTATAAGAAAAACAGAAAACTGGTGTCTAAGGTGATGAGGCCATCTGGCAGAGACAGCTTAGTGAAATTGTGCCAGGGTAGGTAAGTGGTATGTGGCTGGTAAAGCATTCTAGTGAATAACTGTTCATGGGATAAATGTGTACTTACATGTATAATAGTCGCATTAGTATCTGCCTGTATGCTAGAGGATGGTTACATCGTGACTGTGGGTATTGTTAACTAGGTAGTCTGAGGTTGGTATGACAACAAGGTCATAGATGACCTTTTGAAAAGTATTTGAGCTAGGGGCTTGAAAATTGGTGTGCTTTTTGGGGATGATGAGTAGATTACTTGATTAATTTTTGAAAAGATTCCAGTTTTTTCAGAGTTAATCCCCTTGTAACATAATGATAATGAAATCTTGTCATCAAGATATTTTGATAACTATTTGAGCTAGGGCCTTGAAACTTACAAACACATTTCTAGTTTGACATTTTGTGTGAATGTCTTCTATAATGACAAGAAACATGAATTGTCACGTTTATTTTCTCTGAAAAATAAGAAATTACTTGTTATCTGGTAATACAGTTAGCAATCAGAGTGTTATGCTACTGAGGAAAAGTAATTTTTACTGACTAACTTTGCAGTCAAACCGCAGGAACCTGTCTAAAGCCAGCCTCAGTGGCTCAGTTGGATGTGCGTCTGACTGGTGATCAGGAGGTTGCAGGTTCGACCCCTGTTGAGTAGGCAACATTCTTTTGTGGAGATTTGATCATGAAATATTTTCTGAGGTCATTCTCCCCCTTCTGTTGATTCAAGAAGGGCAGTTGTCAGTTTCTGGTGAAAGAATGTGCACAATACTGGTTAACTGCTTGGAGGACTAAGCCTGCTCAGTAAAACATGACCCCACTGGGTTGACTGGTCCGTAAAACCTCTGCACATACCAAAAAACTGTCTAAAAGGCTACTTTTATTAAGCAGTCACCTGTACTTAAAGATGTAAAGGCCGGTTTTTCAGGTCCCATAATAGCAAAATAAGTATAAATTTACATGTACAGTACCTGTAATGAACAAGCACCTGTCTTAAGCAACTTTTTTAGCTTTCCCTGAAGTGCTTATTCAACACATGTTTGACTGTATATGATGATAATTCTGGGATATTTTTTTATTAATTCTCCATGAAAACATATGTTGTAGTACTCATCTGAAGCACCTTACTGAGGTGCTACAATGAGTACCCACAACATATGTTCTTATGGAGAACGGGAGAAAATTATCCCAGAATTATCACCAAATACTCCTTTACAAGATGTCAGCTTCTGTGATTTATAATTTCAGAAGGCAAGTTCAGCAGTAGTAAGTAGTAAACCAGCGCCTATTAGTTTACGTGGAGAAAATGTTGTTATACAGGTTCTAGCTAAACCAGGTGCAAAACACAATAATATCACTGGTAAGTTTTGTCCATACACAACATAAAAGAACTGGATGAATTTTTCCCTGAAAACAGGTTTTGAAATTTCATGCAGATTATCTGCAGTGGAGACACTTTGCACATTCATACAGTCGGCTTGTTATCGCAAATTCCAAGGGACTCTCTGAAATACTTCGAGATACCCATACCTCGACACATCAGATTTGCAGAATTGAGGAAAAAATAATTCAAACAACCACATTGAACAAAAATATATGTGATTGGACTCTTGAAGTTAGAGATATATTAAAAATTTTGTGCAAAAGAGGAGAAATTGCTCCTGAGGAGCAATTTCTCCTCTTTTCCACAATATTTTTTTACCTGTCATTAAATTTTCATGTTTAAGCAGGTACAAGATTTTCACTTCGAGATAAGCGGTTATTCAAGATAAGCGAGGTCAAGATAATGAGAGTCAGCTGTATATATGGTATGTCAGATCCTGTTTGCTGGGAAAAAGAAGAAAAAGTTTCATCTGTTTGTCATCTTTTGAATTTGTTGAAAGAGTCACAGTGGTGAAATATAATTGCTGCAGAGGAGTTAATTGAAGTTATTAAGGAGGGCTATCCTGGATAGTTTTTCTTATTTCTCCATAAATACATATGTTGTCATTTTGTGAGTACTCGTTAGAAGCACCTTGGCAAGCAGGAGAAAATTATCCCAGAATTATCATCAACTATGCCTCCTAAACAACTCCTGCAGCAGTGAACGAAAATTCCCTTGAATGCAGGCAAACTAGTATGTATTTGAAAGTACACGTACCGCCACTGTCAGTGAACTTAGAATTAAGGGAATGTGCCTTGTTTCTAGAAATCGTGTGATGTGTCCAAGTAGGTCCACCAACCCCACAAAAATGAGAATATTTGTTGGTTTCAGTTTAAGGGCTAATGAAAAAACATGATTTTTGTGATTTCACTTGGTAAACTGCATGAATTGTGAAGCGGTATTTTTGCTGAAAACTAACAATATAAAATTCCAAAATGTCGGGAATGTGGCAAAAAGTGTAGACTCTGGTCAGATGCCACATTTTGTAGTGTTTGATCTGAGACTTGACTATTTGCTCTGGCCTATCTTTCCTTGTATTTAGGCAGGGATACAGACTAATCCTTCTGACTCAGGGGCCCAGACTGCCAAAACTGAACATTTAACTTTAGGTATATGAGCATTTTTTCCTAACATTTAGGGGCCCAGCCCATAATCTTGGGGACATTGGTGACTGGGCCCTTGTCAGTCATTTTCCCTGTGAGGGTAAATAGGGTATTTATCTTGGACATGATTTGATCTATCTATGACCTTATGCTGCAAACTAAGCACAAGTACAGCAGACCACACTTTGAATATTTTTTTTATTTTTCCATAGCTCTAGTTAAGCCTGAGCATTTCTAATGAGTACCCATAACATATGTTTTCCATGGAGAAATAAGAAAAGTATTATGTGAATACCCCCTCCGATCTGGAGCTTTTTTTTTTCAGAGAACAATGCTGATACACATGAAATGGCATCTTATTTTCTCTGAAAAATATAAAAGAAAAATCAAAAGGTCATCTACTGCATTTGTGATTAGCGCTTTATGGGTAAGTAGTAGGGTTGATAATTGCAGGCCAGATGGACTATTGCAATACTATTACTATTGCCAAAAGCACAATTGCAATACTATTATTACAGCAGGTTCTTATTGCAATACTTTTGCGATAACTATTGGGAACATTATTTGCTTAAAAAAGGCCAATTTCCATAAAGCTTTAGTTTTGATGACATTCAGTGTTGGAATTCCATTTGAAAGCCACACTGTTGCTGTTAATTTAATGAACTCAGCTTTCTGGCGAAAGAATGTGCACAATACTGGTTAACCGCTTAGAGGACAAAGCCTGCCCAGTAAACGTGTGGTTAGGTAAACTGACCGCGCTCGACATGACCCCATTGGGTTGACTGGGCCGTAAAACCTCAACATAAACAAATAATGAACTCAGCACATGATGACACGAAAAGTGTTGTGCACTTTGCAGTTCTGGTATGCAAAATTGAATACATTCCTCCTTATGCTTATAACATGCAGATATTTTCTATTTATAGACCTCTGATTTCTATTTATACAATTAATACTTCTATTTATAGAACTATTGAAACTATTGCAATAGTGAAAAAACTTGTTCATTACAAAAACATGCCTATTCAAATATATTGAAATTTTTACAAAGAAAAAAAAGGAAAATTTTCAGATAAAAAATTCCTATATTTTTCACATTTCTGTCCAAAACATAGATTGTGGGTACTCGTTAGAACTGCCTTGGCAAGGCGGTTCTAACCAGTACCCACAATCTATGTTGTTTTAGCAAAATAAGAAAAATAATGTATACCCCTTTAAACCCCAGTTTTACTATATAAAAGTGTGTTTGAGGGGGTCAAAATTATATAGGTATGTTTTCGTGATTGCCAATACTATGCTATTGCCACTTTACTATTACAGTAGCGCTATTGCCAAGGTAATTATTGTGATGCAACAATAGTTCCATGTATTGTTATATCCCTAGTAGCATCCAAAGCAGCAGCGTAATGAATAAGTTTATAATATAGGGATCAAACATGGTTTTTCATGCATTAACATTCGCCAGGTCCCGAGGGAGGTGTTGAAAACCGAGGCTGGAGGCCAAGGTTTTCAACACCTCCCTAGGGACCTGGCGAATGTTAATGCATTGAAAAACCATGTTCGACCGCTATTATTGCATAAAAACTGAAAACATTTCGGGTTATTTCTTGCACTACTTTGTTTCGCCTTTTCATCGATGTCTCGCGAATGCAATTTGCACGGACTATGCTTGTTCTAGGGCCGGGCAGTACACATTTCGTAATGGCAGCAAATCTGTGGCTCGGTACGATCATATTGAAAGTTGCCTAGCCGTGCATTAACAGCGCATGAATTGCCTTGTTAATACATGGCTTTTTGCCAGTTAATGCACGGCTGTTAATAACGTGCGATACTGCTTTTTATGCAATAATGAAGCTTCATTGTAAAAGAGTCTTTTTTCAGATATTGGTGCTGAAGGTGTAAGTGTACAGATTGCAGCACCACCTGTTGATGGAGAAGCCAACACTGAACTGGTGAAATATGTCTCAAAAATCATAGGACTGAGGAAGTCTGATGTTGCATTAGAGAAAGTAAGTTTGAAGCACCAGACTTCAGATGAATTCAAGGATCAATCTGGAATTTCAGAAAGAGCTTTTTTTATTAGTGTAAGAAGTTCTGAAAAAGAGCTGGGTGTCAGCGCAGTTGGTAGCTCATCTGACTGCAGAATCAAGGGTCCCAAAGTAGAATCTCAGCTGGGCCACATAGATTTCGTGGAGATTGATTGTGAAATATTTTCTTTGGTCATCCTCCCCTTTCCACTGATACAAGAAGAGTCGTTGCCAGTTACTGGCAAAACTGTGTACTCAAAGTACTGGTTAATCACTCAAAATGACTAAGCCTGCCCACTGCCGAAGAGATAATGTGAGTAGGTTAACTGACTAGCTTGACATGATCTTCATAATGTAGACTGGGCTGTAAAACTCCAAATCAAAATAAATGAATAACTGGAGAAAAAAGAAAATTATCCATTTCAGTACCTTACTGTGAACAAGAAACAAACAGTAACAACACCACCAAAAAAAAACAAAAAAACAAACACAGCTTTGTCTGTGTTGACATTTTATGGCCTAGTCAACCCAATGGGGTCATATGGAGCGCAATCAGTTTACCTAACCACACACTTACTTGACAGGCTTAGTCCTCTAAGCAGTAACCAGTACTGTGCACATTCTTTTGCCAGAAACTGACAACTGCCCTTCTTAATTCAGTGGAAGGAAGAGAATGACTGTAGAAAATATTTCAAGATCAATCTCCACGAAAGAATGTTGCTGACCAGGCTGGGTCCAACCTTCAACCTCCTGATCACCAGTCAGATGAGCATCCAACTGAACCAACACGGCGACTCAAACACATCTTACCTGGTGCTATGAGTTGATATTGAAGAGAGGTCTCTCTTCAATATCAACTCATAGCATGAGATAGGACGTGTTTTTTGTTTCTGCTGGAGTAGCCTCCTTTTGAATAGGGGGACAAAAAACTTCCAGCTTAGCAGGCGCAGATTCAGAGTAGGGTTGGGAAGGGTCAAACACTCTTTGCATCAATATTTCAATTTCATCTGAAATTTTGGATAAATTTGGAATATAGTATACGGTAAATGTCCTAAAAATTCGAACACCAAAGTTTCTGACAAAATGACACATGCAAACAGTGCAGACCCAGATCAGACTGCTCCTAGGAGCAGTCTGATGAGGGTCTACACTGTTTGCCATTCCACTCAGTATTTTAAGAAACAGCTGCATTAAAAGCAAAATTTAGGCCAGAATAGCATGGAATAAAGTATTTGAAATTTTAGGACATTTACCGTAAACCATAGATATTCACACCCTTTTGCTGTTAACCTTGTACTTCTCCTTAAGAAGTCAATTGTACTACCTGTGAATGTGTGTAAAATTGTTGGATGAATGGCAAACAATGTAGACCTTGATTAGATGCCACATTTTGTGGCATCTGATCTGAATCTACTCTTTTTGCTTAGGTCTGTCTTTCAGAATACATAGAGTAAGTATGGTAATTTGATCAGGTCAGATTCCCTCAGAAATCATCCTAGATCCACTCTTGCTTAGAATTTTCCCCCTTTGAAATGTGTCTTTTCACCTTTAAGAAAATTTTACCCTGTCAGATTGTTTTGGCTCCCGTCTAAAAAGGAGTCTACTCTTGAAGGGAAGAATTTGCTCACAAGGGGAGCAAATTCTTTCCTTTTAGAGTTGACCGCTTTTCAGAAGAGTGGCACAAACAATTAAGAAAGTGTGTCCCCTGAACCTGTATCTATTCTTTTTTAGAGTAGACCCTTTTTCAGAAAGGGATTGGTGTACAAGAGAGCAAGTTTTTGCTTCTATAAATGGCTAAAGTTTTAACAAGTATATCCACTCCCTTCAAGGGAAATGGATACATCTGAAGATTTTATCATCTGTATTCAAGGAAGACTTCTTTTTTGCAGACCTGAGTTTAGTTCCCTTAACCTGAAACTGAATAGCACCAATGTACATTGTTTCACCACTGTTTTTAACTGTTTTTAACCTGTAAATAGATCATCTGGAGATTTGCTGTGTCTTCACACCACGTGCAGTTGCAGGAACAATTACGAGATGATATCTGAGTCCTGATATTGGAAGAAGAAGAATCCTTCCAAAAAATGAAGTGTTCTTTTAATGGAAAGAATTTGCTCCCAGAGGGAGCATATTCTTTTCTTTAAGTGTAGGTCTTGGTGAAGAGGGAGAGAATATTGTCTTATCTGAGTGATTTCCCTTGAAGGAAGTGATTGATAAAAAAGTGTGACATTGATATTTTGTCAGTTTTGTATAGTGTCTGTTTTATCTTTTTCACCCTGTTTTGTAAATACTCTGCTTTTGGAATCCATTACGAAAACATGCCTATTTAAATATATTTAAAATTTCACTACCAAAAACTGAAAGTTTTCAAATAAAAATTCTGATAGTTTGAGCAGAAATAAGAAAAATAATGTATACTCCTGTAAACCCCGGTTTTACTACATAAAAGTGGGGCTTATGGAGTCAACATTATATAGGCATGTTTTCGTGATGTCAAAGAATTTTGAAAGAGTGTCATCTGAAAGTTTATCCATTCTTTTGAAGGTTTCTCATCACCTGTTTCAGGGAGCCAAATCCAGGAACAAGACATTGGTAGTTACTGGAATATCAAAAGATGATGTTGTGAACAAACTACAGACAGAAATTGACAGTTAATTAGTAGATGTCATTCGGAATGTGTAAGATTTGAAACTGTCTGTTACTGCAGTGGATTTTATTACCAAATCTGCTGTTTAGTCTGACACAGCCCATCATGGAAACTACAAGGGAAAAATATTTCTTTACCAATAGTATGATATGCCTTCTGAAGGCTGTAGAAGGAATGGAAACCACTGTTGAACTCAGGGATGAGAAAGTTGTTAAAGGTTATATTGACAAGGTTGATGGTTTCATGAACATCACTATGTCAGATGTAACACTAAAACTTCTGACTGGGAAAGAAAGAAAATTTGATAGTTTCTTTGTGAATGGGAGAAATATCAGATATGTACATATACCAGATGAAATTGATATGAGGAAAAGCATGGAGAAAGTTTTGAAGCAGTATTGCTCATTTTCAGCCAACAGAAGAGTCCAACAAGAAATTAAATCAAAGGCATGGCAGAAGATGAAGCAAAAGGAGAATGAAGCTAAAGTAAAAAAGTATTGAGAGTGAAGTTTGCATGAAGTCATAGCTAAGTGATTAACCCTTGTCATGCTGAATAAATAAAGATGCCATGCCCACTTCTAATTGTCAGAACAGAGTCCCTGATAGATTGTTGATATAAATGATATAAATTCACATACTGAATGGCAAACAGTGAAGATCTAGGTCAGTTGGATTCTTCAGAAGAAGCCAACTGATCTGGATCTACATTGTTTCATAGCTACAGATAAGAGGGGGTATCCACATAATATTTTTCTTACTTCTTGACGAATACATATGTGCTGGGTACTCATTAGAAGCACCTCACCGAGGCGCTTCTAATGAGTACCCACAACATATGTTTTTATTGAGAAATAAGAAAGATATCAGCATTTTTCGGATGAAAAAAAGCGCCTTATCTGTTGCTATGCTGTTTGCAAAGACCGCATATATCCGGGTTCATCAGGACATGGTTAATGCTTATCATGCTGGGTAAAAAATTCAGAAGACATTGTTTTCAAATATTTTTTTCTTATTTATCCCAGAAAATAGGATTTGATAGTTCATGCAAATTGTCTCATGGCCACACTTTGACACACTGCCTCTTAGTGGTGGACCCAGCTTATTTTGCGGTCGATCATCAGCATAAATGCAAGTGACCAATGATCGATTAAACATCAACAAATAAAGTTGCTGGAAACATTTACAGTGTTGTTCTATATTTCCAAGCAAAGAAAGAAAGAAGAAACAAAGGTCTCTGGAAATAATAATTTGTATTCCACTTTCCACTCTGTAGTAAACATATTCCATAGCAATAGATAAGGCACTTTTTTCATCTGAAAAATGCTGATATCTTTCTTATTTCTTCACGAAAACATGTTGTGGGTACTCATTAGAAGTGCCTCGCCAAGGCGCTTCTAATGAGTACCCACAACATATGTTTTTATGGAGAAATAAGAAAAATATTATTTGGATACCCCCTCTTATCTGTAGCTATAATTTATTCCATTCAGATTTACTTGTTTGGCAGTGACACACATATTAAACTGTATGTCCTCGTGCAGATAATGCTTTGTAACGGTCGGCTACCAGCGACCTATTTATTTTCCATACGTTTTTATGAACTAAGATTATATGAATGGAAAATAGTATACTACAGGCTCATAAGTGCAGTAAACCTGTATTACTTTATTTACTACCGCCACTTAATTGGTGACTGTTTGTACTCTCTGTACCTAATATGTTTGGTTTGTTAAGTGATCACTCTTTCGTCCATGTGTCTAAACATTTTTAGACTGCTGACTTTCCAACTGACCTATTCCAAACAATGTTGTCCATTTACTTAGCCTATGACGTCTGGTCAGCATCATAGGGACGTCGATGCAACGTTATGACATTGCTTCCACGTTGATGCAACATTGCCAATGCGTTGTGTGGCTGCTGGGATGTGAGCGATACTGTCTATGTTGTGAAAGTCAGATTACTAATTATATGACAGTATTTCCTTTCCTCATACGTCACCCGAGCATACCTGAGAATTTGTATGACAGATTTAGTGTTCTGTTCTTACAAGTATATGGGATAAAGTGTTGTGTATGATAATATGCTTTGATACAACTGGTATTATGTTGACCCATCCAGTAATTCACTTTCATGCTATTCTTCACTTATTTCATTTCATCACGAAAACATGCCTATATAATTTTGACCCCCTTAAACCCCACTTTTATATAGTAAAACTGGGGTATACAGGGTATACATTATTTTTTCTTATTTCTGCTCGAAACATAGATTGTGAGTACTCATTAGAACCGCCTCGTCGAGGCGGTTCTAACGAGTACCCACAATCTATGTTTTGAGTAGAAACATGAAAAATATCAGAATTTTTTATCAGAAAATTTTCATTTTTTGTTGATGAAATTTTCAGTATATTTGAAAAGGCAAGTTTTCGTAATGGTATGTATATATGTTATATCACGATCAGCTGCATAAGGACTTTATAGCTTGCTAAGAAGAATATTTAGATTATGAGATATATGTTTTTCTTATTTCTCAAAGAAAACATGCTGTGGATACTTATTAGAAGCGCCTCACTAAGGTACTTCTAATGAGTACCCACATCATGTTTTCTTCGAGGGATGAGGAAAAAGTCAATTTTTGGGCAAGTAAATCTTGGTTGGACGAGTGAATTTTAACCATTTACTTGTACTTGTACACGGGCAAGTAATAAATAGAGATTAATGCAGCTTGAGTTTAAAATACAGGAAATATTTCCTGAGAGATTCGCAAATCAGATTAACAAAAGTGAGGAAAATATTTTTCTGTATTTCAAACTCAGGATGTATTAACTTATATAATTATCACATATCATTAAAAAGGATTTTTGTTTCTTGGGATTATGTTTTATGATCTTTCAAATGACGTCAATAAGTTTTGCAACAATACATCATCTACACTCGCCCGACATAATAGCGTTCTAAAGGAAATATTTTCTCCTGGGAATTATAAATCATATTTCTCACAGAAATTACTAAGAATAGCTTCAGATGGATAAGTAATAAAAACAAGTAATAAAATCTGGGCTCGGTTGTTCAAAGCTAACGACGTCATTAGTTAACGATTCGTTAAAATTTACATCGAGTGATACGCAAATAAGCTGAAATTTTTTGCTGAAAAAATGTGAGTAGCTTTTGCAGTGCAAAAGCTACTCACATTTTTTCAGCAAAAAATTTCAGAATATTGTGTATTGAACCTGCTAAAACAGTTAACAAAATGACCCTTAACGAGCTTGTTGAACAACCGGGCCCTGATAATTCCACAATTCCACAACAAGCCTGACTTAGCCAGTTCCATATACTGATGAACAGAAAAGGTTGCAGATGTGCATGCTGATCTGGACATTCACTGTTTGCATGTAGCATAAGGTCCTTCTTCATGTTGCACTGTCATGTAATAAAACTAAAAACAAACACAGTGTTTTGTTACTTTTTCTGAGCTTTTAGCTCACCTGAGTAAAAGGATCAGGATGAGGTATTGTGACTTATTGTCTGCATCACGAAAACATACCTATATAATTTTGACCCCCCTTAAACCCCACTTTGATAGGGTAAAACAGGGGTTTACAGGGTTATACAGTATTTTACTTATTTCTGCTCAAAGACATAGATTGCGAGTACTCATTAGAATTGTGTCATCAAGGCAATCTATGTTTTAAGCAGAAATATGAAAAATATCAGGGTCTTTATCTGAATGTTTTCAGTTTTTGGAGGTGAAATATTCTATTTATTTGAATAGGTGTTTTTTCATAATGGAAATTTGAATCAAAAACCCTTCAGCCACAATAAAAAATTTATCCCCCAGCTTTTGTGCATTATACGTCTATGAAATTATAAAATGTTTAAATGACTTCTCTAAAACTGCTAGGCCAGTTTTCACCTCATTTAATATGAGGCCTTCCTTGTGTTGAAATGCTATTGAGAGTTGATTCAAATGGTTATGCCCCCGTTCATCAATATGGTTGCCATGCCCACGTATACTGTAAAGTCATTTTACTTCTCCATGAAAAGTATGATTTTTTTTTTTTTAGTGATTTCACTTGCAAACATCTTTCTCCTCCTTTCTCCTCCATGGAATGTTAGAAAAAAATGGACAAAAAAAAAAGAATTTCGACATCTGACACCTTCTCTCGATTAAGTCGAATGGCTTGATGCACAAATATAACGAGCTTTGGTCCGAGCCATGCAACAATCAATATTTAAACATATATGGACAGAGAAGGCCCAAATAAGCCTGTGCATCTGCGCGATATGATCAATATGATCAGGGCCTTCATTGTCATTGTCACTAATAGAAATCATTGGATACTATAGAATGTTAGAATGTATGGAAAGCTAAGGCCCCAGATGATACTTTGTTCATGTGCAGGATGATCTGGGCCAGTTGCTCAAAGCGTCGTTAGCTTAACGAGCTCATTAAGGGTCATTTCGTAACTGTTTTAGCGGATTCAATATACACATTTTTTCTGCAAAAAATTTCAGCATATTTGCATATCACCCGATGTAAATTTTAACGAATCGTTTACTAACTACATCGTTAGCTTTGAACAGTTGGGCCCTGGATTTTGCTCATGATCAAAGACACTTTAACTGGCATCTGATCAGGTTCTTCACCTTAGACTTTGCCTTCCACCATTTCCAACAAGCAGTTAGGAGGAAGGAATAAACATTCAAAAGAAGTAAATTGTTGGGCTTACCATCTGAAAAATGGTTTACCCTGAAAGGACAGAAGTTGCTTCCTGTTCAGAAGGGGTTTTGCCATGCAGGAAAGCAAATAATCACAAAAGTTGTCTCCCTTGTAAAAACACTGGAAATATACAAAGTGTGTAAAGGTGACCTGGGCAATTTTTTGGTAATTTTCTTTAAATGGGAGACAACTTCATGACTTCCTGTTTGTATTTTGGAAGACCAAGCCCTTTCTGAAAGTGGTGTTCTTGGGACCAATTTTTAGCTCACCCTTTGTTCATCATCATCCATGGTTCATCGTCCGTTGTCAACATTTAGTTTGTTAACACACTAGAGGTCACAGTTTTGACCCAGTTTTAATGAAACTTGCACAGAATGTTTGACTCTGTGAAATCAAGGTCAGGTTTGAAACTTGGTCACTAGGTCAAATCAAAGGAAAATCTTATTAACACTCTAGAGGTCACATTTTTGAAGTAATCATCATGAATACTGCTCAAAATGTTTGACTTAATGATTTTTTGGCCAAAATTAAAACTGGGTCATTTGGGATCAAAAACAAGGTCACTGGGCCAAATCAAAGGAAAACCTTATTAACACTCTAGATGTCACATTTTTGAAGCAATCATCATGAATCTTGCTCAGAATGTATGTCTTTCATAATTTCTAGGTCAAGTTTGAAACTGGGTCATGTAGGGTCAAAACCTAGGTCACCAAGCCAAATCAAAGGAAGACCTTGTTAACACTTTAGAGGTCACATTTTGCACAGATTTTTTTTTTTTTTTTATACGAGGTCCCTTTTTACTATCTTTTACTGCCTAAGTCCAAGTACAAATGTTGCATAATACTTGTAATCACAATTTTCCTATGAAACTGTTTTTCATGTTGTTATTATGTGTACTGTCTGAAGAAGGAATATATCCGAAACATGTTACAGTAATACTGCTGTGTTTATTTTGATTTTACTTCACCTATGAAACTGTAAAATATCCAGTTCCTCATGCTTTTGCAAAATCAATATTCACTATTGCTATAAATAAAGCCCACTGAAATAATACGGCAGAGGGCAAACCTGATTACGACTTCAGATGTCTTGAGAGACGTTAGTAAAATTTCTCGGTGAGAGGTATTTTATTTCATTATGTCCCCATAGGGGGGGAACATGTTTTTCTTGCAGACCCAGTCTGCGTCGCCTCTAGTCAGCACTCTGTCTCCTTAATGGATGGATGGATTTTTGCCAAACTTACACAAATTTATTAGTGGGGGAAAAATGCTGATTAGATTTTGGTGACCTTGACCCCATTTTCAAGGTCACATGAGGGCTTAAGATGTTGGAAAATGGCTTCTCTGCACCCTATCTCCTGAGGGAATAAATGGATTTTGACCAAACTCGCACATCTATATTGCTGGGACATGTAAAAGAACTGATTAGATTTTGGTAATCTTGACCCCATTTTCAAGGTCACATGAGGGCTTAGATTGGAAAATGGCTTGTCTGCCCCCAATCTCCTGAATGAATGGATTTTGACCAAACTTGTATATCTATATTGCTGAGACATAGAAAAGAACTGATTAGATTTTGGTGACCTTGACCAAGTTTTCAAGGTCACACTAAGGCTTAGATTCTTGGAAAAGGGCTTGCCTGCACCCTGTCTCCTGAAGGAATGGGCGGATTTTAACCAAACTTGCACAGCTATACATGTATTGTTGGGACATGAGAAGAACTGATTGGATTTTGGTGACGACCCTATTTTCAAGGTCACAGGAGGGCTCAGATTGTTGGAAAATGGCTTGTCTGCATGCTATCTCCTGAAGGAATGGATGGATTTTAACCAAACTTTGTACATCTGTATTGTTGTGACATGAAAAAGAACTGATTAGATTTTGGTGACCTTGACCCCATTTACAAGGTCAAAGGAGGGATCAGATTTTTGGAAAATGGCTTGTCTGCACCCTATCTCATAAAGGAATGGATGGATTTTGACCAAACTTGCACAGCTATACTGTTGTGACATAGAAAAGAAGTGACTAGATTCTGGTGACCTTGACCCCATTTTCAAGGTCACAGGAGGGGTCAGATTGTTGGAAAATGGCTTGTCTGCACCTTATCTCCTGAATGAATGGATGGATTTTGACCAAACTTGCACAGCTGTATTGTTTAGACAGGGACAAAAACTGATGATTTTGATGACCTTGACCCCATTTTCAAGGTCACAGGAGGGGTCAGATTGTTGGAAAATGGCTTGTCTGCACCTTATCTCCTGAATGAATGAATGGATTTTGACCAAACTTGCACAGCTATATTGTTTAGACAGGGACAAAATCTGATGATTTTGATGACCTTGACCCCATTTTCAAGGTCACAGGAGGGCTTAGATTTTGGTAAAAGGCTTGTCTGCATCTCATGAAGGAATGTTGACCAAACTTACACAGCTATATTGTTGTTACCTTACCTTAATTTCAAGGTCATACAAGGTCTTAGCACAGATATATTGTTGGGGCATGGACTGATTTGATTTGGGTGACCATGACCCCCTTTTCAAGGGCATACAAGGTCTTAGAATTTTGATAAATGGCTTGTCTGCACCATATTGCCATATGTGTTTAGGATATGTCACAGATATTTTTATTTCCTCTGAAAAGAAGCATATAATGAAAGTTTAAAGCCCACAAAAATACTAAAATTATTACTGCCCCCTCACCCCCCTCACCCCACCCCCTCCCGCATCGACCACACACACACACACACACACACAAAAGAGAAATTATAGATATATAGATACAACCTAACAACCTATTTCAACTTCAACAATATGTCTGTTCAAACTGGTGGTGGAGGTGTGTGGGTGGGGTGGGGGAGGTGCATACGTTTTCTACTGAAAACGCTGTTCTAGTTTCAATGATTAATTTGTTGATTTTCGCTGCAATTCCGAAATGGGTTGGTTGCATATCGAGACCTTCAAATTATTACTTCGCAGATATTAAATGTTGTGCGTAGCTTGATTCGATTTTGGATACATTACCTGGATATTGTAGGGAAATGCTAAGCAGATTGTGCTGGTAGTGTGCATTCTGTTTGGGATCTGTCCACAGTGTGCGCAAGTTGTTGGTATTGTCGGGAGTGCGCTGATAGTAATGTCTGGACGGGGTATCTCCGCCTTAGGCGCATGTTGTTGTTTTGGTGGAAATAAGGACAGTGCAGTCGAACTTGCTGAGTACAATTGTAGAAATGGCAGTGCCATAAGGGATCACGCCGGTTTTGTGTCGAATTAAGGGAGCGCGTACACACACACGCCCGTACATTCAAACACTCCCACACATGAGTACATATGTAATTGATGTGCCTGTGCGCAGTTTCTGTACATAAATGATGAACGAATACAAGTGTTTGCACGCACGGAAGTGCGCATGCGTGTAATCATACAGACATACAGACGCGCATACGAATGCAGTTAGTTTTAATAAATTCGCATCGCAATTGATATTTCAATTTCGAGGAGACGATCAGGACAAATTAGTTTTAAATATATTTTGTAAAAAGAATTTGATTCTAGAGTTCTCTCCCTTAGACTCGTAACCAAATCCTGTTGAAATATTTGTACACAAAGTTCTCAATGGAATGTATCTCTGATTTGCCGCTAGAGCCAGCAATGTGTAGTGCCTTCATAATATTAGGGTCGCGACTTTTAAAACGATATAGCCCTATTTTTAGTCAGGCATTATGAAAAATATTAATGAAAGTGAATCCGAAATTGATATATGTTTCAATGGGATACTCTCTGAGTGTCGGTGAAAGCAGCAATGTACAGAATCTTCATAGTATTCAGGTGGCGATATTTGGAACATCGTAGCCCTGTTGCTATTCAGACATTACGAGAAATATTAATATAAGAGAACTCAGAAAAAATATATTTTCTTTTTGGAAAAACGATGTTTGCGTTTGACTTTTAGGCCGAGCGACGGTGTCGACAGTTAGTGGATTGCTCTGTCGACGGCGCCGATGTCGGCAACCGAGAGGTCGGTCACGGAGGAGTCACGTCGACGTCAGTGATGAACATGACGTCGATGAGTCCGCCGCGACGTCAATAACGGAATACTCTGCTTGGTGACATACGTAGTCAATGTAGAATAATACAGTCGAACCTCAATGGCTCAAACGTCTTTGGGACCTTGGAATTTTTTTTCTGTATATGGGTAGTTTGAGCCACTGAGGGTTAAAGTATAGCGCCTGATAAGCATCACGAAAACACGCCTATATAATTTTGACTCCCTTAAACCCCACTTTTATGTAGTAAAACTGGGGTTTACAGGGGTATACATTATTTTTCTTATTTTGCTAAAAACATAGATTGTGGGTACTCGTTAGAGGCGGTTCTAACGAGTACCCACAGTCTATTTTTTGAGTAGAAATATGAAAACTATCAGAATTTTTATCTGAAAATTTTCCTTTTTTAGTTGTAAAATTTTCAATATATTTGAATAGGCGTATTTTCGTAATGGAAGGCAAAGGGGAATAATATATGGATGTCTTTTCGATCTTCTATAAAATAATTGTATGTGAGGCGATTCTAATGAGTACACACAACATACATTTCATGATAAAATAAGAAAATGTCCCCAAAATATTTACTTTCTTGGCCTTTCAAGAGAATTTCCTCATCACGAAAACACGCCTATAAAATTTTGACCCCATTAAACCCCACTTTTATATAGTAAAACTGGGGTGTACAAGTGTACACATTATTTTTCTTGTTTCTGCACAAAACATAGATTATGGGTACTCGTTAGAACCGCCTCGGCGAGTACCCACAATCTATGTTTTGAAGAGAAATATGAAAAATATCAGAATTTTTTATCCGAAAATGTTCATTTTGTTTTGGTGATAAAATTTTCAGTATATTTGAATAGGCATGTTTTCGTAATGCAGGTAAGAAAAATCTTTCCATGAGCAGAGCTGAACGACAAGATCAGCCGGACAGGACCGACACCTGGTGTCAAAGCCTTTAGAATGTTCTAACCAGACAAAAC
Organism: Anodontia alba; assembly: GCA_964016985.1. NCBI lineage: Eukaryota > Metazoa > Mollusca > Bivalvia > Lucinida > Lucinidae > Anodontia > Anodontia alba. The sequence goes on from OZ024829.1 coordinate 37,651,240, forward strand.
GATGCTGTCATCGCGATACTATTGATATATATTTTTGATATAAAACCGCAGGTGAAAGTGAAATAAGCGGACATCAATTGCAATAAAAACCCTGTGTGTTATGAAAGATACGAATAATTTATTAATATAATGTCATCGATGAGTAAATTACTATGTCCCAAAAGAAAATAGAAAGTAACTAATATATTATAGTTAATTAGTTATTCTAAATTAGGGGGTGGGGGTAGAGTGGTGGCATTCTCTTCACATCGACACGACAACGTTTACCGCACTTGGGAATTGTACTGATTATAGTCAAGTTAGATTAATCAAATTATATACCAGGATAATTTTCGATCGTGCTCTGATCATTGCCAACGCGACTGAGAGAATAGCAGTTGTATGTTTTTGTAGGCGTTACCCAACCTGGAGCTTAATCAATAGGAATTCACCCACGTTCCGTCCTCACCGCTCTCGAGTGTAACAGATACAACTTCTGCAGACAGGAAGTTGCTTACTTATTTTGTAAAACCTTTCATAAACATGGCTACTGTTTAAAAGTATTGTCGTTCCCAATGATAAGGAACGCATATATTTCCATGTCAGAGTTATGTCCCTTATCCCCCCACCCCGCAACAAAAATGATAAAATATCCTGTCCACTCGGATGTTGTCCTTTCAACAGCCCTTGGAAAGACGGTTTTTGCTTTGCGTTTTATTTTAAATGAAAACATTTTGTTCTGATTGACCATATTTTATCAGAAACCATTTGTCTTTTCTGTTTCTGTGTTTTGTTTTCAAATATTAACCCAAAAATTAAATTAACGCCCAAAAATTGGTCTGACCAATGTAATTTCTATACTTAAGTGAATTTTTGAAGTTCTTGTCTCAGAAAATATTTTTTTTTTTTTTTTTTTACTTTTCTTTGCTGAATTTAAATTATTGATGTTTCGCAAGAATATTGTGAAAATTTCAATAAAAATGAACAAGCGGAACTTGTTGAAAATCTACCTCCAAGTTACCTACCCTACAGATTTCTGCATGATTTGCATTCAATTTTACTGTGGGGAAAAATGAAAATATTTGAGTTTTAAAAACTAGTGTCTAGAATAAAATGTTTTGTGCATAGGTAGATACCACAAATGGTTTTACATTAAGTCATGACAAAATTTTACGTATTTACTTCTGTGTAAAGAGCCAAGCAAAAACGACTTTCTGAAAGATGTCGAAAGCACAAGCAGGTGGGCGCGCATCACGTCTAACGAGCACTTTTCTTTTTTTTGTCTGAGATTTTTCTCATGATAAGGTTAATATGTTTGACACATTACGTGGGAAAAGGGCGCTTATGTCATATGCGAACAGTGTTAGTCTAGATCAGTATATGCATCCGTGCGGCCGTCTGATCTGGGCATTCTCTGTTCGTTGACATATACTACAGTATCCTTTGATTCTGTAGGCGGACAACGAAGGCCCATTCGTGCAGGCTGATCTGGGCCTGCGTTGTTCGCAAATTGGAGGATCCTTTTCGTGCGTTACCCATGTATTGTGTACGGTTGGCTACCAAAGCCACCTTTTTCTTTGTTGTACCTACCTTAGATAAGGCCCTTTATCCTGACAGATCTGCATTGACTCATCGCAAATAACCACTTTCGATTTGATATTAAATGGGAGGGGATACACTTTCAAAAGGCAGGGGTGGGGGCAATTCATTCAAAAAATTTTTTTTTTTTCATTCTGAAAAGGGGCTTACTCTTAAAGGAAAGAATTTGCTCCCAAGGGGATCAGATTAATTCGTTTTCGAGAAATTCCCTTTTCGGAAGGGACTTGATGTACAGGATAGTAAACAGGAAGTCACTAAAGTTGTTTCTTTTGTAAAAACGAAAAACAAAACAAAACAAAAAAACAAAAAAAAAAAAAAAAAAATACTGGCGGAAAAATTACCAAGCAGCATATATTATGTTTTTGTCCGAGTTGGCACTCGCATGCTATCTGATAAATGCATACATGTACATGATATACATGCAGACATTCGAGATGTATTACATGCAGACATTTGAGATGTATTATCCCAGTCAGCATTCTACGTAAATCTATATCGGGCCGTCATCGGCCCGTCAGGGTAGCTGACGGGCCGATGATGGCCCGATGTAGATTTACGTAGAATGCTAGCTGGGATGTGCAGGCATTTGAGATGTATACTGCAACATTCTTTCGTGGAGATTGATCATGAAATATTTTCTACGGTCATTCTCTCCCTTCCGCTGATTCAAGAAGGGCAGTTGTCATTTTCTGGCGAAAGAATGTGCACAATACTGGTTAACCGCTTAGAGAACTAAGCCTGCCCAGTAAACGTGTGATTAGGTAAACTGACCGCGCTGGACATGACCCCATTGGGTTGACTGGGCCGTAAAACCTCAACACAAACACAAACAAATGAGATGTATACATCCGGTCAGTTTTGATAATGTCATTGTTATATTGACGTGCACATATAATCACATAGACTACTGCAAAAGTCAGCAATAAATATGAGCATTTAGAATCGTCTCGTTTCCTTGGTTTTACCAATGTCTGCGTATTATGACTAGAAGAAATTTCCGTACAGAGTAGATCTTTTTAGAAGGAAGTTGCCTTATCTGAAAATGTATACATTCTCCTTAAACCACGTGATTGAGTAAAACAAAATTTGACCGTGCTCGACATGGCTTTAATGTATGGCAAGTCGTTTTACTATTTATTCTATAAATCAGATATCTGATTTAATATATCAGATATCTTATATAACATATAAGATATCTGATATATCAGATATTTTGTATAAATAAGACATCTTATATGTCAATTAAGATATCTTAAATGCTATATAAGATACCTTAATTGACATATAAGATATCTTATATGCTGTATAAGATATCAGATATGCTATATAAGATATCGTATATATGATATAAGATATATATGATATAAGATATATACTTAAAGAGACCTCATTTATTCAGTTAAATAAGATAGCTCAGTATATGAGATATCTTATTACGTATATCAGATATCTGTATTAAGATATAAGATATCTAATTTAACAAATAAGATATCGTATATGGTAAATAAGATATCTAACATGTGGAATTAAAAAAGATATCTTATATGATATATCAGATATTTTATATATAATGTAAGATATCTAATATAGGATATAAGATATCTGATATACTAATTCAGATATCTTATATTAGATATCTTAAAACCTATATAAGATATCTGATATAATGCACAAAGAATAGTAAAGCGGCTTGCCAGCAACCGTTTTACTATTTATTCTATAAATCAGATTCTGATTTAATATATCAGAAATCGTATATTATATATAAGATATCTTATATATTATATCAGATATTTTATATAAATATCTTATATGTCGTTAAGATATCTTATAGGCTACATAAGATATCATATGCTATATAAGATATCTGAATTGGCATATAAGATATCTAATATGCTATATAAGATACTTGATATGCTATATAAGATATATAGGATATAAGATAGGATATATCTCATTTACTAAAGAATATAGCTCATTTATTTAATCAAATAAGATATCTCATTTAGTATATTAGATATCTTATATTGTTTCTCAGATATCTATATTAATATATGAGATATTTTATTTAACAAGATAACATATGGTAAATTAAATATCTTATATGTGGAATTAAATAAGATGTCTCATATTATATCAGATATCTTATATAGGATGTAAGATATCTAATATAGGTAATAAGGTATCTGAATTAGTATATCAGATATCTTATATCCTATATTAGATATCTTATATCCTATATAAGATATCTAATATAATATATAAGATATGTATTTTGCATAATAAACAGTTAAACAGCTTGCCATATTAATGGGTTGACTGGGTTGTTAATAGTCAACACAAACAAATTATCCACGCCGTTTCTAGATAAATGTTTATATTATTGCCAGGTTACATTTTGCTGTCGCGCCATAAATAGATATATGCAGAAACCGTGAAAAAGAAAAAAATATATATCGATAGGAGATACGCGCCAAAGGCCTTAATACCTTATTTACCTAAATTTTAGGACAAACAGACCTGAGCAACCAGTATTTATATAGACCCAGTTTAGATACTATAGATCAGGGTCTACACTGTTTGCCATTCACCCAGCAGATATTTAGACGCGTCAGGAAGTAATAAAATGGATATGTTCTAATAATAGGACCAGGATAGGGAAAAAATTTAGGGTGTACATATAATTAGGGTAAGAACGGAAACGCTTAGGCCTATTATAATAATAAATTAAATGATGCGAAACGTGTGAAAAAAACCTTAATGTCAGGTCTAGAAGAGCATGCTCATCCGTGCAGTCTGGTCTTTGTTCGTGGACATATATTACAGTATCATTGACCTGTAAGCGGACAGCGAAGGCCCAGATCAGCCTGCGCAAATGCGCAGGCTGATCAGGGCCTGCGTTGTCAACAAATTGCATAAGGGCTCTTTTTTTGCGTTACGCATTTTGCAATACCAAACCGCAGAAATATATGTATGGGATGCGTCGCTGGAAAAGGTGGCTTGAAGTATATGAGGATATGTTGACTCGGATCATCCAACGCTCCCGCACAGTCTCAGACTGCGCGGACATGCCGAAGACACATTTCGCTTAGTACAGCCCGGAGAGAAAAGTTATTTTAACCCATTAAACTGCAGCAGACGACATTTTTTTTATTTTTTTTTTGTATTTTTTTTCAGAGAAATGACGACATTTCAAATATCTGTTTTCAGAGAAAATAATACAGTCTATGTGAATCATCTGCTAGTGCTAGGTAGATGATTCACACGAAATGTCTTATTTTCTCTGAAAAATAACAATGAAACATTGGATCTCGTCTGCTACGAATTTGTTTGGCGCTTGAAGGTTGTTATGGTTATTTCATGAACGCGTGCGAACAGCACAGGCTGATCAGGGTCCCCGCTGCTCCCTGTATAAATTCTGCTATGTCCAGATACTGTGTTAACGTGAGACTCCAGATTAACAAGTTTCCCTGGTGTTATATATGAAAGGTCCATTTTTACGACATCAGATGTGTACAGGAAAATTAAATAATAATGTTACAATATATGAAAGGTCTATTTTTACGACATCAGATGTCTTCAGGAAAATCGAATGTTGCAACGTGAGAAAGCGTACCTTCTGAAATGTGCGTCCAACGAAGACTTAAACCAGCCTGCGCATTCGCGCAGTCTGATCAGGGTCTTCATTATCCACATGAAAAAAAAAAAACAAAAAAAAAAAAAACTTTCATTATCGGCTATCCAAAATGCGCCCGGTGAAGATTCAGATCAGACTGCGCATTTTCGCTGGGCGCACATGTCTGTCGCAGCCCCACTGTACATGCACTACCGTGTGGGCTCAAGTTTAAGGATGGGCTTCCGCATTCAGTAAATATTCTCCAAGTATAATGTTACCTAACATACACACGATCCTTGGGATTTGATCTGAATACAGAACTGACAAAATATTGAGTTTTACACGAGGGTCACTGATGAGGCCTAGTTTTCCGAAATTTGCTAGTCTGGCCGAGAAAATCTGACATTTTAGCTGTTTTATTCTTTTCGTTTTGTGTGTTCCTTCTATAATGGAGTGTCGTGTGGCGGCAGAAAAAACGTCTCTCCATTCTGAGCTTTTTATTTTTACCACACTCACTTTTTTTTTTTTATTCTTCTTCAAATCATAGCGGTAACGTATTCAACAGGCTCCAACGGCTTAAAGCCCCCGCCGTACATACACCCCCGCCCCCGCCCCCGCCACAACCAACACTGCCAGAGGGCTTACATGTTGCCACGTGTTTTTCTGACAATGGGCTTTTAGAAAATAAAGGTTTAGAAAATTACCGGTAAGTGTGGTGGTGGGGGGGGGGGGGGGCGTCTGATCAGGGTCTACACTGTTGCAAAGGTCCCGTTTGTGGTACGTTAGGCATAAATGGGCTACTTTTGTGCAAAAAATGCGCAGGCTGGTCTTGGTTATTGGAAAATATTTTTTTCCTCATTAGATTACAGGGATGTGACTGGTTCCAGATAGGATGGGCTTAGAGCAGCTGGGAAATATGAATGAAAATCATGACAAAAAATTAAGTTTTATGCATTTGAATCGTACCAATCGCCATAATTTAGGATGGGCTAAGAGCAGTTAGGTAATATGAATGAAAATCATGACCATGTATTTGAATCATACCATTCATAACACCGATCAATAAGTCACTATATAGTCTGTTCAAAGCCGTTATTGAAACATAGGTGCTGTAGCTATTTTTTTAAAAATAACTAATTGTTTTCTATTTTTATTTCTGTATTATTATCCTAATCAACAACAGAAAAAGTATTAACTCAGACGCTGATGACTCGTTTAGCGTGGCTGATTCGAACTCGTTTTAGAGTTCCTATGAAATTCTTCTGATACCTCAAGAAAACAAATATTTAAGGATAATTTAGGGAAATTGTCTTATTTTATCTGGAAAATGTATGTTGTGTGTATTAATTAGAATCGCCTCATCGAGGCGATTCTAATGAGAACACACAACATACAATAATTTCATAGCAGATCGAAAAACACCATTTGCCTGGCGCACCCTGAGTGACTCGAACTGCCATGTCTAGAACAAACACCATTGACCTGGCGCTATGTTTAACCCTGAGTGACTCGAACTGCCATGTCTAGAACAAACACCATTGACCTGGCGCTATGTTTAACCCTGAGTGACTCGAACTGCCATGTCTAGAACAAACACCATTGGCCTGGCGCTATGTTTAACCCTGAGTGACTCGAACTGCCATGTCTAGAACAAACACCATTGGCCTGGCGCTATGTTTAACCCTGAGTGACTCGAACTGCCATGTCTAGAACAAACACCATTGGCCTGGCGCTATGTTTAACCCTGAGTGACTCGAACTGCCATGTCTAGAACAAACACCATTGACCTGGCGCTATGTTTAACCCTGAGTGACTCGAACTGCCATGTCTAGAACAAACACCATTGGCCTGGCGCTATGTTTAACCCTGAGTGACTCGAACTGCCATGTCTAGAACAAACACCATTGACCTGGCGCTATGTTTAACCCTGAGTGACTCGAACTGCCATGTCTAGAGCAAACACTATTCGTTCGTTCTTTCAGTTAAGCCTCTTAGGTGCAGGGGGTCCCAGTGTACGAAACCATAACAGGCACAACTCCCTATACCCGCGTCTGTACGTCGTCAAGCGTCGGTTAGATTATCGTCTGTGGTCCTTGCTACAGTCAAGCATGCCAGGAGCAGTCAAAGGAGTGAATTAAATGAGACGACCGTGCAAGGCCTAGTGGGTTTAGGTGGAGAGGCAAGTTTTTGCGCTTCCGTGGTGGGCTTCAAGACAGAGTTTTAGCCGAAGCCTTTACTCCTCGCCCTTCAGACATCGGTGCAGGTAAAATCGGAAGCACACAGTAAATTACAGAATTTTGAGTGCAGTAAATCAGACCAAAGAGTGAGCTTTAAATCGATGTTAACATCGTGCCAATACCGGCTGCAAAATGATGTTTACATCTCGCTCTGACCTACTTAGAAAGCAGGTCAATTCCAGCCAATCAGCATTCAGCAGGCGTGCATCGCATCATAAGAAGATCTGCCAGTATCTTCAGATACTCCTTCCTTGTGGGTTGTCTTGAGCTCTCGGTTGGGGACCTGAAGCTTCGTGTCTGCCAAACTCCACGGTTCTGGGTTGTGGTACTTAGACTCCGGCGGCTTGAAGAATGAAGCGAACGGTTCATCTGACGACACTGTTACGTAGGCTAGTTTCCTCTCAGGCATCTGTAAATACTGTAGTTGGTAGCTGAATAAGCTGATCTCAGGTGTGCCCGTGTGAAGAATCTTGCTGACTTTGTATTTTTGTAGTGATGAAGATCGGTCGTCGTCTTCTGTGTAACCGTAGAATGGGTCTTCTTCTTGCAGATGGCTGGGCGGAGACTTGGTTGGCGTCTTTGGGGTCCATCTTGAGCCTGAAGGCGGCGTGATGTCCGGAGTTCCTGGTGGCGAAACCATCTCTATTGTTGGAGACTTCGCTGGTGTCTTCGGCGGAGGCAGTACTGGTGGTGCTGGTTTCGGCGGAGGTGCTCTCGCAGGACTAGGCTGGCGATGCCATTCGTCAGCAGGAGGTGCGGTCTTACCACTGGAGCGAATCCCAGTGCTATGTCCACTTTCGGCCTCCTTCTTCTTGCCTGGTGTCTTCTTCTGTAACTGCTTATGTTGTTTCTGTTGAACAGGCGGCTGCCAAGTCAATTCCAACTTGACAATCCCGTTTTTCCCCTCTGACAATCTCCAGATAGGGACGCCGTCAAACTCACACGTATCTAGCATTGTGACCACTCTTGTCGGTAGTTGTTATGGCGATGTCATGTTGTTGGTTGTTGTTGACTCACGATGTGTTCACGTCAAGAGCTACCCAGTCAGCATTCTACGTAAATCTATATCGGGCCGTCATCGGCCCGTCAGGGTAGCTGACGGGCCGATGACGGCCCGATGTAGATTTACGTAGAATGCTAGCTGGGTAAGCGTCGAATTGGGAAACAAACACCATTGACCTGGCGCTATGTTTAACCCTGAGTGACTCGAACTGCCATGTCTAGAACAAATACCATGGTCCCAAAGATATTCGAGCCATTAAAGACTCCATATCCCTCAAAAATAGACATTTTATTATCCAAGAAAGGTTTAATAAATTGATATACGGTATTAATACAATCATAAAAAGTGGCACCCTGACAGCCTGTAAAATTTCAGTTAGTCTCTCGTTCTTGAAATGAAATGATTTTGTATCGTATCTCTGAATTAATGTTGCCAAAATTAATTCAGAGATACAATAAAAAATCATTTCATTTTTGATCCAGTTCAAAAACAAGAGACTATTTACAGGCTGTCAGATGCCACATTTTATGATCGTATTAATATACTATGTATCAATTTATTAAAACTTTCTTCGATAAAAAAAAATGTCTATTTTTTGAGGAATATGGAGCCTTTGAAGTTCGACCTGTAAATGCTTAAAAATCTTGAAGGATGTTATACCAATATTTTGTGCAATAATGCGCAAGCCGGTCTTAGTCATTGGAAAATATTTTTTTTCCTCATTAGGCAACAGAGATGACTCTTTTTAGATTTCTGGATGGGCTTAGGGCAAAGGTAAATCATGATAAAAAATAAATAAATAAAAATAAATAAATAAATAAAATAAAATATAAATTGTAGGTATTTGAACCATACCAGTCGTAATCTCAGAAATACCTTTGCTGGGACGTGTGCGCATTCGCGCAGTCTGATCAGAATCTTCATTGGGCGCATTTTGGATTACCAATGACGCAAGGTTTCTAGATGCGGAGAGCGAAAACTGATGAGACTAAGCGGATGCGCAGGCTGATCTGAGTATTCGTTGGGCGCACATGTCCGATGGTAGGCTTTGTCACTGGAAGCTCAAACCAGTCATTCTAGTGATCAAAAAGTCGCGGAGAGGTTGATATCTTTTCTCACCTACTTAGCTGGTCTTGATATTGCGTCCAGTTTTCCACCCGTTCGTCCGCCCGTCATTCCATCGATCCATCCATCCACCGAACCATTCCCGTCCGTCCGTCCGTGCGAACGTCCGTCCGTCCGCCCGTACATCCGTCCGTCCTCGTCCGTCCATCCATCCATCCATCCATCCATCTTTGTGTCATAACTTGCGTTTAGCTCTTTTCCCTCCATACGAGTCACACTCACACTTAGCGTATCCCATATTCTTATTTAAGGTGAAATTCGGGGTCTGCACTTCGTGTGTTAAAATGATGACTGTCTGTGTCCATCTGTACGTCTGAAAATACACCCGCATACGAGGGCCTCCGTATGAACCCACACCACCAGACGAGTACCTGTCCGGTGCTCGGACGACTTTGAAATCGTGTCCATCCTGATTACCGGTTCAGGATCTACACTGTTTGCTACCTACTGGTTGAACCTATACATGCGTGTATTTAACTGTTTCCCAGCTAGTGGAGGTTGTCTTCTGCTGATAACCTTGCAATCAGTTTGGACCCAGATCAGGCCCGACAAAACGCCGGGTCTGATCTGGATCCAAACTGTTTGACACTGATAGTATTCCCGAAAGATTTTTTTAAAAAAAAAGTTAATTAAAAAATCCACAGACGACAAAAAAGCATGCAAAATTACCCAGCATGCAAAGAGTTCATAAATGCGTAACTTTTGTTGAGGTGTTGATACGCTAATCTTTAGTAAGTTTTTTGTCATGATTGTTATGAATTAGATATAACATACATGTATGTACCCATCCTGTTATTCATGCTATAAATACTTCTTATGTCATAAGTTTAAGTGTCTGATAAAGATACCGAGCTTATTTCCTTTCTGGCTGAATAGGCTGTGGAAACACTTATTAACGCTTAGCATGCAGGATAAAAATGTCAGCAGACAATTTGAAATAGTTTTCTTATGTTTCCAAGAAAGAAAATAAGGTTTGACATTTCATGCAAATTGTCATCCTATTTTCCTGAGAAAACAAAATCAATTTATCGAGTTTAGGTGAAAATGGGAAGACCAATACGCCACTTCAGTAGAAGTTAGCATATCACTTGAATCTGAGGAAGGAAATTCTTTGGAAGGATGTAATTCGTGCTGGAGACACAACTGGTAAAGTGACATTTCCCTTATTTCTATCTGAAAATAGGGCTACCTGATTACCTTTTTCTTCCAGGAGCGCAGCCATGGCGTCCAGTCGCGTAGCCATAGCGGAATTAATTTTACGCACACCCAGAAAATCTCCCTGGTATCGCTTCCAAAATGGTAGACTGGCTCCAGTCTCCAGTGACTGAATATTTTTTTCTTATAATCCTGTTTGATAATCCACTAAATTAAAGCCAAAATAATATCATGACTTCAAGAGCTGGTCACTTAGTTTGGTTTTATTTTAGTGGATTATCAAACAGGATTATAAGAAAATTATTTAATCACTGGAGATAGGAGCCAGTCTACCGAAATGGGTTAAAGGAAAGGGAACAATACAGGCAGCAAATTCTTTCCTTTAAGAGCAGTACTATGACGAAGAGTGAAACTATTTAATGTTTAGTGATCTCTATTGCAAACATTTTTCCATCAAGAAAACGTGCCTATATAATTTTGACCCCCTTAAACCCCACTTTTCTATAGTAAAACTAGGGTTTACAGGGGTATGCATTATTTTTCTTATTTCTGCTCAAAACATAGATTGTGGGTACTCGTTAGAACCGCCTCATCGAGACGGTTCTAACGAGTACCCCACAATCTATGTTTTTAGCAGAAATATGAAAAAATATTAGAATTTTTCATCTGAAAATTTTCACTTTTTGTGGTAAAATTTTCAGTATATTTGAATAGGCATGTTTACGTAATGCATATGCAAATGTGTAATATGCGGAATGAGAGCTACGCATATGTTTTCTAATCGGTTACATGGATTATATCTGTTACATTTTCAAGTATTAGTAATATAGTCAATCTGGAGAAATTCAACCATTTAATACGAAAACACCCTTTTTCAAATATATAGAAAATGTCACCTCCAAAAACTGAAGATTTTCAGATAAAGAAACTCCAGATGACATTATTCATATTTCTGCTCAATACATAGTTTGTGGGTACTTGTTAGAACCGCATCGGCGAGGCGGTTCTAACGAGTACCCACAATCTATGTTTTTTAGCAGAAAATAGGGAAATAATGTATGCCCTGTAAATTCCAGTCTTACTATTTAAAGGTGGGGTTTAAGGGGGTCAAATTCATAAAGGCATGTCTTGAGTGACCGGAAAATTATGTTGTTGAATTTCTCCCAGTAAACCTTAAAGGGAAAAGCAATGTTGGTGAAGAATGTATCCGAGATGTAAGATATTGAAATACCGCGCACTTTGCTGCAAATGTGATCAAAATCGGATGAAAAAGAAGTAAAATATTAATGTTTGAAGATATCAAATTTTGCTTTATGGGCGGCGTCATGTTGTACAGCCCATTACGAAAACACGCCTATTCAAATATATAGAATATTTTACCACCAAATAAATGAAAATTTTCAGATAAAAAATTCTGATATTTTTCTTATTTCTGCTCAAAACACAGATTGTGGGTACTCGTTAGAACCGCCTCGATGAGGCGGTTCTAACGAGTACCCACAATCTATGTTTTGAGCAGAAATAAGAAAAATAATGTTTACCCCTGTAAACCCCAGTTTTGCTATATAAAAATGGGGATTAAGGGGGTCAAAATTATATAGGCGTGTGTTCGTGATGCTTAAATAAATTTGCAAAACCTAAATAAATAAGATTTGCAAAAAGATTTTACCCGTATTTTTGTATATATTGTGTCCGCTTTAGACATTTATGAACTGTGCTTGAAAATTGCATTAAATTTTACCACAAAAAAAAAATAAAAAATAAAAATAAAAATAAATAAATAAAATAAATAAATAAAAAAAATAAAAACAAAACAAAACAAAAATAAATAAATAAATAAATAAATAAATAAAAAAAAAATAAATAAAAACAAGAACAACAACAAAAAAATAAGATTTTATTTAATATTATGAAATGCTTAGAACCTCCGGCATTAAAGACATGTCGTATTCAAAATGGCGGCTCATTTGATAATGTTGTTGAAATTCTTTCACGTCTCCAACTTGCTTAGTTTTTTTTTATCCGATTTTGATCCAGTTGCACGATTTGTCAAGATCTTTCATCTCTGATAGCCTACATTCTTGCAGAAATTGCATCATCCTGCTGGCTGCATTGTATTCTCAGACGAGATATTTTGTTTTCTAGGTGAACTAAATTATGTGACGAAATGACTACAGGTGATACAGCTGAACTTTTAAGCAATCAATCATGAGTTCGAAGTGAAAAGCCAGTCATCTGATTGGTGGAAAATCAGACTGAGGCAAAAACTAAATGTGTGTTTTAATAGGGTAACATGTAAGAAAAAATATTATTATTATTTTTTTAAATTCTTATGTAGAATTATACTATAATTATCAAACATATTTGGACTTCGCGCATACTTCACATAAAACTTTACTAAGTCTGTTTGGCTATCCTTAGATGTGTCTAAAAGTACTGATAGACCCTGATCAAACGGCTCCTATACCCTGACCAAACTGCTAGTTTGATCAGGGTCTACACAGTCTGCTTAGGCCTACTTGTCCGAATATTTAGCATAAATATTTTATCCAAGGCCTCATCAGGAAAATTAGGTACTAAGCACACACACACACACACACACACACACACACACACACACACACACACACACACACACACACACACACACACACACACTCATATATATATATTTTTTTTTCTTACTTGACCTGAGCTGTAAATAAAAGATATGAAATGTCGAGCCAGAATTTCTAAAAAAATGAACCTCACCGACGGAAAATATGTCTTCGATTGTGTGAGGGGGAGGGTTTGTTCATGATCAATGTGATGGTCCAACAATAAAGCGTTCCGTGATTTGGCAAAGACTGTTGATACGGCTGCCGTGCCGATAATAGCAACAAAACAGCCAATAACGCCAAGTATTCCAGTTGCAAGGGGTTGAATCACGAGACTTGTGACGTCAGCCTACAAAATTTGCGATCGCGGCCATTTTGAATTTTGTCTCCAATCAGATTACATTATTTTCTTATTGTTCCCAGAAAACAGTTTAGACATTTGTGCAAATTTCCTGTATTGGCATGAAATGTCAAAATTATTTTCTGGGGAAAAATAAGAAAACTATCATCAGTTTGTCGTCTTCTGAATTTGCCCAGAGAGTGATAATAGTTATAGTGCCAATCACAATTACAGTAGGCGACACTTTCAAATATTTTTTCAATGTATTTTTTAGAGAAATAAGGCAGATGATTCATGCATGAAATGTTTAAACTTATTTTCTCTGAAAAAGAACAATATGGCTTTTAGAATATCGTCTGCTACAAAGTTGCTTAGCGCTTTAAGGACACTGGATATACATGTACTTTGTAGACTTTCTCCCATGTTTTACAAAGGAGATAACTATTATGTTTGCCTTCATGCATACCGAACCCCTTCTGAAAAGGTATCTACTCTTAATGGAAAGAATTTGCACGCAGGGATAGCAAATTCTTTCTTTTTGAGAGTAGACCCCTTTTCAGAAGGAGAATCAGAAGCAAAAACAGTTTGACAGAGTTGATTCCCATGAAAATGTATCAGTTCCATTTAAAAGCAATAAGACTTTCTTGTTTGAACGGTTCAAACTGAAGAATGATTTAAGCCGCAACGTCAGAAAACGTACCTTTGGACAGTTTTGCCTAGGAAGATTAAAATCATCCTGCGCTTCGCGCAGTTTGATTAGAATCTTCTCTGGGCGCATTTTGGATAACCAAGGATACAAAGTTTCTTCATGCGGGCAACGAAGACTCTGATCAGACTGCGCGGATGCGCAGGCTGATTTGAGTCTTCGTTTGGCGCACGTGTCAGAAGATACCATTTCTTCCCTTGGGCTCATTGTTTCCATTGTTTCATTAAGTTTGCTGACGTCTTCCAGATGGCGGTTGACAGTGGCAGCAAAGACAGGATGTCCAATCTAGACACCCATCTTAAGGACCCTGGCTATATCTTGTGGGTTCAAGCAGGAACTTGTATTGGATTCCTGAAGACGTTTCTTGAGCAATTAGCTTTTCACGTCAGTGCCTCTCTCCACAAGACAATCATGAAAAATTTGCTTGTATGTGTTCAAAAACAACACGACCCTGCTAAAATGAAGATGTGCAATCATTCAATTATATCGTTCAAAAGAACCCAAAACAAATGGACAATAAGTTGTTGCGCTAATTGCCAGTGTTACATTGATCAGCTAGTAAAATTTTGTGATCCACCGTTTAAGTTTAGGCAAAGCAACTGGAATAACTCGGACATTCAGCTCTGGCCAACCGACCACTGGGAAAAAGCCAAGGTATACATGAACTACGGTCAGAAAAGAACTCAGAAAACTCCTCAAGATACAGACTTGTCCGGTATTTTGAATTTTATCGACAATTGCAGCACTGCACAAAGTTGGTGGAGAAGCGGGCACGGCATTAGAAAGCAGAAAACATCTAAGGTAATGTACACTTACTGTGAATGATGTAAACCTGACAAAAACGAAACAAAAAACAATAAAAAAATAAATAAATACATAAAAAATAAAATAAATTGAATAAAATAATAAAACAAAGAAAAACAAAACAAACAAACTGCGAGTCTGATATCAGATTAAACCCTCAGTTTATTTATGAAATGGACTTTTCCATCTTTGACTTTGGACATGTCCATTGTTGCAAATAGGGATGTCAGTCAAAATTCAAAAAACAGAATTGCGAACAGTGTAGATGCTTATAGACGGCTCATTATGAGCAGTCTAATCAGGCTGTACACTGTTTGCACAGGCTATCTGGTTTGGGCCGAAGCGCTGAAAGGGTTAAGCCTGGCGTACCCTAAAAGGAACATTAACAAACAGTGTAGACCAAGATCAGACGCAGCAGAACGTCTAGATAGTCCTTCAAAGACGCGAGGAAACTCCACTCGGCATAAATGGATCATTACGAAAACATACCTATATAAGTTTTACCCCCTTAAACCCTACTTTTAAATAGTAAAACTGGGGACTACAGGGGTATACATTATTTTTCTAATTTCTGCTGAAAAATTTACCCACAATCTATTTTTTGAGCAGAAATTATATATATATATACCAGAAAGCTAACGGGCGAGGTTTTGTGCGAGTAAATCTAGTTTGACCCATTCTTTCTTTTCTGCTGATTGTTCCCAGGCGGCTCTTGTTGCAATATTCTTTTGTTCTTGTCTTTGTTACTTCAAACTTGTGCCGCTGAAACTTTACCCTTAGTTCTAACGCATCTCCAAATAACCTCGGTGGCTCAGTTGGACGCGCGTCCGACTGGTAATCAGGCGGTTGCGGGTTCGACCCCCACCTAGTCGGCAACATCCTTTCGTGAAATATTTCCTACGGTCATTCTGTGTCACTTTCGGGCTAAAGAATGTGCACAATACTGGTTAACTAACTAAGCCTGCCCAGTAAATGTGTGGTTAGGTAAAATGACCCCGCTCGATATAATCCCATTGGGTTGACTGGAACACACACACACACACACACACACACACACACACACACACACACACACACACACCGCCCCGCCCCCCCCCCTCCCAAAAAAAAAAACAAAAAACAAAACAAACAAACAAACAAAAAAACACAACAAACAAACA
This sequence comes from Anodontia alba, assembly GCA_964016985.1. Classification (NCBI taxonomy): domain Eukaryota; kingdom Metazoa; phylum Mollusca; class Bivalvia; order Lucinida; family Lucinidae; genus Anodontia; species Anodontia alba. The sequence goes on from OZ024829.1 coordinate 37,667,561, forward strand.
AACAAAAAACAACAACAACAACAACAAACTCTCCGCCTGCTCCTATTTTACTAGTTAGAAAAAAATTCTATCACCTAAAATTTGGCAGTCTGAAAAAATAATCTTTTACCGCTTTTTGTTTGGCAGTTTGAAAAAAAAAACAAACTCTGACCGTTTATTGTTTGGCAGTCTGAAAAGATAATGTATGACCTCTTATTGTTTAAGTCTGAAAAATCTATGGTCCCTTTTTGTTTGACAGTCTGAAAAATCTCTGGTCCCTTTTTGTTTGACAGTCTGAAAAAAATATTCCAGGTGAGAGACTGTAGGAACGCAATCATGCATTCTGCCACTTTCAAGATCTCACAGCAGGAATTTCAAGAGTACACTGACGCAATCATAGATCTGCTTCAAGAGTTTCTTACCCATCCAATGTTAACAGCTGGTGCCCAAGATGCAGATGACAAAATCAGAGAGGTATTTATAGTCTACGCTTATTAGCAATTGCTCCGGAAGCATTGTATAAAAGGTCATGAACTGATCCAATGTAGGAATCAAACATAGTTTTTCATGCATTAACATTCGCCAGGTCCCGGGGGAGGTGTTGAAAACCGAGGCCGAAGGCCGCGGTTTTCAACACCTCCCAAGGGACCTGGCGAATGTTAATGCATTGAAAAAGCATGTTCGATCGCTATTATTGCATAAAAACTGAAAACATTTGCTACATTTCTCGTTATTTCTTGCACTATTTTGTTTCGCCATTTCCCCGATGTCGCGCGAACGTTATTTCCTCGGACTATGCTCGTTCTAGGGCAGGGCAGTACGCATCTCGTGACGGCAGCAATTCTGTGGCCCCGGTACGAGCATGTTGAAAGTTGCGTAGCCGTGCATAAACAGCGCGTGAATTGCCTTGTTAATACACGGCCTTCGCCGGTTAATGCACGGCTGTTAATAACGTGCGACAACGCTTTTTATGCAATAATGTTATTTAGCATGGACTGTTCAATGTTGTTATAACCAAAATTAACTTTTTCAGAAATTTTGGCCTACGCTTAGCGCAGATCCAGCATTTGTCTGGAAACCAATACTAGTTTAACTGTAGATTTTGCTTTAACAATAACATAACGCATTGGCACAGTCGTCAGATCTAAAGGTGTTTAAACCTCTTTAGGAAAAGATACATACACGCTTATAGTTTACTGTCAAATACTGGAACATGTCCTGGAACTCTTCGTTTTTATACACATATCAAACAATTTGATTGGTTGCAGGAAAAGTTTTCCACTTCAATAAAGATCCTTCCGCAGTCTCAAAAGGTTGACATTTTTGGCAATATTTGTAACATTTTGATGTCTAAAGCCCCGTTTATATGCATTAAGGGGTAAATATTTGCCCCTCCTTGTGAAATACCCACGTGGGTAAACGGTTGCGTTTATATGGGATATTGAAAGAAGGGGTAAATGTGCATTAGTTTAAATAATAATAATAATGACAACAACAATAATAACAGTAGCAGCAGCAGCAGCAAAAGCACAGATATTGCACACAGATAAGTTCAGCACATACCATGCTGATATATAACTAATGTTTTGTAAACCATGTTTTATATTTTTTCAGTTAAAGCTATATTGTATTGACCAGAAAAAAAAAAAAAAAAAAAAAAAACAGAAAAAAATTGTAACAGAACTAATTATTAGAAATTATCAAGGAACAGGAAAACAATGATATGATATATACAAAAAATAAATTACTTGCTGCTGCTGTATAATTCGGGTCACACAAGTACTGCTGGCATATATATTATAGGGTCATGGAAAAGCTCAATTCTGATGATTTTGTGACATGAGACAAGTAATAGGTAAAACTACACAATTTACATCACAGCAGCCATGTCCTTAATCAGCCTGCACACCTGCTAATTCTAATCGGCTCTATTCCTTTTCATAAATAAGGTACCTTCACATGATTCATTTGTGACAATACTTGTAACAGTCAAAATTTAATTTGCCCAGATTACAGGTATAAATGAAAACAAGTGTTCTTGTAGATATTAGATAAAAAAAAAACAACAGTAATTAGGCAGAATGAACATGATATGTATGTACTGTATTTTGAACCATTACAAACATATTCACAATATTTACCCCGAGGGGCAAATATTTGCCCTACCCAATAGCAGGGGTATTTTACCCACGTAGGCAAATTTGAGCCCTAGGGGCAAATGCGTTCACATGACGAATTTTGCCCCTAAGGGTAAATTTGCCCCTTGGGGCAAACTTATGCATATAAACGGGGTATAAGTTGAAATTAAAAGGAACGAATTATTATTTTTGTGGATGTGGCAGTGTATAAAATCAGGCTTTATTCAAGGTATGAGCGATTCGCCGGAGTTTACGCATCAATGAAATCCACAAAATAAAAATCATTCTACATTACTACTGATATTGTCAATAAAATGTTATTTAAACTAAAACACACACACACACACACACACACACACACACACACACACACACAAATATATATTTCTTTTTAAAACGCATAAAACTGGTATAAGATTTATTTTAAGACAATATTTTATTGCTAAATATAAGATTAACAGTGTCTATTACTCCGAGCGTCATCGTATGGAAGTTTAGTTTTGTGATAAGCCATAAAACAGTTGATATAAGGTAGTGTAGCGTAGACAAATAGTTTGTAGTTTCATCTTAATCAGTTTCTTGTATTTAGACCCAAGGATCATCCTTCATTATAACGACTGATGTACAGTTTAGAGTCCTTAGAGAACGAGCGAGTGAGCTTCGGAAACAAAACAAGGAAGTTCAGAGAAATATGGAAGAACTGCAGCATCGGTACAATTCGCTAAAGAGAAAGAAAGACAAACACTCCAAGAGAACCCTTGAACAGTTAGTTATACAAACAGAAGAAAAAGAAGCGGAGTTGAAGGCGGTAATTTCAAGATAGCTGCATACTTTATATGCAATATAATCTCTAACATAGCCTCCCCGCAAACTGTGTGTGTGTGTGTGTGTGTGTGTGTGTGTGTGTGTGTGTGTGTTGGGGGTCCGTGCGTCTGTCCGTCCGTTTTGGTTTCTGCTTCCTATCATGTTAAATCATTTAAGGAATGTTTTCATGTTTTGCAAAAGTGTTGCTATTGATACGATGTTGCTGTTACACACAAAAACAAGGGCCTAGGGGTTAATTCATTTAGAGTTATTTCCCGTTGTAACTCTTGAGAAGGCGTTTTGGTTTCTGCTTCTTATCTTGCTAAATAATTTCAGTAATCTTTTCACAGTTTGCATAAATCTTGATGTTGTTGAGTTGTTGCTGTAAAAAACGAAACTAAGGACCTAATGGTTAATTCCTTATGAATTATTTCCCTTTGTAATTCTTGAAAAGCCATTTTGGTTTATTATTCTATTCTTTTTTATATTCTGTTTATTATTTTGCTAAATGATTTCAGGAATCTTTTCATATTTTGCACAAACATTGATATTGATAAGGTGTTACTGTTAGTCAAAAATAAGAACCTATGGGTCAATTCCTTTATAGTCATATCAATTTGTAAGTGTTGAGAAGGGTTTTGGTTTCTGCTTCTTATCTTGCTAAATATCTTCAGGATGCTTTGGTGAAGTGTTGTTGTTACACAAAAATCAGAGCCTAGGAGTAAATTCTTTAGGATTATTTCCCTTTGTAATTCTTGAAAAAGGTGTTTTGATTTCTGTTTCTTGACTTGCTAATTAATTTCAGGAATCCTTTCATATTTTGCATAAACATTGATATTAATAAACTCTAGCTGTCAGACAACAATAAGGGCCTACGGATTAATTCCGTTAGAGTTATTTTCCTTTAAAATTCTTTAAAAGACGTTTTGGTTTCTGCTAAATAATTTCAGGAAGTTTTTCATATGTTGGATAAATGTTGATATTCTTAAAAATATGGGCCTAAGGTTAATTCCTCTATAGCTATTTCTCTTTGTAATTCTTGAAAAGCAGTTTTGGTTTCTGCTTCTTATCTTGCGGAATAATTTCAGGAATCTTTTCATATTTTGCATAAACGTTGATAATGATGAGGTGTTGCTGTTAGACAAACACAAGGGCCTAGGGGTTAGTTCTTTTATAGTTATTTCCCTTTGTAATTCTTAAAAAAAGGCCTTTTCTTTGCTGCATCTTATTCTTTTTATCTTGCTTAATGATTTCAGAAATCTTTTCATATTTTGCAGAAACGTTGATGTTGACTAGGTGTTGCTGTTAGATAAAAAATAAGGGCCTAGGGGTCAATTCATTTATAGTTATTTCCCTCTGTAATTCTTGAAAAACAGGCCTAGGATAAATTCATTTAGAGTTATTTCCCTTTGTAATTTAATTCTTGAAAAGGCATTTTGGTTTCTACTTCTTATCTTGCCATATAATATAAGGATTTTATATATATATATATATATATATATATATATATATATATATATATATATATATATATATATATATATATATTGTGTAAACGTTCATATTGAAAAGGTGTTAAACATAAAATAAGGGCCCAGATGTCATTTCTTTAGAGTAATTTCTCTTTGTTATTCTAGAAAACGCGTTTTAGTATCTGCATTTTACCTTGCTAAATAACATAAGGAATCTTCTTATTTTGCATAAATGTTGATACTTATATTGCTGTAGAGAAATATAAGGGTTTCATTCCTTTATGATTAAGTCCCTTTGTTCTTCTTGAGAAGTTACCTTGGCATGTCAATAGTGCATGCACAATGTAATCAACTCATCTCAAGGTATGAACATGTGCAGGAAGAAGTATGATGCTGAAAAAAGATATTTTCGTAAAAACAACAGTTACTGCTTTTTTCACTGAGTCATTTTGGTAATTCTTGACTACTGGCTTTTGTATGCTCTGAGATGCAACAGCTGAAATAGTGCATGCATGGTTATATCAAAATGACTCGAAGAATTTGTTGACAAATTCTGATACTATGCGGATTCATTGAAGCCACATTGACTTTGCGCACGAAGTAGTTTGCTCCTGGAAAAATCATTTTAGACAAACTGACTGCCACTTTAACGTCGCCATTTATATTTATCCATATGTCTGTATGTCTGTCTGTATTGGGTTTTCCAATCACATACAACCCGAAGCAAATATGCGCTTTAATACACTGCTTTTCAGTATCCACAATGCAGTCATTACCTTGCTGGGGTATCTAATGAGCACTGCTTATTGGCACTTCTTGTTTTGTTTTCATTTCATGCTCGTTACTTTCTGTTTTGCGAATTGTATGGATCCTAAGGAGACAATTCGCCTGAAATGTCAAAAATAGTACAAAGGATGTCCTGAAAAAGCCACGATCACTGAACATAGTCCACCAGTGACACCAAGAGAAAGAATAAACGAACCAAGACAGACAGTACATGGGCCATAAATGAAACGAAAGCAAACATTACGAAAACACGCCTATTCAAATATATGGAAAATTTCACCTAAAAAAAAAAAAAAAAAAAAAAAATGAAAATTTTCAGATAAAAATTTCTGCACTTGTGAGGACGTAGAGTGGGTATGTATACATGATCAACTAATCGCACCTGACAACTTTGCTTCCCTGTTCAGCTGCACGCGGCGATCTGGGCTTCCGACTGACGAACGACTCCTTCTTAAATCTGTATCATCAAGTTGATACCGGATTGCATCACTAGTCTAAAAAACAGGTTTGCCCGTGCATCATATGCGTACAAGTGATAAGGCGTAAAAAAGCTGTGTTTCCACTAACCCGACCGACCCTGTTTCAAACACCCGACTCTGCTATTTTTTATCAGCAAAAATGCAAAATAAAAAAGTAAAGCATCGAGCCTCAACAAAATGCCTGTATTTTCATAAAATTACAGGCCCGACCCGGTCCTTTTCTTGACCAAAGTTTTTCAGCATGTTAATGTAAACACAGCTATTTTATTACGCTTAATTACTTTTCCACGACATAAAGAATAAGTAATCCGAAATCTAGATCGTAGCTTTATGTATGTTTCTGTAAATTTGCTAAGCGGTCAAGGCAATCTCACTACAACAGACTAAGTGGGTGGAGTATATTCTGACATTAATACATGTAATTTGATATGTATCGGATATTTCTGGATGTCATAAAACTGCACACATTAACATTTGATTGACGTCAAATCATTAATATATGACAGTCTTTATTCCAAACTCGATACAACGACAAAATACATTATACGATAGTTTGACTGGCATGAAATGTTCGCTCAGAGACGACAATTAATCAGAACATGTGCGAGGATATTGTATTTAATAACTCAAGAAATATATATTTTGGATAATTGTTAGAATGTCCACATTGTGGCCATTCTTGACAATTGTCACATTGGCAATTCTAAAAAATGTCCAAAACATATATTCTGTGAGAAAATAATAAAACACGTCCTTTCTTACATATAATTCTGCTGCCTATAAGAAGTCTTTACAACAGCAGATTCATTTTAACGACAAAATCTTTAGAAACAAATGCTATAGTTATAACGAGGGTCCACTGTACCAAAATATTCATGCCAGTTATTATACCAATTCCAAAATAAACAGGCGTGAGCGTTCTTTTAAAAAGCAGTGCTTTATATATATAAAACAAATGTTCGGAAATGATGTTTTACAAATTATAATGGTCACACACAACGATAAAATAAGTGTTAATTTGAATTAACTTGTAAATGATTCTGTGTTCACTTGTAAATTATTCCTTATATGCTACGGACGTTCCTCAAATTAAAGAAGTACAGAAACAAGTAATCCGGTATTATCTTCCCTTTGTAGTTAGATGAAACTTTCGCCAGTTTAAAAGCCCTGACGACTGAAAATCAAGACTTAACGGACAAGATGAAGGCTCCTATTACCAAAACATTTACTGCTTTAAATAAAACCAGAGCTAAATTAACCGAAGTGAGAAAACGTCACCGTTTTATTCAAAGGGAAGAAAAAGATGTCATTGAACAAACAATAGCTCAGTATCAGGACAGAGAAGAAAGATATGAATGTTTAAGACAACAAAATGAAAGACTATTGAAAGAGAACGATACCTTAAAGAAGGAATTGAAAATTTCCAAAGAAAATACTGAAAAACAAGCAGAACTAAGACGTATGCAACTAGATGACTCTAAACAAGAACTGCATAGCGTTAAGACCTTCAATAAACGTTTACACAAAACTATAGAAGAGCTGAGAATAGAACTTTGTAATACAAAAACCGAACTAGATACCATAAAAACAGCGTCCGAAAATACAAGAAAGGAAAATAGTGAACTAGTTTGGATTAAGACAGAACAAGATAATATTATATATGAATTGCGAGGAGTTCATATCATAAATAATGAGTTAAGATTGCAGTGTGAGCAACTTGAAGGAAAACTGAAGTATAAAAAGGCAGACTACAATGAGAAAGTAAATGAGCTGCATAACCTTTACGCTGTGAATAAAGATTTGTCCTGGCAGATTGATAAATATTCAGAGGAACTCGGAGAAATCAAAGCTGACTTTGATTCAGCTAATAAGAAGCTGGATGGATTAATTATTACTAACAAAGAACTGAAGTTTCAAAATGGACAATTCCAGACCGAGCTGGGTAAGGTAAAGGCAGAACGAGACATTACATCAAATGAGTTACAAGAGATAAAACATGAAACTAGTATTTAAAGTTAAAACTCGGTAAGCTTGAAGATGCGATAAATATCAAACAAGGCATAATTAGTGCTGCTGAGGAACTACAAACTGTATCTGAAATAAATAACACAATAGAGCGTGAGAAGCAAAAGCTTAAACAACAAGTCACATGTTTTAAGACAGAGCACGATGCTATCGTTAATGTAATAAAAGATAAGATTAAAGCTTTACAAATGTATTGCCAAGAACTAGTCAGCGTGGAAAAAAGCGGGGAGATATGAAAATGAACAAAATAGTATGGGACGCGCCAAGTGAAAAAGTGCCTTCGAGCATGCGCAAAATGTGCGAATTCACATCATCCTGCACATGCGCAAAGTCTCACCCGGTAATTTGTTCTCTATTGAAACATACTATAGTATCCTTTGCTTCTGTTTGCGCACAGTGAATGCCCTGGTCAGACTGCTTACGATTCGCATATGACCGAGGACACGTTTTCACACACCACGTTTGCAAGCCTTCATAAGAATAGCCTTTATTTGAAGATCAGTTTTACGTTGTTTCAGTACTGTAAATACATTGACATATATCTTTTCACCAGTATATTGATATATTGCGTAGAAGAATTGGACAGTGAATCTCCTTTTTATCTTCATACTTTATTTTCCCTTGAAATGAATATGTAAATTTTGCAGTATTCGATAGGATAAATAATTCAAAGACAGAGGCAGAGAATTTTAAAAGACTGTAAACTGTTCCAAATACTGTTTAAAAAAGCTGCAATTAAAGTTCAACACAGAGAAAATCAAGAAACAAAAATCTATATTTCTGTTAAAAGGTTTGGATAATGTAAGCCACAACGTCAGAAAATGTACATTGAAAATGTGCGCCCAGCGAAGATTCAGATCAGCGTTTGCGTAGTCTAATCAGAATTTTCTTAGGGCGCATTTTGCAGACATAAATGCAAATTTTATTCATCAGTAGAACGAAGACTCTGAACTGACTGTCTTCGTTGGGCGCTGTGGTCAAAAGGTGTCTTTCCGCACGTCGCGCCTCTTATGTCACTAGTGTCATGTTCTCATGCTATGCTTCACGAAAACATGCCTATATAATGTTGACCCCCTTAAACCCACTTTTATATAGTGAAACTGAGGTTTACAAGGATATACATTATTTTTCTTATTTCTGCTCAAAAAACATAGATAGTGGCACTCGATAGAACCGCCTCGCCGAGGCGGTTCTAACGAGTGTCCACAATCTATTTGAGCAGAAATATGAAAAATATCAGATTTTGTTTTTTTATCTGAACAGTTTCAGTTTTTTAAAGGCGAAATTTTCTATATATTTGAATAAGCATGTTTTCGTAATGGCATCAGTTGTTTTTCTCCATTCCTGGTATAAATTGTTCTATAGTAAATCTTTGGAGTCCCTAAAAATTCTTCAGATAGCTCAAGAAAACAAATGTATAGTGATATTCTAGGGAAAGTTTCGTAGTTTATTATGAAAATATATGTTGTGTTTATTTTATTGTTAGCAGTGAAATCAGTGTATACCTGGTGAAAATAAGAGTGGTATCACTAGTGAATAGATATCGTATCATTTCACAAGTGACTGATACTTTTTGTATTTTCACTGATCGCTTTGGTCGACTTCGGTTTTCTTCATTATTTCAGAAGTAGATATTACCTCCACTCAGATATTTGAATACCTCTAGCTTCTTTTATCTGAACTAAACAATCAAGTGTTGGTATTCGTTTTCTTAGTTAGAATGTAAGGAACATTTTTGGTATCAAGATTATTTTGATTTTCCGAAACTTTTTGTTTTTGTCTCTCCGGCGTTTCACATGTTAAACACTGAGCTTCGACGCCATGACGTTCATATTTGTTTGGTGACGTTAGTTATGGCGTCAGAAATGCGCATTGGTGTGTAAACAATAAAATAAAAAGGAAATTTACTCTTTTGCAGTGAATACCATAAACACTTTCATCTCGTGTAATGAAAACATTCAAATTTTCACTCGTGCTTCGCACTTGTGAATTTATTGATGTTTTCATTACACTCGATGACAATATTTATGGCATTCGCAGCAAAAGAGTAAATATCCTTATGTACTCATTACAGTCGCCTTATTATGGCGGTTTTATAAAAACACTCATCATTATTTCATAAAAGAACGTAAAGACCAAATTATCGATAAACCCATAGCCTAGCTACTAGGCCAATATATAAGTATGTTTGTGACTTTTTGTTTATTTACTTATTTATTTATTTATTCATTTTTTTATTTATATTCTATTTTTTTTTATTCAATATTTAGCTATAGCCTGTGGTTGTCTCTGAAATATATTAGAAATCCAGACCATATTATCTATAGCCTAGCCACAGAGCTCAATAAGCCAAAAAATATATATGTATATTTCTAAGTCTTGGGCAAGGCTAATAAACCCACAGTGGCTCGAACTAATCATGTCTAGAACAAATTTCCATGATTTCAAAAATGTTCGAGTCACTGAATTTCTGACTATTTGGGTCTTTTCAAGCTTCATCTAGATACAAAAAAAAAAATGTAAAAGAAAATGACATCAGCTCACAGGTGGATATATAAATTCAAATAATCAACATGATGAACTTATTCCGTTCTTGGTAGAATTGTACTGACTCGAAGCCTTGGAAAAAAATAAGAGTGGAGATACCAAGGACATCTCACAATCACAGCCCTCCCAAGCATCAAAGGGAGGAGAGATGAAGAACAAATAAGGACAAAACAAATGCCACATGTGAAACCATAGACGCACAAACAAAGAAGAACTATAACAGAGGAATCGCCTTGGAACAGTCAGTAGGAAAACTAGTAAGGCTTAAATCAGTTTTACTCTCGCAAAACCTTTTAACACTGTGACAGTAATATTTTTGCTAAATGTTTGACAGTCTTAACCCTTCTCTTGCTAAACACGTCATACCCTGTCTTAGCAAACAGTGTAGATCCAGATCAGTTGGCTTCTGAACTGGAAATACACTGTCATGAAATATGTGAATTTCTGTCAAAAACCTGGATCAAGTAATCTGATTGGCTGGAAATTAGAAGTGGGCGTGGCATCTTAATTTATTCAGCATGAGAAGGGTTAATAACAAAAATCGCTCTTCACCTCTTCCACCCTTCAGATAAAATTAAATTAAGAATCATTTATTTCTAAATGTAGCACCCTGTTTGTAATTGTACGAGGTAAAACATAAACACAGAGGTTGAGGGATATTCCCTTGTTAGCATTCTGCTAGAATATATATATATTAGACCGCTATCGGCTCGACAGGATGCCTGTCGGCACGATAACATCCCGATATAGATTTCAGTGTAAGGCTAGCTGAATCGTCGTAAGAGATACACCTTACACAAATCATATGGGCAAAATCTAGCATGTGAAAATATAATTGAAATATATTTTGTGATCTGCAGAAACAGATAGCAGCCAGAATAGATTTAAATATGTGAAACTAAAAAGGTAAGTACATTTTAAACATATTCTTTTCTTTGTTTGTATTCAAATTCTTTTCGCCGACATTCTCGCCTAAATATGGATACGACAGAAATAGACAACGCCAGCTTATAGTTGTTGATGTGCATATTTAACGCTACCAGACACTCGTTTCACATCGAGGCAATGGCGAATGTTTTCTGCATGCCTTGCTTCATCGGTGAACCATTCATACCTGGTACCATGTTCTGCCATCATGCGCCACCCTGACCGCTTTATATTCAACACAGGGCACCCCGAGGTTATAAAACTTTTTTGTGCTTAGCTCAGCTGAGCATGGAATTTGTCCAGCTAATAAATCTCAAATTACTAATACTTGCACATTCTGTCCAGCTAAGCATCTCTGAGCATGAAAATTTCTCTGCTAACTAGTTTTGGCATTTTCATATCTATTAGCAAAGAAATTTCATGCTCAGCTAAAAGCTCTAAGATGGGCTCACTCTTTCCAAAGGTAATTGCAATGCTAAAAGGACTGAAAAACACACAAGAACAAAATAACACAAGGCAAGACTTAAAACTTTTCGCCTCTTGGAATAAGCCACAAAGCATAAGACTTGGACAACCACCTTAGAACGGTCAGTAGACAAACCACCGGGGGTTGGGGGGGGGGGTGAGGTGTGGGGGGGGGGGGGGGGGGGGAAGGCGTTAAAGCACTTACAGCCGGCCAACCGATGCTACTACTCTTCATGCAGAAATACATAAAAAAAAATCAGTTCTCGTAAAGGCTCCCAACTCAGTCAATGCATCAAGGTGAAAACTATGATAAATGGCTAAATCCACTGTGTGCCAGAGCAAATGAAAACCTACAGCTGAACCACGGCGAGCCAAGCCAAAGACCTATCATCAAGCCCCAACCCACTGGTTAAAACTTTTTTGGAAGAGGCCGTCGTCGGTTTTGAGGCCCGAACCGCCGTCGTGCAATTAAGAGTGAAGCATAACCATCAACAATGATTGGGTTGATAACTAGGCCTGCAGTCTGCCGCATAATATCCAGGCTATAGGGTAAAACCCGAGTTTACCCATTTATGCCGAATGAACTATTCTACCATAACTCTTTGGACCGGTCCGTTCCCTAGTAAAGGGATGTCTGATTAGTTTTCCTATTACCATCTTTTATAGAAATTCCTGAACTTAATGCAATCAGTGTAGACCCTGATCAGACGTCGCATTCTGTGGCATCTGGTCTGGGTCTACACTGTATGCAGATGCCCATTTTATGGGACGCTAGGCTTAAATGGCTTGATATTAGCATACTTAAAGCCACACACTTTTCCTTATTTGGCTGGACTACCATGTCATGATCAATCCAAATAAACCGTCCTGATACTATTGCGCACATCACATTACGAAAACACTCCTATTCAAATATATAGAAAATTTCACCTCCAAAAACTGAAAATTTTCAGATAAAAATCTCTGATATTTTTCATATTTCTGATAAAAACATAGATTGTGGGTACTCGTTACAACCGCCTCGGTGAGGCGGTTCTAACGAGTACCCACAATATATGTTTTTGAGCAGAAATAAGAAAACTAATGTATACCCCTGTAAACCCCAGTTTTACTATATAAAAGTGGGGTTTAAGGGGGTCAAAATTATATAGGCATTTTATCTGATGAAAGGTTTATCTTATATAACTGATTATGAAGTGATTATAAGGATATTAAGTCTGCCTAAGCCGGGACAGTAATGGGATATAATTGAGAAATGTTCGATTTGTTACTTTAGAACCAAATATATTCATTTGACTGCAAATTTTACATTTGATTTGTTGATTTGTATTGTATCTCTTTTTTTTTTTCTTTCTTTCTTTCTTTTCTTTTTCTTTTCTTTTTTTTTTTTTTTTTTTGATAGTTTTCCCACATAAAAAGTCAAAAAAAAAAAAAAAAAAGATGGAAATAGAAATATAAAATTGAAAGTTTTTAATTAATAAATGCATTCATCAATTATTCCACAGCTGTCTCAAAATAAATTTTTGAGCTTCAACCAGTTTTGTCTTGAGACTAAGAGTTCGCTAGAAAAGAACAACAAAGAATCTACGCAAAGAAGATAGTTCCAAGATTCCTACTGGTGGATTCACCCACGTATAGAAGCCATTTCTTCTCTGGTTTTACTCCCGAACAAACAAATTGTGTTAAATTTGTTGAGTTGAAATTATTGTCATAAAGCTGGAACCCTACACCACATGTCAAAACGTCAAGCGGTTCTAATTTCATATCATTTTCTTGTAGTTGTTATAAATGCAGTATTGTTTTGTCTACTACTTATAAGAGCCTTCACATGAGAAAATGTACAGTAATATATGTGCCCTGAGCGCAGGGTGATCAGTCTTCGATAAGCGGTCTGGTTCACCGAAATTCCAGTTGTTGTTTTTTTTTTCAGGGTCTTCGACGGACGCGCTTTATCCACGGTACAATTTATAACATTGCAATATACATACGTGCCGGGCCCAGCATTTCCTACAAGATTGCATGTGCGCTTGGCGAAGACTCAAATCAGCCTGTACATCCGCGCAGCCTGATCTCAGGACATTCTGTAGCATCACGAAAACATGCCTATATAATTTTGACTCCCTTAACCCCACTTTTATATAGTAAAACTGACGTTTACAGGGGTGTACATTATTTTTCTTATTTCTGCTCAAAAACATAGATTGTGGTACTCGTTAGAACCGCCTCACCGAGTCGGTTCTAACGAGTACCTGCAATCTATGTTTTGAGCAGAAATGAGAAAAATTTCAGAGTTTTTTATTTGAAAATTTTCAGTTTTTGGAGGTGAAATTTTCATTGTATTTGAATAGGCATGTTTTCATAATGATAATTTTGCTCCTCCCCCCCCCCCCCACCTTTCTATAGTAAAATGGAGTTTACAGGGGTATACATTATTTTTTTTCTTATTTCTGCACAATAACATCGATTGTTGGTACTCGTTAGAACCACCTCGCCGAGGCGGTTCTTACGAGTACCCACAATTTATGTTTTGAGCAGGAATATGAAAAATATCAGAATTTTTTATCTGAAAATTTTCATGTTTTTGGTGGTAAAATTTTCAGATTATTTGAATAGGCATGTTTTCGTAATGCATGTAGAAACTGCTGTGCTCCGACTATTATCAGAAAACACCTGCTTGTACCATTATAAAACAATGAAAGTGAAACTAATCGCGTTTTGATTGTAAAGATGCAGCCACCGACACCTGCTCACCCCGTCAGTATAGATCAATGTCGACAGTACTTTTGTCAAGTGTTTTGTTTTTTCTTTTTGCGTCCGTTTACTGGTAGCTGAATGCAGCGTCTGATCAGGGTCTCTACTGTTTGCAAATAGTCTAGCCATTTTTCTTTAGAAATATCTTAATCATATAGCCTGACACACTTAAAATTGAAATTCAATTCTTCCCATATCTAGCGCGGGGGAATTCATTAACTTGAAATCCTTTGATAAACAGTTGATAAACAGTTTCGAGTAAGCTACTTTGGGGCAGGGAAGGGATTTGCGTTGTTTGTTTATTTAGCAGGGGCAGACCTGGAGTGGATTCGGCGGGGTTATAGATTATTGCGAAAAGGGCCGTTCAAATCGATAAGTTGCTGTCGTTTTTCCATTTCGTTTTTCTGACAAAAACCAGGATATTCTCAGCGTATCTAGCAAGAAACAAGACATTGATATTGGTAAACTTGAAGCATAACCGCATTGTCAATGTTGAAAACACTCGTACAGTTACTTATAATGTTTTCAAAATATTGAGCCTAAGTGTTCTTAGCGATGACAGTACGGTAATACATCAAATCTGCAAATTCATAAACTCACAATGTACGTGTATATACAAAATGGCAGCCATGTTTAGAAAGAAATAACGTCGTAAAAAGTTAATTTGTTCCTGTACCGCGTGTTTGTTGATGCGTGTGTATTTCGCTTTCAGATTTATTACCAGTTTTTGTAACAATAATGTATATATTTTGTATCATAAATGATTCACAATAACACCTGCACACCATGTTTTAAGGTGCAGCTCGACTCTTTAACATATAAATATTGAAACTCTCGTTGCAACGGCAGCATTTGTTTCTAAAGATGTTGCCATTATAATGAATTTACTGTTCATCACGAAAACACGTCTCTATAATTTTGATCCCCTTAAACCCCACTTTTATATAGTAAAACTGGGGTTTACAGGGGTATACATTATTTTTCTTATTCTACTCAAAAACATAGATTGTGGGTACTCGTTAGAACCGCCTCGCCGAGGCGGTTCTAACGAGTACCCACAATCTATATTTTGAGCAGAAATATGAAGAAAAATATGAGTATTTTATCTGAAAATTTTCAGTTGTTCGGCATGTTTTCGGTAATGGTAATGAATTCGTAATAAGCAGAATGATATGTAAGAAAATTCTTTTATTCTGATTTCCTCATATACTATATATTTTAGAGAATTGTTAGAATCGACAATCAAATTATCATTATAACAAATTTTGTTGTTGTATCGTGTGTGGATATGAAGAGGGTTGACTGTACTTCAAACACAAGAAGATTTAAGAAATCTAACTCCGCCATGGTTAGACAAACCCTTAGTTTTAGAGGTAAGTTGTTTAGGTTTGTGATGCTTTACAGGAAAGCATTAGCAATTTCCAGTGTGAATTGTGAAAACTCTTAAGCTGAAGTGAAACCAAAAGTGGGATATTCATTTATGATTTTATTGCCCCTAACGCTTTTATTGCGCAAGCAATGGGTTCAAAGGCGTGTCACAATTTCCCAGCAAGGAGTGGTAAAGAGCCTATCAGAGGGATAATAATTTTTTTGAGTGGATATTACCTATATCAGATAAGTAAGCCCATTACGAAAACATGCCTATTCAAATATACAGAATATTTTACCACCAAAAAATGAAACTTTTCAGATAAAAAATTCTGATATTTTTCTTATTTCTGCTCAAAACATAGATTGTAGGTACTCGTTAGAACCGCCTCGATGAGGCGGTTCTGACAAGTTTCACAATCTACGTTTTGAGCAGAAATAAGAAAAATAATGTTTACCCCTGTAAACCCCAGTTTTACTATATAAAAGTGGGGTTTAAGGGGGTCAAAATTATATAGGCGTGTTTTCGTGATGCAATACTAAATTCCCCTTTTGGGCATTTATCTTCGTATCCTTTACTGACAGAATACTAGGTCCGGTCTCTTAGCTGTGATAAGAATAATGACTGTGACACATATTATTCTTATTACTTCAACTCTTTCGCCGCAAAATTTCAAACGAAATTTGTCGTCTGTTTTTTTTTTTTTTTTTTTTTTTTTTTTTTTAAAACTACAGGCGAACCTCGATAGCTCGAACACCGATGGCTCGTTTACCATGGCTAATTCGAATTCGTTTGTGAGACCCTACGAATTTTTTTTCCGATAGCTCAAGAAAACAAACATTTAGGGAAATTTTCTTATTTTATCGTGAAATTGTTTGTTGTGTGTACTCATTAGAATTGCCTCATCGAGGCGAGACTAATGAGTACATTCAACATACAATTATTGTGTAGAAAATAAAAAAATAATTATCGCCTTTTGCTTTCTGACTTGGCACCATAATTAACCCTCAGTGGCTCGAACCACCCATGTCTCGAACAATTTTCTATGGTCCCAAAGATGTTCGAGCCATCGAAGTTCGACTGTATTGCTTGGAAAGAAGTTTATATGTAAAGTTGAAAGACTGAACGTCAAACAGCGTAGATCCAGATGAGATGGCTCATTCATCTGAATCTGTGCTGTTTGCAAAAACCTATTATTACTATGATGGTGAAAGACTTAATGAGCAGAATAATATGTAAGAAACGCCACGTCTTGTACTTATTTACGCATCCCAGCGGGCACATGACGTAAATATAACGTCGCCTCAACGTCGATGCAACGTCCTGACGTTGCATCGACGTTGAGGCGACGTTGTATTTACGTCATATGCCTGCCGGGATAGAACATATCTTTTGGATGTTTGCTAGAATCGCATAAGTAAGGCGATTCAAACATAAATCCAACAATATATGAAGTAATAAATGTTCTTGCACAATTTTTGATTGACGTTTCGTGCCAGTCAAACTGTCGTTAGAGGTTTCATCGTTGTGTCGAGCGTCGGTATGAAGAGATTGACTGTTCTTTGGACACGAGAAGATTTTAGATTGAAATCCGCCAAGGTAAGGCAAACACTTAGTTTTAGAGGTAAGTTGTTTTTGATTTGAGATGGTTTGTAGGAAAACATGAGTAATTTCCCATGTGAACTCTGAATAGTATAAATACCCACACTAGGGCTGCATTCTATCAAGCGTAACGTTGGCGATTAGTCGTAAACTATAGCAAACTTTACATTCAGTTGTGACAGTTTTCGGCGGACGGTAACAAACTGCAGTCGAACCTCGATAGCTCGAACACCGATGGCTCGTTTACTATGGCTAATTCGAACTCGTTTTTGAAGCCCTACGAAGTTTTTCCGATAGCTCAAGAAAGCAAATATTTAGGGTAATTTTCTTATTTTATCGTGAAATTGTTTGTTGTGTGTACTCATTAGAATCGCCTCGTACACTCAACATACAATTATTGTGTAGAAAATATAAAAAAAAAAATCCCTAAATTATTGCCATTTGCTTCCCGACTTGGCACCATAATTAACCCTCAGTGGCTCGAACCACCCATGTATCGAACAATTTTCTATGGTCCCAAAGATGTTCGAGCCATCGAAGTTCGATTGTATTCGCGAATTATTCTTAAAAAATGTCTTTTCGAATAAAGTTTTTGTATGCTTGTTCGTATCAAAAGTATTGAAATGTTTACTTGGTTAACATTATAAACTCGATCTGTTATAAAATTAATAATTACTCGTACAATTTATTCAGTTGATATTAAATTTCTTCAACGAGAATAACGACTGCTCTCAAATTTGAAGTCACATAAGATGAGTTTACAGTAACGGTTAAAAAATGCAAACTACAAATATTTTGCTCTAATGAACGCAGCCCTAGTCATGATTTGCAAAGTCTGTAGTGACATTGGTGATGGTTTATTATGATTTTCTCCACGAAATAGGGATTGATATTGCATGCAAACTGTATCGATAGCAGCCTGGACAATTTGAAAATGCTAAGCGAAGTTATCGAAATGCCAATTCAATTTGGTAGAGATTTATAAATAATAAATAGTACGTCGTCGAACTAATTTTTTTCAGAAAATGAGATTTTATAACCCTACCCCCTAACGTGCTAACGTCAATTTTACATCGGTTTCACGGTTGACGTTAATGTAATATATGGTAACTCTCATTAGTGTGTTATGGAATATAAAAGAAAGTTTGAAAGGCGAATAAATCAAAGACGCTGATTTCATTCACCCGAATGTGTGTTTTAGAATCCGGACAGATACATGTTATGCTGAAAAAACAACAACAAAAAAACAACAAACAAAATCTTGATTTCTAGTCCCAGCAGGCCCGTCAAAATTGAGGCAACCAAAGAAAGAAACCAAACCAAAAGGAAAAAAAAAAAAACGTCGATCAACCCTTGCGGCCTGTCATAACGAAAACACACCTATTCAAATATATTGTATATTGAAAATTTTACAACTAAAAAAAGGAAAATTTTCAGATAAAAAAATCTGATATTTTTCATATTTCTGCTCAAAACATAGATAGTTGGTACTCGTTCTAACGAGTACCCACAATCTATGTTTTTGAGCAGAAATAAGAAAAATAATGTATACCCCTGTAAACCCCAGTTTTACTATATAAAAGTGGGGTTGAAGGGGGTCAAATTATATAGGCGTGTTTTCGTAGTGGTAAAAGTATTAAAATGCCCAAGAGTTCCATTAAAAATCGCCAATTAGTGTACATGTATGTTCTCCGTTATATTTTATCCTAATGTACGGCTCATGCGGCTGCGAGTTTATTGACTAGCTAAATATATTTGCAGCCTAGCCCACTGCAGTAGTACGTGGGCAAGTCAATAAGTAACCAGCCTATCCCATTTCCAATTGACCGAGACACCCAAGATTTTTATGCCTTGTTTCAATACATGTTTTAGGCCTGAGGGCAAAATTGCACCCTTATCGTGTCATTCACTAATAAGATATTGAATGTCAAACATGGCTAGCGATGCAAAAGTAAGCTTTTCGTCAAAAGTTGGGTACTGTGCTGTAATTCGGTACTTGTATTTGAAAGGGAAAGCAGGTCAGGAAATACATTGCGAGTTGACCAATGTTTACAGTCCCGTCAGCGGTTAGCTTTACCACCTGAACGACCGATGAACGGAGAACGACCGGAACGCAACCGGAACCGGACCGGTACCGGAACGACTGGAACGGAGCGACGGTCAGTTCCATTTCTCGCTTTCTTAGCGTTCCCGGTCGTTCCGGTCCATTCCAGTGAAAAAATGGAACGGTGTTTACTAAAATTGAGTTGTTATCAGACGAAACGCAATTTGACCTTTAAAACAATATAAAGTGACCACTCTTCCCGCGCCAATATACATATTCTAAAACAGCACTTTCTTAAATGACAATCTAAATAATCTTAAAGCAGTCAATGCTGTCTATTATATGCTGCCAAAGGAGATTTTACTTGGTTTGTCAGCTATGAAAAAAGGCCTCTCTCTCTCTCTCTCTCTCTCTCTCTCTGAATGTTTAGGTTATGAGTTAATAGAATAAATATGTAAATCCCTGATATAAGTTTCAGTAAACTTTACCCTGTATAAACAGACGTTCATATAATAAGCAAAGAATTACACTATAAGCCAGTGACTGGCATTGTCCTTGACAAAACAGCAATTGAAATTTAAAAATAAACACAATCTAACATGGTATTAGAGAACTTCATATCGCTGATTGATTGACTGATTTGCGAACACGATGCGCAGCATAGAAAGTATGTTATGTTCTACTCAATGTGACAGGGTCGAGGTTAATGTTTTATTTTTTATTTATTTATTTATTTTTTTTTTTGATAGCTGACAGTTATAAATATACCTGAATAAGCAACAAAGTATACAAAGACCTGTCAGCTGCACTGTTACCCAGTGTCTCAGTCAGTAACCCAGGGTATAGTGGCCTGTCTCATGGAGAGTATACCAGAATATTGGTCAGCGACAGAGTAAACCAAGACCTGCAAGCTACACTGTATATCAGCGTATCAGTCAGTAACCCAGGGTATAGCAGCCTGTCACCTAAAGTGTATACCGGAATATCAGTCGGAGACAAAGTATACAAAGACCCATCAGCTACACTGTACCCCAAAGTATCAGTCTGTAACTTAGGGTATAGCAGCCTCTCACCTGGACTAGAATGTCAGTCAGCGACAAAGTATAACAAGGTCTGTGAGCTACACTGTACCCAGGTTTAGCCGCTTGTCACCTGAAGTACATACCCGAATACCGGTCAGCGACAAAGTATACGAATACCTGTCGGCTACACTGTTACCCAGTATATAAGTCTGTAACCTGGAGTATAGTGGCCTGTCACATGGAATGTATACCGGAATATCAGTCAGCAACAAAGTATATATGAAGACCTGTAAGCTACACTGCTCCCTGGTTTATCAGTCAATAAGCCAGTGTATAGGGACCTGTCACCTAAAGTGTAAACCAGTGAATATCAGTCAGCGACAAAGTATACTACGGGACCCTATACTACAAAACATTCTGGGTGACAGGCTGTTATATCCCGGGTTACTGACTGATACACCAGGGACCAGTGTAGCTGACAGATCTTCGTATACTTTAATTGTTGCTGACCGATATTCCAGTATATCTATACACTCTAAGTGTATATCCCAGGTTACTGACTGATACATCAGGGTGCAATGTAGCTGGCAGGACTTCATATACTTTGTTGCTGATTGATATTCGGGTGTACACTTCATGTAACAGGCCACTATACCCTGGGTTCCTGACTGATATTCCGGGTAACCGACAGTGCAGCTGACACTGGTCTTTGTATACTTTGTCGCTGACAGATATTCGTCACAATTAGGTGACAGACCACTATACCCCGCATTACTGATTGACACAGGGGTACAGTGTAGCTGACAGGTCTTTGTATCCTTTGTCGGGGATCGAACCCACAACCTCCCTGTCAAGCAGATGCTCTGACAACTGAGCCATTGGGGGGGGGGGGGAACAAGGAATATAGAAAGTCAAGATTTTAATTTTGGGGAACAAGGGAAAATGCTGACTTTATTTCAGGGGACCAGGAACACCCCTGGGAGGAATTTCCTAAGGGTTTTCTCGGTGGTATAGCCATAACTCAAACAAAACAAATTAATGTTGGCTGGCTAAGGAGAGAGAGAGCGAGAGAGAGAGAGAGAGAGGTCTGCAACAAAAGCAAATGAACTTGTTGTACAGACAATCCTAAATATATCCGGCCCGGTGCGGTACCCTAAGAAGAGGTGTTCCATTTTCGGAAGAATAGTCAGAACGTCACAATCAAGCTGGCTGGAACAAAGAAGAACCACACGAAATGTAAGTTTACTTATTATCCTCTTTTTAAAGTGTTTACGCTTTACTTTTATGTTTGACAACATTACTGTCCGTAAAATTACAGTGATATCTCTAATAACAATAAGGTATTATTCGGTTTGTACAAAATCGGAAAAGAATCACCTTCTTACACACTTACTCGTCATGCACCAGTTATCGGACAAGTACAGAACCAGTTATTCTGTAGCATGAATTTAATTAGCAGTGGCCAGCTGTATATGTAATGTAGGGCCTGCAGACATGTCTGTTAAAAATTCGGTCTGGCAAAAATTCTTAATAATAAAAAAAATAAAAATTTCATGTACAGACTACAATATAGTGTGGTAGTTCAGTGTTGAGTGCACTGGCATCTAGAGCTAACGGTACAAGGATTGATCCTAGGCTAAGCAAGGGAATTTTTGGTGTCTAAACACGCTTTGGTGTCTGAACCCTATAGAAATTCATAATGGGACATAGCCCCTAAACCCAAATTGTTGAAACATCTGTTCGGTTGTCTGTCCGTTAACACTTTAAAATGACAACTCCTCCAAAGCCATTAAAGCGATTTGTACCTTACTTGAAAAGAATGTTGCTTGGTTAGGGTCCTTTGAAAATAGCCAAATGTTTTGGTGATCTGCCTCTTAGTATGATTGCCATGGCAACAGAAAGCTCCCATAGACTTATATTGGGAAAATGGTTAAATTAATTGCATTTTCTCCAAAAACGTGAAGTGATGTGAACCATGTTTGGCAGTTATGATCATTGGATGAGTGTTTGCCCAATTTATATTTTTTATGACCAATGGCTATTTTGTTTGGTTGCCATGGCAATATTAGATTTAAAAAAAAAGGAATTTTTTAAATGACATCTCCTTCAAAACCAATCAAGCAGTATGATTCTAATTTTGTACAAATGAACTGCTTTGGGGTAAGGACAATTCAAAATGGCTAAAATTATGGTCATCTGCCTCTCTCTTTGGTTGCCATGGCAACAGAAAGCTCCTGTAGACTAATATAATGGGAAAATGGTGAAATTGCATTTTCTTCATAACCAGTGAAGTGATGTGAACCATACTTGACAGTTATGACATTTGATGATGGTCTACCCAGCTTGTGCCTTTCATCAGTGAGAATTTTGTTTGGTTTCCATGGCAATATTAAATTAAAAAAAAAAGAAGATTTTTTCAATGACCAGTCCTCCAAAACCACTGAAGTAGTAGGACTCTAAGTTGGTGCAAATGTTAAATGGGTAAGGGCAATTGAAAACAGATAAAAAGTCTGCCAGTCTGCCTCTTGGTTTTGTTGCCATGGCAACAGAAAACTCCCATAGACTTATAATGAAGAAATGGTTAATTCATTTTCTCCATAACCAGTGAAGTAATGTGAACCATATTTTGCAGTCATGATCATTGTCTACCCAGTTTGTGTGTTTTTATGACCAGTGACCAATTTGTTGGGTTCCCATGGCAAAATAAAATTTTAGAAAATGATTTTTTTTAATGACAACTCCTCCAAAACCACAATTAAAGCAGTGTTGCAAACTTCTTTACTGCTTATGAAGATTCTCAATAAAACCAAGACTCACGTTTTCTAATCTGTAGTGTGATCTTTGTCTCCAAAGGTAATCATTTGGACATTTATTATATTTCCCTGCCCCTGTGCTGTTTACTTGTGTATAAAATCATGGTACTGTTAAACAACTCTTCAGAAACCACTTAGCCAATTTCCATCATTTTACATTGATTCTACTAGTGAAATATGATTGAGAGTTTGTCCAAATGGTCACGATTCATTGACTGCCATGGCCATGTGTCCTTCTTCAAAACTAAGAACTGCTTAATTGATCATCCTTTCATTAGTTGCAATGATAGGATTTGAAAATGTTGCATAACGGGTGCATACCTGGAGTAGCTATGTCACTCAGGCGAGTGAGTCGTGACCCGCGGACCTCTTGTTTTAGATTCATCTTCCCACGTTACCCTGTAATACATGGCCTTGTTCCCCTGTTCCTCAAAATCCCTGGGGTGGCCTCAACATTGTGCACTTATGGACTGCTTTAGTGTTCTTTTCCTTGACATAAAATATAACCAGATTATATGGAATTTGTGCTTTATTGTTATATATTGTGTAGCTCAAGGATGTTTGAAACAATTTAGATAAAAAACTGCTTCACATGGCACAAACAATAGTCAGATATTCATGGATTTGCATGTTTTCAGATTTTTTCCATGGAACATCAAAATATCCACAATACTGGATATTTGCCTTTGGCAGGTGCGTTTGCAATTTAACTCTGTTGGGTAAAAAGAAATGCATGTATTGATGAAATGATAATATTTGACACTGAGATCTTCTAAGAGGCAGGGAGTGGATACTGGCATGCAATATTAAAGGTCTCGGAATGTTACCTGGTAATACCTGGCTCTATTATACATTTTAATCATTTGTCTAACCATTGTCAGGAAGACTTTGAAACAGTACATGTACTTGCACATACTCTGGCCTGGAAGCAGATTAGTAATGCTGCTGGCCTCTTGTGCTAGAAGTTATTGACCTAGAGATTGCATGTATATTCATCAGCTGATTGGAACCTGCTCAGCAGTGCAGTCAGTAACTAGTGCATTAGACAGCAGATCTAGTGGTTGCAAGTTTGAATCCTAGCTTGGCAGCCTACCTCATCAAGAGATTGATCGTGAAATAATTTCTACCATCATTCTCCCCTGTCTGCTGATTCAAGAAGGGAGATTGTCAGTTGGGCACTCCTGACTTTGGAACATGAGATTCCAGGTTCAAATCCCTCTTGAGGTTGATATTTATTTCATGAATGTATGAGCTGGCGTTGGTAGCTTAGTTGGATGTGTGTCCGACTGGTGATCAGGAGGTTGAAAAGTTTCATCAATTTTTATATGCCTGTTTGAAAAATGGGACTGTTATGTTACGGGGTATGGCGTCTGTCCGTCTGTCCATAACCTTTTTCGTTTCTGGCTAACTCCTCTTACAGTTTACATCCGATCAAGCTGAAACTTGCTTTATAGTTAGACCATGATGAGGAGCAGCGCATATTATTTCGGGGTTACAGTCTAATAACTATTAGCAGAGTAATGCCCCTTTGAAAATTTCCGTTAACTTTTTGTTTCAGGTCAACTTCTCTTACACTTTACATCCGCTCAAGCTGAAATGTAATTTATAGTTAGACCATTATGTGGAGCACGGCATATTGTTTCTAGGTTACAGTCCACCAAATATTAGCAGAGCTATGCCCCTTTGAAAATTTCTGTAAACTTTTTGTTTCCGGCTAACTCCTCCTACAGTTTACATCTGATCAAGCTGAAACTTCATTTGTAATTACCATGATGTGGAACAGCGTATATTGTTTCAGTGTTACAGTACACCAAATATAAGCACAGTTATACTCCTTTGAAAATTTTTCGTTTCTGGCTAACTCCTATAGTTTACATCCGATCAAGCTGAAACTTCTTAAATAATTACAGGATGATGTGGAGCAGTGCATATTATTTTGAGGATACAGTACACCAAATATTGGCAGAGTTATGTCCCTTTTCGTAATTTCGTAAACTTTTGTCAGCATAATGTCTAGAGGTAATAGTGTGCAAATTTTATTTTATAATAGGTATATTGTTTAGCTCACCTGAGCCAAAGGCTCAAGGTGAGCTTTTGTGATCAGTCTTTGTCGGTCGTCCGTCTGTCAATTTTTTACTTAAAGACATCTCCTCCTAAACATGTGAATGGATTTTGAAATAATTTTACAGGAAGGAATATTCCTTGGGTGACCCTCTACCAAAATTGCCTAAATGGTTCTGCTCCGCTAAACAAAATGGCGGCCAGAGCTAAAAATAGAAAATCTTAAAACAACATCTCCTCCTAGACCAGTCCACTGAATGGATTTTGAAATAATTTCACAGGAATGTTCCTTAGATGACCCTCTACCAAAATTGCCTAGATGGTTCTGCTCCGCTAAACAAGATGGCTGCCAGGGCTAAAAATAGAAAACATTTAACAACATCTCCTCCCAGGCCTATAGCCTGATTTCAAAATAATGTCACAGAAATCTTCCTCTCATGCCCCTTTACCAAATCTGCTCTGCTAAACAAAATGGCCACCAGAGCTAAAAATAGAAGAAACCTTTAAAAGACATCTCCTCCCAGGCCAGTGGCCGATTCAAAATAATTTCACAGAAATGTTCCTCTCATGCCCCTTTACCTAAAATTGCTAAAATGGTTCTGCTCCACTAAACAAAATGGCCACCAGAGCTAAAAATAGGAAAACCCTTTTAAACCACTTCTTCTATTAGGCCAAGGTCCCGATTTCAAAATAATTTTACTGAAATGTTCCTCTAATGCCCCTTTACCAAAATTGCTAAAATGGTTTAGCTCTGCTGAACAAAATGGCAGCCAGAGCTAAAAATAGAAAAAGGGTGTAGACTGTCATGCCTCTGTCAACAATTTACTTAAGAGACATCTTCTCCTAAACCGGTAAATGGATTTTGAAATAATTTTACTTGAATGTTCCTTGAGTGACCCTCTACCAAAATTTCTAAAATAGTTCCGCTCCTAAAACAAACTGGCCACCAGAGCTAAAAATAAAAAAACCTTTAAACAACAGATCCCATGCCAGTGGCCCGATTTCAATTTAATTTCACAGAAATGTTCCTCTAATGCCCCTTTACCAAAATTGCTAAACTGGTTCCACTCTGAAACAAAATGGCGGTCAGAGCTAAAAATAGAAAAACTTTTAAACGACATCTCCTCTCAGGCCTATGACCGAATTTCAAAATAGTTTCACAGAAATGTCCCTCTTATGACCCTTTACCAAAATTGTTAAAATGGTTCCGTTTGGCTGAACAAAATAGCCATCAGAGCTAAAAAAATGAAAAGGGAGTAGACAGTCATGCATCTATCAACAATCTACTTAAGAGACTTCTCCTCCTATACGGTTAATGGATTTTGAAATAATTTTACAGGAATTATACCAATATTGCTAAAATGGTTTCGCTGAGCAGAACAAAATGGCTGCCAGAGCTAAAAAGGAAAAAAAAAACTTTTAAAGGACATCTCCCAGGCTAATGGCCTGATTTCAAAATAATTTCACAGAAATGTTCCTCTAATGCCCTTTACCAAAATTACCATTCTATAGTTTCAAGATAATTACCAGTTTTTTATGTCTGCTTTCTATGATTTGTTGATGCAGTTCAAATGAGTACCCACAACATATGCTTTTATAAAAAAAAAAAAAAATCAGCAAAAAAACAACACAAAAACATCATACAAGCATCATTTGATGAGCCCTTAGCAGATCTTTTTCTTTTTATACACTGCCACATGATAGTGGTGGGGTATTATGGCTTCACATTGGTTGTACGAGTGTCCCTCTGTCAATCCATCTATCATAGTTCCATCCCTCCGTCCTTATTTTTGTTTCCAGATGATAACCTAAGTGAATATCAATGGATTTTCACCAAACTTGGTGTGTTCATTTATAATGTGGAAGGGATGGTTGGGTGGTGCGAAGGTGTCGTGTGTCTTATGTCACTGGGGCAACTAATATTGGCTTACAGTTGGGCAAGGCCTGCTGTCCTTGTAGCAGTTAAGGAAGAGGGGGAAAATTTTCATTTCTTCTGCTTCTTCCCTTTCATTCCTGTTCCTCTTTCTTCCCTGTCCCTTTCTTTCATCTCCTCTACTATCTTTTCTGTCTTCTTTCTCCCTTTCTCTGGGAGACGACATAAATGACCCACAAGGATTGACGTGTCGTTAAACCCCAATCAATCAATCTTAATGTGGAGATCTGGTTTGGGATTGCTAATTTCTGACAGACTGAGCTATCTATATCTGAGACACACCTGACTTTTCTTTGCCAGATGATAGCATGAGTAATTTATTAATGAATTTTCACCAAACTTAGTGTTTGTATCGATATTGTAGAGATCTGGTTTGGGATTGCTAATGGGCAAATTTTATAAATTTTCGACAGTTTTCTGCCCGCAGCAAGTCAATATTGATAACTAGTAAATGTCAATGGATTTTTACCAAAGTGGTACATATCTATTATGGAGATCTGATTCGGAGTTGCTTATGGGCAAATTTCGCCAATTTTTGACAGAGTATTCTGCCCGTTGCACAGCCACATATTCTTTTCAGGACAATAGCTTGAGTAAATCTCAAAGGATTTTCACCCACTTTGTATTTCCATTGATATTTTGATCTGGTTTGGGATTGCTAATGGGTACATTTCTTCAGTTTTTGACAGTTATCTCCCCTTGACATGATAATGGTGAGGTATTATCATTTTACTGTTTTATTTAAAGTGTTTCCTTAATATTAGGTACATACTTTCCACAAGCCTTTCTAGCATTTTTGAAAAACCTAAGCGCACAGTGTGGTAACTAGGCCAAATATGGTATGTTGAGCACTTGAGGTACTCATTACAGGCACCTTATCAAGGTGCTTCTAATGAGTATGTACAATCTTTGTTTTCATGTAGAAATAAGAAAAATATTATCTTGATACCTCATTTTATCTAGATTATAGCCATGGCTTACATATCCAATTTTAAAGTTCATAACCATCATTAAAATCTGGTTTTGCATGCTTATCTACCAAACTATTTTACCCCTACCAGGCATTTTGCAAAAAAAAAAATAATAATAATAATCTGCAAAGGTTGACATGATTCATTATGAATTTGTTAATCTTCAAGTGTGTCACTGGCAAACACAGTTGCAGATGATACATGTAATTGTGAAATATTTTTTTTTTTGTTATTATTCAAGGACAAATTATTTAAGATATGAAGTGTCCTCAAGTTGGCCGAGTGTTTAGTGCTTCTGACTATGGACCATGAGGTCCTTGGTTCTATTCCTTTCATTATCATACTTCCATCATCTCCATATATAACCAAATCTTCATCATTACCAACACCTTCCACATAATTAAATAGCAGTTTGTTAGTTCTAATAAACTTGAAGTGACTATAATTTTAAATTTCTACCCTTCATGCCATTTTAATTTACCCCCCAGACCCACACCTAATGCCCTAACGGTCAAACCAAAATGCAAACATGTCCATGCATATATTTTGTTGTCCCATATACACAATACATACATGTATGTGTTCTGTATCACATACATTTTAAGCTTTAGCACTTTGTTGGCTAAGTCATCAGATATTTGGTGATATTTTTCCCACAGACACTTGGGGTCAGTAGGGCAGTGCAGGCCCAAAAAAATATCTTGTATATATTTTTTCTCTAGTTATTTTTAGCTCGGCTGTTTTCGAAGAAAACGATGAGGTATTGTCATAGCTCTGGCGTCGTCTGAGTCGTCGTCGTGCAAAAACTTGGACATTTTGTAATATCTCTGTCATTACTGAAGATATTTACTTGAAACTCGGACTGGTTGTTCATTATGGAAAGGGGAACTCATACCAATAGGGGAGGTAACCCTCAAAATATTTTTGGCACAGTTATGCCCCTTTTTCGACTTAGAATTTGCAGCCGAGCAATAACTTGAGAAAAAAATATATACAAGATATTTTTTTTGGGCCTGCACTGCCCTACTGACCCCAAGTATCTGTGATTTTTCCCACAAAATAAGGCTTGACATTTCATTCAAATTGTCTTCTTAGAGACAGTTTGTATGAAACATCATATTTGTTTTGTGATGAAAAAGAGAAATCTTTTATAAATGTTGTCTGCTCTTATTTCAACTTTAAGTTATCAGCAAATCAAAGACACAACCTCAAACCTAAAAATGCAAAGTTTATGTCTGCCTCTTTTTTAGTAGACTGCTTACTTAAAATGTTACACATTACGAAAACATGCCTATTCAAAATATACTGAAAATTTTACCACAAAAAAATGAAAATTTTCATAGAAAAAATTTGGATATTTTTCATTTTTCTGCTCAAAACATAGATTGTGGGTACTCGTTAGAACTGCCTCGCCGAGGCAGTTCTAATGAGTACCCACAATCTATGAGCAGAAATAAGAAAAATAATGTATACCCCTATAAACCCCAGTTTTACTATATAAAAGTGGGGTTTAAGGGGGTCAAAATTATATAGGCACGTTTTCCTGATGAGTACCAAAACTGTTTCTGAGGATTAAAAAGAAATTTATGCTTTATATAGTAAAAAAATGGGATGCTGGTATCAGGGGAACATGTTGGGGTGGTGATGGGGTTGGAGGGGTGGGGTGTGTGGGGGGGGGGTGTTGGTTGTGGCTTGGAGGATATTTACAGTTTTACACCTGGACATTTACCTACACAGACATTTACCCACCTCATTACGAAAACACGCCTATTCAAATATATAGAAATGTTCACCTCCAAAAACCGAAAATTTTCAGGTAAAAAACTCTGATATTTTTTCATATTTCTGCTCAAAACATAGATTATGGGTACTCGTTAGAACCGTCTCGGCGAGGCGGTTCTAACGAGTACCCACAACCTCTGTTTTTGAGTAGAAATAAGAAAAATAATCTATACCCCTGTAAACCTAAGTTTTACTATATAAAAGTGGGGTTTCAGGGGGTCAAAATTATATAGGCATGTTTTCGTGATGTGGACACTAGAGATAAATTTGAGACAAATATCATGTTCAGTGAAATGCCATTTATAATTTCTATTAGAGGAAATGTCATTTGGACAAAATGTCTTTTCAATGAAATGCCATGTATTCTTACATTTGAATGTTGAACAAATGAAATAAATGAAAATATAAATTTTGTGTAGAAAACAATTTCACTGTTGTGTGTGGTTTTGTTAAATATAATAGGCTGTGTATCTGTGTATATACAGGAAGTTATATGGTTATAAAATGGTAGGATATTGTAAGTTTTATGGTACCCAAATAGACAAAGGGATTAGAGTTAAAAATGGACAGAAGCTAGGTGATTTGTAGCCCCAGATAAGTTGGCATTGTCCAGATAAGTCCAAATGAATGAATAGACTTATGCCACTGAGGCAAGTCTAACGTGGACCCCATCAAAAACGCTTTTAATGGAGTTCTAAATAAAATAAATCAATTGATTTTTTTTTTTTGTTTTTTTTTTTTTTTTGAGAAAAAAATGAAATAAACTAAAATAAAATTTATCTTCTCTGGAGCACAACAGGTCTGGTGTGGAGGCCCTAAAAATGCAGATTAAGATATAAAAGATCAGAGCTCCAAATAAGGTGCTTTATTCCAATAGTAACAAGTTTATTTACTTGTTTCAGATTTCAATGAAAAATAATTAAAATACTGATATGGCCAATTAAAAATAGGTGTGTTTTAACTTTAAGGTCGCATGTTCAAAAAAAAAATAGGTATGTAGAACTTCAGGGATTGTTGTTTTGTTTATTTTGTTTTATTATTATTTTTTTTTATGTACAATTATACCATAATTACTAAATATATTTGGATTATTCACCATGATTTACAGATATTTTATCCAGCATGTAAATATTTCTGATAGAATATGGCAAAGAGTGTAGACCCAGATCTTGTAGGAGCAGTTTGATGAAGGTCATCACTGTTTGCACAGACCTGCTTTTCTGAATATTTTAAAAGTATATAATGCCCACAGACTTAAAATAGGAAAGTGGTTAAATTACATTTTCTCCATAAAAAAGTGGAGTGATGTGAATTATAATCATCTTGATGATTTTCTAGTTTGTGTGTTATGACCAGTGGCCATTTTGTTTGGTTATTTTTTTTTAAATAACAAAACCACTGAAGCAGTAAGACTTTTTTCCATGATTTTATTCCCGTCTTTTCCAGAGCACCATAATATCTGCCTTCTCTAAACCCATGTTCATGCTGATGTAAAATATTCTTTTGTAATCTTTGGCATTTCCATTCTATAAAAAATAGAAAAGGTGAGGGAATACAGATTAATCAATCCCTTAGAATAGATTTGTGCAATGTCAACTCATAAGAAAAAAATCTAAACACAAGCATTAAAAAAATAATGTATTGCCAAATTTCTCCTAATAAGGGAGCCTCTTTGCAAGCTGAATAATTATTATCGCACCTGCTTGTAGCAGGGTGCGATATAGGCGTCCGATTTTCCGTCCGTCCGTCCGTCTGTCAACATTTATGTCGACGTTCGACATTTATGTCAAAGTTAGTATTCTAATCAACTACAAGACTAAACAACCATCAAACCTTGCATGAAACATCTCCCTGACCTCCTGACTTTGTGACATAGGCGTCTGCTTTTCCGTATGTCTGTCCATTCGTCCGTCCGTCTGTCAACATTTATGTCGAAGTTCGACATTTATGTCAAAGTTAGTATTTTAATCAACTACAAGACTAAACAACCATCAAACCTTGCATGAAACATCTCCCTGACCTCCCGACTTTGCGACATAGGTGCCCACTTTTCCATTCGTCTGTCTGTTCGTTCGTCCGTCTGTCCATCTGTAAACAGTTCTGTTATGTCGAAGTTCGACATTTATGTCAAAGTTCTTATTCTAATCAACTACAAAACTAAACAACCATCAAACCTTGTATGAAACATCTCCCTGACCTCCTGACTTTGCGACATAGGTGCCCGCTTTTCCATTCGTCTGTCCGTTCATCCGTCCGTCTGTCTGTTAACAGTTCTGTTATGTCGAAGTTCGACATTTACGTCAAAGTTAGTATTCTAATCAACTACAATTCTACAACAACCATCATTCCTTGCATGACACATCTCCCTGACCTCCTGACTTGGCAGGTATGTTGACCCAGTGACCATGACCTATATTTTGCGCTCCATTGACTTTGATACAATTTACGTTGACGTTCCAGATCTTCTCAACTATAAGGCGTATAACTACCAAACCTTGCATAGTGCTTCTCCTAGATGTACTGACTTGGCAGGTACCTTGACCCGGTGACCTTGACCTATATTTTGCGCTCCAGTGACTTTGACATATTTTGCGTCGACGTTCGATATCTCCTCGACTATAAGGCCTACAACCATCAAACCTTGCAAAGTGCTTCTTCTCAATGTACTGACTTGGCAGATACCTTGACCTGATGACCTTGACCTATATTTTGGCTGCAGTGACTTTGACATAATTTACGTCAATGTTCCAGATCTCCTCAAGTGTAAGACCTCTAGCCACCAAACCTTGCATAGTGCTTCTCCTAGATGTACTGACTCGGCAGGTATCTTGACCCGGTGACCTTGACCTATATTTTGCGCTCCAGTGCCTTTTTCACATTTTACGTCAACGTTCAATATCTCCTCAACTGTAAGGCCTACAACCATCAAACCTTGCATAGTGCTTCTCCTCAATGTATGGACTCTGCAGGTACCTTCACTGGGTGACCTTGACCTATATTTCGCACTCCATTGACTTTTACACCTTTTACATCACCCTTCCATATGTCCTCAACTGTAAGGCCTTCAACCACCAAACCTTATATAGCACTTCTTCTCGATGTACTGACTCGGCAGGTACCTTGACCTGGTGACCTTGACCTACATTGTGCACTCCAGTGACTTTGACACATTTTATGTTGATGTTCGGTATGTCCTCAAATATAAGACCTACAACCACTAAACCTTGCATAGTGCTTCACCTCATTGCACTGGCTTGGCAGGTACCTTGACCCGGTGACCTTGACCTATATTTGAAACATTTTACGTTGATGTTTGATAACTCCTCAACTATAAGGCCTACAACCACCATACCTTGCATTGTGCTTCTCCTTGATGTATTGAATTAGCAGGTACCTTGACCCGTGACCTTGACCTATATTTCATGCTCCAGTGACTTTTACACATTTTACGTCAACGTTCCATTATCATTGGGCTGTATGATACGAAAAGTCAGTGCTGAAGATATAGCCATTAGAGGGAATGGGACTGGCCTGGAATATATGTGCCCCACTAGGCACTTTGTCTACATTTTTTTCAACCCAGTTTTCCAAGTAAGCACTGCTAAGAATGAAATAAACTTATTTAATAACCACGTTCTGATTGTGGCTCCTGTGACTTTTGCCCCAGCAGGTGCGATGACGCCTTCCGCGGAATTCTTGTTTTGTATATTACTTACATCATTTGAACATGGAGTGAAGATTTGGTACCAGTAAAATTGATTTACCCAAACTCACCCTCCCACTCCAAGTAGTTTTATACTGACCATTCTAGGGCCAAGGTTCTGTCACACTTCCTTCTATGTGTGGACCAAGCTCCACAGGACAGTCAATAGCACAACTGCCTGCAGATCCAGGAATTAAATGTTCAAATCCTAGCTAGGTCCCATAACTTTTGTGGGGATGGATGGATTAGACATGAAATGACTTTTATGGTCTTTCTCCCCCTTCTCCTGCTTCAAGAACCATGGCGGTTGTCACTTTCTGGCGAAAGTCTGCACACAAAGTACTGGTGCTCAAAGTACTGATTTCTGCCTAGAGGACTAAGCCTGCCCAGAAAAGTTTAAGTAGGTTAATTGACTGGCTGCACATGAAGTTGACAGTTTTTGCTGGGCTGCAAAACTCCAAATCAAACAGAAATTTCAATCTTTATAGTGAAAGGTAAAGTTTTATTTTCTGTGAAAAATATCACTCATAATTAAGTTTCATGATGATTTTATCTATACTAGTACAAAGTGTTAAAGTTTAAAATGCGTATGAGACTGAATACATGTACATACTATATTTGTACTAAAATAAGCCCCATTATATCTAGTCACACCTCTCCTACTTTGGTAGGTGAAATCCATTATTATACACATGCAAAACTGAGTTTAAGCCATCCAAATATCTTATTTTTGCCCCAAATTTGGATTTAATACTGTCATTTTGGCAATAAGAATTGCAATGCCCTGGGGCTTATTACCGCTTAGTTTAGTTTTGAATAAATGCGGTATAATATATGACAAACTTGTACACTTTATTTATGCATTTATTTGCTTATTTAAAGGGATATAGTTTTTGCAGTCCTCGTTTCCATCCTTTTGTCAACAAGTAAGACTTTGCTTCATAACTTCCGTATCTTCAGTCTCATATGGATATAATTTTCATTTGGATATAATTTGTCACACTTGGACGTCAGGCTTTGCAGGCGTTATAGGAAAATTGGATTTGTGAATCAGGTTTATTAGAGTTATGCCCCTTTGTAACTACAGTTAAATATGTATTTTGCTTAACAATTTCTGTACCATTTGTGTGAGTTTCATAAAATTTATACCACACATGGTCCCTCATTCAAGACATATGTGACAAAAAATTAAGGACTGTGGGATCAAGTTTCTTAGAACTATGTCGGCCTCGGTGGCTCAGTTGGATGCACCGTCCGACTGGAGACCAGGAGGTCGCGGGTTCAACCCCCGCCGAGGTCGGCAACATTCTTTCGTGGAGATTGATCATGAAATATTTTCTACGGTCATTCTCTCCCTTCCGCTGATTCAAGAAGGGCAGTTGTCAGTTTCTGGCGAAAGAATGTGCACAATACTGGTTAACCGCTTAGAGGACTAAGCCTGCCCAGTAAACGTGTGGTTAGGTAAACTGACCGCGCTCGACATGACCCCATTGGGTTGACTGGGCCGTAAAACCTCAACACAAACAAACAAATTCTTAGAACTATGCCCCTTTGTATTTCTTACAATTCAATATGTATTTTGCTTAATAGACTTTAATCTGATTCTGATAACATTAATGTACTGTATATGGTCCCTCATGCAATGTAGATGTGATAGGAAAATAAGAGCTGTGAGCTAGGCATGACTCCAAATATTTAGATTGTTCAAGTTATGCACAGGGGGTGGGGTGTAATGAACAACTGTAATAATTTGTGCATTTTTTCTGTTATTTCAGGCATTAAAATAGCAGCAGGACATGATGTAGGCCTTACCTTGGATTTGATTTGATTTTGGAAACAAAGAGTTCAAAGACAGCAGAAGACATTCATCCTCTTGAAACCAACTCCAAAAAGAATACTCTTGACTTTAAAAAAGATGCAAAGAATATTGGAATGCTACTGAAAGGATCCACGTTTATGGATGTTTGTTTTTCCTGATAGCATGTTTCAGATTTTAAATTAAATTCTTACAGCATACAAACAGGAACTGTTAACACAGCCCCAGATAAGGCATTTTTTTCTGTTAAAAAGAACTGATATTTTTCTTATTTCTCCACAAAACATATATTATGGTACTCATCAGAAGGTTGTCGCCAAGGCACTTCTGATGAGTACCCACAACATAGGTTTTCATGGAGAAATAAGAAAAAAATATGGGGATACCCCTCTTATCTGGAGCTATCTATTAACTTTTGACAGAAAGTGACTACAATATTCTGAACAATGAGAATGGATATCAAGAACTGAAATTAGAGAGGAATTTGAAGTTAGCAAATACTTGCTATCAGTCATCATTTTGAAAGAAAATTACCAAGAATAAATATTTCTCTGGTTTTAGATTTTGTTTCAGTGTTATTGTGTTGTACTTTTAATCAGTTTGATGCTAGCCTCAGTGGCTCATTTGGATGCGCCGTCCGACTGGGGACCAGGAGGTCGCGGGTTCAACCCCCGCCGAGGTTGGCAACATTCTTTCGTGGAGATTGATCATGAAATATTTTCTACAGTCATTCTCTCCCTTCCGCTGATTCAAGAAGGGCAGTTGTCAGTTTCTGGCAAAAGAATGTGCACAATACTGGTTAACCGCTTAGAGGACTAAGCCTGCCCAGTAAACGTGTGGTTAGGTAAACTGACCGCGCTTGACATGACCCCATTGGGTTGACTGGGCCGTAAAACCTCAACACAAACAAACAAACCTCCTCCATGTAAGATTTAATATCTCAGAGACCATTCAGAAACATATATCAAACATATATTGTTGTTCAGTATGATAAGATGCATTCAGTGACATTGACTCTGGGTCCCCAGGTGTATGCCCCACCCCATCCAGTTCACATAAACCTTAATCTCTGACACTGTTGAGATCCCACTCACTTAAACATATATATATTATTGCTCCTTATGATAAGACACCAACAATCGGTCCCCAGTGGACTGTGGTATGCCCCACCCCATTCAAAAACCATTCAGATCTTTGCCAAGAATAATGGGTTTGAAAATACTTTTATCTTCTGATTTAGATTCCAGATATGACTGCAGTTTGCCAACCTTTTCTCCATGCAAGAACCCCACAATAGACCTATATATCTTATTTGTATCTTTAATGCTGCTCTGAATACAAAATCTTTATCACATATAGCCATTTACATGTCAATAGACTTAAAGCCAAGTGTGTTGGTGAAGATATATGTGTCAGTTGACATACCTATGTATAAGATGAACAGTATCTTGACTGACATACTGACCGCATGTATGTCCACCGAGGTTAGATTTCCCAACCAGCAATGACTGAGATATGTATATACATCAAGAATTTGGGAGTTATCTATAAATTGAATACAGGTAGCCACCTTTTTTAGCTCACCTGAGCACAAGGTGAGCTGTTGTGATCAGTCAATGTCCGTCGTACTTTGTCTGTCGTTCGTCATTCGCCTTCAACAATTGTTTCAAAAGCCTAGTCCTCCTACACCCCTGGGCCAGTGGACTCGAAACTTGGTAGGACGCATTGGGGTGACTTATAGATCAAAAATAGCAAAAATCATTCTGATCTGACATTCAAGATGGCAGCCATCTTCTCCTGAACCAAAATTAACTCGAAACTTGGTAGGAAGCATCGGGGATGACTTGTAGATGATAAATAGCTAAAATCATTCCAGTCAGAAATCCAAGATAGCCGCCATGGCAGCCATCTTGAAAATCTATTTTTAGCTTCTTCTCCTGAACCGAAAGGCCAACTGACTCCAAACTTGGTAATGGTAGGAAGCATTGGAGTGACTTCTAGATCAAAAATAGCTAAAATCATTCTGATAGAAAATCCAAGATGGTCGCCATGGAGGCCATCTTGAAAATCTGTTGTTTGCTTCTTCTCATGAACCTAACGGTCAATAGACTCAAAACTTGGTAGGAAGCATCGGGGTGACTTGTAGATCAAAAATAGCTAAAATAGTTCCGACCGGAAATCCAAGATGGCTGCCATGGTGGCCATTTTGAAAATCTTTTAATCGCTTCTTCTGAACTGAAAGGCCAATTGACTCCAAACTTGGTAGGAAGCATCGGGGTGACTTGCAAAAATAGCTAAAATCATTCCAATAGGATATCCAAGATGGCCACCATGGCCGCCATATTGAAAATCTATTTTTCTCTTCTCCTGAAACGAAAGGCCAATTGATTTGAAACTTGGTAGGAAGCATCGGGATGACTTATAGATAAAAGAGAGCTAAAATCGTTCTGTTTGGAAATGCGAGATGGCCACCACGGCCATTTTGAAAATATTTTCGCTTCTTCTCCTGAACCAAAAGGCCAAGTGACTGGAAAACTTGTAGGAAGCATCGGGATGACTTGTAGATCAAAAATAGCAATTATTCCTATAAGAAAGCCAAGATTGCTGCCATCTCGAAAATCTATTATTTGCTTCTACTCCTGAACCTAAAGGCCAATTGACTCGAAACTTGGTAGGAAGCATGGGGTGACTTGTAGATCAAAAATAGCTAAAATAATTCCGATTGGAATCCAAGATGGCCGCCATGGCGGCAGGCTTGAAGATCTATTTTTCGCTTCTTCTCCTGAATCGAAAAGCAAACTGACTCGAAACTTGGTAAGAAGCATCAGGGTGACTTATAGATCAAAAAAGTTTACTTCTCCTGAACCTAAAAGCCAATTGATCCAAAACTTGGTAGGATGCATCGGGGTGACTTGTAGATCAAAAGTAGCTAAAATCCCTCCGATTGTATATCCAAGATGGCCGCCATGGCAGCTATTTTCAAAATCTATTTTTGGCTTCTTTTGAACCGAAAGACCAATTTTTTTGAAATTTGGTGGGAAGCATAAGGGTGACTCGTAGATCAAAAATAATAAAACTTATCCTATTAGAAATCAAAGATGGCCGCCATAGTGGCCATCTTGAAAATCAATTTTTTGCTTCTTCTCCTGAACCTAAAGGCCAATTGACTTTAAACTTTGTAGGAGTCATCAGGGTGACTTGTAGATGAAAAATAGCTAAAATAGTTTCATTTGGAAATGCAAGATAGCCGCCATGGCTTTGCATCCTTTCATCTGTCTGTCATGTTATCTCCTCCAGGGCTCCTAAACCACTGGTCGGAACTCAACCAAACTTGCTACATCACTTTCCCTCATTGTAAAGATGTTCTAGAGCAACATTATTTTTTGATGT
Source organism: Anodontia alba (assembly GCA_964016985.1). Taxonomy (NCBI): domain Eukaryota; kingdom Metazoa; phylum Mollusca; class Bivalvia; order Lucinida; family Lucinidae; genus Anodontia; species Anodontia alba. The sequence goes on from OZ024829.1 coordinate 37,706,440, forward strand.
GTTGGTCATCCGTTCATCTATTCTTCACACTATCTCCTAAACCACAGGGCAGAATTCAACCAATATTGCTACATTACTTACCCTCATGGTAAGGGTGTGCGCAAGCAACATTTTTTTCTGTCCGTCTGGTGTCCGTCCAACAGGCTATCATCTAAATCATTGGGCAGAATCGAACCAAGCTTGCTATATGACCTCCCCTCATGGTCAGGATGTAGAAGAGCAAGTCTGTCTCTCCGTCATGCTATTAGCAACATTAGCAAAGTTAGTTTGTTTTGAGGTTTTACGGCCCAGTCAACCGAATGGGGTCATGTCGAGCGCGGTCAGTATTTTACCACACATTTACTGGGCATGCTTAGTTCTCTAAGCGGTTAACCAGTATTGTGCACATCCTTTCCCCAGAAACTGACAACTACCCTTCTTGAATCAACTGAAGGGAGAGAATGACCGTAGAAAATATTACATGATCTATCTCCACGAAAGAATGTTGCCGACCTCAGCGGGGATTGAACCCGCGACCTTCTGGTCTTCAGTCGGACGGCGATCCAACTGAGCCACCAAGGCCGGCAACATTAGCAAAGAGCGTGGGGACTGGCAATGGCACGCCATGAAATCATTTCTATGGTCGTCCTCCCTCTTCCGATAGCCGGCCTCGGTGGCTCAGTTGGATGCGCCGTCCGACTGGAGACCAGGAGGTCGCGGGTTCTACCCCCGCTGAGGTCAGCAACATTCTTTTGTGGAGACTGATCATGAAATATTTTCTACGGTCATTCTCTCCCTTCTGCTGATTCAAGAAGGGCAGTTGTCAGTGTCTGGCGAAAGAATGTGCACAATACTGGTTAACCGCTTAGAGGACTAAGCCTGCCCAGTAAACGTGTGGTAAGGTAAACTGACCACGCTTGACATGACCCCATTGGGTTGACTGGGCCGTAAAACCTCAACACAAACATATCTCCCTCTTCCGCTGATTCAAGAAGGGCAGTTGTCAGCTACTGACAGAATCAGAATATTTTACTGGTATACATTCTAATATTTTTTTCATATTTCTGCTCAAAACAGATTGTGGGTACTCGTTAGAACTGCCTTTAGTGTATATATATTCTTACATCAAGAGTCTATATATATTCTTACATCAAGATCAATGAATGTTATTAGACATGTTTACTTTGGTGAATGGATATCATTAGACGTATCACCAGTAGATATCTGATCAATGATTTAGTACAGAAAATTAAAGTAGAATCTATTTTCTCGTAAGTTTAACTCAGCAAATTCTATGCATTTTGATACTTGACTTTTTTCCCATACGGGTGAGGTGTGTGCATGATGATAGGTTCGATGTGTATTTTTTACAACAAAATATGAAATTATTTTCAATCTTTTATTCCGAATTATCGGTCACTGGTGAACCGTCCTGATGGAATTTTTTTTGCGATGTCGTTAACGTGACAAACATCAGCGATTAATAGGTAAAACAGGCTTGGAATTCAGTAGTTGAGACTATTAAGAGTTTGTATGAAAAAAAAAAGTTTAAAACCGTTGCATAAAACAAAATAATGATAATAATAATAGCGAAAGCGACACAATGTCGCCTGTTTTAAGCGGTCGCGTAAAAAACTAGGAATTAAAGTTTAAACGAAAAAAGAAATTCATAATTCAATAAGTAAATCGTTCAAAATGATAGCTAGACAGATTTTAGGAATGTTTTGTTTCACACGCAATTCAGATTAATTGTAAGTAAATAATTTGAATGATTTTTTTATTGTAAATTATTATCACAATAACGCGAACACGAATGAATGGAATGGAACGGAACGGCGGTCATGATTATGGAGCGATTGGAACGGACCGACCGATACCGCTATATTAACCGGAACGACCGTGGACCGGGACCGGAACGACCGAGGACCGGGACTGGAACGACCGTGGACCGGTAAAATGGTTAACTTAACCCCTGACTGGACTGGGTCTACTGCGCCATCGTATGCACAAGTTAAATTCTGGGTTGGGGAATTCAAACGCAGTAGAACGTCTTTAGAAGACGCCCATCAGATGCCACCGATGAAGAAATGTGTAACAAAGTACGAAAATTGGTGTACTCTGATAGGCGAATTAAGGTGAAAGAAATAGCGAATACATTACACATTTCATATGGTAGCGTTTCAACAACTTTACATGATCGCTTGGGTATGCACAAGCTAACAGCCCGTTGGGTCCCAAAATCCCTTAGCGACGAGCAAATGGCAACCAGAGCATCAGTATACAGCGCATTGTTGAAGCGGTTTAGGTCAAAGTAAGATGATTTCCTTTTACGTCTGGTGACAGTAGATGAGACCTGGGTCCATTATTATGAGCCAGAGAATAAAGCTCAAAGTCGCCAGAGTGTAGGTCCGGGGTCTCCGAGGCCAAAGAAGTTCAAAACGCAACCCTCTGCTGGCAAGGTGATGGCAACTGTATTTTGGGATGCACAAGGTGTTATTATGTTGGACTTTCTAGCAAAGAAAAGTACAATAACAGGTGCGTATTATGCAAATTTGCTCGACTAACTGAGAATTTTAATCCGTGAAAAACACCGAGGTAAACTCTCCAAAGGGATTCTGCTCCAACAGGACAATGCGAGAGTCCACACTTGCAAAATTGCAATGGATGCTGTTGAGCGGAATGGGTACGAGCTAATACCGCACCCGCCTATTCTCCGGACTTAGCTCCTAGTGACTATTTCCTATTCCCAAACTTGAAAAAGGATATCCGTGGACGTCATTTCCAGTCCAACGAAGAGTCGTGGCGGCAGTTGAGGAGTGGGTCAGAGACACGGAACCTGGCTTCTTCAGTTCTGGGCTGATGGCACTGGAACACCATTGGTCCAAGTGCATCATTCTAGAGGGCAATTACATCGAAAAAGAAGAGATCTATCTCACCCAGAAACAAGTTAGGCTGATTTTTTATTGACTCGCCCTCGTAATTTACTGACTAGGCTATATTCACACGAGCAAGTTTTCTGTTATATGTGACATGCCGTGCAGTTGTTTTTAGCATTATCCTGAGATATTATGACAGTGAACCTTTAGTCCCTTATATAGTTTATATTAAATATCAACAGCCACAGTTTCAACAAAAATGATTAAAAGGATTGCAAGGCATGCGAACTTCGCTAAAGAAAATTTGCTCGTGGAGCTGAACAGCGGATCGAACCCTGTCAAACGGAATAATAGTTCAACCTGTTACCCACTGCGCGACTGAGCAATAACTCTAGTCTTTCAACTCAACTTGCTTTCCATTGCCGCCTAGCGACTTTATCATGTAGGTTAGAACGTCATGGACCTTTTACGTAAAATGTCATGACGTCACAAAGCGTCAATATGGCGGACAAAACGTCACCTACAGTCCCAGTAAGAGTGAAAGGTCAGTTTACGTCAATGAAAAGAATGCACCGGCTGAGTAACTTAGGGAATCAAACAAAAAATACCACAGAGGCGCCGTCTATAAAAGGGCGAAGAGTCATAGACATAGAATATTTCGGTCGGCAGTTCGACCAAGGGTGTTCAGCATGTGGAAAAGAGTTGCATTTCAGAGACATAATAGGGGAGCAGTATTATGAATTGTGTAGTAGATTTATTTTTAAGTATTTATGTGGAGAGCTGAATCCACTGGTCACGTCTCGAACTTTGAAGAAAAAGACGATTTTCAAGAAACGTGGAGCATATGCCGTCAGTATAAAGACAGCTCTTGGTACGAACAGCATCCGCATTCCAATTCTCAACTTTGGTCGTATATTTCAGATATTTTTCTATCCCATGTGTGGGTAAGAGTCTATATTCATTGTACACTGTAAAAAAACAAAAACAAAAAAAAAAAGAAAAAAAAAAAAAAAAAAAAAAAAAACGTTCATTTTAACTACTGGCAACAGATACTGGCTGCCGACGCATTAACCACAACTTTTACTGGAATTACCACGTTTTGTTTGCTTGTGTTGAGGTTTTACGGGCCAGTCAACCCAATGTTGTAATGACGAGCGCGGTCAGTTTACTAAACCACACTTTTACTGGACAAGCTTAGTCCTCTGAACAATTAACCAGTAGGGTGTACATGCTTTCGCCAGAAAATGGCAACTGCGGAATGGAGAGAATGACAGTAGAAAATATTTCATGATCAATCTCCACGAAAGAGTGTTGCTGACCCGGCGGGGTTCGAACCGCAACCGCCTAATCACCAGTCGGACGCGCATCCAAGTGAGCCACCGAGGCCGAAATACCTCGATGATGGGGTAAGGATTGGTAAGCTTCAGATACGGTGAGGTAGCTCACACCCCTACCATGTTCTACGTCGCCTGACTTGCCCTACTCTGCCCTGCAATTAATCCTGTGAATAATCTTCAGACGCCGCGAAATTTACGGTAACTGAATTTGTAACCAGTTGCCAGTATTTACCGTAAAATGTATGGGATTTCATTCAGAGTCGATGATAATATGACATAAATAATGCATTTCAAAATGGAGAGTGTTCGCCTACAATGTACCACTGCTCAACATACGTTGTCCTTTAGTGGCAGAAATCTGTTTCACTGACAGAAAAAAAAAGGTCAAAGAGGGCCTAGAAATCTTCGTGGTGTAGTTGGTAAGCTAATCGCCTTGTATATTAGGGACCGTGAGTTCGATCACGGGCTTCTCCAGCCTTTCGGAAGAGACCTTAAAGATTCGTAATGGAGCAAATTTTGAAATAACTACCTTTTTGTCATCTGAAAATAATATTTCCAAATGAAATTAAGCTGTCCTTAGTATGCTATAAAATGCTTTCGAGGACTTTGCTATAAAGTATTATGAAAACATTGTGTTAGTAAGTGGATTTCTAACCAGGCCACGTAGCCAAGTTAGGTCAATAGAGGTAGAAATGTTATCATTTTAATAGTGCTTTAATTTTACAGACCATATAATTATCAAAACAACAGTCTGGGAAAATCAATTTGAAACAAAAGCAAGGCTCCTGTGACTTTCTTTCTATCAAAATTAGCTCTGTTAGAAATGTCTCGTCTGCATATGACCCAAGGTGTCGATTGGATAGAATACTTCATATTAATACTACTACAAAATGTATTATAATATGGAATGTCATAAAATAGTGCTGGGTCAATCAATCAATCAAGCAGATGTTTCAACGCTGCCAGGCAACTGAGTCACATAGAGGCAGTGCTGATTCAGTCACTCAATCAATCAGCAGATTTGACCCAATCCGATGTTGGACAGAATACCTCATATTCAATTTTTTTCTTAATTTACAACTAGTGTAGAATGTCATAAAATAGTGCCCGGTCACTCGTTCAATCATGCAGATTTTTAACGTAGCCAGGAAACATAGTCACATATCGGTGCTGGATCACAGGGCAGTGACATATTATAATACACTTGAATATTAGAGCTAAATGGTTGTATCAAAACAAAAAGTTAATTTGATAACTGTCACTGTATGATACTAAATGAAAAGGTATTTCAACACAGTACTATATGGGCCTGCATTCAATATAATAAATTTTAGTTCGATGCCTTCAGAGTATTGAAAACAAAAGATAAAGTATGATTATTTATATATTGTTTGTTCGTAATTAGGTTTTAATGTCCTTCAGCATAATTTAGGTCATTTCAGGCGCGGTCATTTAGTCTTATCGGCAGGTTGTCCAGTTACTGAGTGAAAAAAAATCCACTAATTGATCAAATGATTATATGGATTCTCGCCACATTTCAAGATTTAGATTTTTTCAAAAATTATGTTCGTTCGATAAAAAAGTTTGATGTATATTATGAAATGAATTGAGCCACCGCTTGACAGAACCAATAATTTCACGGGCGCCCAGCCTAGGACTCAGATCAACCTGGGCATCCGCCTAGACTGATCAACATCTTCATCAATGTCCGCATGAAATCAAGTTGGGCCCTTAGGTACCCACTGCGCACACCAAAGAGAGATCAGACTATCAGGATGCTCAGTTTGATCAGAGTCTTCACTAGGCACACAGACCAAATTGTTTGTTTGTCGTGGACAGGCTCAGTTGTTATTTTTGTGTATTTTGTGGTGGTGTCCAGCTGAATTGAAAAAAAGGTAAGTGTTATGACTTACTATCACAAAACAAGCGCTATGGATAACCGTAAGTTCCCAGACTTGTGGAAAAGGTATGTGGTTTGTCAAGGCTCTCGAAGTGTTGGCTGTGACTCATGTTATATATCAATACATTAATATACAATAGCCATTGCTTCTATAAGCGGACAACGAAGGTCCTCATTAGCCTGCCCGAAGGCCTATGTCTACTTTTTTTTAGAAATTGTAATTTTGCAACTGTACACAATTTTGTACAACATTGTGTCGTATACGTAGCGTCTCATTAACGGAATAATGAGAGCTACTATATATAACGTTAACGTCAACCGTAAAACCGACGTAAAATGGATGTTAGCACGTTAGGGGGTGGGGTTATAAAATATCTTTTTATGAAAAAATTAGTTCGGCGACCTACCATTTTTTATTTATATATATCTTCAGTATTGAATTGGCTTAAAAATAATTCAAAAAATAACACTGTCTTCGAGCTAGATTTCGCGCATTTTACCTTTAAATGTGAATAAGGTAGGAATTCATACTTTTTTTTCCAGAATTTACTTTTCTGGCGATAACTTATTTTCTGAACATATATGCAAAACGCAACTTATATCAATTCGTAGGGCATGTTCTTACAAACATTTTGGTGTAAAAATAAATTGAAAATGTCAATTCCGTGTAAAGTTATTGCAAACAAACATGTACTTTTAGGCAGATAAATAATGACGTCAAAAACGCGAAAACCATATCGATTTCGTGACGTTATAAAAACAACAGATTTATTATGAGGTACAAACGGAAAGCAGAAACGTTCTTTAGAAAGATTGAATTTTCCACTGATGTACAGTTTTTTTTTTTCTCTAACCCCAATATTGAGTTTTGTTGTCTTCCACCTTAACACAATTACTGATCCCAGCAGGCACACAGCGTTGAAACAACGTCGAGGATGTTGATTCAACGTCGTTGAATCATCGTTGAATCGACGTTGTTTCAACGTTGTGTGCCAGCTGGGATCTGACCTTATCTTCGACCATACATAATCCAATAACTTCTGTCGAGGTGAAACAGATAAATAAAAGTTGCTGGATCACAGGTTAAATATATTTAAACTATATATACTATTCTCATATATGCCATAAGCTGTGGACAGTAATCTGTGAGGTTTGGCCAGTTTTAAGGGAGATTTGAGAAAATTCTGTGAGATTTTAACAAAAATAACTTTAAAGCTCTACCAAAAATAGTCAAATGCCTTTATTTAAATGCCAAAATGGTCAAAAGCCTTTATTTAAATGAACAAAGCTTAAAGTAGAGACAACAAAGTGTGATTTTCTACTTATTTCTTCATTAGTTGTTTCGCAAGATTAGTCTGAAAATTCTGTGAGATTTGACAAATCTTATGGGAACTGGCTTCCAGATGGATCAAATTCTGTGAGATTTTATCTCACAGTGTGAGGTATGGCAAGTATGTATTCTTTAGCTCATGCAGTATTTGCTTGCTGTTAAAATAAACATTTTACTGAAAAATAAGAAGAAACTTACCGTATATCGAGAAAGATTTCAAGATGACCGCGTCCTTGATCGTTAGAAGATGGCGTCAAAAGTCACGTGTTGCCTAACACTGGACCACAACTGTCTTTCATTTCAGGGCGCACTGACGTGTTCATCCCCTGCAGGGTGGTGAAGATGGTCCTCAAAGTTGTGCTTTGGTCGATAATATTGGGCGTGGCAAGTAACGCAGTGGACACCGATATGTATGTGGCCAATACGCTTCCAACACTTTGTCCTTATATGCATTTCTGTGAGAGAAATGCAACAAAGCGTCTTGATGATAAGGAACACATTGCTTGTTGCGATTCTTGCTCGTGTGACGACCACTGCGTGGAATTTGAAAACTGTTGCCCCGACAAAAATATCACAAATCTGCCAGCACGTTCACTGAGCTGTAAGTCAACCACAGTCAAGCTGTCGTTAAGGGCTTCGCATACAGGAGACCCTTACTATCGAACTGTAGACAGGTGTCCTGCTGATGAGCGTAATTTAACACTGTTCGATAAATGCAGGGGCGACAACCTGACTGATATACAGGATTACCTGTGGGTCACTGATTCTATTACTGGCAGAACATTTCAAAATCACCACTGTGCTCGTTGTCATGGAGTTTACGAAACAGAAGTATGGGACATTCGAACAAGATGTACCAAAGCCCTACATTCTAACTTTAAATCCGTTACCGATATACTTCTAAAGGAAAACGATTGTGGTATTATAAACACACCACCAAAAACCATTGACAAAATGGTACAGAAATATCGCTGTTTTAAAACGGGACTTTTAATGTGTACCGAAACTGGGACAAACAAAACACTGATTGACGCTTGTGAATCACAGTCAATTAATTACTTCAGTAGCTCTAGGAAATTTGTATATAAAAATATTTATTGTTTCATGTGCAGTAAACCGCTAAATCCAGTACAAGAGGTTTGCGACAGAAAAAGTGGAGAGCCAAAGACCGATTCTTCTTTTAGCTTTGTGTTATCTGGCCGCCGACTGCGAGAGGACTACACCATTGAACCTTTCCAATGTGACGTCGAAGAAATATTTGACATGCGTTTGGTATGTATAGTAACCCCAGGAAAACACCTCATGATAACGTAGTTTCGACATCGCTGCGACGTCATAACGTTGCAGTGACGTCAAAACGACGTTATTGTGAATTTTTGTGTTTACTAGGATTTAAAGCTAATGATCGATGGATATAAACATCACGAAAACATATCTATATTATGTTGACCCCCTTAAACCCCACTTTTATATAGTAAAACTGGGGTTTACAGGGGTATACATTATTTTTCTTATTTATTATTAAAACATAGATTGTGGGTACTCGTTAGAACCGCCTCGTCGAGGCGGTTCTAACGAGTACCCACAATCTATGTTTTGAGCAGAAATATGAAAAACAAAAAAAATTTTTTATCCGAAAATTTTTCATTTTTTGGTGGTAAAATTTTCAGTATATTTGAATAGGCATGTTTTCGTAATGGGAACACATTCAGGATATAGGCTAAGTAAAATAGTCTTAGAGGTAAAACTTAATCCTTCAGAAAACTTGGAAACATGTTCATATCAGTAAGGTATTCTGAATTAAAAAAAAAAAAGTCCTCAAAAATACTCGTATTTGCAGCAAACATTTCAAACAAAAAAATAATAGAAACAGGCTTACATTTCTTAAAACCACATTTACTGATATTTTAACAATTTAAATCAGTACATTTATTTAAACTGGTATTTGCTGCATGTATAAAAATGGGTCTTTTAGGGACAGATTAAAAGGATTTTTTATACACTATATTGAAAGGATCTTCACAGAGAGTGTAGGACAAAATCCGTCCCGGACATAATTCCTTCTGCTCATTTTGTATTGGTGGACATAATCCCTCCCATGTTTTTTGCATTGTGGATATAATCCCTCCTACTCATTTTTACACGGTGGACAGAATCCCTTCTGTAAATTTTCCAGCTAGGGCAAAATACCTTCTTTGGACAAAATCCCTTCTGCTTAATTTCCAAGGTAGATAGAATCCCCACCCCCATGCCCTTTCTCCCCTGCTTATTTTATGAACTCCACACTCTTATGTGTTCACCGACAGCTGGTTCTGCACACAAATATCTGTCTTGTAAGTTCCTAAGTTGAATATGACTACCATGAACATAAAAGTTGTCAAAACAGATTTAAAACATGCATTTTAGCTGGTTGTTTGCTTTTTTCTTTAGCTAAATAAATATATTCTGCATTAATTTTCCTTGATGTTTATATCATTAAAACATTCACCTATGATGAAATTGTATAGCATGTCCATAATTACTGAAAACATTAATTAATGTGATGTAAACTCAGTAATCAATTATTGAAACAAAGTTGTTGTTTTTTGCAGCAAATCAGTTGCATCTAGTGATTATCTTATCTTTTTTTCTTTTTCGAAAAAATAGCAAACTCTTGTACATGTTGCTTATTTATTTATCATACATTCTGGTTAATTGGTGCTCATTTATTTATTTATTTATTCATTTATTATACTTTCTTGTTAATTGGTGCGTAATGCAAATATGCTGAACATAATTGTATTTTAAATGTGCTGAAAAGCAATTGCTTGTCTAACTGAGTGCTATTAAGGTCAATCATTTTACTAATTGCCTAATTAATGATCATAGTTAACTCAATTATCTTTGTAATCTTTTCATCTTAAATGGTTTTATTACATTTTCAGCAGTGATTTACTGAGATTTCTCAGTGAATTATAATCGATAATTCACCAAGTGAATTATTTCACTTCGAACGTTTTGACGTCATAATGGCTAGGCGCCGTTGCTGACGTTGTTGGTAACAACAATAACAATAACAATATTGACGTTTCGCGCAAAAGTTGATAAAATAATGGAGATCAGACTGCAATTTTCATGTCCAGTTGGCGGGTTCGAGGAAAGACCTGCAACGTAAATATAAAGTATGATTTTCTTGATAATCCAGTTCAACTTTCGTGGCATTGTTGTGTCTGTATTTCAAGCACAGGATGGTTTTTGCATTAAAGTGAAAACAAGATGGCGATTGATTTTCAAACTAAACCACGCCGCCTGAAATTCATGCACTGACTGGAACAATTTTAGTAGGAAATCATAACAGCTGAATGTGAAAATTCAAAGATAAAACATGAATGAAAATGTAATAAACAGTTTATTTGGCTGTTTTGGTCGATTACGCAGAAATATTTTCACGCGTGTTCTAAGGCTTTCCTGTAAAAAACTAGTTCGCTTCGCTCACTCGTTTTTTACGCGCAAGCCTTAGAACACTGGTGAATTATTTCTCCGTAATCGATCAAAACAAACAAATAAACTCCGTGTAAATGCTGTTAGATACAAACAATTATTTAGAGAACAATGTGTGTTTGTTTGCTTGATTAAAATGTTGGTAGATACTTGGTCTTTGTATTATAATTGTAAAAATTGAGCCCATGCATAATATTTCCTACAATTTCACATGTATGTCTCGCAAAGACTCAGATCTGACTGCACATCCAAAAGTTTGATCAAACGCATCTCTGTTACATGTAACTGTTTACGTAAAAGGTAACAAAGGTCCTAAGAATTGTGGCTATGCAGTCTTATCGGAGTTTTCACTTGAAGAACTTGCTATTGTAGGAAATGTTTGATGCAAGAAATTGGATCCTCCAAGCAATTGTAGGTGCAATTTTAGTCTTCGTCCGCTATTGAGGAAACTGCTAAAATAGTAGCCAAGTGGTCAGGTAAAACTCTGATCAGCTTGGAGAGATGTAGGGGATTTCAGCCGGGAGGGGGTTTGTCCTAGTTGGAAAATTGAAAGAATGGATTTTATCCACTTTCTAAAAAAGAGCGGGGTTGTTGTTGTCGTTGCAAAAAAAAAAAAAAAAAAAAAAAAAACACGGAAGGGATCATGTCCACCTATACAAAAGTGAGCAGAAGGGATTTCGTCCAGGAGGGATATTGTCCGTATACCCTTCACAGAGTGCCATTTTGGTGCGCCAAAATTTCACATTTTTACAAGGAAATGGGAGAAAATACATTACACTTGAAGAGTCAATTAGTTATGTCACTGTTGAACCATATCAAACCATCATAATAGAAATATAGAAAAGGAAAATATTTAAATAAATGTGATGTAAATATATACAAAATAAAAATACTAAAATACTAAAAATACTAAATAAAAAAATAACTAAAATATTAATGAAAAGTCAAAATCGCCTCAAACAGGAACAAAACGTTAGTATTAGCTTAATCTAAATAGCAGTTTTACACAAAGGCAATAAACATTTAGAGAAGCTATGTACACAAATAAGACGATTAAATATTGTTGCTGGTATTTGTTTAGTTTTTGCATATTTAATAATTAGGACTTTCATTACGAGAACAAGCCTATTCAAGTATATTGAAAATTTTACAACAAAAAAGAGAAAAAAAGAGAGAATGCGGTTCTAACGAGTACCCACAATCTATGTTTTTGAGCAGAAGTAAGAAAAATAATGTATACCCCTTTAAACACCGGTTTTACTATATAAAGGTGGAGTTTAAGGGGGTCAAAATTATATAGGTTATGTTTTCGTGATGATCACGTCATAAATTCTTATTAAATATTCAAAATGGCAGCGCTCATAGAAACAATTTTGCAATCTTCAAATCCCGATAACTATCTTTTTATTCGTCCTATTCTGATAAGGTCTTTCATTTCAGATAAAATCTTTATAAAAATTGACTTTCCCATTCAGAGGAATATGCAGAGTAGTGATTTGGCCTCGTCAAGCGAAAAAGAGTCTTCGAACATGCTCATAATGTGCGGATTTACATCATCGTACACATGCGAAAAGTTTCATTCGTACATTTGCTCTCCATTAACATAAGCAGGAATTCTCGTACCACAGCTACTAATCCGCACCAATCGGTCCCTTCTGTGACGTCACAGCCTGTCGCTAGTTCTCAGACAGGTAATAGTGTGGAAATGTATAGAATTATATAGGAGCCCATCATTTAACTAATAAAATCATTTATTTTCAATAATACAAGATATTATTATAACCTCGCAATAGAAGAAAAAATGTATCTGCTTCAATTTGATACCAAATTTGTTGAAATAAGATAAATTTTAAAATGGCCCAGATTGTAATGAATGCTACAAGGGTTTTTCCTTATTAAGTCTTTGTATTTTACAATAAAAATGAAAGGTAGCCTTGATTCAATCGCCCAAAAGTCATATTTCTTTAAATTTCTCCGTTCGCTATAACCTCTCATTCGATAGATCTATTTAATATCTATAGTTATGTAGTAAAATATTGAATAAATTATTTTATCAAAAATGGCCCACAGGTTGCAGAATATAGCTATATTTCAAAAATGCGGAGCGAAAATGTGTAATGTTTACACAGACGCAGGTCTTGTGTATACACATGATACTAGAATGAATTGCAAAAATGGTTGTAAGAATTGGAAAGTAAAAAAAGAAATTGGTTTCTCTTGATATATTATAAAGATTTAGCTTCAAAAAGGAAAACAAAGATATATATTTATAATAATATAAACTTATTAATTTTTGTTTATGTTGAATAAATTATTATGTTTTTATTCGGCAACTTATTGAAGCTTTAATGAAAATTTGATATAATTACTTTTGACCATAGGAAAACTACAAACTGCTTAATTACTTGGTTTTTGTTTGTTTAATGACGAAAAAATGCTTTGTCGGGATACAAGAAAAATACCTAAATATGCGGCCACTCTTGCGATGTTTTCTTAACAACAATTACTGCTAATAAATGCCAATTATGTCCTTATCTTGACGAAAGAAAACAACGAAATCACTTTTTACATAACTGACATACATGCTTATGCGCAATTTTAATAGCACAAACAGAATCAAATTCAACATTTGATCTTTTTGCATAAACTAGCGCTTTAATTGACACAATTTGCTCATTTTAGATTCCTGTACATAAGTACTAAAGTATATGGTTCATAATCATGGCTTCATCTAAGTGCGTGCGTATAAAAAACTGAATTAGGGTGAGGCTCTCTCTCTCAAACGTTGTTCTCTAAATCTGTGAATGACACGAGTCTCCCCAAATAAAATTAGCATTAAATATGACGTGCAAACATTGTAGTTCCTGATCAGCATGTACATACATTTTTTCTCTGATAGAATGTGCAAGCTCTATTCAACATGCGGTGTTAAATATGTATATTTAATAAATAATTTATAATATTTAAAAAAAATACATTAAAACAAAATGATAATTGATATTATTTTCAGAAATAAGTACTGTAGTAATCTTTAGCTGTATATCATAATTCGGAAAATAAATAATCCTATGCTGGTTTCATAAAATGGTTCTCTATCTAGGAAATTAAAACATAATGATACTAATGATATCATTATTATTATTATTATTATTATTATTATTTACTACTACTACTACTCTTTGATGTAATGTTTGATCAAGGTCACTGCCTCTTGTTATGGTGTGTTTATCAGAATACTGAGGTTAAATTCTATAAACCACTTTCTCAGTCAGATTCAATAAATTATTCACACCTTTTCAAACATTGCCCTAACGACAATTGTTTGAAAAACAAACCTAGGATATCAGATGATTCGATTCTACTCTTTAAAACACTTGCCCTATCTTTTTAACAAGGCCATTACAGAACCAACTGATTTGTCTAAACATTGCTGGGTAAGTGTAAAATAGTGTAGACCCTAAACACACAATGCGTAATGTGACATCTGATCTGGGTCTACACTACTGACACAGACCTCTCTGTCTAAAAACCTAGGATATTAGTAACAGTCATAATCCAAGGAAAACGGCCTTTTTCTCCATATTTGCTAACTACCCAACACAGAAATAACACGAGTCTCTCCAAATAAAAGCAGCAACCATTGTAGTTCCCGATCTGCATGTGCATACATTTTCTCTGATAGATTGTGCAAGTTGTATTCAACATGCAGTATAGACTCTGCTCAATATGTTTCAGCGGACACACAGACTAATCTGGGTCTACATTGATCGCATAATTCATAAGGCCCATTTTTTTCTTTTTTTGAAAAGATTCAATCATAATTGTTTCTTATCTTACTTGAAGACACCTTAAAGTTCTTGAAACGATCAACAAAACATTTTACTTTCATTTATATTAGCATGGTTCAAACATATATAAATACAAGTTAAATAACAGCACGTTGTTTATTTTCTGGTTCCATTTGTTCTTATTATCATTATCCAGCTGGGAACTACAAGCCTCAGGCCACTGGACAAGTTAATAATAGCTTAATCTATACTTCATGAAATAAAAACAAAGTGGTCAAAACATCAAATAAACATCAACATTTGAAAAGGACCATTATGACTATGATCAAGGAATATGGGCAAACAAAGCGCCATCTTTAACTGTATAACTAAAGAAACACTGATTACTGTAGAATATATCGATTAAAACCTGATCAGAGTGTGCAGATGCGCAGATTGATCTGGATCTTTAGTGTTTGCATAATAAATAATTTCCCTTATTTCATAATCTGACACAACTGCCCTTTATCTGAGACAGATCACAGGGTCCTGCAATTCTAGCTTTGACATGTCAAGCGAATTGTCTCGCTCAGAGACAGTTTGTATGGACTGTCAAAACCTGTTTTTTTTTTGTTGTTGTTTTTTTGTGGGGATTGGGGAGAGGTAAAAAAATTAACCCTTAACCTTTTCCACCCAAAGTGCTAGGGGCTTAACTGATAAGTACTATGCTAATTTGCGCCACCAATGGGCCCTAGGTTTATGAAATAGGATTGTCTTTATGCTGTGAACAAATAGCCCAAAGCTATTAATGTACCTGTCTTGAAAAAAATGTCCTGTTTGTACACCTCTGTCCAGCTGATAGTCTATGTGAGCTTTGCAGACTGGTTTCAAACTACTAAATTATTCAATTACCAATAATAATAAAAACCTCTAAATTTACGTGTGTTTTTTTTTTTTTTTTTTTTTTTTTTTGTTTTTTGTTTTTTTTTCTAATCATGTACCCTTATACTACTAGAAAAGGAAATAGTGACTAGTGTTGTTTATACTTTAGACCCAGACCAAACTGTGCTCAGGCACAGAATGACCAGGAGGATTGTTTAGCATAAGCATCTGCACATACTGATCTTAACAATCAGATCTGTAACACACATTAAGCAAAGAGCATAACCTTGCTCAGAAAGCGCAATGTGGTCTTGGTCTACAAAGGGCACATACCTGAAGGTTGCTTAAAACACTATAATATTTGATATTACTCATTTATGCTAAAAAAGGGACATTGACAAATAGATAAGAACTTTAGACCCAGATCAGACGCCGCATAGTACGTAGACTGTCCTATAATGTTAAGAAGAGGATGACATAGGTCTTTCTCCTGTATTCATTATCCATAGGCTTCTTTCTTTCTTTCTTTCTTTCTTTCTTTCTTTCTTTGATGGTTATCATAAAGTAATGTTGTTGTTTTTTGTTTTGTTTTATTCATTCATTCATTTTTTTTCAAGTTACCTATATATTTAATTAAATTTTCCCATTTGTTTTCTCCAGGTGAAAATGACCGTTTTTCTTTCAAAAATTGTACCGAATTATTATCAGTAATTAAATACAACCTTAATTAATTAACTCATTTGTTTTCTTAGATTAACTATTGTTCTTCATTTTAAAATCTTACTGAATTACCATTCATTAAATATAACACTTTTTTAATTTATTAATTACTTTTGTTTTCTTAGGTTAAACTATTAAAATTCGTTTAAAAGTCATATTGAATTATCTATAACTAAATACAACACTTTTTATTTAATTTGAAATAATAATAATAATAATAATAATAATAATAATAATAGATTTTAATCAATTAATTAATATTTTGTTATTATCATTATTAATTAATTCTTAGGTTAAACTATTGATATTCTTTTGAAAATCATACTGAATAATCTGCTGATATTCATTCATTCATTCATTCTAACTCGGACCTAGTCCAGTGTGTATTGAGTCCAAGATTCTAAAGAGCATCCATACATGATTTAATCTGTAGTACTGTAGGTGTGTAACACTGGGTTGATTACACACCAGCTACACAGGTAAGACGACGGTTACGGGCCTCCGGTCAAAGGGAATTAATCGAAGCCTATTTAAAATGGAATATCGATAACCTGAGTGACAGTTCCTGTAGTACGATAATTCCTGGTAGTGAACATTCCATAGTATCCAATCATTCTGTTTGCGGACAGCGAAGGCCGTGATCAGACTGTGCGGATGTTTTCACATGGCACGGCCCAATGTTATTCTGATTTATCCACGAACATATATGTTGTAGCTGCTCATTAGAAGCACATCCGCATCAACACGTTTTGATTAGTCGTTAAGAAAAGATAAAATAATAATAATTATTATCTAGATGCTATGCGACAGACTGTGTATTTAAGGGTTAACCCTTTAAGATAAACTACATAACTACCTTTTAAATTGCACGAGAGCAGGTCAGGCCTCGGGTTCACTGACGATTAAATCCTCAATCTTTTCGAGACGGCTTCTGCCTGATCTTCAACTGACTTGTCAAAGCGTTCAGATGGTCGAGTGGATAGCGCTTCCGACCGGTTTAAGAGATTCCGAGTTCGGCTAGAGGCAGAATATAGCTCATGACTGTGTGGCGCTTTTTACACTTCCGTTGTCCCGATATGACTTAGAAAAGTTGAAAGGGACATAAAACACCAAGTCATCGTCATCAGTTGTCTGGGTACTAGCTCGTTGTGGCTTTATGGCTTTCTTTTGCCCTGACGTCCAGTTTGTAGTCGAGTCATCGGCTTTGTTTCATCACGCTGTTGAAAATGATTTTGTAACTATTTATTCTGTTTGTCTACTTATGAGACAGGAAACCCTGGATCATCACGAAAACATGCCTACATAATATTGACCCCCTTAAACCCCACTTTTATATAGTAAAACTGGGGTTTACAGGGGTATACATTATTTTTCTTACTTCTGCTCAAAACATAGATTGTTGGTACTCGTTAGAACCGCCTCGCCGAGGCGGTTCTAACGAGTAGCCACAATCTATGAGCAGAAATGTGAAAAATATCAGAGTTTTTTATCTGAAACATTTCAGTTTTCAGAGGTGAAATTTTCTATATATTTGAATAGGCGTGTTTACATAATGTGAATTGATCAGTTTTGTGTAGCTGAAAGTGTTTTGGGATTAAGGGAGAGATTTGGCACCTGTAAGAATAAATTCAAGCCCACACCCACCTTCCACCGCCCCACAAAAAGCTTTGCTTTGTCCGTTCCAAGGTGGTATATCTGTAGTAATTATTTTCTCGTTTGTTCCTTCTGTTTTATTTATTTATTGTTTTTTTTCCCTTGACTGTCGTTCTCTGATGTTTTGTCATTCAACCCATGTCCGGTGCTAGACATGGGTTGAATGACAAAACATCAGAGAACGACACTTCAGAGAGAGAGAGAGAGAGAGAAAAAAAAAAAAAAAAAAAAAAGAAACAAAAAACAACAAAAAACAAAACAATAAATAAATAAATAAAACAGAAGGAACAAACGAGAAAATAATTGCTACTGTGACTATCGCTTTTACTGAGGATCTCATTTATTTTTTCGAGAATGAGCACTCCCCTTCCCCCTAACTCCCCCCAGCTGAGGTGGGGTGGGTACCGTGCTCCCTTTTTCCCTAAAAACAGGAAATGCCCCATCATGAATGCTTCAGAGGATCTTGGCCTACTATTATAAGGTTATTGCATTGATATTTGTTCCGCATTATTTTCCAGAGTCTCGTGTTTAACCTTAAGCAATGCCCTGGGAAAATTAAGTAGAGAGCAACTCGGTTTGATGCTACAGTTCTCGTTTTTTTTTTTTCTCAGATAAAAAAAAAAAGGTTTGATATCGTATGGAAATGGCATCCTAAGCAAACAATTTGCATGGCCCTAAAATAAATTCTATAAAGATTGCAAATGGAAATAAAGAACACATAAATGAAAATATGAAAATGAAAATATCGGTTATATTGAAGCTCTTCATTCGTATGACACCGCCAACACAGTTTGCAGGACTGCTTACGCTACCACCCCCGCTCCACAGTAAAGGCTTTAGCGGGTTTCGATTTTCCAAGATACCATTTTACCTACTTGATATATTTGAAAACTGTTGCCTGGCATTTTGTGGCGTTTTATGCGGATCAACACTGTTTGCTTAGGCATGTCTGTTCATATACTTGGATAATTACGGGCCGTGCCATGCGCAAACGTCTTTGGGCATATGCGGGCAGCGAAGGCCTAGATGAGCCTGCACATCCGCGCGGTCTGATCAGGACCTTCAATGTCCGATAACAGAATCAATGGGTCCAACAGAATATATAAATGGAGAACAAAGCCCGGATGATGCTTTGCGCATGCGCAAGATGTTCTAAATCTGCGCATTTTGCGCATGTTTGAATACACTTTTTCGCTTGACGCAGCCCAAAACGGTATTTTATTTCAGAACCAGTGCTGGAAACTACACTGTCCCTTTGGAAGTGCTCCCTATAATGGTAGATGTGAGCAGTTTATTTCTAAACTGAACGCAGTTAGTGTGCGAGCAGATTATAACCTCGAAATCCTGTCAGAAAACACAAACCTTCTTGATGAAACTTCGAGCGTTACTTGCAATGAGCTGGGCGTCGCAGTGCTCTCAAAATTGTTGAAGAGCCTTGATTACCGGAAATGTAAATGCTTTTTCTTTAACTATAAGTTTCTTATGAAGACAGAAAATATAACAAATCAGTGTGGCGACTTTCTGTTTATCTCTTTTGTGTCTACCACTGTAAAATGTGGAATGGATGTTCTACGTGCTAGCCTTTCGGCGCCTGTTGGCAAACAAATCACGGTCAGATCTAAAGAAACTGGTTCTGTAACTTTACTGGTGACATTACTTCAAGAAGGGTTTGACAAGATGACGGATAATGGAACTATTTCTATCGCCGAATTTGCTACTCCACATGTATCCACTATAATCAGCCTGGTCAGTCTCATGTCGTGTCCAAAAGTGGAAATAAATCGGTCCAAGATACAATCATTTTCAAACAATACACTGAAGGAAAGTCTGCTTTTATTGTTTAGCAACGCTACTCAAAAAAATAAGCATAACATTACAGAAGTAATGTATGTTTGCGTTGATGAATATTTCGCGTTGACATCTGAAACGTGTGCAACCGTTCGTCTTAACGACCTGCGAGTATATAGTCTGACCCTAATTATTACAAATATGCTGTTATTACCTGTAATAACACCTTGACTGAACACACACACACACACACACACACACACACACACACACACACACACAGTCCCTGGGGATCATTTTTTTTTAATAAAAAGAAACCTTTTGTCTCTATGGCTAGTCGCAAAAATTTCAAATCTCTTTGATTTGTTGTTCTGTATTTTGTTTATAGTTTCATACAATATATAGCCCAGAGGCAGGGGAAGATAACCTCTTGGGGACATTATTTTTTATGTCAAAACAAACCTTTAGTCATTGTGACTAGTTGGTGCAAGTCATAAACACAACTTTTTGAATTGTGATTTTATACATTTATTTTCATGTAAGGGGCAGGCAAAGACAATTGCGGGTACAATCCCGGGGAACAGAATTTTGATCTCAGATGAAACCTTTTGTCATTATGGCTTAATGGTACAAGTTTAAAATAATCCCTCCGAACTCTGATTTTATACATTTGTTTGTTCATTATTTTATACATCTTTGTAGCCCGGGGCATAGGCGAATAACCCCTTGGGTATAATTTTGATGTCAACAGAAACCTTTCGTCATTATAGCTAACTGATGCAGGTTTCAAAACATTATTTTCACTTTTTCCCATACCAAAGCATACAAGATCAAATTTGACCTTGCGTTAAAATAGGTTAAGGTCAACCAATGGTCATGATTTAAACAAACAATGATGGGCCCGAGTCCCCGAATGCCAAGTTTCAAGATACCGTAATTGACCCATTGGTTGGAAGAAGAGTTTTTAAAATATATATAGGCATGAGGGCCATTTTGGTCATGTGACCCAGACTCCGCGAACAAACTTTCGTTCCCCCCAACCCATGCGCAATTTGGATTCAATTGGCCCCGTGCCTTCGGAGTAGAAGATGTTTGAAAATATTGACGGAACGACGGACGGACGGATGACCCATATGATAAGCTCACACTAGCTTAAAGGCTCATGCTGGAATTGTCCAAACTTAATGATTTTGGGTAAGGGGCTGTGGCGGAGGGGGGGGGGGGTGGGGTTGGGTTGGGGCGAGGGTGTGGTGGTGTCCAGGAGGCCATTTTCCTGCCCCGTAACAAAAGTATTCTTTTTTTGCTGATACGTTACCCATAATGTCCCATTTACTAAAACCCTATTGGTTTTGCAACGTAAGCGCTAGTTTTGGAGTAACATGATGATGAAATTGGGTGGGGGAATTCAGTATGAACCTGATGTACCATATTGTAAACACTATTTCTCTTTTAAAATGTATCACACCCCATTATACCTTTCTCTGTTTGTTAGACAAATGCCTTAGGTAATATCCTATTTCACTAACTCACCTTTAAAGAAAAATGTTGCATCTGCAGCATCTCTTTTATGAAAATCTTTAATTTTTGTTAATTTTGCATCCTGGAATTCAATAAAATCTAGCCTTTCTCCGGAATTAAAAGGCCAATTATTTCAAAACTTACCTGAACACAACATTGGGATAAGGCAAAGAGATGAATACGTTTTGGTGACCTTGATCTTATTTTCAGGGTGAAATGGGCTGTAGAATTGTCAAAAGAGTAGGTGCCTATAAGAGTCTTCATTTTCTCCTAATATATTACTTATAATATCTGTTTATTTCTCCCAAGCATAAAGTACTCATTGTGAGCTAAATTGTGATCGTGCATCGTCCCTTGTGCATCATGCTGCATCAACAAATTGCTATAAATGACAACTTCTCTTACACCCCTGGGCCAATTTCAGTTAAACTTCACATGAATATTGCCTATATGACTCGCTATTAAAATAGGTAAAATCGTTCCACACCAACGAACATAATGGTCGCCAGATCTAAAAATAGAAAAGAATCTTTAAATGATAACTCCTCCTACACCATTGAGCCAATTTCAGTTGAACTTTACAGGAATGTTGCTTAGGTGACTCGCTATTAAAATAGCTAAAATGGTTTTGCTCCAATGAACAAGATGGTTGCCAGAGCTAAAAGCAGAAAAAATCTATAAATTGCTACTGTATCATTGAGCCAATTTCAAACTTCATAGGCATCTTGTCTAGGTGTGTCTCTACCAAAATAGTTTTGCGCCAATGAACAAGACAGCTGCGAGAGTTAAAAATAGACAAACACTTTAAATGACAACTCCTCCCATATCATTGGGCCAATTTCATCAAACCTCACAAGAATGTTGCCAAGGTGTCTCTCTACTAAAGAAGCTAAAACGGTTTCGCTCTAATGAACAAGATGGCCACCAGAGCCAAAAAAATTAAAAAAAATACATTACAAGTCCTCCTAAACATTGTGGCTAATTTCAATCAAACTTCGCAAGAATATTGCTAACTCAAACTACTGCAGAAGAATGTTGCTAGGTGACTTTCTACCAAAATAGCTAAAACAGCTCCGCTCCAATGAACAAGATGGCCACCATGCAGAGCTAAAATAATCTTTATATGACAACTCCACCTAAACCCTTTGGCCAATTCCATTCGAAAATATAAAATAGGATACTATCTGAGGTATTAGTCCAACAAATGGAAGTTGATACAACTGGATGTGGTAACTTTATAAAGAGACATACAGTTTATAGGCTTTATAGGTTCTTACTTTTATATGGTTATATGGGTTCACATTGGATGTCTGTATGTATGTCTGTCCATCCGTCCATCAGTCCTACATCCGATTGTCTGTCCGTACGTATTTCGTTTCCGGATGATAACTTGAGTAAACATCAATGGATTTTCACCAAACTTGGTATGTGCATTTATATTGTAGAGATTTGGTTTGGGATTGCTAATGAACAAATTTCGTCAAATTTTGATGGAGTTATCTGCCCGAGACACGCCCATATTTTCGTTTTCGGACCAAAACCTGTGTAAATGTCAAGGGATTTTAACCAAACTTTGCACATGTATTGATATTAAGGAGATCTGGTTTGGACAAATGGACAAATTTCGTCAATGTCTGACAGAGTTGTTTGCCCGCGACACGATAATGGCGGGATATTATAGTTTAATGTTTCTATTGTATGATACTTTAGGTTCTTACTGAATTACTTCACCAACTTTGATGATAATCCCAGCTAGCATTCTACGTATATCTACATCGGGCTGTCATCGGCCCGTCAGCTACCCTGACGGGCCGATGACGGCCCGATATAGATTTACGTAGAATGCTGACTGGGATGTTACTCCAGATCTGTAACTCACGTTGTAAAACCAAAATGCTTCTAGAGGGCTAATATAGCCCTAAATCACTCACCTAATTTTCATAGTTTGACTCCACTTGACCGTTATTAAGCTGTATCAAGTGTTTGATTGAAATTGGCCCAAGGGTGTAGCAGTACCCAGTTAGCATTCTTTATAAATCTATAGCGGGCCGTTATCGGCCCGTCAGGGTAGCTGACGGACCGATAACGGCCCGCTATAGATTTATAAAGAATGCTAACTGGGTAGTTGCCTTTTAAAGATAGATTTTCTGGTTTACGTTCTGTGGCCATCTTGTTCATTGGAGCAGAACCATTTTATCTGTTTTGGTAGATAGTCACCAAGGCAACATTCTTGACAAGTTAGATCTAAATTGGCCAAAGGGTTATAGAGTTGTCATTTAAAGATGTCCCTGTTTGTAGTTCTGGTGGCCGTTTTGTTCATTAGAGCAAAACCATTTGAGCTATTTTGGTAGAGAGACACATAGGCAACATGCCTGTCAAGTTTGATTCAAATTGGTCCAGTGATATAGGAGTAGATGTCATTTACATAGTTTTTTCTATTTTTAGTTCTGGCGGCCATCTTGTTCATTGATGCGGAACAATTTTAGCTATTTTGGTAGTAAGATACATAGGCAACATGCCTGTCAAGTTTGATTCAAACTGGCCCAATGATATAGGAGGAGCTGTCATTTAAAGAGTTTCTATTTTTAGCTCTGGCGGCCATCTTGTTCATTGATGTAAAATGATTATAACATGTTTGGTAGAGAGTCACCTAGGCAACATTCATGTGAAGTATGATTGAATTTAGCCCAGTATTTTAGGAGACGTTGTCATTTATACCAAATTGTTGGCATAACACGAGGCACAACGGACAGCCGGCGACGCACAACGGACATTGACCGATCACAATAGCTCACAATGAGCACTTGTCCTCTGGTGAGCTAAAATAATATAGTAGGTAATATATAAGAAGAAAATAAAGACTTTTGTTGAGTAACATAAAGATAGCCTGATAGGCACCTGCCTTTTTGACAATCCAACAAAACCCATGTGACCTTTAAAGTTAGGTCAAGGTCACCAAATCTTAGTTATCTCTTTGCACTATCCCAGTGTTGTAATCCGGTAAGTTTCGAAATAATTCACCTTTTAGTTCCGGAGAAAGGCTAGATTTTATTGAATTACAAGATGCAAAATTAACAAAAAATGAAGATTTGCATAAAAGAGATGCTGCAGATGTAATGTTTATCTTTACAGGGAGGTAAATGAGATATAAAGGATATTAACGATGACATTTGTCTAACAAACAAAAGAAGGTATAACTAGATGTGATATAATTTAAAAAAGAAACGGTGTTTAAAAGATGGTATCTCAGGTTCATACTGAATTACCCCACCCACTTTCATAATCATGTTACTCCAAAACTAAGGCTTACGTTGCAAAATCAATACTGTTTTAGTAAATGACACACTATAAGTAATGTATCAGCAAAAATGAAGACTTTTGTTACGGGGCAGAAAAAGGGCCTTATAGACACCCCCTTTTTCGGTCTTTGTTATATTCATAGAGTATTCTAAACATGGAAAATAAGCTAAGAAGCATCAATCAGATACTTTTAAAACTGGTAACACCTTGGGCCAAATATAAGCCAAATCATATCAGGCTTTTTGTAAACTGCACTTCAAACAAACAAACAAAAACAAAAAAAAACAAAAAAAAAAAAACATGAACGACAAAAAGTCTGTGACGATGACCTCAAGGCTCAAGGTCAATGAGCAAGTAGGACTATGTGAATCTTAAAAGCAGTGTCTAACATGGACCGCCGCTGACAAAAATGCTGTTAAGGCATTTATGAATGGCGAAGCCCCAGACCAGTGTGCAGCCACGCGTCGGGTCAAGATCTTTGCTATTAGTCCTTTATCTTCAACAAGGCTCTATATTGTGTAGGTGAACAGCGAAGATCCTGACCAGACTGCGCGGATGCGCAGGCTGGTCTGGATCTTAACTGTTTGCATTTGTTCTCTTTGTTAAGGTCTCTTTTCTCAACCGCCTGCCAACATCAGTACAATGAACCCTTGTTACAACGGCAGCATTTGTTCCCAAAGATGTTGCCGTTAAAATGAATTTACTGTTGTATAGAAATCTAACTGAGCAGAATCATGAAAAATAAAAGCATTGTTTTATTCTTATTTCCTGATAGAACATACGTTTTGGATATTTGTTAGAATACTTCAGTGAGGCAATTATCGTTTTGGATATTTGTTAGAATAGCTTCAGTGAGGCAATTATCAGAAATATCGAAAACATATTTTTCTTGAAGTATTAAATACAATTTTTTTTTTGCGTAATTTCTGATCAACTGTTATTACTGGAGCGAAGGTTTCATGCCAGTCAAAATATAATCATAACGCATTTTGTCGTTGTATCGAGTTTCGGTATAAAACTGGTTGACTATATAAGCATTAACTAAACTTATCCGTGCATAGTGAAAATATAAACCTTTAGAAAAAAAGTTTAACTGATAAGTCAAACAGAAATTTTCTAAGGCAGTGGTCTTGACACTCTTTTTCATTTTTCTTTGTTGAATTTGAGGTATGTCTTATTTAACTGGGCCCAGTTGTTCAAAGCGTTGTTAGCTTAACTAGCTCGTTAGTGGTCAAAATGTTAACTGTTCTAGTAAGTACAAATCTAATTCACAGGTATTTTTTTTCCTGAAAAAATGTGAGAAGCAAAAGCTACTCAAATGTTTTCAGCAAAATATTTGCGTATATGCTATGTTTAATGATCAAAGTTTTAACGATACGTTAACTAACAACATCGTTAGTTTTGAACAACTGGGCCCTGGATCTGTTCTTCTATATATTTACTGTTTTCTGAATAGTTATTGTAGGCGTTTTGGTTTCTATATGCAGGCAGGGATTTACTTGATAATTAAGGGTGAGGTTTCGCGCGAGTAAAACGGGTCTAAGCCCACCCGAACCCCCTCACCTTAATGTTTTTTTTTTTCGTTTTTTTTTTTTCTTTTGCTACCGACCGTTTCAAAGCCATTACGAAAACACGCCTATCCAAATATATTGAAAATTTCACCACCAAAAACTGGAAGTTTTCAGACAAAAAAATACTGATATTTTTCATATTTCTGCTCAAAACATAGATTGTGGGTACTCGTTCGAACGAGTACCCACAACCTATGTTTTTGAGTAGAAATATCAAAAATAATGTATACCCCTGTAAACCCCAGTTTTACTATATAAAAGTGGGGTTTAAGGGGATCAAAATTATATATGGTATGTTTTCGTGATGGGTTCCTCTGTTGTTTTTGTGTATCGCTGGTTTCACAATTATGTGGCATTTGTTTTGTCATTGTCTATCCCTCATCTCTCCTTCTCTTGGTACCTCGGAAGGGCTGTGCTTCGTGATTGTGTAATATTTCACTTATACTTTTGTACTGATATGAGGTACTTATCTAAAAAAATTCAGTGTCCAATACCCACTCACTTAGCGAACTTGGGGTACACGCATCAACAATGTTTCTTAATAGTACCCAAGAAGAAAATATTCACCCAAATAAGAGCACAGATGACGCACCGAAAAATCAGTTTCATTACGAAACACGCCTATTCAAATATACTAAAATTTTACCACCAAAATATGAAAATTTTGAATAAAAAATCGGATATTTTTTCATATTTTTGTTCAAAACATAGATTGTGGATACTCGTTAGAACTGCCTCGACGAGGCGGTTCTAACAAAGTACCCACAAGCTATGTTTTTGAGCAGAAATAAGAAAAATAATATATACCCCTGTAAACCCAAGTTTTATAATATAAAAGTGGGGTTTGAGGGGGTCAACACTATATAGGCACGTTTACGTGAGGTACCAACAATCTTTCTAAATTTATAGACAACGTCTCCATAACATTCAGGTTCGGACAGACCTTCTTGTAAAATTATGTTCTTATTATTTGCATTGATATGTTCACGACTGCTTATCTCCTCAACCACAACACCGTGTTGTCAATAGAAATATACTGGGGGTTGAAGGGGACTGAAATCGTGCAGACGCGAAGGTGAGTGAACAGGTTGAACCGGGTTTATTCTTTCCCAGCGTCAAATAACAAAATTAGGGAAATGGCATGCGCTCTCTGTTCGTTTTCCTGTAATTGTGAATCGAATTTGAAACCAGATTCTATGGTAATCTGCTTTCATCCGGAGCAAGGATACTCTTGATGACACGCGAACAGATTGTATAGAGTAAAACCTGTGTAAGACAGCCACCTTTGAAATTGACCTTAGTGGTTGATGTGGAAAGGTCGTTGTCTTATAAAGGTACGAAATGTAATTGTGCTAGCAAAATTACATGACATGTACCTTTATAAGACAGACAGCTTTTTCCACATCAACCACTATTTAAAGTCAGTCTCGAAGGTGGCTCTCTTACACAGGTTTTACTGTACACATTTCTGAAGTTGTTGATTTCATCCATCACTATAACTTAAAAGGGCTGTAAGGTTAACGTTCTTCATGAAGCAAATAATATTCCTAGGCATTTGCACAGTCTGACCAGAATCTTCACAGAATCTTTACAGGACATAGTTTGTATAGCCAAGGGTGCAACGTTTCTTCATGTCAACAACGAAGACTCTGATCAGAATGAGACTAGACTCCGATCAAACTGCACATCAGAAGGTATTTTAAGGTTTTTTGTATATTATTTTTTTTTTATTTATTCATTTATGCATTTTTCTTACATTTTTTGCTTTGGTTTAGTGATTGTGATGGCACCGGATAACAGAAGCATGTGATAAGAGTAAAACGTTGAAAAACATTCTTCGGAACTATAGATCTCGGGCCTCCCAAGTGTTTAACAGCCAAAAGTGAAATGATATTCTTGGTAGTCTTTGTGGCACTGTTGCAAAGGAGAAAATTTTGGTGACTTGCTTTTGAACTCCAAACCTCTTCTTAAAAGCTATCTACTCTTTAAGAAAATAATTTGCTCCTTTCTTTTGCAGATGAAATGTTAAACCATTTTGACTGAGTTGCCTCCCCCTGAAAGTGATTCCATTACCCTTAAGATATGGTTGAATCTTAACCAATTTATGCTGAGTGGAGTCTTCTATCATAACGCTTTGGACAGGTCCATTTCTCCATAAGGGGTGTCTAATTATTTTTTATTATTATCATGTTTAGTAGAAATTTTGTAGAAATTTCTCAACATAATGCAAACAGTGTGACCCAGATCAGACGCCGCATTCTGTGGCGTCTGATCTTGGCCTACACTGTTTGCCAATGTCCCTTTAATGGGACGCAAGGCATAAATAGGTTAATGTCCGTGAAGGGGACTTCAACTGTTGCAGTTCCTTTTTCTGGGCATGGGTGTTTTTACATGTGGCGTTCGAAATGTCGTTATTTGTTTCTAATCCATTACAAAAACACGCCTATTCAAATATACTGAAAATTTTACCACCAAAAAATGAAAACTTTCAGATAAAAAATTGTGATATTTTTCATAGTTCTGCTCAAAACATAGATTGTGGGTACTCGTTAGAACCGCTTCGGCGAGGCGGTTCTAACGAATACCCATAATTTATGTTTTCAAACAAAAATAAGAAAAATAATGTATGCCCCTGTTAACCTCAGTTTTACTATATGAAAGTGGGGTTTAAGGGGGTCAAAATTATGTAGGCGTGTTTTCGTGATGTCTCCCTTTTTGGTGTCTCTGGATGGCTGTGCTTCGTGATTGTGGCATTTCCTGGCTATCTTTACCAAAAAAAAAAAAAAAAAAAAAAATACAGATAAAACAATGATACAATGATAATATATGGGTCGGTACATGACAAAAGAGACCTAATGGTTTTTCCGGTTTGTGATTATTCAAATGCGTATGCACAGTCACCTATTAGAGCTACAGACATGCACGTTTTGCTTGAAGCTAACCCAAGGTCTCTACTACATGTCTGCGAACAGCAAAGGCTCTGGCGAGACTGTGGTTATGCGCAGACTTGCCGGAGCCTTTACTGGTCAGATGTGTCATATACAGTCGAACTTCAATAGCTCGAACATCTTTGGAACCATGGAAACGCGTTTTATACATGGGTAGTTCCATCAACTGAGGGCTAATCACAGCACAAGGTCAGTCGGCAAATGAGGATAATCTTCCTTAAAATAATGGTATGTTGAGTGTACTCGTTAGAACCGCCTCGATGAGGCGGTTCTAATGACTACACACAACATGCATTTTCATGACAAAATAAGAATATGTCCCTTCAATATACATAATATTTACTTTCTCGATCATACATTTTCATGACAAAATTAGAATATGTCCCTAAAATATACATATTATTTACTTTCTCGAACATACATTTTCATGATAAAATAAGAATATGTCCCTAAAATATACATATTATTTACTTTCTCGAACATACATTTTCATGATAAAATTAGAATATGTCCCTTCAATACAGTAAAATATTTACTTTCTCGAACATACATTTTCATGATAAAATAAGAATATGTCCCTTCAATATACATAATAATTACTTTCTCGAACATACATTTTCATGATAAAATAAGAATATGTCTCTTCAATATACGTAAAATTTACTTTCTCGAACATACATTTTCATGATAAAATAAGAACATGTCCCTAAATTATGCATATTATTTACTTTCTCGAACTGTCGGAAAAATTCCCTAGGTTCTGAACTGAGTTCGAATTAGCCACAGTAAACGAGCCATCGGTGTTCGAGTTAGTGGAGCTTTAATATAGAGGCGGACCTACATTCCTTGTACTGTTCAAGTGAAAACTATTGTCGCCGATACGGCTTTAAATCATGAAAACATACAATGTATCTATATAATTTTGACCCCTTAAACCCCATTTTTATATAGTAAAACTGGGTTTTATAGGGGTATACATTATTTTTCTTATTTCTGCTCTAAAACATAGATTGTGGTACTCGTTAGAACCGCCTCGGCGAAGCGGTTCTAACGAGTACACACAATCTATATTTTGAGCAGAAGTTTTCATTTTTGGAGGTGGAATGTTTATTATATTTGAATAGGCATGTTTTCGTAATGAAAGGAGCCGGGGCACAGCTAGAGATTGCATGTGCGCCCATCCAAAACTCAGATGAGCCTGTAAATCCGTACAGGTTGAACAGAGCATTCACTGTTCTCCTGAAGACGCTTTAGATCCTTGGCTGACAGCAGAGTGCTCTGCAAAGACTCCAATTGGATTGGGGAGATGCGCAAGCTGATCTGAGTCTTCGCTGATCGCACAATTTGTAGGAAATGCTGTGGCCCGGCTTAAATGTTACGTTATCACTAAGTAACGTATCTGACGTTTTGTGAATAGTTTCAAAGTAAAATAAAAGCTTGAAATTAAAAAATGGTAACATAGTTATGATTTTTTAATCGATTCGGATTTTAAACAAAGCAGTTTTGTATCTTTTCAAAACATAACAAATATATGATAAATGAAAAGAAGTAAACACATGATGCTTTGAACTCAAGAAATCACCATCCAGATTTTCCATTTCGCCTTATGTAACAAGACAGATTAAGTAACTTAACCCTTTTTAGACAGAATAAACTACTCTCCCTGCTCCCTCCCCACCCCACAACCCATACAATTTTCTCATGAACTGTTTTCATGAGCGGCTCATAATTTCTCTTCTGAGCGCCTCATACCATTCTCTAATCGGCCCCATACAAATTCAGTGGTGTAACTAGAACGGAATTATTTTTTATGCACGTAGTATCGCTTCCGAAATAGGGGCTACTCTAAAAGGAAAGACTCTAAAAGGAAAGAATTTGCTCCCAGAGGGAGCAAATTCTTTTCCTTTAAGAGTAGCTCCTATCCTATTTCGGAAGCGATAGATTCTTTGCTTGAAGGGCAGCCCCGTGGCCGATAATTCTTTATTGCAAATATTTTCTTACGCATGTAACGCACACGCATAATGTGAGTAATGAGCGCTACGCCTGTGCAATTTCTCATTAGCGGGTCATAGAATTTCTCATAAGCGGCCCATACCAAGTTCTCATTAGCGGATCATATATTTTTGTCATGAGTGGCTCCTACAAATACGATGATAGGCCAAAATAACGTTATCACCTTATTTATCCTAAGTATTTGAACACCGCTACTTCTTACCATACTTGTCCTAAAACTTGAGCAAGTATTATCTACTACTCAATGTTGTGTCTAAAATTTCTGAATGAGTGGCAAACACTGTAGACCCTGATGAGACGCCGTGTTCTGTGGCGTCTCATCTGGGTCCACACTGTTTGCTCAGGGCTGTCTGTCCGAATACATACGTTAATACGGCATTTTCCCATGAGTAGCTCGCACCATTCTCTCTTGAGTGGCTCATATAATATTCTACTGAGCAGCTTAAACACATTTTTCGCATGAGTAGCTCGTACAATGCTCTCAGGAGTGGCTCATATAATATTCTCCTGAGCAGCGTATACAATTTTCTCATGAGTAGCTCGTACAATTCTCTTATGAGTGGCTCATATAATATCTTCCTGAGCAGCTCTTACAATTTTCTCAGGAGTAGCTTGTACAATTCTTTTATAATTTGCTCATTTAATAGTCTCCTCGGAGGCTCATAAATTTTCTCACGTGTAGCTCGTACAGTTTTCTCAGGAGTAGCTCGTACAATTCTCTTACGAGAAGCTGATATAATTTTCTCTTGAGCAGCTCATACCATTTTCGTATGAGTAGCTCGTACAATTCGTTCATGAGTGTCCACGTAATATTCTCCTGAGCAGTTACGGTAAATATCCTTAAATTTCGAACATTTTATTCCATACATTTTTACTTAACTTGCAGTTGTTTCTTCATGCTCAGTGGTATCACAAACAGAGCAGACCCCTGGTCATACTTGTCACTTAAGAACAGTCTGATCTGGGTTTTTACTGTTGCATGTGACATTTTGTCACATTTTTCTCCTGCCGGTATATTGGTTTTCTCCTGAACAGCTTATATTATTCATATGCGTAACTCATACAATTTCCTTATTAGCGGGACATACAAGTTTATAATGAATGGCTCATATATGGTGATAGGCTAAAATAACCTTAACATTGTCAATAAAAATGTTTGCATTTTTGGTATTACTGTTTCCAAACGACATGTGGAAAAATGTTTTCTTATTTTTCTAAATAATAATGGAACAAAGACATGGTAACAATTTCTCGTCTACTGACGACTTAACATTGGTATCGATTCTTATGGAAATTTACTGTGTATAATGTACATACACACACATGTATGTCCGCTATCCTGCATATCATGTATGTTGAAATTTGTATATGTGCTCATGGGCCATATGGCTTATTGCATGAATAAATTACTTACTTATATTACTATATACTTAAGACATGTCCACAAATTGCTTAAGTTTTATAAAACAACAACAGTTAGCTCGTATATGTAATATAAAAGGCAATAAACAACTGGACATAAAAAATGACTATTCAACTTTTCGATATATTTCAGAAAACAGTAATAAAGATGTCCTGAAAAAGCAACAATCATAGAAAACTGCCAACTAATGACATCAGGCCCGAGGTTAGAAAACTTTTTTTCATGCTCAACTCAGCAGAGCATGACATTTTCTCAGCTAATAAATATGAAAATGCCAACTATAGTTGGCAATTTCATATATTTATTAGCAGAGAAAGATTCATGCTCAGCTATGTTAGCAAGAAAGAATTTGCAATTGTTAGAAATTTGAGATTTATTAGCACGACAAATTTCATGCTCAGCTGAGCATCAAAACGTTTTATAACATCGGGGCCAGCTCTTTCTTTCCACATGATGTGAAATACTGGGGATTTTTTTCAGAAATGTAAACAGGAAAATTTTTCTCATGATATAATGCAAAACCGTTTGTCAAAACTATTTATCCATAAAACATTATTTTATTCATTGGTTTAAAAATCGTCGAATATTTTCATTTTCATCTACAATAAAAATGGTCGCGAACTTTACAAAAATAATGGGATAGGTAGATTGAATGCAGTTTTTACAACAAGGTCCTCGCCTTCACACTTTCTGCATTTTTTACAATATTATTGAAAGCATCAATTATTAAAGGTCAATGGAGAAAAGCAAATAATATTTACTTATATAACATTTCTAACCATTACTTTAGATATACTGTAAACGTCAGGTCACAGGCCACTTTGTGGCCGTTACTGAATTTGAAATGTACTATATATTTCAGAGCAAAGCATAGAAATAGAAACGACAGAGACCGTTTGATAAGGAATGGTCCATCAGACCAAACTAAATAAAACGCAAAGCAAAAAAAAAAAAAAAATAAAAAAAAAATAATAATAATAAAAAACTGTAATAATGCAGTACACTCTCAATAGATATAGTTGGTATATGAAGCATATTAAACTGAAAAAGGCAATTTTAGAGACTTTTTGTTTGTTTCCTGTACATAACGCTCCTTCTGAAAAGGGTTATATCTAAAAGGAACGAATTTACTCCCCATGGGAGCAAAATATCACTTATTAGAGTGCAACCCTTTTCAAAATGAAGGCAAATACAGTTGACTCTCGTTATCTCGACCTCACTTATCTCGAATAACCGCTTATCTTGAAGTAAAAATATGGTCCCTGCCTACACATGAAAATCTAACAACAGGTAAAAATATTGTGGAAAAAAAGGAGAAATTGCTCCTAAGGAGCAATTTCTCCCCTTTTCCACAATATTTTCAATATATCTAACTTGAAGAGTCCAATTACATATATATTTGTTAAATGTGGTTGTGTGCCGGCCTCGGTGGCTCAGTTTGATGCGCCGTCCGACTGGAGACCAGGAGGTCGCGGGTTCAACCCCCGCCGAGGTCGGCAACATTCTTTCGTGGAGATTGATCATGAAATATTTTCTACGGTCATTCTCTCCTTTCCGCTGATTCAAGAAGGGCAGTTGTCAGTTTCTGGCGAAAGAATGTGCACAATACTGGTTAACCGCTTAGAGGACTAAGCCTGCCCATTAAACGTGTGGTTAGGTAAACTGATCGCGCTCGACATGACCCGATTGGGTTGACTGGACCGCAAACCTTAACACAAACAAACAAATGTGGTTGTGCGAATTATTTTTCCTCAATTCTGGAAATCTGATATTTCGAGGTACGGAGATATCGAAGTATTTCAGAGAGTCCCTTAGAATTCGAGATAACGAGTCGACTGTATGCTTTTTAGAATTTTTTTCACCTGACATTGAATGCATTCCGTTTATATTTTAAGTACAAACCTTATATATAAGCATTCAATGACCATATCTTGCAGTCTTCAAAACGTGCTGAAAGTGTAGTGAAGCGGTAAATTTTTCCAATTTTCCAGACGTAATTATCACTGGGCGTTTGTTTCAAAGATCTAAACTGCATGCCGTGCTCTGAGTCATTTGTCTTGTTACAGTAGGTATAAGGTATGTGCCCGTAGTTGTTTACAGGGAAGAACACGCCCAGAAGATCTCC
Source organism: Anodontia alba (assembly GCA_964016985.1). Classification (NCBI taxonomy): domain Eukaryota; kingdom Metazoa; phylum Mollusca; class Bivalvia; order Lucinida; family Lucinidae; genus Anodontia; species Anodontia alba. The sequence continues at coordinate 37,741,050 of OZ024829.1, forward strand.
CCGTCTGACATTAATCTGTTTATCTTCATCAATTCTGATGGTCCGTATTCTGTCTGTTTGAGTGTCCTCAACTCCGTTTTGGCCAACTAATGTAAACCTGGTAAAAATAAAGTAAAACCTTTAACGATTCGAACACCAATGGCCTGTTTACCGTTGTTGATTCGTTTTTTATTCCATAGGCAATCCTTTGCGAGAGCTCAAGAAAACACATATTTACGGATATTCAAGGGAAATTTTCTTTTTTTATCACGAAAATGTATGTTGTTTGTACTTATAAGAATCGCCTCATCCGACGGGGGACAGACAAACGAAGATATGCACAGCTGGCATTCTATTTGCATCTATATCGGAACGTTATCGGTCCGACACGATTCTTATCGGGCCGATAAAGGTTCAATATAGATTTAAGTAGAATTCACGTTAGAATTGAACTTAAATATCCCCTTAGTCTGTTAATACAAGAACAGGTCATATCAAAGCACAGCAAACTTTTTAGCTAAGGGATGTTTGTGGGTTGAGAGAGAGAGAGAGAGAGAGAGAGAGAGAGAGAGAGAGAGAGAGAGAGATTACACACCGGTTTCCTGTCTGTAATTCTCTACTGTATGGCCTCCAGACCTGTAGTACAACATTACCACCAAAGTTACTGTAAAGTCGCCACATAGACAGCTTGCCAGCTTTTGTAATGGTTAGGTCTCTATTCATGCCAAAATAGGCATATCCACTCAAAGGAATGCGAGGACGACGTCGAATATCAACCCTGTTGACTGGTTCGGGAACATTCTCGCTTTCTGTAAATGATACAGGCCCGCCCAGCTAGCATTCTACACAAATCTACATCAGACCATTATCGGTCTGACAGGAGTCCAGTAAAGCTTTAGATAGAATGCTAGCTTGGCAGTTGATCAAAACTTTATCTGAGCTACTGCGGACATATGAGCCTCACGAACACCTCCTCCTCCTCCCTCCACACAATCTGATCAAAGACCTCGCTCTCTGCATAAAGAAACTTTATGGAGACCATGAAATAGCGTCTACGTGCAAGCTTAGCTGAATTATGTGGACGCACATGTCCAAACGTATCTAATAATATGAAATAAACAGGTGTTACCTATGAAACGAGCTTAAGCATTTTGTGCATTTTGTGCATTTTTTTTTCTTTTTCTTTTTTTCAGCAGGTATGCAAAGTCGCGGACCAGACAAAACCTGTTTAAATAGGTCCGAGATAAAGTGCACAACATCGAATATTATGGTTACAACAATTAAACCAGAGTTTCCTAGGAAACATCGCTCTACTGTATTTTTTTTACATATTTAAAAAGTGAGCCAAGTGAAAAGAGGTTGATTTGATACTAAATACTACTAATTTTAGAATCCATTAGATTTTTCTTATTACACTCTATCTGAAAGAAAACCCATTGTACTGACAGGTGATGATTTGTTTGTGTATATGACGCATAGCTTGTCTTTTTCAGCATTATTTCTGTCAAGAAAGAACTAATCTTTGAGTTTGAATGACAAGTTTATCAAATAACTGAGCGATATTCATGCTCATTTCCTTTTTTTGAGGTTATTTTTTGAATTGTTAAACTGCTGTTGATGAGGTTATGTCACACCTGGAATGATTATTTACATCTTATCAATGATATGAAGGATTGGTTTTGACAATGGGCTGTCAAATTATTAAATGTTGCAACATGTTGAAAGCCTAACCAATTCTTAAATGAGTAGTATAGCTATATTACCCAGTCTGAATCACCTAAAATCTGCCATCCGTGATATCCAAATTTGATGCCTTCAGGTTATAATGGAAGCATGACCTAAAACCACCACTAATTTGACAGGCGTTTAAAAAATGGCATGCTACAGTTGCGTCCATGTCAATCGGTCTGCTTTGGCGTTTGGGCTTGGGGTGGGGCGTAGTACTCTCCACGGCGTCGTTACTGCCATCAGTTATGCCATACAATGTATCTCGGTTTCTAGGTATTAACTTTATGGATGCAAATCATTGTGCAACGTGTGTGTACAGACGAAAGTCGCTAAAGTACGAACGATCAGCTGATCGCCAGTCAGCTGAAACTCGGACACGTCGTATTGATGGATCCAAGGCTGAAATCACCGCATATCCTACCTTTATCATGTTGTCAGCAATAAATTCTTCCCTATGCATAATTCCTGTTATGTGCTGTAAGAATGTAATCCATTTTTAAAGCAAAATGTTGTTTAATGCGAGAGAAATCATAGATTAAAAATGGCGGCTAAAACGCACATCAGTCTTGCAGTCATCCGTGTCAATGACGTAAAAATGTATCCTTCTATTTCATTGGCTATACGATTCATTACAGCCAATGAGATCGCTTGCGGCGGCTGACTGGCTTTCCATGTTTGCAGCGGAGCGTATCTGATCATCATATTTTTCGGAAACCAGGCCAATGGATCCGGCCTTATTAGTGTTGGTTTTCGGGTTCAACATTAAGCCGATACACTCCGCTGCTGATATGGGAACCAGTCACCCGCCGCATGCGAACTCTTCTGCATAGTATGTGAGAAGCTCACGATACCTATAGTACGAACTTAGGCGTCCTCACCTGCTTGGCAGGTCGCTTAAGCTCGTTATTAAGGCTGGCACAATTAATCTGATAATCGATTAATTGATCGATAAATTCCACAAAAATGATTATCATTGCTGATTTGCTAATAATCGACCATTTGATTTCTGTGCTTGTTACTTTACCGTATTTACGGTTAGTATTCAGACATCTCAACTTCTTACCATACTTAATCTAACATTTGATCAAGTACAATTTACTACCCATTGTTGTATCTAAAACTAGCTTCCTGGAATGGTGGCAAACAGTGTAGACCCTGATGAGATGCCGCGTTTGTGGCGTCTCACCAGGGTCTACACTATTTGCTCAGGTCTGTCTGACCGAATATATGCAATAAAGCAAGATAACATGGTAAGAGTCATGCTCAGACAGGTAAAATTATGACCAAATCGTCAGTGATTACTAATCGATTATCAACCTCAATGGCAGGACTGATATTCGATTATCTTTTCGGCCTTAATATCTATGTAACAAAGTACAGACAGCACTGTTAAGTTGACTGTCTCTGAGTGAAGACTTGGAAAATGGTCCCGAACGGGAACTTAAGCCTGTTTCATGTAACCCTTACTTTCCTGTAATTTAAGCAAACACTGAAGACCCTGACCAGACCTCGCGTTCTGTGGCGTCTGGTCTTGGTCTCCACTGTTAGCCAATGTTCCAGTTCAGGTTTTACAGTTACAGCGACAAGAATAGCGCGGCTATAACCGTTACCTGGATTTCGTACAAACGCGCGGTTTGATTTCACTGGTCACTGATAATCACGTGAACAACTACCTTAAGGAGTTGTAAATGATCGACTCAAAAGTGTATACTTCTTTGCAATGGTTCTAAATAAGCCAATAATTTAGCCAAAATTGTTGATAACGAGCGCTTCTAATGAGCATCCACAAAAATCGTATTGTGGAGATATAGATAATGTGTTTATCTTGATATTTCTTTTATCTTCAGTCATGTATGCCATGACAGTTTCGCCATATAACATGGGAAATGAGGAAAATGTTTATGGTGGTTAAGCATTTTAAGACAAATATATGCAGTAAAAAGGTTATTAAGAAGCACTAGGTGCAATAAAACATTAAAAAAGTTGGTTGAAAAATCTTAAAAAGTCTGAAAATCCCCATTACGTCATTTTATGAAATAAAACAACAAAAGCAAAAAACAACCAAAAAAAAAACAAAAAAAAAAAAAAAAAAAAAAAAACAACAACAACAAAACAACAACAATAAAAAAACAACAACAAAAACAACAAAAAACAAAAACGAACAAGAGGCCCATGGGCCACATCGCTCACCTGAGTTAACTGCTGTAAGTTAATCAGGCCATTTACTCATTATTCCCTATCAGCATGCCAAGTTTCAATGGCTTAAACAGTTTTTGAGATATCTTGCTTACAAGGTTAAATGCTGAAATTTTCATAGGGCCAAAAGTAAAAAAAAAAAAAAAAAAAAAATCAGATATCAGATTTTTTTTCAGAAATTAATTGCGTCATCTTCAAATTTGTTTTTTATTTGAAGCTCTGGCAACCATTTTGTTTAGCAGAGCAGAACCATTTTAGCAATTTTGGTAAAAAGGCATAAGAGGAACATTGATGTGAAATTACTTTGAAATCCAGCCACGGGCCACGGAGATGTTGTTTAAAGGTTTTTCTACTTTATAGCTCTGGTGATCATTTTGTTCAGCAGAGCAGAACCATTTTAGCAATTTTGATAAAGGGGGATAAGAGGAACATTTCTGTGAAATCATTTTGAAATCAGGCCACTGTCCAAAAAGGAGATGTAGTTTAAAAGTTTTTTTTTCTATTTTTAGCTCTGGTGGCCATTTTTATTCTGCCGAGCGGAACTATTTTAGCAATTTTGGTAAAATGCTGTAAGAGGAACACTTCTGTGAAATTACTTTAAACTCGGGACACTGGCTGTGGAGGAGATGTCTTTTAAAGGTGTTTCTATTTTTAGCCATTTTGTTCAGCCAAGCGGAACCATTTTAGCAAGTTTGGTAAAGGGCCATTGTAGGAAGACTTCTGTGCAAATATATTGAAATTGGGTCATTGGCCAAGGACAAGATGTCGTTTGAATAATTTCTATTTTTTAGCTCTGGCGGCCATCTTGTTCAATGGAGCGGAAACATCGCGGCCATCTTGGATTTCCGATCGACGCAATTTTAGCTCGTTTCGATCCAGAAGTCATCCTGTTGCTACAGAGCAAGTTTCGGCTCAAAGCGACCAAAGGTTTGGGAAGAGATGTCGAAAACTGATTTTCAAGATGGCGGCTGTGGCGGCCATCTTGGATTTTTTTTTATATAGGCTCATTTAGCTATTTTGTGTCTACTAAGCGCCCAAATGCTCATCATCAAGTTTAGATTCAACTGGATTATAGAGATGTCCAAATATGACTTCTCAACATTTTCCCATATACATGGATAAGGCCCATACAAATGCATGGGGAAGCAAATTTGACCTTGCCGTAAAAAGGTCAAACGTCAACGTTTTACCATCATTTTAGCAATTTTGGTAGACCTCCTCTCCCCGATGATTTTGGCAAAGGTTAGGCCCCAGAGAGGAAGATTTTAAAGTTTTTTTACCATATATGAGCATGGAAGCCATTTTTGTCAATGGACCATGACCATTTTAGCAATTTTTCGTTCCCCTGCCCTAAGAAGGCTCCATACGAAATTTGACTAACATTGGCCCAGAGACTTCAGAGCAGAAGTCATTTGAAATTATCAATATTTTTCCATACAAATTTATGGGGCCCATACAAATGCATATGGAAGCAAACTTGACCTCGCCGTAAAAAGGTCAAACGTCAATATACGACCATCAGTTTAGCAACTTTGGTAGACCTCCTGTCCCTGATATTTTGTGCAAAGATTCGGCCCCAAGGCGTCCTCTGTTCTGGAGGAGAAGATTTTAAACGTTTTACTATATATGGGCATGGTGGCCATCTTGGTCAGCAGTGGACGCAACGCAACCATTTAGCAGTCTTTCATTCCCCTGTCCCAAGGAGGCCCTACATGAAATTTGAGCAACACTGGCCCAGAGGCTTCAGAGGAGGTTGTTTGAATTTCTCAACATTTTCCCATACAAATGTATGGTGGTCATACAAATGCATAGGGAAGCAAAGTTGACCTCGCCGTAAAAAAGGTCAAACGTCAATGTACAACCATTATTTATCACTTTTGGTAGATCTCCCGTCCCCGATGACTTGTGCAAAGATTCAGTCCCAAGGCATCTGGAGAAGAAGATTTATAAAGGTTTCTGCCATATACGGCAGCAATCTTGGTCAACGGACTGCAACAATTTTAGCAATCTTTCGTTCCCCCAACCTAAGGAGGCTCCATATGAAATTTGACCATACTGGCTCAGCGGTTTCAGAGGGGAAGTCATTTAAAAATGTTAACGGACGGACGCACAGACGCACGGACGGACGACGGACAAAAAAGTGATCACTATAGCTCATCCTGAGCAGAGCTCAGATGAGCTAACAAGGGTGAGTACTCGTGGCAATCACCTCAGAAACTGGCGGGCAGGCCCAGTGGTGATAAAACTTTTTTCATGTTCAACTCGGCTGAGTATGAACTTTTCTCTGCTAATGTTTATGAATATGCCAGTTATAGTTTGCATTTTCATATTAATTAGCAGAGAATTTTTCATTATTAGCTATGTTTAGCAAGAACGAATTTGCTATTGTTGCAGGATGAATTTCATGCTCAGCTGAGTTGAGCCTGATTTTTGTTTTTATAACCTCGGGGCCAGGACTATAGAAAACCAATAGTTGAACCACAGCTCAATTTCAGTTTCTACGAAAATTCACACACACCTTTACAAGTTGGAGATTGTCCTGTAAGTTCTCCAGTTGTTAAGCATGCACGTGTCAGATCTCCTTCTAACAGAGAAAATCCGTATTTGCATTTGTACTCATATATCTGCCCAATTGCTATTGCTGGTACATTTCTGCCAGTTGTAAGTATAGTATTGTCAGGTATTCGAGGTCTAGGGCAATAGTTTGATGGGTTTGTTGATTCTGTAATAAAAAAAGTTAAAAAAGTTGCCTTTGGAAAAAAAACCCCAAAAAACAAAGAACACACAAAAGAACAAAAATCGGAGAGATTTGGTTTTTATCAAGTCTCTTCATATATAGCAACGTGGTTCGCGAGGCTGATTACTCACCCTTGCACCGGCTTATGCGGTATACGATCTTCTAAGTAACCAGGGCCAAGTTGTTCAAAGCTAACGACGTCGTTAGTTAACGATTCGTTAAAATTTACATCGAGTGATACGCAAATATGCTGAAATTTTTTGCTGAAAAAATGTGAGTAGCTTTTGCAGTGCAAAAGCTACTCACATTTTTTTCAGCAAAAAATATCAGAATATTGTATATTGAATTCGCTAAGACAGTTAACGAAATGACCCTTAACGAGCTCGTTAAGCTAACGACGCTTTGAACAACTGGGCCCAGAATGAGTTTACTGATACTAATGGAAATAAAAATATAAGTATGTAAGTAGAAAAAAATGAACCGAGTCACGGGAAAATAGCTATTGTAGCATATGCGAACAGCAAAGGATAATGCGAGCCTGCGCACCCGCACAATCTCGCCAGAACCTGTTTGATCACGTAAGCTGTAGGTCAAGAGGAAACTTCAGATAAAGAACTAGATATTTGTCCATACTAAGGGGTTACATCACGAAAACATGCCTATATAATGTTGACCCCCTTAAACCCCCCTTTTATGTACCAAAACTGGGGTTTACAGGGGTATACATTAGTTTCATCATTTCTGCTTAAAAACATAATTTGTGGGTACTCGTTAGACCCGCCTCGGCGAGGCGATTCTAACGAGTACCCACAATCTATGTTGAGCGGAAATACGAAAAATGATGTATACCCCTGCAAACCGCAATTTTACTACATAAAAGTGGAGTTTAAGGGGGTCAAAATTATATAGGTATGTTTTTGTGATGCTGTGCATCGAACCCTCTTTATACCGACACTCGGTACAGCAAAACATCGTTGTAATGATAATTTGACTAACTGGCATGGCACGTTCGCTCGAACGGTGACAATGGATCAGAAACTATATGCAAGAATATTGTATTTCATACTTAAAAATATATCTCTTTGATATTTGTGAGGCAGTTCTAACAAATATCCAATACATATATTCTATGAGAAAATAAGAATAAAACAACCCATTTCTAACACATTATTCTGATGCGTTTAAGGAGCGAAATTACATCAGCAAATGCCTATGCCTCGAAGACATGTTCACTTATGGCGCGGCTTCACCCATTTACATCGAATGGACTCTTTTTCCACAACTCTTCGGACAGATCTGTTTCCAGGTGTCTGGTTAGTTTTTATTATTACAATCTTTTATAGAAACTCCTGTGGTTAATGCAAACAGTGTAAACAATGATCAGATACAGTATTCTGTAGCGTCTGATCCGGGTCTGCACTATTTGCCAATTACCCTTTTTAGGGGTCTTCAGACTAAAAATTGGTTAAATATTTCCATTAATATTCCCTTGAATAGACATGAGTACATAAATGCCCCCGGCCTTTGGAACCTTAGCCCCACCCAGGGCAAGACCCAGTAGCAACTATAGCACAGACGAGGGTTTAGGTCTGGGTAAGTAGCATACCCAATTGCAAGTTCCTAGCATGAACGTTATTCAAAAAAAAGGTAAGAGAAAAGCCCAGGGAGCGCCACAATCACAAACCGCAGCCCCTCCCAGACACCTAGAGGAAGAGGACTGAAAAAACAACAACACAAGAACAAATAACACAAGGTAAAAAAAGGTAAGAGAAAAGTCCAGGGAGTGCCAAAATCACAAACCCTTCCCAGACACCAAGAGGAAGAGGAAGCCGACAAATCCAAACAAACACAAATCGATCAAACGTACGAAAATCACCAAGATTAGCTCTCTCTTCCTCAAGCGTGGTAATCGCAATGCTAAAAGGACTGAAAAACACAAGAAGAAAATGGCACAAGATAAGATATAAAACAAATCGCCTCGTAGAATAAACCACAAAGCAACAAAGAGTAAGACTAACACCGGGACCACCGTCTTAGAGAACGGTCAGTAGAGTAAACCACCGGGGAGTTTAAAGCACTTTTACAGCTAGCCAACTTCATCTTGGATCCCGATGCTATTCTTAAAACAGAAATACATAAAAATTAGGTTCGCATAAAGGCTCCCAACTCAGTCAATGCATCAAAGCGAAAACATAAAAAATCAGATTAATCATTATAACCAAGTTATGACCTCAAAGAGAAACGCGGACATCAATGTCAATGTAAATGTGAATGTAAACTTAAACATTTGTTAGACTTTGGGTACGAACATGACATGCGCACGTACGCATTGCGGTGAAACGCTGTATGCTCCACTGCTGCCTTCCGCAGGTGGTGACATAAAAAATCACTTGAAGAATTTCTTCTTGCAAAAGTCATCCCGAGTTTTCTACACTTTATCACTTTATATAGTAAAATCCCGGAACTGGTGGGCGCCACTTTTACAGATGCATATTCACTTTGGCAGGTACTCTAAATGCGGAAAATATGGTTTATAGCAACGAATGTCAATTATGCTTCATTATAAAACGTCTAGCAAGTTATAGACGTATAACAGGGTTATCAAAAGGTTCGCGAACTATCGACACAGAAAGCAAAATATCCAAGTAGGCTCAAACAATAATATCGAACAAATGAAATTAATTTTCAACTTTCAAATAATGATAATTACAGTAAAATGTTAATGACTCAAACATCGATGGTTCGTTTCCCGTGACTGATTCGAATTCTTCTGATAGCTCAAGGAAACGAATGTTAATGGATATTGTAGGCATTATTTTATTTTTTTTCATGAATATGTAATGTTGTGTGTACTCAACAGAACCATCTACACTCAACATACCATTCATGATAAGATCGAACAAACATTCCTAAATTAACATTGCCTCCTGATCTGGCGCTCTGTTTAAACCCAGCCCAGTGGCTCGAACTACCCAAGTCTACAATGAATTTGCATGGTCCTAAAGATGTTCGAGCCATAACGATACTGTAACGTCATTTTTTTCTGCTCGAGACAGGATAATAGCCTGAAAGGTTGTGCCCCATACTTCATTCATTACGAAAACATGCCTATTCAAAAATATTTAAAATTTCACCACCAAAAACTGAAAGTTTTCAGATAGAAATTCTGATATTTTTCATATTTCTGCTCAAAACATAATTTGTGGTACTCGTTAGAACCGCCTCGGCGAGGCGGTTCTAACGAGTACCCCAAGTCTGTTTTTGAGTAGAAATAAGAAAAATAATGTAAACCCCTATAAACCCCAGTTTTACTATATAAAAGTGAGGTTTAAGGGGGTCATCATTATATGGGCATGTTTTCGTAATGATTATAGTGCTGATGGTATTTAATAGTCTGGTCCTTTGGGACTATTGGGACTATCGGGCACATACATTATATATGAACGTAGACTGCTGCACAGAGCTGCTAGTAGAGCATTAGAGATGTTACCTAATCATTGTTCCACATGTACAGACTTACTAGAATAAAAATCTAAAAGAGTGCCTTCTTTAGAAAAAAAACACACACAAAAAAAAACACACACACACACATACACACACATATATTGAGCTATGTAGTTTGCGGGGCTGTACATGCCCCACCTCACCCCCACCCCAAGCACTGGCATAACCTTATTACAATTTCAAAGTAATCTGAATGGTCTTAATATCCCCCCTTGCCACAAAAATTAAAATATAATCTACACTATGGTAAATAACAGGGAAACGTTATACGGCCGTCGCACGGCACGAAATACCAACTGTAGTGAAGTTAAATAAGAATCTAAAAGGTTGCCTTTCGAAACAAAGAACACACAAAAGAACGGAAATAGGAGACTCGTTTTATTAAGTCTCTTCATATACAGCTATATAGTTTGCGAGGCCATCACGAAAACACGCCTATATAATTTTGACCCCCTTAAACCCCACTTTTATATAGTAAAACTGGGGTTCACAGGGGTATACATTATTTTTCTTATTTCTGCTCAAAAACATAGATTGTAGGTACTCGTTAGAACCGTCTTGCCGAGGCGGTTCTAACGCATACCCACAATCTATGCTTTGAGCAGAAATATGAAAAATATCAAAGTTTTTTTTTCTGAAAATTTTCAGTTTTTGGAGGTGAAATCTTTCTATATATTTGAATAGGCGTGTTTTCGTAATGCTGTATACGCCCCTAGCATTGGCTTTAGCGGTATTTCATTTTCAAAGTAACCGAGTTTTCTATTTTCTGATTTGGATTTGATTTGTATTTCAAAGGAAAACATATTCTGGAATAGTTTGGACGTGTAACTTCGATAAAATACGATTAACAGTTGACCCTTTTTATACCGACACTCGATACGACAAATTTTGAATAATGATAATTTGACTGGCATAAAACCTTCGCTTAAAAGGTGACAGTAATAAGAAATTATACAAGAATATTTCATTTACTACTTCAAAATATATGGTTTGGACATTTGTTAGAATCGCCTCACTGAAGCAATTCTAACACATATCCAAAAAGTGTTCTGAAAAAAAAAAGAAGAAAGCAAGGTCTTTGAATAATAATTTTAGTCATGACTCGAATATCATTGGCTCGTTTACCTTGGCTGATCGAACTCGTTTTTGTGTCCCTAGAAAGTCTTCCGACATCTGAAAAAAAAAAAAAAAGAAAAAGAAAAACAAATATACAGGAATGTCTTTGTAACGTTTCTCATACAGGCGATTCTAGTGAGTAAAATCAATATACCATTAGTTTATAGAAGATCGAAAAGACATCCCCAAAGTATCTCTGATTAACCTTCAGTGGGTCGAACTATCTATGTCTAGAGCAAATTTCGACGTGGTCCTAACGTCTATGGGTCTACCTTAAAACGGAATGAGTTTGGTAGGGGAAGATTCTTTTATATTTTATTAGATCGCTATGCAGAAGAGAGTCAAAGTATTTTTTTTTTGCAGAGATGTCTTTCCTAAAAATGAATTCTTCCTTGAAAATGCATTCATTCCCCTTAACACTGAAAGCAAACCTTCTATGTTGAAGCCAAGATATCATCATTAAGGTAATGTATCCATAAAATATATGTGTGATACTCAGAAAATGCTACAATTTCGAAGCACAGCCACCCCACCCTGAGACATAAAAAGAAGGAGAGATAAGGAGTACATACAGACAAAGCAAACACCACATATGAAACCAAAGACACACAAACAAGTCATACTGTTTCCCTTAGGATTTTGGTAGTAGGGAGGTGGTAATGGCCTGCTATACTTGTAGCAGGTGGGAGAAGTGGAAATGTTAGTATTTCTTTTGTTTCTACACTGTTATTCATTTTTCCAACTATCCGCAATTATTTCGTTCTTTCCTGTGCTGCACTATTTCTTCTGTCTTTATCTTTTCTTTATGAGAATTGTGGTTAAACAAGAACATAAAGAAATCTTTTGCGGGATAACGCTACGATAACAAGAAATATGGGGTCTATCTATACTTCAGATTTGAAATACATGCCTTTAACCAGAGGGCCAATGGTCCTGTAGCTCACCTGAGACATTTGTTCTGAGCAAGCTCAATCATGGTAACATTTTTAAAGAATGAACCATATGGACATGGTAACCAGTACAGTTTGAGAAACATTTGGTCCCTGTATCCTACAGTTACTTGTTAAGGAAATTAGTTTTAATTTATTTGACCATTAGGAAACTTTACATAAAATATGGCTTTGAAGTGACATACCAAATATCAAAGGTTTACACAAGAATTTTTTTCAAGTTTTTGCCTACAAGAGTCTATTTAAAAAATGACCTTTCCGTAAAAAAAGGTCAGTTCAACCCAAAGTTATCTTTGTTTTTTTAAATTTAATTGGACCTATTTCCCAAATGCAGCATACCAAGCCCTAGGGCCACTGGCCCTTTGGTTCCGAAAAATAAAAGACTTAAAGGGTATTTATCGTGTATGGGCGTGCGTGACGGCCATCTTGGTCATATGACCCATATATGGCGCACAACCTTTCTTTTCCTGTACCCACTGAGCTTCCATATGAAATTTGGCTTCGACTGGCACAGTGGTTTCTGATGAGAAGATGTTTGAAGAGAGTGGACGACGGACGGACGGACGACTGACGGAGGGACGACAGAGCCTGTCTCTACTATAAGCTCATCTATAAGCCTTAAGGTTCGGGTGAGCTAACAATAAACCAAGAACTTACTACTTGCCGTACACACCCGCAGGACAGTAGAAGTTCGCCCTTGCGACAAAAACTTACAAGAAATATCTTATCCATCCATACTTCAGATTTGAAATACATGCCTTTAAAGGCTCCATATCCCCCCCCCCCCCACAAAATAGACATTTTATTGTTCAATAAAGGTTTAATAAATTGATATATGGCATTAATACAATGATAAGATGTGGCACCAGACAGCCCGTACAATTAGTCTCTCGTTCTTGAAATGAAATGATTTTTTATCGTATCTCTGAATTAATGTTGCCTACATTAATTCAGAGATACGATAAAAATCATTTCATTTTTGATCCAGTTAAAAATCGAAAGACTAACTGAAATTTTACAGGCTGTCAGATGCCACATTTTATGATCGTATTAATACTATGTACTAATTCATTAAATCTTTCTTGGATAAAAACTGTCTATTTTGGGGGAATATGGAGCCAGTAAACCAAGAACTTACTATTTGCTGTACACAGCCCGCAGGACAGTGGAAGTTTGCCCTTGTGAAAAAAAATAAAAAATAAAAATAACAATAAAAAACAACAACAAAAAAAAAACAACAAAAAACAAACAAACAAAAAAACAAACAACAAAAAACAAAACAAAAAAAAACAAAAAACAACATCAACAACAAACAAGCAAAAACAAAAACAAGAATATCGTGGATACTTTAGATTCGAAATACATGCCTTTAACACTAAACAAAGAACTTACTGGCTTTACACAGCCCACATGAAAGTGGACAGTTGGCCCTAGCGAATTCTGTTTTGTTAACACATAGCGTAGGTGTTGCACGTATCTGATCATCACAATTACGTATCTGGTCTGCGCACGGTAGTGGTACTGTAATATATTTAAAACAAAGAAGAAAAAAGGTAAGAGAAAAGTCCAGGAAGTGTCACAATAACAAACCGCAGCCCTTCCCAGACACCAAAAGGAAGAGAAAACAGACAAAACCAAACAAGCGCAAACGTACGAAAAGCACTAAGATTACCTCTCTCTTCCCCAAGCGTGGTAATCGCAATGTTAAAAGGACTGAAAAACACAAGAACAAAATAACACAAGGTAAGACATAAAACAAATCGCCTCGTAGAATAAACCGCAAAGAACAAAGAGTAAGACTAACACCGGGACCACTGCCTTAGAACTATCAGTAGAATAAACCACCGGGGGTTTAAAGCACTTTTACAGCTAGCAAACGTCACCCTGGGTCCCGATGCTACTCTTACTACAGAAATACATAACTAGAAAAAGTGTCCATAGGACACGGGTGCCCACGCCAAAATGCCATTCAGAAAAACATTACATATGTAATTGTGACAGGTACAGCAGGAAGTTATTATTAAGGTTGATAAGGCCCACACACAGTTTACTATATGGAACTTAGTCAAGGGCAGATAATTTATAAACCAAATAAGCGATAGTTGTCTTCAATGTTAATTACACATCGCCTCAATGTCATGCATGCACCTGTAAAGTTTCATAAATATATTCCATACGGTTTAGGAGATGACCAGGATAGGGTTTACTATATGGAACTAAGTCAAGGACAGATAATTAAAAAAACAAACAAGCAAGAGTTGTTTTCCTTGTTCATGACACATCGTCTCAATGTCATGCATGCACCTGTAAAGTTTCATAAATATATTCCATATAGTTTAGGAGTTCTGGCCCGGGCACGAATTGGGACGGACGTACGTACGTACGTACGTATGTACGGGACGGACAAAAGTAACACTTAATGCCCTCCCGCTATTCTTCGAATAGGCGGGGGCATAAAAATTTGGTTCGCATAAAGGCTCCCAACGCAGTCAATGCATTAAAGCGAAAACATAAAAATCAAATTAATCACAATGATAAACAAAGACGAGTACTCATGGCTAATTCTGCTGTATGCCAGAGTAAATGAAATAGTTGAACCACGGCGGGCCAAGCCAAAGACATATCGTCAACCCCCAACCCACTGATTAAAGATTTAAGTTCATGTTATTAGATTTATATTGCTGTACAATTGTTCAGTGGTGAAAGTGATCAGGCAGAGGAAGGATGAAGGTAAACTACATATGATATTGTAATAGTAACATATAATCCAGAGCAAGAAGCTGTAGCATAGTGAAAATAACATTACTATATTAACATTTAATTGATCAGCCAGATGAAGCATGATGGAAAAAATTAAATGTATATTATTATAATAACATACAATAGATCTAGCAGATGAACTATGATGGAAAACTTTAAATGTATATTATTACATTAACATATAATTGATCAAGCAAATCAAGCATGATAGAAGACTTCAAAGTAGTTACGGTCATGGTAGCTAAGCCGTAATCCAAACTCATAAATCCATAAACGAATGACGAATCAAAATGTTCAGAGCAACAGACATGGACCCCAGAATAAAGGGTGTAACCAGGCGTCCGCGGATAGTAAGCATTACTTGGTAAGCAAGCTTCGTCCACCATGCCCATAGGCCTGAACGAAGGAAATATCAGTAGAAGCGTTTGTCCGGGATTTTGGAAGTCTACTTATGGCGCGTCACTGGCAAAACATCAGAAACAATTCTGTAGGGATTGACCAGATCATGATGTCTCCCATAGAACTTCTTTAGTGTTGCTACCAGTTTGGTTTTTTGATACCCCTGGCTCAACAAATTTGTAGTGAGTACTTTCCCACGCTCCATGCTGATAATTTGAACAGGTTCTGGCATAACGGATTAACTGTGAAACGTAAACGCCTTATGCTGGTGCAGAAGGGATATTACTGCTCAAGAATGGAAAATTAACAATGGGAACATTGAAGTCATCCCATTTGTCGTAAAGCCTAGTAGTAAGCTTCCATTGTCAATGTAGAGATAACAATCCAAGTATGAGGAGGAGGCTGCAGTCTCCGTTGTTTCCTTTATTTGAAGTTCACGTGGATAGATGAATTCTAAAAACTCTGCAAATTTTGTGTTTTTCAGAGACAATACATCATCTATATATCTGGAGGTGAGATTGAATTGTTGTGCGAGGTGTTTCTTGCCTGCTTGGCGGAGACTTTGTACAAACTACGCCTCATACGAGCATAGAAACAAGTCGGCAAGAAACGGTGCACAGTTAGTACCCATCGGAATTTATATTATTATATTAACATACAATTGATCAGGCGGATGTTTCAAGTTTGTGTTATTCATTATTTTGTCATATATTTGATCTAGCAGATGAAGTATGATGGAAAACTTTAAATGTATATTATTATAATAACATACGATTGACCTAGCAGATGAAGTATGACGGAAAACTTTAAATGTATATTATTATAATAACATACAATTGACCTAGCAGATGAAGTATGATGGAACACTCTAAATGAATATTATTATATTAACATATAATCGATCAAGCAAATTAAACATGACAGAAAACTTCTATATTAACATATAATTGTTCAGACGGATAAAACATGATTGAAAACGTCAAATTTGTGTTATTATATTATATATCTGAAGTTATTTTAGTAATTTCTGCGGAAAAAACAATTTTATAATGCTCAGGATGAAATATTTCCTTTGGAACCCTATCACGTCGCGCATCGATTTTAGATGACGTAACGTTGTAAAGCATATTGATGTCATTTGAAAGAGCGTAAAACAGAATCCGCAGAAAACATCATTTTTATGATATGTAATATAGAAATTAATACACACTTTGAAACATTTCTCTCGAGACTTGCAGATCTTATAAACCCACTCATGCTATGCACTCGTTTGTTTGTCGAAAGTGCAAATGTTTCGGGAAACATTTCCTGTATCTTAAATGCAGGGTGCATTAATCTCTATATATTGTCATATATTTGATCAGGAAAACTTCAAATGTACATTATTATATTAATATATAATTGATCAGGCAGATGAATCATGAAAACTTTAAGTTTGTTTATTATAGTGTCATATCCGGCAGATACAAGATGTTGGAAATTTTCCAGTATTATTACAATATTGTCATTTAATTGATCAGACAGATGAATGATGAATGATAAACTTTTGAAGTTATGGTCATAAATTTACATTTACAAAATGTCAAAAATAAATAAATAAATAAAAATAATAATAAACGAATGAATTAAAAGTGTCTTTTCAGTTTTAAGGGGACTCGATACACTCAGTATTTTTTATTTCATTTTTACAAATGAGATTAAAAAAAATACTGAGTGTATTTTTACAAAGAAGATAGCTTTTCTGAATTTTGTTTGCTTTACTGCACATCGAGATCCTTTAGGATTGACACTAAAAGGCAAAACCTTGTTACCAGCAAATCATTTCCTTTTAGTGTAGACCCATTTTCAGAAAGTAGACAAAAGCAATTCAGTCAGAGTTGCCTTCCATGAAAGTGTATGCGTTCTCCTTAAAAGGTCTCAAATTACTCACATCCTGGCTGGTATTCACAAATCAGTGAAATACTCTGTTTGCACGGGTAGTCAATCCATGCTCCATCAATGAATATGCACACACAAGCGTCAGTATATGTAGCATCTGAAATAACGAACAGTACAACAGTACATATGTTACATATTACGTATATATATATATATATATATATATATATATATATATATATATATATATATATATATCGTCGTTGCCGAGTCAAAACCTCGTAACTCCAATTTTTGACAAAATAACAACTTTTTTTTGCAACGCGGGAATACCTCCATTCAGCACGCTTTCTCAAATTCTCGTACCTCTAGGCCAATAAGAACCCTCTTACAGCCTTGAGTTACGAGAATTTAGACAATATTTTTGTATAGTTTCTGTAGTCTCTCTACCGAGATGCGATGTCTTGATGCATTCTAAGCATCTAAATGTCGTAACTCGAGAGAAAAATGTACCAAAAGGTTGTAACTCTAGTGATTTAGTCGAAAGATGGTATAAATTCTCATCTGTAAGATTAGAATAGCTATAGCAGTGAATTTGGATGTCACTAAAAAGAATACAATCAAAGTTTTATAAATATTGGTAACGCCTTGCAAAAGCCATAAAGTTTTTTCTTTCTCCTGAAAAGTTAAGAAATCTGAAATACAACTATTTGACTCGACAACAACGAAATATATATATATATATATATATATATATATATATATATATATATATATATATATATATATATATATATATATATATTACAGTTCCGTTACCATAAAATACAGTGAGCCCTCGTTACAACGATACAACGATAGTATTTTTTTTCCAAAGATGTCATTAAAATGAATTTGTTGTTGCAAAGTCATAAAAATGAAATGAATCTGTTGTTGCAGTAGAATGATATGTAAGAACGGGCTTGTTTTATTCTTAATATCTCATAGACCATATGTTTTAGATATTTGTTAGAATCGCCTCAGAGAGGCGACTCTAACAAATATCCAAAACATGTTTCTTGAACTATTAAGAACAATGCTCTTTCATAATTCTGATTAACTGTCATCTCTTCAGCGAAGGTTTCGTGCCAGTCAAATTATAATTATAACGTATTTTGTCGTTGTATCGAGTGTCGGTATAAAGAGGGTGGACTGTAATCAAACAACAGGATTGTTTGAAAATACAGGAAGAAACAAAAATAAGAAAAAGCAGACTCGGTTGGACAGAATCTATTCATGAGGGATAATGAAATAATGAAGTACCCATCTCTACCTGTGGTAGCGCTTTAACTCCTTCCACCTGAGTTTATGTAATGGACATTTGCATCATTAAATTTGGACCTGTCCATTTATTCATATAGAGATTTCGGTAAAAATAGAAACAGAATGGCAAACAGTGAAGAACCTGATGAGACTGCTCATATCTCACCAGGTTCTACACTGTTTGTCCACGTATCTTGTTTGGTCTGCAGGGCTGAAAGGGTTAATTCATCATGCCTAACGTGCCTTATAAGGGACACTAGCAAACAGTGTAGACAGAGATCAGACGCCGCGTTCAGCGGCGTCTGATCAGCGTCTATACTATTTACATTAAGTGCAGGAACTTCTGTAATAGATGATTACACTAGGAAACAAACAAGATTGGAAATTGGAAATAGACCTGTCCAAAGAAATCTTAAATTGGAAAAAAAAAGACCTGTCCAAAGAGAGGTAGAAGAATTCACTCAGTATAAACAGATCGATTTATGATTTAAAAATGAATGACTACTCCTAGAGATTTTAGACCAATTTTCTTAAGGGAGGCATATTTTGTGATCTTTTCTACATTTAAAGAATTTTGGGCAAATCTGCTTTTTAGTTGACCATTATTGATGTTTTTTCTGATTTGTCCTCCAAAACAAATGATGTTGTCATGAGTACCAAACTATATTTTCGTGGAGACATAGTTTTATAGAAAATATTTACCTGATACCCCATTTAACTACATCTATACCAGTAGCTTAGTAAGCGAGGCAATTCTGATGAGTATTAACAACAAACGTTTTTGTGGTGAAATTAGAAAATATTTAATTGAAACCACATTTATCTACATCTATACCAGTAGCTTAATAGGCGATGCATTTCTGATGAGTACTAACATCATATGTTTTCGTGGAGATATAAGAAAGTATTTACCTGATACCTCCATTTATCTACCTCTATGTTAGTAGCTTAGTAGGCGAATCGATTTAGATATATACCAGCAACATTTGTTCTCGTGGAGTCATAAGTGAATGTTCACCTGATACCCCCATTTATCTATATCAGTGCTAAGTAAACAAGTCAACTCAGGAACTGATACAATTAGATCTACATCAAGTTATCAACATCAAAGAAAAGACAAAAAAAAATACATTTAAACAGCCACAAAAAGAACAGATAGCAAGCAGAGTTGGCAACCCTTTCCCAAAAAGGTGACAATTCTGTTACTGAAACTTAACAGAATACATCTGCAACTTACATAATTATTAAAAGAAAGTCATTTGCAGGTGAACATTACAGAACATTTAACAAAAGCACCACAATGAATATACCACCTTGGAATGGCCAGTAATAGATTACTAGGCGAGGCGCTTGACATGTGTACCAACAACATATGTTTTCGTGGAGACTTAAGTAAATATTTACCTGATAACCCCATTTATCTTCATCTATGCTGTAGCTTAGTAGGCGAGAAGCTTTAGATGTGTACCAACAACGTATATTTTCGTGGAGACATAAGAAAATATTTATCTGATACCCCTATTTATCTTCATCAATGACAATAGCTTATCAGGCAAGGCGCTCTAGATGTGTACCAACAATATATGTTTTCGTGGAGACATAAGTACATAGTTACATGATACCCCCATTTATCTACATCTTTGCCAGTAGCTTAGCATGCGAGATGCTTTGGATGTGTACCAACAACATATATTTTCGTGGAGATATAAGAAAAGATTTACCTGATACCTCCATGTGTTTACATCTATGCCAGTAGTTTAGTAGGTGAGTCGTTTCAGAGTAGTACCAACAACATATATTTTCATGGATAAATTAGAAAATAGTAACCTGATGCCTCTATTTTATCTACATCTATGCCAGTAGCTTAGTAGGCCATCACGAAAACACGCCTATATAATTTTGACCCCCTTAAACCCCACTTTTATATAGTAAAACTGGGGTTTACAGGGGTATACATTATTTTTCTTATTTCTGCTCAAAAACATAGTACCCTCAATCTATGTTTTGAGCAGAAATATGAAAAATATCAGATTTTTTTATCTGAAAAATTGCCATTTTTTGGTGGTAAAATTTTCAATATATTTGAATAGGTGTGTTTTTGTAATGGCGAGGCGCTTGTGATGAGTAGCCACAGCATTATCAAGTCCCTTTTATCATGAATATGTTTTATATGCACATAACATGAAAAAAGTTTGTTTTGTTTTTTATTACAATAAACGTAAAACAGATTAGATTATTTGCAATTATACTTGAAGTTCTGATTATGATGACTGTTTGTCTTTTTAAGAGAGTAGGTATACGTTAGCTTTCAAGTTACGGTATTACGACAATCACGCGTCATGTTAGTGACTACGGCGTATTTGATACTTATATGTATATTTTGAACGATTATCAGTACATTATGCGATTTGGGTGAACGTAGGTTCGGTGATCAATATCTACACTGTTCTAGGATAAATGTTTGTCTGATGGCAATCTTTTGAATGAGGAGACATTTTTGTTTCGTAATATTTGCACTTTTGTAGTGTTTCGGTCGAAAAAAGTTTTTTTTTTTTTGTATCATATTTTGATTAGTGGATTTGTGAGATTTTGCTAGGCTCTGATAATCGTATATGTCATTTTAAATCTTGAATATCACGGGTTTCTTGCGGACACGTATATCAAAACGTTTTGCATTGCTGTAAGAGTTCCCATTTTAATAGAATTGTACACACTTCGAGTACATTATTTACTTTCAAGGCGTTATGTTGTGCTGTGCTCTGGGGATCTGAGCATGGTAAGTCGATAATTAATTTAATTTAATTCTTGAAATATTCTTGCTATGCTCGTCTTTACCAGATATGAAAATAAACTTTTGTCGGTTCTGTAGCTCCAAGTCAGCTAGATGAGCCTGAATGGATCTGTAGACCCTGATCAGAATGCAGTGTTAATATTTTATACGGACAGAAAGATAAATGGATCAAAGCAATCGTAGCGTATTCTGATCTGACATGTATATAATTTCACTGTTAATTATTACCATACATATGCGCTTGAATGTAAAACGCATTGGGCGTTTGTGATAAACGCTCATGAAAGCAGTATACCCTGATACACTTGTGAAACGGCTCAATCAGCAAAGAGTCATGTTTGAGTTTGAAGGCTATGACGGTGGCATGTAACTATTGTAACCGATGATTATGTGGGGAACGATGCAGTATCGTTTAATCATTGTGGTGTAATGGCAGTTATATTTTTATTGTTACCTTTAGATTACTAAAACGTTCTTACAGTGGAAGAAGACACATGGGTTCTTCCTGTAAGAAGGAGTTATCGTAGGGTTGATGGACTTCCCCCGATAAGAGACATCATATTTGATGTGTTAGTCACTTATGCCCTGACTGTGTATCTGCCAGTGTTTAGTATATATACAACATTATATGTCATTAGCAGCGTCCCTGTGTTTTTTTTATCTGATGTTGCTATATAATAATCAATTGCAACGGACATGTAAAGTACATTTGGCATAAACACTCTGTATGTGTGTTGGGAAAATTAATATGGCAGTATCATGTAATGTTTAATATCGAGACTTCTAGGATATGATACTTATTTCAGGTACCTTATTCGTACTCATAGCTGTTTCCGTATCTGTAACCCGCTGATGTTGTGATCTGAATATTATACCAATGATATTTATCCAGAAGAACAAAGTGATAATAAAGAGACCTCCAGATTGGCTGCACCATTACAACGTGCAAGGGAGAAGACTCTACCACTCACGTTATGTATTCTTAATTTGACCTTTGATGTGTAACAAAGAACAAACATTGATATTGAAGACGACAACTAACGACCAAAGACCAGCTGGGACCGTGAAATTCCATTTTAATAATTCTGAAATGACTCTGTGGTATTTTTTTTTATACATAATTGTTTTTATTTATAAAGTGTCATGTTTATTCCTCTGATTGCATGTGATCACGTTTATCCATCGTCACCGGTCTAACGCTCGTCCATCTGCGTGACAAGCATATGTTTTCATGAAGAAATGAAAAACAAATATCACATTACGAAAACACGCCTATTCAAATATATTGAAAATTTTACAATAAAAAAAATGAAAATTTTCAGATAAAAATTCTGATATTTTTCATATTTCTGCTCAAAACGTAGATTGTGGGTACTCGTTAGAACCGCCTCGGCGAGGCGGTTCTAACGAGTACCCACAATCTATGTTTTTAAGCAGAAATAAGAAAAAATAATGTATACCCCTGTAACCCCCAGTTTTACTATATAAAAGTGGGGTTTAAGGGGGTTAAATTATATAGGCATGTTTTCGTGATGGTACTTTTCCGCTTTATCAGGAGCTATGCTTATTTTACCCTATTTTTTTTATCAAACGTCTTCACCTTTATTGACCACAAATCTAATATGATCCAAACAGACAGCTTGTAGTTCATTTCGACAACTTGCATATTAAAATGAAAAGTGTTCCTGTAGCAAGCGTAATTTTTATTTATTTTAATTCATTTGCAGAATTGTTGACAGTGTAAAAATATTTTAATAAATATACTTGCGAGCATCGTCAATGTAGCTGAGAGAATCCCCTTAGTGTAGTACTTTAGAGACAGTCCCTTTAAAGTATAGTTGTTCATGGATATCATGCAGTAGGTGAATTAATCTTATGTAATGTATATATGTAGTTCATGAATATCATGCAGCATGTGAGTTAATTTCATGTAATGCATTCATATAGTTCACGGATAGCATGCAGTTTGTGAGCAACTCTCATGTAATATATTTATATAGTTCATGGATATCATGCAGTTTGTGAGTTGATCTCAGTTAGTGTATTTATATAGCTTACACAACTAAGTTGGGCAATCAGATAAAAAACAGTCAGATAGACAGATAGATAGACGGTGAAAGTTAACAATTAATTTGACTCGTACTTCGTCTGTCCAGTGTAGTTGAAATCTCTGAAATCTCTGGCATTCTTGGTTATTTGAAATCTAATATTAAAACACACTATTTGCACTGTAACCACTTACTGCATTTCAGCATGAGCATGAACCTTCATTTTGGAAGATATTTAGAATGGGTCAATACCAATAGTTTTGTGAGTATAATTTCATGTTGTAATTAGTTTTAAATAATAGGAACAATATTTTTTTCTAAAAGCTGAATTGATCTAAACCTGAGCCTTGGATCACACGCACAGTTAAAATAATGAGTATGTGTTGTGCATTTGATAAATGCATTTACAGTAAAAAGACTGTAATTATTATCTAGTTTATCATCTTGTTGAATTTAGCAGAAATTAGTTTAAACATATTTTATTCAGAACAGTTCACATATACAAACAGTACAGAGAAACATAACATGTAAGCACTGAAAGGATTAGAACGAAAGCTGAAGCTTATAGAGTTCTTCTCCTTAAACATTCATCTGTATACATTGCAGCGGTTTACAAGTATTGGACTATACTGGATAAATACAGAGATAAAGCAAAGCACAGTGAGAACATAAATATCAAAGATATGCAATGGGATTAAAGGTGGGGGTGCGGGGGGGGGGGGGGTGGGGGTAGGTACAGGAATACAGGACCCCAAGTTCATGGAAGGTATAATGAGTGGAAGCATGAAATAATTTATCAAAAGCGCTTCGTTTCTAAGATATACTTATGTACTTGCTCAAATATAAAATTATTTGTTTCTTGGGATAATGCTGAGTCACCATACAAAAGTAGATTGAGTGAAGGGGGTTGATGGATTTCAATAGCGTTCAAAAGAATCGTTCGTGGAACCTCGTAAAATCTGCAGTGAAAAAAGTAATGCTGAGAATTTTCTATGCTGCCACAACGACAAAGTGGAGAATCAGTGATGTTTTTCAAAAAGAGATCTAAATTTAATGAGCTACATCCAGTGCGTAAACGCATATGCAATATCTGGGCTTTACGCGTTCCATAATAATAATGTTTGGGTACTTTTTGCTTGTCTTGGCTCAGAGAATATTTAAAAGAGTTGAGAGTTGGTAGTTGTCTAATTTCTGTAGGCAGTTTGTTCCATTCTCTAAGTGTTGACGGTAAAAAAGAGTTATAATAGAGGCTTGTATTCGTTCGGATAGTTTGGAGATCATTTGAGTTTCTTAAGTTGTATCGCGAAACAGTGCTAACCTGCTGGGGAAGAAGAGATGAAAGATAAGTAGGCGCTAAGTTATTGACCATTTTGTAAAATAATATGAGTTTATGATTATGTCGCCTTTGCTGCAGTGTTTCCCAACATATTTCTTTGTATAAGTTACTTAAGGATATTAGTTTAGTCGCGCCTGTTGCAATTCTTGCTGCTTCTGTTTGGATTTTCTCCAATTCGTATTTTTCATATTGTGAACAATTGTCCCAAATAACGTCAGCGTACTCCAAAATAGGTCGTATAAAAGCAATATAAATAGTTTCCAGAGATTTGCGATCAAGTTTAAATTTCAGTTTTCTCATTACATTTATTCTGAACCAAGCCTTTTCCTTGATATAATCGATTTGTTTATGCCAGGTACAATCTTGAGAAAGGTGAAGACCTAGGTGTTTATGTGAGTCCACTTCTTCAATCTGCACATTTTGCATGAATAGGGGCGGGTGGTCTGGTCTAATAAGTCTGCGTGAAATAAGGAAAGCTACACTTTTTGACGGGTTAAAGGTAACTAACCAAGTAGTAGCCCATCTTGAAATTTTCTCGAGATCCGAATTAAGACAAGTTGCGGCCGATGCTGGGTCACTAACGATGATAAAAAGACTAGTATCGTCTGCAAATAGACGGATATTGGAACCGATGTCAGTGACTATATCATTAATGTATACTAGAAACAGCAAAGGGCCTAAAATTGAGCCTTGAGGCACACCAGCTCTAATATATGTCCATTCAGAAGATCCACCTGGTAGTACTACACGCTGTCTTCTATCTGAAAGGTAGTTTCTGAACCAGTCAAGTAATGTTCCTGTGACACCAGCAGCTCTAAGTTTGTGAACAAGTCCTGCGTGCCAGACACGATCGAATGCTTTGCTGATGTCACAGAAAACAGCTCTTACCTCTTTGCCAGCATCGAGTGCCTCACAAAAAGTATGGTATAAATACGTTAATTGATTGACAGTGGAGTCGCCAGGAATAAATCCAGACTGAAGAGAGGACAGCATGTTGTTACCTTGGAGATGATTAAACAAGTGTTTAAAGACTAGTCTTTCAAATAGCTTCGCGTCAGAGTTAAGTAGAGAAATTGGACGATAGTTGGAAACAACAGATAAGTCACCTTTTTTAGGAACAGGAGAAACGTTAGCGTCTTTGTAAGGTGAAGGAAAGATTCCAGAGCGTAAAGATTGATTGAACAAGGAACAGTAAGGAGAGGATAACTCGTGTGACAGTTCTTTCAGAATGCGATTGCTTATACCATCAGGGCCTGAAGCTTTACCAATTTTGAGTGTTTGGAGAACTGAATCTACCTCAAAGGGTGTTAAGATTATACTATTTAATTGTGTCGTGTAGGAAGGTGAAGGCAGGTCGGGAAGATATGCATTTGCATCGTTTAAAACTGTTTGTCCTTGAAAATATTGATTGAAAATGTTTGATTTGTCAGTTTCGTAGGTGTATATACGTCCATTATATTCCAAGGGTGGTATAGTTGATTTGAAGTTAGGAATTATAAAGGTTTTAAGAGTTGCCCACCAGTCCTTGGATGAGAGTGTATCAGATTTAAGTTTGTCTGCAATTTTTTTAAAGAATTTTTGTTTAGAATCGCGAATCATGGTAATAGCTTCATTACGTAATGTTTTGAATTTGTTCCAATGTCGGTCTAAATTACTTCGCAATGCTTTCTTATATGCCCTTTTTCGTTTTCTTATGTGACGTTTAAGAGCCGAGGTAAGCCACGGGGGGTCAGAGGGTTTCACCTTGATACTACGATTAGGTACACATTCTGTAGTAATTGCTATAATGGCATTTTTGAGATTTTCTACATAGTTATCAATATTGTCATCTTTCAAGGATTCCCAATCCATTTGAGAAGCTTTCTCTCGCAAGAGATTATAGTCACCATTGTTGTAATCCCACATGTGCCTTGAAAATGATTTAGACTTTGGCTTTGAAAATTTAAGTATGCCAAATATAGGACAGTGGTACCGCATCTGTTGGTTTAGGAAAGGGTCACCAACACCACTTAGGATTAAATTATCCTTATTGCTCACAAGAATAATGTCAATAAGAGAAGAAGAATACTCTGTAAAATGCGTAGGCTGATTGATAGTTTGAAAGAGAGAAAACTGTGTACACAAGGAGTCAATTTTTCGTCGTGACTGTAGATCAAGATAGTTAAAATTAAAATCACCGGTAATAATTATGTCAGCAATGCCGGTGTCAACAGCTAAGGAAATAGAATCTTCAATGCTACTTAAATAGTTCGCGTCAGAATTGGGTGCACGATAAAAAAGACCAAACAGAATTCTTTTATTATTATTTGCTACTTCTATCCATACGCACTCTATTCCCCTAATTTCTAGGTCTTTGCGGCGCTTGTACCGAATTCCTTCTTTAACATAAACAATGACACCACCATGTGCATCACCAGCGCGGTCATTTCTCTCGGGGGTATTGTACGACTGAAGAAGCAAATCATCAATTAAAGTGGTTGGGCTTAGCCAAGTTTCCGTAAATGCTAAAATATCAAACTCAAAGAGTTCCGCGTGTAGAATTTCTAATTTATTTAAGAGGCTCTGAACGTTGTAGTGCACGAAGGAAAGGTGATGGTTAAGATTGATGGAATTGAATATATCAAAGGACATGCTGGAGGAGCTACGCTGACTACTATCAGAGGACACAGAAGCTGGTCCTGGATTTGGATGGATATCACCAGAACATAGCAGAAAAGTACTTATCCATAATATAAAGTCAACAGTTACTAAAATAAAGATACATGTAGCAGATAGTTTAATGTTTTCTTTTGCCCTTTGTCCCGGTTCCAAATGCTTAATATAATTTAGAGACTTAATATTTTTGTGAGCAGAAGCATTATTTTGCAGACTTAATATTAATGAATGTGCATAAGTAGGTTCACAATGAATTGCTGTAAGCAAGAGCAAATGTATGCTTAGATGGAAGACGTACAAGCGACGATAGACTAGCATCACGACAGTATTATTATTGCTATAGGCACGAGTCATGTAATTGTACCAAGGTAAAGCATGAACAATACTGAGGTCGGGATGCCAGGTACACTAATTTGCTTCAAAAACGAAATTGGACACCCATGAACCTGTACCCACTCCCACAAATCCTCAATGGAGACATGAGTTTTCAAGGAAGACATTATAAACAAAAGCAAAAAACAAAGAAAAAATCAGGGAAAGATAGAACAATACAACAAAACATAGGAGGACAATACATAAATACATAGTCATGTTTAAGTTTCGTTGCTTATGATTAAAAAAAAACAACAAAAAAAAAAAACAAAAAAACATTTGTATTCTGCAAAAAGTCATCGTTAAAACAATGCTCGATCAACATTGCATTGACATCAATGTTGGTTAACCATTGGCTCAACGATGCTTGCTGACTGGATGTGGATGGACATGTGAGAATAAAATTTTAAATTAAACATATTTTCATTACTATACATGTGAAGGCAACATACTAAACATATTTAAGTTGAATCTACCTAAACTCAAAACAATTGTGTGTGCGTGTGTGTGTGTGTGTGTGTGTGTCTGTCTGTCTGTCTGTCTGTGTGTGTGTGTGTGTGTGTGTTTGAGTTCAAACTTACGAAAACATAGTAAACATATTTTAATAAATTCAAATTTATTTTCAAGTCAGTCTTGCACACCAATTGTTTGTGTAAGTGAGTGTGCGTGCGTGTATGTTTGTGTGTGTGTGTGTTTGTGTATGTGTATATGATATAGAGAGTGTGTGAAGGTGTAAGTGCGTTACAGTGTATGGTTAGTACTTCCAAAATGTAAAAAAATAACAATAATGCATTTAAAGCACCACTTTGGCTTCAAAAAACCCATAGATAAATGGAACAGTACTGGCTTAGATAAATACAGATAACATCTTTTGATCAAAAAAAGGGTTGCAGGACTAACACAGATTGCATAACTGAATAACATCTGACGAGAAACAAAACACATATAATATGCCATAGACCATTGTAAACATTGCGTAATTTAAAATGCTGAGATTCAATAAATACATCCAAAATATATAATTAGCAAAAAGCAGGCAAGAGAACATGACAAGAGATAATAAAGACAACTTCAAGACGAATGAAATATTTACATAAACGGATTATGAAGAAATTGGCTGATTTGAAAAAAAAAAAAAAAAAAAAAAAAAAAAAGAGAATATATTAATAATTGTGAATATCAGAAGTCAACACTACTGGAAACATGTTTTCACGTAAAAGCGTATGCATTCAAAATGTCTTGTAATAGTTTGATGAACTTTATTTAATTAAGTTGAGCGTCAGGAATTTGATATTGGATATCCTCATATACAATAAAATGGTGCGTGTACATATTATGTGCAACTAGCCAAAACGGAATTGACATGATAAGAAGTGAAATATTTAATTGAAAATGTTAAAGTAAAAAAACAGTTACACCATTAAAATAGGCCGAGCCGAAATAAGAAATATGCCTATAATATTTGTAAGGAAAACATCAAGTACTATGCATAGGCTAAAACAAGTATGCAACTGAGATAAGGGAGAAAACTCTATCTGTACATACTATATACTGAGTGCTATTCCCATTCACTGAAACATACTCTTTAACCCATGTGCGTGTACTTCATTGTATGACAATAGGAACAAAACCAATAGGACCTGTCAAAATTTCGAGGATTAGTTCAGTAGGGCACACATATAGACCATACTCACACTATCGGAACGCACAGTAATTCTCTCCATTTCTTTCCTTCTCATTTCCTCCCCTATCTCGCGCACTGCACCGCAGAAATTGAATACAGCTTGCTTGTTTGTGTATTTTGTGTATTTGTGTAATTTAAAGCTGTATAGTCATACTTTCTGTCCGGTAATATTATATTATATTTATATTCTGAGTAGTTTGGTATTAAGTACAAAGAAATCAAGACGTTAATAGTTATTTATGAGAATTTTCCAACATATGAATTCTGGGAAAATATTTGTCTGTTAACAGTACATAATTTTATATTTGTACACTCATCAAATCATTAGGTGCGCTTCGGGTGAAAAAATGAGCCCGACACTGGTTGACCGCTTGGAGGACTCGGCCTGCACAGTTGACGTGTGGTTGGGTAGCTGACTGCGTTCGGCATGGCCCCGTTGGGTTGACTGGGCCTTAAAACCCTCAACACAAACAATAACACTATTAGGTGCAGTAATATGTGTTAAGTAACTTATACATGATATAATATGACATAACCAAAATAGTGTTGAAAGGACCATAAACTCTCAACCGCATCACCACTATTAATGTTAATTAATTATTAGTACTATTTTAACCTATTGTTTTAAATCAGCGTTCAAGCGTGCAATATTTTGATCAGGTCATACGTGGATATATATGCAGTAGACATGTATGTAATGTTAAGTACATGTATATGACATATAAGACATGTATGTAATGTTATGTACGTGTATATGACATATATATATTTTGATTACAAAGATCTGAAAGTATGATGAGTATTTCTGGTACCTATATTTACCACTGTTGTTTTGTTTCAGGTCCCTGAGAAATGATGAAAAAATGGTGTATAATGAATACAGTATGTTGATGATGACTGGACTAATATATCTGTACATAATTCTTGTAACCGCTCTCGTGCTCTCTCTCTGTGGTGTAAATAAAAGTCTGGTTACATTTCTAAAATAAAAGTTTTAGATCAGTCGAATATAATTCTTCTTTCCGATCATCAGTAACAAGAGCAAAAGTGACTGATGATCGCTTGTAGTCGATTATCGGGATAACACTACTGTTCAGTACAAGGCTACACATTGGTACTACAGCTTCTGTATATATATATTTCCATTGCTGTACGACTGTTGTGCGGATTTACAAAATTACATGTGCAGATATTACAGCATGACATAAGTAAAGTAACTTACATATACTCCATTTTGACCAGACTAGACTAGTGTTATCGGCCCAACGATACTCGGTACTTCCTGGTCCATCTTGTTTTAAGCCAATCCATGCAATAGTTATTTCCCTACCGTAAAAAATAATAGTGTTTATTCGAGAACAAATCAAATTAAGGAAAACTTCATGGCGTAAATAAATTCTGAAAGGAATGGCCCTTGAGAGCAGTGAACGCTCACAAAACTGAAAACAGCTGAAGTGTTCTGGGCCAGACTATTAAGTCAACTAAGTCTCATCAGTGGCCAACATACATAGTTTTGAACATCTCAGAATGATCTCAATGATTATACAGGACCTTAAACTATATTATTGCATAAAAAGCAGTGCCGCACGTTATTAACAGCCGTGCATTAACCGGCGAAAAGCCGTGTATTAACAAAGCAATTCACGCGCTGTCAATGCACGGCTACGTAACTTTTAATATGCTCGTACCGGGGCTACCGATTTGCTGCCGTTACGAGATGCGTACTGCCCGGCCCTAGAACGAGCATAGTCCGTGAAAATTGCATTCGTGCGACGTCAGTGAAAAGACGAAACAAAATAGTGCAAGAAATAACGCGAAAAGTAGCAAATGTTTTCAGTTTTTATGTAATAATAGCGAACGAACACGATTTTTCAATACATCAACACCTCCCACGGGACCTGGCGAATGTTTGATCCCTATAATAGTGAAGTATGGTGAGACGTTTAACGTCCGCCACATGGAGGTAAATAACTGTCCTATGACATCAGTGAGCACAAAATACTAAAGAGAACGGCTACAGTGTCCATTTTTTAGCCAGAATAGCTACTTTCGGCCGATTAGGCTTCATCAATGATCCTCGTACAATTTTTGACAATCCCGGAATAGACTCAATGATAACAAAACACCAAAAAAAAAAAAAAAAATAAAATAAACTTCACTATAGTGAAATAAAGCTTATGTTTCTGTGATCATTCTTGGAAAAACATACGCATGGTGACAGAATGTTTTACTCTTTGTATAAGAGAACTGGGCACACTTTTAGACCAAGCAAACATATCAAACTTGTTTCAGCGACATTTTCAAAATATGGGTCTATTGTGAAAGAGATCTGCCCCTGTTCGGAGTAACTTATTTCCTTTAAGAGCAAACTCTTTACAGAAGGGGCATGGTGTGCAGGAAAACAGGAGGCCTCAAATGTTTTTGCTTTTCTTTTCTGTAGAACATTTACCAAGTTTACCCTGTTCTTATAAAAGGAAAAGACATATTTTGTTTGTGTTTAGTTTTTACGGCACAGTCAACCCAATGGGGTCATGTCGAGCGCGGTCAGTTTACCTAACCACACTTTTACTGGACAGGTTTAGTCCTCTTAGCGGTTAACCAGTATTGTGCATATTATTTCGCCAGAAACCGACAACTGCTCTTCTTGAATCAGCGGAAGGGAGAGAACGGCCTTAGAAAATATTTCATGATCAATCTCCACGAAAGAATGTTGCCAGTATTCTTTACGTTAGCGCAGTCCGTTGTGCGTCTGACTACAGAACCAGGGGTCCCACGTTCTATTCCCAGCTCGGCCACATAAATTTCAATAGATTGTCTTTTGATCATGAAATCATTTCTATAGCCATTCTCCGCCTTCCGTTGATTTAAGAAAGAAAGTTGTCAGTTAGAGGCAAAAGTATGAGCACAAGTACAAGTCAACCTCTTAGAGGATGAATACTGCCAAGGAAAAGTGTGGGCAAAAGTATGAGCAAAAGTACAAGTCAACCTCTTAGAGGATGAATACTGCCAAGGAAAAGTGTGATTAGATTATTTGACCATGTCGACATGAACTTTACAGTGTTGATTGGGCCGTAAAATTCCAACTCAATAACTACGATACTGCCGCCGTCAGACTGTCAATAATAAATGCTTGTAAGATGATCAACCACTTATAAGCACCTTATCAAAATTACTGATAATTTTCAACAGAACGTGATGGGGGCAGTGTCACGGCATTACTTTTATTAGCTTTAGAAGTATTGGGTAAAGGAAAACCAATGAATGAAAACCAGTTATTTAGTTAGTTTAACTATTTAGTGCATGGATTATAAAATAATGAAGTGAAACTAAAAATAAGTATTGCAACGCTTTTTATTTCTATGAGAAACACAAGTACTTACATATCGACTTCAATAAGCTGTAGCGCTTGATCTAGTTGGGTTCTGGTCTTTGGCATAGCTAGCGTAGCCCCCGTTTTCAATGCTTGGCATTTATCTACAGCCTTTTCATAAGTCATCGCTTCATCCACCCACAAAAAGCATTTTCCATCAATGTGTGCCCAGCCCCTAGGGCATGCTGTATTGGAAGGAAAATCTACATTAAAAACTCAATGACTCGAATACCGATAGCTCGTTTATCGTGACTGGTTCTAACTTGTTTTTAGTACCTAAGAAAAATTCTTCCAAACAGCTAAAGAAAACAACTATTGAGTGATATTTTAGGGATATTGTCTTACTTTATCATGTAATTGTATGTTGTATTTACTCGTTTGAAACGCCTCAGGCCATTCCAATTAGGACACTAAATTCACCATCACCATTATTTTATAGAAGATCGAAAGGAAATCCCTAAATTATCAACTTTTACCTTCTGAACTGGCGCTATGATTAAACCTTCAATGGAACGCACTACCAATGTCTAGAACAAATTTCGATTGTCCCAAAGACGTCCGAGCCAATGAAGTTATGTACGAACAGAACTGTTGAGGATGTTTGAAAGTAACTGTCTTAATGAAACTCATTGATATAAATGCAAAAAAGACTGAAATTCCGCTGATTCAAGAAGGGCAGTTGTCAGTTTCTGGCGAAAGAATGTGCACAATACTGGTTAACCGCTTAGAGGACTAAGCCTGCCCAGTAAACGTGTGGTTAGGTAAACTGACCGCGCTCGACATGACCCCATTGGGTTGACTGGGCCGTAAAACCTCAACACAAAGACTGAAATTTTCTCAAAATAATCGGAGGAAATCAAACATATAATGGAATGAAAACAAAATTCATTAATAAACGTATAAACGTGCGAGTATACCTGGTAAAAATGTAAGGAGACGACCGTTTGAAGCTTTGGTTTCAGAACACGGGATTTCTCCATATTTATTTATCTATTCATTCATTTTTTTATTTTCATTTTTCGTGCAAAGGTAGGAGATATCATACATGAACTGTTAAAACTTACTTTCTGAAACAATACTAACACTAACAAAAATAACAATAACAACAAGAACACCACCAACAAGAACAAAAACATAAACAACAACAACAAAATCAATAATAACAACAACAACAATAAAGAAGAAGAAGAAGAAGACGAAGAAGCAGAAGAAAAAGAGCAGCAGCAACAAAAACAGCAGCATCAACAAAATTGGATATCACAAATCTGTCGTCTATTGAATTTACACATATAGAACCACATGCTTAAAGAAGACACTGAATCTTTGCCTCACCTCCACAAACAAAATTTAACGGTGTCCAAGATCCGTCAGAGGTGCAAGTTCTGTTTCGTGTATCATTTGAGGAGAGGCACTTGTACGTCACTTGTTCTCCCAGTGTGTACTTAGACTTCAGTGGTTTTGGTCCCATCGCAAATTCTATTTCATTAGGGGGCAGACAGATTATCGTTGCAGCTAAAATATTTGTCATTCATTGTATGGATTAAAATGTCCTTACATCGATCTTTTATACTTTTCCGTTTTAACTCTTTCGGTGCCAAATTTAAGACGACATTTGTCATTTGCTTTTCTGTTTTTTTTAACAAACTATCGCTTGAAAAGAAGTTTATGCGTAAAGTTGAAAGACTGAATGTCAAACAGCGTAGATCCAGATGAGCCGTCTCATCTGGATCTATGCTGTTTGCAAAAGCCTATTATTATTGCTTGTGGCAGTGAAAGAGTTAAACATATAATGTGAGTACAAATAAGCATAGCCGCGGCCAGGGGCTCCTAATATATACAAAACACATGTTATCGTAGAGAAATGAAACAAAAGAAATATTTGACCCGCAACGTCAGAAAACGTACGTCAGACATTTGCGCACAGCGACAATTTAGATCAGCCTGTGCATTTGCGCAGTTTGATCAGAATCGTCATTGGCGCAGTTTGGATGATGTAAATCAATAACGTTGGACGTGTCCTTGAGAGGCTTATTACACAAGCCACCGTAACATATAACTGAAGGATGGTTCGAAACATTAACAAAAGGAAAAAAAAATAATCGGATTTGATTTACCAATATGTTTCCGGGATAATTTCTTGGATAGTGGCTCTTCCTGGATACCTTCTATACTATTTTACAAGACTTACATACAAACTTGTCTATCGCACCGGTTTGTGTGTAGGAGTTGCTATTCTCTCGGAAAACAGTTCATCCGTTTTACACTCAATGTGCATCAACCTCTATATATGTCTCTTTGAAGAAATATTTAACAAATCAAATACAACCATTGTAAAGGTGACTAACTTATATTTACACGTTCGTTAAACTTGTACAAAATGATACAAATAGTTCAATTATTTCCAGGGTATCGTTTCTTTTAAATATAACTCTCGACACCTCATGATTGCGTCGCCAGTGGCATTATATATATTTCGTATTTATGTCAGTGCCCAGCGGACATATAACGTTTACACAACGTCGCATCAACGTCAATGCAAAGTCATGGCATTGCATCGACGTTGATGCGTCGTTGTCTCAACCGTTGGGTATGAACAAATATATGTCGGTGGTAACTCATTATACGAACCTCCTGGCATTGATTCAATACATTTGTTGCATGACTTTCTACAGCCTCTATGCGCCTCGCCATCCTCGTTCCTGTCACAGAATTGGGAATCGGCTGTTATTAATTCAGAGCAATCACCCCAAAGGTCGTAACACTTGTCTGTGAGGAAGAAACCAAAACATTGCTGATGATCATAAGCTTATCTTACGGGAAAAAGATGCACTGTCGGGGGCTGGCAACTCTGTCGAAATTGTTCTTTTCTGAAAAAAGGTCAAATCTATAAGAGTTTGGGAACAAATGCTGTTATTGTAATGAGGGTTCACTTTTTTTTAATATACTCAGCTGCAACGACTCAGAACACACTATAAATGTGTCCACGGGGCACAGATGCCCCCGCCTGTGCTCTTTGTATCATATAATGCTTGTTATAGGCCAAGAATATGAAGTTTCAGAATTAGAAAATATGGATTTTAGGCAAGGGGAGATAATTAAAAACTTAAGTAACCAAAGTTTTCTTCCTTGTTCGCGAAATATCGTCTTGGTATAATTTAGCCATATGTGAAATTTTATGAATACATTCCATACGGTTTAGGAGTTTTGGCCCGGGCACATTTTTAGCACGCACACACGGATAGACTCACGCAAGACAAAAACTCAAATAGCCAGAGTTCTTTCTCTTGTTCGTGACACATTGCCATGATATGTTTAGCTGTCTGTGAAGTTTCATGAGAATATTAATGCCGGGTGGGTTCTTCTGCCTCAACTCTTTGGACCGGTCCATTTCCAATAGAAAGGGTGTCTGGTTAGTTATTATTATTATAATGTTTTACAGCAATTCCTGTCTTAAATGCAAACATTGTAGATCCAGATCAGACGCCGCGATTTGCGGCGTCTGATCTGGGTCTACAATGTTTGCCAATGTCCCTTTTATCGGGCGCTAGGCATAAATGGGTTAAATAGTGGGAAGATAAAAATCTGTAAAGAAACATCCGGTCGGGTGCCCCGACTGGATATCGAACCCAGGACCCTGGGATTATAAAGTGAGCACACAACCACTGTTCCAGACCAGTTAGACTGTTCAGTTATCATAAACATATTTACACATCTATTGGCCGTTCCACTTCACTCCTCCATCATACTATTAAAAGTTTGTATAAAATATTAAGGAATTAAATCATTATAATTCCCAGGATTTTTTTACTCATCAGCAGTCATGGCTTCGTTCTTAGGCTTCAACGGTAATCATCTTGGCACCAGGCACCAATGTAGCAGGAGGAAAATCCGTTAAGAAACATCCGGTCGAGTGCCAAGACCGCAGATCTAACCCAGGACTCCGGGAATTATAAAGCCAGCACACAATCACATAACTAAAAGGTCTAGTAGACCTGCAAGATTGGTTAGTAATGCACTCAGTTACCTATATACACATTATTATATCTATTGTCCGTTCTACTACACCATCACAGTTTTGTCACTCGTCTTTTTAGTGTCATTATGTTTAACTACCGTCTTCCACCTAATTAACGCACATTATCCCATAAGCGCACAGTCAAGCAATTTTGTAGTCGTCAGATTGCAGCCCGTGTTCTTTTACTTCCTTTTTTTATAAAAGCGTATGTTGTTGGTACTCACTTGAATTGCCTCGACAAGTCGACTGTCTCTCTCATAAATTATGTCGGTAAAAAAATAGGTGTATCCTGTTTCTTTATAACACTTTTCATGCTGAATAAATTATGATGGCACGCCCTTTCCTAATTGTCAGTCATTATAGCTACTTGTTCCAGGTTGTTGATACATATTCACAAACAAACAGTGCAGATCCAGTTAGCTTCTTCAGAAGCCGAATGATCTGAATATATACACGGTCTGCAAATGCATAGTATATCCAGGTTCAGCAGGACCAGGGTAACGAAATGTACAACTTATAAAGGTATTGTGTATAGTATAACACGACTGTGTATTGTCTTTGCGAGTCTTCCAACGTCACTCTGCAGTTAGCCTCGAAGTAAAACGTCAATTGATTCCGCTAATTGATTCTGTTAACTGACATTTTTCTGTGCTGAACTACCGATTAACCACAAACCGAACCGAACAGATAATAATTGAGCCAGAGCACGAAACAATACTGCAATAAGACTTGAGCGACCAGCAAAAGCTCAGATCAGCCTGCGCATCCGCGCACCGATGAGTCTTCGCTGATCGCATTGCCTTCTACGGCTTCCTTGTTATCCAAAGAGAGATGGACAAGAACTCTTGCTTAACTGAGAGGATGTTCAGGCTGATTTTCTGGTCACACTGGTCGTATTGTAAGGTTAGTCGTGCGCTGGCCCATTATGGATAATTTTTCTGCACTGAACCATTGATGAACCTCTAACCGGACCGAACAAATATATATAGCTGAAACCGTACGAAAATTAACGGCGAGTTGAGCGCTTTAAAAATCTGGCCCCGAAGTTATATAACCTTTTCATACTCAAATTTGTCTTCCTAATAAATATAAAATTATTAACCACTGCAAATTCTTGCGTGCTAAACATAGCTGAGAATGAAATTTTCTCTGCTAATACATATGAAAATGCCAACTACTTTTGGCATTTTCATATCTATTAGCAAATAGTTGTGCATGAAAAAAGATTTATACCAGTTGACTTTACTAAGGCCCGTATATCTGTTGTATTTCCTATTCATTTTGTTCGTTCTGTTTTTATTAATGTGCTGTTTTATTACAATGCATAAGATCACCTCGACGGGGCGATTATAATAAGAAAAAATCCCTAAAATTGTTGTCTTGAGCTATAGGGAGAAATTCTCAGGGACTAAAAAAACAATTTCGAATTAGCCATCGATGTTCGAGTCCTTCATGTTCGACTGTATATCGAGTCCCCTGAATGGTAAAGAATGCTAAGTAGTCATCACATGACATAGTATGACCATACAAAAGCTGACATTACTACTCACTGTTTCCACAGGCGTCACAATACTCTCGTGCACACGTATCAGCATTAGTATAACACCACGGAGCCGTGCCTATGCCGGTGTTTCGACAGTAGTTTTCGTCCAGGTCATCATCTAGCTCTCTATAGAAGACTTTAGCTCATTTAGATTATTGGAAAATAATAATAAAAAAAAAAAAACAACAAAAAACACACAACAACAATCGCTCATCCATGTGTAAGAGGCATGAGCTGTGTTATCTATTTACTACTCTCTAATTTTATCTTTAAATGTTGATATCGGAGCTAATTTGGATGTAACCTTACATTTTGATGTCTGAATATACTATTTCCAAATGATATAAAGCTGCGCCTAGTTTGCTATAAAATGCTTCTGAGGACTGTGCAATAAAGTATTATAGGAGAATATATTGTCTAAGTACGTAGTTTTCTAACTAGGCTACGTAGCAAAGATAGGTCAAGGGAGGTAAAATGTGATCAATTAGATAATTATAATATAATCATTTTAAACATTTTTTGGTATATTTGTATTTTTATGTATTTTTTATGATAAGCATGTATATTCTTTCACAAAAAGTGTGCAGATTCTTCAGACCCTCAGTGAGAGCATACATTGTTTTCGTGAGACTTAGAGTATCAGAACACTTATTCAAATTAATTAACGGACAATATATTATCAAAACAACAGTCTGGAAAAATCAGTTTGAAATAAAACTGAAGCTCATGTGATTTTGTTACATCTAAAGTAGCTCCGGTATCAATCTTTAAGATTAGCCTTTAACACGACGTGGTAGATATTTCACGCCAGAATTTGTCCCTTTGCGGTTAATTTATTCTTCATAAGGGGAAAAGATAATTTTAAATGGAGACAATTCTGTCAAAATTGTTTTGCTCCCTTCTAGAAAGGAAAGAGAGTAAATTCTTTCAACTTAGCATAAATCCCTTTACAGTAGGGACTTTGCTTTCTGCTTTATGTCTATATGTAGTGTTGTAATGTTCTGAGCTGCAACAGGAGATAAGAGTGAGGTTTCGCAAGAGAAAAACTGTTTTAATCCCCTCCCCCACCCCCTCCCACACACACTGGAGTATTCTTAATGAATGTTCCAAGCAGTTCCTCTAATGCAATGCAATTCTATATTCTTTGTACATCTGTGATTTCATATGTGATGTTCGTCATTATTTGATCCTCATCCCTCCTCCTTTTGTTGCCTTGGGTGGGCTATGCGTCGTTTCTGTGGGATTTCCTGGATATCGGTTCATAATATGTGCCGCACCATGTGAAAACGTGTCTTCGGGCGCATGCGGACAGCAAAGGTCCAGATCAGCCTGCGCATCCGTCTGATCAGGGCCTTTGCTGTCCGCTAACAGAATAATTTAACACTAGGGTACAAAATATATCAATGGAAAGCAAATGCCCGGATGAGACTTTGCACATGCATGGGATGAATCTAAATCTGTGCATGTTGCGTATACTCGAAGACACCTTTTCACTTGGCGCGGCCCATATATAATATACATAAAGCAAATAGGAAGTAAAAAACATTGTCTTCCTTGTCCAAAAGGGCAGAAACACTAGCAAATCTATCCAGTCAACTTTAAACAATTATTATCATTACTATTATCATTAAATATGTGTTAAAACAACTATTATCATTACATACGTGTTAAAACAACTATTATGCTTACATACGTAGCAACTATTATCATTAGATACGTGTTAAAGCAACTATTATCATTACATACGTGTTAAAACAACTATTATCATTACATACGTGTTAAAACAACTATTATCATTAGATACGTGTTAAAACAACTATTATCATTACATACCGTATTTACCCAAAGTCTTGGGTCACCTTTACTCTTTAACATACCTCCAAAAATTTGAAAAAAAGTCTATTTTACTATCTGTTGTATCTTACATAGTACTGGATGAGTGGCAAACAGTGTAGACCCTGATAAGACGCCGCGTTATGCGGCCTCTGGTCTGGGTATACACTGTTTGCTCAGGCCTGTCTGTCCAAATATATAGGATAATTACGGTACACGTATACAAGTTTACTGACTTCATTTTGCCCGATCCAGTGAAATATAGTTACTCATTTACGTTTCTTTTATAAAAAAAAAAAAAAAAAAATCTATGAAAGTTGCTCTTGAAAAACAAAACATATAATTTAACGAAAATCAGAGTCTCTGTTTCACTGACATCACAAAAACACTTATATAGTAAAACTGGGGTTTACAGGGGTATACATTATTTTTGTCTGAATTTTTTTTTTTTTTGGTGGTAAAATTTTCAATATATTTGAATAGGCGTGTTTTCGTAATGGAGACTCTTATGTGCAGCAGTGTAATTTGCAGGGCTGCATACGCCCACAGGAAGTCTTAAAATGCAAATACATGTAAAAATATAAATAAACCATGAATAATAGAACCATGAGCTAACTTTACGTTCGGGCAATATAAGTGAAGATACCCAGGAAATGCTATAATCACGACCCAACGCCTTTCCGGGGGTTCAGATGAAGGAGAGATGAGGAACAAAAAATGGCAAAACAAACCATTACGAAAACACGCCTGTTCCAATATATTGCGAATTCTACCACCAAAAATGAAAATTTTCAAATGAAAACTTCTGATATTTTTCATATTTCTGATCAAAACATATAATGTGATTACTCGTTAGAACCGCCTCGTTGAGGCGGTTCTAACGAGTACCAACAATCTATGTTTTTGAGCAGAAATAAAAAAAATAATATATACCCCAGTAACCCCAGTTTTATTATATAAAAGTGGGGTTTAAGGGGGTCAAAACTATATAGGCGTGTTTTCGTGATGAAAACAAACACCACATATGAAACGACAGACGCACAAACAAAGCCGAACTGCAACAGAGGAGCCGCCTTTGGGCGGTCAGTAGAAATAATACCAGGCAAAAATAAGATTTGGTTTGCAGTGGAATATGGAATCCAGTTCATACCGTACAATTCTATTTTTAAAATTATGATAACCATTTTTAACCGTGATAATAACCCCATTTCTATATCGCATCTCGTACTGTTTCAAGTCGACTTAGATTATGTAATGTGGTATTTCTTGACAAAAAGAAACGCTGT
This sequence comes from Anodontia alba, assembly GCA_964016985.1. Classification (NCBI taxonomy): domain Eukaryota; kingdom Metazoa; phylum Mollusca; class Bivalvia; order Lucinida; family Lucinidae; genus Anodontia; species Anodontia alba. The sequence goes on from OZ024829.1 coordinate 37,782,532, forward strand.
AATATAAAAATACTTCACAAAACTTTATGGCTTCTATATTCTCTTGTACCATGCAACTACGTTCGAAGTTTAAACTCGTCCGATTGTATGCGCTGTGTGTAAGTCACCTATACAAGTGCATCGGTTCTGGGACATTACTGTACAACTAAGCTAAATCAGAATGGGACACGCATATATAAAATATATAGCTTTTGACAACCGAAAAAGCATAGCTTAGAATTTATCAAAACTGCTTTTATATATACCAAAACTTTTTTTTTACTTTCAACAATTATCTTTTTCAAAGATACTTCTATTGTTTAACTTCTGTTATTCACAATGTTTGCTAATATTTCTCACCCGTGAGTGAAGCGATTGAATCTGCATTTCGGTACTTCGTTCCATTTAAGGCAGGTCTTTTGGCTTTCTGTGTAGTTCACTTTACCAGAATAACTAAAGTCTTTGCCCTGGTGTGTATAACATCTGGTTTCATCTGCAGTTTGAAACAATACATCTTATAAAGCCTTTTAATGAATTTATGCTGAGTGGACTCTTCTGCATTAACTATCTGGACCGGTTCATTTCCAAACGAAGGAGTGTCTGGTTGGTTTTTATTGTTACCATGTGTTATGACAATTCCTGTCCTAAATGCAAACAGTGTAGACCCTGATCAGACGCCGCATTCTGCGGCGTCTGATCGGGATCTACATTATTTGCTTATGTCCATTTTATGGGACGATAAGCAGAAAATCGGTTAAAGATACTAGTCTATGTTTGGAATCATTAAGACATATAGAAAGGTCAAAAGCAGAAAATATCAGACCCTGTTTAATTTAATCTATTCATGCAACAGCCCTCGCATCCACTAGCAGCTTTGCGCGGAATTCTATTTTTATACATATTGAATGGACTCAATAGTCCAAAAGGAGCAGAAAAGGTAATAGAATAAACACTATATCGAAGTACGGTGCGACGTTTTACGGCATCAACAATCAAAGTACTGAAAACACTAATAGGTGGATAGTCTCTGAGTGTAGGTTGGGAAAATGGTCCTGAGTATGGACTTAAAATTCAAATGACAAAGTTTTTATTGTTTCAATGGAATTCTTCTATACTGATACAGCTGCAATTGCGAATAATTTTGTCGAAAGCCGAATCAAAAAAATCCAGCCCATTGCAAAGAAGTGCCAGTTTAAAGTCAAACAGGACATTTTCACATCAGAAAAAAAACTTCATTGCTATAAATAGAAATAGAAATTTTTGATTAAAACTTTAAAACATACGAGGGTCCTGCAAAAAGTTCTGTCACTAATAGGCTTCCTTGGTTTTATCCCAGATATATTTTAAAATGCTTCACTGCAATTGAATGGTATGTTGAATGGCTAACGATACCCGTTTATTTCGTTCAAATTGCGTTCCAATTGACCGGGTAATTTCAAATTGAAATAGATGCAGTCATATACACTGACCAATTTACTTGTTACAATAAGAAACGACCAAGCAAATTATGGTCAGGAGTCCACCTTTTACATGACAACGCCTCCTCTCAAAAGTGTGAGGTTAAGTCTTTTTTGGCTTCAGAAAAGGTGAAAGTTTTAAACCATCCACCTTATTCACCTGACCTGAGTCTCTGTGACTTCTTTTTATTTTCAAGGCTTAAGAAAATGCTTTCTGGAAATAAGTATACGTCTAGAAGTTCTCTTGGCAGCGCTATTTATCAGTGTCTCCGACAGATACCAAAAGAAGACTATTTATCTGCTTTTCGCGACTGGGTAAAAAGGTTACAAAAATGTGTTTCAGTAAAGGGGGAATACTTTGAAGGTTTGTAATAAAAATACGTTTGATAAAACGTAGCACTGAAGTAATCCGAACCCATTGACAAAACTTTTTGCAGGACCCTCGTAAAATATGTAAATTTCTTTCTGAGATTTGCAGTTCTATGATATTTAACAATGTAACTTTTGACTGACAATGCAAAAAATAATGATTTATAGTTTTAAACCATATTGCACGGTTGAAATTTAAATTCTTTTAAACAATAAAAATATCCTAAAATCCACATTATAGCTAGTTACATTTTGCATTTACACCAAATCTAGATGTTAAGATATACTTTTAGTGAATGTGTATGCCACTTTTAAGAAATTTTGTAAAATTAAATCACAAAATCAAATTTTAACATTTTTTAAAAAAATAAAATTTAAATCACAAATACTGTGGTTCTTATTTTAAATTTTAATGATTTTTCTGAGAAAAAAAAATAAAAGAAGATGCAGGCCTTTAACTTAAATATGATGAAAAACTGTCTCAAATGACAGATTATAGGTCATAAATGCAAGTTTTAATATTTTAAATTATTTCTTAAAAAATGACCACAATGACGTCATAAAAAGCCTTATTAATATTCATGAGCTGTTTGAAAACTGTTTGGAAAGACGATCAAAACTGCTCGTTCAAATCGATATAACTCGGGAACTTTTAGTATTTTTGTATGCGTTTTTCTACATCATTATCCTTGAAACAATGCCTTTAATGCTATGATGAGAAATAGGTATATAAATCTTTGTCATTTGAACTTTAAGACCGTTTTATTTAACCCTTAACTTCCTGTAATTTAAGCAAACAGTGTAGACTCTGATAAGACACCACGTTCTGCGGCGTCTGATCTGAGCATTACGAAAACATGCCTATTCAAATATGTATAAATTTTCACCTCCAAAAACTAAAAATTTTCAGATAAAAAATCTCTGATATTTTTCATATTTCTGCTCAAAACATAGATTGTGGGTACTCGTTAGAACCGCCTCCGCGAGGCGGTTCTAACGAGTACACACAATCTATGTTTTTGAGCAGAAATAAGAAAAATAATGTATACCCCTGTAAACCCCAGTTTTACTATATAAAAGTGAGGTTTAAGGGGGTCAAAATTATATAGGTATGTTTTCGTGATGATCTGCTTGTTTGCCAATGCCCCAGTGCATGTTTCACAGATAAACCTCTTTATACGGCACTCTTACGTCACAGCGACAAGAATAGCGCAGCTATAAATAATCGTAGCCTTGATTTTGTACAAACGCGCGGTTTGATTTCATTGGTCAATGATAATCACGTGGACAACAACCTTAAGGATTTTTTTGTGTATGTATACTTTATCTCGATTGTAAACAATCAGCCCTAAACCAATTAACGACAGCTGCTGCGATCGCAAAGTATTCCGAAGTAAGGATCTTTCGGAAATACAGTACCATTACGAAAACATGCCTATTCAAATGTACTGAAAATTTTACCACCACAACATGAAAATTTCCAGATAAAAAATTCTGATATTTTCATATTTCTGCTTCAGATATAGATTGTAAGAACCGCCTTATAGATTGTACCCTTAAACCTATGTTTTTGAGCAGAAATAAGAAAAATAATGTATGCCAATGTAAAACCCAAATTTTACTATATAAAAGTGAGGTTTAAGGGGGTCAAAATTATACAGGCATGTTTTCGTGATGGAATTAAAACCTGAAAATAGCACACTTGTAGATGGACATTATTTTCAACGAAAAAAATGCCCCTCCTCCTTCTCCTTCAGAGCTAATTCCCTCTTTTTCAGACGATGCTTGGTGTACAGGAAAGCAAACAGGAAGTCACAAAAGTGCGCCCCTACTCTTATCAGATATGATTATCTTGTATATGTGTTCCATTAACCCAGACTTGTTCTTCTGTACGTCATATAAATGATAAACGCGTTTATGCCAAAATACAAATTAATAGAATATTTGAGTTTCAGCGATCTACTTATGGACAAGGCAAGTTACGATGGTGCTCCAAAGGCTACTTTTTTGAAGCCATAGCTAGAATGCATCACGAAAACATACCTATCTAATTTTGACCCCATTAAACCCAACTTTTATATAGTAAAACTGGGGTTTACATGGGTAGACATTACTTTTTTTATTTCTGTTTAAAAGCATAGATTGTGGGTACTCGTTAGAACCGCCTCGGCGAGGCGGTTCTAACGTGTACTCACAATCTATGTTTTGAGCAGAAATATGAAAAAAATTCAGAATTTTTATCTGAAAACGTTCAGATCTTGGTGCATCCTCGGTAACCCAGGTGTGACCCATTACGTTACACTTCATTCATCACCCCAGGGACAACTCGCTTACGTTTCTTCGTCCTCATGAATTATTAATGAGGGCATCTGATTGGTGATCTCAGTATTTCCATGAGAAATTTTAATCTATTTTTATCTGGCGTACTCCGCAAATAACGTCATCGTTCTATGTTTGTTTTGCGAATATCCAATCATATCGTTCGTTGCAATCCAGGCATGGTATTAATTGCTGACGAAAACGTTTGTCGGGTTTCCTGAGTTATTTTTAGTAACGGAAGAAGAACAAATGAATCTTCCGCAGAAGAGAGTAGCGCTATGTTAGCGACATTTTGTTTAGCTATTGAGGTATTCCCCGGTGTTATGAATATTCATAGAAAACGACGTTTCGTCAGTCAGTTGTCCCAGGGGTGATAAATGAAGTGTAACGTAATGGATCACACCTGGGTTACCGAGGATGATCTTGGTGGTAAATTTTCATTATATTTAAATAGGCGTATTATCGTAATGGAGACTAAAAGTGGCACAACTCATTAACGATTTTATTGCCCCTATCTAGGTGATATGCAAGAGAGATCAAAGGCATGTCAAAAGAGGTGATTATGAGATCTCAGCAGGGGTGGTAAAGAGGCCTTCTGTGGGGAAATAAATACTCTGGAGGTGATATTGCCTATATAGCAGATAAATAAGCCAGTACGTAATTCCCCTATTTGGCCTCCACATGTCTATCGTATGTCTTTTACATGCTAATTCGGAACTCATCACGAAAACATGCCAATGTAATTTTGACCCCCTTAAACCCCACTTTTATATAGTAAAACTGGGGTTTACAGGAGTATTCATTATTTTTCTTATTTCTGCTCAAAAACATAGATTATGGGTACTTGTTAGAACCTTGCAGCGGCGGTTCTAACGAGTACCCACAATATATGTATTGACCAGAAATATGAAACATAGAGTTAGAGTTTTTATCTGAAAATTTTCAGTTTTTGGAGGTGAAATTTTCTATATATTTGAATAGGCGTGTTTTGGTAATGGATGCATCTGGCAGAACGATATTTGTAACACCCTGTTTGCTTTCCTGCACATTTAGCCCCGTCTGAAAAAGGGACTACACTAGAAGAAGAGACTTTTCTTACATTGGAGCATTTATTTTCCTTTCAGAGAGGACTCATTACGAAAACACACCTATTCAAATATGTTGAAAATTTCACCTCCAAAACCTGTAAGTTTTCAGATAGAAATTCTGATATTTTTCATATTTCCGCTTAAAACATGGATTGTAGGTACCTGTTAGAACCGACTGGACAAGGCGGTTCTAACGAATACACACAATCTATATTTTTGAGCAAAAATAAGAAAATTAATGTATACCCTGTAAGCCCCTGTTTTACTATATAAAAAAGTGGGGTTTAAGGGGGAAAATATAACATAGGTATGTTTAGTGATGTTTGTTTCTAAATAGCAGATAAACAAAAGAGTTTAAAAGAGTTATCTCCTTTAAACGTATTTCAGTATCTTAAGATTTATTCATGATCTATAGTCTTCAAGCTAACATTACCAGTGATTAATCTAACAGTTGCTTGAAATCCTCCTCCCGAGTCCGTTTGGTCACTCTTAAATGTAAACGCAAGATAATTTAAGTGAGAATCAATACTCGAGTCGAAGCCGTTTCCACAAAACCTGAAAATATACATTCAACCCTGGTCTATACCGACACTCATACAACAACAAAATTCGTTATAATGACAATTTAATCGGAATGAAACCTTCGCTCAAGAGGTGACAATTTAGTCAGAAACTATATAAGAATATTGCATTTGATACTTTAAGAAACATATGATTTGGATATTTGTTAGAATCGGCCCACTGAGGCGATTCTAACAAATATCCAAAGCATAATTATGTTTCTTGAAGTATTTAATTTAATGGTCTTGCATAATTTCATAATAACTGTCACCTCCTGAGCCAAGGCTTCGTGCCAGTCAACTTATCATTATAACGAAATTTGTCGATGTATCGTGTGTTGGTATAAACAGGTTTGACTAAATTTGAACGCTATCAATGATATTTTATGGAAACAAAAATTAGTTCAATGGCAGATACAAAAATGGAACGAGTTTATATCTAAGTTATATGAAGTTGAATAAATGGTCACAGAAATTTATATTTAAAACATATGTTTAGATATATATCTGATACTATTTGTGCTACAGCAGCGATTACATCACGAAAACATAATACCTATATAATTTTGACCCCCATAAACCCCACTTTTATATAGTAAAACTGGAGTATACAGGGTATACATTAGTTTCATTATTTCTGCTCAAAAACATAGATTGTGGGTACTCGTTAGAACCGCCTCGGTCAGGCGGTTCTAACGAGTGCCACAATCTATGTTTTGAGCAGAAATATGAAAACAATATCAGAATTTTTATCTGAAAACTTTCAGTTTTTGATGGTGAAATTTTCAATATATTTGAATGGGCGTGTTTTCGTAATGAAGCGTGTCTCACATGATTTAGCTGATAAAAATAGCACACTCCTACTTTACGCCAGGTTGTCCTGGAAGGTTATTCCGTATGTCCACGTAGTCGGTACAATCCACATCAAAGTAATCAAAGTCCAACTGCATCGCTGTACCTTCAGGGGACTGAAATAGCATACTATTATATGGGCCGCATCAAGCGAACACTTTGCCTTCGAGCATGCGCAAAACGCGCACCTTCAGATCATCCTGCACATGCGCAACCCAGCTAGCATTCTACATAAATCTTTAGCAGGCCGTTATCGGCCCGTCAGCTACCCTGACGGGCCAATAACGACCCGCTATAGATTTGTATAGAATGCTTACTGAGAAAGTATCATCCGGGGCTTTGCTCACCATTCATACATTCTGTAGTGTCTGTTTGCGGACCGTGAAAGCCCTGATCGGACTGCGCGGATCCACAGGCTGACCAGAGCCCTCGCTTTCCGCATATGCACGAAGACATAGTTTTTCGCATGACGTGGTCGTATTTTAATGATTATTGGCTCAGCTAATTTGATAATATTTATCTACATACATGTGTGTTAAAGCAATAAAAATAAAATAAACTATACAGCCTATATCTTTCAATCAAGAAGTGCTTTTTCGATAATCCTTATTCATCATGCTGGTTTGATCATAAGCATCCGCCTGGCTTGCATAAGGCTGAGTTCTCTGTTTCCACGGACAATCATTATAGATTTTATTCCCTACCAAGTCTACAAAACAAATAAGCTACATCATAAAACAATAAATCGCCATTTGAAAAAAGGAAGGGCATTTGCAAAAGATAAGGATCCGTGTTACCGATTGAAAATATAAGTGAAGGTATTCTGTATATGCCATAAGCAAGAAGTAAAGCTCTCTAGAGGATCCAAAAGAAGCAATGGAAGAAGTAGAGATGAGGTACAAACAATGTCAAAACAAAAGCCAATATAAAACTACCGACACACTACTTACAAAGAACTGCAACAGAAGATTGATTGTGTTGGGGTTTAACGACACGTCAATCCTTGAGGGTCATTTTGTGTCGTCTCCCAGAGAAAGGGAGAAAAGAGATAGAAGAGAGAGTAGAGGAGATGAAAGAGAGGGACAGGGAAGAAAGAGGAACAGGAATGAAAGTGAAGAAACAGAAGAAATAAAAACATTCCCCCTCTACCCTTACCCACTACAAGGATAGCAGGCCTTGCCCAACTGTAAGCCAATATCAGTTGGACGCCCCGGTGATGTAAGATACACAGCACCTTCGCACCACCCGACCACCCCCTGCAACAGAAGAACCGCCTTGGAACGGCATTACGAAAACACGCTTACCGTATTCAAATAAATAGACAATTTCACCTCCAAAAACTGAAAGTTTCAGATAAAAACTCTGATATTTCTCATACTTCTGCTCAAAACATAGATTGTGGGTACTCGTTAGAACCGCCTCGGTGGGGTGTTTCTAACGAGTATCCACAATCTATGTTTTGAGCAGAAATAAGAAAAAATAATGTCTACCCCTGTAAACCCCAGTTTTACTAGATAAAAGTGGGGTTTAATGGGGGTCAACTTTATATAGTCATATTTTTGTGATGGCGAGTAGAAGAAATTACTAGTGGGGCTGAAACTAGACTAGCTACTAGTCGGATATCAAAATTATTTTCATCAATCAATTATAATTATTAATTTACTTAATGAATTAAGGGCCATCTACTACTTACTGCTTGCCTCACCTCTTTGATAGCAGCAACTAATCTTGGAGATGTCCCTGATGTCAGAGACCAACTATTAGAGACTGGCTATACAAGATGTCATACATAAATTTGAATCAGCTTATAGTAAGGAGTGATAAAACATGACATCAAGGTCTAGGAACTAGTCTAGGCTGAAACCAGTTTAACTCGCGCGGAACCTCGTCTTTATTTTTGATGCAGACCCAAGTTACAAACATATGTTCAGTCAGCAAACTTATTGCAGTATTCACCAATAATTTAACATACAAAGTATTAATATATTTTCTAATATGTAATGTATCTAGGTATTATATCATTCTAAAATAATCTGAAAGAGGCAAGGTGTGGGCAATAAATATTAAAACAAAAGACAGAAAATATCAGACTGCATTAGACTGAAACTGAAATGTTCATGGATAGTGGATAATTTATAATGATATCCCTCAATAGTTATGTTACAAAAACACGCTTATTCAAATATACTGAAAGTTTTATCACCAAAAATGAAAATTTTCAGATAAAAACTCTGATATTCTTCCTATTCCTGCTCAAAACATAGATTGTGGGTACTCGTCAGAACCGCCTCAAAGAGGCGGTTCTAATGAGTACACACAATCTATGTTTTAGCAAAAAGAGAATAATAATGTATTCCCCTGTAAACCCCAGTTTTACTACACAGAAGTGGGCTTTAAGAGGGTCAAATTATATAGACGTATTTTCGTGATGTAATGGAGAATTATGATACATTGTGTATCTTTCATGCTCAATAGCAGCGACGTAAGCAAACTTCTATGTTCACATAAAATGCATGAAAGCAACAGGCCACAGAATCAGAATAAGTATTAAATTTAGCACTATATCAAAAGACGACATGGAGTTGTTTACACTCTAATGCTATCCTTGCAAGTTTAAATGACAAGTACTTCTCTCCTCAGTTTCCAACTAAAAGGTATCAGGTAGTGTACAGACAAAACCCAGCTAGCATTCTACGTAAATCTACATCGGGCCGTCAACGGCCCGTCAGCTACCCTGACGGGCCGATGACGGCCCGATATAGATTTACGTAGAATGCTGACTGGGTGTAAGCTTTTCACCAGACAAGACACCGGAGATACGACACAACACCAGAACCCCAGCTAGCATTCTACGTAAATCTACATCGGGCCGTCATCGACCCGTCAGCTACCCTGACGGGCCGATGACGGCCCGATATAGATTTACGTAGAATGCTGACTGGGTGTAAGCTTTTAACCAGACAAGACACCGGAGATACGACACAACACCAGAACCCCAGCTAGCATTCTACGTAAATCTACATCGGGCCGTCATCGGCCCGTCAGCTACCCTGACGGGCCGATGACGGCCCGATATAGATTTACGTAGAATGCTGATTGGGTGTAAGCTTTTAACCAGGCAAGACACCGGAGATACGACACAACACCAGAACCCCAGCTAGCATTCTACGTAAATCTACATCGGGCCGTCATCGGCCCGTCAGCTTCCCTGACGGGCCGATGACGGCCCGATATAGATTTACGTAGAATGCTGACTGAGAACTTTGCTTACCTTTAAAAAGTAAACACACTCTTTATCGTGAGGATATGTATTTGTGCCATTATCAAGAGGTGAATTTATGACCTGTATATGTTTGTTTGAGTTCAGCTCATATATACCTCCGCATTCTATAAACAGACAAAAACAGAAAGAAAAGACATATTGATTTCTACCATTTTATGAGACAAGGTGCTGCTGGCCTGCTCCACACACAATGTGAAGTAACATTTTAAGTGACCCGTTAACATTTCGTAGGGAAATGGTTACACATTCAGGAGAGGTAAGTCTATCAAACTGTTTTTGCCTCTATTCTGAAAAGAAATCTACTCTAAAAGAAAAGTATTAAATCCCAAAAGGCGGGTTACCCTTCTTAAAATAGGTCTGCTCTAAAAGGAAAGAATTTGATACCATCTGGAGCAAATTCTTTCCTTTTAGAGTAGACCCATTTTCAGAAGACGACAAAAATAATTTAGATAGATGTGATAGAGTTACCTCCCTTCCCTCCCTGAATATGTATCAGTTCCCCATAATTGTTTTACTCTGTAACAACATATGAGGCGTGATTGTTGTAATACGCCGCATAGTTTTAAACACTGCGCCCAGCAAAGACTGGGATATGCTGCTGTGGATCTGCATAGTCCGATCAAAATCTTCGCTGTCCAATGAAGAAACCTTGATCCATGGCACACTAAAAATACATCACGAAAACATACCTATATAATTTTGACCCTTTAAACCCCATTTTTATATAGAAAAGTGGGGTTTACAGGGGTATATATTATTTTTCTTATTTCTGCTCAAAAACTTGGATTGTGGGTACTCGTAAAAACTGTCTCGGTGAGGCGGTTCTAACGAGTACCCACAATCTATATTTTGAGCAGATATATGAAAAATATCAGAGTTTTTTATCTGAAAATTTTCAGTTTTTGGAGGTGAAGTTTTCTATATATTTGAATAAGCGTGTTTTCATAATGTGAGGAACAAACAATGACAAAACAAACGTCTCATATGAATTCACAGACGCGCGAACATCGAAGAACTCCAACTGAGAACCGCCTTAAAAGGAACGGTCTTACATACAAAATAAAAAGCAGACAAAGTGGCACCTCGCAGACATATATAATATAAAGATTCATATTCTATTTAATTATTTAATCCTAAATTCAACAGATCGCATTAACGTTATTGATTGTTAAAATACTGGTTGCATTATGTATATCAATACTTAAAGGCTCCATATTCCTAATGAAAGACATTTTATTATCCAAATAAAGTTTAAAATATATGAATACAATCATAACACTGTGGCACCTGACAGCATGTAAAATTTCAGTTAGTCCCTTTTTCTTGAACTGGATCAAAAATGAAATGATTCTTATCGTATCTCTGTTAATGTTGCCAACATTAATTCAGATAGATGATAAAAAAAAAAATCATTTCATTTTTGATCCAGTTCAAAAACAACGCGAGGCTAACTGAGTTTTTACAGGCTGTCAGATGCCACATTTTATGATCGTATTAATACCATATTTCAATTTATTAAACATCTCTTGGATAAAAACTAATGTCTATTTTTGAGGAATATGGAGCCTTTAATCAACGCATTGACAGCACTGGTGGGTCGACTTTCTCAGTGTAGGCTGTTTCATTCACTCATAACCCTGCAATTTAAGCAAACAGTGCAGACCCTGATCAAACGTCGCGTTCTGTGGCGTCTGATCTGGGTCAGCACTGTTTGCCAATGTCCCAATCCAGGTTTTACAGACAACCCTCTTCACACAGCACTCTGACCTCACAATGACAAGAATAGCGCGGCTATAATTAACCATTACCTGAATTTCATATAAACGCGCTGTTTGACTTCATTGGTCAATTGTAGTCATGTGGACAACGTCCTTAAAGCCGCTTATCTCGAAGTGAAAAATCTGGTCCCTGTTTTAACATGGAACTCTAACAACAGGTAATAAGATATTGTGGAAAAGTAGAGACATTGCTCATAAGGAGCAATTTCTCCTCTTTTCCGCAATATTTTCAATGTATCTCCAACTTCAGGAGTCAAATTACATAGGCATTTGTGAAATGTGGTTGTTCGATTGATTTTTTTCCTCAATTTGGCAAATCTGATATGCTGAGTTACTGATATCTCGACTTCTTTTTAGTGAGTCCCTTTGTCTTTGAGATAACGAGAGTCGACTGTACAGTATCACCACATACACTTACCTGGGTTTATAAGATTTTTGCAAAGGAAGGCTGGGTCCAAGCCAAGAGGACATATACAATCACATCTACCATTAACAACAGATGGAAAACCGGCATTTTCGCAGACTGGCTTGTTTAATGGACAAAACTGGTCTGAGAAATATAATTGACATAGTTATTAGCAAATAAATTGGGCTGATACATAGAATCATATAAACAGGGTTAACCACAGTATATTAACCAACACAATACAGTCGGCTCTCGTTACCTTGATCTTGCTTATCTCGAATAACCGCTTATCTCGAAGTGAAAATCTGGTCCCTGTTTAAACATTAAAATCTAACAAGAGGGAACAAAATATTGTGAAAAAGAGGAGAAATTGCTCCTAAGGAGCAGGAGCAATTTCTCCTCTTTTTCACAATATTTTCAATATATCTCTAACTTCAGGAGTCAAATTACATATTCATTTGTGAAATGTGGTTGTTCGATTTATTTGTTCCTCAATTTTGCAAATCTGATATGTCGAGGTACGGACATCTCGAAGTATTTTAGAGAGTCCCTTGAACTTCGAGATAACGAGAGTCGACTGTACGTTGAAACTTGTTAAAAACCCTAGCAGGGCGAGAACGGTTTGTCCGTTCCTCCTCTACATACATTTACATGTACAACCAATGTACATCTAGACCAAAAGACCTACTACATTAATTCAATCAAATCATGCTCTAAGCCCGTCTAGTTAGGTGGTGGGTGGATGGAGGGGGTGAGGTGTTTGAGAGACTTTGTATATTTTCATCATTTGTTACAAGGGAGATATTTTATGAATTCCTGTTTGCATTCCAATGCATAAATCCTATTCTGAAAAGAAAGAATATGCTGCCTTGGTAGGCGTGGGATATTTGCGTTTAGAATAGACTCCTTTTCAAAAGGGAACAAAATCAATTTATAGAGAGTTCCCTCCACTAAAAGTATATCCATTACATTTACAAATCAACAAAATCTTACACCTGTCCTTGGAGTTGAGAACGACGAAATCCTATGCGATATGTCTTTATGACCCCAATTAGGTCTTGATACCCACAAAAAGGTAACTGGCAAATAGTGCAGACCCGAATCATACGCCGAATAATGCGGCGTCTAATCAGGGTCTCCACTGTGTGTAAATATTTTAGCCATTTTCATTTTCTCTACGAATATCTAAATCAGATAGTCTCACATACCTTACACGAACTGAAATTTGACTCTTTCAACACACACACACACACACACACACAAACACACACACACATATATATATATATATATATATATATATATATATATATATATATATATATATATATATATATATATATATATATATTGTCGTTTAAAATCATTTCCTGCACTCACCCAGTCGGCATTGGTCGTGTATTCAGTCTGAGGCTGAGCATATCGAGGGTTGAGCGCAAGACTAGCATAAGTCAGATGGTTGTTTTTCCCCAAACCTAATCTCCTCCCATGAAGGCGTTATGAAGATTACAACATTTCTTTCTGTAAACAATGAAAATTTAGGTGCCATTGCTCATATGAGCAATGGCACCTAAATTTGCATTGTTTACAAAGGAGTCCAAGTTGCCCCTAAACAAGGGTTTCTAAAATATGTTTGAGTTACCATAGTCTTGCGCTCAACCCTCGATATGCATTTCGTAGCTTGTATCTTGATTTAAACATTAGTTTATTTGTATATGTATTTGTATCGCTTCCGTATTTTCCGATTTCTATCCCGAAGTGATTAAGACAGCACCTTACCCATACAACCGTAGAACTGTTCTATCTCGTCCAGGAAGTAGTAACGACGTGAGTCACGTGATATAAGATGCAACAAATCAGGATCGAGCGAAGTTAAAGTTGGCTTGTAGTTGTCAGAAAACATCTATTAAGTAAGCAAAAAACAAAACAAAAAAAAAAAAAAAAAAAAAAAAACAACAACAAAAGAACATGTTATAAATATATTAAAATGTGAACCACAATAATATACATAATGAATACAAGCCTATTCAAATATACTGAAAACTTTACCACCAAAAACTGAAATTTTTTATATAAACATTCTGATATTTTTCATATTTCAGCTCAAAACATAGATTGTGGGTACTCGTTAGAACTGCCTCGCTAATAAAAATAACATATACCCCTGTAAACCCCATTTTACTATATAAAAGTGGGGTTTGAGGGGGTCAACATTATATAGGCATGCTTTCGATATGAAGTGAAGATACCCAATCAAGAAGCTCAACTCTCCCGATACACCAAAAGAAGGAGGGCTAAGGAACAAATAGGGACAAAATAAATACTACATGTGAAACCACAAATGCACTAAGAAGGTCTACAACAGAGGAATCGCCTCAGAACGGTCAGTACGAAAACTACTGGAGGACTTAAACCTGGCCCCGAGGTAATAAAACTTTTATACTGAGCATGAAATTTGTCCTGCTAATAAATCTCAATTTACTAACAATTCCGGATTCTTTCTTCCTTAACATAGCTGAGCATGAATTTTTCTTTGCTAATAAATATGAAAATGCCAACTATTGTCCTCTACTTCATCTATGACACATCACAGTTAAACACATATAATCAAACACACTGTGATGAAATACAAGAAAGCCACAAACACAATGCAATTTATAAAGGTTGCCCTGTGAACAAAGGGCACATTAAAGAATGAAAAATCAGTGTATTGCTAAGTTTCACTTAGACTCTGTATACGACACCAATATACATTACGAAAACACGCCTGTTCAAATATATAGAAAATTTCAACTAAAAAATACTGAAAGTTTTCAGATAAAAAACTCTAATATTTTTCATATTTCTGCTCAAAACATAGATTGTGGGTACTCGTTAGAACCGCCTCGGCGAGGCGGTTCTAACGAGTACAACAATCTATGTTTTTGAGCAGAAATAAGAAAAATAATACATACCTCTGTAAACCCCCGTTTTACTATATAGAAGTGGGGTTTAAGGGAGTCAAAATTACATAGGCAGGTTTTCGTGATGGTTTGAAAGGCTGCATACGCCCTTAGCACTGGCTAAAGTGGGATTCCATTTTCCAAGATACCAGAATGGGCTTAATGATCCCAGGAAAAATAAAAAAAAAATGCACTATGATGAAGTACTGGGTGACTTTTTACGGCTGCCACATGGCACTTAATACCAGCTGCAGTAAAGACATATAAAATCTATAAAGGCTACCCTTGGAAACAAAGAAAACATCAAAGAGCCGGCCTCGGTGGCTCAGTTGGATGCGCCGTCCGACTGGAGACCAGGAGGTTCGACCCCCGCCGAGGTCGCAACATTCTTTCGTGGAGACTGATCATGAAATATTTTCTAAGGTCATTCTCTCCCTTCCGCTGATTCAAGAAGGGCAGTTATCAGTTTCTGGCGAAAGAATGTGCACAACACTGGTTAACCGCTTAGAGGACTAAGCCTGCCCAGTAAACGTGTGGTTAGGTAAACTGACCGCGCTCGACATGACCCCAATTGATTGACTGGGCCGTAAAACCTCAAAACAAACAAACAAACACATCAAAGAACGAACATCTGAGTCTCGGTTTCATTGAGACTCTTCATATGACACCAATGTAGGTTTTAGATCTGTATACGCCCCTAGCACCGGCTTAAACGGGACTCCACTGAAGTCAAATAAAATCTACAAAGGCTACTACTCTTGGAAATAAAGAACACATCATAGAACGAAACGCCATATGTAAATTGTAATTTCAGATTTATAAAGTCCTTTTCGGTACTCGATAACTGCTTTTCGGTCCATTTCGGTAGAAAAGGTCATTTTCGGTGTTTTCTAGGACCGCGGCTTAGGTTAAACGTTTTACCCACCGCTGTAGATTGGACGCGATTACTGGAGTATTCATACTCGTCCGCCGATATTGTACTCAATTCGTTTAAAATCTTATTTCCTTAAAAGATTGAAGGTTTATTTGGTTTTATTCATTTATTTACTACTGATAAGCATCAGCGTGTATGAGACTAAAATGTATGAATGCAGACTTTAGCGTTAGCAGAGTTAGCTAGGAACTATTTCTTAGATAGTTATAAGGTTGGTTGTAACAGGAAAACAGGTTGTCTAAATGTGGTATGTTATCCCTTGCCATGCTGAATACATTAAGACGCCAGGCACATTTCTACTTTTCAGCCAATCAAATCACTTGATCCAGGTTGTTGATACAAATTCGCATGCATAATGACAAACAGTTAACATCCAGATCAGCTGGCTTCTTCTTCAGAAACCAACTGATCTGGGTTTACACAATTTGCTAAGACAGGACATATCCGGGTTCAGCAGGACAGGGTTAAATTTGTTTTCGGTTTGGCAATTATCTAGTTGCGGATTGGCAACCGCCCCACAAAATCGTTACGACTATCACTTACATGGACAAGGTAGTGCATCACCGAAGAATGGTCGTAATAGCCAAACGTTAAACTGAACAGCTGATCCATCCTTTTAAAGTTGTGCCACCTTCCTAGATAAAGTGCAAAACATGAGCATTGCCATATTATGCGTAACGCACGAAAAGGCCTTATGCGGTTTGCGGACAACGTAGGTCCAGATCAGCATGCGCATCCGTGCAGTCTGGGCATTCTCTGTATCCATTTATTCTGTAAGCGGACAACGGAAGACCAGACCAGCCTGCGCGAATGCGCAGACTGATCTGGGCCTGCGTTGTCCGCAGATTGCATAAGGGCTGTATTCGTGCGTTGCGCATCAATTATGAAACTATTCCTTCGAGACTTATGAGGAGAGTGTAATCCAGGGTTCAGCCTGTGCGTCCGCACAGTCTGGTTTGGTCCTTCGTTGTCCCCTTATAAAACCACTGGACAATGAAACAATTTAATATCAATGAAACATCACGAAAACCTGCCTATATAATTCTGACCCCTTCAAACCCCACTTTTATATAGTAAAACTGGGGTTTACAGGGGTATACTTTATTTTTCTTATTTCTGCTAAAAAACATAGATTGTGGGTACTCGTTAGAACCGCCTCGCCGAGGCGGTTCTAACGAGTACCCACAATCTATGTTTTGAGCAGAAATATGAAAAATATCAGAGATTTTTTATCTGAAAATTTTCAGTTTTTGGAGGTGAAAATTTCTACATATTTGAATAGGCGTGTTTTCGTAATGAGAAGCATACAAGACTGTGCAGCATTGGTGACTGATCTGGATCTCTACTTTCCACATACTGGACCACTTTTCTCATTGCGCGAATAGAAAACTTAAAGTGAGATTGGCTACGCCAGGTATATTTTCCACCAATTTCCACTAAGGAAGACAACTTTTGTGACTTCCTGCTTACTTCGGAAGAGAGGAAGGAAATTGCTCCCCTTGGCGAGGAAATTCCTGCCTTTTACAGCAGGCCCCTTTTTAGAGTAGACTCCCTTGGGAGCAATTTTTTTTCCGTTTAGAGGAGACTCCTTTTCAGGAGGGGGGCAAGAAACATTTTGACAGAGTTGTCTCTCTTGAAAGTGTATCCATTCCCCTAAATGGAATTAATCTTGCTAAAAATAGCTGAGCATGAAAAATTTCTTTGCTAATAAATATAAAAATGCCAACAATAATTCCAACTATTGTTGACTTTTTCATATTTATTAGCAGAGAACCTTTTTATAACCTCGGGGCCTGGTTTTTCAAGACTTTGCGAATTATAGTGGGTAATGAAGGTTTATATTTAATCAGACAGTTATGGAGAATTCACCGTTCCGTTTACGTCAAATAGCAAGAACCATCCGTGACCAAAATGCAGTCATCTATTTCTTGCCTAACTATGATTACGTCAGTAAAATGCCTTCTTTACAATATGATCTGAAACTTTGACAATAAAAATATCCATTTTATGGGCGAATTCCATCAGAAATAAAGTGTCTTGGCAACCTTATCTACCTGTTACTATGAAGATTTTTCCTTAATACCGCTTTCAGCGACGAAACAGAAACTGCAGATGTGGATAGACCACGGTGAAATAATTTGAATGGATTATTAATCCTAACCTGAAAAAATGCACTAAAGAACAGCAACCCTAGTCTTACAGTATCATTTGAAAATAGTTAAATTCAGCGCGATATTATTTAATCTTAAAGATCAAATGACAAAATATTTATAATCCTGTTTCTCTATCATAGCCTTAAAGGAATTGTTTAAGGATCATGATGCGGAAACCGCATGCAAAAGTCCAATTAGTTCCCGAGTTATAGCGATTTGAACTTGCGCAGTTTTAATATTCTTTCCGAACAGTTTTCAAACTGTTCATCACTATTAATGAGGCCTTTATGAGGCCTGACGAGTGGTGATTTATTTTTCTTTTTTAAGAAAATTTTAAAATATTAAAACTTGGATTTATGACTTTAAAGTGTCAGTTGAGACAGTTTATCGTCATATTTAAGTTAAAGATGTATCTTCTTTAATTTATATTTTGAGAAAAAGTCATTACAATTTTAAATAAGAACCATAATATTTTCAATTTAAATTTTATTTTGAAAACAGTTTAAATTTGATTTTATGATTTAATTTGACACAATTTCTTAAAAGTGGCTTGCAATTGCACTTAAATGTATACCTAAACATTTATTTTTGCTGTAAATGCCATACTGTAACTAGCTGTAATGTGAATTTTAAGGATTAAAAATAAACACTAACCGTGCAATTTCGTTTAAAATTATAAAATATTATTTATTGCATTGTCAATCAAAAAGTTACATTGTTAAATATCATGAAACTGCAAATTCAAGACAGAAATGTACATTCATGTATTTTATGCTTTACAGTTTTAATAAAAAAAAATAAAAACTCAAATGACATCACAGAATGTTGCATTATGGGATATAAATATAGCATTATGGGTACTATTTCTAATTATAGCAATAAAGGTTTTTCGTATGTGAAAAATGTTCTATTTGACTCAACTGCCTTAACTTCGCAATGGGCTGGAATTTTTTTATGCAATTTACGGCAAAATTATTCGCATTGACAGCATTATCAGTATATAACAATTCCATTGAGACAGAAAATACTTAATTACGAGAACACGCCTATTCAAATATATGAAAAATTTTACAACCATAAAAGGAAAGTTTTCAGGTAAAAAAATCGGATATTTTTCATATTTCTTCTTAGAACATAGTTTGTAGGTACTCGTTAGAACCGCCTCGGCGAGGCGGTTCTAACGAGTACCCACAATCTATTTTTTAAGCAAAATAAGAAAAATAATGTATACCCCTGTAAACCCCAGTTTTACTATAAAAAGTGGGGTTTGAGGGGGTCAGAATTATACAGGCGTTTTTTCGTGATGGTCATTTGATCTTTAATCAGTCTGAGCTAATCCAGCATAGGACAAATTGATAATATTTTTTTTTCTTATTTTTTTTCCACGAAAACAGGATTTGACGGTTCGTGCAAAATGTCTCCATTTGTTTGCATGAAATGTCAAAACCCGTGTTTTTGGAAAAAAAAAAGAATGAGAAAAAATATTACAATATGTCGTCTGCTAAAAATTTTACCCAGCACGCTAATCGTAAACAAGACTTACTGTTGTTGATGTTGTCATAATTGACTCGTATATAGTCATCTCTAAGTGGACTGGTGTGCTCGTGCAGAAACCCTATTGCGTGGCCAAGCTCATGAATGCATGATGTCTAAACAGATATGTATGATAAAATTAACAATAAACAATAGACTAAGACCTTTCCAATTGGCCAGTTTAGTTATTAACGCATAGCATGCTGGGTAAATTTTCAGGAGACAACATTTTGAAATGAGTTTCTTATTTTTCCAAGACAACAGCGTCTGGCATTTCATGCAAACTGTCTAATTTGCATGAAATGTCAAACCCTGTTTTCGATGAAAAATAAGAAAAATGTCACCAACAAAAGAAGCCAGTCTGCTGAATTTGCCCAGAACGTGCTAAGTGTTAATTTTCTTACCCCGCCCATTACGTTTAAAAATATTCACTCCTTCTATCAAATGAGATGCTGAATAAATTAAGATGTCACGCTCACTTTTAACTGTCAGCCAGTGTAGACACTGATGAGACGGCAAGTTTTGCGGCGTCTCATGTGGGTCTACACTGTTTGCTTTGGCCTGTCTGTTCGGATACATACGGTAAATATGGTACAGTGTTTAAGGCTAAAGAGTACTATTGATTTTCCTTATATATTTTATGCATTTTGTAAATGCTCTACAGCCCAACACTTTTCTGTTTTAAGTTTAAAGGGTCAAAATTTGGTATCTGCCTGCACCAGATGTACCTCTAAAATTTTCAAAACAAGAAACGGAGTTGTAGATACGGACGGTGTAAGGGTAATTCATTACGACATGCCTATTCAAATATACTGAAAATTTTACCACCAAAAAATGAAAATTTTCAGAAAAAAAAATTCTGATATTTGTCACATTTCTGCTCAAAACATAGATTGTGGGTACTCGTTAGAACCGCCTCTAAAATTTTCAAAACAAGAAACGGAGTTGTAGATACGGACGGTGTAAGGGTAATTCATTACGACATGCCTATTCAAATATACTGAAAATTTCACCACCAAATAACTGGAAGTTTTCAGATAAAAATTCTGATATTTTTCATATTTCTGCTCAAAACATATATTGTGGTGCTCGTTAGAACCGCCTCGACGAGGCGGTTCTAACGAGTACCCACAATCTATGTTTTTGAACAGAAATAAGAAAAATAATGTACACCCCTGTAAACCCCAGTTTTACTATATAAAAGTGGGGTTTAAGGGGGTCAGAAATATATATGCATGTTTTCGTGATGGACACTCCAAATAATTTTCGACTTTCATATTCAAAGCAACCATCCAATATACACAATTTCGCTAGTATCTACTGCAGAACTGCTCGAATTATACATTTTGGCCACATCATGAAAACGTGCCTATATAATTTTGAACTTGTCAAACCCCACTTTGATATAGTAAAACTGGAGTTTACAAGAGGTATACATTATTTTTCTTATTTCTGCTCAAAAACATAGATTGTGGGTACTCGTTACCGCCTCGTGGAGACGATTCTAACGAGTCACCACTGTCTATGTTTTGAAATATGAAAAATATGCGCATTTTTATCTGAAAATTTTCATTTTTGGTGGTAAAATGTTCAGTATATTTAAATAGTCTTGTTTTCGTAATTAATTCTGGCATCAAAGCGGACAAGAACACTTTAGAAACAGACCAAAAATTAGGAACTAGTCAATAATTATGGAACTATATCCGTATGGAAGCAGTCCGGTGTTCTGTACAGTTTCCAGTCCATGGCCGTTAAATCAGCTTTTCAACTGGTTTGTAACTTTCAGCAACTGTCTCTGTTTTCTGCAGAAGTCTGTCTTTATGTACTTAATAGGTTATTAAATAGGAAGTTCATCTCCCTCATTTGCCATATCATATGGTGAAAATAGCATGACTTACAAAACTAAAGATGAGAGGGATATCCAGATCTATTTGTTTCTTATTTCTTTACAAAACTGCTATGGGTACTCATTAGAAGCGCATCGCACAGACGCTTCTAACGAGTATCATAACTATGTCTTTGTGTAGCCATGGGAATAGTCATAGCGGGCACACAACGTTGAAACAATGTCGATTCAACGTCTCGAAGAACACAACGTTGAAAAAACGTCGACTCAACGTTGATTTAATGTCTTGACAGGCTGATTTTCGCAAAGGTTATAGTAGTATGGATCATATTTTCAATCTCAAATGTTCAGTCGATCTATATTTGCATCGAAATAAACATTTATTTTGTGCATTCATCGACTACAGGAAGGCATTTGACTCTGTTAATCGTTTGGCTTTATGGCAAAAATTACTACAACAAAATATTAATGGTAAAATGTTGAAAATTATCTATAGTATGTACAATACGGCTAAGTCATGTGTTAGACAAAATCACCAATTGTCAAGGTATATTTATAGTAATGTTGGTGTCCGTCAAGGGGAGAATCTATCCCCAGTACTTTTTCATTATTTTTGAATGATTTGGTAGAGTTTATTTCCCATGGATATGACGGATTACATGATATAACTGAAGCTATTCATTTACTTTGTTATATGCCGATGATACTGTAATTTTAGCTGAAACACAGGAGTAACTACAAGCAACCTTAAACTCTATGTTTTTTATATTGTCAGACCTGGAAGTTAGAAGTTAACACAGCTAAAACAAAAATAGTAATATTTGGCAAGAGAAAAGTTAAAGATACGTTTGTTTTTACATATAATGGTGAAGATTTTGCTGTTGTGGATGATTTTGTGTATTTAGGTGTAACATTTACTCATAATGCTTCATTTGCTAAGCATAAAGGTCAACGTTTAGATCAGGGTCGAAAAACTATGTTCAGTGTTTTAAGGAAAGCTAATATGTTAAATTTACCATTGAATATGAAGTTGCAACTCGTATTATATGGTGCTGAAGTATATGGTTATGAGAATTCCGTTCAGGGCGATAGCGTTACGTCGCTCAACGTAACGTAAACAAAGCAAGGCCCATCTTGTGATATCAAAAGTTCAAAATCCATGTTCAAACAGCACGTGAATTTCATGATTTGAACATGGATTTTGTTGTTTGAACACGGCTTCTGGACCATTCAAGAATAGTTTCAAATGGCTATGTTCATAGGATTTAATGCAAGAACGTTGATTCAACGTTGATTCAACGTCTTGACATGTCGAAGGTTGTAAATACTTTTTGGTTGAAAAAGATTTACCTACAACTACGATTATGGAGAGTACATGGCCATTTTACATGTATGTGATAATGATTTATTTGGGCCGCAACGTCAAAAAACGACCTTTCAACCAAGACTGATGCGAAGGCTGATTTGAGTATTCGTTGTGTGCATAATATCAGAAGGTACGTTTTCTCACGATGCGGCTCAGATATGTATGTCATGGTTTGATGCAAACTGTACATCAATGTGCCTCTCTCTGCGTTTGTCCTATCGGAACGGCTGATTATCTCCACACACGCAACACCCTGTTGTGAAAAGAGCATAGTAACGAGATCTTCCGGAGGTGGTTGCGGAGAGTCAGTTTAGGTGGCGTTGAATGTGGTTGTCAGTTGAAATAAGGCTGACATTTAAGCACGTTCGCCGATATTCAAATTCGGGCGATGTAATTAAACCTCTTATTTAGTTTCCCATGTAATCACACCGGAATTGTAGTCTTTTAAGCGAATACGGAACAAAAATAAATTTTCTCCCGATGCAATGGTGGTCCGATTATGCCGTTTTGGTGGCAGACAGACATGTTCTTGGAGAGATTACAATTCTCTCATTAAATACATCACCGTTTCAGTAAAGGTTTAACATGTTACTGTTTAAATGAAAATATATCGCACTCTTTTGCCATTTCACAGAAACAAGGCATTTTATTGACGGGTGGTGCGTAAGGAGAGCGGTGGCGAGTAAAATGATAGGTGGTGATTGAGAAGACCATGGTTTTTCAACATCGTGTTAGAAAGGAGAAAAAGGGAGTAATAATGGCACTGGGATTGAAAAATAGGCTTCAGGAACATATTTGCCGTTACTGGATCAGAAATCATACGTAAACGCGACCGGTAGTATGAAATACGATGTTGAAAAAAAAAAAAAAAAAAAACATGGTCTTTTCAATCACCACCTATCCCTTTACTCGTCACCGCTCTCCTTACGCACCACCCGTCAATAAAATGCCTAATTTCTGTGCAATGGCAAAAACATGCGATATATTTTCTTCTGAACTACATAGTAACATATTAAACCTTTACTGAAACGATGATGTATTTAACCAGAGATGTGTAATCTCTCCAAGAATTGGAGTTTTACATGCCAGTCTGTCATCAAAACGACCAAATCTGACCACCCTTGCATCGGGTGAAAAATGCTTTTTATTCCGTATTCGCTTAAAGCACTATAATTCTGGTCTGATAATATGGGAAACTAAATAAGTGGTTGCATTACATCGCCCGAATTTGGATATTGGCGATAGTGCCTAAATGGCAGCCTTATTTCAACTGTCACCCACCTTCAACGCCACCTAAACTGACTCTCCGCAACCACCTCCGGAAGATCTCCTTACGATTTTCTTTCCACAACACGGTGTTGCGCGTGTGGAGATAAGCAGTCGTGATCGGGGCCTTGATTCAGTACACGCGCATACAATCTATAGTAGTACGTAGAGAAAATGCACCATAAGTTTTAAACTACAGGAAGAATTTCCCGAGAGATTTGCAAATCCGATGAATAAACGAATGCATTAGCACGAGTTTGTTTATGAGATTTGAACGTCTCGAGGGTAATATTTCCTCTATCTTAAACTTGAGGTTTATTTAATGATATATTATCCTAAAATCGATTTTTTGTCTTCAGATTTTGTTTTATATTCTTTTGTCGTTTTCAAATGACGTCAGTAAGTTACGTCATCTACACTCGTAGCGTTCTAAAGGAAATATCTCTTTGCTCTAGGCGGAAATGTTTCCTCAAAGGAATTATAAATTATATTTACCGCAGACATTACTAAAAGTAGCTTAAGATATGCAATATGCTATAATGCAAAACCCCTGTCATGCTGAACCTGGATATATCCTGCTTTTGCAAACAGTGTAGCTCCAGATCAGTTGGCTTCTGTAGAAGCCAACTGATCTGGATCTGCACTGTTTGACATTAACTATGTGAATTTATATCAACAATCCGGACTAAGCAATCTGATTGGCTGAAAATTAGAAGTGGGCTTGGCATCTTAATTTATTCAGCATGAGAAGGGTTAAGGGCATTGGATACACTTGGTAGGTTTCCGCCATTATTGCATACAGTGACAACTTTTGTGACTTTCTGGGTCCAGTTGTTCAAAACCTGACGAAGTGGTTAGCTGATCCGATGTTAATATTTCTAACTTGAAATATGGCTAATACATTGATATTGTTTGCTGAAAAAAATGTGAGAAGCTTGCAAAAGCTTCTCACATTTTTTGCAGCAAAATATCAATGTATTTGAAGCTAGCATAGCTACAACAATTAACGAGTTTGTCAATAACGAGCTCCTTAGGGCTAACGATGCTGTGAACAAATGGGCCCTGCTTGCTTGCTTTCCTGTATAGCTAGCACGCTACTAAATATTCATGAGCAGTGGCCCCGCCCTTTATGGGGAGAAGTTTTGGTGCAGAGGAAAATATAAATGGCAGCTGCCATTGGTGATGGGCCTTGAATTTAAGACATGGTGAGGAAAAGCCAATTCATATAAATAAAAGTCATGTGTGTTTCAGCCTTATAAATCATCAGTTGAAAAAATGTATCATTGTTTTATTGTACCTCCCCTCGGGGAAAAAATGCTTACTCATTTTCTGCGGAACTGTATGTAAACAAGTTCATGAAAATATCATGGCTTTCGGAGGTGGGCTTGACATTGTTTTTAATTTTGGAAACTAATGTGCTGCAGTAGATGTCTCAAATAAGAGAGCTTTTGTAAACATTGTATGTGTGGTTTATTAGGAAAAGTTGGAAATGTTACTATTGTCGCCTATGGAAAATATTTAGTGGTAAGCACCCTATAACAATTCCCTTCTGAAACGGTATCTCTTCATAAAAAAAAAAAAAAGAATTTGCTTCCGTTGGGAGAGAATTTGTTCTTTTCAGTGTAGACCCCTTGTCAGAAGGGAGGTTAACCATTTTGGCAGAGTTGCCTCCCCTTAAAGTGTATGAATTCCCCTTCATACCTACCCCATTGCAACACGAAATACTTTGTCCGTCCGGTAAAACATTTCCAACAAAGGACCAGCAACTGAAAATATACATAATGTATTCGTTCTCATATACTTTTAACCATTTTTTAAACTGAATAAGCTTTCCCACACTATTTATTGGAAAAGTCTAATTTCAATTTTAGGTATATCAGGCTCTGTTGTTTAGTAAAATGGCTAAACTGTTTGCAAATCGTGGATACCCTGATAAGAGTCTCCGTATTCTGCGGCGTCTGATCAGGGTCTGCACTATTTGCTAATTACACTCCTAGGGCTCTAGATTAAAATGAGTTTAGCTTAAGCTAACTTATCAGTTGAAAATTAATGAGGACGTGAGGAAACGCACTCTGACACGTGAACCCCACAAAGATTTCGCATCCGCGCAGTCTGATCAGAGAGTTTTTGTCCGCATGAAAACACTTTGCATCCATGACTATCCAAAATGCGCCCAGAGAAGATTCTTCACAGTTTGCAAATAGTTCAACTATTTTTCTCTAGGACTATCTAAATCACATTGCCTGAAATACCTAAAATCGAAATAAGTGTGGTGGGAAGGGGAGGGAGGGGGTGGGGACGTGGGGAGTTCATTCAGTCTACAACGGGTTAAAGTTTTGAACTTCAGTAACCATAATTGAGCCACAACTGGAGAAAACGTACCGTCTGACATGTGCGCACAAAGAAACCTCAAATCTGTCTGTGCATCAGCACAGTCTGATCAGAGCCTTCGTAGTCCGCACGATTAAAACTTTGCATCATTTGGCTATTCAAAATGCGCCCAGTGAAGATTCTAATCAGACTCCAGGAATGGACGTACATAATCGGAGGTTGTGGCTCACATAATTCAATAAGTGATTTAAAAATTTGTTTGCAAGCTTAACCCATTGTAAACTTAACTCCCCGACTGTATGTTGGAATATTCTAATTTCGATTTTAGGTATGTCATACTATATGATTTAGATATTCCTAGAGAAAAATGGTTTTAAATCTATTTGCAAACAGTGGCGGCCCTGATCAGACGCCGAGTTCTGCGGCATCTGATCTTGGTCTGGACTGTTTGCCAATCACCTTTTAGGGTTCTCCAGACTACAATGGGTTAATTCAGCTCTCTGAAGTTGACTGGGTGCATTTTCAACTGCGGTAATTCTGTCAAAATGTTTTTTTTACCTCCTTTTTGAAAAGGGGTCTACTCCAAAAAAAAAAAAAATAAAAATAAAAAAAAATAAATAATAATAATAATAAAATAAAAAAAAAAAAGAATTTGATCTTAAGGAAAGGATTTTGCTTCTCATGAGAACAAAGTCTATCTTTTTTAGAGTAAATCCTTCTCAATGATTTTAGAGTAACCCTTTTCGGAAGGGACTTCCTGCGTTGTCTCTCTTTGCGGCAAAGGCGAAATATCTTCCAAGTGTATCCAGCCCCTTAAGCTATGACATGTGTGCCCACAACAGCCCCAACTAAACACTACAAAACTTTTTTTTATCAAAAGCTGCAAATTATAAACCCCAACAAACTGTTAAGTATTTCGAAATACCCACATATATACTCTAAGTATTGGGACATCTTAACTCCTTACTATAATTGCCCTAAAATCTGAAGAAAAAAAAAAGAATCTATTTTACTGCATGTTGATGTGTCTAAAATAGTGCTGGTTGTATGGCAAACAGTGAAGACTGCAGCGTCTGATCTGGTTCTACACTATTTGCTCAGGCCTGTCTGTCCAATTTTGGGTTACATCACGAAAACATAACTATATAATTCTGACTCCCTTAAACCCCACTTATATAGTAAAACTGGGTTTTATAGGGGTATACATAATTTTTCTTATTTCTGCTCAAAGACATAGATTGTGGGTACTCGTTAGAACCGCCTCGCCGAGGCGGTTCTAACGAGTACCAACAATCTATGTTTTGAGTAGAATTTTAAAAAAATATTAAAGATTTTTATCTGAAAATTTTCAGTTTTTTGAGGCAAAAGTTTCTATATATAATATGAATAGGCGTGTTTTCGTAATGTATAACGGTACAGTACAACTCCAATAACTCGAAAACCGATGGCTCGTTTACCGTGTCTGATTCAAACTCGTTTTGAGTCCTAGGAAATTCTTTCGATAGCCCTAAAGAAAGAAATAGTTAGGGATATTTTAGAAATTTGTTTTTTAAATTTTATCACGAAAATATATGTTGTGTTTACTCATTTGAATAGCCTCGACGTGGCGATTTTAACTAGTACACAACGCATGCCATTTTTTTTAATTGAAAATCGAATAAAACACCCCTTAGTTATCTACATTCGCCTTCTGGATTGGCGCTTTGATTAACATTTAGTGACTCGAACTACCAACGTCTGGAATAATTTTATGTGGTTCCAAAGATGTTCAAGCCATTGAAGTTTGACTGTAAATTACATGTACCAAATCTAATAATATTAACTCACCCACCGTAGTCTACAAAACTTAGCCTATTATTGTGTGACAGTCCGTGTATAACAGGTACGGAAGCATTATATTCTACAAAGCGAATTCCACTGTACTTCTCTATTTTCTCCATCGCCCACTTTACTTCTTGCTGTCGAACTAGAAAACAATACTTAACTCTTGAGTATATGCCGAGCAACGCCATAATATTGTGACGACCTCGGTTTTCTTTCCAACGGAAACTCGCAGAAAACGTAAATGAAACTCACGGAAAACGCAACGGTATGAAATCGTTTCACGCGAAACACAATGTTGTGAAACAGTATAAGGGAAAAGGAAAAACCTTCTCGATAGTTTGCTCTTGCAATCAATCAAATTAGAGTTTTCGAAACGTATAAACAGTTTGCGAAACTGTAACATGGTTTCACCGTTGAGCCAATCAAATTATCATTTAAAATAAACGGATTTTTATAGCTTATGTTTCCAAGCTACCAAAGTACCGCTCGACGTTTATGGGTAAAATGTTCGCAAACGAACGATCGTTAAAGTAAAACGCTTTGAAAACGTACATTGTAATATAAATCCTAAATGCGCCGGCGCGATGGAACGTTTAGGATTTGAAGACGGATAATGCTGTGACTATTTTCTGACTGGTTAATGGATATAAAGGTCTACAAAGGTTTGAAACGGTCTGCAAATATTTCTGTGGTTGCAAACGGAGGAAACTAATGCTAAAACGCAAACGTAGAGGAAATCCACCAAAACCTCGCCAAAAACGCAAAACTGAGAAAGAGAAACCTTGTCGTCAGCGTGAAGCAATCTCCTTCGATGTATAAAATGTAGCAGACGGGATTCTGTTTTGTTGTAATTTGCAAGGAAATAAAACATAAAATGTCACGCCATCGCCGACGTCAATGTCAACGGTATCCACATAAAAAACAATATGCCCCCACGCCCCCTTCAGTGGCTGTAGCGACATAAAGTAAATGACTCAACGGCGATACACCCAGAATATAAAACTACAATAAGTACTACGATGAGACGATGAGCCCAACCACAGACATTGACAGCCAGCACCAAGCTTCTGAAACAGTTTGAGGAGGGAGCCGTCTTTTAGTCTGAGGACAAACTCACCGTAGTGCAATTAAGGAGGGGAACAAATTTATCAACAATAATTAGGTTAACAACCATAGATGCAGTTTGCGGCCGAAAATCACTGTTGTAACCTACCCTGCTAGCATTCTTTATAAATCTATAGCGGGCCGTTATCGGCCCGTCAGCTGCCCTGACGGGCCGATAATGGCCCGCTATAGATTTATAAAGAATGCTGGCTGGAACCTTTTTGTAGCGAATGACAATCTTTATAAACTGTCCCGAAACATCAGTTTCCAACAATCTTTCTGAGTTTATAGACAAAGTCACCCTGAAATTCAGGTCTTGCAGAAGTGTCTACAAAACGACGTTATATCGAGGGTCGATCGCAAGATTGTAGTAAGTCAGATTGTAGTTTTTCCCAATACTTAATCTCCTCACCATGAAGGCATTATGAAGATAACAACATTTCTTTCTGTAAACAATCGAAAATTAGGTGCCATTGCTCGTATCAGCAATGGCACCTAAATTTGCATTGTTTACAAAGGGGTCAAAGTTACCCCTAAACAAGGGTTTCAAAAATACGTTTGAGTTACTACAGTCTTGCGCTCAACCCTCGATATTAGGACTTAATGGGAAGTGCAGACTAACTGTAATATATGCCATAAAATGTTGAGTTTTAGAAAAGAAGCATCTTGGCACTAAAATTATCAAAATCGCTTAAGAAATAAGAAATATATATAATAGTTAAAAGTTTTTATAATTGTGAGCATGGGCGCTTCCATTTTGAATATTCGATAAGATATTTATGTTTTATACGACGCAAGTAGAAGTCACGAAAACATGCCTATATAATACTGACCCCCTTAAACCCCACTTTTATACAGTAAAACTGAGGTTTACAGGGGTATACATTATTTTTCTTATTGCGCTCAAAAACATAGATTGTGGGTACTCGTTAGTACCGCCTCGCCGAGGCGGTTCTAACGAGTACCCACAATCTATGTTTAAAGCAGAAATGTGAAAAATAGCAGAGCTTTTTATCTGGAAATTTTCAGTTTTTGGAGGTGAAATTTGCTATATATTTGAATAGGCGTGTTTTCGTAATGCGTTGACAAACATATGCCGCTTTTGTGAGTTAGTTGATAGTATATATGCAAATGAACATAATTGCAGATATATAGGAATAAAATGTTTGTTTCAGATTTGATTTATTTTATTATTGGTATGTTTAATAAGTTGGTTTTGATATCACTCGTCCATCAAAATGACGGCTTCCATGACATAATTTACTAGAAAGCTCAAAACCTTTCTTATTTCTCAACCGATTTTCATGGTTGTTTCATCAAAGTGCTCAGCATAATAAGCTCTTTATTTTCGAATGGATTTATCTTTAGATTGAATATAAGGATGAAGTTGCATGAAACTATTCCAAATGTTTTTTTTTTTTTTTTTTTTTTTTTTTTTTTGTGGTTGTAGATGATACCACGGAACAACGGAATTTTACCATTACAAATGTCCCCGTTTTTAGCGGCAGGGGCAATTAATGGTTATACACAATAACATACGTTTCAAAATATCAAAACAAAGGTTTCGGACTAGACAATCACGAAAATATGCCTATATAATATTGACCCCCCACTTTTATATAGTAAAACTGGGGTTTACAGGGGTATAAATTATTTTTCTTATTTCGACTCAAAAACATAGACTTTGGGTACTCGTTAGAACCGCCTTGACAAGGCAGTTCTAACGAGTACCCACATTATATGTTTTGAGCAGAAATATAAAAAATAACAAAAAATTTTATCTGAAAATTTTCATTTTATGGTGATAAAATTTTCAATATATTTGAAAAGGCTTGTTTTCATTATGCTAATTATTGATGCTATCTTATGCATTGTTCTCTGTTTACCTACCAAAGCCGTTACTCCACTCGTATGGAATTATACACTTGTCCCAACGTATATGTGGATTGTTAAAAACGAATCGTTTTCTATGACGATCTTTCAGTCGCATCGCGTCTTCTTTTGCATCACCTAGACTTTTACCCGTTTTTTTCTAAAAAGAAAAAAGAAACAAATATGCATCACGAAAACATGCCTATATAATTTTGACCCACTTAAACCCCACTGTTATATAGTAAAACTGGGGTTTACAGGGGTATACATTATTTTTTTTATTTCTACTTAAAAGCATAGATTGTGGGTACTCGTGTTTTGAGCAGAAATATAAAAAATATCAGAGTTTTTAATCTGAAAATTTTCAGTTTTTGGAGGTGACATTTTCTGTATATTTAAATAGGCGTGTTTTCGTAATGGAGCCGAAACATAATAAATGTTTAAAATCAAAGGAATGGATACAATTTCAGGGGAGGTATCTCTGTCAAAATTGTCTTGCCTCCTTCTGAAAAATGATCTACTATAAAAGGAAAACATTTGCTTCCGAGATACTACTCTAAAAGAAAGAATTTCTATGTGCTCCTAAAATAGAGTAAACCCCCTTTGAGTAGGAACTTGGTTTGCAGGAAAGCAAACAGGATAACACAACATGTATCTCCTTTTTAAAATCCACCAAGTTTGTCAATTGCACACCTTTGTTTATATTTTGTGTGTGTCATGTTCCCATGAATATATATAGTGTGGCGGCCAGATGAGACATCTTGCTGAGGTCATTCAGTAACCTGAACTCATCATTTATATGGTAACATTTTGTCAATGCACATGCGTGAAGCATGATCTTCTAAGCATTGTTTGTTTTCTGTTCCATAAGAATAGAAAACGAAGAAAATATAGTTCTTAAAGTGTAGAATACACTTATGAAATGCAAACTACTGAACAGACATTAAAGGTCATTTCAATTTGCAAAACATACCCTTGCATTCACCAGGTGTCTCTTACCATGTAAATTGCAAGGGAACGCAATAGACAACAAACAAACTTGTAATGTACAGCGTAAATATAAAAGGGTTTCCAAGCAGCAGCCAATAAAAATTGAAATACCGTATTAGACCTAATTACCGCACAAAAAATATATAAGCACACAGTCAAGTAACTTCAAAGTTATCAAATTACAGCCCGTGTACTTTTATCTACTTTATTTATAAAAACATATGCTGTTGGTGCTAATTTAAATAACGTCTTCAAATCGACGCAATTCAAATGAGTTCCGATAACATATCATTTTATGAGGAAAAACAGAAAAATAATATCGCATTCGCATCATTCAATACATTTGTGTAAAATCCTCTGCTGATCTTCTTTAACCCTTGTCCTGCTGAATAAATTAAGATGCCACACCCACTTCTAATTTCAGCCAATCAGATTGCTTGATCCGAATCGTTACTATAAATTCACATACTTGATGCCGAAGAGTGCAGATCCAGATCAGTTGGCTACTTCAGAAGCCAACTGACCTGGATCTACACTGTTTGCAAAGCAGGGTATATCCGGGCTCAGCAGGACAGGGGTTAAAGTGGATATTTTACCACAAGTCTTTTCCAGTACTTTTGAAAAACCTAAGCGCACAATGCGGTAATTAGGTCAGATACGGTACCAGTATTCACCATGAACTTTTCTGCATCTGCTCTATGCTGCTGCAACATCTTTACGTCTTCAGTGGCCAAATCCCGTGTGAATTTATAATAAGCTAGCTCTTCTCGAATTATAGAATCCTCAAGTTCTTCATTGAAATAATCTTCTTCTGAAGGATGAGTTTGCTGTGTAGTAAATGAAGAAGATAAAGAAGAATGAGAATATAAAACAAACGTTTACTATCTGTGTGTCATTCTAATTGGCAACAAAAGCTCAAACGTGCGCAAATATATCTTTAAAATACAATAAATACTATTAGTATGTGATTCGCGAACGAGATAACCTCTCAAACATGTGCACAGATGTCTTTAAAATACAAATATTTCTAGTGTGTGATTCGCGACAGATACATTCCCTCAAACGTATACACATATATCCTTAAAATATAAATATTTACTATGTGCGAATCGCGGCTGGCACAACTTCTCAAATTATGCACATATATCTTTAAAACACAAATAAAATTGTGTGTGCATCACGACCGACACAACCTCTAAAACATATGCACATACATTTTTCAAACGAAAAAACGTACTACTTGTGTGTGATTCGCGACTGGCTCAACCTTTCAAACATGTGCACATATATCTTTAAAAAAGTAATAATAATAAAAATACTATTAGTGTGTGGTTTGGGACTAACACAGCCTCTCAAACATCTGCACATACCTATATCTTTAAAATGCAAATATTTACTATCGATGCCTGATTTACGACAAACATGAATAGAATAATATAGAATGATATAATTTGTTTAAAACCTTTTTGTGGGGGCAATTCAATTATAAGAAACAGTAAAGAAATTTTAAGCTTCTCGCAACACAAAGTTTTACTTGAAGGCCTATGTCCCTGTCGGCAACGGTATGATGTTTTTACGATTATTTATTCATATTACTATAATATTTTGTAGTTTAGTCTATATTATTTACCAAAACTTGATGTATCATTTTCTGCCATTTTATGTAAGTAGAGACAACTTTGTGACTTACTGTTTCCTTTCTTTTGTGCACCTAAAGACTCTTCTGGAAAAGTTGTCTACTCTAAAAGGAAAGACTTTCCTCAGAAAGACAGCTTCCTCTGAGAGCAAAGTCTTTACTTTGAGAGTAAACCTCTTTAAGGGAGCAAATTCTTTCCTTTTAGAGTAGACACTTTTTAGAAGAGTGTCCAAATATGGGACAGTTGCCTCGCCTGAAAGCGTACCTATTCCCCTTTAGTTACACTTGGTACACTGTTCGCCATTTTGTTTTGCGAGGTAGACGACATTTGTGACTTTTGTGGTCGGGCCCATGGTGGTCCCGTTTATGGTTTTCTTGGCTTCAGATCGTCATTGAACATTTTACGCGAAGCGCGCCCTTTAAATCTAATCATAATGATTCGCTACCTTACTGTTAAACACACATAACTACTAAGATAACGTAAAAGGAAAGGTCTGAATGGCGATCTAGAGCCAGAACACACACACACACACACACACACACACACACACACACACACACATACACACACACACACACACACACACAAATAATAATAAAAAAATAAAGAAGACAACCGATTTACCCAACATTAAAAGCACTATCCGCCTTAACCAACGATTTCAGTTCCTCTATTGCAGTTCTTCTTTGTTGTATGTGTGTTACTGAGAACGTGTCAATGCGTCTTGCCATTGTTGATTCCCTATTTCTTCTTCTTTCGATGCATATGCAGACAGCTAAAGCCCAGATCAGCTTGCGCTTCCGCGCAATCTGGTTAGGGCCTTCACATTCCGCTAACAGAATTGTTGTATAAGACAGAATGTATGAATGGAGAGTAAATGCCTAGATGATACTTTGCGCATGCACAGGATGATCTAAATTATGTATTTTGCAATTTTGCACATGTTGCACTTTTCGCTTGACACGGCCTTTTAATATTTTGTTTTCTCATGTTTAGGCATATAAATGATTCAGCCTAGCCTTCAAGTAGTTAACCAAGTCAATGTTTGTTACCGTTGATATATATATGTTGAGAGTTAATCATTAACAGTGCAAATGATTTGTTTATCTGAGGCCTTTTGGCTTTCGCCTTCTTCAGATGTTTTTAATTTAAAAAAAATGACATAAAAAATGTAACATTTACAAATAAAAGTTGCGTAAGTTGAAAAACAGATTTTTCGGGCCCATGTTATCTGGCCCGCTGCGACTTGATAACTGATCGTGTTTGGATAAATATGAAATGTAAACAATACGCGTAAACACAACGTGCAAAAAGTATAAAGCTTATCTTTACTATCAATACAACGTGCAAAAAGTATAAAGCGATATGCATTTGGTTTGACTAAAAGCTGTGAGATTTGTCAGAATGCCTCCCTTGATCCCAGATATATGTTCTTGTGTGGTAGTTGTACATTCGTCTGAATTCGATGTGATTCGTAACCGTGAGACTTGGCAGCAGGCCTCCGTTGACAAAATATTCGGTTGTATTTCTTCAATCTATCAATGCAATGCATTCGGTAGGAGAGCCGTGAGATCTGTCAGAACGCCTCCCTTGGTTACAATAATAAAGTCCAGTGTTTGACTCATATAATGCTCTGCAATTTGATAGTTTGAAAGCCGTAAGATTTGTCCGCAGGCCTCCGTAGATCATAATAACCGGCTGTATTTTTCTTGATTGTTCAAAGATATGCATTTGGTAGGACTGAGAGCCGCGAGATTTGTCCGAAATTATCCTTGATCAAAAGTATACGTTCGTGAGCTTTATTTTACAACAGTCTGCATTTGGAGTGATTGCGGGGCCGTGACATTTGTCACCAGGCTTTCGTTTATCAAAATGATCCGCTGTATCTCTCAATTTTTCATAGATATGCAATTGGTAGGACTGAAAGCCATTAGATTTGTCAGAATGTTACTTGTTTATGATTATAAAATCTAATGCTTTATTCATACAACGGTCTTGTTTGTAAGCCGTAAAATTTGTTACCAGGCCTCCGTTAACCAAACTAATCGCCAAATAATACTTTATCGATGATATGCATCGGGTAGGGCTGAGAGCTGTGAGATTTGTCAGACCGCCTTCCTTGTTTACAAAAGTCGCATCATTTACACAACGATCTGCATTTAGGTTGATTGGAGCAGTGAAATTGGGTAGCAGTGTTATATACATACAACGGTTTGCATTTAGATTTGATTGAAAGCCGTGAAATTTGTCCGCAGGCCTACGTTGATCAAAATAATCGGCGGTAGTTCTTTACGTTAATGACGATGTGTATTTGGTAGGACTGAGAGCCTTTAGATTTGCAGTAGTTTATAATAATTATGTCTTGCCCTTCATTTATATTATGATCTGCATGAAAGTTGATTGAGAGCCATAAATTTGTCAGAAGGCCTCCGTTGACCAAAAGCGGCTATACGTCTTTAATTTATCGATGATATGCATTTGGTCGGACTAAGAGCCGTGAGATTTGACAGAACGCCTTCCATAAAGTTACAATAATAATGTTTGGCGCTTCATTTATACTATGATCTGCATTTATGTTAATTGGGAGCCGTTCTATTTGTCAGCAGGCCTCTGTTGACCAAAATAATCGGCTGTAATTATTTATTTTGTTGATGATATGCATTTGGTATGACTAAGTGCCGTGAGATTTGTCAGAATGCCTTCCTTTGTTACAGTAATAATATCTTGCGATTCATTCATATTACGATCTGCATTTAGGTTGATTGGAAGCCGTGATATTTTTCAGCAGGCTTTCGTTGACCAAAATAATCGGCTCGGCTGTAGTTCTTTACATTATCATTAATATGCATTTGGTAAGCCTGTGAGCCGTGAGATTTGTCAGAACGCCTTCCTTTGTTGCAATAATAATGTCTTGCGCTTCATTCATACTACGATCTGCATTTAGGTTGATTGGCAGTCGTGAGATTTGTCAGCAGGCCTCCATTGACCAAAAAAATAAAAACAAAATAAAAAAAAATAATAAACGGCTGAAGTTCTTTAATTTATCGATGATATGCATTTGGTAGGACTGAGAGCCGTCAGATTGATCATAACGCCTTTCTTGTTTACAATAATAATGTCTTGCGCGCCATTTATACAACGTTCTGCATTTCGGAAGATTGGAAGCCGCGAGATTTGTCAGAAGGCCTCCGTTGTCGAAAATCATCGGCTGTAGGTCTCTACAGAGGGGCGTATGCAGCCTCGCAAATTACAATGTTGCATATGAAGAGACTCAATCAAGCCGAGTTTCCGATTTTTGTGATTTTGTGTGTTCTTTGTTTCCAAAGATTAGACTTTTATTTTACAAGTATGAATTTATGGTCTGTTGAATTTGCCCAGAGAGTGGTTAATGTAAAATTTCATTCTCTCTTGATGTTTAAAGCAGGTATTTAATATAGTTTAAAGGAACGTACCTGGAGCCGTTCTATTTCTTCAAGGGTCTCTGCACTGATGTGGCCATTTGCCAGTCGGATGACAGGAAGGTTACTGGTTTCATGCTAAAAACAAAAACATGAGATTAAATTATTCTGTAGTGTCCTTGAAGTCATAGACTTGAACAGATGAATTATCTAGCAAAAGGACTGAGTTCTATATGTCACATATGATGCAGCACGAGGGACTCCGCAGTCGTGAAACGAGAACTTTACAATGTTAAAATCAAATTCAGTTGGTTTGTTATGGGATTTGGATGCAATTATATACCATTAGATGTTTTTGTTTTTAATTTAAACCTAGGAACGAAGCTTTGGTATTAGAAGAATGTGCTTTATTAAGCTGATTTGTTTTCGGTCGTTTGTTCAAATTATGTAGTATTAGTATTTAGCAGGTCATAAATACCTACAATATCATCGGTTTTATTGGAATTATTGAAAAGGATTGCCAATCGTTACAAAAAGATAGATTATAACAGGAATTTTATGCAGTAAACTGCATGCACGGTTGTTAACTCAGTTGTGGAGGATAAGTTTGCTTCCCTCTTTAATTATACGAGACTGAAATGATGCCCATCTATAGATCTGTTTCATAAGGTTGACGCCTGGCTATTGCTTCTGTGGTCTCGCCCACCCTAGGCCAAAATGTGATGGGAGTGGTTGGGTGAGGCAAAGGTGTCGTGTATCTTACGTCACCGGGGCGTCCAACTGAGAAAGGCTTACAGTTGGGCAAGGCCTGCTATCCTTGCAGCAGGTAAGGGTAGAGGGGGAATGGTTTTACTTCTTCTGTTTCATCACTTTCATTCATTTTCCTCTTTCTCCCCTGTCCTTCTCTTTCATCTCCTCTACTATCTCTTCTCTCTTCTCTCGTCCTCTGGGAGACAACACAAAATGACCCACAAGGGTTGATGTGTCGTTAAACCCCAATACAATCAATCAAAAATCCAAAATGTGATATTTTTCTGTTCAGGCTTCAGAATGCTTTTCATCCCTCTACTTTCTTTCAGTGCAGTTGTGTTATTATCTGATATTTACTGTGATGTTTTGCTAGAACTTATGCTGTTTTCTACCGTAAGCGATGGGCCAAGAGAAAACATCAACCAAAAGACTAGACATGTGGTCTGGCGTCTCATACATTTACAAATATAAAAAAAGTTAACCGTACCAAATACAATATGCTGGACGCATGTTCTGCAGTCAACATTATCGGCGGCATTTAACCCCAAATATTTGTAAGAAAATTAAAATACAGAGGTGACGGCAAAGATAAAAAATTAAAACATGGTACAAATCAGTTCATGGACAGAAGCGCCGAAAATAATTTACAATATTAAGAGAAAATGTGTTTTTTAATCGCTAGGGATGTAATTTCACAAAACTGCACTTTTGAAGAGGTATAGTTTCCAAACCACTAAAATTACAAAAGTTATAATGTGTGTGTGTGTGTGTGTGTGTGTGTGTGTGTGTGTGTGTGTGTGTGTGTGTGTTTAACTGTCATTCTCAGCAGCTGTTATATATACCTGTCAGTCATCACTGTTAAAACATTCCAAATGAATTAAAAACGTCTTGTTTTACTGAAAAGACCCATAAATCTAAAAAGAACAGAAGAAATCACTACGAGTCTGGTATTTTGCAGTTGGCTAGTTTTATTTAGTACAGTGAGTGTACCTTATTATTGTAAAACAACATAAGTTTAACAACAAACAAATGACAAAAAGCTTGAATGTTTTATTTTTGTGGAGTGTAATTCAACAGATAAACTAAAAGTCTTCCACATTTCCATTTTTTGCGGCTGCTAAAACTGGAAAAGTGGAAGACGTTCAGCTTGTATATCAAAATTGTTCAATATTTTGATTTTTACTAACGAGGATGGCCGAGAGTAGAAACGCCCAACTTCCTGCATACCTCTTCATCCACAGGACTATTTATATAGCCACCTATGCCCACTTTTCCGACACCTTTATTTAGGGTTGTGGCTGTTGCTGGACGAGGTTGAGCCCCCTTGATTACTTTGGCTGCGCCACCTGCAATATCTCCCTTTACTTTCGACGCCTCCACTATTATCATGCAAAAGATCAAGATGCATATTCTATGACGAATCTGAAAAAAAAAAGCGTTACAATAAAAAAAATGTTGAATTAAGGTGAATTGATACACTTTAAAATTATTTGCCTCCTTCTGAAAAGGGCTCATTTTAAAACGAAAGTATTTGCTACTCATTAGAAGCACATTCTTAACTGTTCGAGTACATTCCTTTTTAGAAGGGACTTGCTATGTAGGAAAGCAAACAGAAAGTCATAAAAAATTGGCTTCCTTGTAAAAATGGTAGAACATCTACCAGTTGTATCCAGTTGCCTGAAGTGATAAAATGCAAGACTGGCTAATTTAGGCCAGTTACATGTAGGTCTCATCAATGATCTTTATATATTTTATTTAAAAAATCCTGAAATTAGCCCAGTTATTCGGCTTATTCAGCTTAACTAGCTGGTTTATGACAAACTAGTTAACTTTTGTAGCTAAAGTATTTTCAAGTGCGTTGATATTTTTGTTGTAAAAAATGTGAGTAGGTTTGCAATGCAAAAGCTGCACACATCTTTTTCCAGCAAAAAATATCAATGTATGTGCCAAATTTCAGGATAGAAATTTTAGCGTCACGTTAGCTAACATCTTGGTGTCTGGGAAGGACTGCGGCTTGTGATTGTGGCACTCCCTGGACTTTTCTCTTACCTTTTCCTTTCGTTAAGTTTTGCACAAATGGACCCTGAACAACTATGTCCTTGACATGAGAACTATGAACACGCTTACAAAACATTGAAAGCAGTTGTTGTAGTGTCAAGTTTTCAGGACTTAATCAGTGATCCTCATATATATATATATATATATATATATATATATATATATATATATATATATATATATATATATATAGAAAGAAAGTTGCCAGATATGGGGCGTTTCTATATATGAAACCTTTCTTGTGGGGTGTGAAAAAATTGTGGGGTGTTTATACCACCCCGCATTTTTTTAAGCACTACAGTAGACTCAGGGCATCCATTTTACCCTGCCTAGGTTGTTTTCCAGCATCTCGGTTTTATAAGGGTTATATATATATGTAGTTTCACAGTAGTCTCCCTTGCGTCGGCTAGCGCAAGACCGATATTAAATTCCCGCTGAGAAAATATATCACCCCACAAAATTTACCTGTAATATATAACACCACACAACAAAACTCTGTTAGTGGTATTATCGATTTTTGTTTCTAGTTCTGACGGCCGCATTGCGCAGCAAAACAAGTTTGGAAAGATTTTTTCGGTGATGTTAAACCTTCGAAATAAAAATATGCAGTGTGTCTCTACATTTATTTTATATTTTGGATTCGCAGCGTTTTCAAGATTATTTCACTCAGTTCGAGCCGATCGTTAATTAGATGTGGGCGAAAAGCGTAGAACCTGGAGAAAAAACACCTGATCTTCCGTTGCAGAACTTGTCGCCTCATATGTGACCGTGTCTCTACAATATATTTCGCTCTCTCCGAAAAAGAACAAGAACATCAACAACGACCATTAGCACAATATAATACTGATTTACTTAAAATATTTGGATTCATTGAAAATAATTACATGAAGGCCCTATCGTGCATTTAAGTTGGATGTCAATTCTATTCATTTTTTTTTATTTTTATTAATTAATTAATTTATTTATTTATTTTTATTTTTTTTTTTATTTTATTTTTTTTTTTTTGCTTAATTCCGACACTAATTAAAACTTTATACAACATTTGAGACCTTAGATGCACATTATTCTCCTTATTTGTGCTCTGAACATAAATTGTGGATACACGTTATAAAGCCTCATTGAGGCGGTTCTAACGAGGACCTGCCATTTATGATTGGAACAGAAATAAGGAAAATATATAATGAATAATCTAAAAATGCTGCGTGTACTTTTATCGAAATGCTAGGCCCTGGCGAGGCTGCACTTATGATCAGGCTCACCTTAGCCTTCCTTGGTCGACTCTGCGATCTCTTTTCTCATGAGCTGGTTCATTTACATATGCAAATAAAAATGTTGACAGTCGGAGATTATAACGTTAACATTCGCTATGTTCAACTATAGCTTACTTAGTTTACTTCGACACCAAACTTATTTTAGACTCATAGACTAGACTACTGGCGTAATGTGACTGTATGTGGCAGAGAAAACCAGCAACCTTGGATGGGAGACCACAACCCTGGTACATGCCGAGCACAGTTCGCAGTGGTGACAATCAAAGCACTGAAAGCACTGGTGGGTCGATTGATTGTAGGATGGGAAAATGGTCCTGGACGGGGCCTTAAGACTTGTTTCGTTTACCCCTTTAATTCATCTACTGAAAGCCAACAGTGTAGACCCCGATCAGACGCCGTGTACTGCGGCGTCTGACACTGTTTGCCAAACCCAGCAGAAGATTTTAGATAACCCTCTTACGCAACAAGCTGACCTCACAGCGATAAGAACAACGCGGCTATTTTCTGTAAATAACTGTTACCTGGCTTTCATACAAATCATAAGTGATGGTCA
Source organism: Anodontia alba (assembly GCA_964016985.1). Classification (NCBI taxonomy): domain Eukaryota; kingdom Metazoa; phylum Mollusca; class Bivalvia; order Lucinida; family Lucinidae; genus Anodontia; species Anodontia alba. Next base: position 37,824,451 of record OZ024829.1, read on the forward strand.
CGTGGACATCAAGAAACGAAATGCTGCTGTGCTTAATAACTTTGTGTCGACTGACAAACAATCGACAAAAAAAAAAAAAAAAAAAAAAGGTACCCAACAGATCCTTTTGAAATCTCAGATCAATCGAACGCAACGTACAGTAATACTCCGTACATGTAATAACACTAACGACAAAAAGGAACACGCCTCAATTTGAAAAGTACGAAAGCCTGGTAGGGGCATTTCTTATTTCTAACTTCTAACTTCTTACTTTTAACCTCTTACTTCTAACTTCTACGTTGTATGTGTGTATGTATGCATGTATGTATGTACTGACGCCTACTAATACATACATACATACATACATACATAGTGGAAGTTAGAAGTAAAAAGTTAGAAGTAAGAAGTTAGAAGTCAGAGGTTAAAAGTTAGAAGTAAGAAGTTAAAAGTTAGAAATAAGAACTTAAGCCCCTTTTACATGCATTAATGTTACCTCTTGGGGTATATTTACCCCTAGGGGTAAATATTTGCCCCTCCTTGTTAGATACCCTCGTGGATAAACGGGTTCGTTTATATGTGTTATAGGAAGAAGGGGCAAATGATAGTTTTCTCTTTTATTTAAAAGCCTATCTATAATTACATTGTTTCTTTTACCTTCACTCTCTGAGAAAAAAAAAGCAGATGACAAATTGATAATATTTATTTTTGCCAGAGAATTGGATTTGGCATTTCATGGAAATTGTTATCATTAGAGACAATTTGTATGGGATATCAAAGCCTGTATCGTGAGAAAAAGAATAAGAAAACTATTTCATGTCGTCTGCTGAAAATTTTACCGAGAGTACTCAGCGTTAATTGTCATTATCAAAAATGAATTGTTTGAGAAAGTTTACGAGGCAATTTGCTGTGGAAGATTTGGAAGAAAAAAGTATTATTTAGTGGTCAGTAATATATGTTCCATTGTTTCCTATTTTACTGTTGTATCCCAAAATGTTGTGCCAACATTCCCCAACAGCAAGACAGTATAGCCCCATCAAAGTTTCTGCAGGGTTTATAACATTCTACTCACCATACTGTACATAGATATGTTCATCAGAATCTAGGCTGGTCCCAAAATCAATTGAGGCTCTCCAAATAGAAACTGACCTTATGACATATATTAACAGGTTACACTCAGATCAGCTTGTGCATTCATGGGTCTACACTTGTCACTATACTACAAAGATTCTGTTTGCAAACGGTATAGACCCCTATTATACTGCCCATGCAGATGTGCAGGCCCATCTGCGTTTACCCTGGTCATATATGTAATAAAGTCAGTTTCTATTTACAGTTTCCACTCATCAGCTGTGTGCTACAGACATGAAACAAGCACTGATTAACAGAACTAGCTGCTAATACGCTAGATAAACTATTTGACATTGCTTTTTTTTTTTTTTTTTTTTTTAATTTAGGTCAGACTGACTATGATAATGTTGAATGCTGGCATACGATCTGAAACCAAGTCTAACGGGAAACTCAATTCTGGTGATCTTAAAGTATGCCTGGCAGACTTGGTCATTGCCAGCCTTTAGATCTGCACAGTCTGGTCAAGGCATTTCCTATTTACAGATTAGATTCTACATATAAAGATGAAATAATTCATCGGTAATAATTGTCCATGATCATTACAATCCACTTGCGGTACTAGTATTTTGTGCGTTTGTACTCAAGTGTTTATCACATATTGAACTATTGAAATACAACGTGTGTGAGTACCAGACTGTGCAGGGTTTGTTGAATAGATATATAGTCTGAATTGGCACCTCTATTTATATCTGACATTTCGTATGTTTGCTCTGTCCTTAACCTTCGCCGCTCTGTGGGCAAAATTAACAGACGACAAATTGACAGAAAAAAAATTGTTCCTGCTTTTCTTAGAAAATAAGGGATGAGACCATTTTCATGAAATAATATTAATTATATTTGCCTTGAATCAGTATCCTAACTGCTAACATAATAGTATTCATGTCAAATAAATCACTTCTGACCACAACTTGCAAAGTTTATTTGTGATAGAGAAGGTAAAAGTATACCTGCATAAATCAAGTAAATAAACAAATAAAATGTATTCAAAATAAAAATTGTATACATGTTTTTTAAGACATTCCAAATATATTTATAAAATTTACCCCTATGTGTAAATTAAATATTAAGTTTACATGACGGAATATACCCCTAGGGGTTAAATACCCCTATATTTGCCTCTACCCTTGAGTAGGGGTATTTTACCCATGTGGGTAAATTTTACCCCTAGGGGCAAATGCGTTTACATGACGAGTTTACCCCTAGGGTAAATTTACCCCTAGGGGCAAACGTATGCATATAAACGGGGTATTAGAAGTTAGAAATTATAAATTAAGAAATATATGTCCGTTCTTCCCTCCCCTCCATCCGTTCGCAAACAATGACGTCATTGCAAATGCATGTTCACTCTCTCACACGCACACCCAAATCGATCCCTCATTCCGTCAATTCGTCCTTCCGATGAACGCGAGCATGAATTGACGCCTATACATACATACATACATACATACATACATACATACATACATACATACATACATCTCCCCCGCCCATCTGGGCTTGGAGAAATAGATAGGGCTGCATGGTGCTTCCGCACAGAGCTGAAACCGACCGAATTTGAGTACTGGTGAACCGCTTAGAAGGTCTAAGCCTGACGGGGACGTAAAACCTGAAAACAAAAAAATTAAAGGACTACCCCTGATAATGCGAGTGTCAAGAGTTCTTTGTACCATATTTATGCCTTTGGTGAAGATTGTACATAATTTTGACATTTATAGAAATCAAAGTACTGACAGCACCGAAGAATCGATTGTATTTTAGTGCAGACTGGGAACATAGTCTTGAACTGAGACGTAGACTGTTTCGTTTAACGCTAAAACTTCCAGTATTTTAAGCAAACAATGTAGACCCTGATCAGACTCGGCGTCTGATCTGGGCTAAAATGTTTGCCAATGTCCCAGCACATGCGCCCAGTCATTGTTTCACAAAAAGATTTCTTTTACACAGCACTCTGACGTCACAACGACAAGAATAACGCGACTATTTTCTATAAATAACCTTTTCCTGGATTTCCCCCAATTCACTGACAGTCGCGTGGACATCAGCACTGAAGAGCTTCTGAGCTTAGTAACTTTGGGTCGACTGACAAACAATCGACCCAAAATACACCGGGCTTGTGTGACCTGTAAAAGGATATTCCATACACATGACTGAGCGATATAACGCAACCTCTCTCTCTCTCTCATTTGGATAACACACTCGTGTAACATAACACTTTCCTGTGAGACATTTGTTCCCGTTGACATTTTGTAACCTTTTTTTCTTATTGATGCTCCAAGCATAGTATGTTGGTGCTCATTAGAACCGCCTCATTGACTACTCACAATTTACGGTTGATAGAAAAAATGTATTCCCTTGTACACCCCAGATTACAAGGGCATTTGTAAGGAATTTTTAACGTGATCTCTCTCTCTCTCTCTCTCTCTCTCTCTCTCTCTCTCTCTCTCTCTCTCTCTTCGCAAGACAGCTTAACGAAACAGGTTCAGGTTTAGGATCCCGTTTCGGGCCTAAACGCAAGTTCAATCGACCCATCTGTAGTGCTTTGACTTCAAAAGCGGGGACAGAAAAAGAAAAAGAAGAAGAAAAAAAAATACATTTCATTCTCAATAAAAAATATGTTTGTGCATAATGCTTATGAACGTGGAGCATGTGGACTTAACAAAAAATGTCAGTTGAAGCATGGTACAGTCTGTTCATTTATATTTCAATTTTGTAGCGTCACACACACACACATGCACGCGCGCGCACGCACGCACGCACGCACGCACACACACACACACACACACACAGACTTCTTGGATTTCACTGTATGATGGACCTAGTTCAGTTTCCTAGTCTCAAATTATTACTGTTAAACAAATTTGCAGATTGGATGTGGTCAGTAATTGATTAAGTAACAGCTGCTTAATTGCCATTTGGGAGACGTTATCACTGCACGAGATCATTAGCTGAGAATAGTCCGGGTAAACTGCATAGCCAACCAATACATGATGTGTTATAAAACCTGAAACTACTCAAATATATTCGAAACGAAAGTTTGACAACTCATTCGTGAATCTCTAACGCACACCTTCATCTATCTGTACATTCCAAAATGAAGTATTGTGTTCTGAGCACCGATGTTAATCATATGACACATGTGTGTTCATATCTCTATAATAAGCATTGTTCAAATGATTTGTTTTAACTTTATTTTTCTATTCTAGACATATAGGTGCGCGTTTCTACCGTCTCACTGAGGCGATTCTAACGAGTATCCACATACTATTTTTAGAACAAAACGAAAAGTATTGCATACCCATATAAACCCAAGTTTTCCCTATATAAAGTGAGATTTACAAGAGTGTTTATTACGAGAGCTTTTGTCTTCATCAAGAAAGAATAGTTAGCTTTAAAATTTTATCTCTACAATGACATTTTTCTGGCGAAAATTTCTGACGTTTCCTTTTCTAGTCCAAACATATTATTGTGGGTGCTCGTTAGGGTTACCAGCCTATCCCCATTTGAGATACTGCTGTCCTTTAAGCCTCTGAAAAAGGGCATTTATCTGGCGAAACTTTGTGACAGTGTCTGAGATTTAACTTACGAGCACTCACAGTCTATATTTTGAGCAGAAATAAGGAAATGATAAAACCCTGGTAAACCAAACTTTTCTACATCAAGTGGGGTTTACCACAATCTACATGTATGTCTTTGAACAAAAATATGAACAATACTGTTCATCTTCTAATCCCCACTATTCCATACATTATGACTGAAGGTATTCGAATGAATTGCCTCAGTGGAGCGTTCCTATGAGAGCATGTAATCAAATAAGTCCATGTGAATTTACAGGTCTACAGTTTAGCCCAGGAATTTTGCTCCAACTGGCTGTTCTTTGATTATGAGGTTTACCGCTACATCTCAGCAGTAGAGCTAATTTATTACAGTCATAAACTTTCTGACTGCAGACTCCTGACAGCTGGTTTGACTTCCAATAACATAATGGTCAGACACAGGTGAAAGCCATTCAAATGTTATGTCAAAAGGGTTGTTAGACAAGAAAATTTGACAAAATTTGAAACCTGAAAGGCAAACTATGCAGATCCTGATGAGACTGTTTGCAATGAGGCTCACATCAGGATCTACATTGTTTGCAGAGCCATTTTCCCTGTATGTAGTAGTGAAAGAGTAAAACAGAACTTTTAATGAGAGGTTGCTTAACTCTTAGCACTCTGGGTAAAATTTTATCAGCAGACGTCATATTGTAATATTTTCATATTTTTCCCAGACTGCAGGTTTTGACATGTCATGCATATTGTCTCAAATGGAGACAATTTGCATGAAATGTCAAATCCTGTTTTCTGGGAAAAAAAATATCATCAGTTTGTAGTCTGCTGAATTTGTTCAGTGTATGGTAAAAGTTAAATTACCATATTGAAACTAAATATTCAGACACGACAGGCCTGGGCAAAAATGTAGACCTAGATATACTGCACACCACTGCCATTCATCAAGCATTGTTTTAGACATATCAACAAGCAGTAAAATATGCTTGTTCAAACTTGGCAAGGATTAATCCTTAATGCTTGTGCTGGTACTTCACTCAGGGTAAAATTTTCAGCAGACAACATACTGAATCATTTTTCTTATTCTTCCCAAAAAACAGGTTTGACATTTCAAATTCATACAAATTGTCTCTAATGGATTTTCATGAAATGTCATATCCTGTTTTCTGGAAACAAAATGCCCATGGGCCACAATTCGCTCACCTAATAAAAACAGCTATTGCATATCTGCAAATGCCATGCAACTTCTTCCAGTATTTGCCACAGCAACTAGGACACAAATTTGACCTTACCAAAAAAAGATCAACGGTCATCCTAGTATCAGCATTTCAACAAACTAAGTAGCCTTTGAGTCCCTGATGCTGTATACCGAGATTCAGCCTTAGAGCTTTCTGAGTTCAGAAGAAAAAATATTTTTAAGTGTTTTACCATATATGGGCATGGCAGACATCTTGTTGAATGGTGCAGACCCATTTGAACAAATTATCAATATCCTTTCGACAGAAAGAAGGCCCTATGTGAACCATGTGAAATCTAGTGAAAACTGTTTCAAAGAAGAAGACATTAAAAGATTTTACAATTTTGTACATGTAAATAGCCCAAGGACAAAGGGCCCCCGTTCCCCACCCCTTCAAAATGTTGACAGTAGCTACAGTTTTATTACTTTAATCAAACATTGTAATTTTCAGCAATTAGTCTTCATTATTCATTGAGAAAATGATTTTTCAACATTTTCCCCATATAAATGTATGGGGTACAAATTTGGCCTTGCTGTAAAAAGGTCAAAGGTCAACCTACAAACTTTATTTGAAAAACTTAGTAGACCTTGAGTTATTTGAACAAACATTGTAGACCTTGAGTTCCTGATGCTATTTACCAAGATGCAGCTTCAAAGCTTCTTGGTTCTCGAGAAGAAGATTTTAAGTTTTTTTTAGCATATTTGGGCATGGCGGTCATCTTGTTCAGTGGCACGGAACCATTCAAACAAATTGTCAATACCGTTTTGACAGAAAGCCCTATGTGAAATCTGGTGACAATTGCTCAAGCAGTTTCAGAGAAGACATTTAAAAACAATATGGCGGCTGTGATTGCCTTCTTGGATTTTGGATCAGCACAATCTTAGCTATTTTCGATCTAGAGGTCATCTTGTTGCTACAGTGAAATTTTCAACTCAAATCTCCCGATGGTTCTGGAGGATGTCAAAAACTGGTTTTCAAGGTGACAGCTGTGGCAGCCATCTTAAATTTCTGATCAGCAAAGTATTATTTGCTTTTGATCTACAAGTCATTCTATATATAATGGATTCCCATTTTTATATTTGTAGGCTGCTCCAAAAAAGAAATGTAGTAGATATCGTCACAATTTATGTCAGTAATCAACGCTATATTATAATGTCTCTGAAAATGTACATTATTAAGATTGAAAAGACATTTCAGAGCAAACATTTTAAATGTCAGATGTATCAAAACACTTTATTTTTTTCACACAATGTTATAATTTTTTTTGAAAAACAAATTGTTTAATTCATGATGTAATGAAACAAAAAGCGTAACACCACTTACTATACTGAATGCATAAGTAAATTATAATTTTGTTCTTTTTTTACAAGAAGATTATGTTGTTAAAGGCTAAAAGGCCCATATGATCAGAAGACTCTAATTTGGCAAAAAAAAAAAAAAAAAAAAAAAAAAAAAAAAAAAAATACTGGCAAAATGTGTTTGGTAAACATCGAAAAGCGAAAACATGGTTGACTTGTTTTATATGAAATTTTCGGTAACCTGAAATTTTTTATATCCAAAATCAGCTTTTCAGTACGAACAACTTCTAAATAAAAACGTGAAAAAGTAGCTAAAACGGTCGACGGCAACATTTGCTAATAAATCAACATTTGTATTGCATTTTTGTATATTCAGGGGTTACAATGTTAGTGATTCTGGAGAATACATTTTATTTAATTGTTGGACAAATCTTTCAATAGGAAAACAAAACAACTCAACAATGTTCGATGGTATAGAATTTTTTATGTGGTACTTTAATATTTTACTATTTTATAATGTAAAAAAGCACAAAGCATTTAACAAAAACAATATTTTTATAGATTTTCTGGTTGTTTTTAAACTGATCTAGTGGATCAGGTGGGAAACAGTCAACTACTTTTGCTAGTTTTGATTAGATTTTTTTTTCACTCTGCAACGGTGGCTCTACAATTTATATAAAATACGGGGTGGTTATATGTCACCTCGGTTGATGATATTCATATTCCTGGGGCGGGCATTTTTTCAGTATCACTCTCTCAGGAATGTGATACCTAACAAGACTACTGACCCGTACGCTGAAGTAGTACCTCCTATGTCATACATTTTACTATCACCCTGGTATTCCGTGCATGTGCTATCTTTTTCACTTTTACCCGGAGGATGACATTTTGTTACTATCACACTGGCAGTGAAATAGTAAAAAGTATCGCCCTCAGGCCTACGGGATATTTGTATGGGAAAGTCACATTGTTACGACCCAGAGCAGACTGCAGTGCCAGCTGACTAAGTTTAATACCTATTAGAGGTAGGGTCCATTTTCCACAGTCGGACCATTTGTTATAGTTATTAATAGTAGCGTGATATATAAGTTACGCAAATTTAATAATGCTAAACTGGTTGCGAAACGCAAAAAGCGAGAAAATCGCATAATGTTTGCAAAATCCCGCACATATCGTGCAATTGATGCGTGGCAAGAGTATAACCTTACTATATATAAACTCACCGATACAGTCCAATTCGAAGGACAACTGGACAACGCAAAAGATCCGTTTAAATTATGATTAGACAGTTCGGCGCGTCGTTAATTTATATTAATATTATGTTTGTAGTCTTTTTCTGTTCAAATATCAAAAGCAGGAAAATGTCCGTATCTGAATAGTAAACCTATAAACTATATATTGCAGCGCGCGCTAGTCCGATACTGCATATGTTACCTGGCTTATTTCAGGAATGCTCAGTAGGCTTCGCTAGGTTATGCAGTCTGGTCGGAACTTCTCGGGTTGCGAGAATTGTAACTGCTATCGGGGACACTGAGCAGGCCGCGCTGGCATGTGCGGACTGACCAGTCGTTTTGAGGCAGCAGTCGCAAGGTGTGATTTAGATTATACAAAATAAGAAAACAGTGCAGGATCGGAATAGCCAGCCAATGTAAAATGTGCCAGCCAATGTAAAATGTGCAGTACCATAAGAATCGCGTAGGCCAGAAATTTAGGTTTACATACGCATATGCAATACGCGAACATACGCACGAACATACAGGCACCTATATAGCAGTTTTTTTTTTTTTTTTTTTTTTTTTTTTTCTCTTTCTAAGTTTAATAGATAATTTAATGAGTCTAAGAAATTGTTGAAAATTTGTATTATTCCGCCTGCATAAGCACTGTTATATTTTAAGTGTTCCGATTTCGTTAAGTGTTCCGATTTCGTCTGATCAGGGCACCGAGTTTAAAATAGTCGGAGTTGATCCAGTTACTCTCCCTCTTATCATTATCCGGAAGTCGGAGGTGTTTTTCATTAGTAATGTCAGTGACATTTAGGATTGCGACATTTGGAACGTCATGTCCCTGATTGTCATCCATACATTATAATCGTTTGTGCATGTATGGAAATGGGGCTTGCATATGATATGACGTTACGCGGACGACGTTGCCGCCAGTTGGCAGGCGCTCACCATCGACCGCGTCGATGTCATTAATAGGGATAGAAGTCGCGGGTGATACATCGACGTCAGTGATGGGTCTATCATCACTGGATATACAGCTGCGACGTCAATGACGTCACTCTATAAGGTGACGTGCGTGATTGTAGAATAAATGGTAGAATCTTAGCAGGCTTCATCTTATGTAATTATAGAACATGTCCTTAGTCTGTTTTTGTTTATTTTTTGTGTCCTTCCATGTCCTTCCAAAGACAGTTGACCTCAATGTGAGGTGCAGTACTTAGACTCCATCGAGTCTTGGACGGGCCGGGGCCGCCAAATAAGGGTCTAATACAATGGTATAAACAGCCAGAACTGGGAACAGTGAACAAAAGGTTCAAGGGATTGCCAACATACAAAAACGTTATGAAGGCCTTGACTAAACAGAGAAATGATAAAATTAAAATGAGCTTAATAAATAATAATAATAATAATAATGAGATCGATCAATAATTAAGAAAGTGTAATAAAACTTTAAAAAAAAAAAAAAAAAAAAAAAAAAAAAAAAGATAAGGGCGCCGTATAGATATTATTGGAAAGGGAGGCAATTTCTTCACACTGGCACACAGTTCTCCTCATTTGGTTGGGTATATATACTGAGTGTATTAAATTGATTAACCGAGCAGGCTAATCAAGTAATATACCAGTATAATTCTCCAACCGTGCCAACGTGAGGAGATTTGCGTCAAAATTGTGTATGAAGTGTTGTATTATTTTGATGTCTGCTTATTATATGAGTTGTATATGTAAAAAAAAAAAAAAAAAAAAAAAATCTACCGTTGTTAGATGCTTCTGTGAAATTGTACAGTTGGGCAAACCCGGAGCTTGATCAAATTGGAAAAAAAGGTAAGAGAAAAGTCCAAGGAGTGTCACAATCACAAACCGCAGCTCTTCCCAGACACTAAGAGGAAGAGGAAACCGACAAATCCAAACAGGTAGAAATCGAACAAACGTACGAAAAGCACTAAGTTTAGCTCTCTCTTCCACAAGCGAGGTAATCGCAATGCTAAAATGACTGAGAAAAAAAAACAAAAAAACACAAGAACAAAATGACACAAGGTAAGACATAAAACAAATCGCCTCGTAGAATAAACCACAAAGCAACAAAGAGTAAGACTAACACCGGGACCATCGCCTTAGAACGGTCAGTAGAGTAAACCACCGGGGGCGGAGTTTAAAGCACTTTTACAGCTAGCCAACTTCACCCTGGGTCCCGATGCTTCTCTTAATACAGAAATACTTAAAAAAATCGGTTCGCTTAAATGCTCCCAACTCAGTCGTCCCGTGCTGGTCCCGGGCTTAGAATAGGCCAGACGTACCCTCTGCGTGACGTACGAGCCGGCTAAAAGAGGCCGCCCGTGACCACCCGGGCCCTCGAAATAGGTGGCTGCCTTCCGCTTCTGTGGCAGTTGGGTAAAACCCCTAACATAACAGAGCAACCGTCCGTTCAACCGGTATAATTCCAGAATATAAAATTCATTTATTGAAATGCATCTTAAATTGGAAAAAACAAATTTCGCGATATCTATCCTTTTAAATCTTTCCTATCTCATGTTACTAACATGCTTCATTTGTTTGTGTATCATTTTGTGCCCGTGGGTCGCACATGGGACGAAGATTATAACCTCATCTGTATTTAACATATGTGTTTGTCTTGTGTTTGTGTCATTTTTCCGAACTCTAGCATCCTCCACATTAAAAAGTAAGATGCATTTAATATTGTTAGATAAAAAACTAAACGTTTTTCAAGGTATGAAAGCTACATATCATTTGAAAGCTACATATCATCTAACACAGCTTGTTTGTTTGATCTCTTAAAAAATGAATCCAAAATGAATCCATCTTTCTATAATAAACTGTTTATTTTAAATATGGACCTCCTACTTTTTTAAAAAAATAACCTTTCAATTTCCCAGACGTTTTCGGCCTCCCTTGTCTGTAGGGAATAAAATCTACAGATCACTTTCCTTCTGTAGTGGATAGGGTGTAATCCCCTATTAAAACAGGAACCACCTGTTTGCCGTGGGTGGCGTCTCGTATGCTGGGAGAGGGGAACCTGATGATTGAGGAAAGCCCAGGGATCTCCAGCTTTTCAACACATCATTTTGGCCCTTATTTCAGATAGAAGAGCGGTCTGGGTTAGATCCGGCCTGGATCAATCGGCTCAGTCGTGCCAAGCTCTAGAAGCGCACAACTTGTTCTTAGCTTCTTTCTCTCTTTTATACGTATCTTGATGGTACAAACCGGGCTTATTTTTCTCACGTTCCTCTAACTTTAAGTGAGTTTCAATGGGCGGCGGCTGAAGGGTCAATTGGTGGGCTTGTATTGGGGCTTTGGCGGAAACCTCTGTGAGTGGAGGCTGTGGATAAGGGGGATGAACTCAACTGTTCATAAATTTTTCTATGGAAATTTAGATGAATAGGTGGGAAATCATCTAAGCATGAGGCCGAGCTGAAGACTCTGATCTTGACACCGAGTATAATAGCAATGTAGCCTTGACGTTAGAAATAGGAGATCCATTTCTGTTAAACGTCCCCTTGTAGGGCTCCATGGAGGGTGGGGCGCATAGCTATCGAATCAAAAATTTCATCACCATGGCATCTCGAAAACGATTTCTGGCGTTCGACTCTTCGGAGGACGACACGCAACCGACTACTTTTACTTTCAAAGCAAATGAGAACTTCGCTAAATTTTTAGTGATTTCGAGTAAGGAAGACAAACCAATTACTTCACTGTCTCCTTTCATCATAGAAAAGCAAATAGAATCTTTAATAGGCACTCCAAAAAATGTAAAAAAATTAAAAAATGGAACTCTTTTGGTCGAGACTAACAGAAAATCTCAAACTGATAATCTCTTGAAAATTACAAAATTCTTCAACATTAATGTCTCTGTCACAGAACATAAAACACTCAATAGTTGCAAAGGTATTATCCGTGACAGGATGCTAAAACATGAAACTGAAGAAAATATCACAGAATATCTTAACACACAAGGAGTAACAGCTTGCAAACGTTTTAAAATTAAAAAAGATGGAAACTTTATAGAAACAAATACACTTTTACTAACTTTCAACACCACAACTTTACCGAAATCACTAAAAATCTTTTACCGAATTATACCGGTTGAAGTCTACATTCCAAATCCTCTGCGGTGTTTCAACTGTCAGAGGTTTGGACATCATGAAAACGGCTGTCCTGAATTACCTGGATCAGTATGTGAAAAATGTGGTATGGGTGACTTTGATCACTCAACAAATGCTTGTAAAAATGAAGCCAAGTGTGTGAACTGTCACAAAAACCATCAATCAAAATCAAATCAGTGTGAAATTTGGAAAAAAGAGAAAGAAATCATGAAAATTAAAGTTACACAAAAAATCACTTATTTGGAAGCCAAAAAGATTCAAGAAAATCAACCTGAAATCACCTTTGCAAAAGTTGTTCAATCCCTAAACACTAAACCTGAAACCAAAGAAAGTTCTACCCAGTTTAACGAAAAAGATTCTGTCATCAAAGCAAATTCAAAAGTTATTACTCCTACTGTAAAACCTAAACCTAAACCCACATCTACTCATCAGTCTAGACCACCAACAAAATCTCAAAACAGTTCACAAACACAGCCGACTAAAACAAGTGGATCACAACAGAGATCCAGGTCCAGGACAGCTGACCAGAAAGAAAAAAATGGAAAAGAAAAAGATAAAGATAAAGCACCAAATCCATATAGTAAAGGGGCGTCGGCCGATCCGATCAAGTTGGTCAATCGGTTCGATTCCCTTGAGAACATGGAGTTAGAGACTGACTCCTCCATGTTCTTGCAGTCTCAGAGAAAACAAAAGGATTAAGTTCCTTATTTTCAAATCATCTCTCCATTCATCATGGATAAAAAATCAATTATTCAGTGGAACTGTCGAGGACTAAAAGCAAATTATAACGAAATTTTAATTTTAACAACACTACTTTCTCCGACTGTCTTTTGTCTCCAGGAAACCTTTTTAAAGAATACAGATAATATTAATTTTAAAAATTATAGTTTATATAATCATATCGCAACTGAAAATCAGAAAGCCTCAGGAGGCTCATCTATCCTTGTAAAATCAAATGTTCCTCATAGACAGATAGATATAAATAGTAATTTACAAGCTGTTGCTGTAAATGTCACTCTGTCTAAATCCATAACAATTTGTTCTCTATATCTCCCTCCACACTGTAAATTTTCTAAACACGATTTAGAAAATCTTATAAACCAGTTACCTCGTCCTTATTTATTATTAGGTGACTTTAATAGTCACAGCAAACTATGGGGTTGTCTGGATACAAATGACAAAGGAGAAATAATAGAAAATTTTATTGCAGAAAATGATCTATGTTTATTTAACGATAAACAACCAACTTATCTTCATTCTCCTACAAGAAATTATTTTGCTTTAGATTTGTCTATATGCTCTCCAAATATTTACTTAGATTTTGATTGGTCAGTTTTAGATGACCTTCATGGGAGCGATCATTTTCCAATTAAAATTGAAGAAATTGAATCGACAAATGAAGACCATCATTCCCGATGGAATTTCAATAAAGCAAACTGGGAGAATTTTATAGAGCTATGTAATGAAAAATTAAATCCTGAAATGTTTAAAACAGCAGATGATATACAAGCTTTTACTGATACATTAATTCATGTAGCCGAAAAATGTATTCCAAAGTCCTCGACACGTTCAAAAAGAAATAGACCTTGGTTTAATAAAGATGTTAAAAATTCAATAAATAAAAGAAAATCTGCCTTACGAAAGTTCAATAGGCAGCCAACAAAAGAAAATCTAATCCATGCCAAACAAATGCGAGCTAAAGCTCGCAAGACAATAAAAACGGCTAAAAGAACATCTTGGCAGCAATACGTCTCCAAACTTAATTCTAGAACTCCAGCAAAGAAAATATGGGACATGATTCGAAAAATTACTGGCAAAAATAAAAATAACAAACATGTCCATATTAAATCAAATGGAAATATATGCTCAACGACTAAAGATATTTCCAATGCACTAGGAGAGAATTTTCAGAAAAACTCTTCTAGTGCAAACTATTCCGAAACCTTTCAAAACATAAAACAGGAACGAGAGAAAGAGCATCTAAATTTTACGTCACTAAATCATGAAAAATATAATGTACCATTCACAGCTTCAGAATTATTAGATGCTCTTCATAAATCTCACGATACAGCTGCTGGTCCTGATGACATTCATTATCAAATTCTTAAACATTTACCCGATAACGCTTTAAAAACTTTATTAAATATTTTAAATGATATTTGGATCACTGGAAAATTTCCAAAAGACTGGAGTAAAGCAACGATTATACCTATACCAAAACCAAATAAAGATCATACTGAAGCTACTAACTATAGACCTATTGCTTTGACAAGTTGTTTGTGTAAAACAATGGAGAGAATGATTAATGATAGACTGGTTTGGTTCTTGGAATCAAACCAGCTTATAACAAAATACCAAGCTGGATTCAGAAAAAATAACTGTACAAACGATCATTTGATTCGTTTGGAATCCTTTATTCGTGATGCCTTTATTAAAAAAGAACATGTCGTAGCTGTATTTTTTGATCTTGAAAAAGCTTACGATACTACATGGAAACATGGCATCATGAAAGATTTACATAAATTAGGCCTTAAAGGCCGATTACCACTTTTTATTCAAAACTTTTTATCAGATCGAACATTTAATGTTCGAATAGGTAATACGTTATCGGACATATTTAAACAAGAACAAGGTGTACCACAGGGAAGCATTTTATCACCTACCTTGTTTGGCATTAAAATTAACGATATTGTTAAATGTGTGAAAGACCTTGATTGTTCACTTTTTGTTGACGATTTTGGAATATTTATTAGATCGAAAAATATGGAAACCATTGAATTCAAACTACAACGATGTTTAAACAATATAGAAGATTGGGCAACAGAAAATGGTTTCAAATTTTCAAAAACAAAAACTCAATGCGTTCATTTTTGTCAGATACGTCAGCTACATTTAGATCCTCATCTCACCATATACGGTAGTCCTATTCCAGTCGTCAGTGAAGCAAAATTCCTAGGTCTTTTGTTCGATAACAAATTATCTTTTATACCACACATCAAAGCTTTAAAAGCTAAATGTCTTAAAGCTCTTGATATTCTTAAAGTTCTCTCCAGTTCCGACTGGGGAGGAGATCGTACTGTCCTTTTAAATCTCTATAGATCTTTAATTAGATCTAAATTGGATTATGGATCCATAGTTTATGGATCCGCAAGAAAATCTTATTTGAAATCTTTGGATACTATTCATCACCAGGGTTTACGTCTGGCTCTAGGGGCTTTTCGTACTTCCCCCGTCGAAAGTTTATACGCTGAATCAAATGAACCATCATTGTATATAAGAAGAGAGAAATTGTCTCTTCAATATGTTACTAAATTAGCCGCCAATCCACGTAATTCAGCTCATGATTGTGTTTTTAACCCTAAATATGAAAGATTTTACAATAATAAACCAACAGCTATTAAACCCCTTGGCCTGAGAATACAACCGTTACTTGAAGAGGCCAATATCAATATTAAAAATGTTCAGCATTTTTCTTTTCCATCAAAAGAGCCATGGACGTTAAACCCTCCAAAGATTATTTTAGACCTTCATAAAAATAAAAAAACAGAAGTCGAGTCGCATATTTTTAAGAATGAATTTTTAGAAATCAAATCAAATTATAAACATTACCTGTCAATTTATACAGATGGTTCGAAACAAGATGAGAAAGTTGCTTGTTCTGTTATTAGTCCAAATTTTACTGACAGTATCAGATTACCTGATAATAGCTCCATTTTTACCGCCGAAGCCAAGGCAATAGATATTGCACTTTACCTTATCAGAGATCAGTCTGAAAAACAGTTTATCATTTATTCAGATTCTCTTTCTGTATTAAAATCTCTTAAAGATTTACACCATACAAACCCGTTAATTCAGCAAATTCTTAAAAAATATTATTATCTTTCCACTTCAAAAGAAATTGTATTTTGTTGGCTTCCCAGCCACGTTAATATTCGTGGAAATGAATTAGCAGATTCAGAAGCCAAATCTGCATTATCCTTAGTAATAACCAATTTCAAAATTCCTCACTCCGACTTTAAATCAAACGTCTGTCAATACATCAACAACAAATGTCAGTCTGTTTGGGAAACACAAACTTATAATAAATTAAATGAAATCAAACCAAATTTTAACAGCAAATGCACATTCTCTAATCTCAGCAGAAAAGAACAAACAAAAATCACGAGATGTAGACTTGGACACACTAGAATTACTCATTCTTATATTTTAAACAATGAACAAGCTCCATTCTGCATTCCTTGTAATGAACCTTTCACAGTCAAACATTTTCTTATCACTTGTGCTGAATTTAATCACATTCGCACAAAGTATTTTAATATAAACACTATAAAGGAACTTTTTGATATGCCAACTCAGAAAATACTCGACTTTCTTAAAGAGATCGGACTTTTTAATAAAATATGATCAGTATTTTTAATCACTTAAAATCATTGATACTTTATCTCTTTAAAATAAACACATCAATCCTAGATATTTTTAAATTTCTCATTAAATAAAATCATCATATAACATAAAACTTATTAGACGCTATATGCCCTTTTAGGGTTGAGCGTCTATAAACAAAATATCCATCCATCCATCCCAACTCAGTCAATGCATCAAAGCAAAAACATAAAGTCAAATTAATCACTATAATAAACAAAGACGAATACTCATGGCTAATTCTACTGTATGCCAGAGTAAATGAAAACCAAAAGCTGAACCACGGCGAGCCAAGCCAAAGACATATCGCCAAGCCCCAACCCACTGGTTAAAGTTTTACGAAGAGGCCATCATTGAGTCTGAGGCCCGAACCGCCGTTGTGCAATTAAAGAGTGAAGCATAGCCATCAACAATGACTGACAACTAGGCATGCAGTCTGTCGCATAATATCCAGCTATAGCCAATTCTTATATAATGGTTAATAAGTTTTCTGAATTGCTCCGAAAAGTTAGATTTTCCTAGAATTGCTCCGAAAAGTTAGAAGTCACCCTCGGTGCGTCTTAGCCGCCCAGAGCGTAACACACATGAGGTTCAATCAAATATCAAAATAGAAGTGAAGGCAATGGTCAGGAATCGATGCAATTACCTCACACCTTCCATCCAAGACACCAAAGGGAAAGAAACACAAACATAAAACAACTTCACCGTAAAGGAAATGTCACAAGTGGAAAGCCAAAAGGATAGTTACTTTCCCACAAATTGGCCGAACGGCTATTCAAAATAAAAATGATATCAGCAATACATACATGCTATAACGAACTATAACAATATCAAACCACAAGAAGAACCGCCTTGGAATAAATACTTTCTCACACCACATTTTTATATGCACATCATATATTAGGCAGATTAAGGGTGTTATACAGTCATCCCGTATTTTATACAATTTACAGTTTTAGAGTGATAAACTAGCAAAGTTGCTGTCTGTTTTAAGCTGCTTTACCCATAAATGAAGAAAAAAAAAAAAAAAAAAAAAAAAAATCTCAAAACCTTCTCACCTCACATTTAAAATATATACATCTTATATAAGACAGACTAATATGGTATTACATATCTCAGTTACATATACACTCCGTAGTTATATAAATTGTGAATCCACAGTTTTAGAGTGATAAACTAGCAAAAGTTGTTAACTGTTTTTTTTTTAAGCCAATTTGCCAGATTATATGAAATGTCAAGTACTTTTACCTCATATTTTGCATCACACACTATACAAACTAATGGGTGTTACATATAGACACCCCGTATTTTAAATAAATCGTAAACCTAACACTTAAAGAGTTTATGATTTGTTAATACCTTAAATATGGTATACTAGGTGATTCTTGAAACAATATGACAAAGAGAAATGCAAAAGCTTCGGATAGTTTATGTTGACAATTATCATCAGTAATCTCTGCAGTGTTTGTGAAGTGTTTTATCGGTTATGGGGACATCGTCGTTCGGAACGTTTACAGCATATGAATTACCTGGACCTTTAGGGCTGTGACAATAATGATGTTCTGTCTCTAGATACAGTGTTCTCTTCCTGAATTGTACACTGTTCCTAAAATTTTGGTGTTCTGTTCCTAAGTCATGGTGTTTGGTTCCTGAGTTCACTTTTTGGCACCGAATATTGGAAATTGGTTTGATTTTTTTTATATTCTATCTGGGTTTAAGTAGATTATTTTACGTTTTAGTCGCTAACATAGATTTCATCGATTGTATATGTTAGGGTTAAAATATCGCTTATTAGCCGAAAATGACAATGGGAATGCATCCGGTGTTATTTTTTTTTTTTTTTTCTTAAATAGTTAATGGTATTTTTACGAGTATAAATAGGTAGGATCCTGTCTATTCATGTTGGCCTCCTTGACATGTATGTAACCAAACTGCGACCCAGGATCAGGTCAGGGTTTAAGAAAATAATGTGTTGTTCTGTTCCTCTGTTAGTTGCTAAAACAATTGAGGGTTATATACGTTGAAGTATTATTACTTTTAACAATCGGCATCGAAAATGAGTGATTTGCACATTGTCTAACACCAAAGTATGTAGTCAGAAAAACAAAATCGATTTTTGGCATGCTGCGTAGTCATTTTTGCAGACATAACTTAAAAATTCTTAAAGATTATCATGTTTTGTGTCTATTGTACTTCGGACTTATATTAGCAAGAGTTCCAAAAAAAAAAAAAAAAAAAAAAATGCAGAAAAATGATGGTCCAACAAACGCTTGGGTGGTTCGGTGCTTATCCTGAAAAACAAGGGTGAGTTGGCACAGGCTATTGACATAGCGCCGTGCCGATAATAACAACAAAACAGGCAATAACGCCAAGTATTCCAAATGCAAGATGGTAAATCACGAGACTTGTGACGTCAGCCTAAAAAATTTGCAGTCGCGGCCATTTTGAATTTTTCTCCACTTCGAATTTAATTTCTCTCCATTCTCCGTCTACTTACAAGCTAAGCACGATTGGTTTTGTGCATAAGGTACACATTGATGTAGAATTTCATCTAAAACATACACTTTATGCTTTTTTGTTTACGTGATAAACTGAAAAAAACTTCGACACATTAATGTGTTTTCGATCGGTTTGTAAACTGAACATTGTTATGTTTGTTTTTGCTTTTCGTAAGGTGTAGACTCGCAAATAAAAAAAAAAAAAAAAAAAAAAAAAAAAAAAGACCAAAAAGAAACAAAGACAAAAACGCACAAACGGTCAAATATCTTTAGGAAAAATCCTGAAGCAGTAAAATGGATTTCAGGTAAGCGAACGATATATAGGCTACCGGCATACACTGGAAAGCACGGTCCCCGCCCCCATCGGGGCCCGCGAAATAAATGGGCTGCATAAAGCCTCCATGAAAGAGCTGCTAGAAATTATGCAGGACCCGAATTCATGTGATCGGGTCGGGAAAAAGTCCCACAAATTTGGAGGCAATGTCTCTAAACTATTGAAATATTGTTGACTTGAGACGTTACATATCGCAATTCATGTAGTGAATTCAGAAGTCGTGATCTGAAATCAAATTCAGTTAGATCTCTGCATTATTAGAATCTGAACTGACAATACTGAATTTGTGGGTAATAAGGCCAAACTAAAGAATGTGTTTAGGGTATTTAGAGTAGGATAGGTAGGGATTTTTTAAACATTTCATTTTAATTATACCATAACAATTATACCAAATATATTTGGACTTTACATAGGCTTTCAAGCAGGCCCTACTTTTCTCTACTTTTTTGTGCTCCAACTTTCCGTAATTTTGTCTGAAAATGCCCTTTTGATACTCTAATTTTTAGTCCAAAAATGTTTGATGTGACCAAAAATTGTAATTTTTTTTTTTTTTTCCCTCGCTTGCTTGGAAATTGTAAATATCAGATCAACATAATCTGAGCCATCTCGATGAAAAAGTCTTGACAAATCTCTGAGTGAAAAAATATATGCATTTACCGGGATGTGAAAAAACCAGAAAAGTGGGGCCTTTCACATAAGATTCAAGAAAAATCAGGTCAGTCATATACTTTTTGTTGAATAGGGGGCTAATCATATACCTGGCATCACTGAAAACGGGGGCCATTCAACACACACATCAATACTATGTCATATACAGGAAGTTACCCCCCCCCACACACACACACACGCACACTGAGCTGAAAATAGACCATCCTTACTATCCCTACTTTGCATGATTGAAATGCCTACTTTTGCCCTACTTTAAGCCATACTTAATATCTCTACTTTTTCACTGGAGGGCACTTGAAAGCCTGTTTTCACATAAAATTTTACCAAACTGGTTTGCCTATCCTTAGAAGTTAGATGTGTCCAAAAATACTGACAGAATGGCCAACAGTTTACCTACAGGAGCAGTTTGATCTGGGTCTACAATGTTTGCTCAGACCTTCTTGACAGAATATTTCAGTCTTACATATATGGTACAACATTACGAAAACACATGTATTCAAATATATAGAAAATTTCACCTCTAAAAACTGTAATTTTTCAGATAAAAACTCTGATATTGTTCATTTTTCTGCTCAAAACATAGATTGTGGGTACTCATTAGAACCTCCTCACTGAGAGGTGGTTCTAATGAGTACCCACAATCTATAGAGGCAGTTCTAATGAGTATCCACAATCTATGTTTTGAGCAGAAGTAAGAAAAATAATGTAAACCCCAGTTTTACTATATAAAAGTGGGGTTTAAGGGGGTCAGTATTATATAGGCATGTTTTCGTGATGATCTCAGTCCAGATCTGGACTCTGAGATATAATTAGTTATTATCAGCATCATATGAATTTGCCCCACAGGGTGTAATTAATAGCAGCTGTCTGCAGTTGTGGTGGACAGCAGAGAGAAAATCTTGTCTATGAACATGTGTGATGTAGAGATAAAATAATGTAAAACAGCAAAGCAAATTTAATTTCATTCAGTGGATACAAGACAAACATACATTCTTCGATAACAATAGTACAAATTTGATTAGAATTTGAATAGAATATTCAATATACATAATATTCAATACAGATAAAAATTCATTCAGTTAAAAACTATAGTCATGTGACAAGAAAACCAACAATATTTGGCCTGTAAACACAGAGGACTTCTGCACAATCATATCAGAGCCTTTGCTGTCCGCAAGAAGAATTCATGGGTCCTTAGCTACCCAGATAGCACACAGCAAAGACTCAGATCAGACTGGGTGGATGTCCAGGCTGGTCGGAGTCTTCGCTGGGCACACAGACCATATTGTTGGTTTTCCCATGCCCGGGCTCAAATTATTATGCGCTGTAATATGAACATATATTTCAGTCAAAAATAAACATGCACTTTTATTTCAGATCAAAATGCTCAAAATGGCACTAGTATATCTCAAAATGACACTTGTATTTCAATGTACAAATGTCTACTTTTAATTTAACACAATGTATTAATTATATGGATTTAATAAATTATATATACCGTGATAATCCTAAGTATAGGGAGAGATAGGCCTTTGCAAAGAGTGAAGACCCAGATCAGACACCGCAAAATGTGGCATCTGATCAGGGTCTACACTGTTTGCCATACACACAGCATTATTTTAGATGGATCAAGGGGTAGCAAAATGGGCTATTTCGAATGTGCATAATACTGGTTAACCTCTTAGAGGACTAAGCCTGCCCTGTAAATGTGTGGTTAGGTAAACTGACCGCGCTCGACATGACCCCATTGGGTTGACTGGGCCGTAAAACCTTAACACAAAACAAAAAAAAAAATAAATTTTAGGACAAGTATTTTAGGTAGATAAGGTGTCCCAATACTTAGGGTAAATAAAGTATATTAGGAAATGACACAAAACAAAGAAAAACCTAGTACACAATAATTAGGGTAAATACATGTATGGTACAATGTACGAACTTTACACAGTTGCCAATTCAACCACAACAGAAAACAAACAAGAGTTGTCAGAAGACAATGCAGCTTGCTGGAAAGGGCTGATCCGATAAGAAAACAATCTTTTATTAAAGATTAAATGCAGAACTTAAACTTAAACATAGCTGTAAACAACAGAGACTAAATACAAGACAGAAACTTAGAATGTTTTAACCGAATGGTAAAGTTTATATGTGAGAATGACAGAATTTTAGAATCTAAAGGAGACCGTTGTTACAAACAGACACATGAAGATTACTTATTGTTCAGGGATTACACTGTTTGGAGTTTCTGGCTCTCAGACATCACTGAATAGAGAGTACAGACAAAATTTTAAATAAGCATTTATTGCCCAAAAATGACCACATAGTATGAACAGAAATCTATAAATTTCTGTACATCTTACTTAGTTGGACCCTTATAAGTTGGCTTTGGTGTAGATGTTTGATGTCACTTTCTTCTTAAGCCCTTCTGTGGAGTTGATGCAATACGCTCATGTCGTTTTCTTGCAACAGTTTCTCCTTGGACCAGTGTTGGCAACTCTTCAAAATTTTGAAACTGGCTCTCAGATCCCAAATCATACTCAATTTCACTTGAAAGGTTCTTTTGCAAACAATTGCTTTGCAAGAAATTTGGAAGAATTGCTTCATGTTTTCCAGCTGATTCCATATACAAAATTTGTAAATGTAATAGCTCAGCAAATTTCTGAATGACCGATTTCAGGGATACTGAGGCCATATAGATAGATAACCCTGCAACCATATCACATTTCCTACCTCAGAATCTGGCTTCCACTAACTACTTTTTATGACAAGGTCAGTAGGTGTTATTGGTGGCACCATGCTGGGGGAACAGGGTGGCTGGTAATTGAAACTATTACATGGCTAAATAAACTTGATTAGGCCTCAGAGTCCAGATCTGGACCAAGATTGTACCCTAAATGTAAGAGTGATTTAGTATAAATATTTTATCATAGTACCACCTACCCTTTTTTTTTTTTTTTGAGAAAACATGAAAAAATGATAGACTTCTATTTCACCAAGAAAGTTAGATAGGATAGGGTTACCCAAAATACACATATTTTATTTCACTTATTGTAGTAGTGAAATGTCCATGTATATGACAAAATTGTACTGCCTTGCAATACAAGCCAGCTCTTTTAGAGATTGGACAGCTGGATAGCTCACTGTCACAAGGTCCCATTTTATAACCCAGAATTCAGCTCTTGACTGTAGGCCCTAGGGCGCTTTATTGCACAGAACTTTTCATTATCATCTTTCCACTGTCTCAATATGACTTAAATACTGTTGAAAGGGTTTTAAAACACCAAACCGTCAGCATAATAGTGACGTAGTAAAATGGTAGCCTTTCATGCCAGTTGCTTGCGTTTGATCCCTGGCAGTGGCACTGGCGATAGAGTTGTTTCTCCTGTAACAATAACATTCATTTTCTATGAGGGTATTTAACAAGTAGAATAGTTGGTTGTGTATAAGCCCAAATTACTATTTTCTTTGTAGTATGACTACATTACTATACCAGTTAAACTGAAAAAGAAAAAAGATACCAGTCCCCTTAATCCTGGAATATTATTTAAAAATTTCAAGATCCTATCTGTAACTTTTTTTGACTATATGCTAAGACTCGACAAAGGAACAGTCAAACAACCACCAAGTTTTATGCCCCTCCACCTTCTTTGAAGTCTGGAGCATTATAACTTGGTCCACTATTTTTTTGCTCACCTGAGTGAAAGGAGGAGATATTATGATCCATCAATCCACAACTTTGAAGGACCTTCTCTGAAAACCCTGAGTCATTTTTAGCTTACAGGTCTGTACAAAAGTACAGTAACAGCTTTTGCACTACTCCAGGCATTGGCGTTGTCATCAGCATTTATTAGCCTTGAGAGGCTTGTCCATCCATAATTAGTTTGTGATAATCTTATTGAAAATGTCAAATGCCACCTAGTGTAATTATGCCCCCAACTTCCAAGAAGTTGGAGGGGCATATTGCTTCTGGGATGTTTGTGCATGCGTGTGTCCATCCGTGCATGCGGCAGTCCATTACGCTTTTTGATACAAAGCATAATTTCTGAACTATATGCATGCTAGGGTTTTGAAATTTCATATATAGATTCTTCATGAGAAAATAGCTGACACATATTTTTTTACTCCATCAGGATTATGCCCCTTTCCAGAGTTATGGCCCTTTGAAAAAATGTGGATGAAATCTTGTCAGCAAAATATCTCAAAAGCTATTGAAGCTAGAGCCTTGAAACCTGGTGAATAGATTGGTATTGATGAGTAGATGACCTGATCAATTTTTGAATAAATTCTGAAAAGTACTTCTTGATTTATGGCCCTTTGTCATATTGGGCATTTTTACATTGCACACTTTTTGATGCATAGCATAAGTTTTGAACTGTGCATGCTAGGGTTTTGAAATTTCATATATGGATTCCTCATGGAAAAATAGGTGTCCAAATAGGTAACCCATATTTTTTTCTTATCCAAATTATCTCCCATTTTAGAATTATTTCCCTTTTAAGAAAATAACATTGAAATCTCGTATATTTGTACTGTTGTTACCAATCATGGGCAAGCTGTGTTGGAGTCAAGCAGTGATAGAATCAGGCATTTGGATGCATAGTGTTTTACAAGCACCAGCTCTCTATATATAGTTAGCTCTCTATATATAGTTAATGTGTACACCTTATAAAATAATAGAGGTTTAAGGGCTCAGTTAAGAGAGAAAAAACATTAAAGGTTCTTAAGTTTTTAACTGCTTGAAATATTTTGATAATTTTTTGTATACATATTTACAAGATCTAATTGTATCTATTGTAAAAAGAGATTTCTTTATAAAGAGTTGACTGCCGAGGCATATCTGTCCCTCCCAATTCAGTTTGTGAAAATTACTATACCTTTTAAATGGCTTGAACCATATTTATTATTTATGGCATGTAGATTGATATTGACAAGACCTAACCAATGAAATTGACAAATGCAACCTGGTATATAACTGGATGAATGTTTACTGTTGTGTCTTTGTACTTTTAAGACTGGAATAATCCAGGGTTGTTAGGGGTTTAAATAATGCCACTAGGTTTTTTCTGGTTTACTGACTGCATAGGATTTCTTGCATGTGTATCGGATCATAGCTCAAACAGTAAGTTTGTTGTCCATAAAGAAAAAAACTAAATCGATGGTCGGAGATTTGATCCCTTTAACAGTCTTTTTTTTACTCATAATAATATCTTATCTCTATGCGTTTTTTTTTTTATCCTTTCTTTTTTCATCTAAATCTCCGTGATGTGAAAATTCTTATGCTGTTTTAACACTAACCACGCTATAGGCAGATTCACCAGTCAACAAATTGATGTGCTCCTTTCCGACAGAAATTAGGATTCAATCAAACAGACAGTTTGCATGAAATGTCAAATTCTGTTTTTTGGGGGAAAAAATGAGGAAAATATTTCAAAATGTTTTCTGCTGAAATATTTACCAAACATGCTAAATGTCAAAAAAAGTCTTTAAGGTGTGTAATGATGAGCTCTTATTGCATTTGAATAGCAAAGGTCAAGATCAACCTGTGCATCTGCGCAGTGTCACCTGGATCTTTTCTGGATTAATTCTGTCCATTCATATATTCTATAGTATCCATTAATTTTGTAAGCAGACAAAGGTCCTGATCAGACTGAATGATGATAAAGTGTTGAGATAATGACGTTGTTTATTGCTAAAAAAACAAAGAAAGAAGAGAGAAAAATACCATGTTTACCCTAAACAGTCTGACACCTTACCATACTTGCCTCAAGAGTTTGACAAAGCCATTCAACTACCTGTTTATTTATCTAAAAACTGCCAAATGAGAGACATTCAGTAACGACTCTAATCATGCACTCTGCGTTCTGCTCTGGGTGCACACGGTTTGTTCAGACTTAGGGTAAATACAGTAAGTGCCAATTAGCCGGGCTCCTGTCTAATGATGTATGAACAGCAGATGCAATAACGCCCATTTAGCCAGTTTTTTGATGGTTTTTTTTTTTTTTTTTTTTTTTTTTTTTGTTTGGTTTTCTTTTTTCAGTGGGGTATGAATAAAAACATTAAAAAAATGAATAATTTTTAAGCCACAATTGATATAAAAGATCCAAAGTAAAATACTGAAAAAAAGAAACAAAAAAAAAATAACAAACAAAAAACAAAACAAAAAAAACAGAGAGATTGCATGGTGACAATACAACAATTTACTCTTCTCAAGACAATCAGATCCCAGTGATCAATGTATCTGCTACACCACTTCGTCCACTGTTACAGAGTATTGTGAATATGTTTGCTATTCTCATGGCACTATTTCCAAACACTTCACGAAAATACCTGATATGCTATTTTTAGTTTTGCTTACCTAAAAACAGACTTTGGATTCATGAACTCATCCAATCTTTGACACGACAGTAAACATTCATCGAGCTCTAATAAAGAGTACTCATCATTTAACAACAGAGGTTTAAGGGCTCCAGAGAAGAGATTAAAATCATTAAATGTACTTCGGGAGTGTAGGACAAAATCCCTCCCGGACATAATCCCTTCTGCTCATTTTTGTATAGGTGGACATAATTCCTTCCGTGGTTTTTGCAATGTGGATATAATCCCCCCTGCTCTTTTTCACAAGGTGGACAAAATCCCTTCTATGAATTTTCCAACTAGGACAAAACCCCTCCCGGCTGAAATCCCCTACATCTCTCCAAGCTGATCAGAGTCTTACCTGGATACTTGGCTACTATTTTAGCATTTTCCGATAAAACTGCACAACCGAAATTCTTGGGACCTTAAACAGTAAACAGTGATGCTTTTCATCAAAACTTTTGGATGTGCAGTCAAATCTGAGTCTTTGCTTGGCATACATGTGAAATAGTAGGAAATGTTATGCATGGGCTCAATTTTTACAATTATAATGGAAAGTATTTATCAACATTTTAATCAAGCAAACAAACAAACATTGTTCTCTAAATAATTGTTTGTGTCTAACAGCATTGACAACCATTTAAGTACGGAAAGATTACAAAGATAATTGAGTTAACTGTGACCATTAATTAGGCAATTAGAAAAATGATTGACCTTAATAGCGCTCAATTAGACATTACTTTTGAGCACATTTAAATTACAAACATATTCAGCATGATTGCATTAGGCACCAATTAACAAGAAGGTATAATAAATAAATATATAGATAAATAAATATATTTGAAGCCAAAATGAAAGTAAAAAGCTACCTTCATGCTCTTTTTTTAAAAGTAAAAAACAGAAAGCCTGAGAATCAAAAGATTTTTTTTTTGTTTGGCCTAACAAGTTTTTTAGCTCGCCTGGACGAAGTCCAGGAAGAGCTATTGCACTACTTCCGGCGTTGGCGTTGGCAATCGGCGTCCACATTTACGTTAAAGTTTTTTAAGACCTCGTATTTTCCAAACTGTACGATGGATTTGGTTCATATTTCATGTGATTAGATGTAGGTCCAAAGTTTCTTTCAGCAATACCCCAGCCCATGCCCATGATCTTAAGGTCAAGGTTACAGACTTTGAAATTTTACAATTAAAGTATTATGTTAAAGTTTTTAAAGAGCTCATATTTTCCAAACCAAATGATGGATGTGATTCAGATTTTGCATGATGACAGATAGAGGTCCAAAGTTTTATTGAGCAATACCCTGCCTATGCTCATGCATTTAAGGTAAAGGTCACAGACTGAAATTTCATGTTTAAGATTTTTCAGAGCTCATAATTTCAAAACTGTATGATTGATTTGGTTTATATTCAGTATGATGATGGATATAGGTCCAGAGTTTTATTCAGCTATACTCCCACCTATGACTATGGCTGAAAGGTCAAGGTCACAGACAAATTTTACGCTAAAGTTTTACGTTAAACTTCTTAAA
Source organism: Anodontia alba (assembly GCA_964016985.1). Lineage (NCBI taxonomy): Eukaryota > Metazoa > Mollusca > Bivalvia > Lucinida > Lucinidae > Anodontia > Anodontia alba. Next base: position 37,852,782 of record OZ024829.1, read on the forward strand.
AGCTCAAATTTCAAAACCATATGATGGAATTGGTTCGTGTTCAGTTTGATGATAGATATGGGTCCAAAGTTTTATTCAGCAGCACACTCTCCCCTATGACAATTATAATTATTTAATGCCCCCTTCCTCCCCCGATAGGCCAAAGAGGCATTTAGTCCTTATTTCCAGGTGAGCTATGCTGTCTGCTGACAGCTCTTGTTAGTAAACTCATACAATGTAGGTTTAATTTGTCTGAAAGTTTTTTCATAGAATGATAAATGTTGTAAAATCAGTGCTTGCGTTATTCATTCAGCTTTTTCTGGGCAGCATTTTGACAAAATATACCTTTAAGATGATTAGCAATAAGTCAAGTCATATCAGACTGTTCATCTGTGCAGGCTGATCAGAGCAGAGTCTTTGATGATAGCATACAGTAGGTACTTGTCCTGGACTATCCACAGAGCATATGAGTAAGACTGATCAGTATTTCCTTAAGTGCATGTGCATGTCACATGTTTCCAAGGGGACACTTTTTCATGAAGCGGCCAATAAAATTAAGCCACATGTCCTGATAATAACCTATTCTAAAGAATTATGGCAATGCTATCTTGCTATCTATCAGTTTCATATAGACATACATATGCATGTATTCAATGATCATTTTCTGTTGATGTATGCACAAAACAAAAAAAGTATAAATTTAATCATTTCAGTTTTCTTGTGCAATAACCTCATTACAAGACAACAGTTGTATATGGCCCGCAACCCGCAGCCTGCAGAATAGTCAATTTGTGTTGTTGGTGCTCATTTGAATTGCCTTGACATGTCGAGGTAATTCAAATGGGTACCAACAATGTATGCTTTTATAAAGAAAGAACAATATTTTGCAAGTATCATTAAAATGCCCTCATGAAGTAATCTCTGCTGATCTTACTTGAAAGTATACCTGAATTAGGAGGATATTTTACTAGAAGTTTCTGTAGCGATTTTGAAAAACAAAACTTAAGAGCACAATGCAGTAATAAGGATGAAAATGGTAATAGCCTTAACCCAAGGCATGTCCGTCCAGCCATAATCAGTTTTGCAAATTGCTATAACTTCTAAACCGCTTGGAATATATTAATAATTTATGGCCTGCAGATACATATTGACAAGCCCAAACCCAATAAAATTGTCAAATGCAAGCTGATATAATAAATGTGCACTCCACATAAAACAACAAAGGTTTGAGGGCTCCAGATAAGAGATTAATATTAAAGATTCTTAGGTTTTAACCACTTGGAATAGTCTGATAATTTTTGGCATGCAGATACATTGACAAATTCTAACGAATGAAATTGTCAAATGCCAGATTTCTTTATAAACAGCCATACCAAGGCATGTCTGTCTGTAATCAATTTGTGAAAATTGCTATAACCTTTTAAACCGCTTGGAATATTATGATAATTAATGGCAGGCAGATACATTCAGTAGGAATAAAACAGTAAAGGTTCTCATGGCACCAGGTGAGAGAGATAAAACAATTCTTATGACATGAAAATCGTAACAAAAGAATGAAGCATAGCTGAATAAACTTCCCGCCTATCGAGGGATTTGAACCCACTCTCCCCGAATTAAAATCCAATGTTCTAACTACTGAGCCAAAGAGTCAACTCCCTGACACAGTTGTCAGAGATTGAATATATATCTACAAGGTAGCAGTGATAGGCCGTAATATCGCTACCACCCCACACCCCCCAATCACCCCCCTCTTCAAGAAAGTCATCATTTATGATGACACAAAGCCATTTTCAGCAAAGTAAAGTCCAATCATAGACATGAAAGTCGTAACAAAGGAATGAAGCACAGCTAAATAAATTTCCCCGCCTTCGTGGGATTCGAACGTAGTCTGCCGATATAAAAATCCAATGCTCTAACCTCTGAGCCAAAGAATCAACTCCCTGAAGCAGTTGTAAGGAATATATACTGAAAGGAAAAAGAAACGCAGGGTAAATTTTATTCCTACATTTCATTCAAGTTTGAAAAAGTTTGTTAAATCTTTTACTATGATTACAAAACGGTACATGTATGGAACAAAACTTCCAAATTTCATTGGTTTGTGATCAACAAGTCTCGAGTTATTGAAGTTCATTGGTAGCTACCCCCCAAAATCTTGATACAAAATCAAACTGAAAATCAATATCGGGTGTGCCCCCCTCTTGCTGTCATTGCTGCCCTAATTCTCCTTTGGATAGAGTTAACCAAAGCATTGACAGTTCGCAAGGGATGTTATTCCATTCATCGATCAACGCATTTCTTAGTTGTGCAAGAGTTGCGGGGAGATGGATTTCGGCGCTTCCTAACTCTTCTGTCCAGCTCATCCCACATGTGCTCTATTGGGGTCAAATCTGGACTGTACGGTGGCCATGCTAGTGGTGCAATGTTATTGTTTGCCAGGAAATCCTGACAAACTCGGGCAACATGTGGTCGGGCATTATCCTGCTGCAGAATCAGATTACGTTGTTGCACAAGCGGGACTGCAACAGGACGCAAGATCTCATCCCTATACCTTACTGCGGTCATATTGCCTGCAACAATAATCAACTGTGATTTTATCCCGTGAGCAATGCCTCCCCAGACCATAACGGATCCACCCCCAAACCGATCCCGTTCGACAACACAGGCATCGGCAAAGCGTTCTCCGCGACGTCGGTACACACGACGTTGACCATCTGCGCGATAGAGAGTGAACCTAGACTCGTCCGTAAAAAGAACTCGTCTCCACTGCCTCATCGGAAATAGCCTGGGCGCATGCGCCGTCAACCACGCCATACGACGCAACCTACATGCCTGGGTCAGAGGCAGACCAACGTATGGACGACGAGTTCGAAGACCAATCTCACGCAATCGACTTCCAACAGTCTTCGGAGAAATTTATCGATTATGCGTACCTACTGTATTAAGGGCAGTTTCGGTAGCAGTGAGATGATGATTCCGCGAATGTGCCAGACGGATTGTCCTGTCTTGACGTCGTGACATCACGCGCGAACGCCCAGACCGCGGTCGGTCTGCTAAATGCCCTGTCTCCCTTAAACGTCTAACAAGACGTTCAATTGTTGAGACGTTAACCCCAAAATGATGGGCAACTTGCTGTTGCCTCTGACCCTGCATCAACAACACAATTGCCCTACCCCTCTGAACATCAGTCAATCGTACCATGATTGAAACAAAGTTCAAAGTAGCGTAAAAATGAAAAGAAAAATCGGTAAAAGAATCGAAGAGCGTTGTGTATCGTTGAAGTGTACCAAATGGTGTGAGGAAATCTTGTCCTGAAGGTTTAAACATGCTTGTTTTGCACGAAATTTTGGCTTTCCGTATTGTCCGTGCAACGCACTGTGTAGTGCACGGTTGAATGATTTCACACACTGGGTAGATAGCACATCGACCAAAGACTCGTATACCCGCGGGTTCACATTCATAGGACACACCGTAAAAAATGGTTAAAATAAGAAGGAAAAAACTCTACCCTGCGTTTCTTTTTCCTTTCAGTATATATCCACAAGGTATTGGTGATCTGCTAAGGCAGATTATGGAAGGTAGGAGTGGTAAGCCATAACACAATAAAGAATCTTAGGGCTCAAATTAAGAGAGATAAAACAATTTCCTTTGTGCTCCAGATAAATTAGGCCATTTAAGCGGGTGTGGGGAAGGTGTCATGTATCTTATGTTACCTAAGCATCCAACTAATACTGGCTTACAGTTAGGCAAGGCCTGCTATCCTTGTAGCAGGTAAGGGTACATTGGGTTGGGGGAATGTTTTATTATGCCCCACCATATCCGATTGGGTGGGGGGAGGTGGAGGGAGGGGGGCATATAGTATCACCGCTGTCTGTATGTATATATGTCAGGTCTGTCTGTCCTGTCCGGTCTGTCCTGTTTCAATATTTTTGGTGGCATATAGTATCACCACTGTCTGTACGTATATATGTCAGGTCTGTCTGTCCTGTCCCATCTGTCCTGTTTCAATATTTTCTAAAAAGATAAGTGTATTGGATTCAAATTTTATACAAAGGTATATAATCATAAAATGTAGGTCAAGTTAAGTTTAGGGTAAAATCCATCAATTATGGGAGTTATGGTCCTTTTTCAACTTTAAAAAATGGTACCGTTTGATATCTTTTGAAAAGATTAGTGTATTGGTTTCATATTTTATACACCGGTATATAGTTATAAAATACAGGTTGAGTTCAATTTAGGGGTCAGAGTATTCCTTGGACCAAACACTTGGACCATTGGACCTTGGACTAGTCCAAGTGATTATCTGTTGGACCAAATGGGGTGTATTCCTTGGACCAATTCCAGTTGGACCAAGTCATTTACTCCGGGCTCCAGGCCGGCGTATCTGTTTAAGGTTGTTTTTGTAAAATGTGTATGCATTTGAAGAACCTCGGTTTTCTTCCAGTTTTATTGGGTTCTTAGTGGGGCTATATATAACTATTCACCCCCACATTTCTTTTTTATTTTGCAGCAGAGAACTGTGCTGTTAGTAACATAGTGAAATAAATCAAAGCGCCAAAGGCACTGAAATGAGAGAATCATCAGAAATTCATCAAAAAAAAAAAATCTTAATTTGTATAAAACCTATACAGGAAGAACACCTAACGGCATTATGGATGGGTTTATCAGAAAAATTAACCAAAAGATAAATCTGCCAGACGACGTCTGCCCGGACTTCACTTTATTAAAGCACGGATTTTTGAAAACCATTCAATTTTGTTATATAGTGCTATATAGTGCTATGAAGTTCCATTTGATGTTTTGAAGTTTCAAAAGAAAAAATTTATCTCAAAATGTTGCAAAAAGACAGTTCTCACATGCAATATAGAGCTGAAATTATGGTAAATTTTCTTCAATAACTTAATACCTGTACTTAAAAATTGGTTGCAAATGAAGTCGTTAAATTTGCTGTGCAAATCTGCAAATTCAAAACAAGATGCGAACCTAGATTCATTTGGGTTCTTTTTAAAGAAGCCAACTTGTTGTCTACTTTCACTTTCACAATCGAACATTCAATAAAAGGAAATAACCGAATATCTTGAGTAGTTAACATTGCGCTGCAGATAGCAATATAAATTTTCAACACTTTCCGTTTTTTCTGACAAATAGTTACACTTTAAATCCAAGCATCCTATGTATTAAAATGCTGCAGCGAAAATATTTAATGTAAAGCAAATCAACAACATTATAATGTTTGACTTAAAGCCCTGTCCCTTTAATCCGACAGTATTGATTTTTTTACACACCTCAAACAAATGGGCAAGTGCTCTGTATAAAAGTTTCATGTTGCCATATTTTGATTTTTTTCCCCAAGGAGACGGCATTTGACATTTCATGCAAATTGATTCCTCTTTTGAGACAATTTGCAAGAAATGTCAAATTATGTTTTAAGGTAAAAATATCTGGTTAATTTTTGATAGCGGGTCATGAAGCGGCACCTGTTCTATTAATAGCTAACAAAAAATTGCGCAGATCAACCTTACAACCTATCTAATGCACTGAGCTAATATCGAAGAAAACACTTTGCAGCATGATTATGAGCACAGCTTTTTTTTTTTTCTTTTATTATCAAGCATAAAAAAAATCTTCAGAATCTATATTTGGACAGTAAGAGCTGATTAGACAGTGTTTATATTGCTGGTAACAGTAGATTATGGTCTAATTTCTCACGCCATGTCTTTAGTCCAGCACAGGCGTATTGATACACAAGTATGTTGATTATGTTAACCAGTTGAATGTGCCGTCCGACTGGAGACCAGGAGGTCACGGGTTCAACCCCCGCTGAGGTCGGCAACATTCTTTCGTGGAGATTGATCACGAAATATTTTCTACGGTCATTCTATCCCTTCCGCTGATTCAAGAAGGGCAATTGTCAGTTTCTGGCGAAAGAATGTGCACAATACTGGTTAACCACTAAGAGGACTAAGCCTGCCCCAAGTAAACGTGTGGTTTGGTAAACTGACCGCGCTTGACATGACCACATTGGATTGACTGGGCCGTAAAACCTCAACACAAACAATAACCCTTAAACTGCATAGCTTAATTACTACGACTGTAGCAGATATCAATTTCATTTTTTTCTCTTATTTAATCAGAGAAATTTATGCAATTCATCCGCTGGCAAAAAAGTCATATGAAATTCTTAGTCTGGTTTTCTCTGCAAAACAGGGGAGAATCTGAATGTCGCCTGCTTTAAAAATTGCATGGCGCTATAAAGATATTTATAGCTTTATATTCATATAAATCGGACTACATTTTGAGCGGACACATATTTCAGTGGTAGTGAAAGCCGGATGCAACTTGAAAATGCGTATGCCAGCAAGGAATGACAGATGAATCTGTCATTTAAAAAATGGGAGTACTGTGTAGAATGAATGTAGTAATGTGGGGTTTGCTCATTTAAAAGAGAAATGAGCAATTTTCCCATAGGAGCCCCAATTTGACCATTCGACCTGAAATGACCTTGTTGCTGTCAATATTTGTACACGTTTGAATTTTTCATTTTGTCTTTTTCCGTCTTACTACGAAGAAGAAACAAAAGCTATTTTTCTTTGTTTACGATTGGAAATATGCATTCTCAATCAAACAGATTATAAGCTGGTTTAATAATACAGTTTAATTTGATATTCAAGCATGGAAAGATTTGGGCTGAAAGCAAACATTATGAGTGGAGAAAAGAACGAAACACTGCTACATAGATGATTTCAGATATAGTATGTTCAGCCTAGGCTATGGATGGCGACATGTAATTAAGTATGCAGGCTAGAAAACAGACGATCATAGTTGATATTTTTTTTTACATAGCTCTGATAACGTCTATAATGTTTTTATCGTTGAGTATTGCGATGATTTATATAATTACAACCGTTCATAAATTATAACATTTTTTCACTATACTATGATCTATAGGGAGCTAAGTAATGCATGACAGATTAGTTTCCCAGCATACTGATGCTTTGCATCAGTTTTCTTGTAAATACCTGTTAGAGGACTTAATACGTAAAGTATATTGGGTCCAAGACCATATTAAACACTGTTTTTACAACTAAAGTATGTGTATTCATTTTATTTATTTATTTATTCATTTTTTTCTTTTTTTTTTCTTTTCATAAAACAGTTTTAATTGAGATATTTTTGAAAGCATTATTATATTTTGTGAAGGTTTAATATTTTCACACTATAATTAACTTGTTTTGACAATTAAGTAAATGTTTTGTCTTAGTACACTGTATAAAATTTTCAGCAGACAACATTTTGAAGTTTTTTTTGTTTTTTTGTTGTTTTTTTTTACATTTTTCCCTGAAAACAGGTTTTGACATAAATTTCAAACAAATTATTTCCACATGATTTGACATTCCATGCAAGTTGTCTTCAGCAGAGACAATTTGCATGAAATGTCAAACCTGTTGTATGGAAAAAAAAATAAGAAAAAATGTCAGCAATTTGTCATCTGCTGAACTAGCCCAGACAGTAGTAAAGGTTCAATAGGACCCCGAATTGGACCAAGTACATGCATACATGCATTAAGTTTACAATAATCTGAACGGTGTTAGACTTTCAGTAACAAATTGCCTTTGGTTTACAAAGAAAATATTTTTATAGTATCATTATTTTTTATGCCCCCAACTTCGAAGAAGTTGGAGGGGCAAATTGCATCTGGGACGTTTGTGTGTGCGTGCGTGCATCTGTCCGTCCATCTGTGCATACATCCGTTACACTTTTTGATGCATGGCATAACTTCTGAGCCATGCATGCTAGGGTTTTGAAATTTCATGTATGGATTCTTCATGAAAAAATAGCTGACCCATATTTTTTTCCCATCAGGATTGATTGATTGTGTTGGGGTTTAACGACACGTCAACCCTTGTGGGTCATTTTGTGTCGTCTCCCAGAGAAAGGGAGAAAAGTGATAGAAGAGATAGTAGAAGAGATGAAAGAGAGGGACAGGGAAGAAAGGAACAGGAATGAAAGTGAAGAAACAGAAGAAATAAAAATATTCCCCATCTATCCTTACCTGCTACAAGGATAGCAGGCCTTGCCCAACTGTAAGCCAATATCAGTTGGACGCCCTGGTGTCGTAAGATACACGACACCTTCGCACCACCCGACCACCCCATTTCCCATCAGGATTATGCCCCTTTACTGAGTTATGGCCCTTTGAAAAAATATAGATGAAGTCTTGTCAGCAAAATATCTCCAAAGCTATTGAAGCTAGAGCCTTGAAACCTGGTGAATAGACTGGTATTGATGAGTAAATGATCTGATTAACTTTTGAATAAATTATAAAAATTACTTCATGAGTTATGGCCCTTTATAACTTTGTGCATTTTTACAATTGCACTCTTTTTGATGCATAGCATAAGTTTTGAACTGTGGATGCTAGGGTTTTGAAATTTCATATAATCACACAGTATCCATCTAATGCACAGACAGATCAGATTCATTAGATATGAATAGGTTCATTTTTACTTGTTGGGACAGTTACTTTTCAAATAAGATGCACTATGTTATGTGGTCAGTCAGCAAATAATAATAATATGAAAATATTTTCTTGGTAAAGGCAATTTGTTATTGAAAGCCAAACAAAGTTCAGATTAATGTAAACTTAATACGAGGGTCATGCAAAAAGTTCTGTCACTAACAGGCTTCCTTTGTTATATCCCAGGTATATTTTAAAATGCTTCACTGCACTTGAATGGTGTGTTGAATAGCTAACGATACCTGTTTATTTCATGCAAATTGCTTTCCAAACTGACCGAGTTATTTCAAATTGAAATAGATGCAGTCATAAACATTGACCAATTTACTTGTTACATTGGTACATGGACCAGAAGACTGAAATTCTTAGCTATATTAAATGCCGCATTAGGCTTAATATAGATTCAAAGCAGATATTTAATGAATTAGTGGTATATATGGACCTCAGACCTTTTCAATGCGCACAGGTTTTAGGTGGGTTAAAGCTTTTAAGGCTTGGAAATTTTCTGTTGAAGATGATACCCATCCTGGAAGGCCTTAAACCTCTGTTACCAAGGCTAACATCGCTTCAGTAAAGATTGTGGTCGAACAAGATGCTGCGATTGTCTGTCAAAGATATAGCTAGTTGTACTGGCATATCAGAAGACAGTTTTGAAAAAAGCGTTTGGACCTGAGAGAGGTTTGCGCTAGCTTGATACCTCATTTGCTCACTGAGGAGCATAAGACACAACACCTTAAATATGACCAGGAACTTTTGAAGAAATTGTTGGGTCATTTTAACTTGCTAACAGGTGATGAAACCTGGGTGCACATGTTTGAGCCACAAAAAAGGGCTGATAAAAAGCAATGGAAGCGAAAAGATCAAAAACGCCCATGTATTGCCAAGAGAACCATAATTAAGTTCGAAAAAGATGTTGTACGCAGTTTTCTTTAATTCAAGTGGGCCAGTCATTCAAGTGCCTTGTCTATCTGGTTATACAATCACTGGTTGATTCTACATGATTTCTGTACTGAAGAAAGTGAAAGAGTTTTAAAATAAGAAACGACCAAGCAAATGATGGTCAGGAGTCCACCTTTGACATGACAACGCCTCCTCTAATAAGTGTGACGTTGTGAAGTCTTTTTTGGCTTCTGAAAAAATGAAAGTTTTAAACCATCCACCTTATTCACCTGACCTGAGTCCCTGTGACTTCGTTTTATTTCCAAGGCTTAAGAAAATGCTTTCTGGAAATAAGTATATGTCTAGAAGTTCTCTTGGTAGCGCTATTTATCAGTGTCTCCAACAGATACCAAAAGAAGACTATTTATCTGCTTTTCACGACTGGGTAAAAAGGTTACAAAAATGTGTTTCAGTAAAGGGGGAATACTTCGTAGGTTTGTAATAAAAATATGTTTGATAAAACATAGCACTGAAGTAATCTAAACCCAGTGACAAAACTTTTTACAGGACCCTTGTACATGTACTTGGTCCAATTCGGGGTCCAATTGAATCTTTACTACTCTCGGGGCTAATTCAGCAGATGACAAATTGATGACATTTTGTCTTATTTTCCACCAAAAAACAGGTTTTGACATTTACCCACCCGGACATTTACCCACCCAAAATTGCGTTGGTAACACTGTCCTTAATGCAAAAGACATGTTTTAGAAGTGATCTTTAATTTGTGATATTATTTTTCATTCATTTATTCCTTTTTATTGTTAAAGTTACTTTGTACGTGCATCTATTTGATAGTTTAAGATGACAATGAATTTGTATCAAAGATGAAGGATAAAATTGAAATACTTTTTTTTATTTTTTTTTTTTTTAATTTATTTTTCTTTTTATAAATTGGCTTCGCGGTTTTTAAGTAAGTTTCCTTTGATATATGTTGTTTTTTTTTCATAAATCATAAATAGCACTTAGTGATATTGTTTTCTGTATCATACAAAATTATACTTGTGTTGTTTATAATAAATAAAAAATCTTTAAACCTTTTTCTATTTCTTTCATTCTTTTTTCCTTCCAGTAAATCAATGTCAAGTTCTGTTTTGTTTTGTTCTTTAATAGTTAAATTTACAGTGAAAGTTGCAAAACTGAACAAACAATTTCTTAAAATTAAGGCTTTTTTTTTTTTTCTTTTTTTTTTTGTCTAACTGATGGAGGGCAAAGACCATATTAGATCACTTTTTAACAACTAAATAATATATATCTACAGATATTGTTTTTATTTATTTATTTTATATATTTCTATATTTGGCAAAACAGTTTTAACTGAGATAATTTGATATTTCTTGAAAGGATTATTATATTTTGCAAAACTCTGTATTTTCACACTATAATGAAGAGTTGAAAGGGATGTATAATTCATACATCCAGGCTTGTTGTATGTTTATCAATAATTGTGTTGTTGTTTATAATATTTATATGTCACAAAAGTTTCATATATTTTCATTCTTTCAGTCTTTGTTTCTACCAATTAATTTATTTATTCTGATTTAATTTACTTTTACATGTACATCATGAACACTTAATTCTTAAAAACTATTCAACTAACACTATGTTTTTTTGTTGTTTTGTGTGTGTGTGTGTGTGTGTGTGTGTGTGTGTGTGTGTGTGTGAGAGAGAGAGAGAGAGAGAGAGAGTACATCAACTTATTTATTAATTTATTTATTTTGTGTATTATGGTCAGTAACTTCTCTTGTATGTTCGTAAAAGCATAATTTTGCGTAAGTGTTTACATGTCACAAATCTTATCTGATTTTTATTTCTTTCCATTTTTGTTTCTTCCAGTGATTTTACTAATTATTTACTTGTTTATTTGCTTATTTGTTGTATTTAGCTGAAAGGAAGTGATTTTGTCTTAATAAAGCAGTTTTTATTTTTGTACCCTAAATTAACTGTATTTAATTGACTGTATTTATTTTGGTATAGTTGCTATTCACTTGTATGTTCATAAAAATATGTTTTGTGTTGTCTAAATGTCCCAAACCTTTTAAGATTTTGTTCATTTCTTTCAATCTTTGGTTCTTCCAGTAACTCACATAGCATCAAGGTTATTTATTTATTTTATTTTTTTTTAATTTTTACAAAGAAAGTGAGAGTTTAAAAGTGAAAGTTTAAAACTGAACAAAATTCTTTAAAATCTAATAGGAATACTTGATTGGTTTGCTTTGATTTTTCTGTGGAATGCTATGCTTTTTAGCTATGGACTTACTGGCCAGCAGATTTAAGGTATTCTGACACATTTTGGATTGCATAACAAGCCCATGACCATAAGGAGATTAAGATAAGAAATCTTGGTGACTTTGGCCACCCTTACAGGTAGGGGCCTGATAAGGGGAAATTAGATTTGATACCAGCAAAGTTTATGAAGAAGACAGAGGAACAGATAAGGTGGGTAATTTGGTGATAATTTGATGATTTTTTTTCTGTTTATTCAATAAAATATAGCTAGTTGATATTCATTAGAATTGTCTCTCCTAGGCAGTTCTAATGAATACCCATAACATGTTTTATGGAGAAATACGGAGAGGAGATAGAAACATTATTTTGAAGGGAGAACGTATTGTAAAAGGAGATCAAGAAAGTAGCAGATATGAACATACAACAGAGGGTTATGATAGCCAGAGTGGGCAGAGACATTGACCGCCTGATAGCAGGCGCACTAGAAATGGCAATAATGGGAGCATCTCGAATCAAGTACGTCATTCACAGCGTCCGGATGCTCGTCTGCCTGACCGGCTGGGTGGTCACCAGTCAGATTGGCATTCGGATAGACATTCTGACCATTATAGTGAGCGTGAGGGCGGTCGATATGTAGATAGTAGAGAAATTAGATAAGAGCAGGCTGTTGGAATGTGAGGGGTTGGAATTCAGACAATTTTAGTGATAATTATGTGGTCAGAGCATCCTGTTTATTGTCCTTAAATCTGGATATAGTTGGTGTGGTGGAAACACATCTAAAAAATGATGAGACACTTGAGGTAGCTGGGTATGAGTGGTTTGGACAGAACAGGAAACGTCTGCATGTCAACGCCAGATGTGGCTCAGGTGGCGTTGGTATTCTCATTAAAAACGCTCTTTTAAGAGAATTCGAATGCAAAGTTGTAGATAACTCATATGAGGGTACTTTGTGGCTAAGACTAAAACATAAATTCAACAGAACATGTTTAATTTTATGTGTATGCTATTTACCTCCAGAAAACTCATCTAGACAGGCAGATGTATTTGGGTTTTATGACAATTTATTAACTGGTATATATGAATTTCAAGATATGGGTCCAGTATGTTTGTTCGGCGATTTTAATAGTAGATGTGCGGATTTAAATGATTATATAAAAGGGGTTGACAATTTATCTGATCGAGAGGTTGTGGACTTCCAGGTCAATAAGTATGGACACATTCTGCTAGACTTTTTAATGAACAGTAACTTTTGTATTTTGAATGGGAGAAACAGTATAAAGAACGATTTTACAAGTGTATCTACGAAAGGGTCATCTGTTGTGGATTACTGTTTTGTCAGCCATTCTGATTTGAATATGTTTTCTGATTTTTATGTCTATACCGCGTCAGAGCTTATAAATCTGAGTGGACACAAAGAGGCCATCATAATCCATCATCGATTCCTGACCATTCATGCATTACATGGAAAATAAATACTGAACAATATACAAGTTACGATACTGTTCCAAACGATAAGCGGTCTGAAGGCAGTATCAAGTTCAATGTTAAAAGAATTCCCGATGATTTTGGCTGCAATAGTGTTTTTGTTAATGAAATCCAAGCTTGTGTTTTACAGTTAGAACATAGTCTTTGCGAACAGCAGGATATTGATAATGCATATGCCAATATTTGTAAACTGATAAAAGGTGAAATGTTTGATAAACTGCCACATAAGATGGTTCTCATGAATGGTGGGGAGTCAAATAAGCGGAGATGGTCAGCGAAGCCTTGGTGGAATGATGATCTCAGTTATTTATGGAATGAAACCTGTTTAGCAGAGAAGCGTTGGTTGAACCATAAAATGTCTAGCGGTAAACGTGAGCTTCCGGCAATTTTTATAAGTAAACGCAAACTTTTTGATAAAAATGTCCAAAAAGCAAAACGTAGGTATTGGTACGAGTTACAAACAGATTTGGTGAAACAATCAAATGAAGACCCACAAACTTTCTGGAAAACTATAGGTAAGGTCGGCGCTGCATTTGATAAAAGAAAGAAAATACCCATGCAAATCGTAGGTGAAAATGGTGAGATAATTACAGATAAAAATATAGTCTTAAATAAATGGAAAAATAGCTTTTCAGATTTATTTAGTCAGCAGAATGACACAATGCTTGCTTGGAAAATGGCAATACTATTCAAACAACACGTGTGCCAGAATTTGATGATGAAATTTCCGTTTCAGATGTACATAAGGCAATTTTCAATGCAAAACGTGAAAAAGCATCTGGAATAGATGGGTTCACTTATGATGTCTTTCGTAATGATACACAGTTTCTGTTTCCTGTTTACATATTTTGTTTAATGTTTGTTTTGATTCGGGCTGTGTTCCATCTGAGTGGGGTAAGGGTATTATAAACCCTATACCAAAGTCGAACACGGCAGACCCAAGAGACCCGCTTTCATATAGAGGAATTACTTTAGCGCCCGCCACATACAAATTGTATTGTTCTATTTTAAACGAAAGATTAAGTAAATGGATTAACCGAATGATGTTTTAGTTGATGAGCAGAATGGTTTTAGAAAGACTCGATGTACGATAGATCATGTCTGTAGTTTAACTAACTTAATAGAAACCAGACAGAAACTTAAGTTGAGTACCTTTGCAGCTTTCATTGATTTCAAAAAGGCGTATGATTCTATAAACCGAACTCTTTTATGGAAAAGACTTACACAGATAGACATTAGGGGCAAAATGTTCAAAGCAGTTCAGTCGTTATATCAGTCAGTATCATCTTGTGTTCGGATCAGTGGGCTGACCACGGATTGGTTTGACGTTACTGTAGGCTTGCGTCAAGGGTGCCCGCTCTCGCTGCTCCTGTTTAATTGCTTTATAAATGATCTCGCACAGAAGATAAAGGCTGTAGGAAAGGGCGTCTTAATAGATAACGGCGAGCAAATATGCATTTTACTGTATGCTGATGATGTTGTTTTATTAGCGGAAAATGAAGCTGATCTTCAGTCGATGTTAAATGTTTTATCAGGTTGGTGTGAGGAAAATTGTATGACAGTTAATAACACAAAAAGTAAGATAGTTCATTACAGGTCAAGCGCTGTACCCTGTACTAAATATGTTTTCAGTTGTAGTTCTTCAAGTCCGGAGATTGTTGATAGATATGTATATTTGGGGCTTGTAATTCACGAACATCTAGACTGGAATGTTACTGCTAAAGTCGTTGCACAATCAGCGAATAGGGCGCTGGGTTTGTTGATCGCTAAAAGCAAATTCTTAGGTGGCATGCCATACTCTGTCTTTTCAAAATTATTTGACTCAGTTGTTTGGTCAGTTATAGCCTACGGGGCTGCTGTATGGGGTTCCCGTAAATTTTCATGCATCGAAGCGGTGCAGCACAAGGCCCAAAGATATTATTTAGGTACTGAAAAATACACCCCATCGGCTGCAGTTGCGGGTGATATGGGTTGGATACCCACTTTCATAAAACAATATAAGTGTGTATGTAAGCAGTGGGCTCGGTATACAAATATGCCTAATGACAGGATCATTAAGCATATTTATAATTACTGCAAAAACAAGAGTAGTGCACGATGTCAAAACTGGTATTTTAGAGTTTCAAAACATTTCACTACCTTAAACTGTCACAAATTTGTTCAGGCGCCTCATAGATTTAGCAGTCAGTACATGTTCAGGGTACTCTCTGAAAAAATGATGAATAAGTTCACTGAAGAATGGCGTGTAGCAATAAACAATAGCAATAGCCGATCGGGCACCGGGGGGTAATAAACTGCGAACCTATAAATTATTCAAAAGAACATTTGGAACGGAACAATACTGTAAAATTATAATGTCACCCCTTCACCGTTCAGCACTTGCAAAATTTCGCTGTGGGGTGGCACCTTTACGTCTTGAGATGGGCCGGTACGAAGGTTTATCAGTAAGTGACCGAATATGTCCATTTTGTCGAGTGCATGTAGAGGATGAGACACATGTCCTTCTTAACTGCGACAAGTATTATCCTATACGAAAAAATTCTTTTTGAAAAAGCAGTTACAGGTTATCCAGATTTTAATATTTTATCAGATGAGGAAAAAATGATATTTTTATTTTCCAACGCTCAAATGATTCGAGCCTGTGCCAAAGCCTGCTATCTAATTTTACAATGCCGTTCAATGTTATTGTATAAATAGATTGTTAAAATTTTATCCACATTCTTGTCATGTTTGGACTTTTATGGTATAAATCTTAAACCAATTTATTTAATGCAACTGGCATGTATAATAATATGCATGCCCAAGTATATATTAAACATTTCAGATCAGACGGCATTCTTTCTCGTTTTATAAGGTGAATGCTAATTTTAATCTTATCTTAACATGTGACAAGGATAGCTGTGATAGGCTCTTATAATGTTTTTAAAAACGGCTTGATTTAGTTTGTCTATATGTTTTATTTATATATTGTACATATATTACAATCAAAAAATCAAAGCGACATGTTTAGTTGCATAGTAGTACAAATTTTGATTTGGCTTCTACTACCTTATTCTGTGGCGATACAATAATGTATTTTAGACACAGTCTGAATCGGTTGTACCTAATGTGTCACCATGACGGGCCCGGGTGCGAGGAGCATGCTGTTTGGACATTGGTTTCTGCCGCATGCTCTTTTGTTCACCAGGACTCAATGTGGTGCCTTTGCAAATGGTACGGCCGGCGCAGATTTTGCTTACATCTTCTTAAAAATCTGAGATATATGTTTTAATACAATATATGAATACCGGTAGATTTTGATGGTAAAATGACGTTTTTAAATGCTGGCTCTGTATTGGTTGTGCCTGATAAGTCACCATGGTGAGTCCTGGCGTGAAGGACGTGCAGTTTGGACATTGGATTCCGGCACATGCTCTGTCATTTGCCGGGTTTCGCTTTGGTCCCGGTGTGGGGAAGCGCGGCCGGTGCAGAGTTAGCTTATATTCTGTTTATATTTATTAGTATACTTAAGGTATGTAAGTTACTTACTTTATGTTTTAATCGTCTCTCATAGTTCATATCTGAATGGCAATTTTACATTCTTATATGATATATAAAATGTTTTTTTATACAATTGTAGAATTGGTGAGACGTTAATAAACCATATCTTATTATTTAGTTATAAAAACACAGTTTAATATGGTCCAACAGGTATATACCTGGTCCAACTGGAATTGGTCCAAGGATTGATACACCCCATTTTGGTCCAACTGATAATCACTTGGACCTGCAATCCAAAGGTCCAAGTGATTTGGTCCAAGGAATATAGGGCTTTAACTCTATGCACTGCAAAATGCATTTTTAAAAGGAAAGTTAAAATAAAATTTTAAGTGAGAATGATCTACCAAATGAAATGGTAAATCCCAGCCATTTATATAATAATAATAATAATAATAATAATATGAAAATATTTTCTTGGTAAAGGCAATTTGTTATTGAAAGCCCAACAAAGTTCAGATTAATGTATACTTAATACATGTACTTGGTCCAATTTGGGATCCAATTGAACCTTTACTACTCTCGTGGCTAATTCAGCAGATGACAAATTGATGACATGTTGTTGTATTTTTTGCCATAAAACAGGTTTTGACATTTCATGAAATTGTCTCCACTGAAGACAACTTGCATGGAATGTCAAAACTTGTTTTCAGGGAAAAATGAAAAAAAAAAAAAAAAAGAAGAAGAAGAAGAAAGAGAAAACTTCTTCAAAATGTTACCTGCTGAAAATTTTATACAGAGTACTAAGCCTTAAAACATTTGATTGTCAAAACAAGTGGATTATAGTGCGAAAATATTAACCTTCACAAAATATATTAATGCTTTCAAAAATTGAAAATATCAAATTATCTCAAAACTGTTTTATCAAAAGTAAAAGAAAATAAATAAATAAATAAAAAAAAATATAATATAAAAAAGTAAATAAATAAAATGAATACAATTTACATAGATGCATATTACTTCAGTTGTAAAAACATCGTTTTATATGGTCCAACAGGTATTTATACTTGGTCCAACTGGAAATAGTCCAAGGAATACACCCCATTTTGTCCAACTGATAATTACTTGGACCAGTCAAAAGTCCAATGGTCCAAGTGATTTGGTCCAAGGAATACACTGATCCATAAATTTAGGGCAAAATCCATCAATTGTTTTGGGAGTAATGACCCTTTTTCAATGTTGAAAAATAGTTTCCGTTTGATATCTTTTGAAAACATTAATGTACTGGATTCATATTTAATACACAGGTATATAATCTTAAAATAGAGGTCATGTTCCATTTAGGGTAAAATCCGCCCCTTATTATCGGCGTTATGGCCCTTTTTCATTTTTGAAAAATGTTTCTCGTTCGATATTTTTTTTAAAAGATTAGTGTGGATTCATATTTTATACACAGGTATATAATCATAAAATATAGGTGAAATTCAATTTAGGGTAAAAACCATCAATTAGTATGAGAGTTATGGCTAAATGTTTTCAACTTCATTTTTTGCAAAATGCCTGTGTGTGGGTTATGATGGCCCTTGGGCATCTGTGTCATATTGTGTCACGAAAACCTGCCTATATAATTTTGACCCCCTTAAACCCCACTTTTATATAGTAAAACTGGGGTTTACAGGGGTATACATTATTTTTCTTATTTCTGCTCAAAAAACATAGATTGTGTGTACTCGTTAGAACCGCCTCACCGACGCGGTTCTAACGAGTACCCACAATCTATGTTTTTGAGCAAAAATGTGAAAAATATCAGAGTTTTTTATCTGAAAATTTTCAGTTTTTTTGAGGTGAAATTTTCTATGTATATTTGAATAGGGGTGTTTTCGTAATGACACATTTCTGGTTTCTTCTGTTTCTTCAGTTTCATTCCTGTTCCTTCCCTGTCCCTCTCTTTCACTACCTCTACTATCTCTTCTATCCCTTTTCTCCCTTGCTCTGGGAGACAGTACAAAATGACCCACAAGGGTTGATGTTTGGCTAAACCCCATCACAATCAATGTTCCAGATAAGAGCCATACATTAGGGCTTCTCTGGGCTCCAGATAAGAGATTAAACAGTAAAGGTTTGTAGGGCCCCAGATAAGAGACATTAAACAATAGTTTCTTTAGGGCTCAAGCTAAGATGAAAATAAAGATCAGAGGGCTCCTGATAAGAGATAAAATACAGGTCTTTAGAGCTCCAGATAAGAGAGCTACAAAAATAGAGGTTTTCCACAATAGGGTATTTAACAATAAAGTTTCTGGGGGGGGGGGGGGGGGGGGTGGGGGGGGGGGGGGTGGGGGGGGGGGGTCCTGGTAAAAGAGATAAGACAGTAAAGGTTCTTAGGGTTCCTGATAAGATAGAATAACCAAGAAAGTCTCTTAGGGCTCCAGATAAGAGACATTAAACAATAAATGTTCTTAGGGCTTCAGATAAGAGAGATGAAAAAACAAAGGTTTTAAGGGCTGGCTCCAGTTAAGAGAATAATTTTCTTAGGGTTCCAGAAGTGGCAAAAAAATCTTTGAGCTCCAGTTTATAAGAGATAAAAAAATTTTCTTTTGACCTCAGATAAGAGCTACAGCCAATAGAAGTTATTTGGGCTCCAGATAAGAGGGAATTAACAAGAAAGGTTGTTAGGGCTCCAAGAAGAGAAATACCAAATGGTAGTACTTGGGGCTCCAAATTAAAGGGTTAAAACAACAAAGATTCTTAAAGCTCCAGATAAGAGTGATAAGACAGTTGTTAGGGCTCCAAGAAGAGAAATACCAAATGGTAGTACTTGGGGCTCCAAATTAAAGGGTTAAAACAACAAAGATTCTTAAAGCTCCAGATAAGAGTGATAAGACAGTAAAGATTCTTAGGGTTCAAGAAAAGAGATTAAACAAAATAGCTTCTTAAAGCTCCTCATAAGAAAGCTTAACCAATATAAGTTCACACAGAGGTTCTAAGTGCTCCAGAGAGAAATAAAACAGATTTTAGCATTTCTTGGGCTCCAGATAAGAGAGATAAACAATTTTCTTTTGGGCTCCAAATAAGAGATAAGAGGTTCATGGGGCTCCAATAGAGAACAA
Source organism: Anodontia alba (assembly GCA_964016985.1). NCBI lineage: Eukaryota > Metazoa > Mollusca > Bivalvia > Lucinida > Lucinidae > Anodontia > Anodontia alba. The sequence goes on from OZ024829.1 coordinate 37,872,510, forward strand.
GCAGTAAAGGTGCTTTTGGCTCCAGATAAGAGATAAAACAACAGAGTTTCTTAGGACTCCAGAAAAGAGGAATAAAGCTACACAGGTTCTGATGGCTCCAAATAAGACAGCTAAAAAAAGTTTTTAGGCTCCAGATAAGACAGAAAAAAACAATAGAGGTTCTAAGGGCTCCTGATTTGAGAGATAAAACACTTTTTCGCATACCAGATAAGTGATAAAACAATCAAGATTCTTATGTTTCAATTGTTTATTAGTTATGACAGGTTGAAGAAAATCACAATCTACCTTTTACCAACTGATAATAAATAATCAGGATTTTCTCTCAGAGTTTGAAAATAAGGGCTCCAAGGACTCACTGCAGTGAAGTTAAGGAGTCCTTGATAAGACTTGGATGGGCATTGTTTTAAAGGATTAACTATTTCCAAAATAGGAATAAATCTTGTTATTTAGGTGGCAGATACATGTAGATTAAAATACAAAGCCTGGAATAAATAACATTAGTACTAGAGCAATCATATATGCATTACTCAGGAGCTATGAGAGCCACAATTATGCAGTTAAAAGGGATTCAGAAAAACAAGGTTGATTGCTTGTTTTTCATGATTATGTCCCTCTCCTCCCCCTACCAAAGAGGCAATTGGTGATCAAAAACCAGGACCAGAAATCACTATAGGTAGACATTCGTGTTAATGAAAGGCACCGATGCTGAAGAGCTTCTTTAGATATTATTTTGATGAACTTAGGGTGGTGCCACCTAAATTTTTTTATTTTAGGGGCTTTTATTCAAAAAAGCTTGCAGAATTCAAAGATACAATATTTTAGCAAGTACATGTATAGAAGTGTTGCAACACAGGTACCGTATTCGATCTAATTACCGCACCGTGCACTAACGTTTCTCAAAATTATTGGTAGAACATGCAGTAAAATATCTACCTAATCATGACAAACTTACAAGAAAGATAAGCAGGGAACTGAATGAGAGCGTATTTAATGATGTTGGTGCGATTTTTTTTCTGATTTTCTTTATGAAAGCATATGTTGTTGTTACTTATTTGAATTGCCTCGACAAGTCGAGGCAATTCAAATGAGTACAAACAACATATGTTCTTATAAAGCAAGAAATAAAAGTATACAACTGTGATCTGAAGACTAAGAAATTGATTGACTGTGCGCTTATAGGGGTATGTGCAGTAATTAGGTCGAATACGGTAATATGAAAAATTACTGAAAAATATTCTCTTTTGGTGAAGAACGATATTCTTATTTTAACCATATAGCTTTGTCAAAGCCAAATGAACCATTATTCAAACAAAATCACTTAAGCTCTCTCCATAAAAAATCAGACTGAAAAGTTCTTTGTGTTTTTTATGCTGTTACTATGTATTTCTATTTTTTTTCCACCTGAAAATCTGTTCTTAATCAATACAGGGTATGTATGCTTTAATAGGTTTATTTACATTTATCAGTTTGTCTTGTCTGTAGATATTTTGGCCAAATTGTGAATCGGTTTTTAAAACTTCACACATATACTACCAGAAAACAAATAATTGTGTTTAAGGTCATATTGAATTTTTTAGATCCCACCGTTTGTCACAAGGTACCTTTTTTTTTTAACAATGTGTTTTCCTCAAAACAGACTAATCGCAAGTGACAGGAGGTCCTTCCTTTAAATCACAAGGAATTCTATCATATTTTAGCCATAAAACTTACAAAAATACTCATTTTCTGGTACCAAAAGTTTGGCTGTGATATGCCCTTTAACAAATAAAGACATTTTAACATGTTTGAGGTGCTTGAAATCATAAAAGGTTACCAATTTGAAAGACAAATTTTTATTTTATTCTCTGAAATGCATCTTTGAACCTAAAAGCTCAATGTCATAATTTTATGGCAGACCACAATCTACTTGATTTCTAATGCAACATGGTATCTAGACTATACGAATACATACATGAAATGGGAAATATGAGCTTTATGACTTCTGAGGAAATAGATAATTGTATCTGATCTTTGCTGAGTGTATGCAAAGGTAAGAAATTTGAATGTCATCACATGCCCTATTTTAGTTACAAAATTCCTAATTTTAGCACTAAATTAGCCCTAAAAATTCTTATTTTTGTCTCTAAAATTAGCCCTAATTTTCTTTCAAAAAGTGCTGGACAGCCTGCTAATGACCACTGGGGCATGGCCAATTTGGACCACAGGGGCATTGCTGGCAGGATTTATGTAAGAAACCACTTAACATTGCTACATACTGTTAGCTCTGGGCCTTATGGTTTCAGCGAAGAAGCTTTTTGAAGGTTCTTCAACTATATACAGTTCTATATAGATGCCTGGGGTGTGACCAGTTTGAACCCCAGGGGCTTGATTGGCAAGATTTATGTAGGGGATCACTAAACATGCATGATACTTTATAGCATTATTTTTAATTATGGCTATTTTGACAATTTTAGCCTCCATCTAGGCAGCCATCTTGAAGTTTTGAAAATCTTATTGGGCTGACACTAAATTTTATGACTGTACTATATGCTGTAGGTGTTTTCGTTGAGTTAAAAGACATTTTAAATAGCTTCAGACTGGGCTACCCTTTGTCATTTTGACAGAGAATGCACTTTGTGACCTTTGACCTTGTACAGACACAATGGAAGGTCATATTAGGTGGCACAAACCCTGAAGTTGATGGGTAGAGGTCACTGATCAATACTAACAGTTGTGCCTTTTATTAACATTCTGACCTACCTGGGTCAAAATTTAAAATTTTAACCAACAGTCTATAAAACTTCTTGTACGCTCTGTAACTTGAAAACCCTTTGGAATATTTTGATGATACTTGGTAGAAATGTAGATAAGGACGAGACGTCACATACAAGACAGCTCTGGCTTTCTTACTTTTGGAGCTATCACCCTTTGTTTTATTTGAAAAAGATTTTGTGTCCGCTCTGTAACTCAAATACCCTTTGGACTATTTCGATGGTACTTGGCAGAAATGTAGAACAGGACCAGATGTGTCGTGTATAAGAATGGCAACTCTGCCTTTCTTACTTTTGGCATTATCTCCCTTTGTTATATTTGACAGTGATAATCAATTGATTTTATGTCCGCTCTGTAAGTCAAAGACCCATTGGAACATTTTTATGATACTTTGTAGAAATGTAATACAGGACCAGACAACATGTCGCGTACAAGAATGACAACTCTGCCTTTCTTGCTTTTGACTTTATCTCCCTTTGTTATGTCTGACAGTGATTACCCATTGATTTCATGTCTGCTCTGTAAGTCAAAGACCCTTTGGAAAATTTTTATGATACTTGGTAGAAATGTAGAACAGGACCAGGTGACATGTCGCGTACAAGAATGATAACTCTGCCTTTCTTACTGTTGGCATTATCTCCCTTTGTTATATTGGACAGTGATTATCCATTGATAATGTGTCAGCTCTGTAAGTCAAAGACCTTTTGGAATATTTTTATGATACTTGGTAGAAATGTAGAACAAGACCAGACAACGTGTGGCATACAAGAATGACAACTCTGGCTTTTTTACTTTTGGAGATCTTCCTTTGTTTTGTTTGAAATAGATTTCTTGTCTGCTCGTTTCTCATCTGCTCTGTAACTGTTATAACCTTTGGAATATTTCGATGGTACTTGGCAAAAATGAATTTCTAAGCTAAATCCTTGAGTATGTGGTTTGAAATATTTTGATAATATTTGGTAGAGGCATAGATAAGGATTAGTAGGCATGTCGTGTTCAAGAGTACTCTCACTTTCTCCATTATTATCTCCTCTGTTGCAAAAATCTTGTGCAGGCTCCCACACTATTTGAGTTAACTTGATAATTTTTGGTAGGGGCATATACCAGGTCAAGAAGGTGTGTAGCATGCAAGAAGGACAACTTTTACTCTGTTGAGTTTTTATCCCAATAAACATACAGCAAGTTCCTTTACCTTTACAAGGCATATTTTTTTTTACTATTATTTCTGAATATGTACACTCACAAATTCAAAGTATTTACAAATACTGTGTATTCTGTTATCACATCAGAAGTAGTTATTAGATGATTTTGACAAAAATAAAAAAAAATAAAAGAACACTCAAAAATTAAATCATTCACAGTACACCTAGTTTTGTTTTCACTTATTATTTTGGTCACATTTCATACTATCTTTGCATCTTTTTACTTTGCTCTTGTTCAATATATACATAATATCGATTGAAATACACTAAATTTAGAAATGGCGGTTTGGTCGGGGGATTTGCCATCTCTTCTGATGGCTACGAGGGTCCTGCAAAAAGTTTTGTCACTGGATTCGGATTACTTCAGTGCTACATTTTATCAAACATATCTTTATTACAAACATTCAAAGTATTCCCCCTTTACTGAAACATATTTTTGTAACCTTTTTACCCAGTCGCGAAAAGCAGATAAATAGCCTTCTTTTGGTATCTGTTGGAGACACTGATAAATAGCGCTGCCAAGAGAACTTCTAGACGTATACTTATTTTCAGAAAGCATTTCCTTAAGCCTTGGAAATAAAAAGAAGTCACAGAGACTCAGGTCAGGTGAATAAGGTGGATGGTTTAAAACTTTCACCTTTTCAGAAGCCAAAAAAGACTTAAAACCTCACACTTATGAGAGGAGGCGTTGTCCTGTAAAAGGTGGACTCCTGACCATCATTTGCTTGGTCGTTTCTTATTGTAAAACTTTCACTTTCTTCAGTACAGAATTCTTGTAGAATCGGCCAGTGACTGTATGACCAGATGGACAAGGCACTTGAAAGACTGGCCCACTTGAATTAAAGAAAATTGCGTACAACATCTTTTTCGAACATATGGTTCTCTTGGCAATACATGGGCGTTTTTGATCTTTTCGCTTCCATTGCTTATTATCAGCCTTTCTTTGTGGCTCAAACATGTGCACCCAGGTTTCATCACTTGTTAGCTAGTTAGAATTAACCCGACTATTACAGCCTTTGTATGTTTTCAAAAGTTCCCGGGCACATTTAATGGGTTGTGTCTTTTGCTCCTCAGTGAGCAAATGAGGTACCCACCTAGTGCAAACGTTTCTCAGGTCCAAATGCTTTTTCAGAATTGTTTGCACACTGCCTTCTGATTAAATATCTGCTTTGAATCTATATTAAGCCTAATGCGGCATTTAATATAGCTACGAATTTCAGTCTTCTGGTCCATGTTCCAATGTAACAAGTAAATTGGTCAGGGTATATGACTGCATCTATTTCAATTTGAAATAACTCGGTCAGTTGGAAAGCAATTTGCACGAAATAAATGGGTATCGTTAGCTATTCAACACACCAGTCAAGTGCAGTGAAGCATTTTAAAATATACCTGGGATAAAACCAAGGAAGCCTATTAGTGACAGAACTTTTTGCACGACCCTTGTATGTTTATATTTGAAAGTGATAATTAATTGATTTTGTGTCCACTCTGTAAGTCGAAGACCCTTTGGAATATTTTCATGATACTTGGTAGAAATGTAGAACAGGACCAGACAACGTGTCGAGTACAAGAATGACAACTCTGCCTTTCTTACTTTTGGCGTTATCTCCCTTTGTTATGCCCCGCCACCAAAAAAGTGGCGGGGTATTATATTATACCCTCTGAAATTTTTAGTGTCCATCCGTCCGTCTGTCCGTCTGTCCATCCGTCAGCACCCCCACCATTCGTCTGCCCGCAACTCCTACAGTTTAGGCCAATCCTTTTCAAACTTTACAGGCGCTTTTAGGATGGTCTGAAGATATGCATATTGTTTTTTCAGAATCCTGAAATTATTTTTTTTATCACATTTTTTTTTTTTTTCATTCTTAACTTAGACTTTTTTCGAGCCCTAATACTACAGAAATGTATAGGGAGTATGTACCTTCTGCCCGCAACTCCTCCTACAGTTTTAGGCCAATCCTTTTGAAACTTTACAGGCACTTTTAGGATGGTCTGAAGATATACACATTGTTTTTTCAGAATCCTGAAATTATTTTTTATCACTTTTTTCCATTTTTAACTTAGACTTTTTTTGAGCCCTAATACTACAGAAATGTATAGGGAGTATGTACCTTCTGCCCCCAACTCCTCCTGCAGGTTTAGGCCAATCCTTTTCAAACTTTACAGGCGCTTTTAGGATGGTCTGAAGATATGCATATTTTTTTTTCAGAATATGAAATTATTTTTTATCACATTTTTTTTTATTTTTAACTAAGACATTTTTCGAGCCCTAATACTACAGAAATGTATAGGGAGTATGTACCTTTTGCCTGCAACTCCTCCTACAGTTTTAGGCTAATCCTTTTGAAACTTTTCAGGCGCTTTTAGGATGGTCTGAAGATATGCATATTGTTTTTTTCAGAATCCTGAAACTATTTTTTATTACATTTTTTGCATTTTTAACTTAGACTTTTTTCGTGCCCTAATACTACAAAAATGTATAGGGAGTATGTACCTTGTACGCGCAACTCCTCCTACATTTTCAGGCCGATCCTTTTGAAACTTCACACATGCTTTTAGGATGGTCTGAAGATATGCATATTGTTTTTTTTTTCAGAATCCTGAAATTATTTTTTATCACTTTTCATTGCATTTTTAACTTAGACTTTTTGGTGGGTTTTTTATGTTTTTTTTTTTTTGTTTTTTTTTTTTTTTTGGAGTTATGAAATAACTGTTTATTGCTTCTCTTCATGTTTAACTTAGTTTGTTTTCAGCCCTTATACTACAGAAGTGCATAGGGAATATGTCCCTGTGTGGCAGGGCATGGTGCATTGGCTTGCAGTTATGTTATGTCTGACAGTGGTTATCCATTGGTTTCATGTCCACTCTGTAAGTCAAAGACCCTTTGGAATATTTTTATGATTCTTGGTAGAAATGTAGAACAGGACCAGACGGTGTGTCGCGTACAAGAATGACAACTCAGCCTTTCTTACTTTTGGCGTTATCTTACTTTGTTATGTCTGACAGTGGTTATCCACTGATTTCATGTCCGCTCTATAAGTCAAAGACCCTTTGGAATATTTTTATGATACTTGGTAGAAATGTAGAACAGGATCAGATGACATGTCGCGTTCCAAGAATGGCACCTCTGCCTTTCTTACTTTTGGAGTTATCTCCCTTTGTTTTGTTTGAAATAGATTTCTCGTCTGCTCTGTAACTGGAATACCCTTCAGGATATTTCGATGGTACCTGGTAGAACTGTAGAATAGAACAAGACAACGTGTCTCTTACAAGAATGACAACTCTGCCTTCCTTATTTTACTGTTTTCTCCCTTTGTTATATTTGACACTGATTATGCATTGATTTAGTGTCCGCTATGTAAGTCAAACACTCTTTGGAATATTTTGATGATACTTGGTTGTATTGAAGAACAGGATCAGGTGACATGTCACATACAAGAATGACAACTTCGGCTTTTTTTACTTTAGGAGTTATCTCCTCTTCTTGTCTTTGAATTTGATTTCTTGTCTCTGCTCTGTTCCTGTGGAATATTTTGATGTTGCTTCGTACAAATGTAGAACAGGACGAGATGATGTGCTGTGTACAAGAATGACAATTCTGGTAGGATTCGGGGGACTTTTGTTTTTGTTTTGTTTTTTCTAAAAAAATAATTTCTAGTTTTTTTTTAGAATGCGGTATTAGTAAAAGGCAATGTCATAATGTCATGTTTGTGTATCAAACAGCAGATTTTTTAGAATGTCTATAGTTTCTCTAATCATTGTAAGTTAATTATCATTTTGACACAAAGTTTGAAAAGTTTGAGAGGACAGCATTCATTTGAAGATTGGAGGGGATGCATACGAGAATAATGTAGATTTTTGGCTATTGAAAAAAAGGAACTTTTGTTTGTGATTGAGCTTGGCTACCTCACCTCTGACGGAAGTGATAATAATTTGGACGCACGGATATAGGTAGCACCTATTAAATTCATATTATATATATATGCATCATATCTTGGTTAATACAACTAGGTTTTATATCAGCACCTCGTAACTTGGCCAGTATATAAAATATATATATTTATATATAAACAATGACGCATAAGACAGCAATGGCGTTCCATACATTCCTCTTTTATCATTTTTCTTTTCTTTTAATTTATTTTATAGGGACGGGTTTAGTTCACTTTGGCATTTTTGACGGTAAGCTTGCAAATTCCAGTATGGAACCCATTCCAAAATAATAAAAAGGCGAATTTTATTCCAGTGAGTCTTCATTCACTTTAAAGTATACTTTTTTGTGGATTTTTTTTATTTTTCAATAAATATTAGAATCATATATAGGCATATTCAGGTCATAAATGCAAACTCACAATCTTGAAAAAAAATCGTGTTGTTTTTATTTATTTTTTTTTTTCTTAGGAGTGTAATTTTTTCTTTATGTTTCTAATTGGACAGGACTGATCGTATAAACAGGCTGTTGGACGTGATAGATGAAAAACTTGGATTCGATAGTTTGATACGTGTTGACACATGACTTGAATTTCACAGTTTCGGCATGGTCAATTCTTATCGAATTCGACACTGTCTAGTTCGACAAGAGGACATGTTTGTTCGACAAGTGTAAATAATGGTCCAAGTATCCGAGATATGTCCCATAATCCTAGAGATTATTAAAAGCCTGTGATTAGCCGAAATTGAACAGATTGAAAAGTTCAATAGCTCAAAACAATCTCATTTTGAACAATTCAGCACGATACCATGCCCGTGCAACGAATGCCTTTGTTAAAATTCCACTTTAAACAGAGAAAAAAATGTAGTGTTAGTGTTCTTTCCCTTTGATGTCTTGGATGGGAGGTATAAGGTAATTGTATAGATTCCTGCTCATTGCCTTCACTTCCTTTTTCTTTTTTTTTTTTTTTTTTATTCAAAGCATGGATAGTGGGTATTCTTGAGAACTGCCTTAATAGCAATAATGGTGCAAATATCACGTTTTCATAAACACACCTTTCAATTTTGTATATATGAATGTATTCACTATGTCACACGAGTGTGCCATTTATATGTGTTTTGTTCAAGAATTTTGAATTGGAAAGACTGATCTTGTGAACAGGGCTTAATAAAGGCAGTTCTAAATAGCACCTACAATTTTTTTTCTATTTTTGAAGCAGCAACAGCAGCAGAAATAAGGAATAAAAATCAGTATTTCATTGGAGAATGAAAATATTTGTAAGCTTAAGTCATTTCAGTCATTTTTGTAGTATCTCCCTAATTATACTTCACTGTTTAATACCTGGAGCTGTTGGAGGAAGTCTCATTGAGGCGGTTCAAATGAGCACCCACAACATATGTTTGGAGTATGAATAATAAAAATATCACAAATTTTCATGAGAAATATAACCACTTTGGAGATTGGAAATAATGTACTATATCAAACGGATGTGTTGTCGTAATGACGTTGGGTGCCGTATACAAATGTATAAATGATATTGCGGGGCTTTATATATATAATATATATATGCATCATATCTCGGTTAAAATTTACCACCACTTAACTAGGTTTTATATCAGCACCTCATAACTTGCCCAGGTTATATATATAAACAATGACACATTCCCCTGTTATCATTTTATAGGGACGGGTTTAATTCATTTTGGCATTTTTGACGGTGAGCTTGCAAATTCCAAGATGGAACCCGCTGCTTAATACAAAAAATACGAATTTTATTCCAGTGTGTCTTCATTTACTTTAATGTATACTTTTCCGTGGATTTTTTTTTAAATAAATATTAGAATCATATATAGGCATATCATTACGAAGACATGCCTATTCAAATATACTGAAAATTTTATCACCAAAAAAACGAAAATTTTCAGAAAAAAAAAAAAAAAAAAAAAAAAAAATGAAAATTTTCATATTTCTGCTAAAAACGTAGATTGTGGGTACTGAATAGTTAGGCGATTCTAATGAGTACCCATAATCTATGTTTTGGGCAGAAATAAAAAAAATGTATACCCCTATAAGCCCCAATTTTACTATATAAAAATGGCGTTTAAGGGGGTCAAAATTATATAGGCATGTTTTTATGATGCTCAGGTCATAAATGCAAACTCACAATCTTGGAAAAAATCGTGTTTTTTTTTTTTTTTTTCATTATTATTATTTATTTATTTATTTTTTTTTTTCGGAGATTATTTTTTTCTTTATATTTCCAGTTGGACAGGACTGATCGTATGGACAGGTTCTCGGACGTTTTGTCTATATTCGATAGATGAAAAACTTGGATTCGATAGTTTGATATGTGTTGAATTTCACAGTTTAGGCATGGTCAGTTCTTGCCGAATTCGACACTGTCTAGTTCAAGAAGATTGATCTTGAGGACGTGTTTGTTCGACAAGTGTAAATAGTGGTCCAAGGATCCGAGAATTGCCCCATAATCCGAGAGATTAATAAAAGCCTGAGATACAGGAAGACAAATTTTGCCGAAATTAAACAGATAGAAAAGTACGATATTGCTCGAAACAATCTCATTTGAACAATTAAGCGCGATAACATGTCCGTGCAACGAACGCCTTTGTTAACACCACTTTATACAGAGAAAAATGTAGTGTTAGTTTTCTTTCCCTTTGGTGTCTTGGATGGTAGGTATAAGGTTATAGTATAGATTCCTGCTCATTGCATTCACTTCCTTTTTTTATTCAATACATGGATTGTGGATATTCTTGGGAACCGCCTTAATAGCAGGAATGGTGCAAATATCACGTTTTCATAAAAAAACACCTTTCAAGTTTTTCGAGGTATGAAGTATTCACTATGTCACACGAGTGTGCCATGCAAATTTGTTTTGTTCAAGAGTTTTGAATTGGAAAGACTGATCTTGTGAAGAGGGCTTAATAAAAGCAGTTCTAAATAGCACCCACAATCTTTTTCTGCAGCAGAAATAAAGAATAAAAAAATCAGTGTTTCATTGGTGAATGAAACTAATTGTTAGTTTAAGTCATTTTAGCCATGTTAGTAATCTCTCCCCAATTATACTTCACTGTTTAATATCTTGAGCTGTTGGAAGAATTCTCTAATAATAGTTCGAATTAGTCATTGCAAACGAGCCATCGGTGTTCGAGGCATCCAAGATTCTCTGAATGCGTAGGGTCCCAAACAGAGTCATTTGCAAATAGCGAAGACTCCGAGTTTAGCGTCTGATCAACGTCTACCAGTTTGGTTTAAGTACAGGAATTCCTTTAAAATTTACCATGAAAAGAATATACCTGACACACCTTGTTTTGCGACTGGGCCAGTACAAAGCTATACATGAAAGCTGAATATTGCATTGGTAATTAGCTCACCTGAGCATTTATTATTTTTGTTCGCCCTATGTTACTTCTATTGAACGTATACTACTCGAAATTAAGTGACAGATAAAATACCTTCCATTATACCATTATCTTTCCTTACTATTTCTGCACAAAAGTGTTGTTTACGGTTTTTCATTAATTTTGCCTAACAAGCGTTTCTAATATGCCAGTAATCTATATTTTGAACGAACAAAAGAAAAACAAGCAAACTATGTTTGAGACAGACGAGAGAAAAGCCAATGTTTTTCACCACAAAATGTCAGTTTAGTTAGCCTGTACGCAAGGACAGACGAATTTTAGTTCTACCTCTCGGCGGCGATTCTATTATCGTTATTCTTGAAATTTGTCAGAAAGTAATACATTAATGAAAAAAGAAGAAGTATATATATATATATATATATATATATATATATTGCATACGTTGTCGGTCACAATTCCACACAGCCTTCAGCAGATGTAAGTTCGGCGACATAGGTCTTAACTAAATTAGTATAGCATTTGTATGGAACTGAGCACATAGAAAACGAAGAAATTGTATTTTCATGAACCAAAATTTTTGTATTTTAGTACAACAGAAACACTGCTGATAAAATATAATCATATTCTGTGACTTCTGAAAAGGTTCTAAATAAACATCATATTTCTCGCAAATGGTAATTTATTACCTTTGCGAGAAATATGATGTTTTTTAGAACCATATATTACCGAGAAATATGATGTTTTTTAGAACCTTTTCAGAAGTCACAGAATATGATTATATTTTATCAGCAGTGTTTCTGTTGTACTAAAATAACTAGAGAAAAAATATTTACAAGATATTTTTTGGGCCTGCACTGTCCTACTGACCCCAAGTATCTGTGTATGTGACCCCCTCTTTTCTGAGAAAAATGACAATAAAGAAAAGGTTGCTTATGGCCAGGTTAGCATTTTAAAAGATTTCACTGAACACTGAAGATCGTTGCTCACATACAATGTACGGTAGCGTGTTGGTCTAGGTTTCCGCTGGCTGTAAATACTTTGATGCTTGTAGGTTTGTGGAGCGCTGTGGTGCAGTAGTAAGGTATCGGACTCGAAATCGAGAAGTAGCGGATTCGATACCCGCTAGCACCAAGTGTCATGTCCTTGAGACACTTTATCAACATAACTTGGTATTGGTTTCTAGCCGGGAAGACCCTTCCTAGAATATCCGCGAGGACATTAAACAAAACCGATTCCGATATCCTGATATATATATGCGTTTTTTTTTTTTGTTTTTTTTTTGCTGTTTTTTTTTGTTTTTTTTTTTTAACTCGTTGAATCAATTATGGTTTTGGTTTTTGCATATTGAATGCTAAAGATAAAGACAAAATACTTTACATAAAAAAAAAAACAACAACAACAAAAGTTCTTACTCTGTAAGTCAATAATTATAATGTTTTCATTAATTATATATAATGGAAAAGAATAACAGAACTAATATTTATTTGCACCCTGGTAAATGCGGGGTAAGGCCCTCACTCTGTATGTGTACTCTTTAAAGGGAGCTAACTGCATATGCCTTGATAATTCAATTTTACGACTCGGACCCCTGCGAAATGGGATCTGGAACTGCATTATTATGAATCAGGGGCGGATCCTGTATGACTTCGAAGAGGTTCGATTTGATCAAATATCCGTCCTTACTCTACGTATTCGGACAGGCCTGGGCAATGTAGACCCAGATAAGACGCCACAGAATGCGGCGTCTGATCAGGGTCAACACTGTTGCCACTCACCCAACAATTTTGCACACATTTCGCAGGTAGTAAAATGGACTTGTTAAAGGAATATAATATAAAGAATAAGGTGTGTGAAAATTTAGGGTCAATATGGCATTCCAAACTTATCAAAAATTTAAAATGTATCCAAAAATTTCCCATGAAAATGAAATATTGGGTCAAAGGGGGATTCGACTAACCCACCAAATCCCCCACAAAATTTGTTTTTCTAACATACTGGAAGCTGAAAGCAGTTCTGGTTATTCTTGTTCCGTTCCGTTCCGTTAAATATAATTATTATACTTTGCGGAACGGAACGGAACAAAGTCCATAAATGGCAAATCACGAACTATTATTATTAAAAAACAATTCAAAATAGTTTGATGTTCAAGACGATAAACTTGTAATCGATAATAAGCCAGAATATTCTCCAAAACAGTGGTCAAGAACAAATATTATAATTTTATATGTATTCCCCATTGTGTGCCCCTGAAATTGTTCCGTTCCATTCCGTTCCGCAAAGTATAATTAGCCCTAATAAGCGTTTCTAAGATGTTTGGAAACAAATAAAAGAAAAGTATATGATTCAAATCATTCATTACTGAAAAAAAAAAACCCCAAAAAAACCCGAAGAATTAGTATTAACCTGCATTAGTTGTGGCTCACAATTCTACACATACTCCGAGTTACTTATTCGCCACTTAATAAGTGTAGAGACATCGAAGTTTACAAAGTTTGCATGCGTATTGAACTAGAGAAAGCACATAAAAACAAAGAATTTGTATTTTCATGAACATTATGTTTGTGGGGCGACATATATAATACCATTGTGAGGTTTTATATATATATAATATATATGCCTCATATCTCGGTTAAATTTTTCCGCCACATAACTAGGTTTAAATTCCAGCACCTCATATCATGGCCAGTTTCTATATATATATATATATATATATATATATATATATATATATATATTTAAATCCTGGAATGGGCCCAATGATCATAGAAGAGCTATCGGAAGAATTTCCTAGGGACTCACAAACGAGTTCGAAACAGTTACGGTAAACGGGCCATCGGTGTTCGAGTCATTGAAGTTTTACTGTAGTTATTTTCTAAATTTCATTAATGCATAACGAAAACACGCCTATTCAAATATACTGAAAATTTTACCACCAAAAATGAAAATTTTCAGATAAAATTAGATATTTTTCATATTTCTGCTCAAAACATAGGTTGTGGGTACTTGTTAGAACCGCCTCAACGAGGCTGTTCTAACGAGTACCAACAACCTATGCTTTTGAGCAGAAACAAGAAAAAATGATGTTTACCCTTGTAAACCCCAGGTTTACTATATAAAAGTGGGGTTTAAGGGGATCAAAATTATATAGGCATGTTTTTATGATGTATGGTCGCCTTGTAACTGCTGAAGAAATGATTCAACAAGCGTATTTAATGTAACCAACTACTGTTACGAGCCAGGTGTAACGAGAAAGAAATGAAAGTGAAACCAGCAACAACCTTTAAAATTATTTACAATATTTATAAACAATAAAAAATAAGACAGTGTGCAAAACAGAAAAAATATAAGTAAACAGTACCTTTCAAGTTTTATTGTCACAAAGTTCCTCAGAAATATTCCACAAGAATTTCTAAAACAAATCCTTTGAATAACAGTTTCTGATCCCACAATTTAAAGTCCATGAATTTAGAGTTTAATTCCAGAATAAATAAAATATAATGATAATCCAGTATAGAATAATTTTCCGATGAAAGTATACAAAGATGCCCTTATAAAAATGTTGTCCCCTTATACAGTCGACTCTCGTTATCTCGAATTCCAAGGGACTCACTGAAACACTTCGAGATATCCGTACCTCGCCATATCAGAGTTGAGAGAGTGAGGAAAACAATAAATTGAACAATCACATGTAACAAATGAATATGTAAATTGACTCCTGAAGTTAGAAATATATATATAAAATAATGTGAAAAAGAGGAGAAATTGCTCCTTAGGAGCAATTTCTCCTCTTTTCCACATTATTTTGTTACCTGTTGTCATAGTTTCATGTTAAAACAGGGACCAGATTTTCACTTTGAGATTAGCGGTAATTCGAAATAAGCGAGTTCGAGATAACGAGGTTCGACTGTATATTATGAAAGAACATTCTAGAAAAAGAATTTGCCACAGACATCACTCATTTTCTACTTTTTATGCCAAATATCTCAATCCAGAATATTCCTTCTGGAAAGTTCTAAAAGGAATATAGACAACTTATTATTGTAAACATGATTTTCCAGAAAGATCTATAGAAACTTGCAGTAAACACGATAATAATAATTTTTAAAATAATTAAACATCTTATATATTACACTAAGAAAAATATAAGGAAACAAAAATAAAAAAAGAGCAAAAACACATCAAACAAATAGTTCTAGAAAGATTCTAGGAAGAAAGTTTCTTTGGAAGCAAACAAGCACATTAAACAAACAAACTTATCAAACTTGGTTTTATTAAAACGACAATAAAACGCATCGTCGAGGCGGTTCTAACGAGTACCCACAATCTATGTTTTGAGCAGAAATATGAACAAGATCAGATTTTTTTATCGGAAAACTTTCAGTTTTTGATGGTGAAATTTTCAATATATTTGAATAGGCGTGTTTTCGTAATGATTCTGAATAATATTTGTTCTGAACTAACATTTGCTCGATAACACTTCTGCAAGAAGGTCTATCAGAACTCGAATTTTATGGTTGCTTAGTGTATAAACTCTGAAGGGTTGTTGGTAATATGATTTTTGTAACAATTAAACAAGATTGCCAGTCACTTCAAAACGATAGGTTATAACTCGAATCTCGTAAATAGACTCATTATGATTGATAATTATGCTCACGATGTTGAGTTGGGCCTCTGACTGAATGACATCACCTTTCTTAATATGTTTCAGAAATTGGACGCTTGACTATTCCTACCCAGCGGGCACATGACGTTTATACAACGTCGGTTCAACGTCGATGCAACGTCTACCTGCCTGCCTACCAATTCTGTGGTTGGGTCAATGGCGGTCCAACATTTTTTTTTTTTTTTTTTTTTTTTTTTTCTGCAGTGGGTGGGGGTGAAATTGCCATTGAGCTTTCTGCTTAAATTCATTACAGTTTTATGATTATCTGTGGTTTACTGTGATGGTTGAATGATGAGGTAGAGATCACTATCCGGCCAATTACATGTACCTATCTGTAATTTTAAACTGTATTAGAATTAAGGGCATAGTTGAGATCGTGTAAATAAAATAATTTTAGCACCCTTACCACCCGCCCCCCCCACCCCCCCCCCCCCCCCCCACACACACACACACATGCCCTAACCCACCCCAAGTCACTGTTTCTGCTGACTATTCTAAGACGGTGCTTCTGTTGCAGTTCTTCTTTGTTGCAAGTCGGTTATTGCAACTGTTCCATTGTTCCATGTCCTTGTTTGTTTCTGATCTCGCATTAATGTAAATTAAGTCATATATTGACTAGTCCATGGTCGAGACACATTTTATTTTCAGATAAATAAGCTCAATGACTCCAAAGGAACCGTAATTTTTAACTCTTTAAGCCTTGAAGACCAAAACAGATACAATTGTATCTGTGCATACATTGTAGATCAAGATGAGACGACTCGTCCAATTCAAGGATGTTAAAGTCCACTTCAGAGATTCAGGGATGAAAGGGTTAATTATACTAAAATGAAATACGGGAGAAGTTATACAAAAATACTGAAAATCCGGTCTAGTGAAGATAAATACAATTTGAAAAGTAGATTCCTTCCGAAGCAAGAATCACAAAAAATAAATAAATAAAGAATAAAAATCTTAAAGGTTGCCCTTGGAAACAAAGAACACACAAAAGAACGTAGACTAAGTTTTATCATTACGAAAACACACCTATATAATTTTGACCCCCTTAAACCCCACTTTTATATAGTAAAACTGGGGTTTACAGGGGTATACATAATTTTTCTTATTTCTGCTCGAAAAATTGTGGGTACTCGTTAGAACCGCCTCGCCGAGTATCCACAATCTATGTTTTGAGCAGTAATATGAAAATATTAGAATTTTTTATCTGAAAATTTCCCCTTTCTTGGTCGTAAAATTTTCAATATATTTGAATAGGAGTGTTTTCGTAATGACAGATGAGGTAAAGGACCCCTACACGGTTCGAACATATATCGGTAATTTGGAGCTGCATTAGAATTAAGGGCGCGGGTATAACTAGTTTAAGCTCCCCAGTAATTTTCCTACTAACCGTTCCAGGTCGGTTCCTCTGTCGTGATTCTTCTTTCTTTGTGCGTCGGAGGTTTCATACCCGCCGGGCACGTAACGGCTATACAACGTCGCATCAACGTCGATGCAACGTCACTCAGCCGGCACGTAACGGCTATACAACGTTACATCAACGTCGATGCAACGTCATTCAGCCGACACGTAACGGCTATACAACGTCGCATCAACGTCGATGCAACGTCATTCAGCTGGCACGTAACGGCCATACAACGTCACATCAACGTCGGTACAATGTAATTTAGCTGGCACGTAACGGCTATACAACGTCGCATCAACGTCGATGCAACGTCATTCAGCCGGCACGTAACGGCTAGATATCTTCACTTATATTTTTGGTTTTATTGATAAAAAGAAAGAACGCACAAAACAGCGAAAAGCGGAGTCGTTTTAATTAAGTCTCTTCATATTCAACAATGTAGTTTGCGAGGCTGCATATGCCCCTAGCACCGGTTTAACACCGGTTTAAGCGGTATTCGATTTTCAAAGTACCCAGAATGGGCTACATGATCCCAGAACAAATAAAAATATATTGCACCTTTAACCCTTGTCCTGCTGAATAAATTAAGATGCCACGCCCTTTTCAAATTTCTGCCAATCAGATTACTTGATTCAGATTGTTGCTATAAATTCACACACTGAATGGCAAACTGTGCAGATCCAGATCAGTTGGCTTCTTAGATCTGTTTGCAAAGGCAGGGTATATCCGGGCTCAGCAGGACAAGGGCTAAGCGGTATACAATTTTCAAAGTAATCTATGAAAATATTATCTGCACTATGGTAAAATGAAGTTTAGGCAAGCAAGGCGTGAGTTCTGTTACACTTAGCACTCTGTATAAAGTTTATAGCTAACAACATTTTGAAATTTTTTTACTATTTTTCCCAGGAAAAGGATTTGACATTTTATGCAAAATGTCTCCCAATGAGACAATTTGCTTAAAGTGTCAAAACCTATTTTCTGAAAAATATGAACAAAAAAAACAACAAAAAAACAACAAAACAAACAACAACAAAAAACAACAACAAAACGTTAAACTGTCGTCCACTGAATTTGCATAGAGTGGTAAAGGTTACTGAAGAGATTCATTTGTGCATAACTTTGACATTGCAAACGAATGCATTTAGAATCAAACAATTATTTCTTTTCAAAATCAGTCGTTTGTACATATCAATATGTGTCACTGCACACTCGGTTGGACACGTAATTTGTTCTTTGTATGAACTGCGTGCGTACGTGCAATTCAACATAAGTGCCTCAAATTGTTCAACAGATCAGTTGAATATAGAAAGTATACATTTTAGCTTCTAAGTTTCGCTAAATGTGGTACGGGTGTGCGAGCTAGTATTTCAAAACCTGCCCCATTCATATACTTGAAAAAAAGGACCCATTCATATACTTGATCGTCCGAAATGTTTACATATTCATATACTGCCCTCTGATTTTATACCCATTTACTGCTGGTAGTTAGACCACAAATCTCTGAGCGAAAAAAAATTACCGGGATGTCAGAAAAGTGGGGCCTTTCACATACGAATCAAGAAAAATCGGGTCAGTCATATACTTTTTGTTGAAAAAAGGGGGCTAATCATATACCCGGCAGCGCTGAAAAACGGGGCCATTCGGCACGCACATCCATACTATGTCATATATAGGAAGTTACCCCTCCCCGCCCCGAGCGTCCGTGTGTGTGTGTGTGTGTGTGTGTGTGTGTGTGTGTTGAAATAAATAAATAAATAATAATAAAAAAAAAAAAAACTCACCCAAGATCCAATAAAATCAGTGGTAATAGCGGTCTTCATTTCGCATGTCTCGCGTGTTTGTCGCAGGAAAGCAGGTGTAACTGCATTCTAATTTCTACAGTGACACGGCATATTTCATAATTGTATTTCATATTTTTACAGTGACACGGCATATTTCATTACATTACATTTTATATTTATAAAAATGGATAGTACTGGTGCCGAATATATACTTGTCTAAGAGCAGTACCTCTAAAATTTTCAAAACATTATGGAAACAAGCCTATTCAAATATACTGAATATTTTCCACTAAAAATGAAAATTTTCAAATAAAAATTCTGATATTTTTCATATTTCTGCTCAAAACATAGATTGTGGGTACTCGTTAGAACCGCCTCGGCGAGGCGGTTTCAACGAGTGTCCACAATTAATGTTTTTGAGCAGAAATAAGTAAAATAATGTATACCCCTGTAAACCCCAGTTTTACTATATAAAAATTCGGTTCAAGGGGGTCAACATTATATTGGCATGTTTACGTGATAGAGAAACGAAATGGTAGGTTATGTGTAATGTAATTAGCTTCGAAGACACTGACACAGAAAAAAAAATAAAGTGAAGGTACCCACCCAGGAAATGCCACAACTACAAAGCACAGCCTTTCCGGGGCACCAGAAGAAGGAGAGGTGAGGAACAAATATTAAAAATAAAAAGCCACATATAAAAACCCCGACGCAAAGGAAAGACTCGAATATGTCTGGATCTTTGCTGGACGTATAGCCCACAATGTACATTTTTTTTTACGTTCCAACCATGTTAGTAAGAGTTACTAGTGTTTCTCTTTATTATTTTGTCGAATTTGCCACGATTTCGGATTTCATGGCAGTAGCGTTTTTTCTCCTGGGTCCAGTTGTTCAAAGCAATGTTAGCCTTACGAGCTCGTTAGTGGTCAAAATGTTATCTGTTCTAGTAAGTACATTGTACAATATCTAATTCACAGATATTTTTGCTGAAAAAAAAAATGTGAGTAGCTTTTGCAAATGCGAAAGCTACTCATATTTTTCAGCAAAAATATTAGCGTATATGCTGCCTTGGAACGACCAGGAGGAAAACTAGTGGGGCGTATTGAAGCATTATTATTTTTAACCCATTTATGCTGACTGGAAACTTCTACCCTAACTCTTTGGAGCGGTCCATTTCCAATAGAAGGGTGTCTGGTTAATTTCTATTCTTACCATGTTTTATAGAAATCAATTTATTCACTGCAAATAATGTAGACCCTGATCAGACGCCGCGTTCTGATCTGAGTCTACACTCAGTCTGTTTTTTCCAATGTCCCCTTTATGGGACGCTAGGCATAAATGGGTTAAGAGGACTAAACAACTTTCTGGACAGGTTAAAGGCAAAATGTTTTGCTTCATTTCTGGAAAGGGGTCTTCTCCAAAGGGAAGAATTTGCTGCCATTAAAAAAATGTCAGAATTTTACTGATGATAGGTTCAATGACATTCATTAACCAGGACCTGTGATATGGGAAATTACACCCTAGTTCCTCACCAAAGAGGTGAACCCAGCCACACTATCCTCTGCACTATCAGCATAGGAATTAGGGTATTCTAATCTCTAATTATATGGTTTGAGGCAAGAATGAACCCTTGTAAATGTCAGTTCTTGCGGTGGGGTCTGCAAAGTCAATGAGTGAAGCTAAAGTAATCTGTTGGAATGCTGGCAGCACTCTTTAGATCTTTGTACAAGAGTATAAGTCTACTGTCTCCCCTCTTTTTTCTGAGAGACTCCCATCTTAATTTTTCCAGTATTCTAGTCGTACTCTAAATTTCAAACCAGTAATTGCTAGTTACAAACCTAGCAGTCTTATTCTTAACCTTTTTTCAATTTCTTTTTGAAGAACCACACCCTGGAGATCTCAAACACAACTACTGTATTCCAAATCCGAGCGAACACGTTCTTTATATACTGCCCCTTTAACATCCTGAGGACATCGGAAAAGAGTTGGTTTCAGAAACCAAGTGTTCTATTTACCTCAGTACATATGTTGCTAATATCGGCATTCCGTGTCAAGTAACGTGTGATTGTCACTTCTAGGTATTTGATAGAATCCACGTTTTCGAGGACCGTTCCTTCTATAAAGATAAGAAGCCTCAGTTTTATTTGTTCTCTTCTTAGTTATCTGCATTATATTGCATTTAACAGGCTGAAATCTCGATCTATCGATAGCCTATTGATGTTTAAGTGAGTCCTCTGCATCTCTTCATTACGAAAACACGTCTATTCAAATATACTGAAAGTTTTACCATCAAAAATTGAAAATTTTTAGGTAAAAAATTCTGATTTTTTTCATATGTCTACTCAAAACATTTGAGCAGAAATAAGAAAAATAATGTATACACCTGCAAACCCCAGTTTTACTACATATAAGTGGGGTTTCAGGGGGGTCAAAATTATATAGGAATGTTTTCGTGATGCATCTCACTATATCAAACACAGTCACCTGCAAAAAGTCTTATTTCTGAGTCAATGTCTGGAAATATCATTACAACAACTGACTAAGAACGGTCCTTTGTACGACACCGGACAAACTGGGGTCTACTTGGAAGTTTCAATATTAGCAACAACACATTGTCATAACAAAGTAAGAAATTTATACACCTGCGTGTTTTTCCGCCAATGCCATACCCAAATAATTAGCTTTTAAGTTGATCGGGAGGTTGTGTGTCAAAAGCCTTCACAAAGTCCCGAATAAATGTGTCAACCTGCCCTCCTTTGTCAAGTTTTTTCCAATCATGTATAACAATGGTCAGATGAGTTTCACAAATATGCCTTTTCCTAAATGTATGCTGCCTGTCTGACAAAAGTTGATATTCATCCAAGTGAGCCATGATATTTGAGATACACATTACGAAAACATGTCTATTCGAATACAATGAAAATTTCACCTCCAAAAACTGAAAATTTTCATATAAATACCTCCGATATTTTTTCTTATTTCTGCTCAAAACATAGATTGTGGGTACTCGTTAGAACCGCCTCGGTGAGGCGGTTCTAACGAGTACCCACAATCTATGTTTTTGAGCAGAAATAAGAAAAATAATGTATACCCCTGTAAACCCCAGTTTTACAATATAAAAGTGGGGTTTAAGGGGGTCAATATTATATAGGCATGTTCTCGTGATGGTATGTTCAAGCAACTTACATGGTAAGCATGTCAGGGACACAGGGCGATAATTACAAGCAAGAGCTCTGTCCATAGGAGCAAACTTATTTCCTTTTAGAGTAGACCCCTGCTCAGAAGGAGATCAATGTGCAGGAAAGCTAAAAGGAAGTAACACAAGTTCTCTTTTTTCCTTTTTACAAAATCACAGAAAATTCACCTCGTGTATCCAAGTCTTGAAAAATGCTGACCCATATAAGGGCTTGCAAAATGTACTGCATGTAGGGGCGAAACCGCTAATAGTGTAAACATGCATTCCAGCGAAAGACTTTTGCGCGAAACATTTGACAGTCCGAATGTTACGTCACTTACTCGTCATTGCTAATTAAAGCACTGATATCACTGGTGTGTCGATCGTCTCTGGGTGTAGGCTGGATAAATGGTCCTGAACGGGGGCTTAAGAGTGTTTCATTTAACCCTTAACCTCCCGTAATTTAATCAACAAGTGCAGAACCTGATTAGATGTCACAATCTGCGTCGTCTGATCTGGGTCTGCACTGTTTGCCAATGTCCCAATCCAGGTTTTACACGGCACTCTTACGTCACAGTGATAAGAATTGCGCGGCTATGAATAAACGTTACCTGGATTTCGTACAAACGTGTGGTTTGATTTTGTTGGTCAATTATAATCACGGGGACAACACCCTTAAGGAAATTTTGGTATATGTGTACAAACAATCAAATATAGATCACTGAGTTGAGAGAATTAAAAAGAAAACAATAGTAGAAAAGCCTATTTTCGATACTGAAAAACGATCAGAAGTTTAAACGTTTGCGTTATCAATAACGTCAACTGAGTCATAATCTGAAGTCAACTTGGAGGCACTCACAATATGTTTTTAAAAAAAATTAGAAGATCTTTTTCTAATGATGCTTCGCATGCAATTAGAGTTCAACAGGCCTATCACTTTCGGAAGAAAAAAATGATTGAATGTTTTACCTTTTATGAGTCGTGTCAATCGAAAACGTGTATTCGGGCATAGTCGGAGAGCGGCGGCCCAGATCAGCCTGCGAATCCGCACAGTCTGATCAGGGCCTTTGTTGTCCCTAAACTGAATCCTTCAATGCTATAGAATGTACGAATAGAGATCAAAGGAGTAGATGAGGCTGGGCGCGTGCGCAGGATAATCATCTAAATCTGAGTATCTTGCATATGTTTGAAGACACTTTCTCACTTGACGCGGCCCATATGGTCATGGCTGCCATCTTGAATATTTTTCAAACTCTTGAAGACCTTGTTCTAAGGCTGCTTTATGTGCAATTTCGGAAAAATCACAAAAACATGCCTATATAATTTTGACCCCTTTAAAACCCACTTCGGGTATACATTATTTTTCTTACTTCTGCTCAAAAACATAGATTGTGGGCACTCGTTAGAACCGCCTCGCCTAGTCGGTTCTAACGAGTACCCACAATCTATATTTTGAGAAGAAATATGAAAAATATCAGAGTTTTTTTTATCTGAAAATTTTCAGTTTTTGGAGGTGAAATTTTCTATATATTTGAATAGGCGTGTTTTCGCAATGAGAAGTACGTTTATAGGTTATACAATACAGTAAAACCTCAATGACTCGAATACCGATGACTCGTTTATCATGGCTAATTCAAACACGTTTTTGAGTCCCTAGGAGATTCTTCAGACAGCTCAAGAAAACAAATATTTAGGCATACATTACGAAAACACGCCTTTTCAAATATATTGAAAATTTCACCACCAAACAATGAACATTTTCAGATGAAAAATTTCTGATATTTTTCATATTTATGCTCAAAACATTGATTGTGGGTACTCGTTAGAACCGCGTCAGCTAGGCGATTCAAATGTATCGAGTACCCACAATCAGTTAGCTTCTAGAAGCCAAAGGATCTGGATCTACATTGTTTGCAAAGGTAGGGTATATCCGCGTTCAGCACGACCAGTATTAAACCTCGAACAGGTGGCTATATTCCAGTATTACTGTTGCTCAAAACATAGATTGTGGTTAGAACCGCCTCGGCGAGGCGGTTCTAACGAGTACCCACAATCTATGTTTTTGATCAGAAATATGAAAAATAATGTATAGCCCTGTAAACCCCAGTTTTACTATATAAAAGTGGGGTTTACGGGGGTCAAAATTATATAGGTATGTTCTCGTGATGTGCGTTGAAGACACACAGTGTAACCATGGCCTTTGCTGTATGCCGATATGTACTACAGTAACTAATGATTGTATAATTGGACAGGAAAAACACTGACTAGTGTATGTGAATGAGCAGGTTGATCTAGACATTCGTTATTCGTATGTGCATTTAAGAAATCTTCTTTCTATATTGAAGACATACAGTCCAATCATGACCAGGCCCCGAGATGATAAAGCTTTTTTTCATGCTCAACTCAGCTGAGCATGAAATTTATTTTGCTAATAAATCTCAAATTACAAACAATTGCAAAGTCTTACTTGCTGAACTTATCTGAGCATGAAAATGTCTCTGCAAATAAATATGAAAATGTCAACTTTTATTGGCATTTTCATATTTATTAGCGGAGAAAATTTCATGCTCAGCTGAGTTGAGCATGAAAAAAGTTTTATAACATCGGGACCTGGCTGATCTTGGCCTTCGTTGTTGGCATGTCATTAAAGACATCTCCTTTCTGTATTGAAGTCATATAGTCTAATCATGACCTTTGTTGTAAGTTGAAATGCACTATAGTAGCCAATGATTCTGTAGGTCGACCAGTCTATGCAAACGGGCAGAATGATCTAACAGTTCTTAGTCCAAAGACGCATCAAAGATGTATTCTTTTGCATAGCGCAGATTGTTGTTGGTACATTTATGTAAGAAAGCATACCGAATTGGAATTTTCGCGATGCTATATTGCTTGGTTATCTCTCTTCTGATAATTGATCTTCTTCAATATAATGTCTTCTTTAATGTGGACCGCGTCAAGCGAAAAAGTTCCTTCGAGTATGCGCAAATTCAAATCATCCTGCGCATGTACAAAAATCATCCGGGCCTTTTCTCTTCATTCATACATCAATCATTCTGTAGTATCGAATGATTCTGTTAGCATATATATATATATATATATATATATATATATATATATATATATATATATATATATATATATATATATATATATATATATATATATATATATATATATATATATGCAGGGCAGTATATGTGGAATACAATGAATCTTTTGTCAGCTTTGTCAGTTTTGGAATATAGTGAACCCTCGTTACAACGACAACGTTTGTCAGTTTTGATATACAGTGAGCCCTCTTTGCACGGCAGCACTTATCAGTTTTTGAATACAGTGACCTTCTTTATAACGACACCATATGTCAGTTTTGGAGTTCAGTGAAACCTCATTATAACGACATCATATGTCAGCTTCGGAATACAGTACATCCTTGTTACAACAACAACATTTGCCAGTTTTGAAATACAATGAACCCTCTTTTCAACAACAGCATTTGCCAGTTTTGAAATACATTGAACCCTCTTTTCAACGACAGCATATGTCGGTTTTGGTATATAGTGAACCCTTTTTTCAACGACAGCATATGTCGGTTTTGGTATATAGTGAACCCTTTTTTCAACGACAGCATATGTCGGTTTTGGTATATAGTGAACCGTCGTTTCAACGACAGCATTTGTCAGATTATGAAAACATGCCTATTCAAATATATAGAAAATTTCACCTCCAAAAACTGAAAATTTTCAGATAAAAAACCCCTGATATTTTTCATATTTCTGCTCAAAACATAGAGGCGGTTCTAACGAGTACCCACAATCTATGTTTTGAGCAGAAATATGAAAAATAATGTATACCCCTGGCAACCCCAGTTTTACTATATAAAAGTGGGGTATAAGGGGGTCAAAATTATATAGGCGTGATTTCGTGATGAGTTTTGTTATACAGTGAATCCTCATCATCTGGCAGTTGTTGAATACAATGGACCCTCATTACAACGACAGTATTTGACAGTTTTGGAATACAGTGAACTCTCATCATTTGACAGTTTTGGAATACAGTGAACTCTCACCATTTGACAGTTTTGAATGCAGTGAATTCTCATTACAACGACAACATTTGTCAGTTTTAGAATACAGTGAACCCTCATTACAACGACAACATTTGTTCTCAGAGATGCTGCCATTAGAATTAATTTGCTGCAGTAAAGAATCCGAGGTGAGCAGAATGACATGGAAGAAAGGCCTTTTCGCTTTGCGAGGCCCAATCAGCAAGTTCCTTTTGTCACGTGTTATAGCTCGTGAAAAACACCTATTTCCGTATTAATTTCCCGGAAATCATTGTGCCGCTGACAGAAACAATTGCTTGTCAACTTGATTGATCATTTGTTTATACGGGAATAGAGAAAGGGACGTCCACAATCTTTAGATGATTCATTGCATGTCAACAAGAAGCAGTCTCCAGGGAAAATATAGATGAAAAAAAAAAAAAAAAAAAAACATTACAAAAACACGCCTATTCAAATATATTGAAAATTTCACCTCCAAAAACTGAAAATTTTCAGACAAAAACTGTGATATTTTTTTATATTTCTGCTCAAAACATAGATTGTGGGTACTCGTTAGAACCGCCTCGAGGAGGCGGTTCGAACGAGTACCCACAATCTATATTTTTGAGCAGAAATAAGAAAAAAATGTATACCCCTGTAAACCCCAGTTTTACTATATAAAAGTGGGGTTTAAGGGGGGTTAAA
This sequence comes from Anodontia alba, assembly GCA_964016985.1. NCBI lineage: Eukaryota > Metazoa > Mollusca > Bivalvia > Lucinida > Lucinidae > Anodontia > Anodontia alba. The sequence continues at coordinate 37,899,542 of OZ024829.1, forward strand.
ATTATATAGGTATGTTTTCGTAATGAATAAAGAACTTGTGAAAAATGTGTAAGGTAAATTGATACAGTTTGTAAATCTTCCGCAATTTTGTGACACGGGGGATTTCTATGTCTTCCTGCATGATTTTCTGCTCCCTAAACCCCTTCTGAAAAGGGGTCTACTCTAAATGGAAAGGGTAGCAAATAATTTTCTTTCAGACTGGATCCCTTTTCAGAAGGGTTGAAAAACAACTTTGGTCCAGTTGCCTCCCATGCAGGTGTATGAATACCCCTTAATGAGTTCAAATGAAAAAAGAAGACGAAGAAGAAGAAGAAGAAAAAAAAAAAAAAAAAAAAAAAAAAAAAAAAAAAAAAACTACGCGGGCATCTCTTGTCGGTCCTAGATACATGTACCCAACTTGAACTTGAAATAATCATGGTAACAGTTTATTCCGTTCAACCCATTTTAGTCTGAAAACCCATAAAAGGGTATTTGGTAAACAGAGCAGACCCAGATCAGAAGCCGCATTATGCGGCGTCTGATTTCGGTCTACACTATTTGCCAATAGTTTATCCATTTTGCTCTAGGAAAAGCTAACTCACATAGCCTGACATACTTAAAATTGAAATTGGGTTCTCCCAATATAAAAACTGGGGGTAGGGGAGGTGGGGGAGTTTATTCAGTCTAAAATGGGTTAAATACTAGTATCGCGGCGTCATCTGACTAGTTCTAAATGATCAGATATTACCCAATGCATTGCCTTTTCAGCATGTATTAGATATACGAGGGCGTGTCAATAAATAACCAGCCTATCCCCTTTCCGATGGACCGAGACGGTGACGATTTTCATGCTTTGTTTCAATATATGTTTTATACATGGGTACAAAATCGCATGCATATCGGGTCATTCTTTAATAAGATATTGAATGTCAAACATGGCTAATGATGCAAAGGCATGCTTTTCATCTAAAGCTGAGTACCGTGCTGTAATTCGGTACTTGAATTTAAAAGGTAAAACAGGCAAGAAAATACACGGCGAGTTAGCCGAAGTTTATGGGTCTTCAGCACCATCTTATGCTCAGGTTAAATTCTGGGTAGGGGAATTCAAACGCGGTAGAACGTCTTTAGAAGATGAAGCCAGGTCTGGACGCCCACTGGATGCCACCGACGAAGAAATGTATAAGAAAGTTCGGGATCTGGTATACTCTGATAGGCGAATTTAAGTGGAAGAAATAGCGCAGGCATTAGGCATTTCACATGGTAACGTTTCAACAATCTTACATGATCGTTTAGGTATGCGCAAGCTAACAGCCTGTTGGGTCCCCAAATCCCTTAGCGATGAGCAAATGGCAGCCAGAGCATCAGTATACAGCGCCTTGTTGGAGCGTTTTAGGTCAAAAGATGATTTTCTTTTGCGTCTGGTGACTGTAGATGAGACTTGGGTTCATTATTATGAGCCTAGAGTCGTCAGTGGGTAGGGCCTGGGTCCCCGAGGCCAAAGAAGTTTAAGACGCAAACATCTGCTGCCAAGGTGATGGCCACAGTATTTTGGGACGCAAAAGGCGCTATTATGTTGGACTTTTTACCCAAGAGAAGTGCAATAACTAGAGTGTACTATACAAACTTGTTGGACTAGCTGAGAACCGCCCTCCGTGAAAAACGCCGAGGTAAACTCTCTAAAGGTGTTTTGCTGCAATAGGACAACGCGAGAGTCCACACTTGCAAAGTTGCAATGGATGCTGTAGAGCGAAACGGGTATGAATTTAATACCACATCCTGCCTATTCACCTGACCTAGCTCCTAGCGACTTCTTCCTATTCCCAAACTTAAAAAGGATATCCGTGGACTTCATTTCCGGTCTGATGAAGACGTGATGACGGCAATTGAGGAGTGGGTCAATGGAAAGGACCCTGACTTTTTCAGTTCTGGGCTGATGGCACTTGAACACCGTTGGTCTAAGTGCATCAACTAGAGGGCAATTACATCAAAAAAGAAGAGGTGGATCTCAACCGGAAATAAGTTAGGCTGGTTACTTATTGACTCACCCTCGTAGTATTAAATCTGTAACGACTGCAATCTTGATATAAAAAATGAAATGCATTTCTAAACCCAGTGTACAGTGTATTTTTCAGAGAGGTTTAAAATTTTCAGGCTGAACATATGGGACAAAAACGCAAAGTTTGATGTACTTAATGACAGCGATAAAGCTATTTGATTATTTATGGAAGAAAGTACTGACTTTTTATTGTGCTTGTAACATGTATGGATAAAAGAACAATGAGTAACAGAAGACGAGGTGAAATTATATTTCTTGAGACTCACTGACATTCTTGGAGTCCATATTGTTAAAGCTTGTAGTGTTGTATCATATGCTTATGTTGTAATTGTAAGTTTACATGTTTTTTTTTTTTTTTTTTTTTTTTTTTTCACAATCGTAAGTATGTAGTTTTTAATTACCCGAAAAGATCCTTGATTAAATATCTTATTTTATACTTAAGACAAACTACAACGATGCCATAATATCATCTGCCTCGACATGGCTACCTGTTGTTAAACAAGACGCTCATCACGAAAACATGCCTATATGATTTGACCCCCTTAAACCCCACTTTTATATAGTAGAACTGGGGTTTACAAGGGGTATACGAAATTATATTTCTTATTTATATTTAATAACATAGATCGTGGGTACTCGTTAGAACCGCCTTGGTGAGGCGGTTCTAACGAGTACCCATAATCTATGTTTTTAGCAGAAATATGAAAAATATCAGTTTTTAGATGAAATTTTCTATATATTTGAATAAGCGTGTTTTCGTAATGTAGCATTCTTGTGGGTGCGCTGAAAAAAGAAAACATAAATTATATGATAGTTTTGATTGCCAGACAGACGTATCGACAAATTAAATCACAAGCTGTTTCGACGTTGCATAACAATTGCAGGATATTAATTACCATATAGCAGTAATTTCTACAAATAAGTAATCCTTAGTTTGCTGATACTGAAATTGACTGATGGCTAAGGAGTGAGATATGAATCCTTAAAACACCATCAAAATTGCAGCATAAATCATTCTAGTTTTACCATCACGAAAACATACCTATATTATGTTGACCCACTTAAACTCCACTTTTATATAGTAAAATTGAGATTGACATGGGTGTATATTATTTTTCTTATTTCTGTTCAAAACAAAGATTGTGGATACTCGTTAGAATCGCCTCGTCGAGGCGGTTCTAACGAGTACCCACAATCTATATTTTGAGCAGAAATATGAAAATATCAGAAATGTTGGTGGTGAAATTTTCAATATATTTGAATAGGCATTATTATTATAATTATTATTTTCAGGGAAAAGAAGGCTAACTATTCACATGAATCGTCCAGCTTTATATCCCTGAAAAGAAAAAAAATGTTTCCAAAGATCATCTGCTGCAGTGCGGCCCAGAAAACTTAGACACTTCAGCTATTTTCATATGTGTGTTGGTTGCTCTGAAGGGTCATTTCTATAAGAATCTTTTATGGGTGTTCGGGATGTATTGAAAAATCCGTCCCAAGTGTCACTGTCTGGCATTATGAGGCTTTGCCGAGTGATGCAAGACAGTGATGCCGAGGGATGGATTTTGATAGATTCTTTTTCCTGCTTACCTTACAATAATATCCATTGTTAGCTGATCTTTTTCATTGATTTTAAACGCGGTACTTTCTCCGATAGAGAATTGAGCTGGCGTCCGCCACGTTGAAAGTTGTCATCATTCGTCAAACTGCGATGACGTCAGCTTAGCAACAGAGTTACGTGACGTCATATACAATGAATGCATGTAAGAGAAAATAGTCCCTCCACCCCTAGAACAAATAAATATTCACTTTAGAACGCTATCACTCCGCGTGATAAGTTAGATAGTGTAATGTGGCGTCATTTGTAAACGTCAAAAAGAGTATAAAACAGAAACTTAAGAAAGAAAAAAAACAACAGCACTTTATGATATGCAATCTAATATGAAATTAAGGCATTGCCTTTAATGTAAGCACACCCAGCCAACTATTTGTCCTGAGATGTATAAGATTTGACAGCAGTTTATTTACAAAGTTGGCCTAACGCACTGAGGTCACGTGATATGGTCGGTATTTTTTATTTGCATTTTTTTTTTAAATTCAGCAGCGCTTATAGATCTATCTATTCATAAGCAACTTTTAACAGGTTTTGTCAATAGTTATTTCTTATTTTTTGGCTCACTAATTATGTTTTGGTCTGCTTACCGTGATGCTGAATTAAAGATGCCGAACGGGATAAAACGAAGTTTGCTACGAAATTCCACACGAGACTTGGGTGCCTAAGTATATTTGTCAGCCTCTCTACAGTAATGCATACACTTCGTGTGTTTGCTATAAGTTAGACATCGTTGGTTTAAAATACAGAAATATTTCTCTCGATACTTGCAACTCTTATAAAACAAACTCATTCTAATGCTCTCGTCTGTTCATCGGATTTTAAAACCTATGTTGATATGTAGTTTGGTAGAATCTGTAAATGTTCCATAATATTCTAAAAGTGTTTACATTATCAGATCACGGATTGCAGGAGACGTAACAAAACACATTTATAAAATAATCTCTCACAGTGCAATCTTATTCAAGCAGTTTCTTTAATTCACGTTACAGTTGAGAAAATTAAAAGAAAATACCAGGGCAAAATCTGCTTCGATACTTTGCACTGGAACTGATGTTACCATGAACCCGCGTTTACACAACATTGGTTCCCAAAGATGGTGTCATCAAAATGAATTAACCGTTGTTAAGAATCCTAAATGAGCAGAATGATATATAAGAAAAGCCTTGTTTTATCTTTATTTCCTCAAAGAACATACGTTTTAAATGTTTGTTTGAATCGCCTCAGTGAATCAATTCTAACAAATAGCCAAAATATATGATATTTGAAGTATTTAATGCAATGTTATTGCATCATTTCTGATTAACTGTCACGTCTTGAACGAAAGTTTCGTGCAAGTCTAATTATCATTATAAAGAATTTTGTCGTTGTATTGAGTGCCGATATAAAGAGGTTGACTGTGTTTAAATGAAACGGATACGCTTTTAGGGGAGGCAACTCCAACAAATTATTTTGCCCTCCTTCTGAAAAGGGGTCTATTCTTAAAGGTAACTAATGCTCGAACTTCTTTCCTTTTAAAGTAGATCTCTTTTCAGCAGAAAATCGATGTGCTGATAAGCATACAAGAGATTACAAAATTGTTTTCCTTCCAAACAACTGTGAAAAAAAAGCTACAAAGTGAATAGTCCTCCTAAAACTGAACCTAAGAGAACTATCCTGCATTCTTAAACATGTCAATTTTCATTAGACTGCCAGTTTAAAACCAAAGGGAGACACATATGGCAACATGACAATCTGTCTTGCGTGAGAACACAGGAAAAGCCCGCTTTTGTGTTCAGTTATTTTAAAAAGAGAGATGCTGTGGACCTTGTGATGAGATACGCACAATATGATTGACAGGAGAGGATACAATAAAACACTGATACGAATTTAATGACTCATCATCACGGAAAAGCTTGTCACCGCTTGATGCTAGCTGGAAACAAATGAGCCATGACGTCAGAAAACTGAACTTCGGACATGTGCTCCCAGCGAAGATTTAGATCAGCCTGCGCATTCGAAATCTTTACTGGGTACACTTTGAATAGCCAAGGATCTAAACTTTCCTGGCGTGGATAACAAAGACTCTGCTCAGATTTGGCGGATGCGCAGGCTGATCTGAAGCTTCGCTGGGCGCACACTTCTGAAGATACGTTTCCTCATGTTACTGCTCAAACAGCTTTGTAGACGGCATTTTGTAATAATTTGTAATAATTATTGTTTTCATCAGATGTTATGACCATATAGGCTACAGCAGAGAGAGGTTTTGATGGCATTTAGGATTAAACATAGAATGCATTAGTACTAAAAAAGTAGAGTTAAACTGCATTGGCTCGAACAGATTAGGGACTATGAAAATCGGTTCTAGACATGGGTAGTTCGAGTTACTGAGGGTTAATCATAGCGCCAGGTATGGATGCAAATGGAGATAATTTAGGCATGTCTTTTCGATCTTCTATAAAATATTGGTATGGTGAGTGTATTCATTAGAATCGCCTTGATGAAGCGAAATACAACGGAAACACACATTTTCATAATAATAAATTATAAGAAAAATTTCCAAAAATATCCTTAATATTTTTTTTCTTGAGCTATTGACGGACGTAAAGTTACGGCTCATTATTCAGTCCACGGTTCACGATTCGGCATCCACGAATCAGTCCTCGGTTCACGATTCAATCCACGGTTCACGATTCAGTCCACGATTTAAATGTTGCCAGCTCCTTATTCAGTCCACTAATTACTAATTAATTCGCGACTCGGAATCAACGATTAAGTCTACGGATCACAATTCCGTCTAGGATTCAGATATTATTTGTTCCTCATTCAGTCCATGGTTCACATTTCTGTCGACGATTCGGAATATACTATACAGTCCACGGTTGTTAACTGCTAAACTTCTAAATCAAGGTTATCGATACCATAAACTCCGCAAAATCTTTTCTAAATTTTATAGACATCATTTCAATTTAGTTTCAATATGCAAGTTTGGACTTAAATCGCTTCAGCAACAAGGCCTATCGACACCTGAATTTTATTTTGACTAAGTATATAAATTCAGAAAATATATATGCTTGCAATGATTTTAGCACCCAATGTCGTAAAATCAATCTTCTATAAAGATTGGGTACAACATAAATCTAATACGACAGATTGAATGCATGGTAGTTAACCCAATCACGGTTAATAACTCTGCTTCCCTCTTTGGTTGCAAGCCGGTGGGTCGGATCTCAGACTCTATGACGGCTCCAGCCTAAAGACTTTTAAGTTAGTCGGTTGGTGCCTGATGCTCTAGCTTTGGTCGGGTCCACCGGAGTCCTAGTTTGGGTTTTCTTTTGCTTCAGCATTTCAGTTATTTCTTAGTGTCGAGTTTTCATCGTTGTTTATCTCTGTATTCGTTTGATTTTGATGTTCTCGGAGATGTTGTACTGATGAGTTAGGAACGCTTCACGCGGACTGAACAAATGTCTTGTGTATACCACGGCAGAACTAAGGGTGAGAGTTGTGGCCATATAAAATCGATTTAAGCCCCCAGTAATATTTTTACTGACCGTTCCAAGGTGGTGCTTCTACTGTGGTTTACTATATCTGTCATTGCATATCTTTGCATGTTTGTCTTGGTGCAATTTTTATTTTGGATATCCGTTTGGCAATTTTTTGAAAGAAACTGTTCTGTTTGCTTTCTGCTTGTATTGTTTTGACCGTGGTGCCGTTACTTTAGGTGCGCCCTTCTTTCCCTTTGGTGTCTTGGAATGGAAGTTGTTAGGTAATTGTATCGATTCCTGATCATTGCCTTCCTTTCTTTTTTCATTTCCGCAATTCAAATATTGTCAATTCCTAATTCAATTCACAGTCCACTCTTCAGTCCACCATTCAGAATCCACTGAACAGTATACTGCTCATAATTCAGTCCATGATTCAAAAGTTGCCAGTTCCTTATCCACTCAATGATCATCATCTATTCAATTCTAAATACACAATTCAATGCACGATTCACGATTTAGAAAACTATTTAAATGTTGTCAGTTCCTTATTCATATAAAGAGTTTCTTTTAAGTCCATGGTGCAGATGTATCCAGTAATTCATTCAGTCTAAGACTGTTCTGTCCTTTGAATCTATAATTCAGTCCACGGATCACAATTTGGTCTACGATTGAATATTGTTATTTCCTGCTTCAGTCCACGATTCACTGTTCAGTCCTAGATTCGGAATCTACGATTCAGCCCACATTACATGATTCAGTCCTCGACTTAGGTATGGCCAGTTATTTATCTAGTCCACGGTTCACTAGTCAGTCCATGATTCAGAATCTTCTACTCAGTCAAAAATTCAGTTCACGATTCAAATATTAATTGTTCCTTATTATAGCCACGGTTTACTTTTCGGAATCCACTATTCAATTCACGGTTCATGATTTAGTCAACGATTCAAATATTGTCAGTTCCTTAATTCCTCCACTGTTCACTATTCAGTCCACTATCTACGGTTCATGTTTTAATTCATGATTCAAATGTTGCCCGTTATCATACACTTTACGGTCATCTATTCAGTCCGTGATGCATGACTATCTGGTCTATCCACGATTCAGAAGACACCATGTAGCCTACGGTTCACATTCAGTCCACGCATCAAATGATCCATGTTCGTTATTCACTCCACGTTTCACTATTCAGTCCACGATTCACTCCACGATTAAAACAATGCCATTTCTTAATAAAACCACGGTTCACTATTCAGTCCTCAGTACATGATTTAAATGATCCCAATGCCATATTTTCCACGGTAAACAATTTAATCCTCGATTCGGAATCCAATATTCCACGATTTAGTCACTGTTCACGATGGAGTCCATGGTTCAAATGTGGTCAGCCTTTTATTCAGTCTAAAATTTACTTTCAGTCTACAATTCGGACCTAGGGTTCAGTTTATGGTTCGAGTGCTGTCAGGTCCTTATTCAGTCCAATGTTCAGTATTCAGTCAACGATTCAGGATCCATGATTCAGTCCACGGTTTGCGATTCACTCTACGCTTTACATATTGTTAAGTCCTTATTCAGTCCACGTTTCACTTTTTAGTCATGATTTAAATCCATATTCAGTCCATGGTTTACGGATCCGTTTACGATTGAAATATTGCCAATTTCATATTCAGTCCACTATTTAATCCACTATCAGATTTCACGATTCAGTCCATGGCTCATGATTTCGTCCATGATTCAAATGTTGCCAGTTACTTATTTAGTCACTGTAATGTATTCAGTTCACGATACAGAATCCACGATTCAGTCCACATTCACGATTCAGTCCATGATTCAAATGCTCCCACTTTTTATTCAGTCCTTAATTATATATGAAGGTTTATGATTCAGTCATCGATTCGGAATCCACGAATCTGTCAATTCAATCCACTATTCAAATATTGCCACTTCCTTATTCAGTCCACGGTTCATGATTTAGTCCATGATTCGGCATCCATGATTCAGTCAATTGATTCACGATTTAGTCCACTCTTCAAATATTGCCAGTTTTTTTTATTCACTTCGTGCGTATCTATTCAGTCCAGGATTAAAGTTCTTACTGATACGTATGTAGTTCATGATAATATCTGTTAGGTCACGATTCAGAACTCAGGATTCAAAAAAGGTAAGAGATAAGGCCAGGGAGTGCCACAATCACAAACTGCAGCCCTTCCCAGACACAAAGAGGAAGAGGAAATCGACAAAACCAAACAAGTACAAATTGAACAAACGTACGAAAAACGCTAAGATTAGCTCTCTCATCCCAAGCGAGATAATCGCAATGCTAAAATGACTGAAAACACAGGGAAAAAAATAACAAAAATAACAAAAGATAAGACATAAAACAAATCGCCTCGTAGAATTAACCACAAAGCAACAAAGAGTAAGATTAACACCAGGACCACCGCCTTAGAACGGTCAGTAGAATAAACCACCGGGGGTTTAAAGCACTTTTACAGCTAGCCAACTTCACCCTGGGCCCATGTTTTACGATTCATTCGCAAATGATACCAGTACCTTATTCAGTTCACGATTCAAGATTCAGTCCAAGATTCAAATATTGTCAGTTTATTTTTCATGTCACGCTTCATTTTTTAATCCACGATTTGAAATCACCAGTCTATGGTTCGAGATTAATACCACGATTCAAATGTTGCTAATTTTTCATTTACTTCAGAGTTATCGATACAAGTGGCCCAATTTAATATCCTCAGTCCATGCTTCTCTGTTTTCCGTCCACTTTTCAGAATTCAGAATTCAGTTCAAGATTCATGATTCAAATTATCCCAGTTTCTTAGTCAGTACATAATTTACGATTCAGTCCTCGATTCGGAATCTACAATCAGTCTACGGTTCACTATATATTCCATGATGTAAATATTGTCAGTTTCTTATTTAGTTCACGGCTCACAATATTCAGTCCACGATTTGAAACCCACGATTAAGTCCACAAATATCAATTTAGCTCACATTTAAGTATTGTCAGTTTCTTTTTCACATCATGGTTATCTGTCTAGTCCACGAAATTATGTCAGTTTTTAATCAATCCATGGTTATCTGTTCTGTCCATGGTTCAGAGCCCCCAATCAGTCCATGTTTAATTATTCAGTCGGTAATTCAATTATTGTCAGTTCCTTGTTATATTTACAGTTCACTTTTTAGTCCACGATTCGGAATCTTCGATTCAGTTCACGGTTGACTGAAAAGTGAAACGTGGACTAAATAAGAACAATATTTGAATCGTCGACAGAAACGTGAGCTGTGGATTGAATAGTGGATTCCGGATCGTGAACTGAATAATGAACAGTTGACTGAATCAGGATTTCAGAATCCAGAACTGAACAGTGAGTCGACAATCATGGACTTGATTGTGTATTCTGAATCGTAGACAGACCAGATAGTCGTGGTTTGAATAAGTGATTTGGACCATTGGCATCATGGACTGAATAGATAAACGTTAAGCGAATAAGAATCTGGCGACATTTTAACTTTGGACTGAATAATGAACCCTGACTGAACCGTGGATTTCTAATAGTGGACTGAATAGTGAACCGTGGACTTAATAAGGAACTGACAAAATTTGAATTGTGGACTAAATCCTAAACCGTTGATTGAATAGTGGACTCCGAATCATAGACTGAATTGTGAACAATGGACTGAACAAAGAACAGACAGTATTTAAATCGTGAACTAAATCATGAATCGTGTACTGAATATTAAGTTCCGACTCGTTAACTGAATAGAGAGACGGTGGATTGAATAAGGGACTGGCAATATTTGAATCGTAGAACTGTATCGTGAACCATGAACTGAATCGAGTATTTCGAATCATGGACTGAATAGATGCTCACGTAGTGAATAAGGAACAGGCTATATTTGCATCATGGACTGAGTCGTCAGTCGAGGACTGAATATTGGATTTAGAATAGTGAACAAAGTAGTTAACCGTGAAAATACGTAGCTGGCAATTTTTTAATTTTGGACTGAAGAGTAAACCGTGGACCAAATTGTGGACTCCGATTAAAGGACTGCAAAGTAAAGCTTGGACTGGAAAAATTTGAACAGAGGACTGAATCGCGGACCTTGGACTGAATCGTGGATTCTGGATTGTGGACTCGACTTAATAGTAAACCGTGAGCTGTATAGGTGATTCAGAATCGTGTCCTGAATTGTGGATTCCGATTCTTGGACTGAATAGTGTAGTGAAACGTGGATTGTAAAAGAAACTGGCAAAATTAGAACCGAGGAATGAATAATGAACTTTTGACTGAATCGTAGATTTCGGATCGTGGACTGAATAGAGAATCGTGGACTGAATAAGCAAGTGGCAATATTTGAATCGTAGAACCGTAAACTGAATCGTGCATTCCGAATTATGGACTGAAAAGATGATCATGGAGTGAAAAGGGAAATGGCTATATTTGAATTGTAAACTAAATCGTCAGTCGTGGACTAAACAGTGGATTCAGGATAGTTGAGAGAATAGTTAGCCGTGCACTGAATAAAGAACTGGCAGTGTTTCAATTGTGGACTGACTTGTGAACTGTGGGCTGAATTGTAAACCTTTGAATGACTCGTGCATTACGGATCGTGGACTGAAAACTTAAACTTGATCTAAATCGGTAAGGACTGAAAAGTGAAACACGGACGGAATAAGGAACTGATAATTTGAAGCGTGGACTGAATCGTGAATCGTGGACTGAATCGTGTATTCTGAATAGTGAACATACCAGACAGTCATTCAGTGAATGAGTAGCTGTGGCCATGTGGGACCATGTGCATGATGGACAGAAAAGGTAACCATGGACTAAAAGAGAACCGGTAAATGAATGAAAAACTAGCAGTATCTAAATCGTGGGCTCAATCGTGTATTTTGGACTGAATCGTGGATTCCGAATCGTGGGCTGAATAGTTAGATTTAGACTGAATAAAGAACTGAAAAAAAAAATGAATCGCGGACTAAACCGTGAACCGTGGACTAAATCAAGGATTCCGAATCATGGACTGAATAGTAATCCGTTGAATAAATAGTGGATTACTAATCGTGAAGTGAATCGTGAACCCTGGACTAGATTGTGTATTCCGAATCGTAGACTAAATAAATGACAGTGAAGTGAATAAGAAACTGGCAATGTTTAAATAGTAGACTGTATCCTGAGCCATGGACTGAATAGTGGATTCCGAATACTAGACTGAATAGTGAACTATGAACTGAATAAGCTCGCAATATTTGAATCGTGGGCTGAGTCCTGAAATCCGGACTGAATAGTGGATATCGAATCGTGGATTGAAAAGTTAACCATTCACTGAATAAGCAAATAGTAATGTCTCGACTATGGAATGAATCGTGAACCCTGGACTGAATCGTGGATTCAGAATCGTGAACTGAGCAGTGAAACTGGAAAAATCTGAACCGTGGACTGAATCGCAAACCGTGGACTGAATCGTTGATTTTAAATCGTGGACTGAATCGTGAAGCGTGGACTAAATAATGAACCGTGAGCTGTGAACTTAGTTTATGTTCGTACCACAGAACGAGTTTGAATCAGCCACGGTAAACGAGAAATCGATGTTTGAGTCATTGAAGTTTTACTGTACTGTGGGCATATACAATAAATGATCAGAACGAATGCAATACTGTTTAACATATAGTTGTTCACTTTAACAAAAGCAATTGCGAAGAGTAGGCGAAAGGTTATTTCTGCTTTGATTATGCCTATAAGTTAGTAAAGATCCCATGCAAGAACAGAAACCACTGATGACATCAGAAGGAAGAGCATAAACATGACTAAAAGTACATACGCAACCAAACGTCAATAGGCGAAAAAGTCAGCTGGGTTGATTACAATGCCAGACAGGACATACCAAAAAAATTAAATAAAGACATTAAACAGGACCAAACACGAAGAAAGCCACGCAGCGAGCAGCCGCAAAGCCAAAACCCTAGAAAAAAAAAAAAAAAAAAAAAAAAAAAAAAAGGAAGACAAGAACCACTGCCCGGGAACGGTCAGAAGCAAAAACACCGTAGGAGTTGGGCGTTGGTCCAAATTGACTTACAAGCATCAGGTCTTCACGCCTTGCTAAAATGTAAAAAAATGCAAAATTAGGTCTGCCTATGCAACCCACCAGCCCTTAAACCCACCAATAAAAAAGATACAGAAAACATGTAAATCAAATTAACTCACTATGATCGTAAACAAGAATGGTTATTCATAGCATATTAATTAGACACTGACAGCCAGTAGCTGAAAGCAATAGCAGAATCTGGGAGGCAGAATCAGGGAGGGTCCGACAAAGACATAACATCACAGTGGCATAAACAGAACGGAATTATTTTTACGCAAATCAAGGAAAACTCTTCAAACATTATGCCTAGAAACGCTTCTAAATCAGGGGCTTGCCTTAAAGGAAAGAATTTGCTCCCAGAGGGATCAAATTCTTCCCTTTAAGAGAAGCCCCTATGGTAAAAAAGAAAAATAATCTATGTTGATGCCACTTTATTGTAAAATGTTTCTGATGCATAATATGCACACACGTATGTGCGTAATGAGCTCTACGCCTATGCATTATGTATTAACACTCCCATGAAATGTCATGTAGTCTGATATCCGGACTGTCGTGTATTACAGTGACAGCATAGCTATCAGTTATGAATAGATTAAAAACGAGGAATATTTTTTCTGCACTGTTCGAAACAACTGGATTTCCCTGCAGTCTTCCTATTTCAACAAACCAGGTCACAAGATTTCGACTCCAATGGAGATAATTTACATGAAATGTCTAATCCTGTTTTCTGGGTAAAATATTAAAGATATCATGAAAATGTTACATCAGCTAAATAATAGCACAAAAATCGGTAAAGATTAAACCATCGAACCAGCAACGTGCAAAACAGATGCTCTACCAGATGAGATATTGCAAGAGCGTAAATGATTCGAACACCGATGGCTCGTTTACCGTGGCCGATCTAAAGCTTCTTTTGAGTCCCTAGTAAATTCTTCCGTAGCTCAAGAAATCACATATTTAGGGATGTATTAGGGACGTTTTCGTATTTTGTCACAAAAATGTATGCTGTATGTGCTCATAAGACCCGTCTAATCGAGCCGATTTTAGTGAGTACACTCAACATACTATTATTCTATAGAAGATCGAATGTGCAACCCTAAATTATTCCCATTTGTCTCCAGATATGGCGCTGTGATTATCCCTCAGTGGCTCGGCTTAACCATGGCTAGAAAAGATTAACATGCTCCCAAAGATGTTCGAGCCGTTGAAGTGCGACTGCATATGTTTTCTTATATTGATACAAAATCCGACAAATATGTTGCACTTAAATACATTTTGAAACATGATCAGTTTGAGTAAATAACACGGATTGAATCGCCGTGATTCATTGGTATGTGTATCTTAATCGTCAAACTAATTATTGGTACTTAAAGATTAAACTGTCAGATGATTCTGATTTATGGGTTAATAATAATATGCGACGCTTCAGTGAAAAAAGGTCATCGCGGAAAATACGAAATGCGGTGGCGCGGATCATCTACGCATTCGAACATTCTGGCCCCGAGGTTATAAAACTTTTTTCATGCTCAACTCAGCTGAGCATAAAATTTATTTTGCTTATGAATCTTAAAATACTGACATTTTTTTTAAAACTTCTTTCATGATCAACTCAGCTGAGCATGCTCAGCTGAGTTGAGCATGAAAATGTTTGAATTTTTGGTATTTTTATTTTTATGACCAAATGAAATTTCATGCTCAGTTGAGTTGAGCATGAAAAAAGTTTTATAACCTCGGGGCCAGATCAAAGCATTTGATATTCGCCAATTTATGCAACCGTAACCGATGACATGGATCACTGATAGTGAAGGTCTAGACCACACTATTGTGATGCTTAAGCTGAGTTATTACATTCATGCCAAGTGGCTTCTTCTACCATAATTCCCTGGACCGGTCCGTTTGCAATAGAACGGGGTGTCCGGTTAATGTTTATTATTATTACGTTTTATAGAAATCCCATCCCTGTATTTAAAGCAAACAATGTAGACCTCGATCAGCCGCCGCATTCTGCGGCGTCTAATCTGGGTCTACATTGATTGCAAAAGTCTTTTTTGGCTTAAGACTTCGCTTTCCGCTTGTTAACCGAAGAACATTTTTTTCATGACTTGATTCATTTGACTTACAAATGTGACACTCATTGGGAATACCAATATTAAATTCTATTTGAACAAACATTCTCTTCACCTACATTCATACAGTCCAGTCCGAACCCACATGGCTTGAAGACTATCAGAATGTATATCGCTAACGAAGATTAACCCATTTATGCCTAGTGGACAGTTCTACTCTCTTTGTATCAGTTAATTTCCAGTTCGATGGGGAAGGGAAGGGGGAGGAGGTTGTCTAGATAATTTTTATTATTACATGCTTTACAGAAATTCCTATAGTAAATGCTAACAGTGTAGACCCTAATCAGATGCTGCGTTCTGTGGTGTCTGATCTGGGTCTACACTGTTTGCCAATATCCCTTTTATGGGACGCAAGGCATAGACGGATTAACATTCTTCGCCGATAAGCAGCATGTTCTGCGTCGGTGTTGTCAATACAGTAAAACTTCAACGACTCAAACACACCGATAGCTCGTTTACCTGGGCTGATTCGAACTCGTTTTTGAATATTTATGGATATTTTAGGGAAATTTTCTCCTTTTATCTTGAAAACCTATGTTGTGTGTACTCATTAGACTCGCCTCATCGAGACGATTCTAATGAGTACATCCTACAAACCTTTATTTGATAGAAGATCGAAAAGACATTCCTATATTATTCCCATGTACAGAACAAATTTTCATGGTTCCAAAGATTGAAGTTCGACGTACGTGTTGATCACTCGGCACAACATTCGAAATATATATGATATCAAATACAGTCGACTCTCGTTATCTCGAAGTTCAAGGGACTCTCTGAAACAGTTCGAGATATCCGTACCTCGACAGATCTGATTTGCAGAATTGAGAAAAAAATAAACCGAACAACCATATTTAACAAATGAATATATAATTTCACTCCTGAAGTTAGAGGTATATTGAAAATATTGTGGAAAAGAGGAGAAATCGCTCCTTAGGAGCAATTTCTCCTCTTTTCCACAATTTTTGTTACCTGTTGTCAGATTTCCATGTTTAAACCGGGACCAGATTTTCACTTCTTGATAAGTGGTTATTCGAGATAAGCGAAGTCGAGATATCGAGAGTCGACTATATTCAGTTCTTGCCAATTATAGTACTGCTGTGATATAAAGCATCAATGTTGCTGTCGAACGCATGTCCCTCAATGTTATAGTTTCTTATAAATTCGTTTTGTTCTACAGAGGTACATTATTTTTCTTATTTTTGCTCAAAAACATAGATTGTAGGTACTCGTTAGAACCGCCCGATCGAGTACCCACAATCTATGTTTAGAACAGAAATATGAAGTATCAGAATTTTTATCTAAAAACTTTCAGTTTTTGGTGGTGAAATTTTCAATATAATTTAATAGCCGTGTTTTCATAATGCGACGCTTTCAAGAAAACTGTACTCCGTCATATGACGAAGTACTATGAAGGACGTAGCCATCTTAAACACGGGATACGAGTATTACAGCCTTTGTATGTTTTCAAAAGTTTCCGGGCACATTTAAGGCGTTATGTCTTTTGCTCCTCAGTGAGCAAATGAGGTAGCCACCTAGCGCAAACCCTTCTCAGGTCCAAACCCTTTTTGTATGCACACTGCCTTCTGACATGCCAGTACAACTAGCTATATCTTTAACAGACAATCGTGCATCCTGTTCGACCACAATCTTTACAGCAGCGATGTTATCCTTGGTAACAGAGGTTTTAGGCCTTCCAGGACGGGTATCATCTTCAACAGAAAATTTCCCAGCCTTAAAAGCTATAACCCTCCTAAAAACTGTGCGCATTGAAATGGTCTGAGGTCCATATATACCACACAATTCATTTAATACCTACTTTGAATCTATATTAAGCCTAATGCGGCATTTAATATAGCTACGGATTGCAGTCTTCTGGTCCATGTTCCAATGTAACAAGTAAATTGGTCAGTGTATATGACTGCATCTATTTCAATTTGACATAACTCGGTACTTTGGAAAGCAATTTGCGCGAAATAAACGGGTATCGTTAGCTATTCAACACACCATTCAAGTGCATTGAAACATTTTAAAATATACCTGGGATAAAACTGAGGAAGCCTATTAGTGACAGAACTTTTTGCATGACCCTCCTATCTAGGAGATTGTAATGGGTCGCCTCAGCTAGGAGATTGTAATGTGTACATTCAACATACTATTATGGAGGATCGAAAAGACATCTCTAAAGTAACCCCGTTTGCCTCCTGACCAGGCGCTTTGATTATCCCTCAGTGACTCGAACTTCTCATTACGAAAACACGCCTATTCAAATATATTGAAAATTTCAGCACCAAAAACTCAAAGTTTTCAGATTAAAATTCTGATATTTTTCATATTTCTGCTCAAAATATAGATTGTGGGTACTCGTTAGAACCGCCTCAACGAGGCGGTTCTAACGAGTACCCATAATGTATGTTTTTGAGCAGAAATAAGAAAAATAATGTATACCCCTGTAAACCCCAGTTTTACTATATAAAATCGGGGTTTAAGGGGATCAAAATTATATAGGTATGTTTTCGTGACGTCATGTCTAGAACGAATTTCCATGATTACAAAGATGATCAAGCCATTGAAGTTCGACTGTAAAATACTTACAACAATTTTACACATGAGTAGGAATGCAGAGAAAATAACTAAATGATACAGTATCGTAAGTCAAAATGCCTCAAATGAAAGGTATTGCCATTTTAATCTTGAATGTTTGAGCCAGTCTTGATCCTCTTAACCGGTATTTAATACTCATTTATCTGCAAGTGCTGGGACACCTTAATTCCTTACCTATTTGCTCTTAAATTTGAACAACAAAACATAAGTAAAGATAACCGGGAAATGCCACAATCACGAAACACAGCCCTCCCCGGCGGCACAAAAAGGGGATGAGGAACAAACAACGCCAAAACAAACGCCACATGAGAAACCACCGACACGCAAACAAGGAAAAATACTATAGAGGGACTGACTGGCTTGGAACAGTCAGTAGAAAACATGCAGGGGGCAGGCGGGTAGGTAGAAGGCTTAAAGCAGTTTTACTAGCGCGAAACCTAGTCCTTAACCCTTGTTATGCTGAATAGATTAAGATGCCACGCCCACTTGTAATTTACTTGATCCAGATTGTTGATATACATTCACATATTTATGGCAAACAGTGCAGATCCTGGATCTATAATGTTTGAAAAAGCAGGGTATATCCAGGTTCAGCAGGACTAGGGTTAATTATCATGAAGCTCCAAATTACAAGAATATGTCTCAAAGGGAGACAAAGCAGTTTTGACAGGGTTGCCTCACTTGGAAGTGAATCCATTAAAGACTGAATAAACTCTCCCAGACTATATATTCGAAAAGTCCATTTTCGATTTTAGGTATGTCAGGCTATAGGATATAGATATTCCTAAAGAAAATAATGTGCCGTCTGATCGGGTTTGCACTGTTTGCCACTTACCCGTTTAGGGGTCTCCAGTCTTTAATGGGTTCCGTACGGACGTACATGTACATCGGATCGATTGATACATATACATTAAATTTTCCTAAAAGTTGTTGTCCACTTGATTATCACTGACCAATGAAATCAAACCGCGCGTTTGTATGAAATCCATGTAACGGTTATTTATAGCCGCGCTATTCTTGTCACTGTGACGTCAGAGTGCCATGTAAAGGTGTTTATCTGTATAACCTGGACTTGGACATTGGCAAACAGTGCAGACGAAGATCAGTCGCCGCAGAGCGCGGCGTCTGATCAAGGTCTGCCCTATTTGCTCAAATATCATGAAGTTAAAGGTTAAATAAAATAGTCTTCATTCACCTTTCAGAGCCATTTTTCCAGCCTACACTCAGTCTCTATCGTCCTACCAGTGCTGTCAGTGATTTTTAATTTGCATTAAAACCGTCATATTGTTTCCTTTGTGACCATAGAACCATCAATGAAATAACACTATGTAATATCTTGCATACGTTTGTAAGCATCAGACAATCAAACTCCAATATTATGGCATTTTAATTCTAAAAATAGCTCATTCGAAAAGGGACGTCTGAAGTATAAAAAATCCGGAACTAATTTTCTAGCAAAATGTTTGTATTATTGAATGTCCGTTATGGTTTAACATGCTTGGACAATTTCAGCAGACGACGTTTTTAGATAATTAATTTGCTTATTTAAAAAAAAAAAAAAAAAAAAAGGATTTGACATTTCATGCCAATTGTCTAGACAATTTGACAATGTGCATGAAATGTCTAATCCTGTTTCCTGGAAAAAAAATAAGAAAAAAATATCATCAGTCTGTCGTCTGCTGACTTTGCCCAGAATGCTATAAAGGTTAATACATCAAAACTCAATTTTCAGACCAAAAACATCACACTGCTGCTAAGTGCCTTGTGTCCGCTATCGCCTACAGTCAGCGGGGCAAATGTTAAACATGACGTTATTTTACAGACAGACAATATTATTTTCTGACATAGCCATTACCCTCTGTGGATTGTCGTCTGCTGTCACTGACAGGAGTTCAAGATTTCGATATGCTACGCCAATGTTGGCTTTGCTTATGGCTTTATAATATTTTTTTTTTCTCATGACCTCTAGGCACCAAACTTTTGCCTGCAGTCTAGCGCAAGGTTAGACTGTTCAAATCTAGATCGAAGCTGTTTGCCGTCGCTCTTGTTAAAGGACCGTCTCTTCTTATAGTATGACTCCTTTTGTATTATTTTAATTAAATTAGGAGCAGACAAAAATACACTTATGATAAATTAATAAATACAAACTCTAAAAATTAAGAGATCCAAAAGGAAGAAAATTCTTTCTTTTAAGAATAGATCCTTTTATAGAAGGGAGGCATCACGAAAACATACCTATAAAATTTTAACCTCCTTAAACCCCACTTTTGTATAGTACAACTGGAGTTTACAGGGGTATACACTACTTTCTTATTTCTGCTCAAAAACATAAATTTTGGGTACTCATTAGAACCGCCTCGCTGATGCGGTTCTAACGAGTACCCACAATCTATGTTTTGAGCAGAAAATATGAAAGATATCAGAATCTTTTATCTGAAATTTTTCATTTTTTGGTGGTGAAATTTTCAATATATTTGAATAGGCTTGTTTTCGTAATGGTAATTTTATTGTTTGGTAGATTTGCCTCTCCTGAAGGAGTATCCATTACCCAGTAGAACATCTTTAAATAAGGCCCGTATTTTCCCTAATTCTTATCTTTTCATGAAAATTGAATGTTTGCATTTCATTTAGTTCATTTGATTTTTTAAGAAATCATCACGAAAACATGTTTATTTAATTTTGACCCCCCCCCCACCCCCCCCCCCCCCTTCAAACCCGAAATTTTGGCTTTCCGTATTGTCCGTGCAATGCACTGTGTAGTGCACGGTTGAATGATTTCACACACTGGGTAGATAGCACATCGACCAAAGACTCGTATACCCGCGGTTCACATTCACAGGACAATCTGTAAAAGTGTATGGCTATAGTAAACACCGTAAAAAATGGTTAAAATAAGAAGGAAAAAACTCTACCCTGCGTTTCTTTTTCCTTTCAGTATACATGTACATCATGCAACTCCGAAGCATCGCTGAATACTGTTTCCCCACTAGACCCAAGTTCCCATTCATATTTATTACCACCAAAAGGGCATCTTGGCTCACAGTTTTATAATAACTTTTATGATTTTCAACTTTGCATTTTAACCAGAAATGAGAAAGAGAATTTGTCAGATGTATCAGGCACGCGCTCTGACTATATTCCTTTTTAACCATAATTTCCAGTCGGTATTGTATTCTGGTCATTTTGATGAAAGAAATATTTCCCAAAGAGAAAGCTAACTAAATGTAATTGCCATCGTTTTTAACATGGCATTACTTTAGGAGCTTTAGGGGTGGGGTAAGCAGGACTGGATTATTTCCCCATAATCATAAGCCAGAAGTATACATTTTCCTTTCTGCTATGATTCCGACATCGGGATACCGTAATATTAAATTAAAGAATGAATATTGTAAATTCTGAAATCTGGTCTTCAACACCTAAAGCAGAGAAAATCCTCGCCTTTCTACAATATCGTCTTACGCGTGTTTTTCCATACAGGACATTTTGGTTTGGAGAGTTACCCTTAAAGCGGATCACAACTGCAACATACGATACTGTGAAGTATATTTTGTATCTCAAAGAAAATAACGTTTGTGACTTCGTGTTTGCCTTCCAACACATCGAGCCCAATTCTGAAATGTTATCTATTCTAAAAGGAAAGAGGTAGCCCATTATTTTGTTTATGATTAAACTACTTTTTAGAAGTGAGACAAAGCAATTTTGACAGCATTGTCTCCCCAGAAAGTTATATCATTTCTCTATAACTGTTTCTACTGAGGGACATGAGTCACTGGTCCGATGAATAACGAACATGGCATCATCTTACTGTTTGCACAATGTGTCATAAAGCTTCGTAATTAGCTTATGTATCTGCTTAATACTCAGCGTGCTATAGGCAATTTCAGCAGACGACAAATTGATGATATGTTGTTTTTTTAGCTCACCTGAACTATGCTCAGGATAAATTATAGTTATCACTTTTTGTCCGTCGTCCATTCGTTCGTCTGTTGGTATGTGCGTCCGTCCGTGCGTCCGTTAACATTTTCAAAAGACCTCCTCTGAAGCAGCTGAGCCAATTTTACTCAAATTTAATATGGAGCCTCCTTAGGTCGTGCGAACGAAAGATTGCTAAAATGGTTGCGGTCCATTGACCAAGATGGCCTCTATGCCCAAATATGGTAAAAACCTTAAAAATCTTCTTCTTCAGAACCGAGGATACCTCGAGGCTGAATCTTTACACAAATTATCGATGACGAGAGGTCTGCCAAAGTTGCTAAAATAATGGTCGTTCACTCATGTTTGGCCTTTTTTACGGCGAGGTCAAGTTTGCTTCGATATACATTTGTATGTGCCCCATACATTTGTATGGGAAAATGTTGAGCACTTCAAGCGACTTCTTCTCTAAAGCCGCCCAGCCAATGTTGCACAATTTTCATAGGGAGCCTCCTTGGGGCAGGCAAACGAAAGATTGCTAAAATGTTCGCGGTCCATTGACCAAGATGGCCGCCATGCTCATATACAGTAAACACCTTTAAAAAAATCTTCTTCTCCAGAAAGATTGCTAAAATGGTTGCGGTCCATTGACCAAGATGGCCTCCATGCCCAAATATAGTAAAAACCTTAAAATCTTCTTCTGAACCGAGGATACCTTGAGGCTGAATCTTTACACAAATTATCGATGACGAGAGGTCTGCCAAAGTTGCTAAAATAATGGTCGTTCACTGACGTTTGACCTTTTTTACGGCGAGGTCAAGTTTGCTTCGATATACATTTGTATGGGCCCCATACATTTATATGGGAAACTGTTGAGCACTTCAAGCGACTTCTCCTCTAAAGCCGCCCAGCCATGTTGCTCACATCACGAAAACATGCCTATATAATTTTGACCCCCTTAAACCCCACTTTTATGAAGTAAAACTTGGGTTAATAGGGGTATACATTATTTTTCTTATTTCTGCTCAAAAACATAGATTGCGGGTACTCATTAGAACCGCCTCGCCGAGGCGTTTCTAACGAGTACCCACAATCTATGATTTGAGCAGAAATGTGAAAAATGTCAGAGTTTTTTTTATCTGAGAATTTTCAGTTAATGGAGATTAAATTTTTTATATATTTGAATAGACGTGTTTTTGTAATGAGTTTTCATGGGGAGCCTCCTTGGGGCAGTCAAACGAAAGATTGCTACAATGTTCGCGGTCCATTGACCAAGATGGCCGCCATGCTCATATACAGTAAACACATTTAAAAAAATCTTCTCCAGAACCAAATAAGTCCTGCGGCCTAATCTTTGCAAAAATCATCGGGGCACAAAATTGCTAAAATAATGGTTCTACGTTAAATTAGAATAAACAGTGACTGATCAGGGTCTGTTTGTTTAATATAAGAATAAGTTAACAGTATCTGATTAGGGTCTATTCTGCTTGATTAATACAGACGAAAGTCAATGGCTCGAACATCTTTGGGACCATACAAAATTGTTCGAGACATGGGTAGTTCGAGCCAATGAGGGTTAATCATGGTGCCAGGTCAGGAAGCAAATAGCAATAATTTAGGGATTTTTTGTTTATTTCCTTCACAATAATTGTATGCTGAGTGTACTCATTATAATCGCCTCGATTTCACGATCAAATAAGAAAATTTCCCTAAATATTTGTTTTCTTGAGCTATCGGAAGAATTTCGTTGGGACTCAAAAACGAGTACGAATTAGCTATGGTAAACGAGCCATCGGTGTTCGAACCATAGAGGTTCGACTGTATAAGAATAAAAAAACAGTATCTGATCAGGGTCTACTCTATTAATATACGATTTATAATAAAAAAAGTGTCAGCTCTGGGTCTACACTGTTTGATTATATAAGAAAAAATCAACAGTATCTGATCAGGGTGTTTAATATAAGAACAAGAGTCGTCAGAAGACAACGCAGCTCGCCGAAAAGGGCTGATCTGTACAAAATAGCTAAACCTGAGCCGATCGAAAATCCAAGATGGCTTCCACAGCTGCCATCTTGCAAATCAATTTTCAACATCTCTTCCCAACCCTTTGGTCGATTTGAGCCGAAACTTACACTGTAGCGATAGGACGACATCTGGATCAAATTGAGCTAAAATCGTGTCGATGTTGATCTGAAATCCAAGATGGCCGCCACAGTCGCCATCTTATAAATCTGCTTTGGACATCTTCTCGCAAACTACAAGGTAAATTAAGTTTGACATTAAGATGGTGCAACAGGCTGACATGTAAATGAAAAATAGCTAAAATTCTGCCGATTGGAAATCCAAAATGGGCCGCCATAGCGGCCATTTTGAAAATAATTTTTGATTTCTTCTCTCAAACCGTTTGGCGATTTGAGTTGAAATTTAGACTGTAGCAACAGGATGACCTCTAATTTGAAAATAGCTAACTTGTGCCGATCGGAAATCCAAGGTGGCCGCCAGAGTGGAGCCATCTTGAAAATCTATTTTCGACATCTCCTCGCAAACCACTCTGCGAATTAAGTCGCATCACGAAAACATGCCTGTATAATTTTGACCCCCTTAAACCCCATTTTTATATAGTGAAACTGGGGTTTACAGGGGTATTCATTATTTTTCTTATTTCTGCCCAAAACATAGATTGTGGGTACTCGTTAGAACCGCCTCGTTGAGGCGGTTCTAACGAGAACCTACAATCTACGTTTTTAGCAGAAATATGAAAATTATCAGATTTTTTTTATCTGAAAATTTTCATTTTTTGGAGGTAAAATTTTCAGTACATTTGATTAGGCATGTCTTCGTAATGGAAACTTATAATGGAGCAACAGGTCGACCAGTAGATATAAAATAGCTAAAATCGTGTTGATTGGAAATCCAAAATGGTCACCAAAGCCGCCATCTTGAAATTGATTTTTGACGTCTGCTCCTGAACCTTTTGGGGATTTGAGATGAAACTTACATTGTAGCAACAGAATGACTTGTAGATCAAAAGTATATAAAATTTTGCCGATCAGTAATCCAAAATGGTCGCCACAGCCGCCATCTTAAAAAAACAATTTTAGATTTATCCTCCCGAGCTATTAGGCAATTTGAGTTGAAACTTACACTCTAGCAACAGAATGACCTTTAGATCGAAAATAGCCAAGATTTTGCCGATCGGAAATCCAAGATGACCACCACAGCCGCCATCTTGTTTTAATGTCTTCCTCGCTGAACTGCTAAGCAATTTTCTCATGGGGCTTTCTGTTGTAAGGGTATTGACAATTTGTTTGAATGGTTCCTGGCCATTGAAAAGATGGTTGCCTTGCCTATACATGGTAAACACACTTAATTATCTTCTTCAGAACCAAGAAAGCTTTGAGGCTAAATCTTGGTATATCGCACTGGGGACTCAAGATCTACTAACTTTGTTCAAATGATGGTCTCTGGTTGACCTTGACCTTTTTACGGCAAGGCCAAATTTGCGCCCCCATGCATCAAATTATTAGACTAATAGCTTAAATTTACGATATATGATTTAAGTAGTAAAAGTTGTTAGTTCCATTAATCAAAATTTGTCCCCTGGGGGTTATCTTCCCTTGCCCTGGGCTTTATACATGTATAAAATTTGTGTAATTTTTAATTTTCTTCTCTGAAACCGAATGAACAATTTTCACCAGATTTCACATGGAGCCCTCTGTCGAAAGGGTATTGATAATTTGTTCGAAGGGTTCCGCCCCGTTGAACAAGATAGCTGTCATGCCCATATATGGTAAAAAATAACACACTTAAATATTATCTTCTCCAGAATTAAGACAGCTTTGAGGCTGAATCTTGGTACGTAACATCGGGGACTAAAGGTTATCAATTTTATTTAATGATGGTCTTAGCTTGACCTTTGACCTTTTTACGGCAAGGTCAAAATTATGCCCTCATACATTTGTATGGGGAAAATGTCGAAAAATCATATTCTCAATGGAAAGTAAAGACTAATGGCTGAAACTTACAATGTATGATTAAAGAAGTAAAACTGTTTAGCTACTGTCAAAATTTTAGGGGTTATCTTCCCTTACCCTTGGGCTATATTCATGTATAAAATTGTGACATTTCTCTGAAACAGCTTGAACAGTTTTCACTAGATTTCACATGGGGGTCTTCTGTCGAGGCGGTTCTAACGAGTACCCACAAACTATGTATTTGAGCAGAAATATGAAAAATAATGTATACCCCTGTAAACCCAAGTTTTACTACATTGTATATAAAGTGGGGTTTAAGGGGGGTCAAAATTATATAGGTGTGTTTTCGTGATGTGTGACATTGGTCGGGTCTAGCGATTAATCTCCGTGTGGCACACCCTTGGTGAATGAATGCTACTTGACGTGTCACCTAAACCAATTCAGATTCAGATTCAGACGTTTGGACGTGCCTTCCGAAACGTTCAACCGAAATGCCATTAATCCTTGGCATGCTTGGTAAAAAAAAATCCACAAACGCCATTTTATAATACTTTTCTTATTTTTTTTCCAGAAAATGGAATTTGTCATTGCATGCAAATCGTCTCAAAAGGTGACGATTTGCATGGAACCTCAAAGTCTATTATCTTTGAAAAATAAGAAAAATGTTACAAAATATCGTATTCTGAAATCTTTACCCATCACGCTAAGCGTTAACAATCACTTCCCCTAAAATAGTTGCGTATAACAAACATAAGATATTAGAATTGTTATATTGCATGTTTTGTATATAAGCAGACGACAAGTCAAATATATCACACATCATCAATTCGTTCAAGAACATGATAAAAACCAGGTACAGCGTCCAAATAAAAGTAATAATAACCATAAAATGCGAAATGGTAACAATAAATGTACGATGAGCGCATGTGCACTAGCGCAGTTTTCCGTTTTAAGCATTTAAACCAATCACAATGTTTAAGCGTGAACAAGACCCACACGCTTTGAGTTAATAACATGCAAAACATACGATTTTATATTGCAATGTTTTAGTTGAGCATGTGACAAGAAGTATCGCTACGCTCTAAGTCAAACTTTTGGGTTGAAGCCTATTTTCTGAAAACAATAAGGGAAAAATCGAAAGGTTATCTGCTGAAATTTGTATACAACATGCTAAACGTTAAATGCATCGATTTCTTCCTTACAATCATACTTCATGCCGCAAGTGCTTCAATGTGAGTGTCGTATAGCTGTCATCAAGTATCTTCGAGGAATCTGATCAGCCCGATCAATAACCTCTGTTGTAAAGCTGTTGACCACGCAGCAGACTGCTTGAAGCACTTCAGATTAAGCCTTCTCAGCGCCAATGCGATAACAGGGAGATATTTGGAGGTATTTGCATGCAGCACAGATCCGGGTGATGTCATCAGGATCGACACTGTTCGATACATAATTTTGAACAGTACCGTTAAAATGTAAAATTGAAATGTGTTCATAAAAGTTGTTATGTTCCGCCGCCACCACCCCCCACCCCCCCGCTCAAAATCCCCCACCCGAGATGCCCTTTAGTGGCAATGTTTCCCTGACATACTTACATAATATATACGGAAACTTGGGGAAACATATTTTTATATGGGAACTTGGGGAAACATATTTTTATAACAATTTTTTTATGAAACACATTAAATTTTTACCGGGAATAAGAAAGAGAATTCAAGCCAGATATACCAGACATGCACGCTGACTGTATTCATTAAACTAATATTTCCCATCAGTGCTGTGTTCTTGTCATTCTGATGCAAGAAATATTTCCCAAAGAGGAAGGTAATTAAAAGTTACTCTCATCATTTTGAACATGGTTTTAATATAGGAGGTTTTGTGGTGGGGTAAACAGGACTAGATTATCTTCCTATAATTTTGTCAGAAGCATAATAAATTATCTTCCCATACTATTATCAGAAGCATAAATGTTTCTTTCTGCTAAGATTCAGACATCGGGCTATCGGAATATGTAATAAAAATTTGAACAGTATAATTTCTGAAGTCTGGTCTTCAAAACCTGAGCCGATTGGAGAAAATCCTCGTCTTACTGCAATATCTTCTTATCCCTTATCATTCGGCTCATCTCGTATGATTCCGGACCAGTGCCTACGAGGTTTGTCTATCTATCCCCTGTTAGACTTCAGCGCTCTCTGCGCAAAATCGACAGATGCTGAATTGGAGATGCTTTATTTTCAATTATCCTAACAAATAGGTTTGCCATCCCAGGTGAATGCTCTCCTGAAGAAACATAAATTAAAAGAAACATATTATCTGATGAAAAATAAAACAACAATTTTAACCGTTACAAAGCTTTTGGCTAAATCTGCTGACAACAAATTGGTCATACTTTTCTTAAATTTCTCAAAATCTGGCTTTTTTTCCATGCAAGTTTGTAGTCAGTTTGTTAACAGTTTTGTCAATTTGCCAATGGCCATTTTTGGCAAAAATAAGACAAAAATACAAAATATCATCTGCTGAAATTTTACCCAGCATGCTTAGCGTTAAAATGTAGTCTGTTGCTATTTATATCCACCAAACTACAAATTTCATAATGATGCACACTGCCTGCTGTCTTTAAATAAGGGGATCGGATGCATTATCAGGGGAGGCAACTATGTCAAAATTGTTTTGCCTTCCTTCCTTAATGGAGTCTACCCTAAAAAGAAAGACTTTGCTCTCCACGGGAGAGCAAATTCTTTCCTTTTAGAGTAGATCCCTTTTAAAAAGGGGCTGTTTGTGCAGGAAAGCAAACAGGAAGTCACAAGAGTTGTCTCCCTAGTAGAAAATGTTTGAAAAAGTACTGATTGTATCCAGTTCCCTTATATTTTTAAGTATTCTCTGAAGCTCTTGACATTTAATCAGCAGCAGTATTTTTACTGTCCTGTATCGTCGAACCGGTTGAACACGCAATCGCCTTGGGAATTGTTTAATCAGTTTCCTTTAAAGTTCTGCATGC
Organism: Anodontia alba; assembly: GCA_964016985.1. NCBI lineage: Eukaryota > Metazoa > Mollusca > Bivalvia > Lucinida > Lucinidae > Anodontia > Anodontia alba. Next base: position 37,928,360 of record OZ024829.1, read on the forward strand.
TGGGTAAAAAAAAAAAAAAAAAAAAAAAACAGCAGACGACATTTTGAAATCTTTTCTTTTTTTTCTCAGAAAATAAGCTTTGGCATCTTATAGAAATTGCCTCCCAATACAAGAAAATTTGCATGCAATGTCAAAGCCTATTTATGGGGAAACTAAGAATATCATTTTGTCGTCTGCTGTATTGGCCTAGACAGTAGCGAAGGTCAAGGTCAAAAGGAGATGATATCGTATTTAAGTATTTCGACAACTTGATACCTTATCATGCTTTTTCTGAAGTTTGAACATATCCATTTTACTACAGATTGGTTTAAACAATATTTAGTTCTCTCAGTGAAACATAAGGACAGACAGTTGAGTACAAAATATAATATGACAGAAAGAGGATCTGGAAGGAAGCTTAAAGCTCCTACAGGTTGACTTGTCTTAAAAACTGCTGGAAGAGTAGCGAATAGTGCAGACGCGGATCGACGCTGCGTGTTGCGTCTGATCGGGTTCTGACTGTTCGCTCAGGCCTATCTGTCCAAACATTTAGAATTTATACGACACAGACAAAAAGTACCGTAAGGTGGCTTCCAAAGTCTGTCTTTGCCCATATGCAAACTGCGCCACGCGCAAGACAAAGCTGTCACCATGTACTGTCTGGTCAGGATATGCACAGCTCGCTTGAAGACTCTTCAGACCTATGTGATTCCCCTTTATTTTTGTGTGATTCCCCTTTATTTTTGTTTTGAGTAATTTTATGCTATTAAGAGTTCTTTATCCCGTTCGTCTCTGTAGACAGCATGGCAACTGCTGAATAAATGCCAATCCTACTTTTAACCCTTGTCCTGCTGAACCCGGATCTACACTGCCTTTGCAAACAGTGTAGATCCAGATCAGGTGGCTTCTAAAGAAGCCTCCTGATCTGGATCTGCACTGTTTGCCATTAAGTATGTGAATTTATAGCAACAATCAGGATCGATTAATCTGATTGGCTGAAAATTAGAAGTAGGTGTGGCATCTTGATTTATTCAGCAGGACAAGGGTTAATTGTCAACCAGTCAGATTACTTGATCCAGATTGTAATACAAATACACATATATGTACTTACAAACAAAGCAAAGCCAGACGGTCTTAGGGGCTTTATTAGAGTGTCAAATAGAATGATGTATGTATGGAAAATTGATTAACTTGTCGAAAATTTCATTGTTTTATAGCCCTGCTGTTTGTACAGACATAAGTATCTGAAACCCGCACTGTAAAACTTAGTTTAGCAATGAAACTTAAAAAAATCATTGTTTTTAAACACATAATAAGCGTCACGTTCATTATGCTTATGAAAACGTCCATGGCATGTATATTTTTGTTTCTGTAAGGAGTTTGTTACTCTCTGGTGATCCAGATTTAAACCACTACCCAAACCTAGTCAGCAACGATATTTTACCAAGTTTTACTAGCCAAAACGCCTCTTTAAATAAATGTATAACGACTTTTGTGCATATTTTTATATCTAATTTTGTGGTTTGTAAACAGTTTGTCACTCTCTGGTTATCCAGATTTAAACCATGACCCAAACCTGGTCAGCAACGATTCTGTACCAAGTTTTTGTACTAGCTAAGAAACCTCTTTGAATAAACATGTAACGACATTTTTTTATATTCACTTATATTTGTATTGATTAATTTGAAAGTAAACTGTTTACCAGGGCAAACTCCTCAGGTGAATCTATTCCCCGTACCTCAGAACCCCTTACAGAAATTAAGGTCAGGGCACAAGATATGGTATTTCAGTACTAATGACTTGCATGTAAACTTGAACTTCAATAGCTTGGTCATCTTTGGGAGCATGAAGTTTGTTCTAGACATGGATAGTTCGAGCTACGAGGGCGTGCCAATAAATAACAAGCCTATCCCATTTCCGATGGACCGAGACGGTCACGATTTTCATGCTTTGTTTCAATATATGATTTATACATGGGAACAAAATTACACGCGTATCGAGTCATTCTTTAATAAGATATTGAATGCCAAACATGGCTAGTGATGCAAAGGCATGCTTTTCATCTAAAGTTGAGTACTGTGTTGTAATTCGGTACTCGTATTTAAAAGGTAAAACAGGCAAGGAAATTCTGCACCAAATTATGCTCAGGTTAAAAATCTGGGTAGGGGAATTCAAACGCGGTAGAACGTCTTTAGAAGATGAAGCCAGGCCTGGACGCCCACTGGTTGCCACCGACGAAGAAATGTGTAAGAAAGTTCGGGGTCTGGTATACTCTGATAGGCAAATTCAGGTGGAAGAAATAGCGCAGGCATTAGGCATTTCACAGGGTAGCGTTTCAACAATCTTACATGTTCGTTTAGGTATGCGCAAGCTAACAGCCCCTTGTGTCCACAAATCCCTTAGCGATGAGCAAATGGCATCCAGAGCGAGCATCAGTATGCAGCGCCTTGTTGAAGCGGGTTTTAGATCAAAAGATGATTTTCTTTTGCATCCGGTAACTGGAGACTTGGGTTCATTATTATGAGCCAGAGAATAAAGCTCAGAGTCGTCAGTGGGTAGGGCTTGGGTCTCCGAGGCCAAAGAAGTTCAAGAGGCAACCATCCGCTGGCAAGGCGATGGCCACAGTATTTTGGGACGCAAAAGGCGTTATTATGTTGGACTTTTTACCCAAGAGAAGTACAATAACTGGAGTGTACTGTGCAAACTTGTTAGACCAGCTGAGAACCGCCATCCGTGAAAAACGCCGAGGTAAACACTCTAAAGGTGTTTTGCTACAACAGGACAACGCGAGAGTCCACACTTGCAAAGTTGCAATGGATGCTGTAAAGCGAAACGGGTATGAATTAATACCACATTCTGCCTATTCGCCTGACCTAGCTCCTAGCGACTTTTTTTCCTATTCCCAAACATGAAAAAGATATCCGTGGACTTTATTTCCGGTCTGATGAAGACGTCGTGACGTCAGTTCAGGAGTGGGTCAATGGAAAGGACCCTGACATTTTCAGTTCTGGGCAGATGGCACTTGAACACCGTCGGTCTGTGCATCATACTAGAGGGCAATTACATCGAAAAAGAAGAGTTTGATCTCAACCGGAAATAAGTTAGGCTGGTTACTTATTGACTCACCCTCGCATAAAGTGCAAGATCAGGGGACTAATGGGGATAATTGAGGCGTGTCTGTTCGATCTATAATACATGTTCTGATTAGAATAAACTTGTTGCGGCGAATTTTATGCATACATAAGACATACATTTTTATGATAAATCAGAAAATTTCTCTTACATCACGAGAATATACCTTTATAATTGTGACCCCCTTAAACCCCACTTTCATATGGTAAAACTGGGGTTTACAGGGGTATACATTATTTTCCTTATTTCTGCTCAAAGACATAGATTGTGGGTACCCGTTAGCACCGCCTCATTGAAGCGGTTCTCACGAGTACATACAATCTATGTTTTGAGCAGAAATATGAAAACTATCAAAATTCTTTATCTGAAAATTTTTATTTCAGAAGGTAACATTTTCAGTATATTTGAATAGGTGTGTTTTCGTAATGAATTATTCCTAAGTCTTTGTTTTCTTGGTCTATCTTAGGGACTCTTACCCGAGTTCGAATCAGCCCCGGTTAACGAATCATCAGTGTTCGAATCACTGAAGTTTTACCATACTTTGTTTCGGTTACTACTTGGTCATTATGAAAACACGCCTATTAAAATATATTGAACATTTCACAACCAAAATAGGAAATTTTTTAGATAAAAAGTTCTGATATTTTTCATATTTCTGCTCAAAACATAGATTTTGGGTACTCGTTAGAACCGCCTCAGCTAGGCGGTTCTAAAGCGGTTCTAACGAGTACCCACAATCTATATTTATGAGCAGAAATAGGAAAAATATTGTATAGCCCTGTAAACACCAGTTTAACTGTATAAAAGTGGGGTTTAAGGGGGTCAAAATTACATAGGAGTATTTTTGTGATGTCTATTTTTTTTTTTTTTTTTTTTTCAGTTTAGTTCAATGTGGAATATTCGGTTCTGTGATAATTCTATCATTGCAAACAGACTATGTGCGTCATGCACTTAAAATTAATGGAAATGGATACAGCTGGTAGACTTTGCATCACGAAAACATGCTTCTATAATTTTGACTCCCTTAAACACCACTTTTATATAGTAAAACCGGGGTTTAAAGGGGTATACAATATTTTTCTTATTTCTGCTCAAAACATAGATTATTGGTACTCGTTAGAACCGCCTCGGTGAGGCGGTTCTAACGAGTACCACAATCTATTTTTTGAGCAGAAATATGAAAAACATCAGAGTTTTTTATCTGAAATTTTTCAGTTTTTTTGGAGGTAAAATTTTCAATATGTTTGAAACGGCGCCATATTTTTAAAAGAAGATAACTTTTGCAACTTTCTATTTGCTTTCCTGCACACCAATCCCCTTTCACCTAACGGGAGCAAATTCTTTCCTTTTAGAGTAGATCCGTTTCAGGTGGCAGACAACAACCTTGTGACAGAATTGTTATCCCTAAAACTGTTATCAATTTCCTTTTAAACGTAAACTTAAACGCAAAACTAACTTTATATATTTTAGGAGTCTCAAACATAAAGATATGAATAGCACACAAAATGATACTCGTTAAGCATTCTTTTATTAGCATTTAAAGGAAGGAAATTGTGGCTGGCTGCATCTTAGATGCAAATAATACATCTGTCAGTCCATTCGAGCGATGGACATTTTCACAATGAACGACTCTTAAAACGTATCTCTGCGCCAAAGCTATCTAATGCTTTTCCGGCATTATCTTAATTGATCTGTATTGATTCGGCGCTACTTTACCTACCGGTCGTCATCACTGACAAGTTTATTATAGCTTGACAGCCTCTCTGCCCTTCACGCAAGGTGAAAATTATTCGCAATCAATTCGCGCTGACATGCACGACCCCCGGTAACAGTCGCTAACTGCACCTTCACGCAAAGCGAAACTTATTTGCATTAAATTGGCGCGAAGATGCACGGTCCGCGGTGAACAGTGGCTAATTCGTTTCGACGCTAAACTCCTGTTGAGTTCGTTCGACGTATAGGCCATCAAACTTGTATTTGCCTTTGATAGATCATTGTTATCTATAATTATGCAAAAAATTATCAAAATAGTGCTGATAGTTATAGGTTTATTGTCATTTACGCTAACTGTCCGCAGACCACTTCAAAAATTGTCCACGGATAGTTCAGAATTTGACCACAGACGAGTGGACAAGTCGATTATAGGATACATATATAGATTTATGCATTTACGTCTCACTTCTGTACATACATTACATGTTCAAAAATATATAACAGTTTACATCTTGTATAGAACCAGTTTTTAAGAATTATGAGATACGAGCTTTGATTAAAAGCTATATACATAGAAACAAGTCCATTTAAAATAATAATAATAATAATAATAATAATAATAATAATAAATTCAACAACTGGACAACATGTACATCTTATACAGCATATCCTAAAACTTTGCGTAAAAGAGCTATAAGAGCTATAAAAGTTCTTAAAAACAATCATTTGTAAAGTTCTCTTTCAAGAATTCAAGAATAGGCCATTCTTCGAAACTCGATTTTAGAGTCTGTCGACTTTCTACGAGTCGTGCAATTATTACAATCGATATATAAAATGATTATCGCATTTACTGTGTAGACCCAGATCAGACGCCGCTTAAGGTCTACACCGTTTGTCACTAATTTAACGACATAGGATATTGAATTAGTAAAGGTTACAAAAATTTTGTCATGCTCAACTGAGCATGAAATTTGTCCTGCTAATAAATCTTAAATTATCAACAGTTCTTACTATGCATTACTCAGCATGAAAATTTCTCTGCTAATAAACATAAACATGCCAAGTATCAGCTGAGTTGAATATGAAAACAAGTTTTATAACCTCGGGGCCAGCTTTGGTCCTAGACTTGTCATAGCCCATTCAATAAGTCCCTGCCCATACGAGTTGTTGCATCATATTACTCTTTTTTCCAAAGAGATACATTTTGTGGCGTTTCTAATATTATCTGACTGAGACTAAATAGTATAGATTGGAGAAATATAAGACTGGTATCAGAGAGACAATATCATAGTGTTTGGTTGGACTTATTTTGAATAGGTCTAATCTCTTGGACATTGCCTTTAATCCAAAGAGGTCCATCACGAAAACATACCTTAAACCCCACTTTTATATAGTAAAACTGGGGTTTACAAGGGTAAACATTATTTTTCTTATTTCTGCTCAAAACATAGATTGTGGGTACTCATTAGAACCGCCTCGGCGAGGCGGTTCTAATGTGTACCCACAATCTATGTTTTGTGCAGAAATATGAAAAATATCTGAGTTTTTTTATCTGAAATTTTTCAGTTTTTGGAGATAAGATTTTCTATATATTTGAATAGGCGTGTTTTCGTAATGCATTTTGTGGCTTTTCTTCTATATGATTGAGACTGAAAGAAAGAGATTGGAGTTTCAGGAGACTGTATCTAAGAAACAATATCACAGTGTTTAGTTGGACTTATTTTGACATTACGAAAACATGTCTATATAATTTTGACCCCATTAAACTCCACTTTTATATAGTAAAACTGGGGTTTACAAGGATAAACATTATTTTTCTTATTTCTGCTCAAAACCTAGATTGTGGGTACTCGTTAGAACCGCCTCATCGAGGCGGTTCTAACGAGTACCCACAATCTAGGTTTTGAGCAGAAATAAGAAAAATATCAGAATTTTTTATCTGAAAATTTTCATTTTTTAGTGGTAAAATTTTCAGTATATATTTGAATATGCGTGTTTTCGTAATGATAGGTCTAATCTCTTGGACATCGCTTTTTTTCAATAGAAATCCATTTTGTAGCCTTTCTACTATCTGACTGACTAAATGGAAGTGACTGGTGTTAAGTAAGACTGGTATCAGAGAAATATCATAGTGTTTAAATTGCAATTATTTTTGAATAGGTCAGATCTCTTGGACTGCCTTGTTTCCAAAAGATCCATTCCATTTTGTGACTTTATTACTATCTGACTGTGACTGAACTGAGGAGATTGGCGTTGTATAAGATTAGAATTAGAAAAACAAAATCATAATGTTTGGTTGGAATACTTTTCAGGTATTATCTCTTGGACATTGTCTTGTTTCCAAAGCGATCCATTTTGTAATGTTTCTTCAGTCTTATTGAGACTAAATGGAAGAGATTGGAGTTAAAAGACTGGTATCAGAGAAACAATATCATAGTGTTTGGTTCACTTATTTTGAATAGGTTTAATATTGGACATTGCCTTGCTTCCAAAGAGATGTATTTCGTGGCTTTTCTAATGTCGACTGAGACTAAATGGAAAAGAATGGAGTTATATAAGACTGGTATCAGAGACTCTACCACAGTGTTGGTTTGGAATTATTTTGAAAAGGTCTAATCTCTTATGCATTACCTTGTTTCCAAAGACGTTTTGTGGCTTTTCTACTATCCAAATGAGATTGAATGCAAGAAATTGGAGTTAAAAGACTAGTATGAGAGAAACAATGCCATAGTGTTTGGTTACAATGATTTAGAATAGGTATACTCTCTTAGACATTACCCAGTTTCCAAATAGATCTATTTTGCGGCTTTTCACTATCTGACTGAGACTAAATGGAAGAAATTTGAATTTATGACGGGTATCAGAGACAATATCATAGTGTTTAGTTGCAATTATTTGAATAGGTCTAATCTTTTGGATAAAGGACAGTTTAGTTTGACCCCTTTTTACGCGGTGTTTATAAACCGCGGTCTGCTCTAAGATGGTGGTTCTGATATTGTTTATTAATTGTATTTCTTTTTAGGCCTCTGGCTGTGGAGATTTTGTTTGGTGATTTGTTCTTGTGTGTGTTCCGCCCCTTTCTAGATTTGTGATCACCTAACGTACGGAAGAGGGAACTGGTCACTTGGTTAGTTGGTTATATACATTAAAACCAAATACTCGAACACCAGTTGCACGTTTATCGTGGCTAGTTCACATTTGTTTTTGAGTCCCTAGAAAATTCTTCCGACATACTTTAAGGAAATTTTCTGACTCTATCTCAAACATGTATGTTTCGTGTACTCGTTAGAATCGCCGTATTGGAGAAGTTCTAATGAGTACACTCAACATATTAACATACCATTATTTTAAAGAAGATTAAAAAGACATTCCTAAATATCCCCATTTGCCTCCTGACTTGGTGCTATGATTATATGTTACCCTTAGTGGCTCGAACTACACATGTCTAGAATTTATTTCAATGGTCTCAAAAACACTTGAGCCATTGAAGTTCGACTGTATTCTTGCACACCAGGCAAGGAAAAAAAGGTAACAGAAAAGCCCAGGGAGTGCCATAATCACAAACCGTAGCCCTTCCCAGACACCAAGAGGAAGAAGAAACAGACAAAACCAAACAAGCGCAAATCAAACAAACGTACGAAAAAACACTAAGATTAGCTCTTTCTACCCCAAGCGAGGTTATCGCAATGCTAAAAGGACCGAAAAACACAAGAACAAAATAACACAAGGTAAGACATAAAACAAATCGCCTCGTAGAATAAACCACAAAGCAACAAAGAGTAAGACTAACACCGGGACCACCGCCTTAGAACGGTCAGAAGAGTAAACAACCGGGGGGTTAAAATACCTTCTCACACCCCTGCATGTCTTGTTCCTTATTTGTCTTTACATTTCTAGCCATGCTTTATCTAAGGTATTTGAGCACAGGAATTTCGTCGCGCGCTATCGACGGGAAACCAATTATATTTGCGAAAGTTTCGCCCCCTGGTAACTATGGACCCTAATTTAAAATATTCGCCGAAACATTCATATACATAATAAATTATATTATGTATTAAGACAGAAAATGATCTCTGAGCATTGCAGTAACTGATTTTGTTTTACCTGATGAGTTCCTGTACAGGTTATACCATTCAAACACATTCGTTTTACATCTTGTTTCCATCGTGTAGATTTATTTGTTGACATGTTCGAAAACAAAAGTACGTCGGTTAACATTCTTATTTTGCTGTTTTATATCTGTTCTTCTAAAGTCCATCGCGGCACTCAAATTTCATTCGTTTTGCAATTCTTTCATGAACGTAGGATTCAAGTTTATATATAAATAAATCGTTTATTTATAAATATTTTTCATCAGCTGATCCGCATAAGTTATCCGCCATTTTGAATATTCGTCATCGAACCTTGTAACTACGTAACCGCGTGACGTAATGCTTAAGAGGTATTGTTAACTACCAAAGGGGAAGTCAGGTAATAAATAATAATGTAAATCAATGGAAAATTTAATTTATGCAAAATTCGCTCAATGTGGGGTGTTAGAAAAGAAATAAATTATTCCGAACCGTGCTCAAATGCCCCAGATAAAGCACAGTTGAGTTTGGGTTGTATCCATTTGAGCACTCGCTCGCTGCGCTCGTGCTCAAATGGATACAACCCAAACTCAACTGTGCTTTATCTTAGGCATTTGAGCACGGTTCGGAATAATTTATTTCTTAATTTACAGCTAGCCAACTTCACCTAGGGTCAAATATTTAATTTAACCCTGGGATAGAAAGTGTTATCCTACCTAGATATCATACCCAGGGTAAGATAAAAAATCGAGCATTCTCACGTGTTTGCACTGGTTGTAATGGGCGTCACATTGGTCATCGTTTATCACATACGCCATCGTTAAGGTTTACGTCACTGAACGTAATGACGTCATTAAACGCCACAGTAATGTCATTAAAATATGGCGGACATCAGCACTCGAAGTGACTGCCTTATTAAAAAATCTACGTCCAGAAATGAAAGTTGTGAGAAAAAAAATCTGTCATGGGTGTGAGGGGTAGACAGAATACTCCGTCCCTGGCAAGCCTTGTGATGTCAGACAGTGATCCTCGGGACGGATTTTTCTATTTACCCCTCATACCATTGACAGATCCTTATACTCTGAGTATGGATGTTTCTATTCGTTTGTAGCGTGCGATCTTCGATAGAGGCATATTCTGAACTTCTTCCTTTTGTTTTATTCATAATGATGAGAAGTTAAGGAGTCCGAATATTTAGGTATCAGTCCCCCTCCAGGTACAGTAGAACATACGTGAAAAATGATCTGGCAAACTTTGGGTCCGGGGTTTAATAACATATTAAACAAAACCTAAGGCCATAATTGGACAAACTGAGATTTTAAACGCATTGTCAGAGTGACACCATCGTACAAGAGTGCACAGCGAATATTCCGATTAGCTTGCGCAGTCTGAGCAGAATCTTCACTGGGTACATTTGGATAGCCAACGATGAAATATTTCTTAATGCGGACAGAACAGACTGTGATCTTGGTTTGTGTATATGCAGGCTAATTAAAGTCTTCGTTAGGCGCACATGTTAGAAGTCTCATTTTATTGTGTTAAATATTGCTCAATTCGTCCTAGTTGCAATAAATAATTTCTGTGTTTTATTTTCAAAGGCAAATCAAGAATCGAGGTTTGAGCATCAGCCAAAAGGAGCTCGAAGACCACAAGACAAACACAGAACAAATCCTTATCATTACAGCACTCATACAGTAGAATACCGTTCTGTGGACAGTCTAAACTGCTATTCACACGAACATGGTGTAATAAAAAAGAGCTTTCTTTTAATACATTTACAGTCAACCCTCTTTATACAAACACTCGATACAATGACAAAATTCGTTATAATGGCAATTTGAATATCGCGAAACCTTCGCTCAAGAGGTGACAGTTACTGAAAAATTATGCAAGAATATTGCATTAAAACTTCAAGCAACATATGTTTTGGATGTATATTAGAATTGCCTCACTGAGACGATTCTAACAAATGTCCAAAACATATGTTCTATGAGGAAGTAAGAATAAAACACACTGCCTAACTGAGGTGATTCTAACAAATATCCAAAACATATATTCTATGAGGAAATAAAAATAAAACAATGCGCCTCACTGAGGCGATTCTAACAAATATCCAAAACACATTTTCTGTTAGGAAATAAGAATATAAAAAGTCTTTCTTACATATTACTCTTTCCATTAAGGATTCTTTGCAACAGCAAATTCATTTTTATGATAACATCTTTGGAAACAAATGATGTCGTTGTAACGATGGTTCACTGTTAGAGCAAATATGCTATAAGCAAACAATTATGTCTCTCCGGCAGCCTCCGCCTCCCCACACCTTCATTGCCACGTTTGACGTTATTTTGAGTTCGCATTCGTTGCCGTTGAGTGCTAGTATGTAGGTTGCAAAACGTCACCCGTACTTCACTATATTATGCTGATATCATTGTATGTTCTTTTCCTTTAGGACAAGAACATACACAGATATAAGCATAATATAGTGAAGTGCGGGTGACGTTTAATTTCGTATAAAATGTATGAGGTTCTACATTATATACGAAATAAAAGCTCGCCTTAAGGTGCTGCTAGGAGGTATAGGCGATGTTGCAGGTTTTCGTTATCCCTAATGAACAGACTCAAACAGTCTCTGCATTTCGAAAGGACCACCCTTGCATATAATTTTGCTCAAAAATTTGGTTAACCCTTTCAGCCCGGTATACCAGTGCAATTACCTTTGCAAACGGTGTAGATCCAAATGAGACGGCTCGTAACGAGCCGTCTCATCAGGATCTACACTGTTTACTATTTTGGTATTGATTTTTCACTCAAACCCCTATTTCCAATGTGGAAAAGTCCAAACTCAGTAATGGAAGAATCCATTTTAGAAACTCAGGAGTGAAAGGGTCAAGTATAGTAAGGTGTTACGGCATTCGAAATGTTAGTGCAGTTACGGTGTCTAAGTTCCAGTTCTCTTGGATCATCTAGGATGTTATTTGCGTCGTAATGAAATAAAACCCCGATTTCTCAAAAGAGCAGCCAAGTGGTTTAATTGCAGTAGATTTGACTATATAGATGAACACAGTACTGCAGACATTCAATTACCCAGATTTAAGAAAGAACGCCTTAAGATATAACGATGCCACTTAATTCAAATACCTAATAGATCGTGTCATTATATTTTCTCTCAGGCCAAAAGATTCTAAATCGATGTCATATCAACCCAAAACAATAATGAATTTAGTTAGAACTCTGTGTGTGTGGAATCAGACTGCATAGTATACAAACAGCGATGAGTCAGACCATAATTTCCCACTACGCAGTCTAATTATATTTGATTTTCGGTATGCACCTAAAAGCTAAATTACGAAGTACCATTTTAACCCTACGGGAGAGTAGTCCGATATTTTTGTATGCTTCTTCGGCTTGTACATGAACTTTTGTTTAAGGAGAAAATGAGGATTTGTTTTACTACTTTTTGGGCTCTGAATTCTGTAGTTTGCGGAAGTGGGTTGGTGGGTTGGATGAGCTTGACTGCTTACGGTATGCTTTCAAAGCTAGTGTTGGCCTAATGGTAGCGTAATTGTTTTCATTTTATTTATTTATTTATTTATTTTTTTTTTTGTTTTCGCTTTTTTTCCTTCTATTTTCTCTGGAATAATCTGACCATAGTTTTACACACAAATGACCTAATTGCAGAATAATTAACCTTTACCACTCTCTGGGCTAATTCTTCAGACGACGAATTGAAGATATGTTTCTTATTTTTCCAAGAAAATAGACTTTGTCATTCCATGCAAATTGTCTCTTTAATTTGCATGAAAAGTAAAAGCCTGATTTATGACAAAAATAAGGAAATATTTTAACATGTCATCTGCTGAAATTATTACCCATCATGCTAAGCGTTAATGAATATAGCAATGCAGGTTTTATTGTCATCTGCAATTCCTTGTCATGATCAAGATGACCTGCATGGTGTTAATAGTTTTCGAAGTAGGATGGGTCAGAGTTATAACACTGAAGTTCAATTAAATAAAGCCAAATCCTTTGATACTGAAGTACTGTTTTGGGGCTTTGGACATCCCTATCTGATGGTACAGCTTCTTTAAAAATACAACAACCGCGTTGATTTTGCCTTTGACAATGTTAATATCCCTTTTCTGCTTTCCCCATATCTGCTTCATATGGAATAGATATTTCTCAACAATATTTCGTTTTTCAAGAATATGTTCTCAAATTAATAACTTTAAAAGTTGGAAAAAAGTCCTGACTACGAAACTTCTTAAACAGGGTTATCGGTATCATAATTTTCAAAAGGGTTTTGAGAGTACCGATGATGATTCTGAATTAATTGCTAAATATACCTTAAGTGTTGACTTGAAGGTACTTCAGAAAGGTCTAATTTAGGTTTAGGAAGATTATTGAGCAATAAATAATCGAAAGAATTAATCGAAAGACCCTGATCAGACTGCTCCATAAAGGATTTTATCTGGCTCTTTATTGTTTGCTAGGTCTGGGCATTATACATATCTTACATATATATGTTATTCCAATCATTTCTTATAAAATCGTGCCATGGGTTAAACCTGCTTAGTGCGCCTTCAACGACTATACCTCTGATATTATGTACCGTAAACATCATTTTCTTGTCTAATTCTACTTAATTACACCTAAATTTTGCATCATTTACAAGCATATGATATTAGAACAAAGACCAATCCAGGAAAATCAGTAAACCACTTATTCATGGATTTAGCATTAAAACAGATCAGGAATATAAACTCAGCAATAAAAGCGGATTACTTTATTAGGAAAGTTGTTTGCAAGATCTGCTGTTACAGGGACTAGAAGCCTAATTACTCTGCAATGTGTTCTTTGTTTCCAAACGCAAACTTTTAGATTTTATTCCATAACAGAATTTTGGCTATATTCTAACCCTCACAATATACCTTAACTTTGATCTACAATTTAAAGGTTAGCCTTAGGCTGGCAAAATACCTGTACATTATAGAAAAGAAGGGGATTGTGAGCAGATTTTGCCACTTTTCTGCCATTGAACAAATGTTGGTTATAAATAAAAAAGAAAACAAAGAAGTTTATCAGGTCTGATTTTTTTTCAACAACAGCACACTAAAAATACTATAGACAAATAAAAATTTGGTGTTCAACTAAACGAAATATATTTTGTGTAAAAACTGACATAATTTCAAACAGTCCCTTCTGTTTATTGTCCAATCAGAGTCAAGCTTTTTGTTTATCAAATATAGCTGTAACTGATATTCTGTTCCCTAAAACCAGACAATCTGTCAGATAGCATGACGTTTCGAATACGCAACGGTATTACATGCAGTACTTTGGTCTATGAGGTCACTGTTTCTGACATTAGGTTACCCATCTATAGTAAAACTTCAATAACTCTAACACCGATGGTGCGGGCCCCCGTAGCCTAGTGGATAAGAGAGTTGACTCTTAATCCATTAGGTTTCTCACCGCTGTGGTTCGAGCCTCGCTCGGGTCATATGTGGGAAAGCCAAGTTCTGCTTACGGATGGTCAGGTGGTTTTTCTCCGGGTTCTCCGGTTTTCGCCCACCTTCGATGAACGATCGGCTCGATATAAGTGAAATATTCTTGAAAGGGCCGTAAAACCCAAATCAAAAAAAAAAAAAAAAAAAAAAAAAATAACACCGATGGCTCGTTTACCGTGGCAGATTCGAACCCATTTTGAGATTCTAATAAAAAAGTCTTCCGATAGCTCAAGGAAACAAATATTTTGAGACATTTGAGAGGACAAATTATCACAAAATGTACGTTGTGTGACCTCATTAGAATATTCATTGAATTTGATCTCAAAATTAAAGGTTAGCCTTAGACTGACAAAATACCATCACGAAAACATACCTATATAATATTGACACCCTTAGACCCTACTTTTATATAGTAAAACTGGGGTTTACAGGGGTATACATTATTTTTCTTATTTCTGCTCAAAAGCATAGATTGTGGGTACGCGTTAGAACTGCCTCGCCGAGGCGGTTCTAACGCGTACCCACAATATGTTTTGATTTGAGCTGAAATAGAAGAATATCAGAATTATTTATCTGAAAATTTTCATTTTGGTGATAAAATTTTCAGTATATTTGAATAGGCTTATTTACATAATGATCACAAAAAGAAGGGGTCTACAAGCACGTGTTGGCACCTTTCTGCCCTTGAACACATGTTGCTGATACATAATCAAAAGAAGAAAAAAAAGAAGTTTACAAGGTTTTTTTTCAACAACAGCACACTATCATACCATTGATAAATGAAAATTTGATTTGCACAGTGAACCCTCTTTATACCGACACTCAATACAACGAAACAATTCGTTATAATGACAATCTGAATGTCACGAAGGCTTCGCTCAAAAGGTGATGGTTAATGAGAAATTATGCAAAAACATTTAAAATCTTTAAGCAACATATGTTTTGAATGTTTGTTAGAATTGCCTCAGAGAGGCAATTCTAACAAATATCCAAAACATATATTCCATGAGGAAGTAAGAATAAAACAAGGCCATTCTTACATATCATTATGTCCATTACTATTAAGGATTATTTACAACAACAAATTCATTATAGTGGTAACATTTTTGGGAATAAATGATGTCGTTGTAACCAGGGTTCACTGTAATTGAATGAAATATATTTTGTGTAAAACTGACAAGATTTCAAATAGTCCCCTCTTTTTATTGTCAAGTTTTTCATCAAATATAGCTTAGCCTGTACGTTTCAAATACCAACAGTATTATATGTAGTGCTTCGGTCGATGAGGTCCCTATTTCTGAGATTACGTTACCCACCTATAGTAAAACTTCAATGACTCTAACACCGTTACTGATTCGAATCCGTTTTTGAGTCCCCTTGAAAAATTCTTTAAATAGCTCAAGAAAGCAAACACTAAAAAAATACCACGAAAAATATATATGAAAAGTAAATATAGGCGATTCTAATGAGTACACTCAACATATCATTATTTCATAGCAGATCGAAAATACATCCATAAAATACAGTCGACTCTCGTTATCTCGAATTCCAAGGGACTCACTGAAACACTTCGAGATATCCGTACCTCGACATTTCAGAGTTGAGAGAGTGAGGAAAACAATAAATTGAACAACCATATTTAACAAATGGATATGTAATTTGACTCCTGAAGTTAGAAATATATATATAAAATAATGTGGAAAAGAGGAGAAATTGCTCCTTAGGAGCAATTTCTCCTCTTTTCCACATTATTTTGTTACCTGTTGTCATAATCTATGTTAAAACAGGGACCAGATTTTTACTTTGAGATAAGCCGTTATTCGATATAAGCGAGTTCGAGATAACGAGGTTCGACTGTATCTTCATTTGCCTCCTGACCTGGTCGCTATGATTAACTCACAGTGACGAACTACCCGTGTCTAGAGCATATTTACATGGTCCCCAAGTTAGAGCCATTGAAGTTCGATTATATGTAAAATGTATATTTCTAAGCCATAGTTCTAGGTAATCCAATGTCCTTAATTCCAAGGTTGACTGTACAGAAAAATGATCATATACAATGAACCCTCGTTACAACGACAGCGTTTGCTCCCAAAGACGTAGCCATTAAAATGAATTTGCTGTTGTACAGAATACTTAATGAGCAGATTGATATGTAATAAAGGTCTTGTTTTGTTCTTATTTCCTCATAGAACATATGTTTTGGATATTTGTTAGAATCGCCTCACTGAGGCGATTCTAACAAATATCAAAAACATATATTTATTTAAAGTATTAAATATAATTTGTGACTAATTGTTACCTTTTGAAGGTTTTATAACAGTCAAATTGTCATTATAACGAATTTTGTCGTTGTATCGAGTGTCGGTATAAAGAGGTTTGTCTGTACATGAAGTAAGTCTTCATGATATAATTTATAGTAACAATGAAGGCACAGACCAGCTTGTTTTCATAATACGTTTGGTCTGCTTTGCAGCTCCATTTAATAGTCAACCTTCTTTATAACGACACTCGATAAAACGACAAAATTCGTTATAATGATAATTTGACTGACATGAAACATTCGCTTCAGAGATGACACTGGTCACAAATTATGTAAGAACATTGTATTTAATACCTTAAGAAACACTTGTTTCGGGTATTTGTTAGAATCGTCTCACTGGTGCGATTCTAACAAATATCAAAATCATATGGTCTATGAGGAAATTAAAATAAAACCAGACTATTCTGACTTATACATAATTCTGCTTATCAAGGATTCTTTACAACTAAACATCTAATAAATTTTAGTGGCAACATCTTTGGGAACGAATGTCGTTGTAACGAGGGTTCACTGTACAATACAAACATTTATGAGCGCTGACAACCCGATATCCTGATCAGCTTGCGCAAAGTCGAAGGCTGTTCTGGTCATTCTTTGTCAATGTATGTCCCAAAATATACAGTTTTGCTACCTATGGGCTTAAACTGTTTGCATCGGGCATCTACAAGAAATCAGAACAATTTCGAAGTTTTGGCACAGAACTAACCTTCTCGCATAGCACGGTCCAATACTGAAATTAGAAAGTCCGAGGTTTTTGCACAGAACAAACCTTCTCGCCTGGTGCGGCCTAAATCTGAAATTGATAATGTCACGGCAAATGTAATCAATTCGAATTTCGAGAAACACCAGAACGAGTTTTATTGGAAACTGTATCCCAATCATTATTAAATGTGGTATATTCAATTACAGAATTGTACTGCAAGCATATTGGTCTTCAAGAACAAGGGAAATCTGCCTTTCGCCATTGCATGTATGCGACAAGTACGAGGACAATGAACACGTTCTTGGGCCCTGTACTTTGGGAATGACCAAGAACAGAAATTGTGTCATTATTTCTCAACAATATATCATGTGTCTTGCGCGTGATATTTCATTGAGGCAGCACTTAACAAGTGAGAATTGAACTCGCTGTAGCATCCAGACACCATCGCGATATGGCTGAAAGATTGTTGAAAGTAATGTAAAACTAGAATAAAACAAACAAACAAACAAGCGTATTCGCACAGTCTGATCAGAGCTTTTTCCTTTACAGATTCAAAAAACACTGTCGAATATGTCGAACAAACTAAGCCCTGATCAGATAACATGGTTGTTAAACTTCTCTGGACTTTAGTTGTTCGCTATAAAATAAGGCATGAACAGCGTAAAAATACATACATTGTATCCTCTGACGTATCCGCCAAAGAAGTCACAAATCAGCCTGCGCATCTGAGTATTCTTTATCTGTAAAAGAAAATTTTGCATCCTTGGCTGATCTGAATCTTCGCTTGGCGCTCATGATCGAAGGTATGTTGTCTGCCATTGCGGTTCGTATGCTGTGCCTCCTACAAGTGGTTTTCTCGTGATACGATTCAATTAATGGCGCATCCAATATTTCTGCTGGGATCAGATAACACAGTGCAGGCTAAGTGGTTGACTGTTATGAAAATTTAAGAGGTTAACGTCCATTTAAACTGACTGGAACCGCCTAATCGGAAATGCACATAAGGATATATGCACAGATTAACAAGAGACACGTCTGCGAATTTTTCTCCAGTCAGGAGCGGGTTCAGAGAGGATGTTCGCCGGGGGGAGGGTAATCGACTGAGCCCTACTTTGACTCAAAATTTCATGTTCTTGGGAAATTTTGGATAAATTTGATAAATTTGAGATAGCGTATTTACCCTAAATATTCACACCTTCTTCTCTTCGACACGTCCATTTTATAACCTGAGAATGTATGTAAAATTGTTGGGTCAGTGACAAACAGTGTACACCCAGCTCAGACGCCACGTTTTGCGGCGTCTGAGCTGGGTTTTCACAGTTAACTCAGACCTGTCTGTCCAAAGACATTGAGTTAGTACGGTACTCTGATCAGGTCATCCTGGATCCGCCCCTGTATGTGGTCTATCTTTAACCACTGTATATACCACAAATATTTGGACAGTTCTGTCAGAGAGGGGTGCTTTATATGTATAACTAAGCTATTAGAATATTTCAGGTCCGTATATTATCTTAGCGACCAGCATAGACTCAGGTCAGACTGCGCGGATCTGAGTGTAAACTGCTCGCATATTATGTAAGATCGTGTTAGATGCATATAAGAAAACACACACACACACAAACACACACACACACACACACACACACACACACACACACACACACACACACACACACACACACACACACACACACACACACACACACAAAAACAAACAAAAAAAAAACAAAACAAAAAAAAAAAACAAAAAAAAAAAAAAAACAACAAAACCAGTCATTTGTTGCCTATCAAGTTTGTCTTTAAAATCAATAATATTATTATATAAGGTCGTTTTCGTTTTGTTTTGGAAATCATTCATTTTGAAATAACATTCAAATTTCCGGAACTTTACATCATATTCAGGAAAAGCGGTAGACAACGTTCCTTTTCCTGCTATGTTCAAATATAACCAATTTTCTTTCTTCACAACCGCATTTTCCCTAAATATTCGGACACTATAACTGTTTATCATACTTATCCTAAAATATAAATAAAATAGGAAAGATGACGTCCAGGAAGAGCCACACTCCATTACTAAAACACGCCTATTCAAATATATAGAAAACAACCACCTCCAAAAACTGAACATTTTCAGATAAAAAACTCTGATATTTTTCATATTTCTGTTCGAAACATAGATTGTGGGTACACGTTAGAACCGTCTCGGTGAGGCGGTTCTAACGATTACCCACAGTCTATGTTTTTGAGCAGAAATAAGCAAAAAAATGTATACCCCTGTAAACCCCAGTTTTACTATATAAAAGTGGGGTTTATGGGGGTCAAAATTATATAGGCGAGGAAGAGCAGGCAAACTGTGACGGACATCTCACAAACCAGCCTGCTGCTTTTCCCCAAAGAGGTGATCTCAACGCCAGACAAGTCTGTTTTAATATTATTAGACGTGTCTAAAAACTGCTGGATGACTGACATACAGGTTTTTAATAGTCGTATGATCTTGGTCTAGTCTGTAATGTTTGCTTAGGCCTTTCTTTCTGTCCGAATACTAAGGGTATTTATATATATATATATATATATATATATATATATATATATATATATATATATATATATATATATATATATATATATATATATATATATATATATATATATATATATATATATATATATATATATATATATATACACAGAACCTATTTAGCTGGGTAACAATATAAGCCTTGACATTTCACGCCACGCAACCTGTCGCCTAGGGTGATAATTTGCATGAAATGTCAGAGCCTACTTTCTGGGCATATTGGACAAGGTCGTTGTCTTTGTTTGGAGAGACGCATATAAGAAAAACAAAACACCCATTTGTCTTCCTAAGGAGACAATTTGCATAAAATGTAAAAGCCTATTTTCTGGGAATAATAAAAATATCAATTTGTTGACTGAATTATCTCGCATTGTTTTTAGGGTTTAGATAAATGCTTAAAGTTTATAATTAATTTTATATGCTGTCCACACGATGCGAAATAGGTCCAAATATGTCTTCCACGTACTTTGCTGTACTTAGTGCAAATTCCGGAGAGCGAGAAGAGAAAGAAAGACTTGTCAGCCTGCTAAGAATCCAGTGAGATGGCTAACAGACTCCGGATTTTTTTAGGGTGAGGCTTTCATATGTTTTCGGCGAGTTTCTGATCGGTTCGACTTTATTTTTTCAGAGTAAAGAAGTGTTTTCGTAATTTTCCGCCGAATTCTTTACAGACTTTTTTGCTCGCGTTTTCCTTGCGACCTTTTTAAGCTGTTTACGTAATGTTTCGGTGGCTTTCTAGCCGTACTTGTTTTCGTTGTACCTCGGCGAGTTTTCTTACGGAGATGCTTATGTACTAAATATCCATTACGAAAACTCGCCTATTCAAATATATAGAAAATTTCACCTCCAAAAACTGAAAATTTTCAGATAAAAAACTCGGACATTTTTCATATTTCTGCTCTAAACATAGATTGTGGGTATTCGTTAGGACCGCCTCGGCGAGGCGGTTCTAACGAGTACCCACAATTTATGTTTTGAGCAGAAATAAGAAAAGTAATGTATACCCCTGTAAACCCCAGTTTTACCATATAAAAGTGGAGTTCAAGGGGATCAAAACTATATAGGCATGTTTTCGTGATGCCATGTACTTTTCGCACCTCTCTTCAAGGGCTGAACCTTTTTTTTTTTAGCTGTATACATATTTTTTTTTTCAGCGACATTCTGACTGTACAGGGAGCAGGGTGCCGATTAGATTGGTGAGGACTGGAACCAGCAAAAATTGGCTACATTTGATAAAATAAAGCTCTCTGGCCGTACAGTATTACTGAACTCATTACGAAAACATTCCTATTCAAAATATAGAAAAATTTACCTTCAAAAACCGGAACTTTTCAGATAAAAAAAAACTCTAATATTTTTCATATTTCTGCTCAAACTATAGATTGTGGGTACTCGTTAGAACCGCCTCGGCGAGGCGGTTCTAACGAGTACCCACAACCTATGTTTTGAGCAAAAATATGAAAAATAATGTATACCCCTGTAAACCCCAGTTTTACTATATAAAAGTGGGGTTTAAGGGGGTCAGAATTATATAGGCATGTTTTCGTGATGTGCCATTCGTATTTTTTTCTGGCGGTTTCGTATGGAGATATTTTCTGATTGCAAAGCTGATTGGGTATATGATTCTTCTCCACATGTAATATACTGTAGTATGTATTTTTCTACAATAGTTATGTTCCGTATTAATTGTATTTGTTATCCTGAAAGCTCTTAAAAAGGCCAGATATTGTTTTGCAGCCGCTTGCAATATTGGCGGTTCAAAACACGACAACCCGGTGGGATATTAAACTCCCATCCATTTAAATCATCCGCATTCATTCGCAATGTAAAGTCGCATTCTGCATAAAGGGATCCGAGTATATATTCTAGCGGGAGGGCTCATACCAGCCTTCACAACTGCACAGTCTGATCAGGGTATTCGTCTGAAGGAAACATAAGTGCCGTATTATCTACTGGACAAAATAAGTCCTAGATCAGAACTCGCAATCGTATTTTGGACCTTGGTTTTAGCATTAAAATAACGTCAGGTTTGAGTGCGCATGTACTAAATTAACCGCATGCACTCTCTGGGCTAATTCATCAGACGACAAATTGATGATTTTTTTTTCTTATTTTCCCAAGAAAATAGGGTTTGACATTTAATGCAAATTGTCTCCATTGGAGACAATTTGCATGAAATGTCAAACCCTATTTTCCGGGTTAAATAAGAAAAATATTTCAAAATGTCGTCTGCTGAAATTTTTACCCAGAGTGCTAATCATTAACACAGCGGAATCAAGCTGATGAATTAGATTTAAATTTCTTTTATTTAAGGAAACGTTTTAATAACTCAGTGTAAAAATCCTTGTTCCATTTGCGATGCCGGATGTTGTATCAGGCAGAATGCATTATGATGGTTGTTTTAATTGAAAACTAAAGTTACCAATGCTCAATATTGGGTTACACAGTCACTATAAATTAGATGCTGTGTTTGCGAGAACATAATGTGTTTCTGTGCGATGGTAAAATGAAGACTGTCCTATTCAAATTTATTAACCAAAGAAGACATGAAAAAGTGCAAGAAAGTAAATAAATTTGTCGAAATGGTGGATTATATCCTGCATTTGTGGTACTCCCTGGGTATCGACTTTACTCGGTTACATACATGGCCATCGAATGACATTGTATATCGCTGTATCTAATTTTACCATTTGATATATGAATTTAAAGTCTTTATTCATACAACAGTCAGTCTACTTAACCTTAAGTAATTCGGCACCAGGCTATCCAAAGAGAATAAACGAGAACCCTAGCCTGTGTGGATGTACAGGCTGCTCTAGCTGAGTCTTTGCTGGTCACACAGGTCTTATTGTCTGTTTTGTCGTGCGCTGGCTCATATATAAATTAGGGTCCAAGCATTCACTACAAGATAGCATTTAGACCGAATAGCTCTAAAATATTTGAGCCGAAACGTGAGACAATGTGCCTTCTAACATGTGCCACCAACGAAGACCCAAATTAGCCTGCGCATCCGCGCCGTCTGGTCAGAGTCTTTGTTGTCTGCATGATGAAACTTTACCCAGTGAAGATTCTAATCAGCCTGCACTGAATCTTCGCTGAGCGCGCATGTCCGAAGTTAAGTTTTCTGAAGTTTTTTCTTATTTTTAACCAGAATGAAATGTCAAAAACTAAATACGGAGATTTTCCAGGAAAGACCTCAATCACGGAACACAGTCTTCCAAAAATAACAGATCACCCTAGTTTCTGGGGAAACAAGGACACAACGTCGAAAATCTTCGGACATGTGCGCCCAGCGAAGATTCTGATCAGGATTATATTATCCATTGGTCATGGTGTGAAATTAAGCAAAGCAAGCCGAATCGAGTCTTTGCTTTTCGCACGTCACGGTGTTGGTTTGTCTGTAATACCGCTCATTTGCGTTTAATTATGAAGTCAACAAATTATTCAAGGCAATATCCTTTTATAGATGTCCCTGTGTGGGTGCATTAAGGCCGCGAATAGATCCTCATACATTGTATGACTCGACGAGAGAAGACGTAGCTTATGGCATGCGTGCGCAACGAAGACTCGAATCTGCATGCGCAACCGCACAGTCTGATCAGTCTTCGTTGTCCACATGAATAAACTTTGTACGAGGTATCCTTGGCTATCCAAAATGCCCAGCGAAGATTCAGATCAGACTGCGCGAATGATTCGCGCAGTCTGATCTGAATCTTCGCTGGGCATGTTTGTGCGACGGCACGTTTTCTGTCGTTGAAGCTCGTTTGCATATAACAGAGGCTATCTGCATTCGCCTGTATTTGCCTGGATTATCATTCTGGTGTCTACGTAAATAGAAAGGAAGGCAATGAACAGGATTCGATACAATTACCTAACACCTTCCGTCCTAGACACCAAAGGGAAAGAATGACGCACTTAAAGCAACGGCACCACAATCAAGACACTACAAGCAGAAAGCTAAGAGGACAGTTTCTTTCCCAAAACATTGGCCGGACGGCTATCCAAAATAAAAATTTCACCTGAACATACATGCAAAGACATACAATGACAAAAAGTAAGTATGAATCACATTATTTTCAGTATGTTCGTGTTTATTCTACTGTTCGGTGATTCGGGATGGCTGCATTTATTTAAAGTGACTTTTTTTCTGTGTATCTTCCATCCCTCTATTAAGGCTTAACATTACAAAACACACGCCTATTCAAATATACTGAAATTTTTACCACCAAAAAATGAAAATTTTCAGATAAAAATTGATATTTTTCATATTTCTGCTCAAAATATAAATTGTGGGTACTCGTTAGAACCGCCTCGACGAGGCGGTTCTAACGGGTACCCACAATCTATGTTTTTGAGCAGAAATAAGAAAATAATGTTTACCCCTGTAAACCCCAGTTTTACTATATAAAAATGGGGTTTAAGGGGGTCAAAATTATATAGGCATGTTTTCGTGATGAAAAGTCTTACTGACCGCTCCAAGGCGGTTTCGTTGTTTCAGTTCTTCATTGTTTGCACGTCGGTGGTTTCATTGGTGTATGTGGCCTTTGCTTTGTCATTATTTTCATCTCTCCTTTTTTGGAGCTTCGGGAAGGCTGCGCGTCGCTATCTTAGCATTTCCTGGGTATCTTCTCTTATATATGCTAATTACAACGGCTGCAGATATCTTATGTTTTCTATATTTTAGAGAAAATTAGCCTGACATTCCAAGCATGCAATTTGAAATTCATTTGAATATAACACACACACACACACACACACACACACACACACACACACACACACACAAAGAAAAAAAAAGAAACAGGAATGTCGCCTATCACAATTTTGATTGGCGCTTTAAGGCTTAACAATCACAAACCAGGAAGTCTCGGAGCTATCTTCATATCTAAATATAAACTTTAATATCACAGAAACACATAAATACAATAAAATTACATTTCCTGCGACAAAATGGTAAAACAAAAACAAAACGATGAGATACTCGCAAAAAGGGACCTTATGTCATATGCATGTAAAGAAACCACAGATTAAAATGAATTGCCTAATGGGTTTTTGGATGCTGAATAATACGAGCAGAAACGTCAGAAGACATATCTTCGGACATGTGCGCCCAGCGAAGATTCAGATCAGCCTGCGCATTCGCGCAGTCTGATCAGAATCTTCACTAGGCACGTTTAGGATAGACAAGGATGCAATTGTTTTCATATGAACTACGAAGACTCTGATATAACTGTCGGAGGGTTAGTTTTCTGACGACGTGACTCCTATATGAAACTGAACAATCGATGAAGTTTATGTGTTCTGAAAGAATTCTTGAAAGCTTGCATTTATTTCTATTCTGACCTCTGAATACCTACCCTGCAACACTTGCCGTTGTCGCCAAATTATTCTGTATATGATCTGTAGTTTCCTGGTTTTGTCACGTGAGCCGCATTCCAGCATTTTCTACAAGACTGCAAAGGGCGTCGAACAAAATCTTTGACGGAACCAGGGCTTAATCCAGGACCCATGCATCAGAAAAAAGACAAAAAAGAAGGGGCATGTGCCTCCAGCAAAGACTCAGATCAGCCTGCGCATCCGCGCAGTCTGATCAGAGTCTTCACAGGGCACCCAGTGGGTATTCAAGGTTCCAAAGCGTCTTCAGGCGGACAGCGGACGCGCAGGCTGATCTGAGTTTTCGCTGGGCGCACACTGAAATAACTTCCTATAATGACTACTCAAAGCCCACGCGAGGCCACTACAGTCGTGCCTTTCGGAATTCCTATCTAGACGTTTGTCAGTAAGTTATTTTTACTGAGGAGTATTTTGCAAGACTTTCATTTGCATTAGGTAATTAACGCGCATCCCAGTCAGTATTCTACGTAAATCTATATCGGGCCGTCATCGGGCCGTCAGGGTAGCTGACGGCCCGATGACGGCCCGATGTAGATTTACGTAGAATGCTAGCTGGGGTATGGCTTTATGCTATCTTGTAGGGAATGCTTTCCCCAGCTCATTTGTCTTCTCCCGACTATGACAAATGGGTTGGTAGATTTACCCCTTGTGGCGTCAGTCTTTTGAGAGTATATTTTGCAAAACAACCATCGGTGGGTCAATGTGATTTGATATTTTTTTTTATCGCGAACATCAGGGTATGACTATTGACACTCGTAGAAAAATGTGCCAAAACGTTAGAAAACGTACATTCGGACATGTGCATCTAGAGATTGGATTTTGGATTGTTAGATGCAAAGTGTTTTTTTTTTTTTTTTTTGTTTTTTTTTTTTACGCGGACAACACAGACAGTCACTCTGATCAGACTGCACGCATGCACAGGCTGGCTTGGGTCTTCGTTCAGCGCACATGCCAGAAGGTATGTTCTCTCACGTGGAAGCTCAAAAGCTTGTCTGTCGTTTCCCGCTTAGTGTGAAGAAACGTCGCCACAGATACACTTATGGAAGGTATGTAACATACTTATACACAGACATTATCTTTAGGAATAGAATATAGACCACTTCATTAACTAATTTGGCGCCAAATTTCAGACTACATTTGTCGTCTGCCTGTATTTTGCTTTAACAAACTCTCGATTGGAAAGTTTATAATTATGTAAATTTGAAAGACTGACTGTCAAATAGCGTACATCCTGACTGTGGCAATGAAAGAGTTAATATGTCTTACTTTTTATTCCGTTCACACTGAGCAGTCCAAATCATCACGAAAATATATAACTATATAATTTTGACCCCTTAAAGCCCATTTTAATCTGGTAAAACTGGGGTTTACAGGGGGTGTACATTGTTTTTCTTATTTCTGCTCAAAAATATAGATTGTAGCCGAGGCGGTTCTAACGAATACCCACAATCTCTGTTTTGAGCAGTAATATGAAAAATATCAGAATTTTTATCCGAAAACTTTCAGTTTTTGGTTGTGAAATTTTCAATATATTTGAATAGGCGTGTTCGTAATGATATTAAGGGGACCGACTTAAACTTGATAGATTTCATGTCATTCTGTACAAGAGCGGGAGCCTTTGTGGGTTCCCGCTTGCTTTTATGGACACTTCAGAAAAGGGTTTACTCTCAAAAGGATGTATTCCAAAGTCTTACATTTAAGAGCAGAACCTTACTAGAAGGAGACAAAACAATTTTGAAAGAGTTGCCTTCCCGAAAAATATATTCATTCATATGCGGTTTCTTTTCTAACTCCTATTCAGAAGGACTTGGTGTGCAGGAAATCAAACAGGACGTCACAAGAATTGTCTCCCTTCTAAAACAGAAACTGCGGGAAATCTAAAAGTGTATCCAGTCCCCTTAACTAGTATTAACCGTGTCACTAATAAATTAATGCGCGCACAATCTGGTCAGAACTACTGAAGCTCGCTCTTGTTAAAACTACAATGTTCCAAAATTCCAAGAGAATTGCGCGAGCACTGCCATGACTCATCAGTTCACAGTATTTATGTTCCTTAAAAGAGTGTATAATCTAAGGATTGTAGAGCTGTCTTCGTCTCTCTCTATTAACCATCTGCAAGTAGAAATAAACATAAAAATAGAAATAGACCAATGTTTGGTTTTCGGTGTCTTAATTATTTACGCTGATGTTGAAAATTAACCTATGTTAACTGTTCCTTGGAAACACTCCGCCCATGCCGTCTTCTGAGTTGGCGTATCTCATTACGAAAACACGCCTATTCATATGTATAGAACATTTCACCTCCAAAAACTGAAAATTTTCAGATAAAAAAAAAATTAACGAGGCGGTTCTAACGAGTACCCACAATCTATGTTTTGGAACAGAAATAAGAAAAATAATGTATACCCCTGTAAATCCCAGTTTTACTATATAAAAGTGGGGTTTAAGGGGGTCAAAATTATATAGGCGTGTTTTCGTGATGTTATACGTGTACTAAACGTTATGATGACAAAGAACAATGCTTTATGACGTCATGGAAGTATGAATGATTTTAAAGCGATTTAAGCGTCATCGATTAGTGAATTATATAAATTATTTTAAAAAAAGTAAAAAAAAAGAAACAACAACACAATTTATACTGTTTAAACAAAATGTTTTGTGTTGAATAGAGAATGGGTCAGTTCAATGAGACAATTGTTTCTATTATAGGCACAAATCTACTTTCTATGTAATAAATATCTATAATATCTAAAATGGGGCCCCATGTGTTTACAAAATGTCTGAACAATTTACCCGAAAGCTCCTTAATATGTCATTAGACACCAACTGCATAACATTACGAAAACATGCCTATTCAAATGTACTGAAAAGTATACAACCAAAAAAGGAAAATTTTCAGATAAAATTTTCTGATATTTTTCATATTTCTGCTCAAAATATAGATTGTGGGTACTCATTAGAACCGCCTCGGCGAGGCGGTTCTAACGAGTACCACAATCTATGTTTTAAGCAGATATAAGAAAAATAATGTATACCCCTGTAAACCCCAGTTTTACTATATAAAAGTGGGGTTTAAGGGGGTCAGAATTGTATAGGCATGTTTTCGTGATGACGTTTCGATGTCCGGAGTATTGATCATGCATTTGCATCTAGTAAACACTTTTACAAGCCTGCGAATAGATGCAGTCGCACTTCAATGGCTCGAACATCATCGCGACCAAGGAAAGTTGTTCTAGACATGGGCTGTTTGAACCACTGAGGATAAATCATAGCACCAGGTCAGGAGGCAAATGAGGATAACTTAAGGCTGTCTTTTCGGTCTTATATAAAATAATGGTATATTGAGAGTACTCATTGGAACCATCTGGATGACGCTATTCTAATGAGTATACCAACATAAATGTTCATGATAAAATATGAGTATTTTCTTTAAATATCCCTAAATATTTGTTTTCTTGAGCTATCGGAAGAATTTTCCAAGGGTAAAACAGCGAGTTCGAATCAACCATGGTAAATGAGCCATCTGTATTTGAATCATTAAAATTTTATTGTATTTAAAGACACAATAAGCATTAGTCTAAATAACAAAAGAGAAGAATTAGAGTAATTTGAAACGTCTTTGCATAACAAGGGGAAAACGTCTTACCTATCATATACTTGGGAATCCGATGTAGTTCAGATGATAGCAGCCGCCTCGTTAAAATTTTATCTCAGATTCCATTGCAGCTGTCCCTGGACTGCGTATTGTTTTACAGTTTGGCAGTATTTATAGAGATCAAGTCTGTTTAAGATGAAATATGAGTTCTAACATAAAGCAGAGCATACGCGTCTTTATCTCAATTCTTCTAACGAGGAGTTAGCAGTCTGTCAGTAGTCTATACCTGTATAAAACTTCAGCATTGCACACCTTCATTATATCTTTGTTAGAAGAAACTTTATCGGCACGATCATAAATTCATAGTTAATGTGATATTCTTTATAAGGAACAAACCTATTACTAACACAACAACTGAACATGAAACAACATATATTGAATCTCATTTTCCCTGAATCACAGTTTAATAATCCATCAAATAAAATCAGTAAAGTTTGCCCTTGGAAACACCGATCACATATAGAAAGAGAATCGGAGTCACAGTTTCACTGAGAATCCTCACATGGCAATGGCAACAGTGTAGCCTGCAGGGCGGCACACGCCCCCGCTCTGCCACAGCACCAGCCTAAAGGGTACCCGATGTTCTAAGATATTATATAAGGTCGTGTTAGTATGTTCCTTCAATGTCATAAGAAGCATCGGCAACTAAACTCGCCAAGTTGACCCTGGTTCTGCTGAACCCAGATAGACCTAGCTTTGCAAATAATGTAGACTCAGATCAGTTGACTTCTGAAGAAGCCAACTGAGCTGGATCTACACTGTTTGTCATTAAGTATGCAAATTCGTAACAACAAACTGGTTCAAGTAATCTACTTGGGTAACAGTTTTCAACAACCCGGATCAAGTAATCTGATTTGCTAAAAGTTGGGTGGGTGTGTCATCTTAATTTACTTAACATGACAAGGATTAAGATGTCACAATACTGCAACATGCGCTATTATGCAGGCATTGAGCCATTTTCGCAAGTGCAATATACATGATACAATAGTTTTCAGAAACAATGGAACATGACTGCCGAGGCAATGAGAGCAACGTAAACTGACACAGATAACACCTGAATTTTGTTAGAATTATTTCGAACTTCCTTTATATCTTCTTTCAGTTCATCGTGCACTGTGCCTGAAAACAGATAGTTGGATTTAATTAACCCTTTTATGCTTAATAATCAATACACGGCACATCAATGAAGAGTGTAGACCTAGATCATTAAAAGTAAGCAAAACAAAACGTATGCGGCACCTTGTAAACGGTGTGATTGCGACCTGTCTTGGGTACCTCCGTTTCGTGTGTACTCGATATTTCCTGATTGTATGTTTGTTTTGTCTTCTTAGCGCGGTCTGCGGTTTCATATGTGGCGTTTGTTTTGTCATTTTTTGTTCCTTATCTCTCCTTCTTTTGATGCCTCGGGGGCTGTGCTTCGTGATTATGCTATTTTCTTTGTATATTCACTTACATTTTTAATGCTTATGAGGGAAGTGTTTGTGAGTTAAAAAGTGGCAACATCGGACTTAGAATAAAACATGGTTTATACAGTCTTTTCAAAATGTTGATTTTTTCCAAGTGAGAATTACTTGATACGTGTTCTCGATGACAATGGCTGTGCTTTTAGACTAAATAATAATTGATTAAAAGCATATAATCAATGCATTCTCTTAAAATGTTAAATTTCATCTAACAAGATAAGAAACATTTGCAAATTTCCAGCCTGTGTTGACTTCAATAGTATAAAATGAAAATTCTACGAGCAAACTTAAGGCACATATCGTATGTCGTTCATTTTTAGACATGATTTAACACTTACCTCTCTTTTTGTTAAAAGTCTCGGCTGAAAGAAAAGAAACAAACAAACAAAGTTAATCCACATGTGTCCAGATATTGAAATACCAATAGAAAATCACGTGCGAACATTTCGTGCCTTCTAATACTAACCACAATGACTAAGTTTTAAAGAACCCAAATATTAACAAATAACTAAACAAAAGCACATGATAGCTTGTAAGACAAGCTAAAGCAGTTTGAAATATTTATGTTTATTTGGTTTCTTTTCTCAGAGATAAGCACTGTGTGGCTTATAAGAAGTGTTTCATTACGAAAACATGCCTATTCAAATATACTGAAAATTTTAGCACCAAAAAATTAAAATTTTCACATAAAAATTCTGATATTTTTTTATATTTCTGCTCAAAACATAGTTTGTGGGTACTCGTTAGAACCGCCTCGACGAGGCGGTTCTAACGAGTACCCACAATCTATATTTTCGAGCAGAAATAAGAAAAATAATGTATACCCCTGTAAACCCCAGTTTTACTATATAAAAGTGGGGCTTGAGGGGGTCAAAATTATATAGGTATGTTTCGTGATGTAGCTTCTAATCAGTATCCACAATAATACTGTTTTGTGGCGTTAGGTCAGTGATTTCCAGAGATAAATCACTTGCCCCGTATGGGATGCATTGTACGCCGCCTTTTTTGCTAGAAAGCAAAAGCATGTCATTTATATTTCAGGCATTAGTTTTGTATATTTAAACTAAAGATACTCCACAAAAATACATACCGTATTCGATCTAAATACAGCACCGTGCGCTTAGGGTTTTCAAATAAATGGGAAAACTTGTAAAAAATGTATCCACCTATACTAAGGGTACACTTAAAGGCTCCATATTCCTCAAAATAGACATTTTATAATCTAAGAAAGGTTTGATACAATTCAAATGGGTGCCCACAACATATGCCTTTATAAAGAAGTAGACAAATGGTACACCGGCTGTAGTCTGAAGACTATGGAATTGCTTCACTGTGCACTTATACGGGTATATGCGGTATTTAGGTCGAAAACGTTAGTTTTATTTTTTTTTTGCATTACAATTTCTGATTTCTCTTACCTTTTTTTTCATGAACTCTCGTCATTTATTTTCAAGTAAACTATATTTTTATATGTCTAGCTAAGCCTAGCTAAGAACGAAGTTCCAGTGTCAACGACATTTTTATTCACCTGGATATGTCATAAAATATTTTTATTGACAACTGCAAACAAATATTAATATTTCTGGTTGACAAAAAATATACAGAGCCGTGTTAAAAATTTGCATTTTATATAGACATGTTAATGTAAAGATGACTTTATTACATTCGACCATATGAGTTCCCATCATTAGCTTCAATGATAAAAGAAGTTATTGCAATGTAAATATGCTTGCTATAAAGCTACAGAAAAAAAAAAAATTAAACTGTAGAACTATTTTACTCAGCTAGCAGTCTACTTAAATTAATATTGGCCCATTATCGGCCTGGCAGGAATTGTGTCGGGCCGATAACGGTCCGATACAGATTTAAAGGCTTAAAAATAAAATGTGCGTCGGTCTTTAGTCTTATCATTGTTAAGAGACTGGGCACAACAAAAGCTAGTATAATATCATGTAGAGGCCCAATTTAATAATGGTTTATTTATCAGGACCCAGTTGTTCAAAGCGTCGTTAGCTTAACGAGCTCGTTAATGGTCATTTCGTTAACTGTTTTAGCGGATTCAATATACAATATTCTGATATTTTTTGCTGAAAAAATGTGAGTAGCTTTTGCAATGCAAAAGCTACTCACATTTTTTTCAGCAAAAAAATTCAGCATATTTGCGTATCATTCGATGTAAATTTTAACGACTCGTTAACTAACGACATCGTTAGTTTTGAACAACCGGGCCCAGATCCATAGGTAATATCATAAGACCACCTAAAAATATTTTATTACCCTTTAGAGGGCTTATTTACCATCCCTTGCTGGGAACCCATTATCGCCTCTTTATGACATGCCCTTGATCTTTCTTGCGTAGCGCCTAGGTATAGGCAATAAAATCAGTAGTTAGTGGTACTACTTTTAGTCTCACTTTAGCTATGTCTTTAGATAAATGCTACCTTGATAAATCTCCAAACATGCTAACTTACCGTTGAGTACGTGCACTTTAATGCTTGTAATTTGCATGTTTGATGACCTACAAACGTAGGTTCCGCCATCATTCATGTCAGCCCTCTGAATGACAAGAACACTGGTAAAAGTTCTTTTGGAAATGGAATATTGCTTTGATATACGAATACCACGATGTCTCTTGGAGGAAAGGCGTTCACCATCTCTAAACCAGTCCATTTCATCCGGTGGATAATATTCCCCAGTAGCATTACATTGTAACACAATACGTTCTCCTTTTTCAACGAACTGTGATCCAGTGATTTGAATTTCTGAATTGAAAGCAGAGTTCAATGATAATATGTCTCAATGCACGGCGGTTATACTATAATCAGCGAAAATGGGATTTAGCACAGAGAGAGAGAGAGAGAGAGAGAGAGAGAGAGAGAGAAATAGATAGAGAGTAGGAGAGAGAGATAGACCTCAGGGAAAATGAACGGAGTACTTACATAATCCTCCACAAACTTATTTTAAAGAGAGTGACACACACACACATACACACACACACAGACGACAGACAGACAGACAGACAGACGTAAGACAAACAGACAGAGGTAGAGACTCCCTAAATACTCGTACTAACCTACTAAAGCACCTATAAATTTGTCGTAGAGTATCCCGTTTGGAAAAAAATATGAAAACTAGAGCTGGTGTTTGTAAAACACTATGCCCCCAACTGCCTGACTCTAACACTGCTTGACTCCAACACTGCTTGCCCATGACGGTAACAACAGTACAAATATACGAGATTTCAATGTTATTTTATTAAAAGGGAAATAACTCTAAAATGGGAGATAATACAAATATGGGTCACCTGTTTTTTCATGAGGAATCCATATATGAAATTTCAAACTAGCATGCACAATTCAAAACTTATGCTATGCAACAAAAAGTGCAATGTAAAAATGCCCAAAATGACAAAGGGCCATAACTCAAGAAAGACTTTTCAGAATTTATTCAAAAGTTAATCAGGTCATCTACTCATCACTACCAATCTATTCCTTAAATTTCAAGGCTCTAGCTTAATAGTTTTGAGATACTTTGTTGACAAGATTCCATCCATATTTCTTCAAAGGGCCATAACTCAGGAAAGGGGTATAATCCTGACGGGGGGAAAAATATGTGTCAGCTATTTTTTTATGAGGAATCCATACATGAAATTTCAAAACCCTAGCATGCGCAGTTCAAAACCTGTGCAAAGCATCAAAAAGTGTGCAATGTAAAAATGCCCAAAATGACAAAGGGCCATAACTCAAGAAGTACTTTTCAGAAGTTAATCAGGTCATCTACTCATCACTACCAATTTATTCCTTAAATTTCAAGGCTCTAGCCTCAATAGTTTTTGAGATATTTTGCTGACGGGACTTCATCCATATATTTTTCAAAGGGCCGTTACTCAGGTAAGGGGCATAATCCTAATAAGAAAAAAAAAATATGTATCGGCTATTTTTTCATGAGAAATCTAAATATGAAATTTCAAAACCCTAGCATGCACAATTCAAAACTTATGCTATGCATCAAAAAGTGTGCAATGTAAAAATGCCCAAAATGACAAGGGGCCATAACTCAAGAAGTACTTTTCAGAATTTATTCAAAAGTTAATCAGGTCATCTACTCATCACTACCAACCTATTCCTCAAATTTCAAGGCTCTAGCTTGAATATTTTTGAGATAGCTTGTTAAAAAGATTCCATCCATATTTTTTCAAAAGGCCATAACTCAGGAAAGGGGCAAAATCCTGATAAGAAAAAAAATACGTGTCAGCTATTTTTTCATGAGGAATCCATATATGAAATTTCAAAACCCTAGCACGCACAGTTCAAAACTTATGCTATGCATCAAAAAGTGTGCAACGTAAAAATGCCCAAAGTTATAAAGGGCCATAACTGATGAAGTACTTTTCAGAATTTATTCAAAAGTTAATCAGGTCATCTACTCATCAATACCAATCTATTCACCAGGTTTCAAGGCTCTAGCTTCAATAGCTTTTGAGATATTTTGCTGACAAGAATTCATCCATATTTTTTCAAAGGGCCATAACTCAAGAAAGGAGCATAATCCTGATAAGAAAAAAAACATGTGTCAGCTATTTTTTCATGAGGAATCCATATATGAAATTTCAAAACTCTAGCATACACAGTTCAAAACTTATGCTATGCATCAAAAAGTGTGCAACGTAAAAATGCCCAAAGTTATAAAGGGCCATAACTCATGAAGTAATTTTCAGAATTTATTCAAAAGTTAATCAGGTCATCTACTCATCAACACCAATCTACTCATTAGGTTTCAAGGCTCTAGCTTCAATAGCTTTTGAGATATTTTGCTGACAAGAATTCATCCATATTTTTTTCAAAGGGCCATAACTCAGGAAAAGGGCATAATCCTGATAAGAAAAAAAACACGTGTCAGCTATTTTTTCATGAGGAATCCATATGTGAAATTTCAAAACCCTAGCATGCACAGTTCAAAACTTATGCTATGCATCAAAAAGTGTGCAATTGTAAAAATGCCCAAAGTTATAAAGGGCCATAACTCATGAAGTAATTTTCAGAATTTATTCAAAAGTTATTCAGGTCATTTACTCATCAATACCAATCTATTCACCAGGTTTCAAGGCTCTAGCTTCAATAGCTTTTGAGATATTTTGCTGACAAGAATTCATCCATATTTTTTCAAAGGGCCATAACTCAAGAAAGGGGCATAATCCTGATAAGAAAAAAAATAAGTGTCAGCTATTTTTTCATGAGGAATCCATATATGAAATTTCAAAACCCTAGCATGCACAGTTCAAAACTTATGCTATGCATCAAAAAGTGTGCAATTGAATGTAGTAATTTTCAGAATTTATTCAAAAGTTAATCAGGTCATCTACTCGTCAATACCAATCTATTCACCAAGTTTCAAGACTCTAGCTTCAATAGCTTTTGAGATATTTTGCTGACAAGATTTCATCTATATTTTTTCAAAGGGCCATAACTCAGGAAAGGGGCATAATCCTGACGGGAAAAAAAATACGGGTCAGCTATTTTTTCATGAAGAATCCATATAGAATCCATATATGAAATTTCAAAACCCTAGCATGCATGGTTCAGAATTTATGCTATGCACCAAAAAGTGTAACGGACGGACACACGGACGGACGGACGGACGGACGCACGCACGCACGCACGCACGCACAAACGTCCCAGAAGCAATATGCCCCTCCAACTTCTTCGAAGTTGGGGGCATAATAAAAATGCCAATCAAGCCGATACTAGGAGTAACCAGTGTTGCAAATTACTGCATCCGTTCATGTGTAGACTAAATCTGCTATTTATTCGCTTTCTTCCAAGTAAGCATTCTTTATAAATCTGTAGCGGGCCGTTATCGGCCCGTCAGGGTAGAAGACGGGCCGATAACGGCCCGCTATAGATTTATAAAAAATGCTAGCTGAGTTTACAGTTCCAGTGTTATTTATTGTCCATGAAATGTGAATATATACCCGGTTTTCAGATTTGCATTATCTAAACAAATTACTGTCTTAACACTGAAACATATAACCTTACCTGGCGTATCTGTCTCTGGATCTGAAATGTAGATAAAGTTAAAAAGTTTATATATTCTAAAAGAAATCACCCTTGAAAACAATTAAACCCAATCAAAAAAAGAGACAGCAGACGAAGTTCCGAGCTTTCTGGACCCAGACTAGTCACTTTCGACCAACCAGGCCTCATCAGTGACTCACATCCCAGTCAGCATTCTACGTAAATCTATATCGGGCCGTCATCGGGCCGTCAGGGTAGCTGACGGCCCGATGACGGCCCGATGACGGCCCGATGTAGATTTACGTAGAATGCTAGCTGGGATAGGAACATTCAAAATCTCGGAACGGACTCACTGATCACAAAGGACCGAAAAATATGAATTACACTACAGTGAAAAGCGGGAAGACGTCTTACGGTCGCCACAAGGCATATGGCGCTAACATCAGCAGTAGTGAAAATAAACAGATCTAAAAGAAATGACCTTTGAGACCAATGAACGCACTCACAAAATGAAAAAAAAAGTATTCCTACCTTGAATAATAAAAAGAGTTTGCTGTTATACAAATAGATCGAGATATTATTTTTGTCACTAAAATAATGTTGTTTGTTTTTAACAATACACCTTAAATCCTTGTCGTTATATGTGTAATAAACAAGCCTTGGTACATAAATTATTACAAACTATCTAATGTCCATGCCGGAAACGTAGACAAATAGAAATCAAATGAGACGGAACCAGTTAAATGCCTGCAGACACTCTTACGAAAACAATATACTGACAGCATACTTTCAGTATGCCGAATTCCAAACTCGAGCAGACATTTAAATTCTTTCTTACTCTGACCATCAACTAGAGCTTAGCATTTCATTTTCATTTGCATTTGAAGCCTTTCCTTTGAATACAGTTTCAATGCCCTCCCCTGAAACAAATTATTGATGAGTTGTATAATGAAGTTTTGTCGTCTGCTATTTCCCTTTTAGCATGCAATATATTTAGATGACCTTGTGAGCCCGAAATCAGCATAACTGTTATTTTGACGTAAGCAGACTAATTAACTTCCGCTATCAAAAACAAAGCAGGCAAGTTAGCGACAAACTGGTTGTTGATTCACGCACGACGACTTGAAATTTAAAACTAATCAACAAGTATAGGTTGTTGAATCGTTTTAAATTTCGAGCCGTCAGGCGAGAAATTTGACACAATTTAACAACCAATTTGTCGCCTCATGGTGGCATTGTTTTCAATAACAAAGGGCACTTTTCTATTGCAATGCGCCTACTTTAAAGTTCATTTAGAAAGTAAGCAAATCCAAAACCAAATATTGCCAAACGAGACTTGAATGTCACTAGTTTAATACCCGTGATTCGTTTATTGATTTAAGTGGTGTTTTTGATTTAATTTAGCGGTGACATACTTGCCCTATCGATCACGTTTAAACACTGAGTCTATGGCAAAATGTAACACCCTCATGCAGTTCATGGCCTAATTTTATACATGTTCCCATTCGAAACCGGAAGTATTTCTTTTCACTTTATTAAGAAGACAGTAATACATCCTATGATGGCAACAGACAACCGGTTCCAAAGGGGAACGATACCGTAAAAAGACTTTTTCAGCATTTTTTTTAAATTTTGAACTCATGCATATCAAAGTACTGTAGGGACTGCAAGTAAAACGGAGGACTTTGTATTTCGACATAGGAACATAATAAAACATTCATTGTTGACAAGTTTGCATCAGTATACATTTG
The DNA here is from genome assembly GCA_964016985.1 of Anodontia alba. Taxonomy (NCBI): domain Eukaryota; kingdom Metazoa; phylum Mollusca; class Bivalvia; order Lucinida; family Lucinidae; genus Anodontia; species Anodontia alba. The sequence goes on from OZ024829.1 coordinate 37,966,642, forward strand.
TGTGTGTACTTGCAATGCTGGAACGTGTTTCACAACAAATATTTAGTTGGGTGTAATCTCAAAGACGTAGATTTATTCTATTTTAACCGCGTCGTTTTTGTCTTGCATTAGGTATGCAAACCGGGATGTTGTATACTGTATAAACTTCACTATTAAGACCACTCGAAATTAAGACCACTCTACTATTAAGACCAGCTTTTGTCAGTCTCGGACGTTTTCTTTCTTAAAATGTAAAATTTCATACACCATGTTTTCTGATAAAATGGCATATGCATAGAGTGTAGACTCATATCAGACTGCTCCTCAGGAGCAGTCTGATTTGGGTCTACACTGTTTGCAGTTCCATTAAGTACTTTAAGAAACAACTGCATTAAAGCAAAAGGCCAAAAATGGAATAAAGTGTTCGAAATTTTAGGACATTTACTGTATTCCTCATTCAATATTAAGACCACCTAACTAAGACCACTTTAAGACAGTCTCAAAATTGGTTTTAATATAGGAATTTTACTGTATTTAAATACGTCCTGGTAAATAATTTGCCATACTTTTCTCTGATGAAGATACCATCATGTTCTTACACGAAAGCTCGGGTTAGGGTAACCCAGCATGAATATCATGGAAGTATTTATAAATCATGTTTTTTAAATCAGTTTTTTATTCAAGACGACTGTTGGTGCTACAACGATCTTTTAAGGTAAGCGTCTTCATCACATCTCCACGCTCGACATGATCCTGTTGAGTTGACTGCGCCGTAAAATCTCAACAAAAACAAACTATTAGACAAAACAGGCCAAGTCATACGCAAGAGAGCATATGTCTCCAGATGAAAAAAAGAAAGAAAAAAAAGAGATTAGCATGCAGGCTTTTTATTGTTTTAATTGTTTTACTGTACCACAGCTCATTTACTGCACAAACAGCAACAACTTATACAGTCGAACCTCGTTATCTCGAATTCGCTTATTTCGAATTACCGCTTATTTCGAAGTGAAAATCTTGTCCCTGTTTTAACATTAAACTATGACAACAGGTAACAAAATAATGTGGAAAAGAGGAGAAATTGCAATTTCTTCTCTTTTCCACATTATTTTATATAAATATTTCTAACTTCAGGAGTCAAATTACATATTCATTTGTTAAATGTGATTGTTCAAATTATTGTTTTACTGACACTCTCAACTCTGATATGTCGAGGTACAGATATCTCGAAGTGTTTCAGTGAGTCCCTTTGAATTCGAGATAACGAGAGTCGACTGTACTTACATGTACATGTAGTTGCTGTCGATGTCAAATGACTTTCTATTACAAATCATTGCGATGAAAACATATCCAATGCAGACTAACAAGATAGGCATTACCTAAAACAGTAAGTGAAACTAATCGTCTCATTGTCCTGTCTCTAGAAGCAACCTGACATTCATACACTCCCTCATCTTCAGGCTGCACATTTTTAATCATTAAGTCCCACTGACTTTTGTAGTCCACATGACCAACTTGTACTCTGTCGTCCGCTGTCACTGTCATTGGGCCAACAGTGAGTGGGAATGACTCATCAACCCGCCTCCATATAACCTGAAATACACATTACGAAAACACGCCTATTCAAATATATTGAGAATTTTAACACCAAAAAATGAAAATTTTCAGATAAAAAAATCTGATTTTCATATTTCTGCTCAAAACATAGATTATGGGTACTCGTTAGAACCGCCTCGACGAGGCGGTTCTAACGAGTACCAACAATCTATGTTTTTGAGCTGAAATTAGGAAAATAATGGTGACCCCTGTAAACCCCAGTTTTACTATATAAAAGTGGGGTTTAAGGGGGTCAAAATTATATAGGCGTGTTTTCGTGATGAACATTATAACAACAAGGTTAGTTTAAACCCATTTTTGACGGAATAGACTCGCCCAATCTAAATATCGGAAAAATCGAATTTCAATGTTAGGTATGTCATGCTTTGTGATTTAGATATTCCTAGAGAAATATGGGTCTCATCTGGGCCTGCACTGTTTGTAGTTTACCCTTTTGGGGGTCTCCAGACTAAAATGAGTTTAGAAAACTTTGGTCATCTTTTGGCGCTCTTAAATTATGCAGCGGCATATATGAGGTTTGAAAGAGTCAAAACCAAAGTATACCGATGATTCGAGGAAGAATGATACTCTGACAAAAATGATCCCCAGTATCAGTTTTTGTACATTGCGTACGAGAAAATGATACCGGGTTTTCAGAGTTGCAATTTTCGAATAGTAGGTACGAAAAATGATACGACACAAAAACGTCTAATATGTGGAAACCGCTTGTCGTATTTTGTTCCTAATATTCCTGCCAACTTTTTTAAATATAATGGGCAAAGGCCATACTAATTTGACATCTATCTACAGGTTTTTGTAGTCCCCTGCCATTTTGAGTCAGACGTTCTTGTGTCAAAGTGAACGTTCCTTACCTCGATAGGGCAGTGTGTGAACAGGTGATTCTGAATAAAGTAAGCGAATAAGGTTTGTAAATGTGTACACGATTCAAAGGGTTCACTTTAGTTAAAAAATCGGTGTTATCTATTCATATTCGTTATTACCAATATACATTAAAATCGTTGAATGTTATATAAGTTGAGCCGTGACTTGAAGAAACCTGTTTATGTTATTGAGACAGGGCGTAGATTCTGATTAGCCTGTGCATTCACGCATACGTGTCTGAAAATTCCTTGTGGTGGTGCATGGTGACCACATGTTGCCTCATATCCTGTTTAAGAAGATGACACTTACTTTTAGTCAGAGTTTGGAAAATCCTAACGTTAAGGAGGACGTTAACTTTAAGATGGTATAATTGTAATTTTGGGCCTTGGTCACTGTCTATATCAAGGTGTGGAACGTCCGATTTGATGCAGGAATCATTACGAAAACATGCCTATTCAAATATACTGAAAATTTTACCATCAAAAAAATGAAAATATTCAGATAAAAATATTGATATTTTTCATATTTCTGCTCAAAACATAGACTGTGGGTACTCGTTAGAACCGCCTCGACGAGTACCCACAATCTATGCTTATAATGTATACCCCTGTAAACCCCAGTTTTACCATATAAAAGTGGGCTTTAAGGGGATCAAAATTATATAGGCATATTTTCATGATGGTTAACTTTACGATGATATAATTGTTATCCTTGGCCTTGTTCACTGTCTATATCAAGGTGTGGAACGTCCGATTTGTTGCAGGAATGTCTGTTGCTGGCGGTACACGCATCTAGGGGTAGATGCTTACTTTGTCTACCTAATGACTTAATACAGATCCGTCAACGAGACAGTCGGCAGGCATACATTAGGAACAAAAGACAAAAGGAGGGGTCCTAGTACGAAGACGTTTTCCTATTGGTATTATTTTTCGGGGCTAGTGATATCCAAAAATTGCAACTCTGAAAGCTCGGTATCAATTTTTGTACGTGATGTACGAAAATGATATTGGTATCATTTTCCATATGTAACGTACAAAAACGATACCGGGTATCATTTTCGTCGGGTATCATTTTTCGTCATATCACACCTCTTGTCATCCATTTCTCTTGAAGATGAATAATCGGAATGAAGTCGGTGGTATTTCAGGTTGTTAAGCGGTGTCTTTGGGTAACATTTTTGGCATGAATTAGTTTATTTTTTAAAGAATCATTGATTTCACTATATATACCATTACGAAAACACGCCTATTCAAATATATAGAAAATTTTACAACCAAAAAAGGAAAATTTTCAGATAAAAAATGCTGATATTTTTCATATTTCTGCTCAAAACATAGATTGTGGGTACTCGTTAGAACCATCTCGGCGAGGCGGTTCTAACGAGTACCAACAATCTATGTTTTTACCAAAATAAGAGAAATAATGATTACCCCAGTTTTACCATATGAAAATGGGGTTTAATGGGGGATCAAAATTATACAGGTGTGTTTTCGTGATGTATACAAAATATTATTTATAGAGGGCCGCAAGATAGAATACTTTATCAACAAATTGTGCCACCCTCTCAAACCACGGTATAAATAAAAAATTAAGACAAAACAAAACAAATGATAATAGAATCTAAGTTTTATGTAACTTCTATTTTATTCAGTTGCGCAGGTCAGACCGATAAAGTTAAAGCTGTTCCCACTTATAATTCTTTTTATGGTAAATTCAAATTCTAGCAGATCGCATTTTTACATATTTTCAAAATTTTCCCAAAAAAATGGAAGATGATTTGCATGAAATGTCAAGTCCTGTTTTCAGGGCAATTTAAGGAAAAAAAAATGATAATTTGTTGTTGTCCGCCAAATTTCTTGTCAGTGTACTAAGGTTTAAAGCTTCTCTTTTGTTCTTCTCTTATTAGAAGCTTATCTAAGAAATTACCATAGCACATTTTATGGATCCTTGAGCCGATGGAATTTTGTGGGGCTGTACAATATGTAGACTGGCATTCGCCCAAAAGATGAAACCTGTTCAAACGAAATCCAACCAAACACAAAGCTATTGTCTCTCTGATACAGTCTTATAAATCAGTCCGAGTCAAATAGTAGAACGTGACATGTGGGATGTCTTTGACAAAACAGCTTAACCCTTGTCATGCTAAATAAATTAAGTTGCCACACCCACTTCTAATTTTCAGCCAATCAGATTACTTGATCCCGGCTGTCGATACCAATTCACAGACGTAATGACAAACAGTGCAGATCTTGATCAGTTGGCTTCTAAGAAGCCAACTGATCTGGATCTACACTGTTTGCAAAGTCAGGAAATATCCGGGTTCAGCAGGACCAAAGTTAATATGATGCAACTATAGATAGGGACTTACTGAAAGGACTGTAACCAGTCTGTAGATATACTTTAGTATAAGATCAGATTGTGAATGTCTGCAGGCGCATCTAAATGTAGATATGGAAAGCTGGATTTCCCCTGCAGTCCAACAATTGCGTTTGTTGCCATAGCAATAAGATCTGATCTATAGATAAGGAGCTTGGATAGAGAGTACAATGGTGTATTAATTTCCCAAACATACTGAATTCTAAATATATCCAGAGACCAATTAAAAGTAATTGATAAATTGTCTTTTAAATAGAACCATAAATTTAAATTTATTTTTTATATACAGACACTGCATGAACATGGTAGGCAAACTGACCGCAATGCCAGGAAACGTACCTTCGGACATATGCGCCCAGCGAAGATTCAGATCAGACTGCGCATGCGCGCAGTCTGATCAGAATCTGCACTGGGCGCATTTTGGATAGGCAAGGCTGTAAAGTTTCTTCATGCGGACAACGAAGATTGATCAGAATGCGCGGATGCGTAGGTCGATTTGGGTCTTCGTTGGGCGCACGTCAGAAGTTCCGTTTTCTGACATTGTCGCTAAATTAATATATAAGTAGGGACATGGTGGCTGCAAAATACGGTTTATTGAATTCAGTGGAACAGCAGGCTAAAACGGTACTTGCTTGTCGCAGCCGTCTCAGTTCTAATTACGTGGAGGACAACTAACAAAGCAAAGCAAATTAATGAGCCAGTGTATGACAAAAGCAATAAGACTTGTCCGACCAGTGAAGACTCAGATCAGCCTGCGCATCCGTGCAATCTAACCAGAGTCTTGCTGAGTGCATGTCTATAGCCTCCAGGTTATCCAAAGAGGCATAAACGAAAATGCTTGCCATACTGGGTAGATGAACATGCTGATCTGAGTCTTTGCAAGTCTTATTGTAGGTTTTGTCGTGCGCTGGCTTATTTATACAGTGCTTTAGGAACCATGTATTCAGTGATTACTGCCTTTCTTGGGTACAGGGATGTTTCTGCCTCAGTATATGCCCATAAAATGGGCCAATGACACATGTCCGCTTCTTGCGTATATATTTTTTTCTCAAGACTTTGATGGGCCATTTGAAAATTTGATGCGCACTTCGGTGAATGGATTGGCTTAAGATTCGTTAATGTCCATACTAGACCAAATTAAATAAGATTTTGATCGCTTATGATAGGGACCCAGCCAAAAACAGAATCGCGATTCGTTCTATTACTGATAGTTTCCTCACAAAACACGTCGGGTCCTTCCCGCAAATATCACTTAGGTATCCCCATAATCATATTATTATCGTCAGCGTCTTAATGTGAAGCATTCATTACGTATATATGAGCATTCTAATACGAAGAGGTTATTACAACTACATGAGCGTTCTGGTGTGAAGATTTTATTTCATGAGGTTCTAAAGAAAGAAACCTATAATGTGATGAGTTTATTACATGGACGTTCTAATGGGAGAACCCCATTACATGAGTTTCCTGATGTGAAGAGTCCATTATATGAACGTTCTAATGTGAAATGTCTATTACGTGAGTGTCCTAACGTAATGAGTCCCTTATATGACCGTTTTAATGTGAAAAGTCTATTACTTGAGTGGTCAAAGGTGAAGAGGTTATTATATGAGTGTTCTAATAAGAAAAGCCTATTACATGAGTGTTCTAATGTGAAGAGTCTATTACGTGAGTTGTCTAACGTGAAGAGTCTATAAAATGAGCTTCTAATGTGATGACCCTATTACGAGAATGTTCCAATTTTATGTTTATTAAATCAGCGTCTAATGTGAAAAGTCTGTTACATGAGCATTCTGGTGTAAATAGCCTATTTTGTATATGGTCTCATGTGAAGAGTCTATTACATGAGCGTTCTAATGTAAATAGCGTATTACGAGAGTGTTCTTATGTAAGAGTTTATTACATGAGCGTCCTAATGTAAATAGCCTATTTCGAGAGTTTTCTATATGTAGAATCTATTACATGAGCGTTCCGATGTAAATATCCTATTTCGAGAGTGTTCTAATGTGAAGATTCTATTACATGAGCGTTCTAATGTAAATATCCTATTTCAAAGTGTTCTAATGTAAAGAATCTATTACATGAGCGTTCTACTGTAGATATCCTATTTTTAAAGTGTTCTAATATGAAGAGTCTATAACAATAGCGTTATAATGTAGATACACATTTTGAGAGTGTTCTAATATGAAGAGTCTATTACATAAGCGTTCTAATGTAGATATCCTATTTTGAGAGTGTTCTAATGTGAAGAGTTCATTACATGAGCGTTCTAATGTAGATATCCTATCTTAAGAATGTTCTAATGTGAAGAGTCTATTACATGAGAGTTCTAATGTAGAATCCTATTTTGAGAGTGTTCTAAGATAAAGAGTCTATTACATGAGCATTCTAATGTAGATATCCTAATTTGAGAGTGTTCTAATTTGAAGAGTCTACTACATGAGTGTTCTAATGTAGATATGCTATTTTGAGAGTGTTCTAATATGAAAAGTCTATTACATGAACGATCTAATGTAGATATTCTATTTTGAGAATGTTCTAATATGAAGAGTCTATTACATGAGCGTTCTCATGTAGATATCCTATTTTGAGAATGTTTTAATATGAAGAGTTTATTTGGTTTATGTTGAGGTTTTACGGCCCAGTCAACCCAATGGGGTCATGTCGAGCGCGGTCAGTTTACCTAACTACACGTTTACTGGGCAGCCTTAGTCCTCTAAGCGGTTAACCAGTATTGTGCACATTCTTTCGCCAGAAACTGACAACTGCCCTTCTTGAATCAGCGGAAGGGAGTGAATGACCGTAGAAAATATTTCCTGATCAATCTCCACGAAAGAATGTTGCCGACCTCGGCGGGGGTTGAACCCGCGACCTCCTGGTCTCCAGTCGGACGGCGCATCCAACTGAGCCACCGAGGCCGGCTGAAGAGTCTATTACATGAGCGTTCTAATGTAGATATCCTAATTCGAGAGTGTTCTAATGTGAAGAGTATATTACATGAGCGTTTTACTTTAGAAATCCTATTTTGAGAGTGTTCTGATATGAAGAGTCTGTTACATGAGCGTTCTAATGTAGATGTCCTATTTTGAGGATGTTCTAATCTGAAGAGTCTATTACAGGAGCATTCTAATGTAAATATCCTATTTTGAGAGTGTTCTAATATGAAGAGTCTTTTACATGAGCCTTCTAATGTAGTTATCCTAATTTGAGAGTGTTCTAATGTGAAGAGTCTATAACATTAGCGTTCTAATGTAGATATCCTATTTCGAGAGTGTTCTAATGTGAAGATTCCATTCTAATGTGAAGAGTCTACTACATGAGCGTTCTAATGTAGATATCCTATTTTGCGTTTGTTCTCATGTGAAGAGTCTATTACATGGGCGTTTTAAAGTAATTAGCCTATTTTGAGAGTGTTCTTATGTGAAGAATTTATTACCATCAACGTTCTAATGCATATATCCTATTTTGAGAGTGTTCTAATATGATGGGTCTGTTACATGAGCGTTCAAATAAGAATAGCCTATTTAATGAGTTGTCTAGTTACATTATAGGGATCAAACATGGTTTTTCATGCATTAACATTCGCCAGGTCCCGTGGGAGGTGTTGAAAACCGAGGCCGAAGGCCGCGGTTTTCAACACCTTGTAAGGGACCTGGCGAATGTAAATGCATTGAAAAACCATGTTCGGTCGCTATTATTGCATAAAACTGAAAACATTTGCTACATTTCGAGTTATTTCTTGCACTATTTTGTGCCGCCGTTTCACCGATGTCTCGTGAACGTAATTTCCACTGACTATGCTCGTTCTAGGGCCGGGCAGTACACATCTCGTAACGGCAGCAAACGGTACGATCATACTGAAAGTTGCGTAGCCGTGCATTAACAGCGCGTGAATTGCTTTGTTAATACACGGCTTTTCGCCGGTTAATGCACGGCTGTTAATAACGTGCGGCACTGATTTTATGCAATAATAGCGATCTAATCAGGCTGAAGAACGTTTTAATGTGACAAATTTTGTTACATGAGCGTTCTAATATACAGTCGACTCTCGTAATGTCGACTTCGCTTATCTCGAATAACCGCTTATCTCGAAGTGAAAATCTGGCCCATGCTTTAACATGGATGTTAACAAGACAACATAATTAGCTTGCTACTCGGGTCTAGATGTTTGACTGATATCTCTGTTTGCAACAATGGACGTGTCCAAATTCAAAGAAGAATTCATTATAGAATATAGCGATGGAATGGTTAACCTCCTTTCGCAATATACCGTTAACAAGACAACATAATTAGGCGGAGTGTTAACAAAATTAATTGATACAGCAGTCATCGTTTATTTACAGCCTTTCCTTGTCAGAACCCGCTTATCTTCTCTGATTTTAACAACTGTTTTGGCGTGAGAAGATAATAAATAAACGTAAACATGTAAATAGCAGGTTTACTTGTATTGGAAACGATGCTTTATAGTGTATGTCAAGCAAAGAGTATCTGATATGCTTTTCGGAGTGAAATATACGCAGACAAAACTTACATTTTTGGTTCCAAGATTGAAGACTGTACATCTTAACACGGCTAGTTCTCCTTTGTGATAAGTGACGTTGGACGGAGCTGGTAAGAAATCAGGGCTTGGTGTATATAGCCTACCTGAAAGGGAATTTCAAAACAAAATCAGATATTTTAAGGTCACTTGAAGGGGAATTTTAAAACAAAATAAGATATTTCAAGGTCATCTGAAAGGGAATTTCAAAATACAATTAAATATTAAGTCATCTGAAAACGAATTTCAAAACAAAATCAGATATTTCAATATCACATGAAAGGAAATTTTCAAACAAAATCAGACATTTCAATGTCACATGAAAGGAAATTTCAAGACAAACGCAGACATTTTAACCCATTTATGTCTAGCGTCCCAGGAAAGGGACATTTGCTAATAGTGTAGACCAAGATCAGACGCCGCCTGATCAGGGTCTATCCTGTTTGCATTTAATTTAGGAATTTCTAAAACAAACATGGTAATAATAAAAGCTAACTACACACCGCTTCTATTAGAAATGGACCTGTCCAAAAAGTTGAGGTGGAAGAGTCCATTCGGCGTAAATGGGTTAAGGTCATCAGTCATTAACAAGCGTACAGAAGCTACCTGATATGAGCCAGGGAACAGCATTTCCTACAAGACTGCATGTGCGCCTTTGTCCGCGTGAAGACACTGTGGATCCTTGCCTACCAACAGAGTACCCTGCGAAGACTCTGATAAGACTGCACATCCACACAGGCTGATGTGTCTTCGCTGGGCGCAAATACATAATACAAATACGATATATAAGCCCCACTTTGCTTGATAAGGTTTGAATAAAACCATCTATTACGCAAAAACACTTTTTCCATCATAGCAACAGATAAGGCGCTTTTTTCATCCGAAAAATGCTGATATCTTTCTTATTTCTCAATAAAAACATATGTTGTGGGTAACTCATTAGAAGCGCCTCAGTGAGGCGCTTCTAATGAGTACCCACAACATATGTATTCGTCTAGAAATAAGAAAAATATTATGTGGATACCCCCTCTTATCTGTAGCTATGTTCCATGGAAATGGATAATTTGGACTATCAGAAAAGAAAATGGCTTTAAGTCATATGTGACTACCTTGGTCGCTATCCAGAACACAGATCGCATATGCTATGAGATCTATTTCTGTCTGAAGAGTCTCAATTATTTTCAAAATTCAATCAATGCTTCATTATTTAAAGTTATTTTTGGAGCAGCCTTGTGAATTTTCTTCAAAATAACTTCTGCAAGTGCAGATCTGAGTCTCTATTTAGTATTTTTGTAGATAGACAGTGTAAAGACAAAATGTAAACCCACGTGAATAGTGTTAGCCGCGGACTGAGGTTGGACAAAGTGCATGTAGAATAAAGGGCGCGGTAGGTGTGGCATGGTGGCTAAAGACGCCGAAGCAGAGACCTTCGATAAGCAATCGTCATGACTTAGATTCATCATGAATGAATTAGAGTCCCGAACTGCGCAACAATCATCTTCTGAAAGTGGTTCTAATCTTAACCCTTAAAGCGCCAAGAAAATCTGCATCTGAAAATGTCGTCTGCTTATGTCATCTGCTGCATCTTCTTGCAAACTTTTAAAACTTACATTTTGCATATAGGCAAACAGTGTGGACCCAGATCAGACTGCTCCTAAAGGAGCAGTCTGATCTGGGTCCACACTGTTTGCAGAAGTGACTTTTAAAGTAACCAGCAGAAGACAAAGCAGACGACAATAGTTGTGATTGGCGCTTTAAGGGTTAAATGAAACAATCTGCTCCCAAGTCCCTTTTAGAGCAGACCCTTTAATCAGAAGGCGGATGGGGCGTGGGGAGGGGGGGGGGGGGGGAATGGTAAACGATTTTTAATTTTGACAGAGTTATCACCCCAGACAATGTATCAATTCCCCTTAACCCATTTACGCCTGAATATTTCCAATAAACACTCCCATCATGAACTTTGAAAGGGTCCATTGTATTGTCAAAGGGGTGTTATACAGAAATCGTGATAGTCTTTTTTATTATTGAAACTTTCTAATGTTAATGCAAACAGTGTAGACTCTGATCTGGGTTTACGCCGTTTGCCAATGTCCCTTTTATGGGACGCTAGGCATAAATGGGTTAAATATGAGTGGGTGGGTGGCCATTTTATGTCATGCTAAATGTATATGTAAAACAAGTAACCCCCGGGTGCCAATTTGTACAATCTTGTTAAGGCATACTAGATGAAGCTACATACTAAATATCAAAGGCCTTGGCCTTCTAGTTTCACACAGGATCTTTTAAGTTTTCGCTATATGGGTCTAGGTAAAGTAAGTGACCCCAACCCCGAGCGGAGCCGTTTTTGATCCCGAGGCTTTAATTTGAATATTCTTGGTAGAGGTCCATTAGATAAAGTCATACACCAAATAGCAAAGGCCTGTGCCTTCTAGTTTCAGACAAGAAGATGTTAAAAGTTTCGTCTATAGAAATCTATGGAAAAATTGATCTTTTCGTAAAAAGGTCAAGGCGAACCTCAGGTTATCATTTTTTTTTTTTTTTTCAAACTTTATTGGGTCCATGTTCCGAATGCGGCATACCAAGCCCCAGGGTCATTAGCCCTTTGGTTCTGGAGGCGAAGATTTTTTAAAGGTTTTAACTATATATAACGTGGCAGCCATCTTGATCATGTGACCCAGATGCAGCGAACAAACATTCGTTCCCCCCTGTACACTGAGCCTCCATATGAAATGTGGCTTTGATTGACCCGTGGTTACTGAGGAGAAGACGTTTAAAGAGTTTTCCCTATATGAGTCTATGTAAAAGAATTGACACCTGGGACGGGGTCATTTTTTAGCCTAAGACTATAATTTGAATAATCTTGGTAGAGGTCCACAAGATAAAGCTACATACCAAATATCAAAGGCCTCGACCTTCTAAGTTCAGACAAGATGATTTTGAGGTTTTGCCCAAAGGGGTCTATGTAAAACAATTTTACCTTTCCGGTCAATCAGAGGTCATCATTTTCTTAACTTTATTGGGCCTATGTCCCAGTGCTGCATACAAAGCCCCGCGGCCATTGGCCTTATGGTTCCGGAGAAATAGATTTTTAAAGGGTGTTTGCCATATATTGGCATGGCGCCCATCTTGGGCATGTGACCCACATGCGGCAAACAAACTTTTATTCTCCCGGCCCATGGTGGCCCCATATAAAATTTGGCTTTAATTGACCCAATGGTTTCTGAGGAAAAGACATTTGAAGAGTGTGGACAGACGGCGAACAGACGATGGACGCACGGACGGAAGACTCAGGTGAGTTAAAATGCGATTTTAAAACGGTGTCTAATTTTAAACTATAATAGGGCTCGAGGTTTCCTGCAAATGTCTCTTGGGCGGTTCACAGTCAATGTCCAGTCCTATTTATGACAAAAAATACAAAAAATATATAATTAATCATTTCACTTGTTATGTGCTTATTTGTCAAACAGCACACTGAGGGAAACGGTTTGAGAGACTCGGGACTAGCCAAGGGCAATGTGAAGTTTTGGTCAGTTGTTGTTTCCCTTTTCTGGATTGGTCAAAGCCTCTGTGCCATAAATCCGCCTCTGTGCCACAAGTACGGGTACAAAAGTGATGTTAATCTTTTATGCCTAGTGCACTCTTCCACCTCACCTCTTTGGACACGTCCATTTCTATTTGAAGGGGTATCTGGTTAGCTTTTATGAGTATATTTTTTAAAGAGGAAAACTTGTATTTAAAGAATAAGATTAGTACATCTACACCGGCCATATACCAATCGTATTCATGGCATCAAATAGCATGAATACATATCGCGAACTTTGATCCATGCTTTATCTGCTTACAACGTCATCGGATTCTGTGAAATAAATTAAAATGATCCAAATGACTTGAAGACCTCTTTTCTCGCGGCGTTGCCGCAAATATATACATCATTTAGCGACAATTACTGCTTTGTCACGCAGCTTTTAGAACGCCGGACGTTCTAGTGATATATGTAGGTGGCGCTGTTCATTGTATACGCACTGTCGCATAAAAAAGGACTTAAGGTAAATGGATACACTTGGTTTCTAGTAAACATTCTGCTTAAATCTATATTGGACCGTTATCGGCCCGACAGGACTCCTGTCGGGCCGATAACGGTCCGATATATATTTAAGCAGAATGTTAGCATGGTATAGAGTATACAAGGGAGACATAGTATGTGGATTCCTGTTTGATTCCCGCATGTTAAGCCCTTTCTGAAAAGGAGTCTGCTCTAAAAGGAAAGAATTTGCTCAGAAGGGGACATAAACTATTTTTCCAGAGTTCCCCACCCTTTTTTGAAAGTGTACCCAATCCACTTGCTGTGTGTGCGGACAACGAAAGTCAAAATTAGTCCGCATATGTGTGCCGTCTGAGTTTCAAAATTAATGAACATCTTGGAATCGTTTTTCACATGTGAAATACAAGGCACGAAAAGGGCCCTATGGTTATCATAAGTGCAACGTGGAAAAAAGGCCCTTGTTCCGTTTGCGAACATCGAAGATCCAGATAAGAGTGCGCATCCGTGCAGTCTGATCTTGATATTCTCTGTTCGTCGACATATACTACAATAGCCTTTGATTCTGTAGGTGGACAACGTAGGCCCTGATCAGCCTGCGCGAATGCGCAGGCTGATCAGGGCCTGCGTTGTCCGCAAAATGCATAAGAGCCTGTTTCGTGCGTTGCGCACCGAATGAGAACAAAAAGGCACTGATTAGCCCATGCATACAAGCTTCGCTTCTTGTCTAGATATTTCTAAATAGCTATTGATTATACATGCAGGTAACAAAGATCCTGATCAGACTGTGGTAAATCACAGGTTGACATTGACTTTCGTTGTCAGAATACAGTTGACTCTCGTTATCTCGACCTCGCTTATCTCGAATAACCACTTATCTCGAAGTGAAAATCTGGTCCCTGCCTAAAGATGAAAATCTAACAACAGGTAACAAAATATTGTGGAAAAGAGGAGAAATTACATTTGTAAAATGTGGTTGTTCGATTTAATTTTTCCTCAATTCTGCAATTTTGATATGTCGAGGTATGGATATCTCGAACTATGTAAGAGAGTCCGTTGGAATTCGAGATAACGAGTCGACTGTATAGCATAAGTGCCGTTCAAGTTCTTGCGCTGAGTATCGTATTCTTCAAGGGGATAGAATATACGTGTTTGTTTGTCCGCCATGTTCCAAGGAAAACAACTCTTTTGTGATTTCATGTATCTTGGCAAGCCGTGTAGATCTAAATGAGATGTCATTTTTACCTATGTTACAGAGGACATATGAAGCACTGAAACATACATACATGTAGTATTGTTTAGATAAGTCATACAAAACTGATTGTATTGATATCATTATCCTTAGTATTGATGTTCTTAGCTCTTTATAGGTAGAGCTAGAAACATTACTACTAAGACATGTATGGTATTATCCATTAGGATACAGAACCATAAGTGGCTTTATTCATTACGAGAACAAGCCTATTCAAATATACTGAAAATTTTACCACCAAAAAACTGTAAGTTTTCAGATGAAAAATTCTAAATTTTTTTCATATTTCTGCTCAAAACATAGATTGTGGATACTCGTTAGAACCGCCTCGTCTGCTTAAAACATAGATTGTGGTACTCGTTAAAACCGCCTCGGCGAGGCGGTTCTAACGAGTACCCACAATCTATGTTTTGAGCAGAAATAAGAAAAATAATGTTTACCCCTGTAAACCCCAGTTTTACTTTATAAAAGTGGGGTTTAAGGGGGTCAAAATTATATAGGCGTGTTTTCGTGATGTGTTGATGAGAGAGACTATCGTTTAGTTCAGCTATATATAGTTTGCTGCCTTTGATCATCATTAATTATACGTTATAATATGTATATTATACGGTTTACTCATGGGTCGTTGACCTTTTGTATGAGTTAACATTACGAAAACACGCCTATTCAAATATTTTGAAAATTTTACAACCAGAAAAGGAAAAATTTCAGATAAAAAATTCTGATATTTTTCTTATTTCTGTTCAAAACATAGATTGTAGGTACTCGTTAGAACCGCCTCGACGAGGCGGTTCTAACGAGTACCACAATCTATGTTTTTAGCAGAAATAAGAAAAATAATGTATACCCCTATAAACCCCAGTTTTACTATATAAAAGTGGGGTTTAAAGGGGTCAAAATTATATAGGTATGTTTTCGCGATGAAGTCTATTCTTTTCACACAATAATCAAATCTAACGAGTATCTAGGATGATTTCGGAAAAAAATCAATAAAACATGCAGAGGTTGGTTTAATTTCAAACTCAAAATATTTCTGACTGGAAGACACTGATGCAGCATTCGAATTAACGCTTTGCACCCTAGGCAAAACTTTCAGCAGACGACGTTTTGAGATGTTTTTCTTATTTTTTACAGAATACAGGCTTTGACATTTCATGCAAATTGTCTCCTAATTTGCATGAATTTCAAAATCTGTTTTCAGGGAAAATACGAACAATATCATTAATTAGTTGTCTGCTGAATATACAGAAAAAATAGCAAAAACTGGTCGTCTGCTGAATTTGCCTTGCGAGTTGCATAGGTTACATTATTTACTGACGAGCAACTGCTCGATAATCAAAGAAAAAAAAAAGAAAAAAAAAAAAAAAAAAAAAAAAGAAAAAAGCAGAGAATGTTTAATTCTTGATGCCATTCAGTACTGTAAGGTGCATATTTTATTTTGCCCTGGTTCACCTCTGCAGAGCTGTGATGTAAAGCGACAATCGTCTATCTGTTCTGAATGGAACTTTAATGGCCGCACGCAAATCGGAAATTCATCATGCTGGGAAAAATCGCAATTCGCAAAAACCTCGACCATGATAACAGAATTCTGTCTACTCTATTGTCTATGTCAGTATTCTTTACCATTCTTTGAGCAAACTCGGCAGACGACAAATTGGTGATATTATTCTTTTTTTTTTTTTTTTTTTTTTGTAAGAAATAGGCTTTGACATTTCATGCAAATTGTCTCAAGGTAGACAATTTGCATGAAATATCAAAGCCTATATTTGCTGATATAAATAAGATAAAAACTCAAAATGTGGTCTGCAGAATTATTTACGCAGCATGCTAGGCGTTAAAAGCACTGAGACAATCCCTTTTTAATTGGGATATGTCTTGCGAAAAGGATGCCGGGCTCATATGGGAATGATGAAAGCCTAGATCAGCCTGCCTGAATGCACAGGCTGATCAGGACCTTCGCACTAGGCGTATATAATCATATGATATCACAGAACAGTTTGTTGCAAACATTTGCGACTACATGTACAAATAAATTGTATTGATTTGTATTACAGTTGACTCTCGTTATCTTGACCTCACTTATCTCGAATAACCGCTTGTCTCGAAGTAAAAATCTGGTCCCTGCCTAAAATGACAATCTAACAACAGGTAAAAATATTATGGAAAAGAGGAGAAATTGCTCCTAAGGAGCAATTTCTCCTCTTTTCCATAATATTTTCAATATATCTCTAAGTTCAAGAGTCCATATTTTTTACATATATATTTGTTAAATGTGGTTGTTCGAACTATTTTTTCCTCAATTCTGAAAATCTGATATGTCGAGGTACGGTTATCTCGAAGTATTTCAGAGAGTCCCTTGGAATTCGAGATAACGAGAGTCGATTGTACATAGTATTGTATTGTGTGGTGCTGTAATAGACTGTATTGTGTCACTATAATGTATTGTAATGTAACATTGGCATTGTATTTGATTGTATTGCTTTATATTTATTGTACTGTATTGTATTGTGTATGTAGGATGGTCTGCCATTACGTTGTTCACATATGTTTCAGGTTTGAAGTTTTCCATGAGTTTGTCGAATCATTTTCGCACTATGTGTCCTGTAGTCTTTTTCACACATTGCATGCACAACATTTTGAAATGCATTTCCTAGAAAATAGGATTTGACACTTCATGCAAAATGTCTCCTTAGGAGACAATTTGCATAAAGTGTCAGATCCTATTTGCCAGGACAAATAAAAAAAAGCATATCATCAGTTTTTCGTCTGCTGAATCTGCCCATAGCGTGGTAAAGGTTAAGCTATAATTCAGATTTAACACACCCGTCACGTAATAAGTGTCTCTCGGGCAAGTATGCACAAAGAAAACAGCCACTTAATCATGTCCAATAGGAGGCGAAAGTGAGCATATTGTGTTTAGTCCGGATCACTTTGGTGTTTGCGTCGGTGTTGGCATCAGCGTTGCCATAACGTCATCTTGTAATGTCAGTTAGGACAGAACATATACCCTTTTCTATATTTTTTTCCCCAAAAATATCTAGATTTCAGTTTATCCAAGTTTCACAGTTTTCTTCTCCAAAAAGTGCATATTCAGTTTGTTGAGACATTATGGCATTACAAGCATAAGCTTTAAAAAAACACTTTCAGAAAAAGCTTGGCCAACGCTTCGCACACAAAAAATGTGAAAGCAGATTTTAATAGTTTTAGGTTTTTTACATGCTTGGCTAAATGGGTTAACTTTCAAAATGCTAAGGATGAATTGGAGAGGTCTAAATGATATATCGTCTTAACGAGAATGACCCTAGTTCACAATAAAAGGTGAAATTACAACTACTGTCACATTGCTTTTAGGCTTACCTCATCAAACTTTAAATAAGTAGATATAAGAATATCATTTTATTATGTCACGCTGTACCGGGAATGCTATAAATTACGCTTAGCACTTCCAAAGCATCTGCCTAGTTTAAGTGAAATTGTCCAGATTAATGTATGTCCCATAAGCTTTAATAAAGTGCTGCAATGACAATGGTAACCTTTAAGAATGTTTGCATAAGGGCATCGTGCCGAAACAAAATGCATGCAAATGGAGAACACATTGGTGTTCCAGTACTTGAAATAGTATTCTATTCCATTCAGTGATATATCTAGTTCCGGGTTTTACTTGTAAACAATACGCCTAAGGTCAATGGTGCATTGTGGGTCAACAATTAAACCACTTCCGTGCCCGAACCGAAACAGCTTGTTTCGCCTCCGTTCTATATAAAGAGAGCAGTGTCAACGCCCGGGACACTGCCCTCTTTAAAGAACGGAGGCGAAACAAATTTGGCAGAGTTACCTTCACAGATACATGTAATGTATCAATTCCCCTTAAATAAGACGTGTTGGTGGTATCAGCTAAAGTTGGCCGCTTGAAATGACAAACATCTGTTTGGCACAGATTCCTGAAAGCTATGTTACAGTTTATCTTCTATCAGATTTAAAATAGGAGGGTAGACAACAGAACGAACAACAAACAACGGTACCTTAAAACCTTTAACTTTAACTTGATATTTATTTTGATTTGCTCCGCGTAAATAGCAGATTGTTGTGAAAAAATAAATTGACTGATATATCAACTTTATATCCTTTAGAAAAGCAAATTTCTGCTGCGCTATCTGCTCAGAATTATATTTATAGATTATTGGATTTGTATGGAGAGGGACGAATTGTTTAAGCGGATTTGTTTGACTGAGTTGAGGTTTTATGGCCCACTCAACCCACTGTGGCCATGCAGTTTACCTAACCACACTTTTCCTAAGCTGGCTTAGTCCTCTATGCATTTAACCAGTATCTGTGTACATTCTTTCGCCAGAAACTGACAACTTTCCTTCTTGAATCAGCGAAAGGGAGAGAATGAACGTAGAAAATATTTCATGATAAATCTCCACGAAAGAATGTTGACACGCCCGGCGGAGATCGAACCCGTGGCCTCCTGATCACCAGTCGAGCGCGCATCCTACTGAGCCATCGATACCGGATTTGTTTTGGCGGAATCGACAAGCTGGCGAATCGGTTCCGCCAAAACAATTAGTCCCCACAAATTATATCTCCATACAACTCCAGTAACCTTTTTATTATGTACGTGAGTATTTCTTTTCTTATTTTTACCACAATCAGAGGTACTGTCTCGAAAACTAAAAAAAAAACAAAACATTCGGCTGATATCGCTTACGGCACGGTATGACCAGCTTTCAGGACAATACTGTCAACGCTCAGTACGGTAGGATATTGATCACTTCGAAAATGCATTTTAAACAGTATTAAAGTATACGTATAATAAATCGGAAATATTGTTCTGCCAATTTGCAAAGGAAATTAACTTCTGTAGACACATCACGAAAACGCGCCTATGTAGTTTTGACCCCTTAAACCCCACTTTTAAATAGTAAAACTGGGGTTTACGGGGTATACATGATTTCTCTTGTTTCTGCTCAAAATTATAGATTGTGGGTACTCGTTAGAACCGCTTCGTCGAGGCGGATCTAACGAGTACCCACAATCTATGTTTTGAGAAGAAATATGAAAAACATTACAATTTCTTTTTTATCTGAAAATTTTCAGTTTTTGGTTATAAAATTTTCAATATATTTGAATAGCCGTGTTTTCGTAATGAGGATTGAGGAAGATGCTCCCCTTGTGTTTTATTTTTAACTTTTAAAAATGTGTCTGATCTTAAAGGAAATAGTTTTTTTCTTTTAAGAGTAGCCACATTGAGAAGAGAGGAAATACTTTCCATCCAAGAATTATTTCTCTTATGTTCTGGTAAGCTAGAAGACAATAGTCTGGCACCCGTAATCGGAACATGGAAGTAGGAGCCGTATGTTTTGTTGTGACTTCTGTTTCATCAGATCCTATCTAATTAGAAACTGTATCATCACGTAAACATGCCTATATAATTTTGACCCCCTTAAACCCCACTTTGATATAGTAAAACTGGGGTTTACAGGGGTATACATTATTTTCCTTATTTCTGTTCAAAAACATAGATTGTGGGTACTCGTTAGAACCGCCTCGCCGAGGCGGTTCTAATGAGTACCCACAATCTATGTTTTGAGTAGAAATGTGAAAAGAAATTCAGAATTTTTATCAGAAAACTTTCAGTTTTTGGTGGTGAAAGTTTCAATATATTTGAATAGGCGTGTTTTCTTAATGGAATGATGCTACCCTAGCATCACTGGGGAATATGTAATATTCAAGATGACGTCCAACGGGGTCGCTCCAAACCTATACCTGCTTATACTCATATTTACGAGCCGCCTCCAGTGTCAAGACTTTTGCCGCAATCGCAGAGATTTCAGTGCCAGTATAATGAGTAAGTGTTAGATTGTGCTTCCCAATATTGTTCCGTAGGTTTCGAATAAATTCAGTGGGTCGCGCCATGCCATACCCTGTCTTCAGGCATATGCGAACAGCGAAGGCCCAGATTTTCATGCGCATCCGCAAAGCCTGATCAGGACCTTCACTGTCCGCTAACAGAATTATTTTCAACTACATAATATATATGAAATATATATGAGGAGCAAAGACCCGGGTGGTACTTTGCGCATGCGCAGGATGATCTGACTACGCGCACTTTGCGCATGTTCAAATGTATTTTCGCTTGAATCGGCTTAGATACATATGCACCTGGTTTAAAACTAATATTGCAAAACATGTTTCAAATTAATGAAACCACAGCGGAAATGCTGTCTCCGATAGCACATCGATATAGCAAGGCTCTTTTACATTTATTGGTTCTCTGTGACTGTATGGTTCAAACCATTTGAGACAGCGCACGACAAAACCAACAAAATGGATATGCGCCCAGTCTGATCAGAGTATTCGCTGTGCGCTCAGTGGTAGCTAAGACCCAAGCTTTCTTCATGCGGACAGCGAAGACTCAGATCAGACTGGGCGGATGCCCAGGCTGATCTGAGTCTTCGCTGGGCACACAACAATTTTGTAGGTTTTATCGTGCACTGGCTCATTTGATTTAGAACAGGATACTGCAGTGGCTTTGACTAGCAGGCGTGAGGGAACTCACATAATAAAGTATATCTCACTAATAGGCTCAGTCAAACAGAGTCTGCTGTTTTCAAACTTAGGATGCTGTATTTACAAAGGATTCCTTTTTAGATTATTTTGCAGAAACGAACATCGAAAAATCCTTTATATCACGATATAACATGGAAAATCGTATAATATGGAAGCTTATATTTATGACCATGTGCTTTTGTCTGGAGTGGTGAATATTTCAAATTTCCCCAGTAATACGTGGGTGGTATTACTGGAATGCTTAACCGGGAAAGTTTGAAGAAATGAAAACTTAAAAAGAACCTTGCGACAATCTGCACACACAATTAAAACAAATCACATTATATGAATATCTGTAAGTATGTCCACCAACTTTAATATGCCGCAAAGATACCATGGTGGCATCGCTCAGATTCTTGATCAGAAACGTTTAGAAATTTAAATGGAAGCAATATACGGCAATTCAGGAATGTTTGAAGAATGAAAATTGTAAACAACAACAACAACAACAACAACAACAACAACAAAAACAAACAAACAAACAACAACAAAAAACAACAGCAAAAACACAAAAACAAAACACACACACACACACACACACACACACACAACAATTTATTTTGAAAAACAGAAAGGAAGGCAATGATCAAGAATCGATACAATTATCCCACACCTCCCATCAGAGACATGAAAGGGAAAGAAACACAAACACGAAATAATTGGACCCTAATGGAAACATCACTAACAGAAAGCCAAAAGGACAGTGACTTTCCCACAAAGTGGCCAAATGGCTATCCAAAACAAAAACATCACGAAAACACGCCTATATAATATTGACCCCCTTATACTCCATTATTATATAGTAAAACTGGGGTTTACAGGGGTATACATTATTTTTCTTATTTCTGCTCAAAAACATAGATTGTGGGTACTCGTTAGAACCGCCTCGCCGAGTACCCACAATCTATGTTTTGAGCAGAAACATGAAAAATATCAGCATTTTTATCTGAAATTTTTCATTTTTTGGTGGTAAAATTTTCAGTATATTTGAATAGGGGTGTTTTTGTAATGAGCAAGGTTTGAAGAAATAAAAACCATAAAGAAAAGTTATGCGACACATACTTCCAGGTTAGGATCCAATCGATGTTTGACACCTATGCTAATAAACGGTGCAGCTTTAAAGCACTTTCTAGCTATTGACACGTTGCAACATACGCATAACACGTTACAAGTCATAAGTAAAAATGAAAAACAACTAAAACAACATGCATAAAATCACAATCAAACCAATAGTTAAACATGTTTAGATTAAAGCAAAAATATCTTAGAGAGAGATAAGGTAAAAATTAATTTAAAGTTATTTTAGCCAATTAAACTGGGCTTCTTGTAACTAACGGCGTATACCTGGTATCGACAACATTATGACAATCTAGTTTCGACGTCGACACAACTTCATGACGTCGAAGCAAAGTCGAAAAGGCATTACTGCAATGTATCACTGTCAGGAAAGGGATGGTAGCTCTTTCCAAATTGCTTCCCTTCATTTCTGAAATGCGGTCCACACTAAAAGGAACTGGGAGCAAATTCTTTCCTTTTAGTGCGGACCTCGTTTCAGATGGAGCTTGGTATGCAAGAAAGCGACAGAAAGTTACAAATATGGCGGAAAATCAATCAAGTACAGCCAGCCTTCTTAAAAGAGACTTAACATTAGAAAATAGTTCTAATCGCACACACGGGCAACGTAGGCCCAGCTCAGCTTGCGCATGCGCGTAGTCATATCATGATTTTCGTTCTGTTCTTATAAAATCATTTGATACAGACGAATAAATAAAGGATCAGTCTGCGAGGAAAATGGATGGAATTTTTATGCATTCAGATGCTCAAAATGGAAATTCAGTAACATTCATGTATCAACCAAAACCGAACGCATTTTGCAATATAATTTATGCGACAACCGCTTGAGTTAATCAACAAGGATTAATTGATACAGCTGCTGCATAACAGATTAATTATTGATTAGTTGTTGACTTTCTGTTTTCAAAAAAAATGCTAGCCTTAGGATGTTTCTTCTTCCATTCGAAACCGTTCTGCTTTTACAGTTTATTTTACACTTTACGTGCGACAATATAGTAAAACTGTATTTAACAATCAGGTCGACAAAAAATAATTGCCACAGTTCAACCGATGAAATCATCCAAAGTTTCGGTTAAATTGCGTTTTTACCTGAGTGTGCAGAAAATTCTACGATTTTATCAATAGAGGGGAATGTATAAACAGTGAACCCTCGTTACAACGACAGCACTTCTATGTACAGCATCACGAAAACATGCCTATATAATTTTGACCCCCTTAAACCCCACATATATAGTAAAACTGGGGTTTACAGGGGTATACATTATGTTTTTTATTTCTGCTCAAAAACATAGATTGTGGGTACTCGTTAGAACCGCCTCGTCGAGACGGTTCTAACGAGTACTCACAATCTATGTTTTGAGCAGAAATATGAAAAATATTAGAGTTTTTTTTTATCTGAAAATTTTCAGTTTTTGGAGGTGAATTTTTCTATGTATTTGAATAGGCGTGTTTTCATAATGGGGAAGCCTCGTTACAACAACATTTGTTTCCAAAGACGTTGCCTTTAAAATGAATTTTCTATAAAACAAAACACTTAATGAGCAGAATAATATGTAAGAAAGGTCTCATTACGAAAACATGCCTATTTAAATATATAGAAAATTTCACCACCAAAAACTGAAAAGTTTTCAGATAAAAAAATCTGACATTTTTCATATATCTGCTCAAAACATAGATTGTGGGTACTCGTTAGAACCGCCTCGACGAGGCGGTTCTAACGGGTACCCACAATCTATGTTTTTGAGCAGAAATAAGATAAATAATGTATACCCCGGCAAACCCCACTTTTACTATATAAAAGTGGGGTTTAAGGGGGTCAAAATTATATAGGCATGTTTTCGTGATGCTGTACATAAAAGTGCTGTCGTTGTAACGAGGGTTCACTGTTTATACATTCCCCTCCATTGATAAAATCGTTGAATTTTCTGCTCACATATGGGGTTTAAGGGGGTCAACATTATATAGGCTTGTTTTCGTGATGTTGTTATGTTCTTATTTCCTCACAGAACATATGTTTTGGATATTTGTTAGAATCGCCTCGCTGAAACGATTCTAACAGAATTCCAAAACATATGCCTCTTTAAAGTATAAAATGCAATATTCTTGCATAATTTGTGTTTAATTGTTACCTCTAAAGCGATGGTTTCGTGACAGTCAAATTGTCATTATAACGAATTTTGTCATTGTATCGACAGTTGTT
Organism: Anodontia alba; assembly: GCA_964016985.1. Lineage (NCBI taxonomy): Eukaryota > Metazoa > Mollusca > Bivalvia > Lucinida > Lucinidae > Anodontia > Anodontia alba. Next base: position 37,991,186 of record OZ024829.1, read on the forward strand.
ATAAAGAGGGTTGTTGTAAATGATACAGTTTACCTTCAATGACTTCAACATCGATGGCGCGTTTACCGTGGCTGAATCGAACTCGTTTTTGAATCACTAGGAAGAGTTCCAACACTCAAGAAAGCAAATATTTAGGGACCATTACGAAAACACGCCTATTCAAATATATTGAAAATTTCACCACCAAAAAACTGAAAGTTTTCAGATAAAAATTCTGATATTTTTCATATTTCTGCTCAAAACATATATTGTGGTGCTCGTTAGAACCGCCTCGCCGAGGCGGTTCTAACGAGTACCAACAATCTATGTTTTTGAGCAGAAATAAGAAAAATAATGTGTACCCCTGTAAACCCCAGTTTTACTATATAAAAGTGGGGTTTAAGGGGGTCAAAGTTATATAGGCGTGTTTTCATTATGATTTTAGGGAAATTCTTATCCAATTATTAAAATGTATGTTGTGTGTACTCATTAAAATCTCCTCATCGAGATGATTCTAATGTGTACACTAAACATCTCATTATTTCATAGATGATCGAAAAGACACCTCTAGTGATTCACATTTACCCCCAGACCTGGATCCATGAATAACCCCAGTGGCTCGAACTAATCATGTCTAGAAGGAATGTCCATGGTCTCAAAGTTGTTCGAGCCACTGAAATTCAATTGTATATTTTTGCCATATTTTACAAGGGAGGTAGTATTTGTGACTTCCTGTTTGCTTCCTTGCAAACGAATCCATTCTGAAAAGGGTCGATTCTAAAAGGTATGAATTTGCTCTCAAGCTTTCATTTAAGAATGGAACCCTTTTCTGAAGGGCATAACTCAGTTTTGACTGAGTTGTATTCCTGAAAGTATATCCATTCCCTGTAAGACATTACGAAAACACGCTTATTCAAATATATTGAAAATTTTACAAACAAAAAAGGATTTTTTTCACAGAAAAGATTCTGATATTTTTTTCATATTTCTGCTCAAAATATAGATCGTGGATATTCGTTAGAACCGCCTTGCCGAGGCGGTTCTAACGAGTATCCACAATCTATGTTTTTGAGCAGAAATAAGAAAAAATAATGTATACTCCTGTAAACCCCATTTTTACCATATAAAAGTGGAGTTTAAGGGGGTCAAAATTATATAGGCGTGTTTTCGTGATGGCAAAGTATGTCATTTCTGAGTAGACCCCTTTTCAGAAGGGGTAAGATCAATTTTTATTAAGTTGCTTCCCTAAAAGTGTATTCATTCCCTGTGGGAGCAATGTCTTTCATTTCAGAGTAGACCCTTTTTCAGAAGGGGCAAAGTCAATTATAGTGGAGTTGTTTCCTTGAAAGTCTATCTATTCCATTTGGGATCAAAGCATTTCAATTTAGAGTAGAGGGCTTTTTAGAAGGAGCAAAATCAATTTTGACTGAGTTGCTTCCCCTGGAAGTATAATATCATAGCTCTTGATAAGGCACTGTTTTTTCAACATAAAAATATCTATTTTTTTTTTTATTTCTTGACAAAAGCATATGTTGCGGGTACCCACAACATATAATTTTGTCAAGAAATAAGAAAACTATTTACCTGATACCCACACTTATCTAGACCTATGGTGTATTCATTCCCTCTGGGAGAAAAGTCTTTCACTTTAGAGAAGAAGCCTTTTCAGAAGAAGAAATAAATTTTGACGCAGTTGCTCCCTAAGAAGTACATCCATCCTTTTGGGAGCAAATTCTTTGATTTTGGAATCGACCCCTATTTCAGAAGGGACTAAATCAATTTTTGATGGGGTTTCTTCCCTGCCAGTGTATCCCTTATCCTTAATCCTCTCAGCCCGGTAGACCACCGTTTGTTTGTATTGAGGTTTTACAGACCAGTCAACCCAATGGGGACATGTCGAGCGGGGTCAGTTTACCTAACCACACATTAGTTCTCAAAGCGGTTAACCTGTATTGTGCACATTCTTTCGCCAGAAACTGACAACTGCCCTCCTTGAATCAGCGGAAGGGAGAGAATGACCGTAGAAAATATTTCATGATCAAATTTTCACGAAAGAATGTTGCCGACGCGGCGGGATTTCGAACCCGCAACCTCCTGATCACCAGTCGGACGCGCATCCAACTGAGCCACCGAGGTCAGCGCCACACGTTAGACCTAAATAAATACTTATGCAAACAGTGCAGATTCAGATAGGACGGCTCATTATGAGCCGTCTCATCTGGATCTACATTGTTTGGAATTCTGTTATTGACGTTTGACCAAACCCCCTATTTACAATACTGGATGTGTCCAAATTCAGACGGAAGAGGTCATTCCAGAAATTCAGGTGTGGAAGGGTTAATAACAAATTATTTTGTCGATTCACACGTCACACTCAGTGTGCATGTTGAGTTCTTTGTGCGGAATTAATAGAACATTGCTCCAGTCTCTAGTGACTACTTGAACTGTTCAGTTTTATGATCTTCATTGATATGCACATGTTCATAGCAGAATAATCTGGCCACGGTGGCTCAGTTGGATTCGCCGTCCGACTGGAGACCAGGAGGTCGCGGGTTCAACCCCCGCCGAGGTCGGCAACATTCTTTCGTGGAGATTGATCATGAAATATTTTCTACGGTCATTCTCTCCCTTTCGCTGAATCAAGAAAGGCAGTTGTCAGTTTCTGGCGAAAGAATGTGCACAATACTGGTTGCCCGCTTAGAGGACTTAGCCTGCCCAATAAACGTGTGGTTACGTAAACTGACCGCGCTCGACATGATCCCATTGGGTTGACTGGGCCGTAAAACCTCAACACAAACATACAAACAATAGCAGAATAAATCCAAGCAATACTAAGACTTTGTAGGCTCATGCGGGTCACTATGGAGGTGACCAGTAACTCTGTAGAAGAATTTCTGAGAAGTTTAGTGTAGGTTTTTACATTGTGTTTTTATGGGGAATCGTGTTTTGCAGCAATATTCCTTCTGCACCAGCATACGTAGTTTACTTTTCAAAGTTAATCCATTATGCTAGAGCCTGTTCTGGGTATCAGGGCCCAGTTGTTCAAAGCATTGATAGCTTAACGAGCTCGTTAGTGGTAAAAAATGTTAACTGTTCTAGTAAGTACAATATCTAATTCACAGGTATTTTTGCTGAAAAAATGAGTGTAGCTTTTGCAAATGCAAAAGCTACTCACATTTTCAGCAAAAATATTAGCGTTTCCGCCGTATTTAATGATCAAAATTTTAACGATACGTTAAGTAATGACATCGTTAGTTTTGAACAACTGGGCCCAGGACTTTATCGAACGATAAGCACTGCCCACTACAATACTGTTGACTCAGGAATATCAAAGAACTAAACTGGTGTCAAAACTTAAGAAGTATGGGAAGCATCATGACAATGTCAATCCCTACAATGTGGCTATTTCCAGACTTATGTCTGCTATGTTTGTCACAGCCTAGATATAAACAGACCTTCTAGACCCCGAATGTTATTATCCCCGTATTTTTCTAAATCTCTGTTCAGCATGGTGGGCGAAGTATATCTACAAGTAATGCTTCCATTCCATGGACGCCTGATTACACCTCATTTATTTTAGGTCCATGTCTGTCTGTCTATATTTGTCCTTGTGTATATCGTCTATTTTATTTTTCCGAAATACGATGTAGGTATGTTGACCTCAGACGCATTATTTCAATAGAAAAGGACATTTTATAAGTATTTTATAAGACTTTTAGATTCAAACAATTGAGAAGTTAAATTTAATATTGTTCTTTTAATAAGGCCCGGATGATACTTTGCGCATGCGCAGGATGATCTGAATTTGCGCATTTTGTGCATATTCTCAGGCACTTTTTTCACTTGACGCGGTCCGTATGATATACTAAAAAAATGAGCAGATTCAGATCATCTTCCGCATGCGCAAAGTATCAGCCATGTCGTTGCTCTCCATTCTTACATTCTGTAGTATCAAATAATTTTGTAAGCGGACAGTGAAAGCCCTGATCATACTGCGCTTCCGCGCAGTATGATCTGGGCTTTCGCTGTCCGCATTAAGACACGTTTTCGAATGGTACGGGCCATGTGATAATAGCAATGACTAATATGTGTCTGATATTAGTCATTGCTATTATCACATGGGCCGTACCATTGCTATTATCACGTGGGCTCAGTCTGATCAAGACAGTCTCTGTACATCAATATATTCTATGGATACTCAAAATCTGAAGGCTGATGCGCAGACTGGTCTGGACCTTCTCTGCCAACGTAGCCGATTACGCCCTTTTTTTTTTTACTAGTTGTGTCACTTATTTACTTCTTAGTACAGGCACAAAATTCCAATTCTGGTAAACAGTTTATTTACAAGAACCTTTGATAAGAGACACAACTGTTAGCTAAGTGGTATTCTAATCTATTGCAGTAATCAAAGATTTCAAGCCAAGTTGTTGCACCTTATGGGCTAAATTTAAACAATAGCAGATTACATTTTTAAGTACATGTATTTTTTATGGCCCCGCCAATGGAAGAATGGTGGATAGGGCATATAATAATACTCCTGTCCATCCATCCGTCTGTCTCCATCCGCGTCCGGCGTTAGCAATTTGCCATTAAGTTTTTCAGGCGGGTGCATCCGTGTCCTTTGACTGAGCCATTTGCTTTGTTTCATCACAGTGTTTTTTTTTATTATTATTATTATTTATATGTGTTTCACTTTGATATTTCGCAGCTGAGGAAGAGGACTCTTATGCGGACTGAGCTATATTTGTAATTTAGAGCCCCATGAGAGTTAAGGATGTGTTTTCACGCGAATAGAACTGGTATAGACACTCCAAAGCCCACTCCCAGCAGTTTTCCTACTGACCGTTACAATGAGGTTCTTTTGTTGCAGTTTTACTTTGTGCGTCTGTGGTTTTATATGTGACGTTTTTGTTGTCTTTATTTGTTGCTCATCTCTCCTTCTTTTGGTGCCTCGGGAGGGTTACATTACGAAACCACGCCTATTTAAATATATAGAAAATTTCAATACCAAAAATTGAAAATTTTCAGATAAAAAAACTCTGATATTTTTCATATTTCTGCTCAAAACATAGATTGTGGATACTCGTTAGAACCGCCTCGTCGAGGCGGTTCTAACGAGTACCCACAATCTATGTTTTTGAGCAGAAAGAAGAAAAGTAATGTATACCCCTGTAAACCCCAGTTTTACTATATAAAAGTGGGGTTTAAGGGGGTCAAAACTATCTAGGCATGCTTTCGTGATATATGCTTTGTGATTGTGGCTTTTCCAGGATATCTTTGCTTTGTTTTAATATTTCATGCGAATCTTCATCGAATTCGCATAGACGTCCTATTTTCTGGCAAGCTATGTTATCATTGAGCAGCGTACTAAGGATTAAGAGCGTTTTGCAATTCATAATTTTAAAAATAACCACAACAAATTGATCAGATACTCCAGTCATGGAACTTTTCATGGACTGTACAAATTTTAATAGATTACCATCCTTAAGTTTTCTCACTATTTGCTGACAGCTTTGGATAAGGCGCTTGTTTTCTCATCTATCAACCAAAACAATATTGATCACTTTCTTATTTCACAACTTTAAACATATATTAGGGAACTGCAATGAACCGCTGCTGATCATTAATGTACCAGTTCAAGCTAGCCCAAAGACGTTTCATCTTACGTTAAGCACCGGTTGCCTAGCCTTTGGTCTAAGCTAGATTCTTGCATTTTCTGTAATCAGGTCAGTATCAATCAGTTAAATTGTTAACGTAGCCGGGGAACAGAGTCACATAGGGGATACGCCTATCAGGTCAATAGGCGGTCCGATTGACTGATGTCACACGAAGTTCTCATTCGCGCGTGAGTTAAATCGACCATCAACGCAATATGACCGTTGTTATGTCTCTAAGAGCTATTGCCTAATCAACAATACCGTTTTTGCTGATCAAATATAAACCATAGAACTCTTCTCAGAATAATTAAAAATTGAATATATGTACTAAAATTTCATTATGGTACATTTGGCTGAACATAGCTCTCTCTTTTGCTACAGATATATATGTAAATAAGCAGTGAATTTGTCGTTGTTTTCAAGTAAACACGTAAAGTCTGTATTTGTCATTGGTCAGCCGTTTCTGTGAAGGTTTCACCAAACTGTACAGGTGTTTGGCTTCGATTTATTTCACCAGAAACCGTTCATGTATATTTTCAAGGGATTGTAAATGTTTACAGTCTATTGCAAATGTATATGGAGTAATTGGAGTTGTGAATAGTTGTGAATATAATTTAATTATGAAATTATATGCAAATTTTCACTGTTATTTTTTTACACCATATTCGACCTAATAACCGCACATAGTCCTATAAGCGCACAGTCAAGCAATTTCCGAGACTTAAGATTAGAGCCCGTCTACTTTTATCCACTTCTTTATAAAATCATAAGTTGTGGGTACTCATATGAATTGCCTCGACTTGTCGAGGCAATTCAAATGAGTACACACAACTTATGACTTTATAAAGGAAATAAAAAATCAAAAAAAAAATCGCATAAGCATCATTAAATAAGACATGCTTGCAGTCCTCTGCTGAGCTTTCTTGAAAGTGTGCTTTTATTAAGAAGATATTTCATTACACTTTTTTTTTTCCAATAATTTAAAAATAACCTAAGCGCACAGTACGTTAATTAGGTCGAATACGGTAATTCCTGTCTAGTAGTTTACAATATTTCTATTTATTCAGACTACATATGAGACATATGAACCTCGTCGTCAGAGAACGTTCCCTCGCGCGGTTTCGCCCAGCAAAGACTCATATCTGATCTGAGTCTTTCCTGGGCGCACTTCAAGTTAGATAGGCAATGCGGATTCAAAGTGTCTTCTTGTTGATGCGCAGGCTTATCTGAGTCTTCGTTGGATGCATATGTCAGAAGGTACGTTTTCGAACGTTACGTCTCATACATGTGTATGTTGGTCCATATACATTGCAACAGATAAGGCCGCTTTTTTCATCCGAAAAATGCTGACATCTTTCTTATTTCTCAACAAAAACATATGTTATGGGTACTCATTAGAAGCGCCTCAGCGAGGCGCTTCTAATGAGTACCCACAACATCTGTTTTTGTCGAGAAATAAGAAAAATATTATGTGGATACCCCCTCAAATCTGTAGCTATGCATATACCGTCCAATCTTAGGCCCGTGTTCAAATACCTGTAACTTCAGATCAACGAAAGTCGGTACACAAATTTCTTAATCCATATTTGTATATGTTGCAGTTCAAATAGAACTTAAGCCAGATCAGGAATCTGGTCAATGAATAGGAATTCTTATTTGAACCTTCATCACATCTTCAAGGAGGTTGTTTTTCTCGATAATCCAAGTAGCTTAGTGACAATTCTGGAAATGTACCATTTCTTACTTTGCGCAGAACATATATATCAATAACTGAGTATGACATTACGAAAACACGCATATCCAAATATACCGAAAATTTTATCACCAAAATTGAAAATTTTCAGAAAAAAATTCTGATATCTTTCATATTTCTGCTCAAAACATAGATTGTCGGTACTCGTTAAAACCGCCTCGCCTCGGCGAGGCGGTTCTAACGAGCAACCACAATCTATGTTTATGAGCAGAAATAAGAAAAATAATGTAAACCCCTGTAAATCCCAGTTTTACTATATCAAAGTGGGTTTTAAGGGGGTGAAAATTATATAGGCATGTTTTCGTGATGAAATGTATCATTTTAATGAAATTGCCACTTTAAATATCTCTGTTTTACTTACACAGCTATCGAGAGCAGATAACTTTTATTATTAGAAAATGTTCTCGGTTCAATGTTATAAAAATCCATTCACTAAACGCATTGTCTTTGAAAACTCTGAAATGGACACATGGCATAAAAGTATGATTATAAAGCACACAGTCTAATAGCCGAATTGCTGGTCAGTAATGAGGAAATTATCAAAAGATAGATAAAAATTCCTATTTCGTCTAACTAGATTCCGGATCTGGCCAAATTCCTATTTTGACTACGACATATACGTACATTAGATGTATCATAAACATATAATTATTAAAGACAATGTCATTGTTTCTTCATAGAAACGAAATAAAGTTACAACTAGGTACCAGTAACACCCAAGAACACACACCCAACGAACCCTTAATCGACATACCCATTATTTTCAGCCACTTTTTAGCAGGAAAAACATTCTTGGATACCTTTTTTATGTTTCGTTATAGGAGCTTCTGGAATTTCGATTACTGATTTCTGCTTATCAGCCATTATGTCAATCATTTAAACGACGTGTGACGGATATAATAGGTCCTCGCCGTGCAAGAAGGTGTCTTTGGGGCATATATGGACAGCATAGGCCCTGATCAGACTGCGCATCCGCGCAGTCTAATCAGGACCTTCGCTGTCCGCATACAGACTAAAGGGCTACTGTATAATATAATATCTATACAGTACCGCCGTCGTTTTCCTTTCCTTCTCTATCGGTTTTTGTGGCTTCGCTGGCCGATATTGTGTCATTTAGGATGTGCGAACAGCGAAGGCCCAGATCACCAGCACATCTGCGCAGTCTGATCAGGACCTTCACTATCCGCCTACTCAATCACTGGATACTGTCGAACAGATCTCTCTCTCTTTCTCTCTCTCTCTCTCTCTCTCTCTCTCTCTCTTACTCAATCACTGGATACTGTCGAACAGATCTCTCTCTCTCTCTCTCTCTCTCTCTCTCTCTCTCTCTCTCTCTCTCTCTCTCTCTCGTATATATATATAAAGTTACTCAGTCCCATTAGCTTATACAGAATCGCTGGTTGATTTTGATCTTAAGCTTTTGCATAGGCTCCAGAGACTCCTTTTCTCAAGGTGGGTTCATTTCAGTTTCCCTAAATCTAGAAAACAACCTTATCAAATATGTGATCAGCTTATACCCAGAACAGCCTAGATGTAAATTCGTGCATATGCGAACAGCGACGGCCCAGATCAGTCTATTCATCCGCGCAGTCTGATCATGGCAATCGCTGTCCGCTTAGGACTCATTGGATACTGTGTAATTTATCAACAGACATCAAGGGCCCTAATCAGAGAGAAGCTCTAATTTAAAAGTATTTTTTTTTTCCCGGACTTTTCCACTCTGTAATGGTTGCCTTCTTCTGTGGTTGCTGCAGAAACTACAGAAGAGTTTTAATCCACCATTTTATTTCCCCAGTCAGAGGTATGCATTACTCGCATACTTCTGATTGCAATTCGTAAACAGTTTTAATGACCCGTCCTATTGCTTAATTCTAAATTTAGTCGCGCACCTCAATGACATAAGGATCAAATGTGACTTAATGAGATAGATAGCTAGATCTGAATTTGTTTGGTAAGTCAATCCCCTTTATACCGACACTCATTACAACGATAACATTCGCTATTATAACGATTTGACTGTCAAGAGGCTATAGCTAATTAGAAATTATAAAAGAACATAATTGTGTTTAAAACATCAGAGAGGCAATTCTAATAAATATGAAAAACTTACTGAACATATAATCAACTTACATAATTGTTAAAAGAAAAACATTAGAAACTGAAACACTATATAACAATTAATAAAAAGTACCATAATGAAAAAACCGCCTTGGAACGGGTCAGTAATGAATTACTGGGGGTCTTAAACCAGCTTTACGGGATCCCAATCCCCGCCCTCAGCTTCCATAGTGGTAAAAACATATATTTGTTCGGTGCATTTGGAGGTCTTCTAACTCATTCATGAATCATTACGGGCAACAGATGAACCAGAAAAACTAACATACAAATGTTCTGGCCCAGACCAAATAATGAATAGTTTTTTGCCCGTCATAGAGTCTGAACTCCGACCCACGGCGTGCAATATTAAGGAGGTAAGCAAACTGGTAACCGCTAAGCCAGCAGACTATTTTAAGACATTTATGCTATATCCCTTTCGTTTATTATACATATGACAAGTTTACTAAAATGATTAGAAGTGTTTTAAGTCCGGTATCGTATTTAGAGATCAATTCGTAGTGTCGAAGATAAAATTTACATTACGAAAACTCGCCTATACAATTTTGGCCCCCTTAAACCCCACTTTTATATAGTAAAACTGGGGTTTTCCCCGTTTATAGGGGTATACATTATTTTTTTTATTTCTGCTCAAAAACATAGATTGTGGATACTCGTTAGAACCGCCTTGTCGAGGCGGTTCTAACGTGTACCCACAATCTATGTTTTGAGCAAAAATATGAAAAATATCAGAAGTTTTTATCTGAAAATTTTCATTTTTTGGTGGTAAAATTTTCAGTATATTTGAATAGGCGTGTTTTCGTAATCAGAAAAAAAACTTTCCTAAGTTTATGCTACCGATAGCCTTGTTGGAAAAGTTTGGGAGTCAAAGTTCTGTTACAAGCATTAAAGTGTTCCGAGTGATGAGATGCTCTAGCCAACCGAATACGTTAAGAAATCATTACGAAAACACGCCTATTCAAATATATAGAAAATTTCACCTCCAAAAACCGAAATTTTTTCAGGTAAAAAAAACTCTGATATTTTTCATATTTCTGCTCAAAACATAGATTGTGGGTACCCGTTTGAACCGCCTCGGCGAGGCGGTTCTAACGAGTACCAACAATCTATGTTTTTGAGCAGAAATAAGAAAAATAATGTATACCCCTGTAAACCCCAGTTTTACTATATAAAAGTGGGGTTTAAGGGGGTCAAAATTATATAGGCATGTTTTCGTGATGTGATAACATCATAAGAAGGGGCACGAGGAACGTCGCCATCCAAAAAACGGGAAATTAACTATATCAGTATCTAAATCATCGCGTTTGTCATAAATTTTAGATGAAACAAAATCGATAGAAATTAATAAATTCTTCGGCATCAGTAGAATTAGCTTTGTTCAACTGCAATTCATTAGGATAAATTTGAGTGACCATTCCTTCAAAGTAAGGATTGTCGATATTCAAAAGGTCGTCCTAATATCTGGAAGTTGAGTTTAAAGTTTCAATAATATCAACTTGTGTATCATCAGAAAGAGTCATAAGCCTGCCCTGGAAAAGTGTGGTGAGGTAAATCGACCTGCTGGACGTGACCGTAAAAGTTCTGATTGGGCCGTTAAACTCTAAACCAACCAGACCAACTGATAATGTGCGAAAAGGGCCCTTAATCCATATGCGAATAGCAAAGGCATAAAGATTAGCCTGCGTGTACAAACAGTCTGATCAGGACTTTTACTGTCCGTTGATATACCTACAATAGTCGTTGATTCTGTAAGTACATCAAAGTCGCTGATCAGACTGTGCACATGCGCAGGCTGATCTTGACCTTCATCGCTCCCACCCACATCAGGAGCCCTTTTCTCACGTTGAATAACAATTGTGTCACGCACGAGAGACAAGCTGTCCTCTGGGCATACATGGGCCTCGCTATGCAAGAAGGTGTCTGTAGGGAGTCTACTGAGAACGCCTAGATCAGATTGTGCATCTGTGCGGTCTGATTAGGGCTTTCGCTGACTGCTTACAGAATCTTTGCGTACTGTAAAAATACATCGATGCACAGAAAAAGGCCTTACTTTATCAGGGCCCAGTTGTCCAAAGCATCGTTATTTTAACGAGTTCGTTAGTAGTCAAAATGTTAATTTTTCTAGTAAGTACAATATTGAATTCGCAGGTATTTTTGCTGAAAAAATGTGAGTAGCTTTTGAAAATGCAAAAGCTACTCACATTTTTTCAGCAAAAATATTAGGGTATATGCTATATTTAATGATCAAAGTGTTAACGATACGTTAACTAACGACAGCGTTAGTTTTGAATAATTGGGCCCAGATTGTGCGTCTTAGCGGGCTGGTCTGGATCTTAATTTATATCCAGTGAACCCTCGTTACAATGAAAGCATTTGTTCCCAAAGATGTTGCCATTAAAATGAATTTGCTGTTGTGAAGAATCCTTGATAAGCAGAATGATATGTAAGAACTACCTTCTCTTATTCGTACTTCCTCTAGAAAATATGTTTTGGATATTTGTTAGAATTGCCTTAGTGAGACTATTCTAACAATAGGTACAAGGTATGTTTCTTGAAGTATTAAATAACTTGTTCTTGCGTAATGTCTGAATAAATGTCATCTCTTGAACGAAAGTTTCGTGCTAGTCAAAATCATTATAAAGAGTTTTGTTGTTGTATCAAATGTCGGTATAAAGAGTAGTGACTGTAAAATGCCCTAAAAAAATTTCACAATCATATTCGGTACATAAAACGTGAAACGATAAAATCCAGCCATTATCGTGTGGTGGGCAGAATTGGCGTAATTTGATCTTTAGCAATCTCAGAGCAGATCTCCACAATATCAATAAACATACCAAGTTTAGTAAAAATCTATTGACGTTAACTCAAGTTATTATCCGGAAACGAAACTACGGACGTGTGGCGGGCAGATAACTCTGTCATAATTGATGAAATTTGCTCGTTAGCAATCCCAAACTCGGTCTCCACAATATTAGTGACAAGCCATTGAAATTTACTCATCGTCCGGAAACGAACAAAACGGACGGACGGACGCACGGACGACCAACGTGAAGCCATAATACCCCACCACTATCATGTGGCGGGGTATCCACTATCATATAGCAGGGAATAAAAAACAACATAAATTCAACTTACCTATGACAGTTATTTGTTGTTCCATCGCCAGAAGAATCAACAATAGTAGCCCATGTATCATGAAACAACACTTACAGAGAAATCGTAAAACAAACTGTACATCCATTTTGAATTCAATAAACTCTCACTTTTTCTTTTTCTAAAATTAGTCTATGATTTTATTTCTCTGTTTCCACATTTTGTAGACATCTCCTGAGTATTCACGTTTATAGCAGTTTTGTTCAACCTGTCGATTTCTCTTCCATTTTCAGAAATACATATTGTTAGTGTCTATCAATCCAAGATGTTTAATCCGTTATACGCTAAATTTAACATTTAACCTGCTGAAATAAATATGAACAGAAGACAAATTATTAATATGTATCTCCTATAAAAGGACTTGGCATTTCATGGCACGGAATTGTAGGAGACAAGTCACCTTTGTCCTGGGAAAACGAAGAAAGAAAATTATCAGTTATTTGCCTTCTGCTGAACGTTTCAAATATAACGGATATTTTAGACTCATGTCCTATATTTTCCTAGAAAAAAAAGGCTTAACCACTTTTACCTTGCAGACGAAGACTAACAGTTTTGCAAACAAAGTAGATCCAGATGAGACGGCTCGTAACGAGCCGTCTCATCTGGATCTACACTGTTTGCCACTCTGTTGATTCGGATACATGTACTCCTGATTATCTCTACTTGCAATTATGAAGCTGTCAAAATTTAAAGTTAGAAGAGCCCACTTCAAAAACTTAGGGATGAAAGGGTTAGCATTAAATGCGATTACTGTACTTACATTTAACATGAAGAACTATGTTTCTAAGAAAAATGAGGCGAGAATAATATCGCTGCTAGTTGTCGTTTGCTATTTTCGTCGATGATCGAATATAAAATCAACTGATCTATAATAAATATTTGTATATAATGTGCATACAGTCGCTGCAACACAGTACGCACCCATTTTATACTACTGGAATCCTACGCACGTTCCACACGCGCATGCGTAGTTTGATCAGTGTCTCTGCTCTTTGTGTACACAATATCTGGAATAACGATTAATTACGACACTTCCGGTGCTTCGGTAGATTGGCGACATTATTATTCCCCTAGTTAGCCTGCTTCAGGTGACGTTTAGCAGACGGAATTTTACAAGTGCTTTATTTTCCCTAAAATGGGAGCATTCCATTCTAATCTCATTTTATGAGACAATTCAAATTTAAAGTGCAAAAATTTATATTAGACGACGTATTAGCTGAGCATGTTTATTGTCACAGAAGGCTATATCAGAAGATGAATTTTGCTTAAGGTGTGTAACTATTTTTTTTTGTTATTTTTAACACTTTGGATGTTGGGCAAACATTGAGCAGACGACGACATTTTGAAATGGTTTTCTTATTTTTCCTAGAAAATAGAATTTGACATTTCATGCAAACTGTCTCCTTAGGAGAAAATTTGCATGAAGTGTCAGATCCTATCTTCTTGGAAAGATAGGAAAATATCATCAGTTTGGCGTCTGCTGATTTTGCCCATAGCATGGTAAATATTAAGGAAAAGAAGCGTCTTCAGAAATGTCCGTTTCTACTAAAAATAACCTTTAACATTCTCTGGGAACATTGCAGACAACAAATCGATTATATTTTTTCTTATTTATCTAAGAAAACACTGATTGTCATTTCATGGCAATTGTCAGAAACAATTGGCATCACAAACAATTGGCATTAACGATCAAACACTAATTTCTGAGAAAAATAAGGACAAACATCTGCTTACATTTTTCCCATCAGGCTAAGCGTTAATTTAATTTATACAGGTGCAAACCGAACATTACATCCAAAACAATACATCACGTCTTCTCTCACAATAGCTTAAGAAATGCTTCCAAAACAATTCCAATCACAGTTGTTTCCCTGTGCCCTATTATAGCAATCTCGCCTGCACCTTGTGTAAACTGGTTCTGCAGTCGTTTATGAAAATGAATGATGTCTTTTTTCACTCAACAGCTGTTCTCGGGCGCTGAAAAGAAATAAAATAAGCGTGAACTGTTTCATACATGTATACCTAAATGTACTCAGAAACCTCACAATTACACAATGAATATACATGTAATGACAAAACCAACAAAAAAGACATATGCGCCCAGCGAAGACTTGGATCAGCCTGGGCATCCACCCAGTCTGATCAGAGTGTTTGCTGTCCGCATTAACAAAGCGTGGGTCCTTACCTACCCATCGAGTGAACAGCGAAGACTGATCAGACTGGGCGGATGCCCACGTTGATCTGAATCATCGATGGGCGCACATGACATTTCATATGAACTATGGTATACGACATTACGAAAACATGCCTATTCAAAGATACTGAAAATTTACCACCGAAAAATGAAAATTTTCAGATAAAAAAAATTATGAAAATTTTTCATGTTTCTGCTCAAAACATAGAGTGTGGGTACCCGTTAGAACCGCCTCGACGAGGCGGTTCTAACGAGTACCCACAATCTATGTTTTGAGCAGAAATATGAAAAATAATGTATACCCCTATAAACCCCAGTTTTACTATATAAAAGTGGGGTTTAAGGGGATCAAAATTATATAGGCATGTTTTCGTGATGAACTAGATTTTTTAACTATTTCAGCCATGTATACCCAAACAAACAGCGTCGATCCAGATAGGACGTTTGTAACGAGCCGTCTAACCCGTATCTACAGTATTGGCCCTCTGCTTTTGAATTTTTGACTGAATTCTTTATTTGTAACAATGATCATGTCCATATTCAAAGATGAAAAAGTCCATACCGTACACCCAGGGCTAAAAGGGTTAAAAGCGCACCGACGAAAGTCGAATTCTGTCTAGGGAAATATATCTATGGCGGAACCGACAGTGTACAAGTAGGGCAAGGTAGCTCGTTCGGGCATACGTTTACCGCTTTTACGAGACTGGTAATGTTGTTAATGTCGTGCACTCGAGATGTACAATGTAATTACGTTAGTATTGAAAATTCTATCTTGTCCGCATCGAAATATTATCTCAAAAACCTTAGAATTGCAATATTATATGCGTAATGTACTAATATGACACGCTTGCATGTAACGCTGGGGAAAGTAATTTGCAGATCATGTCGTTTACGTTACCTTTTCACTTCACTTTGTTTTCCTTAATTAAAATTTAAGCCAGCGCACGACAAAACCTATAATAAGACCTTTGTAACCAGCGAATACTCAGATCAGCCTGCACATCCACCCAGTATGGCAAGGGTTTTCGTGTATCTTTCTTCAGATAACCCGGAGTCTGTAGACGGCACATGCGATCAGCGAAGACTCTGATCAGACTGCGCGGATGCGCAATCTGATCTGAGTATTCGCTGATCACACAAGCTTTATTGTAGGTTTTGTCGTGCGCTGGCTCATTTGGTAATTTCCACAGGCTTGTTGTCACGTTGGAGCCATTTTACGCGTTTAAGGCTTGTGTAATGTGCGCCAGAACGAGAGAAAACGTCCCTTCTGACATGTGCGACCAACGAAGACTAAAATCAGCCTCCGCACCCGCACAATCTGATCAGAGTCTTCGTACTCCACATGAAAAAAAAACTTTGCATCCTTGGCTATCCAAAAGGCGCCCAGGGAAGATTCAGATCAGACTGCGCGAAAGCGCAGGCTGATCTGAATCTTTGCTGAGCGCTTATGTCCGAGGGTACATTTTCTTATTTGAAGTTATTGAAGCTCCATACTATCGAAGCCATCCTGACTTCTATAGGTGTTTCTTGACTTTGTTTCCTGTCACATTTGTATGTGTACATTTTTTTTTTAAATTTAGTATTGCTTACACTATAAGGTATATAAGCTACATCGTCAGGAAACGTACCTTCCGAAATGTGCGTCGAGCGAAGATTCAGATTACCTGCGCGAATGCGCAGTCTGATCAGAATCTTCACTGCGCGCATTTTGAATAGCCAAGGATGCAAAGTTTCTTCATGCGGACAACAAAGACTGTCCGGATACGCAGACTGATATGAGTCTTTGTTAGGCACACATGCCAGAAGGTACGTTTTCTCAAGCTGCTGGTCATTTCCTTGCACAAAACAACAGATCCAGGTGAAACCATGAGTAGTTAAGCAAACTAATATATGAGCCAGCGAACGACAAAACCAACAAAATGGCATGTGCGCCCAGCAAAGACTCAGACCAGCCTGGGCGTCCGCCCAGTCTGATCAGAGTCTTCGCTGTCCGCATGAAGAAGGATTGGGTCCTTAGCTATCCATTAAGCGCAAGCGAAGACTCTGATTAGACTGGGCGGATGCCCAGACTGGTCTGAGTCTTTGCTGGGCGTACATGCAATTTTGTTGGTTTTGTCGTGCGCTGGATTATATCCTGATCAATTGTATTTTTAACAGTTTTGTTGGATAAATTCAAGTATAACAAGGCCAAGCCGTGCAAAGCAATCCATACTCACTCACTGGATGGAACATGACTCCAGATTTGTTCAGTGCAAGTCTTAAAGCTCATGATTCACACAAGTTCGATTATGAAGCAATTTTATTCCGGTGGAGAAATTTTGGATAGGTGCATCAAATAAAGACTCAAATCAGCCTGCTTACCCGCGGAATCTAATCAGAGTTTCCGGGGTCTCAAGAAAACAAAGCATCCTTGGCTAGCCAAACTGCGCCCAGTGAAGATTCTGATCTGACTGCGCAAATGTGCTTGCTGATCTGAATGTTCGCTAGGCGAACATATCCGTTTTCTGAAGTTGTGGCTGAGCGTTTTTTTTTTTTTTTACGATCAATATTGAGTCAGATTTAAGAATACATTGACAAACAATAATAGTCCTGGGCCCAGTTATTCAAAGCTAACGTATAACGATTCATTAAAATTTACATTGAGTGATACGTAAATACATGTATGCTGAAATTTGATATTTGAAATATCAGAATATTGTGTATTGAATCCGCTAAAACAGTTAACAAAATGACCCTTAAAGAGCTCGTTAAGCTAACGACGCTTTGAACAACTGGGCCCGGATCAGACTGCGGGTACGTATAAGGTAATCTGAGACATCACTGTGCCTGTATGCCTCAAGATGCCTTTGTTTTATGGCATGGTTCCTCAGGAACATTTAAAACGTAACATCTGTCTCCTTTACGCCATATAGAATCACTATCACCGACTATTCGAGCTGAGTCAACTTCAACAGCTTGAGACTGGGTCTCTACTTCAGAAAACGCACCTTCGGACATGTGCGCCCAGCGAAGATTCAGATCAGACTGCGCATTCGCGCAGTCTGATCTGAATCTTCACCGGGCGCAGTTTTGGATAGCCAAGGATGCAAAGTTAGTTGATGTGGACAGCGAAGACTCTGATCAGGCAGTGTGATTTGAGTCTTCGCTGGGCGCACATGTCAGATGGTCGTTCTCTGACTTCGCGGCTCAGACTGTTATGAGCCCCAACATGAGAAATTGTACCTGATGGCATATACATGTGTGTGCACCCAGTGAAAACTCCAATCAGCCTGCGGGTAAGAGCAGTCTGATCAGAGTATTCACTGAGCGCTCTTTGGATACACAAGGGCATCGAAGACTCTGATCAGACTGTGCAGATGCGCTGGCTGACCTGTCATCGTTGGGCGCAAATGTCAGATGATACCCTTTTCTTATGTTGCGACCGTTATAGTCATTGTATTGAAAAGTTATTGTCCCCTTTTATGTGGAAATTTGTCAGTACTTACAACTTTTTCTCATGGGACTTCACTTTAAGGTTTGTTTACAATTTTACATTTTAATTACATATTAATAGTATGATCTTACAAGAATTTCCCCGTGTCCGGTGATAATGGTTTATAAAACTACAATAAAGTTTCAGAGACTCGAAGACCAATTGCTCGTTTACCGTTGTTGATTCGAGATTTTAGTCCCTATCATCACGAAAATATGCCGATACAATTTTGACCCCCTTAAACCCCACTTTTATATAGTAAAACTGGGGTTTACAGGGGTATACATTATTTTTCTTATTTCTGTTCAAAAACATAGATTGTGGGTACTCGTTAGAACCGCCTCTCCGAGGCGGTTCTAACGAGTACCCACAATCTATGTTTTGATCAGAAATCTGTAAAATATATAAATTTTTTATCTGAAAATTTTCATTTTTGGTAGTAAAATTTTCAGTATATTTGAATAGGCGTGTTTTCGTAATGGAAATTCTTCCGATAGCTCAAGACAACAAATGTTTACGGATGTTTTTAGATAGTTTTCTTATTTTGTGTATGTTGTTTGTATACATGTATACTCAAGAGAATCACCTGGCTCAATATACTATTATTTTACAGAAGATAAAAAAAAGCACCCTTGAATTATCCACATTTGCCTTCTGCTCTGGTACATGCACTATGATTAACTCCTTCACTGCCACACAGTCGATAATAATAGGTTTCTGCAAACAGCATAGATCCAAATGAGACGGCTCAGGGAGCCGTCCCATCAGGATCTACGCTGTTTGACATTCAGTCTATCAACTTTACATATAAAAGTCTTTCCAAGCGATAGTTTGTTAAAATTAAAAAAAAAAAAAAACAGACAACAAATGTCGTCTAAATTTGGCTCCTAAGTGGCTCGAAGTACCCGTATCTACTGTGCTTTCGACATCTTTCTGAAAGTCGTTTTTTTTTTTTTTTTTTTTTTTTTTTATTGTTATGATTTAATTCAGTACCATTTGTCGTAACTACTTATCCACAAAAACTTTCATTCTAGTCATTTTTTTAATCAAATGTTTTCACTTTTTCCAGTAGTAAAAACGAATGCAAATTATGCAGAAATCTACAGGGTAGGTAATTTGGAGGCTGATTTTTAGCAAGTTCCTCTTGTTCAATTTTTCTGAAATTTTCACAATATTGTTGTGAAACATCAATAATTAAAAGCCAGCAAGAAAAAGTAAAAAGTATTTTGTAAGACAAAAAAGTTAAAAAAAAATCACTTTAGTATAGAAATTGCATAGGTCAAACCAATTTATGGCCATAGATTTAATTTTAGGGTAAATATTTGAGAACAAACACAGAAACAGCAACAAACAAAAAATGAAAAATTTTCAGATAAAAAAAAACTGGTATTTTTTCATATTTCTGCTCAAAACATAGATTGTGGGTACTCGTTAGAACCGCCTCGGCGAGGCGATTCTAATGAGTACCTACAATCTATGTTTTTGAGCAGAATAAGAAAAATAATGTTTACCCCTGTAAACCCCAGTTTTACTATATAAAAGTGAGGTTTAAGGGGACAAAATTATATAGGCATGTTTTCGTGATGGGACGTCATCACTGTAATACAGCTATGCTCCCCTATCATGTGTCTGTGTTTGTTTCCATACTATAAAGTCTCCGGCCGTTTCGTTGCAGTAAGCTTGACAGTAATTGCTTTGGTGATCTTTTAGGTCACGGCCTGCTAATTTACAGAGCACCGGTTATGTTCCATGAGATTATTTAAATGTTTTTGCCTGCTTTGTTGCAAAAAATTGTCAATATGTATAATTCAGACAATCCTGTTGTAGATGTTTTCGTGTGGTTCCTTTGAATATGAAGAGAATCATCGGGGGTATAATTTACCCTTACACCTGCCTTGACCTCTTACAATATCTGTGACAGTGTCTTCGAAAAGGCGGAAATTCATAACATGTAACATGACCTACCATTGTCTTTCTTATTTTGAAGAGTTTAGAGGGACAGCCAGGCAAATACAATGTACCAAGTATTGACCATTTGAACTTACAAACAAACAAAACAACAAACTATGGGCTGAGGAACATTTGCAAAAGTTTATAAAATATATATGGGAAAGTCAATGGTAATAAAATAAATAAGATAAAGTCAATGGTAATCTGAAGTCTTTATCAAGTTTTGTTTCTGTGCACATTAATTGGATGTTAAGATTTTTGCCATTTCAAACATGATAGTAAAAATTGTTACACAGAACCTTATATGCTGCAAAAGTTAATGTGCTCTATATGAGTATGCGAATTATGGCCACAATTGTGTATATTTTTTCTCTTCACCAAAACATGCCTATATGATATTAACCCCCTTAAACCCCCCTTTTATATAGTAAAACTGGGGTTTACGGGGGTATATGTTATTTTTCTTATTTCTGCTCTAAAACATAGATTGTGGGTACTCGTTAGAACCGCCTCGGTGAGGCGGTTCTAACGAATACCCACAATCTATATTTTGAGCAGAAATATGGAAAATATCAGAGATTTTTATCTGAAAATTTTCAGTTTTTGGAAGTGAAATTTTCTATATATTTGAATAGGCGTGTTTTCGTAATGTGGTCTCAGAAAATACGTCAGATTATTATGCAGTGTTTTAACGACCCATCAAAGGTAGGTGTTCGTTCTTGGTGATAACCCGATCAGGGTCCTACTCCCAACAAGAACTCAGTTCAGGCTGCACATTCGCGCTGTCTCATCATAACCTTCAATAACAGCAAACAGACCCCTTGGCACCTTGGTTATTATAAAAACGCCCAGTGAACACTTAGATCACTGAGTCTGTGATGGGAGTTTTAAAACGTGGCCCAGTAATTTTTCTACTGACTGTTCCAAGGCGGTTCCTCTGTTGCAGTTCTTTGTTTTTGCGTCGGTGATTGCATACCGAGAGAAGAGCAATTGTCGCAATAAGCCATAAAATGAAACGTGATATCCTTGATTAACTACATGATCGGTGTACACTGTGGTCAGTCTCATTATAATATCTGTGAGATATGGTACTTAAAGGCATTCAAATATATAGAAAATTTTACTTCCAAAAACTGAAAATTTTCAGAGACAAAATCGGCGAGGCGGTTCTAACGAGTACCCAAAATCTATGTTTTTGAGCAGAAATAAGAAAAATAATGTATACCCCCGTAAACCCCAGTTTTACTATATAAAAGTGGGGTTTAAGGGGGTCAAAATTATATAGGCGTGTTTTCGTGATGTTGTTGTTTTTCGACAAATCGGTTATTGCATGTTTTAAATTTCTCCATCACGAAAACATGCCTATATAATTTTGACCCCCTTAAACCCAACATTTAATATAGTAAAACTGGAGTTTACAGGGGTATACATTGTTTTTCTTAATTCTGCTCAAAACATATATTGTGGTACTCGTTAGAACCGCCTCGCCGAGTCTATATTTTGAGCAGAAATATGAAAAATACAAGAGTTTTTTTTTATCCGAAAATTTTCAGTTTTTGGAGGTGAAATTTTCTATATATTTTTTAATAGGCGTGTTTTCGTAATGCGCCTGACGGCTCGAAACTTAAAATCATGAAATAACATACGTACACCTGTACATAAAACTAAATGAATGGAATAGAAATTTGCAGATCGACTTTCGCCCAACATCACGAAAACATGCCTATATAATGTTGACCCCCTTAAACCCCACTTTTATATAGTAAAACTGGGGTTTACAGGGGTATACATTATTTTTCATATTTCTGCTCAAAACATAGATTGTGGGTACTCGTTAGAACCGCCTCGGCGAGGCGGTTCTAACGAGTACCAACATTCTATGTTTTTGAGCAGACATAAGAAAAATATTAGAATTTTTATCTGTAATTTTTCATCTTTTGCTGGTAAATTTTCCAATATATTTGAATAGGCTTGTTTTCGTAATGAACAAACTGATTAGGAGCTGCGCCCTTTTATGAAACAAAGAATAGTGTATTCGCAATGCACACGCTCTGATCTGACTGTGTACATGCACAGGCTTATCCGGATTAGGAAATAGTATGACAATATCACATGCAATAAGCTATTTAGACTTCCCGCTGTCATTTAATAAGGGAGACTTCGGCGCAAACCTCTGAGCTCTATTCAATTATTAATCCTTAAAGTGCTGATCATAACTGCAGCAGATGACAGTTTCATTTTATTTTTCTGTATTTTTCAGCGAATTTAAAGCTTGACATTTCATGTGAGTCGCCTGCCTAGCAGTTAATTCACATGAAATGCCAAGTCTTATTTTCTCTGAAAATAGAAAAGAAAAAAAAATAGAATGTCGTCTGCTACAATTTTGCTTAAGTGCTTTAGGGTCAAAATCTGATAAATTTGATTATATACAATCTCAATTCAAAAATATCCACTAAATAGCATCATTATCGCTTTTGCCTCCTCTGAGAATTCTCGGTAATCAAATGCCACTTATTTGAACCTAGAGCCAGGAAAAGTAATTTTGAAAACGGCCAGTAAGCAGCGAAGACTATACCACGCTGCACACGAAGTCTGGACAGGGTATTTATTTTCGACATATAGTTGTAGCAAGCGGTGTATACCTGGGTCAGCCTGCAAGGACATGTCTGTTAAGATGTTTGTTTTGTTTTGTTGTTTTTTTTTGTTTGTTTTTTTTTTACTCAAATACGCTATCCTACTAAATGGAAGCGTCCAAGTGGCAAGTGAAAAAATATTTAAGTCCTACGTAGGAGATAGTAACTCCTACGTGGGAGATAATGTCCTGCGTAGGAGATAGTAACTCCTACGTAGATGATAATAACTCCTATGTAGGACTTACAAACCTACGTAGGCCATACGAATACCTATTTAGGACTTACTAACACCTACGTATGGCTTACTAACTATTACGTAGGAGATAATAAGTCCAATATAGGACTTACTAACTCCTACGTAGGAGATAATAACAACTACATAGGAGATAATAAATCCTATGCAGGACTTACTAACACCTACGTAGAAGATAATAAAACCTCCGTAGGACTTAAATAAAACCTACGAATTAGATAATAAGTCCTACGTAGAAATTACTAACACCTACATAGGAGATTATAACTCCTCCGTAGGATTTAATAACACCTACGTAGATAATAACTCCTACGTAGGACATACTAATACCGACGTAGGACATACTAACACCTATGTAGGAGATAATAAGTACTACGGAGGAGTTATAAACACCTAAGTGGAGATAATGTCCTACGTAGTAACTCCTAAGTAGGAGATAATCCTACGTAGGATAGTAATTCCAAAGTAATAATAAGTCCTACGTAGGAGACAGTAAGTACTACGTAGGAGGTGATAGGTCCAACATAGCAGATAGAAACTCCTGTGTAGGTGATGATAACTCCTATGAAGGACTTAATAACACCTACGTTGGACTTACTCACGCCTACGTAGGAGATAATAAGTCCTACGTAAAAAGTTACTAATTCCTACGTAGGAGATTATAACTCCTCCGTAAGACTTAATAACATCTATGTAGGAGATAATAACTCCTACGTAGGACTTACTAACACTTATGTATGACGTACTAACACCTACGTAGGAGATAATAAGTCCTACGTATGAGTTTCTTCCTCCTACGTAGGAGATAATACACCCTACGTTGGACTTACTAACTCTTCTGTAGGAGATAATAACACCTACGTAGAAGATAATATTTCCTCCTTAGGACTTATTTACACCTACATAGGAGATAATAACTTACGTAGGACTTACTAACACGTAGGACTTATTATCTCCTACGTAGGTGTTTGTTACTCCTAAGTAGGAATTATAATCTCCTACGTAGGTGTTAGTAACTCCTACGTAAGTGTTAGTAAGTCCTAAGTAGGGGTTATTTTTTCCTACGCAGGTGTTTTTAAGTTCTACGGAGGAGTTATAATCTCCTACGTATTTGTTATCTCCTACGTAGGACATAATAAGTCCTACGTTTGAGTAACTTACATGTAGGACTTATCACCTCCTACGTAGCTGTTAGTTACTCCTACGTAGGACTTATTATCTCCTATGTAGGTCTTAGTAAGTCCTATTTAGGTGTTAGTAAGTCCTACGTAGGAGATATAATCTCCTACATATGTATTATTACCTCCTACGTAGGAGTTAGTAAGTCCTACGTAGGAGTTACTAACATGTCCTACGTAGGGGTAATTATCTCCTGCGTAGGTGTTATTATCTCCTATGTAGGAATTAATGTCCTACATAGGGCTTATTTTCTCCTATGTAAGTGTTAGTAAGTTACTTTCTCCTACGTATTATCTCCTATGAAGTAGTTAGTGTTATTAAATCCTACGGAGGAATTACCATCTTCTACGTAGGTGTTAGTGTCTTTCGTAGGGTTTACTATCTCCTATGTACGTATTTCCTACGTAGGACTTACTAACTCCTACGTACGGCTTATTATCTCGTACGTAGGTGTTGGTAAGTTCTACGTAGGTGTTAGTAAGTCCTACGTAGGATTATTATCTCCTACGTAGGCGTTAGTAAGTGATACGTAGGAGTTTTCATCACCCACGTAGGAATAACTTTCTCCTACGTAGGACTTATTATCTCCTACGAAGTAGTAAGTGTTATTAAATCCTACGGAAGAATTATCATCTTCTACGTAGGTGTTGGTAAGTCCTTCGTAGGGTTTATTATCTCCTACGTAGGTGTTATTATCTCTACGTAGGAGTTAGTAACTCTTATATAGGGCTTATTAGCTCCTATTAGGTGTTAGTAAGGCCTACGTAGGAGTTAGTAATTCCTACGTAGGGCTTATTATCTATTACGTCCGTGTTTGTAAGTCCTGCGTAGGGTTATTATCTCCTGCGTAGGTGTTAGTAAGTCCTACGTAGGATTTTTCATCACCTACGTACGAATTACTTTCTCCTACGTAGGACATCATCTCCCACCAAGTAGTTAGTGTTATTAAATCCTTCGTAGGGGTTATTATCTCCTACGTCGGTGTTATTATCTCCTACGTAGGAGTTAGTGTCCTACGTAGGGCTTATTATCTCCTATGTAGGTTGTAGTAAGTCCTACGTAGATGTTAGTAAGTCCTACGTAGGGTCATTATCCCCTACGTAGGTGTTAGTAAGTACTATGTAGGAGTTATAATTACCTACGTAGGAGTTACTATCTCCTACGTAGGACTTATCTTCTACGTAGGTGTTACTATCTCATATGCAGGACTTAGATATTTTTTCACCTGGCACTAGGACACTTCCATAATACTATGCTACTTTATCGCTAAGCACTCTGGGTAAATTTTTCATCAGATGACATGTCGAAATAGTTTTCTTTTTTCCAGAAAGCGGCTTCTGATATTTCATGCAAATTGTCTCCAACGGAGAATATTAGCATGAAATATCAGATCCTGTTTTCGAGTGAAAAAAAAAAGAAGACAAAATATCATCAATTTTGCCATCTGCTGAATTAGCCGCGTAAGTGGTAAAGCTTAGTTTTTTCCCGAAAGTGATCAAGACATATTGCAGTCTGCAGAAGCCCGAAGACACGTACTGCGCAGCCCATTTTATCACTCCTTGTTTCACTTTTTACTGACACACAAATTTGCAACATTGGACATGTCAAAATTCAAAGTTGGAATAATCCACTTCAGAAACACGGGATTGAAAGGGTCAAACTGACTAAGCCGGTCGAAAAAAAAAAAATAAAGATACGTAGAAAATTTCATTCATATTTCGACTAAAACTTTGTCATACAATGGTGTCTGGGTGTGGCAAGAAGCTTAGTGTCTACTTTTCTAGTGTGGCACGTCACGAAAATATGCCTATATAATTTTGACCCCTTAAACCCCACTTATACATAGCAAAACTTGGGTTAACAGAGGTATACATTATTTTTTTCTTATTTTTGCTCAAAAAACATAGATTGTGGGTACTCGTTAGAACCGCCTTGCCAAGGCGGTTCTAACGAGTACCACAATCTATGTTTTGAGCAGAGGTATAAAAAAAAAATATGAGTTTTTTATCTGAAAATTTTCAGTTTTTGGAGGTGAAAGTTTCTATGTATTTGAATAGGCGTAATTTCGTAATGAAATAATATTTACCCGTATCTGGGTCAACGCGATCAGATGCTGGGTTTTGCGGCTACACAGTTTGCTCAGGCCTAATTAAGGTAACAAAGGTAGATGTTTTACACTTTCTAGAAATACTTCGAATTTGAAGTCAAAATTAGGAGGTTAATGCAAACGTTTAGTCAAAACAACTGCATGCTTCTGAACGAGGGATGGGGTGCATTCCCATCTGTGTATCCTCTCCCCTGTGTACAGATATACAACTTGTATCACGGGTACATTTGTACTGAAAACTTCCAGTTCATATAATAAACTAAACTCAGCCCTAAATAAGCTGAAACACTCCGCACAATCTATTAACCCATTTTTGTCTAGAGGACTCTTCTACCATACCTCTTTGGACAGGTCCATTTCCTGTATAAGGGATGTCTGATTATTTTTTATCATGTTCTGTAAAAGTTTCTGAAATTAATACAAACCGTGTAGGACCCTGTGGCGTCTGACATGGGGCTACACTGTTTTTCATTGTCCCTTTAATAGGACGCTAGGCATACATGTGTAAGGGAAAGACTTTTTATATCTCGCCTTTGCCGTGGTGGTGTAAGAGTGGGTGGGGTGAAGAAAGGATTTACTCTGGTTTACCCCTGTCTCATCCGTCCGTTTGGCATTTCGAACGCCTCTTTGCGGTCTGATATGGGACTACACTGTTTGCCAATGTCCCTTTTATAGGACGCTAGGCATAAATGGGTTGAGGGATCTCTTTTTATCTTTCGCTTTTACCAGTTGGCGTAAGAGGAGATGGGGTAAAGAAAGGAGTTACTCTGGTTTACCCCTGTCTCATCCGTTCGTTTGGCTTTTCGAACGCCTCTTTGCGGTCTAATATGGGACTACACTGTTTGCCAATGTCTCTTTTATAGGACGCTAGGCATAAATGGGTTGAGGGAAACTCTTTTTATATTTCGCCTTTACCAGTTGGCGTAAGAGGAGATGGGGTAAAGAAAGGAGTTACTCTGGTTTACCTCTGTCCCATCCGTTCGTTTGACTTTTCGGCCGCCCCTTTGCGGCATTTTCTGATTGACCTTTAAACACATTTCATATGGATTCACACTATCACATCACATTCGCAGGCTGATCTGGGCTATCGCATACGCCAGTAGCTCGTTTTGCGATACGATCAGTTTTGTTTATTGGATGAAACACTGAATTAAACGCAAGCTATTATTCCTTCGTTTCAAATACGGCTTTGATTATTGTAGATTGCCAAAGATTTATGGGAAAAATGATAAAACGGCACACCTGGTAACGGAACCGAAATAAAGTAGGCATTTTATCATCACATCAAGCTAAAGAGATTTACTTTGTAGAAAGCTTAATAGCAAAACCTGTAGTATTCTGTACACCTACATATTGCCAATTCCCTGTCCGTTTTATAGGACGTGGCATATGTATATATAAGCCGCAGTAAGAGCCAAAAGGGCCTAATAACATATGCAGGCAGAGAAGGTTCAGATCAGCCTTAGCATTCGCACAGGCTGATCAGAGCAATGTTTGTCCGTTTTTTTTAAATTTATAGAGCTAGTGGAATATATGTATATCGATGAACATTGAATGACATAATCAGATGGCGTCGACTTAAAGGCTGGTCTAAGTCTTCAAAAGATATATTTTCTCATATATACAGTCGAAGTCCAATGGCTGGAACATCTTTTGGACCATAGAAAATTGATCGAGATATGGGTAATTCGAGCCACTGAGGGTTAATCATGGTGCCGGCTCAGTAAGCAAATAGCAGAATTTAGGGATGTTCTTTTTTTTATCTTCTACATAATATAAATAATTGTAGGTTGTGTGTACTCAACATACAATCTCATGATAAAATATAAAAAAATCCCTAAATGTTTGTTTTCGTGAGCTGTCGGAAGAATTTCGTATGGACTTCGAATTCGAATTAGTCATGGTAAACGAGCCATCGGTGTTCGAGCTATTGAGGATCGACTGTAATCGAACAAAATAACAAATACAGACAAATGAAGCTGAGCTGCAACAGAAATACCACACTGGAACACCGCACTGGTCGGCTGACAGCAAAACCTGTTTTGGTGGGGAAGGATGGGAATGGGGCGAAAAGCAGGTAAACCTGGCTTTATGGACTAACGAGGGTTGATACGAGAGCTATGCTTTCCTTTTTTAATCCATAGCTCTTTATAAGATGGCTAACAGTATCTGGGGTTATTGCAAAGAGCAATGATCAGTGTTTCATCACACTAATTTAATTTGATTTACACGTTTTTTCTATGATATTTCACTGATTAATTTTGAGAGCTTTTATGCGAACCGACCGATGATTTTATATTTGGTCCTGTTCGTTGCGGGGCTTTTTGGATCGATTGTCTGCAATCTAGCCATAGCCATAGTATACAAACGCAAAATTTCCTAAAGGTAGTTGTACTCGTGCAAATCATTGGCCAATATAATCCAACCGCGGCGATAGACGAAATCCAAGTAATGGTTATTTATACATTGTAGCCGCGCTATTCTTGTCGCTGTGATGTCAGAGTGTGGTGTAAAGAGGGTTATCTGTGAAACCGAGGCTGGGATATTGGTAAACAGTGCAGACTCAGATCAGACGCCGCAGAACGCGGCGTCTGATCAGGGTCTGCACTGTTTGCTTAAAATCACCGGAAAATAAGGGTTAAAGTAAACAGTCTTAAGTCCTCGTTCAGGACCATTTTTCCAGCCTACATTCAGAGACAATCGACCCACCAGTGCAGTCAGTGTTTTGATTTTGTATGTGGTCTTTTGTTGTATTTACTGAATCCTATCTGGCCTTGTAATCACCGACTTGGGGAAGAGAGAGCTGGTTGCTTTGTTTTTCTTCGATTTGTGCCTTGTGTACTAGTCGTTATCTATACTATTCTATTGTCAACAGTCCTTGTCCTTAGTGCGGATACAATTCTATTGACAGCAGTCCTTGTCCTTAATGTGGATACAGTTCCAGCGGCATGTACATAAAATATTCTGTCAGCGTATCGGGTTTACAAAGTTTATACAGACGTCGAAAGTAATATATAGTGAACCCTCATTATGACGACATATTTGTTCCCAAAGACGTTGCCATTAAAATGAATTTTATGTTGTACAAAATACCTCATGAGCAGATTGATAACAAAAATATGTTTTGTTCGTATTTCCTCATAGAACATATGTTTTGGATATTTGTTAGAATCGCCTCACTAAGGCGATTCTAACAAATATCCAAAACATGTGTTACAATATTCTTGCATAATTTGTGACTAACTGTTACCTCTTAAGCGAAGATTTCGTGACAGTCAAATTGTCATTTTAACGAATTTTGTCGTTGTATCGAGTGTCGGTATAACGAGGGTTGTCTGTATTTACATACGGTCATTTAAAACATTAGCCTTAGGGAACAGAAAAAACACTGATATTTACACCATAGCATTTTAGTCAAATTTGTCAGCTAAGGGTCTTTCCAGATCCCTCGGCGATGGGTCTGTCAAGATTGATTAGCAAAAGGTCTCTCCAGACAGTGCAGCTATGCGGGCTGGTCTTGAGCATCGCTGTTTGTGAGTACATGTATCAACGACGTTGGTAGATTTTGGCACAAGTTTTGTACGCCATGAAACATGATGTTAATGGCATTTTGTATGTTCATTAATTTCTACAAATCATTCGTGCGGTCGTTTTAGTACATATAATTTACCACTTGGTATTAATGTAATCCACTGCAAAGAAGTTGTAGGTTTGTCGTTCTGATATTTTTTGTTCGTATACTCTCCCAGTGTGTTATCAACATTATAGCTCTCAAGGGTCTGGTAGTAAAACATATGATAATTAATAATTATTTCAAATATTCAGGGAATGTCACAGGGTGTAGGAACCGTATTTACCCTTAGTACATTCAACCCTCTTTATACCGACACTCGATACAAGGACAAAATTCGCTTTAATGGCACCTTCGCTCAAGAGGTGACAGTTAATCAGACCCTATGCAAGAACATTGTATTAAATACTTCAAGAAACATATGTTTTGGATAGAATCGCCTCAATTCTAACAAATATTCGAAACGTATGTTCAATGCGGAAATAGAATAAAAAATAGATATTTTATATATCATTCTGCTCGTTAGGGATTCTTTACAACAGCAAATTCATTTTAATTTGTGTTGATTTGTGTTGAAGTTTTACGGCCCAGTCAACCCAGTGGGGTCATGTCGAGCGCGGTCAGTTTACCTAACCACACGTTTACTGGGCAGGCTTAGTGCTCTAAGCGGTTAACCAGTATTGTGCACATTCTTTCGCCAGAAACTGACAACTGCCCTTCTTGAATCAGCGGAAGGGAGAGAATGACCGTGGAAAATATTTCATGATCAATCTCCACGAAAGTCATTTTAATGGTAACATCTTTGGGAACAAATTTTGTGGTTGTAACAAGGGTTCATTGTATATTCATTACTTATACGAATCGTTTATGTGGTCGTTTTAGTACATATAATTTACATGTAGCGCTTGTGTGGAGGCTTATGTTAAAGTAATCCATTGCTATAAAGTAGTAGGTTTGCCATTCTGATATTTTTTTTTCGCGTATACTCTCCCAGTGTGTTATCAAAATGATAGCTCTCAAAGGTTTGGATGTAAAAAAAATAATAATTAATAATTGAACCGCAACGTCAGAAAACGTACCTTCGGACATGTGCGCCCAGCGAAGATTCAGATCAGTCTGCGCGTTCGCGTAGTCTGATCAGAATCTTTTTGGGCGCATCTTGGATTTCCAAGGTTGCAAAGTTTTTTTTCATGCGGAGAACGAATACTCAGATCAGACTGCGCGGATCCGCTGATTTGTGTCCTCGTTTGGCGCACTTGTCAGAAAGTACGTTTTCTCGCATTAAGGGTCAATTATTTTAAATATTCATGGAATTTGACAGGGTTTAATGGCCATATTTATCCGAAATATTCAAACAGACAGGCCTGAGCAAACATTTTAGGCCCTGATCATAGAACGCGGCGTCTAATCAGGGTCTGCGCTTTTTGCAACTCATTCAAGAGTTTTGACCAGTCCTTTACCACTCAACGGACAAGTTCAACAGACGACAAATCAATATTTTCCATACTTTTTGCCGAAAATAGTCTTTTGGAAAACGAAAAGAATTGGAAAAATGTCATCTGTTGTCCTTTTTATCCAGGATGCTAAGCGTTAAACATATCAACAGGGTATTAATATGGAAGTGTCTGAATTTAACCGTTACCACTTTCTGGGCTAATTCAGCAGACGACAAATTGATGACACTTCTTATTTTTCCCAGAAAACAGGATCTGACATTTCATGCAAATTGTCTCCACTGTAGACATGTCAAAATCGGTTTTCTGGGAAAAATGAGAAAACAAATTTCAAAATGTCGTCTGCTGATTTTATTCCCAGAGCGCTAAATATTAAAACGAACAGTGGCCGAATATTTACTGGCCCTTTGCGCGTAAAATGTATCCTTGCACTCGCAAAAGCTTAATTCTGGCAGAATTTCTAAAATTACAAAATCAGATCTTCTAGGTGCAATGTCAAATGAAGATAAGACTTACTAGTGACGTAAATTTTACGCTAGAGACTTCTAAGCTACAGCATGGGAAAATATATGAGCCGAAACGTTAGGAAACGTACCTTCCGGCATGTGCGGACAACGGAGATTCTAATCAACCTGCGCGGACGCGCAGGCTGATTAGAATCTCCGTTGTCCGCATGATGTAACTCTGCTATTCTTAGTTATTCCAAAGGCGCTCATTGAAGATTCTGATCAGACTGCGCGAATGCGCAGGCTTATCTGAATCTTCGCTGGATGCAAATATCCGAAAGTGCGTTTTCTGACGTTTCGGCTCATATGTAATGACAAGTTCGCACAGCGAAAACTAACTTCGATGAGCCTGGACAGTCTGACTTCGATATTCTGTATTTTAGAACCGTTCTAAAGGCTCCACCCGTGTCTGTAAGCGGGCAAGTAAGCCCAGATAAGATTGCAGAAAGGCACAGGCTGATCTGGTCCTTCCGTACCCGCACAGGCTGTGAGGATCATTTTCTCACGTTGGTGCTCATTTCTATTCCTTTCGACTGAAACATTTATTTCCGCAGAAAAATAAAAGCAGTAAACTTGTACGCAGGAGGGGTCAGACACCTGTACAACACCCCCACCCAAAAAAAAAAAAAAAAAAAAAAGAAAAAAAAAAAAAAAAACACTTGGGGTGCTGATCGGGGCGCTGGCCTGAAATTCTATAGCCCTATAGAACTGAATTGGATTTATGCTGAAATAAAAGTCCTTTTCGGTATCCGATAGTCCTTTTTCAATCCTTTTCGACGAACAAGGTCCTTTTCGACGGAAAAATATCCTTTCCGGTGTTTGGTAGGACCGTGGCTCGGGTTACACTTTTCACCGTACGCTGTAGCTCGGTGCGTGTTACTGGAGTACATGTACGTATTCATATTCGTCCGCCGATATTGTATTCAATATGATTTAACTTTTGTATCTCTTCAAAAGTTTGAAGTTTTTTTTTTTGTTTTTTTGTTTTGCTTATTTATCCGCTATTTATAAGCATCAGTCTGTATAAGTGTACATGTATAAGGCTAATATGTTTTAATGTAGAATTTAGCGTTATCAGCGTTAGCAGGGAACTATTTGTATGGTAGTTATTAGCTAGTAGTAACAGGTAAACGGACTGTCGACATGTGGCATGTTCAATCTGGTAGCAGTTTGGCAACCGGCCTAAGAGAGAGAGAGAGAGAGAGAGAGAGAGAGAGAGAGAGAGAGAGAGAGAGAGAGAGAGAGAGAGAGAGAGAGAGAGAGAGAGAGAGAGAGAGAGAGAGAGAGAGAGAGAGAGAGAGAGAGAACGCAGCATCTGATCAGGGTCTACACTGTTTACAACTAACCCAGCAATTTTACACATATTCACAGGTAATAAAATGGACTTGCTGAAGATAAGTATAAAGTAAAGTGTGTAAGTGGTGCGAATATATGGAGTAAATACGGTATCATAAATGTATCCAAATCTTCCCATTAAAATTAAATTTTGAATCCAAAGAGATTCTACAGAACATCCCTACACCCCCTCGCCTACCACCTCCCCCCTCTGATACCGCTTCTCTACTCCCAATTTCATTAGCATGTCTCTGCTGAGTTTAGAGGAATGAATACACCTTAAGAGGATAAACTGCCAGTGAAATAACCATCTATTCAAATATATTGAGAATTTTACCACCAAAAAATAAAAACTTTCAGATGAAAAAATTCCGGGTAGTTTTCATATTTCTGCTCAAAACATAGATTGTGGGTACTCGTTAGAACCGCCTCGGCGAGGCGGTTCTAACGAGTACCCACAATCTATGTTTTTGAGCAGAAATAAGAAAATCAGTGTATACCCCTGTAAACCCCAGTCTTACTGTATAAAAGTGGGGTTTAAGGGGGTCAAAACTATATAGGCGTGTTTTCGTGATGACTGACAGAAACATTTGTGTGTTGTTTTTTTTTTCTTTTCTTTAGAGTAGCCCGCAAGTTTTGAAAGTTTTTAAATACTAAAGATGAGACTTTCTGTCTGGATAAATCACCTTTTACAAAATGTGGTGTATCCAACATATAAAGTACAGTTTCGCTGAGGTTTTATCATTACGAAAACATGCCTATTCAAATATAAAGAAAATTTCACCTCCAAAACCTGAAAATTTTCAGATAAAAAAATGTACTGTTTTTCATATTTCTGCTCAAAACATAGACTGTGGGTACTCGTTAGAACGTTTTTGAGCAGAAATAAGAAAAATAATGTATACCCCTTTAAACCCCAGTTTTACTATACAAAAGTGGGGTTTAAGGGGGTCAAAATTATATAGGTATGTTTTCTTAATGTATACTGAAAGAATGGTATATGTGAAACCCCATTAACCCATCTATGGATATTGTACCCTTCTACCTCTTTGCATTTAAGTGGATCTATCAAACAGAACTATAGGAATAAGTATCAGTATTTTGTCATTGGAGACTGTTGCCAGTCTACTTATTAGTACAACCTTATTCAAGAAAAAGTAACAATTCAGTATAAGGGATATTTTACTATTTTGATCAAAATAACCATACTGGGATAAAATTATGTGGTTAAAATGATATTTGAAGCTTAAAGTAAATTGTGTGGGGCAGTTTGAAGAGAGAGAGAGAGAGAGAGAGAGAGAGAGAGAGAGAGAGAGAGAGAGAGAGAGAGAGAGAGAGAGAGAGAGAGAGAGAGAGAGAGAGAGAGAGAGAGAGAGAGAGAGAGAGAGAGAGAGAGAGAGAGAGAGAGAGAGAGACATGCACTTGACACATATTCTTCAATGCATAATACATTGTATTCAATTTTTTGTAACGATTTGATTAAAGCAACCTGTGCGAATAATTTACTAATTTACTTACTTTTTGTATTATTATTTTTCAGAAAAAAGGAAAGTAAGGGGAATGTCATAATGTGGAAAGGCAAATACTTTTTTGTATACTGCACCTATGTGTTGCCTTGTCGTTATCTCTTAATGAATGTAGTAGATTTAACGAAAGGAATGAATGAAATAATTGTTCTGTGCGGATTTAGAGCATGATTATAGGGCAGTTCTGTTTCTACATTCTCACGATTCTGAATGAGAATGTTGTAAGCCTTTCCTTTCCTCAGAGATTGCAATTACACCCCGACCCTCTTACCCATTGTCTGATTGCGGGTTCACGCGTATTCTGGGTCCGCCAAGAGAAGAGGAGTCTTCATGTATATGCGGAAAACGAAGGTGCAGATCAGCCTGCACATCCGCGCAGTTTGATCAGGACATTCGCTTTCGGCTTACAGAAATATTCATTACGTAAACACGCCTATTCAAATATATAGAAAATTTCACCTCGAAAAACTGAAAATTTTCAGATATTAAACTTCGATATTTTTTATATTTCTGCTCAAAAGATAGATTGTGGGTACCCGTTAGAACCGCCTCAGTGAGGCGGTTCTAACGAGTACCCACAATCTATGTTTTTGAGCAGATATAAGAAAAATAATGTATACCCTTGTAAACCCCAGTTTTACTATATGAAAGTAGGGTTCAAGGGGGTCAATATTGTATAGGTATGTTTTTGTGATGGGTAACTGTAGAATGTGAGTGAGTGAGTAAGAAAGAAAAATAGTGAATGTGTGAATGAGTGAGCGAAAATAAACTCTCCCACACTATGTATTGGAAAAGTCCAATTTTAATTTTAGGGTTGTCAGGCCATAGGCCATGTGATTTAGATTTCCGAGAGAAAATTAGCTAAATAATTTGCACACAGTGGAGACCCAGATCATTCTATAGTGTCTGATCTGAGTTAACACGGTTTACCAATTACCCTTTTTGAGGGTCTCCAGATTAAAATGGTTAATGCACTTTGCATACATGTCTGCGAATCGAATTGAAGCTCACGGAAAGGGCCGAGTTGGTACGATTTTTCTTTCTGTGTACGAACAAGAACGAACCCTCGTTACAACGATAGCATTTGTTCCCAAAGATGCAGCCGTTAAACTTAACTTGCTATTGTAAAGAATCCTTAAACGCAGCAGAAGATATGTAAGAAAGGGCTTGTTTTATTCTAATTTTCTCACAGAACATGTTTTTGGATATTTGATAGAATCGCTTCAGAGCAATTATCTAAAACATCCATTTCTTGAAGTATTTAATACACTGTCCTTGCATAATTTCTAATAAATTTTCATCTCTTGTGCGAAGGTTTCGTGTAAGTCAAATTATCATTATAACGAATTTGATCGTTGTATCGAGTGTCAGTATAAAGAAGGTTGATGTTCTAAGATCCCAATCAGACTTGCTATAACGCTCTGTACAGTCTACCATTACGAAAACACGCCTATTCAAATATATAGAAAATTTCACCTCCAAAAACTGCATGGAATTTTCAGATAAAAAACTCTGATATTTTTCATATTTCTGCTCAAAACATAGATTGTGGGTACTCGTTAGAACCGCCTCGCCGAGGCGGTTCTAACGAGTACCCAAAATCTATGTTTTTTGAAAAATAATGTATACCCCTCTAAACCCCAGTTTTGCTATATAAAAGTGGGGTTTAAGGGGGTCAAAAATTATATAGGCATGTTTTCGTGATGGTCTACAATATCCCTATATTGTGTAGACAAAGCGAAGACCATGGCTGGGATTTTTGGTTCTACAGGCTGGTCTCCTTCCATATGTAAGTATCATTAGAATGTATGTTCCTTTTCTCATTAAAACAAAAGTCATTATAGGGGCATTTAAGGGAAACTCAGACACTCTTTCCTAGGCTGATCTCATACGCCTTCCCAGACACGACATATCAAAGTAAATGAATACTCATGACAAGCATCTTGCATAACTCATGCGTCAATGTGCATCAGGGCTAAAAAAAAATACACATATAGCCAAAAAAGCTGTTTCCTTGTTTGTTTCATTGTAATTTATCGCAAAATGATGTAAATTATGTTAAGATATCGTATGACCGCTATTATGACTAATAACGTCTAAAATACATCGCCGCGTGGAATTTACGTAACGTTGTATAGATGGATGACATTTACAGAAATAATATTCCATTCCCTTTGCAAGGCACTGCGTAGATCTGTAAATTGTAAAAGTCATACCTTGACCCCACTCTGCTATTGTAAGCTATTTATGCATTTTTTTGTTTTGACCACTACTGCAAATTGACGCACCGCAAGTTTTAAAGAAATTCAAAACAATAACATTATCATATTGGATGGAAAGGTAAGTGAATAAACTAAAAATGATCAATATCACACATGATAATATTCCATCCTTAGATTTTCAGAAAATCAACAAATAAAGAGAGCACTCTTTCTTATATTCTTAGAGGCAAAAAACAACTTATACAGGTGACTCCTTTCAATTTGCCACCAGATTTTTACATATTCGCATAAAGCGTTGATATCATAGTTAAGAACAATCATTTATCCATAATTTGCGACACATCACGAAAACATGCCTATATAATTTTGACCCCCTTAAACCCCACTTTTTATAGTAAAACTGAGGGTATATATACAGGGGTATATATTATTTTTCTTATTTCTGCTCTAAACATAGATTGTGAGTACTCGTTAGAACCGCCTCGTCGAGGCGGTTCTAACGAGTACCCACAATCTATGTTTGAAGCAGAAATATGAAAAATGTCAGATTTTTTTTTATCTGAAAATTTTCATTTTTTGGTGGTAAAATTTTCTATATATTTGAATAGGCGTGTTTTCGTAATGAATTTCCAGGAGATCATATCAAAGAGTAAGGAAATGACATCTACTGAAACAAATCAGGGGATCTGAATCAATAATTGCACACGAGTTGCGTCCATTAAACGTCGTGTATTTTGGACAAAAAAGCTTACGTTTATGCATTTTTATGCATTCAGTCGATAGAAGTATAAAAAAGCTGCAAGGACTTGCTTCACTTTTAAATGTACACAGACTGTACAACGGAGTTGACTGTCAAATTTCTATACCCAGAAAGTGGTGTTTCTTAGATTTACGTTCCTCTTCTGGCAGAATGCACTGAGTTTCAATGGGACGTTTATTGGCAGTTTTCTGTTCAATAAACGGTTTTATGAGGTTTCGTCGGACTTTGGCACAAAGACGCTGTCAAGCAACAAGTTTCCGAAAATTTCGAGTGAAAACGTCCAATAACATTTGAGATATCGGCTCTCTTAACTCTCTATATACTTTTTTTTATTTATTTAAAGGGAGATAATTTCATTATACGGATAAAAAATCAAAGTAGGCTTCACCCCAGTTGTTGAGAATTTCGAATAAAATAATTACCGTATTCAGCCTAATTACCGCACTGTGCGCGTAGTTTTTTTTTTTTTTTTTTTTTTTTTTGTTTTTGTTTTTGTTTTTTGTTGTTGTTTTTTTTCAAAAATTACTGGGAAAATTTGTGGTAAAATATGTACACCTATACTAAGGGCAGACTTAAACGAAGATCAGCGAAGGACTTATCAAATGATGCTTATGTGATGTTTTTGTGTTTTCTTTTCCTGATTTTCCTTATAAAGCATATGTTGTGGGTACTCATTTGAATTGCATCGACAGATCGATGCAACTCAAATGGGTACCCACAACATATGCTTTTATCATTACGAAAACATGCCTATTCAAATATATTGAAAATTTTACAACCAAAAAGGGAACATTTTCAAATAAAAAAAAACCTATATTTTTCATATTCCTGCTAAAAACATAGATTGTGGGTACTCGTTAGAACCGCCTCTGCGAAGCGGTTCTAACGAGTACCCACAATTTATGTTTTTAGCAAAATAAGAACAATAGTGTATACCCCTGTAAACCCCAGTTTTACTATATAAAAAGTGGGTTTAAGTGGGTAAAATTATATAGGCATGTTTTCGTGCTGTAAAGTACACTGGCTGTAATCTGAAGACTACAGAATTGCTTGACTGTGCGCTTATAGGGGTATGTGCGGTTATTAGGTCGAATACGGTACGTTGTCTTACTTAGAGACATTTATGTAAAGAAAAATGCCATTTGTCTTATACGAAGCGAGTTATGACTGGAAATACTTTTTTTAATCAAGAGCCCATAACTCCATAATTTATGACCGCGAAAGCATTAGCATTCGTTTTGCGAAGCTAGGCGTTTGTCAAGAATGACCATGGAAACATTTTAACAACAACAATAACAAAAAAAAAAAAAAAAAAAAAAAAAAAGAAACTCCATGAGCCGGTATTTAAAAATAAAAACTGTATACTTTTTAGTGTCTCTGAGCATGATTGTAATGTTAACATCGAAATGCATGTACATGTGATTATTACTTTTCAAACGATTGCTCTCCACTACGAAAACATGCCTATTCAAATACAATGAAAATTTCACCTCCAAAAACTGAAAATTTTCAGATAAAAACTCCGATATTTTTCTTATTTCTGCTCAAAACATAGATTGTGAGTACTCGTTAGAACCGCCTCGGTGAGGCGGTTCTAACGAGTACCCTAATCTATGTTTTTGAGCAGGAATAAGAAAAATAATGTGTACCCCTGTAAACCCCAGTTTTACTATATAAAAGTGGGGTTTAAGGGGGTCAATATTATATAGGTATGTTTTCGTGATGCTGATAACACGTTGTTTATGATAAGCATTTAATCCGCCAACTAAAACAATATCATTATCTGCGTAACCTCCAACCTTTTTCTAGTTCTTTGTATAGAGCAATTTCTATACTTCCTTCCTTATCTTGTTTAGCTATCTTACATCTATGGGAATTGTCTTTCTAACTTAAGGCTGAAGAATGACTTTATGTTTATCGTTAGCTGCATCAAAAAGCCCACATCTTTCAATGAGTTAACCTTTACTATTCAGCAGACGACATAATGTTATTGTTTTTATTTCTTCCCTCCGAAAACATAATTTGGCATTTCATGCAAATTGTCTCCAATAGAGACAATTTGCATGAAACGTCGAAACCAGTTTTCTGCAAAAAAAAAAAATAAATAAATAAATAAATAAATAAATAAAATAAAAAAATAAAATAATAATAATAATAAAATAATAATAATAATAATAAGAAGAAGAAGAAGAAGAAGAAGAAGAAGAATATTTCAAAATGTCATCTGCTTAAATGTTTACCCAGAGTGCTAAGCGTTAAACAGAACAGATACGTATGCAGGTTGTTAACCTTAGGGGAAGATTCTGAAGATGACCGTATATGTAACTTCTGTGCATCGACATAACTCCAGATAAAAGGGTTATTAGGTATATATTTTTTTCTTATTTTGCCACGAAAATATATGTTATGGCTACTCATTAAATTCTGAAATTTTTCATACTTCTTCCCAAAATAATGATTGTGTGTACTCGTTAGAACCGAGGCGGTTCTAACGAATATCCACAATCTATGTTTTTGAGCAGAAATAAGAAAAATAATATATACCCTTGTAAACCCCAGTTTTACTATATGAAAATGTGGTTTAAGGGGGGTCAAATTATATAGGCGTGTTTTTGTGATGTTTAGCAACAACAACTAATCTTCCACATCACGAAAACATGCCTATATAATTTTGACCCCCTGAAACCCCACTTTTATGAAAACTGGGGTTTACAGGGGTATACCTTATTTCTCTTATTTCTGCTCAAAAACATAGATTGTGGGTACTCGTTAGAACCACCTCGCTGA
This sequence comes from Anodontia alba, assembly GCA_964016985.1. NCBI lineage: Eukaryota > Metazoa > Mollusca > Bivalvia > Lucinida > Lucinidae > Anodontia > Anodontia alba. The sequence goes on from OZ024829.1 coordinate 38,031,792, forward strand.
GGCAATTTTAACGAGTACCCACAATCGATGTTTTGAGAAGAAATATGAAAAATATCAGATTTTTTTTATCTGAAAGTTTTCAATTTTTGGTGGTGAAATTTTCAATATATCTGAATAGGCATGTTTTCGTAATGACGAAACCCTCAATAGCACCCATGGTCCCTAAAATGGTACCTACCCTTTTTATCCAAACTATTCATCTTTATTTCTTACCATACTTGTTCCAAAATTTTGTATTTCACATTAACTCACTATTGATGTATCAGAAATACCCTTTGAATGGCAACCAGTGTAGGCCGAGATCAGGCGCCGCAATCTGTGGCATTTGATTTCAATCTACACAGGCTGCTCAACACTGTCTATTCACAGCCCTGCCGTCACAAAAAAAAAATGCATATGTAATTTTGACCCCACGTAAACCTCACTTTTATTTAGTAAAACTGTGGTTTGCAGGGGTTTTCATTAGTTTTCTTACTTCTGCTCAAAAACAGCAAGGCTGTTCTAACGAGTACCCACAATCTCTGTTTTAAGCAGAAATGTGAAAAATCTCACAGTTTTTTTTTTTGTTTTGTTTTTTTTTTTTCATTACGAAAACATGCCTATTCAAATATACTGAAAATTGTACCACCAAAAAATGAAAATTTTCATTCATCAAGGCGGTTCTAACGAGTACCCAAAATCTATGTATTTTAGCAGAAATAAGAAAAATAATGTATACCCCTGTAAACCCCAGTTTTACTATATAAAAGTGGGGTTTAAGGGGGTCAAAATTATATAGATAGTTTTCGTGATGATCTGAAAATTTTCGGTTTTTGGAGGTGAAATTTTCCATATATTTGAATAGACGTATTTTCGTAATGTTAAGGATGGCTGATGCGGTCTGCCACTTTTCGGATGAGCGATAAAGATAAGGAACCTTTCATAACATCTGGGGGAAATTTCATTTTTACAAAGGCTTTTGGCACCATGATGTGTATTTTTTGTTTTCTGGTGAAATACAAGTAGCGAACATATCCTGCTGAAAACGCATGTAATTAGCATTGTTCTGATACTTAAACAAACATTTAAGACCCTCGGCATAGACTTGCCTAGACTAATATTAGCCTGTTGAATTAGATGATGACTCCATGAAAACGCATTACATTAAAAAAAAAAAAAAAAAAAAAAAAAAACACGCCTATTTAAATATATAGAAAATTTCACCTCCAAAAACTGAAAATTTTCAGATAAAAAGCGCTGATTTTTTTTCTTATTTCTGCTCAAAACATACTTTGTTGATACTCGTTAGAACCGCCTCGTCTTTTATTAAAAGATAGTCTTCTTCATGATGGCAAGTCTATTTGTTAGAGTCTCTAATTTACATACTGGCTAAGTGTTATCATTGAGAAATGAAATATTATATACTCCGGTTTTAACCGGTCATTACTGGTCGATTGGTGGTCGATTGGGTTGATACAATCACTGGAGTATATGCCTCTGTCCTGTTGCTAAACTGGTCTTAAAAGCTTTTCCCTCACATCATGTACATGAGGTTAGACTATATTTTCATCAGTGAACAAGACAAAATAGTTTTATTAATACATGTAACAGTAATTATTTGAGGTCCTTTTTTTATTTGATCATAAGTCAAAAGACATTATTGCTGGTCAACTGAAGAGGTTGACTGGGTTGATTCACTGTAATCACTGAACTATAGACAGGTCTGTTCTTTTCAGCCAAACAGTCTTTATTATTATCCTTTAGATTAATTGTTCATATTTTGATTTACAGGAATATGAATAAGCTGAATTTATCTTGGATTTTAAAAGATTTATGAAACGTCCTATTTTGTTTGACAGAAAAAAAATGTTGTTCCAGATTGTACCACACACATATCTCTATATCTCTATCTGCAACACCCGTAAATTGCTGTAAAAGCTGCCCCATGCAACTGCAGTGGGTGTGGCATAGATCGAATTGCCAAAGTGACCAATCACATGTCCCTGATAGGGGTATTATACACTGACACCAGGCTTTATTCCTAATGTGTGAAATTCTGATTTATCTGCAATCTAGATAGTATCTTATCATCAAGCTATTACTGAAGGTGTCAAAAATGAAACCTAAAGACCCAATTTCAATCAACCAACTGACTACATAATCTCCAACTGACGACTAAAACTATTCACTCGACCTCTCAATATTTCATTCGACCAGTATTGACCACTCCGGGAGTATTGACCGGGGTGGTCTTAACCGGCGGTTAAAACCGCTCCTGGTTTTGACCGCCCAACCTTGTTATCATGATATATATATATATATATCATTCATGATATATATTACTTTCCTTTTAATTGGAAGTGTGCCGTCTCTTTACGTTACGTTAACAAGTCTATACCTAGGGCTGGATCAATCATTATTTAACAGGGGGGTCAAAATTTCTGGGGTGGGTGGGGTATCGATTTGATCAAATTACCATACTTACTTACTCTATGCATTCGAACAGACAGACCTGAGCAAACAGTTAAGACCCAGATCAGACGCCGTAGAAAGCGGCGTCCGATCATGGTCTACACTGTTTGCCAGTCAACCTGCTATTTAGATACGTTCACAGATAGAAAAATAGACTTGTTGAACTTTAGAAGTATAAGGAGGAAGGTGGAGGAATATTTATTAGGGTATTTACCGTATAAAACATATTATCAAATTCAAAATTTCCGAAAGTTAAATTTTGAGTCAAACGGAGGTTTGACTGAACCGCCCCACCCCTCCACGAACCCGCTCTGGATCCGCCCCTAGAGACCAGTGTTTCGCTATCTTAGCATGTTACATGTAGCTTGTTAATATTGTCTTGGTTTTATTTTATGGTCTATGTCAACGAGAATTATAAAATAAAATGTAAATTTTGTCACTATAGGGACTCGATGTGTCTAAAAACGCCTTGCTAAACGACAAACAGTGCAGAGCCTGATAAAACCTTAGGAGCAGTCTGCCCATGTTTGTCGAAATAATTTGAATAAATACTGTATGCACATGTAATCAATTTTATATTGTGTACATTTAAGAAAAAAAAACAAACAAAAACATGCATGTCACAAAAAAAAAGAAAAAGAAAAGAAAGAAAAAACATGCAGGCGGAATAAATAAGCATTAAAAGGAAAAAAAATGCTCTTACCTTATGAAAAAATAACTGCACCTCTCATATCCTGATATCATGAGATTATTTCACAATCCCGAGGGAATCTTCAATGAAAGATAATTTCGCTAGAAGGTAAGAACTTTCTATTAAATACGCTATGATACAAATATCAGGAATAGTTCCCACTGATTGCTGTTGAGTTGAATAAAATAAGTGAGGATAGATGCATGATGATAAAAAATGAGACGGATCTAGCAAGATTTCATGGGGCTCATTTTTTTTTCTCATTATAACATCACGAAAACATACCTATATAATTTTGACCCTCTTAAACCCCACTTTTATATAGTAAAACTGGGTTTTACAGGAGTATACATTTCTGCTCAAAAACATAGATTGTGGGTACTTGTTAGAACCGCGGGGGCGAGGCGGTTCTAACGAGTACCCACAATCTGTGTGTTGAGCAGAAATATGAAAAATATCAGATTTTTTTCTTCTGAAAACTTTCAGTTTTTTGTGGTGAAATTTTCAATATATTTGAATAAGCGTGTTTTCGTAATGACGTCGCGGTTCGAAGAAATAAGGTCCGCACTGCATTCATTGTAGATGTGGACAAAGCCTACGTATCCGCGCAGTCTAATCAGAGCCTTCGTTATCCGATTATATGTATTAATCTTAACAATGTACTTTGATATAGACACTAAAATAAAACAAAGACAATACTGATATGCTAACCCTTGACATGCAGAATAAATTAAGATGCCACGCCCACTTCTAATTTTTAGATTACGTGATCCAGGTTATTTTTATACAAATTCACATACTTAATGACAAAGATGTAGATCGCGATCAGTTGGCTTAGAAGCCAACTGATCGTGGTCTACACTGTATAAAAAGCGGGGAATAACTGGAATCAGCAGAACTAGGGCTAAGATTATGAATCATTGTCTTTACATGTAGGTGGGAATTTAGCATAGAATGTGTGTGTAACACACACACACGCACGCACGCACGCAAACACACACAGATCGGTCTACGTTGCAGTTTTGAATTATTTATTTTGATAGAATTGCCTCCATTGGAATTGAATCAATTCCCATTAACTCTCGCGTTAACCCTTAAAGCGCCGATCACAACTATTGTCGTCTGCTTTGTCTTCTGCCGGTTACTTTTAAAGTCATTGTTGCAAACAGTGTGGACCCAGATCAGACTGCTCCTTTAGGAGCAGTCTGATCTGGGTCCACACTGTTTGCATACATGCAGAAAGTATGTTTGAAAAGTTTTCAAGAATATTCAGCAGACGACATAAACAGACGATATTTTCAGATGTAGGTTTTCTTGGCGTTTTAAGGGTTAAAAGTGGTTTTGTAAGAGTCTGTCAAACAGATTAGGCTAATTCATATGCACGCGATTTTACAGGGAGATAGTTATTAAAATGAGAAACAAGATATTTATGACAAACCCTACTAGATTAAACTTGATTACATGCTAATACAGCTATGAAGTTTGATTCATCGCTTCCTCCGCGTGAAAGAAAAGGTACCTCGTGACATGTGCGCCCGTAGAAGAGGAATCACTATCACGAAAACACGCCTATATAATTTTGACCCCTTTAAACCCCACTTTTATATAGTAAAACTTGGGTTTACAGAGGTATACATTATTTTTCTTATTTCTGCTCAAAAGATAGATTGTGAGTATTCGTTAGAATCGCCTCGCAGAGGCGGTTCTAACGAATACCCACAATCTATGTTTTTAGCAGAAATATGAACAATATTTGAATTTTTTGTCTGAAAATTTTCAATTTTTCGGTGATTAACTTTTCAGTATATTTGAATAGGCAGGTTTTCGTAATGAGTCTGTGTAGTCTGATTAGAGTCCACGTTGGGTGCTCTTTGCAGGGGAGGATCTAGAAGGGGTTCATAATTTCATTTTCATAGGAAATTTTGGATAAATTTTGATAAATTTTGAATACCGTATTTATCCTAAATTTTCGCACAACTTTTTACATTATACTTCTAAAATTTCAACAATGACATTTTACTACATATACATGTACCTGTGAATGTGTCTAAAAGTGTTGGGTGTGTGACAAACAGTGTAGACACTGATCAGACGCCGCGTTCTGCGGCGTCTGATCTGGGTCTACATTGTTTGCTCAGACATGTCTGTCCGAATACGGAATAAAAGTACGATAATTTGATCAAATCGAATTCCGTTCTTCGAAATTTTGAAATCCCTATTAAAGATTCCTGGATCCGCCCTTTCTTTGGATAGTCAAAGATTCGAGGTTTCTTCTTCTGTACGCTGAAGACGCTGATCAGACTGCAAGGAGGCACAAATTGATTTTCTGAATTTTTCCTCTGCACACATTGCATACGGTATTTTTCCCATGTTACGTCTTATATGTTGGTGTTTTGGAGATAAATAGTCAGCTTGTTTCTCCCGAATTGTTCTCCCATTGTTATTGAAAATGTACGGTCACTTTACATGTTGGACCTCATGAGAAGAAGCGAGATAAAATGACATGCATTATCATCAAAACCTATGTAACCATGGAGACAGAGAACGTATACATCTATCGTTTTTTCCCTAATATAAGTATTGGGACAGGAAGGCCATAGCAAACAGTGCAGAACCAGATCAGACGCCGCGTCACGCGCTGTCTGATTTGTCTCCACTGTTTGACACTGATCCAACAAATTTAGACTCATTATAGCAGGTAGAAAAATGGATCTGTTCAAATCTTAGGACAAGTATTGTAAGGCATTACGAAAACACGCCTATTCAAATACAATGTATATGGAAAATTTCATCTCCAAAAACTCAAAGTTTTCAAACAAAAAACTCTGATATTTTTCATATTTCTGCTCAAAACATAGAGTGTAGGTACTCGGTAGAACCGCCTCGGCGAGGCGGTTCTAACGAGTACCACGATCTATGTTTTTGAGCAGAAATAAGAAAAATAATGTATACCCCTGTAAACCCCAGTTTTACTATACAGAAGTGAGGTTCAAGGGGGTCAAAATTATATAGCCATGTTTTCGTGATGGAGTAATATGTTACAGTATTTACCATACTTTCGACATCATTTGAAAAGCCAGTTTTGCTTGTCGCTTTATTTTAAATGGAAGTATTTTGATCTGATTGACCATATCTTACCAGAAACCATTTTGCTTTAATCTCATATTTTTACTACCCTTAAAATAAGATTTATCACCGAAAACTGGTCTGACCTATGCAATATCCATAGTAAAGTTTCACAACAATATTGTGAAAATTTGAGAAAAATATTAACAAGTCGAACTTGTTGAAAACCTGCCTACAAAAACGAAAATATTCGACTTTCAAAAATACAACGTTTTGTGCATAGGTAGTTAGAACAAAAAGTTTTGCATTAAATTATGCTCAAAGCTTCTAAAGTGACTTCTTCTCTGTAAAACGGCAGGTAGGAAAAAAAGTAAAAGAGAGAAAGAAAGGAAGAAAACAAGAAACAAAAAAATTCTTGAAAGATATCGAAATCGCAGTAGGGTAAAACGGTATATAACGTTCTTATTAGATATTCAGAAAACCGAGACTACACATTGTATATGTAAACACACAAACATTTTATAACTGGGCCACCTCATGACGGATGTGCGCCAAGTGAAGACTCAGATCAGCGTAGGAATCCGCTCAGTCTGAACAGAGTCTTCGCTGTGCGCTCAGTTTGTAGCAAAGGACCCAAGCTTTTTTCATGCGGACAACGAAAACTCTGATCAGAGTTGGCGGATGTCCAGGCTAATCTGAGTCTTCGCTAGGCGCACATCCATTTTGTTGGTTATGTCTTGAGGCGGCTAAATTGTTCATGGGAACTAGACACTCTTGGTAGATTTTTATTCATTTCATACAAAAAGACAACTTTTGTGACCTCCTATTTGGTTTCCTTTGCCCATTTGTTTATTATGTATTTTCACTATATAATATTTGAGCCAGCGCTTGACAAAACCAACAACATGGCATGTGCGTCCAGCGAAAACTAAGATTAGCCTGGGCATCCGCCTATCTGATCAGTCTTCACTGTGCGTTCACCGGGTAGCTAAGGACAGCAAAGACTCTGATCAGACTGGGCGGATGCCCAGGCTGATCTGAGTCTTCGCTGGGCGCATGCCATTTTGTAGGTTTTGTCATGCGCTGGCTCATTTACGTACTCATGTATACTTTGTGAAACAAAATATGTTTAAACGAAATACTCTTCTGAAAAGGATAATACAATCCCTTTTTGTAGGGGTGGGGTGCGTGCAAAAACAATTTTGACAGATGCGCTTCCTTTGTAATTGTAGCCATCCAACTTGAACGTCCATCTTTACAATAAAAATTAATTCTTTTGCGGATTTTATTGATGTGTAAACTCCGGCGAAATACTCATACTGTACACTGAATAAAGCCCTAAGGTTTTAAATTAAGTTTATGAGTTTAAACATCGATAAAATCCCTAAAAAGTAATAATTCATTCCCCATAATATCAACTTTGTCCTCAAAATGTTACAATCTTGCCAAAAAATGTCAATATTTTGAGACGGCGGAAGGAAAATAGATCCGACGTATTTCTGCTTTGGACTCTTTTGAAATGTAAAACTTTTCCTTCAAACAATCAAGTATAAAGATGAGGAACTGAAATTATACTGATATAGGCGAGATTCGTGGCCTTTCATTTTTATTGGATATACAATGTATGTCGTAGTTGTATACACCTTACATTTTGAGACAGGCAAACCTGAGCCAATTGTGTAGACCTAGATTAGACCCCACAGAATCGCCCAGGGACAAGAATAGATAATCCAGGGGTTATTTTGATTGTAACTAAAACTACTTTAATAATGCATTTCAAGTTTCAGCCATGTTTCAACATTTTCTCCATACAAATGTATGGGGACGCAAGTTTGGCCTTGCCGTAAAAAGGTCAAAGGTCAACATACGATCATCATTTGAATAAATTTAGTAAATCTTTAGTTACAGATGCTACGTACCGAGATTTAGCCTCAAAGCTTTATTGGTTCTGGACGAGAAAATTTTAACGAGATCTAACGAGTACTCACAATCTATGTTTTGAACAGAAATATGAAAAAATATCAGATCTTTTTATCTGAAAACTTTTAGTTCTTTTGATGGTGAAATTTTCAATATATTCGAATAGGCGTGTTTTCATACTGCTCACAAATTTCCATCTGATGATCTAATCTACAGTGTGCTGAAGCCTAAATATATATGGCGGAATAAGTAATATTTCTAGTATTATGAGTGTTAGGAACAGGGACCGCTTCTTGCAGAAATTGATGACGTCACGATCACGTAAAAATATGTAACCTAGGAAATGACACACTCAGAAAGCACAGCCTCCCCGAGGAAAGCGAAGAAGACACGGGGACCGCTTCTTACAGAAATTGATGAAGTCACGACTCACGTAAAAATATGTAACCTAGGAAATGACACACTCAGAAAGCACAGCCTTCCCGAGGAACGCAAAGAAGACACGGGGTACAAATAGTGACAAAATAAACACCACATATGTAACCTCCGACGGGGTAGGATTGGGATAGGTCGCCGCTGCAACCCATCTTTTTGTAGTTTTTTTTTTTTCAAGTGGAATGTGCGCCGTTGCATCCTCACTGCGGCAATTCCTCGGCCAAATGTGTTTAAACATTTCTGTGTCTACCATCGAACGATATGTTGACTCTGGTACATGTATCAAGTGCACTATACTTTGACCAAAGCCGACCATGTAGGTAGATTGCACAGCCAGCGTGTTCGCTCTTCGTACAAGGGACAATATTGCACTTTAGTTGCCTTTTAACAGGACAATGCTTAATTAGACGAGAATCTAAAATGTCAACTCTAGTTTATTACTAGTGTGGAAATTCACAAATTTGCCTTAAGTGTGCGTGTTGATCGATCAGACAAATTGACTTACTTGCCTCCTTAAAAGTTTAAAATTGCATTATACTTACTAGCGTCCTTCTAAACGATTATTCTTTAGTGTGTACTCTAATATGAGATTAGAAACTGAAGAAAAAATGTTAGAATTTCGAAGTTGATAACCGGGCATCAGAACCTTCATTTTAAGGTAAATGGATACACTTGATAAATTGTCTGACATTTTTGAAAAGGAAAGAAAATTTTTCTGACTTAATGCCTGCTTTCCTGTACACAAATACCCTTATGGAAATCGCTCTACCGTATTAAGCCTAAGTATTCGGAAATCTCATTCCATACCACACTTGTTCTAAAATTTGAACAAATACAATTTACTATCCGATGTTGTGTGAAAACATGCTGGATGAGTGGTAAGCAGTGTAGACTCTGATGAGACGCCGCGTTCCGCGGCGTCTCATCTTGGTCTATACTGTTTGCTCAGGTCCGTTTGTCCTAATACATACGAGAAATAAAGTACTCTAAAAGGAAAGAACTAGCTCCCAGAGGTGATATCCCTTATATTATACACCGCATGTACGAACTGTTTCTCTGGGCAAATAGTGATAACTATGGTCAGACTGTCGATGCTCGTACTGAACAAGGTTTCTGCTCCTCGCATGTTGGCCATATGAGCCGCTACGTCAGAAAACGCACCTTCGGACATGTTCGTCCAGCGAAGATTCAGATCAGCCTATGCATTCGCGCAATCTGATCAGTATCTTCAATGGGCGCATTTCGATAGCCAAAGATGCAAAAGTTTCTTCATGCGGACAGCGAAGACTCTGATCAGACTGCACGGATGCGCAGACTCATTTGAGTATTTGTTGGGCGAATAAGTGAACATATACTTTTTCTCACGTAGAGGCTCATAAAAGGCTCCTTTGAGCATGAGACGGCGTAATTGAATTATATTATCTGTCTCAGAACGTACGAAAGGTGTAAATCAGACGAAAAAGTGCAAACAATATAGGACTGCATCAGTCAATGCGTATTCTAACAGTGTCATGATGCGGGTAGAAGTGTTCAGTGGGCATTGTGGCTTAATTTGCAATAGTAGTTTTAAAACGTTCAGCAGCATGCGGGTGATAAAGAACCATTTGGTCATGAATATTTAGAGAGGCAGTCAGGAATGCTTCGCTGACTTACACTGCAACCATGTTTGCAATAATTTACACATAAGAGGACCAAGACGGTCATGTATCGCTCACCTGATTGCTAGACAAGTTTCGAGTCAGTTGGCCTTTCGGTTCAAGAAAAGAAGTTCAATATAGATTTACAATCTTGGATTTCCAGTCAGAAAGATTTTAGCTACTTTTAATCTACAAGCTACCTTCATACTCCCAATAAAGTTTCGAGTCAACTGGTCATTTGGTTCAGGATAGAAAATGTTCAAAATAGATTTTCAACATGGCTGCTAGGGCGACATCTTGGATTGCCGATCAGAATGATTTTAGCTAGTTTTGATCTACAAGTCACCCTGATACTTTCTATCAAGTTTCGAGTCAATTGGTCTTACTGTTCAGAAGAAGTTCAAAATAGATTTTCAAGCTTTGGCGCCGTATTGGATTTCTGATCAGAACAAATAACTATTTTTGATCTACAAGTCACCCAGATACTTCCTACCATGTTTCCAGTAAATTGGCCTATCAGTTAAGGAGAAGAAGTGCAAAATAAATTTCTAAGACAGCCCCCCACTCCCATTGCGGCTATCTTGGATTTCCAATCTTAGCGATTTTAGCTAGTTTTGATCTATAAGACACCCCGATGCTTTCTACCAAGTTTCAAGTCAACTGACCATTCATTTCAGAAGAAGGAGCTAAATATAGATTTTCAAGATGGCGGCCATCTTGGATTTCCGATCGGAACAAGTTTAGCTATTTTTGATCTTCAAGCCACCTTGATGCTGCTTACCAAGCTTCAAGGCAATTGGCCGTTCAGTTCAGGTGGAAAAGAGAAAAAAAAATAATTTTGAAGATGGCGGTCATGGCGACCATCTTGGATTTCTGATCGAAATGATTTTAAGTATTTTTGATTTACAAGTCACCCTGATGCTTTCTACCAAGTTTAAAATCAATTGGCCTTTGGGTTCAAGAGAAGAAGCGAAAACTTGATTTTCAAGATGGCGGCCATATTTGATTATCGATCGGAACGATTTTAGATATTTTTATCTACAAGTTACCCTGATGATGCTTTCTCCCGAGTTTTAAGTCAATTGGTCTTTTGGTTCAGGAGAAGAAGCGAAAAATAGATTTTCAATATTGCCGATCGTAACGATTTTAGCTATTTTTGATCTAGTAGTCACCCTGATGCTTCCTACCAAGTTTCAAGTCAATTGGCCTTTCGATTCAGTAGAAGAAGCGAAAAATAGATTTTCAAGATGGCCGCCACAGGAGCCACTGGATTTCCGATCAGAAAGATTTTAGCTATTCTTTATCTACAAGTCAACCTGATGCTTCCTACCAAGTTTCAAGTCAACTGGCCGTTCGATTCAGTAGAGAAGCGAAAAATAGATTTTTAAGATGGCCGTCACATGAGCCATATTGGAGTTCCGATCAGAAAGATTTTACCTATTTTTTTTATCTTCAAGTCAACCTGATGCTTCCTGCCAAGTTTCAAGTCATTTGGCCTTTCGGTTCAGGAGAAGAGGCGAAAAATAGATTTTCAAGATACCAGTCACGGCGGCCATCTTGGATTTCAGATCGGAACAATTTAGCTCTTTTTGATCTACAAGTCACCCGGATGCTTCCTACCAAGTTTCCAGTCAATTGGCCTTTTGGTTCAGGAGAAGAAGTGAAAAATAGATGTTCAAGATGGCTGCCACAGCGGCCATCTTGGATTTCCGAACGGAACGATTTTAGGTAGTTTTTATCTACAAGTCACCAGATCCTTATTACCAAGTGTCAAGTCAACTGGTCCTTGGGTTCAGGAGGAGAACTGAAAAATAAATTTTCAAAATGGCCGCCATGATCGGAACGATATTAGCTATGTTTGATCTACAAGTCACCCCAAGGCTTCCTACCAAGTTTCAAGTCAGTTGGTTTTTCGGTTCTGCAGAAGAAGCGAAAAATAGATTTTCAAGATGGCGGCCGTCTTGGATTTCCGATCGGAACGATTTTAGCTACATTTGATCTATAGTTCTACCAAGTTTCAAGTCAATTGGCCTTTTGGTTCAGGAGAAGAAACGAAAAATAGATTTTCAAGATGGCGGCCATTGCAGTCATCTTGGAATTCCGATCGGAACGATTTTAGCAATTTTTGATCTATAAGTCACCCCGATGCTTCCTACCAAGTTTCAAGTCAATTGGTCCAAGATGTAGGAGGAGTAGGCTTTTGAAACACCTGTTGACGCCACACGGCGCACGACGGACGACGCTCGTCGCACGACGGACGACGGACATTGACTTACCACAATAGCTCACCTTGAGCTCTTCGTGCTCAGGTGAGCTGAAAAGCTGGAGCACATGCAACATCACATGTCCACCAAGCAATGACTCGGATCAGCCTGCGCAAATGGGCAGGCTGATCTGTTATTGCCTAGTGCTCCATGGGTAGCCAAACATCCAAGGTTTCTTTCGACGGATAGCAGACTTTCTGCTCAGAATGTGCGTATGCGCTAGTTGATCTGAATATTCGTTGGACGCACATGCAATCTTATAGGAAATAATGTGCCTCGGCTCATATTTTACTCAAATTAAGTGCCGTGTGGCGGCCGTACTGCTAAAATGTACAGAGGACTGGTTTGGTTCTCTGCGAATATAGTTCCGCATTAAATAGTTCCAAATTGTTTACCTGTTTCTAAAATGCTTTTGCCTGTTTTGATGCCAAAATTAGTCAAAATATTTAATTCAGGCAGTTCTGCAGTAGATATTAGCAAAATTCGAGGGTTGATCGCAAGACTGTAGCAAGTCAGATGGTTGTTTTTTCCAATAGTTAATCTCCTCACCATGAAGGCGTTATGAAGATCACAACATTTCTTTCTGTAAACAATGGAAATTTAGGCGCCATTGCTCGTATGAGCACTGGCACCTAAATTTGCATTGTTTACAAAGGGGTCAAAGTTGCCCCTAAACAAGAGTTTCAAAAATATGTTTGAGTTACTACAGTCTTGCGCTCAAGCCTCGAATTGTTTATTTTGGGTGATTGCTTTGAACCTGAAAGCAGAAAATCATCGGGGTATAATTCACCCTTATACCTGCCGTGGCGTCACCGCTTATTAAATCTGTGTAAGTGTCCTCGAAGGGGTATAAGTACAGTACATGTCACTATAAGCTACCGTTTCATTTCTTATTTTGAAGATTTCAGTGGGGCGCTGTGAGGCAAGTACCATGTGCTGACCATTTGAGTTAAAAACAACAACAACAAAAACAAAAAAAAAAAAAAAAAAAAAAAAAAAACTGTGGGTTGGAGAACCTCTGCAAAAATGTATATAATATACATATATACATATTTCCTTTTAGAACAGATCCTTTTTTCAGAAGAAAACAAAAATCCATTTTTGCAGAGTTGTCAACCTTGAACGAAACCCCCTTAAGTATAAAGCATCATAAACTGAACATTCAGTGCTTTGGTCCATCCTTACTTGTGCGAAACTAAGGATTGGAAAAATAAAGTTCAGTCATCAATGACAATATCGGACGGAATACTAGAGAAAGAAAGGGATGAATACTTTTTATAATTATGTTTTTAATCGACGCACGCTGTCAATACAATGGCGGATGCATCAGGTGTTCTGTCATAATATGGGCCGCGTTCAGTGAAAAAGTCCCTTCGAGCATACGCAAAATGCACAGATTCAGATCATCCTGCACATGCGCTAAGTATCATTCGGGTCTTTGCTCTCCAGTCATATATTTTGTAGTATCCAATGATATTGCTATCGGACAGTGCATGTCCTGATCAGACTGCGCTGATGCGCAAGATGAGGTGGGCCTTCGCTGTCCGCATATGCCCGAAGACACGTTTGCACATGGTGAAGCCCATATTTAACGTATGGTGGCGAACTGGTTGAGAAATAAGTACACTTTAAAAGGATTGTTTTGAGTAATATTGTAATATGTTTTTCATTTACTTTCAAAATAGACAGAGTCTCCCCCTTTACGTATCTTGGTACTACTTTTGTTTCATGCGACTAATTTTTACAAGAGGTCTTTGTTTTAAACAAAACCACTACGGTTACCGTATTTACAGTGCTGTCGGACCATCCTGTCTTCTAAAGCTAATTGCAACCCATAATTTCAACAAAGACAAATAGATAAATGCATTTAAGTGATACCCGAAAACCTTACCAATGTAAAGCCAACTGAATAACATTTTTTTTACCCCTGTTTTTAAATTCTTTGTCAGGGTCGGCCATCAAATGTCGCTTCCTGTGTATGTTTGAGACATTAAACTTTTCGGCTAATTTAGCGTATCTTCTATTGTCATTACGAAAACACGCCTATTCAAATACATAGAAAAGTTCACCTCCAAAAACTGAAATTTTTCAGATAAAAAAACTGATATTTTTCATATTTCTGCTCAAAACATAGATTGTGGGTGCTCGTTAGAACCGCCTCGGCGAGGCGGTTCTAACGAGTACCACAATCTATGTTTTTGAGCAGAAATAAGAAAAATAATGCATACCCCTGTAAAGCCCAGTTTTACTATATAAAAGTGGGGTTTAAGGGGGTCAAAATTTTATAGGCATGTTTTCGTGATGTGGTGTCTATGTTCATTTCACTTCACCACCGGGCCTTGGGCATGACGTACTTTGCGATTGTGACTCTTTCCTGTAGAGCATAGACTGCTAAAATTTACAGAGTTGGTTCCATACGAATATTGTACCATATTAAAAAAGTTCATTTTTGTTTTAATTTCTAATGTGGTTTTTGCCAGCTTTGATGCCAGAATTGGTCAAAATATAGAACTGAGGCAATTCTGCGATAAAGATATTTGCAAAATTGTATAATTTTGACAGTTGCTTTGAATATGAAAGCAGAAAATTATCTGGGGTACAAGTTACCCTTATCCGAAGCTGATTTACATGACATGAAATCTACCATTCCGTTTTTTGTTTTGAAAATTTTATAGGGACTGTTGGTTTTAGATAATTGGCAAAAACATTTAAATTATATAAGGAAATTCAATGGTCGTCTGTCTGTATCCTTTTTCTGTTGCGATGTTTATGTCTATTAAGTCGAAAATTGTATATGCATTTAGCCAAATAGTCAAACTTCAATGGCTCGAACATCTTTGGGACCATGGAAATTTGTTCGAGAGATGGGTAATTCGAGCCAATGAGATTTAATCATTGCGCCAGGTCAGGAAGCAAATGGCGATAACTTATGAAAATGTTTTCGATCTTCAACAAAATAATGGTATGTTGCGTGTACTCATTAGAATCGCCTCAATGAGGCGATTCTAATGAGTACACACACCATACAATTTCATGATAAAATAAGAAAATTTCTCTTAATATGTGTTTTCTTGAGCTATCGGAAGAATTTCGTAGGGACTCGAAAATGTTCGAATAAGCCATGGTTAAAACGAGCCATCGGTGTTCAAGCCATTGAAGTTCGACTGTATTGGCACATCCTAACGCTTTACCAAATTAGTCTTAACATTTCAACTAATCAATTTTCCTACCTGTGATGTGTCAGTAGAACTGCTGGATGAGTGACAAACAATGTATATATTCTGCGGAGTCTGGTCCGGATTTACACCATTACGAAAACACGCCTATTCAAATATATAGAAAATTTCACCTCCAAAAACTGAAAATTTTCTGATAAAAAAAAACTCTGATATTTTTCATATTTCTGCTCAAAACATAGATTGTGGGTACTCGTTAGAACCGCCTCTGCGAGGCGGTTCTAACAAGTACCTACAATCTATGTTTCTTAGCAGAAATAAGAAAATAATGTATACCCTTGTAAACACCAGTTTTACTATATAAAAGTGGGGTTTATGGGGGGGGCAAAATTATATAGGTATGTTTTCGTGATGCTATTTGCTGAGGCATGTCTGGATCAATACTTAGTGCTAATACGGTATATATTGATTATGTACTGATAATGTATTGTGCCTATATGTCTCCCGTTTCTAACGTCACCACAAGGTGCCTTTGGAATGATGTACTTTGCAAGTGTCGTCTTTCCTTTAGGTCACGGCCCAGCTAGAACTCTTTATAAATCTACAGCGGGCCGTTATCGGCCCGTCAGCTAACCTGACGGGCCGATAACCGCGCGCTGTAGATTTATAAAGAATGCTAGCTGGGAGACTGATACAATTTATAGAGCATCGTTTTGGTTCCATACAAATATATATTTCCATATTAAATAATATTTTTTGTGTGTTTCTAAAGTGTTTTTTTTTTTCCTGCTTTGATGCCAGAATCGGTCAAAATGTACAAATGAGGCACATCTGCGGTAGATATTAGCTAATTTGAATATCAAAGTAGAAAACCATCTGAGTACAAATTACACTTACACCTGGTGTGACCTTATCACGAAAACATACCTATAAAATTTTGACCCCCTTAAACCCCACTTTTGTATAGTAAAACTGGGGTTTACAGGGGTATACACTACTTTCTTATTTCTCCTCAAACACTAACGAGTACCCACTATCTATGTTTTGAGCAGAAAATATGAAAAATATCAGAATCTTTTATTTGAAATTTTTCATTTTTTGGTGATGAAATTTTCAATATATTTGAATAGGTTTGTTTTCGGTATGTTCTACAAGATCTTTGTCAGTGTCTTTGAAGATGCGAAAGCTGATTACATGACAAAAAGTCTACCATTCCGTTTCTTGACTTTGAAAATTTTTGAGGGCTTTCTGTCAGGCAAGTACGCTACATATTGACCATTTGAACTTAAAATAAAAAAGAAAGTTGTTGGCAGTAGAACATTTAGAAAAATGTATGTAATATATAAGGCAAATCAATGGTAGTCGTATCCTTCTTCTGTTGTAGTGTTTATTTAGTTAGAAACTGAATTAGGTAATTACCTACAATATTGGCACACCCTAACTCCTAAACAAACTGGTCCTAAACTTCCAACTAATCAATTTGACTACCTGTTAATGTGTCTGTGAAACTGCTAGATGAGTGGTAAACAGTATAGATCCAGATCAGACGCCACATTCTGTGGCGTCTGATCTGGATCTACACTGTTTGTTCAGGCATGTCTCCGTCAATATTCAGTGCCAATATGGTATTTATCAATTATGCAGTGTGCCTATATGCCTCATGTTCCTGACTTCACCACACGGTGCCATGGGATGGACCTATTTTGCGATTGCGCCCTTTCACTTCTAATTTTGGTTTTCAAATAAAGAATCAAGAACGAAGGAAGGACATAAACCAGTTTTAGCCAAGTTTATTGGCTTTCTGAATCCGAGAAGCCCGCAGAGGACGAAAATTCTTATGTGCCAGGCTAAGGTTTCTTTTGAGATTACAGTATATCAATAATTAATGAAGACATCTATCTAAGAATAGCCTTATATCGGAAACAGTAAATAAGAATAACTGTCAGACTGGTAACGAAATATACAATTATCAGACACCGATTCTGGAGACACCAATATTTAGGATGCATTGGTGCTTCAAGCGTTTAGAAAACCACCGTATTTGCTCTAAAATGTGTCATATCAATTCATTTCCATACTTGTCCTGAGATTTGGAAAAAAAAAAAAAAAATCTTTTCAAATATCGGTCTAAAACTGCTTGGTTAGTTAGAGGCAAACATTGTAGATCCTGGTCGCATTTGGCCTGCCCTTTAGTTTTATTACTAAGCAATTAGCAAAGTAAACACCACACACATATAAACAAACACACAAATTCAAACAATTGATGTTAAAGAGATAATTTTCAGTAACCAGGGCCTGATCATGTCGTAGTCCAGGTAGGAATTTAGCCTGATCCAGAATATGCCCAGCTAGCATTCTTTATAAATCTATAGCGGGCCGTTATCGTCCCGTCAGCTACCCTATCCTGACGGGCCGATAACGGCCCGCTATATATTTATAAAGAATGCTTACTGGGTGGCTAGGCCGAATAGGAATTCTTGTTTATCTTCAAATAATTTCCTCAGTACCGACTAGCAAGCAGCCTCTTTTTCCATAATTATCTACGTTTGTGCCATGGGTCCGTTGCAGGGTTTTAAAAGATCATGGCTTTTTTTTTAAATATCATTTATAACCTTAACTAATAAAAGTTGTCTGCTATCATTAGTTGAGCAGAACATAGACATTAAAGTGACAATTTTATTAAGAAAAAGCATTTTCATACTAGGGAATCAAAAACCTATTTAAGGATGTGTACAGTATGTACAGCTGCCAAATTACTTGGGAGAAAAAATAACACCTCATTAAGAAAACATGCCTATTCAAATATACTGAAAATTTTACCTCCAAAAAATGAAAATTTTCAGACAAAAAAATCCGATTTTTTTTTTTTTTTTTTTTTTTTTTTATATTTCTGCCCAAAACATATATTGTGGGTACTCGTTGGGACCGCCTCGACGAGGCGGTTCTAACGAGTACCCACAATCTATGTTTTTGGGCAGAAATAAGAAAAATAATGTATACCACTGTAAACCCCAGTTTTACTATATATATAGGCATGTTTTCGCGATGTGGAAGACAAGATGAAGGCGTAAATAAGGATTCTTTCTTGGCCTAGCCAGATTCCGAGTCAGCCTAACATTTATTTGAATCACGATATTTACAAGTAAATTGAACTGAGGTCGTGAACATAATAAAGTACACTTTCTTTTGGTATGCAATATACAACACTCAAGACGCCATCTGCTACGAGTCAATAGTGATGATATTAATGAGCAGTTAGTGTTTTCAGGGACAGTCTTAACGCTTAGCATGCTGGGTAAAATTTTTAGCAGATAATACATACGAAATATTGACATTAAGTTCTTTTTTTCCCCAGAAAACAGAGTTTGACATTTCATGCAATTTGTCTCCATTGGAGAGAGTTTGCATGAAATGTCAAAAACCTGTTTTCTGGGAAAATAAGAAAACTATAATCAATTTGTCATCTTCTAAATTAACCCAGAGAGTAGTAAAGGTTATAGGACAGTCAATATATATTATGTCCCATTTCGTTTATTGATGGTGAAGAGTAATCAAAAGATGTTTGTATGGATCGATTCCTTGATTTACTACCTACTCTCTCTCTCTCTCTCTCTCTCTCTCTCTCTCTCTCTCTCTCTCACACACACACACACACACACACACACACACAAGTAGCACTGAATGTGTTATATGAAAACATAAATTGTTTTAATATTTTGCTGTTATGACTTCCGGATATGCAATTTTGATTATATGGTAAATTATTGCAAAGAAATACAAGATTGCATGTGTTCCTAGCGAAAACTTTGATCAGCCTGCACATTCGCACATGCTGAACGATTTTCGCTGTCCGCCTGAAGACGCTTTGGATTTTTGCTGCGCATTACGAAAACTTGTCTATTCAAATATACTGAGAATTTTACAACCAAAAAAGGAAAATTTTCAGATAAAAAATTCTGATATTTTTCATATTCCTGCTCAAAACATAAATTCTGAGAAGAACGAGGCAGTTCTAACAAGTACCCACAATCTATGTTTTTAGCAAAATAAGAAAAATAATGCCTACCCCTGTAAACCCCAGTTTTACTATATAATAGTGGGTTTTAAGGGGGTCAAAATTATATGGGCGTGTTTTCGTGATGGGCTACGGCTGCAAATGCGCAGGCTGATCTAAACCCTTCACTGGGCGCACATGCGATATTATAGAAAATGCTGTGCCCCGGCTTAACTGTTACTAAAACAACATCACAGTAAGCATTCTTTATAAATCTATAGTGGGCCGTTATCGGCCCGTCAGTGTAGCTGACGGGCCGATAGCGGCCCGATATAGATTTATAAAGAATGCTAGCTTGGACTGAACCCAGTTTGCATTCCGTTTAAATCTATATTGGACCGTTATCGGTCCGACAGGAATACTGTCGGGCAGATAACGCTCCCATATAGAGTTCAGCAGAATGATAGCTGGGAACACTCTGGATCAATGGAGACCAAGTTTGGCTTCGTGGATATAGTCCGTGTTAGCATTTGAATATTTTCATTGGTCAAAAACCACAAGCCTTGGATGAAAGATATTCCGAGAGTGCGTTTTATGCAGTTTAGTACAATGTCTGACGGTTACATGTATCTTCAGTACAATCCATTTACCCAGTTTCACAGTACCACATGGATTATGTTTTTTTCATAATGAGCATATGATGGCATAGACATCGAAACAACAGAAAGCTCGAAAACTGTGGTACACTGGGTACACTGGCAAAAATAACAGCCGAAACAATGACTGGTATTTTTATTTCACAAAAAAATAAAACTAAAACAAAAAAAAAAATCTATTTCAAACGCCACTGCGCTCATTGATTAGATGAATTTGGTACAGACAACCCTCTTCACACCGACACTCGATACAACGACGAAATTCGTGATAATGACAATTCGAATGTCATGAAACCTTCGCTCATGAGGTTGCAGTTAATAAGAAATTATGCAAGAACATTGCATTAAAATTCAAGCAACATATGTTTTGGATATTTGTTGGAATCGCCTCCATGAGGCGATTCTAACAAATATCCAAAACGTATGTTCTATGAGGAAATAAGAATAAAACAAGGCCTTATGTACATATCATTCTGCCCATTAAGATTCTTTACAATTGCAAATTCATTATAATGCCAACATTTTTGGGAACAAATGCTGTCGTTGTAACGATGGTTCACTATATCATGGATAATTTGGTATTACAGTTATTACAGTTATTTCTTAACAAGCTTCTAATAACAATTTTAGTCTGGAGGCCCCAAAAAGGGTAAAGATACAGATAAAGACGAACCATAACAGAGGAACAATCTTTGACCAGTCAGCAGAAATAACAGCTAACATGAATGGTATGAATGTCTTCAGTCAGGTCCGCAATTAAGGGGTAAGAACATACTTTCAAGGGAGGCAACTCTGTAAGATTGTATTACCTCGCATCTGAAAAGGCGTCAACTCTAAATAGAAAGAATTTGCTCCCTGAGCAAATTCTTTCTTTTTAGAGTAAACCCCTTTTGAGAAGGGGCTTAATGTGCAAGAATTCAAAATGAAGCCTCAAAAATTCACTTCCCCTGAGAAAATGGGCGGAAAGCCTACCAATGTATATAGTGTCATTAATTACTTAAGTAAAGTTACTTAAGTATTATAGGTGCACTGTATTTTATCATGTTTCCATCTATTAATATGTTATAATAATTTGATAATGTCAAGTAGGGACAGGATCCTTATTACATGTACATATGCGAACCGCGAAAGCCCACGTGGGCCTGAACATCGACACAGTCTGACTAGGGATTTCTTGAATATCAGTATACAGTATTAGGTAATGACTCGAACATGTTTAGAACCACAGACATTTGTTCTAGCCGGCCTCGGTGGTATCAGTTGGATGCGCCGTCCGACTGGAGACCAGGAGGTCGCGGGTTCAACCCCCGCCGAGGTCGGCAACATTCTTTCGTGGAGAGTGATCATGAAATATTTTCTACGATCATTCTCTCCCTTCCGCTGATTCAAGAAGGACAGTTGTCAGTTTCTGGCGAAAGAATGTGCACAATACTGGTTAACTGCTCAGAGGACTAAGCCTACCCAGTGTGGTTAGGTAAACTGACCGCGCCCGACATTGCCCCATTGGGTTGACTGGACCGTAAAACCTCAACACAAAAGACCTGGATAGTTTGAATCATTAAGTGTTGATTATAGGGCCAGGTCAGGAGGCAAACGGTGATACATGTAATTAAGACATTTTTTTTTCAATCTCCTATAAAATAAATGTATATTGAGTGTATTAATTTAAATCGCATCGATGAGGCGATTCTAATGAGTACACATAACGTAAATTTCATTTCTTATAAAAAAAGAAAATTTCTAAAATATCTCAGAGTAATTTATTTCTTGAGTTATCGGAAAAATTTAATAGACATTCAAACGAAATCGAATTAGCAATGGTAAACGAGCCCGAGTCATTGCAGTTTTGCCGTTGTTAATTTGAACATTGTAACATATTCGTTCCTTCAACAGTAAACATATTACCCATTAATGCCAAGTGGACCCTTCCATCTCAACTCTTTGGACTAGTCCATTTCCAGTAGAAGGGGTGTCCGGTTAGTTTTTATCATTACCATGTTTTACAGAAATTCCTGATTTAATGCAAACAGTGTAGACCCTGATCAGACGCCGCGTTCTGCAGCGTCTGATCTGGGTCGACACTGGTTGCCAATGTCCCTTTGATGGGACGCTAGGAATAAACGGGTTAATTTGCTGTAACATATTCATTCCTCCTATAGTAAACATATTAATTTAAAGCGTAAAAGCACTTCTGGTTGATATCATTTATGTGATTGCAATCATGACAAGAAATGTATTTTAAGACCAGTGTAGCTAACCTAGAGCGAACCCCGCTTGGTCCGTTTCAGATGAAGTAATAATTCATAAGCTGAATTTGTTCCGTGGACATAATTGAGAAAGGGCAAAAAATAGGACCATACGGATTGAAAAGGTCCAAATCAGGCACTGAACAGCATGTGACCTGACCTTTCGAAACATTTGAACCGACTGAATGCTCATTCAAATAGTCATCACGAAAACACGCCTATATAAACCCCACTTTTATATAGTAAAACTGGGGTTTACATGGGTATACATTATTTTTTCTTATTTTGTTAAAAAACATAGATTGTGGGTATTCGTTAGAACCGCCTCGGTGAGGCAGTTCAAACGAGTACCCACAATCTATGTTTTGCGAAGAAATATGAAAAATATCGGATTTTTTTATCGGAAAATTTTCCTGTTTTGGTTGTAAAATTTTCAATAAATTTGAATAGGCGTGTTTACGTAATGTAAGAGCCTTATCAGACTGTGCAAAGAGTGCACAGGCTGACTGACACTGACATGGACCGTCTCTGCCCACACGTCAGTCGTTGTTTTCCCGGGGCTGTGCGCAGCTTGATATCAATGTTTGAAATGCAATCTCACGACCAAAGGAGTCGTAAAGTGAGAAAACACCTTCTGACATGTGCGCCCAACGAAGATTCAAATCAGCCTGCGCAACCACGCAATATGCTCAGAGTATTCGCTGTCCGCATGAAGAAACTTCGAATCCTGGCTTTCCAAAATGCGCCCATCGAAGATTCAGATCAGACTGCGCGAACGCGCAGGCTGATCTGAATCTTCGCTGGGCGGAAATATCCGAAGGTACGTTTTCGGACATTTCGGATCAAATGAAACACTCAACCGGCTATTATCAAATTGATCATAACTAATACAATCCGAGCATACTCGTTTCTAATCAAACGTGCTTAGAGTAATGCTTTTATCGAGTAGTTCTGCTTAAGGCAATTGCAAAGAAATCCTGAAAACTGAAATGAATATTCAACGGCTGTAATCAGATTCCGGAACGAATTGTTGTATTTATCCTAAATACAGTGAACCCTCGTTACCACGACAGCATTTGTTTCCAGACATATTGCCATTAAAATGAATTTTCTGTTTTAAAGAGTCCTTAATGAGATAATGATAAAAAAGCCCTTGTTTTATTCTTAATGTCTCGTAAAACATATGTTTTGGATATTTGTTAGAATTGCCTCAATGAGGCGATTCTAACAAATATCCAAAACATATATTTCTTGAATTATTAGTATTTTTTGTTTGCATAATTTCTGATTAACAGTCACCCTTTGAGCGAAGTTTCCGCGCCAGTCAAAATAGCATTACAAAGAGTTTTGTCGTTGAATCGACCATACGGATTGAAAAGGTCCAAATCAGGCATTGAACAGCATGTGATCTGACCTTTCGAAACATTTGAACCGACTGAATGCTCATTCAAATAGTCATCATAAAAGCACGCCTATATAATTTTGACCTTAACTTTGTATTCGAACACCCTGACATCCTGTGTACATATGTACTTGTCTTAAAATCGAAAAGAAAAGTTATGCTCAATACGCCACCAGAGGTGTGTACAGGGTCGCATAACTCAATACTGCACATAAAGAGAGACTGAATAAAACCGAGTCTGTTGTTTTCGTCACTTCCTTGTTGTCTTTGTTTTCAAAGAATCCCCTTTGACAGAATTTATTGTACTATTTTATCAGCCTTAAATTTACTAGACGAGTAACAAACAGTGTAGCCTCCGATCGGCAGTGCGTTCTACGGCGTCATATCAACTGTTACCTCTTGAAGATCCAGTGGCGGATCCAGGTGGGGGGAGAGGGGTGGGGGTTCGTAGGGTTCAGTCGAACCATGCCATGTCCATGGGAAATCTTGGATACTGTATTTACTCAGAATATTAGCACTCTTAACTCTTTACCTTTTACGTCCAATAAATGTCCATGTTTTTACCTGTAAATGTGTCTAAAGTTTTTTATGAGTGGCTAACAGTGTAGACCCTGAGCAGACGCCGCAGAACGTGGCGTCTGATCTGGGTCTACACTGTTTGCTCGGACCTGTCAGTCTAAACACTCGGGGTAAATACATGTATGTTAGTTTGATCTAATCGAAGCCCCTCGGAAAATCTGGACCCCCATATTAAAGATTCCTGGATCCGCCACTATGACCTAGCTTGTTTGCCCAGGTATGTCTGTCCCAATACTGGGGGCATTATGGTGCCTTAGTTTAGCATACGGTGTTGACTGGTATGCTAATAAGAATGTATAAATGCGCTGACTTTTCGCATGTGTCGAGAGACATTTGTTACAATCAGCTGAAATACTGGTAATGCAATACAGTACATTACACAAAGGGTCTTGTGGACTTAAATTGAAAGGCCTTTGAGACCAATGACGTTTTAAAAAATTGCATGAGAACAGAACGATATTTTGGAAGATACGGTCTTTCAGACAAGTCCTAAAGGCCGATATCTACTTGAGTGATTTAGTAATATATGTAATTATAATATATTAGAATTCAGTAAAGATCTCACAAACGTATACACACATACAAATATTATTTCACACATATACACACACTCACGCGCATATACATACATACATTTACTTACACACATATACACACACGCTCATACACACATACATACATATACACGCACACATATAGATGTTAATGCACCCCCGAATTTAAAATACGGGAAATATTTCCCGAGAGATTTACAAATCCGATAAACAAACGAGTGCATAGCACGAGTTTGTTTATCGGATTTGCGAGTCTCGAGGGAGATGTTTCTTGTATTTCAGATTCAGTGAGTATTAACTTACAGTGTATATATTACATTCTCATAAAATTACTTTTTTTTCTTCGGATTCTGTTTTACACTTTTTCTCAAGTAACTTCAACAAGTTTCTCGACGTTACGTGATCTACATCGTCGCGCGACGTGTTGGCGTTCTAAAGGAAACATTTCCTCATGCGAATAATAAATTATATTTCTCGCAGAAACTATTAAAAATAACTTAAGTTATGTAATATATATATTTATCGCAGCTCTGAAATAAATGGACAAAATTCCTTACATACTAAAACGCATAACATCACGAAAACATACCTATATAATTTTGACCCCCTTAAACTCCACTTTTTTATAGTAAAACTGGGGTTTACAGGGGTATACATTATTTTTCATATTTCTGCTCAAAACATAGATTGTGGGTACTCGTTAGAACCGCCTCGGCGAGGCGGTTCTAACGAGTACCCACAATCTAAGTTTTGAGCAGAAATATGAAAAAGATTAGAATTTTTTTATCTGAAAATTTTCCTTTTTTGGTCGTAAATATTTCAATATATTTGAATAGGAGTGTTTTCGTAATGACAAACCATGTGTATACATCTGTAAATCGAACAACTGTTCACGTTCAAGTTAATGATAGAGTACAAAACTTCTCAATTTAATCAAACAGCTCGTAAACTTAGTAATATAATAAAATGAAATCAAACGCATTTAGATTTTGTAGCAGGGATTCCTATTATTAATTAAGCTTCTTGTCTGATCTAGATGTCACATGCTGAGAGATAGTGATAGAAACAGCGGCCAATTATTCTATCCACATCATGCAATAAAATCAAAGCACTGAGAATGCCGAAAGGACTGTTGCCTGAAATTATATAGGTCTCTAGAACTGTATGGGATTCCGCTGAAATTAAAGTTCTTTTCGGTGTTTAGTAGGACCGCGGCTCGGGGTACAGGTTTTTACCCAATGCTATAGATGTGGCGCGCGTTTTACTTTAGCATTCATATTCGTTCACCGGTGTTGTACTGAATATGATTAAAATCTTATTTCTTCAAAAAAAAATGAAATTTTCTTTGGTTTTGTTTATTTATTCGCAAAATACTGTAAGCATCAGAGTGTATAAGACTAATATGTCTGAATGCAGAATTTAGCGTTATCAGCGTTAGGAACCTATTTGTCAGGTAGTTATTCGGTTGGTAGTAACAGAAAAAACGGATTTGCCGAAATATGGTATGTTAAATCTGGTGGTGGTTTGGCAAATCTTATTTCTTCAAAAAAAAAAATTGAAATTTTCTTTGATTTTGTTTATTTATCCGTAATATATGTTAAATCTGGTGGTGGTTTGGCAACTACTCTAAAACAATTTTATTCTCATTACGAAAACACGCCTATTCAAGTATATTGAAAATTTTACCACCAAGAAAAGGAAACTTTTCAGATAAAAAATTCTGATATTTTTCATAATCCTGCTCAAAACATAGATTGTGGGTACTCGTTAGAACCGCCTCGGCGAGGCGGTTCTAACGAGTACCCACAATCTATGTTTTTTACCAAAATAAGAAAAAATAATGTATACCCCTGTAAACCCCAGTTTTACTATATAAAAATGGGGATGAATGGGGTCAAAATTATATAGGCGTGTTTTCGTGATGTGGAACCTTGTTCGTGTAAGCTCACAAGACAGTTTCAAAGGAGTTGTTAAGGACGAGTGTTTGGTAATAATTCTGAGATTTTTTTCGCATCTTTTTTAGGAAAAAAACATATGTTGTGAGTGCTTATTAGAAGCGCCTCGTCGAGGCGATTCTAATTAGTACCACCAAATAAGTTTTCTTCGAGAACCATACAAATAATCTCAAAATTATTGTCAAATAATCCTCTTTAACAATTCCTGGTGAACTGCCTTCGGAGCTTGCGCGAACAAGGTCCTAGATAGAATAAACACATTGTTGTCAGCGCATGCGCTGTTAGTTTAAAATATGTTTGGATTTTGTAAAGATTAATTGGGTACTAGGTACACTTAATAGGTATTTTGCCATTTCCGCAAAGGTACACAACTTTTTTGACTCTCTGTTTGTTGTAATACACGCCAAACCCGTTCTAGAACGGGATCTATTCTATAAGAAAAAGAATTTGATCCATTCTTCACTTCGATACTAGTTTGGAAGTACCACAATATATCTACATCAGAAACTGGCATTGAGTAATAAAACCGAAGAAATTTGTTTAGACAATACGCAAATAAAGTTAAACAAAACCTCTTTTATGACTGTATCTTGCTTGTACAAATACATTTATTACATTTATTATTACAAAAGGATAACAGAACATCGTATGTGATAAGGACCTGGTTCTTCAACTGAGCTGTACATAAAATTCTGAATTTTGAAAATCTGTACTTGTTGAATGGTGGTTTATCCCTCAATCAATTTCAGACTGATTAGACACCCCATCCCGACTCCCCCCACTTCCCCCATCCCCCTCCCCCACCCACACACGCACACACTATACATGGGAAAGCCAAATTTCTTGTAGGTATGTCAGGCAATGTAAGTTAGATATTCGCATATATAAAACTGGCTTCGCTATTTTAAAAATAGAGTAGACCCTGATCAGATGCACATTCTGCAGCGTCTGATCTGGGTCTACATTGTTTGCCAATCACCCTTTTGGGATTATTCAATCTAAAATGGGTTACGCGGAACTGATTCTGAAAAGGGGTCTACTCTCAATGAAAAGACTTTGCTTCCCTTGTGTTTTGTGTGCATTATTGATTGTGTCGAGGTTTTACGGCCCAGTCAACCCAATGGGGTTATGTCGAGCGCGGTCAGTTTACCTAACAACAATTTTACTGGGCATGCTTAGTCCTCAAAGCGGTTAACCTGTATTGTGCACATTCTTTCGCCAGAAACTGACAACTGCTCTTCTTGAATCAGTGGAAGGGAGAGAATGACCTTAGAAAATATTTTCATGATCAATCTCGCCGACCTGACGGGGGTCGAACGCGCAACCTCCTGATCACCAGTCAGACACGCATCCACCTGAGCCACCGATTAAAGCAAACGGGAAGCCACAAAGACATTGAATGCAGATAATATCCATAGCTTTATACATACCAGGGTGTTCACTTAATATGTTCTTATTTCTCCGCGAAAACATATGTTATGATTACTCATTAGAAGCGCCTCGCTGAGGCGCTTCTAATGAGTATTTACAACATAATAAGAAAAATATCAGTACTTTTCGGCTAAAAAAGTGTCTTATCTGGAGCTATGAACATAAATACGGGGATACCCGGAAAAGATCAAATCATGGTACACAGCCCCAACCCCCTCCCCGGCACCGAATTAGTTCAATATTACACGGAACAACGCTCTATCGAAAACAGAGACCAATCAAAGCGAAGAGGACGTACTGAGGGGAACAAACTGGTTTCGCTTGATCGAAACCTCGCTCTTAATCATCACGAAAACACGCCTATGACCCTCTTAAACCCCACTTTTATATAGTAAAATTGGGGTTTACAGGGGTAAACATTATTTTTCTTATTTCTGTTCAAAAACATAGATTGTGGGTACCCGTTAGAACCGCCTCACCGTGGCGGGTCTAACAAGTACACACAATCTATGTTTTGAGCAGGAATATAAAAACTACCAAATTTTGTCAATTGGAAGTTTTCATTTTTGGTGGTAAAATTCTCAATATATTTAAATAGGCTTGTTTTGTAATGTCTGATGCAGCTCAAAATTACAAATATGTGTTAGATTTGCGTAATATCCTCCACCTCATCAGCAACCAACAGAGTAAAACTCAAATAATCACAACACTGCAATGAAACTATGTAGAGGGCTCAATAGCAATAATGGCCCAGTTGTTCAAAGCATCGTTAGATTAACAAGCTCGATAATGACAAACTCGCTAACTGTTGTAGCTAAGATATTTTCAAATACTCTGATATTTTTCCGCAATGATTTTATTGCTTCTACCTAGGCTAGGCAAAAGAGATCAAAGGCATTTTGTTACCAAAAGGGGACTAGAGGTTTCTTCGAGATATGCGGTTATTCGAGATAAGCGAAGTCAAGATGACGAGAGTCGACTGTACTAAGATACAAGTAAAAACACAGATGAGGGCTCAACTACAAACGTTCTGACATCTTTGGGACAATGGCATCACGAAAACATACCTATATAATTTTGACCCCGTTAAACCCCACTTTTATATAGCTGAGTAAAACTGGGGTTTATAGGGGTATACATTATTTTTCTTATTTCTGCTCAAAAACATAGATTGTGGGTACTCGTTAGAACCGCCTCGTCGAGGCGGTTCTAACGTGTACCTACAATCTATGTTTTGAACAGAAATAAGAAAAATATTAGAATTTTTTATCTGAAATTTCTCCTTTTCTGGTTGTAAAATTTTCAATATATTTGAATAGGCGTGTTTTCGTAATGGAACTTTGTTCTAGACATGGATAGTTCCAAACTCTGAGAATGAATCATGACGCCAGATCAGGATGCTAATAAGGATATTTTAGGGATGTATTTTTGATCAGCTATAAATTTGGTGAATGTTGATTGAATAGATCAGAATCGCATATACGAGGCGATTCAAATGTGTATACACAGCCAACAATTTCATAAAATAAGAAAACATATCCCTTAATATTTGTTTTCTAAAGTTGTCGGAAGAATTTCCTAGGAACTCAAAAACGAAGTCGATTCTGCTAGGGTAAACTAGTCATCGGTGTTCGAGTCAATGATGTTTTACTGTATGGAAGAATCACGGTGAACCACGATGACAATCAGATCCACATCAAGTTCTCAACATCAAAGGGACAATTAAACAGCCACAAGAAGAGCAATTTGCAGGCAGAACTGGCAGCCCTTTCCCAAAAAGATAGCAACTCAACTTAACTGAATATATCTTTAAGTTACATAATTGTTTAATGAAAAATATTTCTAAGTGAAATATTACCGAACATTAAACAAAAAGTACCACAATGGCAGTACCGTCTTGGAATGGTCAGTAATAAATTACTTGGATTGGGGAGTGGGGGTGTTTAAGCTAGCTTTACGGGACCCCAACATTCACCCCTAGCTTTCATTGGGGTAAAAACATTTATTTTATTGTTAGCGGTGAAATCAGTGTATATCTGGGCCCAGTTGTTCAAAGCTAACGACGTCGTTAGTTAACGATTCGTTAAAATTTAAATCGAGTGATACGTGAATATGCTGAAATTTTTTGCTGAAAAAATGTGAGTAGCTTTTGCACTGCAAAAGCTACTCACATTTTTTCAGCAAAAAATATCAGAATATTGTATACTGAATCCGCTAAAACAGTTAACGAAATGACCCTTAAGCTCGTTAAGCTAACGACGCTTTGAACAACTGGGCCCTGGTGAAAATAAAAGTGGTATCAATCGCTAGTATCATTTCACTAGTGACTGATACGATTTATATTTTCACTTCTTGCTTTGGACGACTTCGGTTTTCTTCATTGTTTCAGAAGTGGATATTACTGCCACTTCAACTTCGTTTCTGAACTAAACTATCAACTGTTGGTATGCATTTTCTTAGTTAGAATGTAAGGAACATTTTGGTATCAAGATTATTTTGATTTGCCGAAACTTTTTGTTTTTGTCTCTCCAGCGTTTCATATGTTTTATCACATGACCGTCACGTTATTCAGTGAAATAACTCATGTCATAAAAATGATATAACCACACGTGTTATAACACCTGCAAGGCTTCCCATTGGTTATCCTAATTACCCTCATTAATATTCGTATTACACGGCTTATTGATAGCAACCAAGATGGTGTCTGCGTTCGCCGATGCAACCTTTACTTTTGAAACGGATCCTGCCTTCAGTTTTGAGATGATTTTGAGATGAACGATAAATGTCAGACCGATGGAGGGAGAAGACACAAAACAATCACAATGTGAATAACACGACTACCAGAAATATTCATGGTGGTAAAAATTCGATGTTTTCCCGCAACATATTTGGAGGCACTCGAGATCTCAACATCGATATCGTCAAACCGTCAATGAAAAAAAAAAAAAAAAAAAAAAAAAAAAAACATTGGAGGATGACATGACTCAGATAGTCAATAAATGTGTCAAATTAAAATCCAAACTACAGTTAAATGTTTTATAGTTTTGAAATCTGTCGTTTACTTGAGTGTGTCAACCACGGCATAAAACTAATATTGATCAAGGTCAGTGACCTTTAAATACGACAGCTGACTGTGGGGGATTTCCCTACTCATTCTCAGTGACGTATTGACTCGCTGAATGACGTTGTTCAAAGGAATATTTAGTTTTGAATTGATTTATTCAAATGAAATATTTATTAGCTCAAATAAAAATCATCATTATTTCCTTCAGTTTAACGAAGTAATAAATGGCATATTTATCTTGTTTCTAGTTATTTTCGGTACTTATGCGAACTATTTTTGTTGTTTTGTACTATTGAATTCTTGGTAGTGAGTTGTTCCGCTTAGCTATGGAAAGCCGTTATCTTTTAAAATATATTTTGTGCATTTTTTGTCATCGGAAGGGCCATGTGATAAACAGAATCTTACATTCGTGGTCATTTAATATGAAATTTATGAAACTCGTTTGGTAATTTCGGTATTTTGCTCGCTAAAGCTCGCAAAATACAGAAATTACCCAAACTCGTTTCATAAATTTTATATTAAATGACCACTCATGTAAGATCCTCTATATGCACAGAACGTCGACGCCATATGACGCTCATGTTTTGTTTGGTTACGTTAGTTATGACGTCAGAAACGCGCATTGGCGTGTGAACAGTAAAATAAAAAGAAAATTTCTCTTTTCAGTGAATACCATAAAAAATTTCATCTCGTGTAATGAAAACATTCAAATTTTCACTCGTGCTTCGCACTCGTGAAAATAATGATGTTTTCATTACACTCGATGACAATATTTATGGTATTCACAGCTAAAGAGTAAATATCCTCTATATATTTGTTCGGTCCGCGTGGAGGTCTTCAACTCATCTATGAACCATTACAGGCAACAAATGAATCACAGATAAAGTCTATAGTGAAAAACACACCTATTCAAATATATTGAATATTTTACAGCCCAAAAAAGGAAAATTTTCAAATAAAGAATTCTGATATTTTTTATATTCCTGCTCAAAACATAGATTGTGGGTACTCGTTAGAACCGCCTCAGAGAGGCGGTTCTAACGAGTACACACAATCTATGTTTTTAGCAAAATAAGGTAAATAATATATACCCCTGTAAATCCCAGTTTTACTATATAAAAGTGGGTTTAAGCGGGTCAAAACTATATAAGCGTGTTTTCGTGATGGATGAGGACTCAAGAATACCAGTAGAACCACGGTGAGTCCGACCACGATATAATGGTATAATAGTCCATTAATCCCAAATGAAGAATTACGAAGAGTTCTTGGAAATCACAATCAACCCATTAAACACTCAGACATAATTGACCTATTTCAGCCTCTTGTCATGAGAAAACGTTTTATCCCATATTTGTGAACAACAAAAGTACAAATTATCATGCGCGTTCTCCTTGTCTTCCATGGTCTTGTTTTGTCCGTCAGAACGTTCTATAATATATGCCAGGGCTCAGTATGTGTACCCAGCAACGACTATGATCAGCTTGCGTACCCGCGCAGTCTAATCTTATTTTTTGTCAACGCATTCTGTGTATAGTTAATGACCCAAAAAGGTCATCAGGCGGAAAGCGAAGACTTTGATCAGCCTATGCGAATGTGCAAGTTGATCTGAGTCTTCACTGAGCGCACAAGCAATCTTTTAGGAAATGCTGTGCCCCTGCTCAATTATTTGAGTATTCTTCTAGTTGGCAGCAAGTTCTCTGGTCAGACTGACATACATTACGAAAACACGCCTATTCAAATATATTGAAATTTTCACCACCAAAAAAACTGAAAGTTTTCAGATAAAAATTCTGATATTTTTCTTATTTCTGCGCAAATCATAGATTGTGGGTACTCGTTAGAACTGCCTCGCCGAGGCGGTTCTAACGAGTACCCACAATCTATGTTTTTGAGTAGAAATAAGAAAAATAATGTATACCCCTGTAAACCCCAGTTTTACTATATAAAAGTGGGGTTTCAGGGGGTCAAAATTATATAGGTATGTTTTCGTGATGGACTTCACTTTTCTTGTGCTCCGGCTCTAAATCGCCAATGAGCCATTTTCTTTGTTTCATCACAGTGTTTTTAATTATATGTCTTTTCACTGTGCTGTTTCACAGATGAGGCAGAAGACCCCTGAGCGGACGGAACATATATTTGTAAATGGAGCTGCGTCAGAGTTAAGGATCAGGTTTCGCGCGAGTAAAGCTGGTTTAAGCCCCCCTCCACCCATCCCCCAGTAATTTCCTACTCGTCGTCATTACGAAACCACGCCTATTCAAATATATAGAAAATTTCACCTCCAAAAACTGAAAATTTTCAGATAAAAATCTCTGATATTTTTCATATTTCTGCTCAAAACATAGATTGTGGGTACTCGTTAGACGAGTACCCACAATATATGTTTTTGAGCAGAAATAAGAAAAATAATGTATACCCCTGTAAACCCCAGATTTACA
Source organism: Anodontia alba (assembly GCA_964016985.1). NCBI lineage: Eukaryota > Metazoa > Mollusca > Bivalvia > Lucinida > Lucinidae > Anodontia > Anodontia alba. The sequence continues at coordinate 38,065,751 of OZ024829.1, forward strand.
ATATAAAAGTGGGGTTTAAGGGGTCAAAATTTTATAGGCATGTTTTCGTGATGTCTAAGGTGGCTCCTCTGTTGCCGATCTTCTTTCTTTGTGTGTCGGTGGTTTCATATGTGGCGTGTTTTTTTTTTTTTTTTTTTTTTTTTTTTTTTTTTTTAATTTCATTATTTGTTCCTCGTCTCTCCTTTTGGTGTCTGTGCTTCGTTATTGTGGCATTTCCTGGGTAGCTTCATTTATATATATTTCCCTGATTCATGTGCCAAAATGTTCACCTGATTCATGTGCCAAAATGTTCCCCTGATTCATGTGCCAAAATGTTCCCCTGCTTCAGGTACCAAAATGTTCCCCTGATTCATGTGCCAAAATGTTCCCCTGATTCATGTGCTAAAATGTTCCCCTGGTTCAGGTACCAAAATGTTCCCCTGATTCATGTGCCAAAATGTTCCCCTGATTCAGGTGCCAAAATGTTCCCCTGATTCAGGTGCCAAAATGTTCCCCTGATTCAGGTGCCAACATGTTCCCCTGATTCAGGTGTCAAAATGTTCCCCTGATTCATGTGCCAAAATGTTCCCCTGATTCAGGTGCCAAAATGTTCCCCTGATTCAGGTGCCAAAAGGACCATTGTTCTATGATGCTTGCACCTATATAGTTTATTTCTCAAATTGTCCCGCGTAAAGTTATTGATACATTCACGCTTAGCACTCTGGGTAAAATTTTTCAAAAGCCGACATTTTTAAATGATTTTCCTTTTTTTACCATAAAACAGGTTAGAATTTTCATACAAATTGTCTGGAGACAATTTGCATTGAATGTCAAATCCTGTTTTCTGGGAAAAATAAGAAAAAATATCATATACTTTTTCGGCTGCTGAGAGCCCAGAGAGTGGTAAAGGTTAAAGTCATTGCAACTAAGTGTTAATCACTCATCAGTCTTCTTTTCATTACAGGAATGGACAAAATTGATTGTTTGAAAGCTTAAATGGGGGCAATCGATGTCAACCGGCTATTAATCTATATAAAAGTACATTTTGTGTTCATTTTGTTCTAACTGACTTGACCACCAGTATAAGGAAATGCATTCATTGTAAGTATTTGGGCAGAGAGACCTGAGCAAACAGTGTAGATACGGATCAGACGTCGCAAAATGCGACCTCTGATCAATCTCTACAGTTTTTGCCACCCATTCAATTTTTTTTAGGATACATGTATCAACGGGTAGTAAATTGGACTTGTTAAAATTTAAGGACATCACAGTTGTACCATTACTTACAAGTACTAGTAGAGATTGATCATGAATTATACTGAAAGGAAAATGAAACGCAGGGTAGAGTTTTTTTCCTTCTTATTTTAATCATTTTTTACGGTGTTTACTATAGCCATACACTTTTACAGATTGTCCTGTGAATGTGAACCGCGGGTATACGAGTCTTTGGTCGATGTGCTATCTACCCAGTGTGTGAAATCATTCAACCGTGCACTACACAGTGCATTGCACGGACAATACGGTACATAATCGACAAATTTCTCCGAAGACTGTTGGAAGTCGATTGCGTGAGATTGGTCTTCGAGCTCGTCGTCCATACGTTGGTCTGCCTCTGACCCAGGCACGTAGGTTGCGTCGTATGGCGTGGTTGACGGCCCATGCGCCCAGGCTATTTCCGATGAGGCAGTGGACACGAGTTCTTTTTACGGACGAGTCTAGGTTCACTCTCTATCGCGCAGATGGTCGACGTCGTGTGTACCGACGTCGCGGAGAACGCTTTGCCGACGCCTGTGTTGTCGAACGGGATCGGTTTGGGGGTGGCTCCGTTATGGTCTGGGGAGGCATTGCTCACGGGATGAAATCACAGCTGATTATTGTTGCGGGCAATATGACCGCAGTAAGGTATAGGGATGAGATCTTGCGTCCTGTTGCAGTCCCGCTTGTGCAACAACGTAATCTGATTCTGCAGCAGGACAATGCCCGACCACATGTTGCCCGAGTTTGTCAGGATTTCCTGGCAAACAATAACATCGCACCACTAGCATGGCCACCGTACAGTCCAGATTTGACCCCAATAGAGCACATGTGGGATGAGCTGGACAGAAGGGTTAGGAAGCGCCGAAATGCCCCCGCAACTCTCGCACAACTAAGGAATGCGTTGATCGATGAATGGAATAACATCCCGATGCGAACTGTCAATGCTTTGGTTAACTCTATCCAAAGGAGAGTTAGGGCAGCAACGGCAGCAAGAGGGGGGGGGGGGGTGCACATCCGATATTGATTTTCAGTTTGATTTTGATTTCAAGATTTGGGGGGTAGCTACCAATGAACTTCAATAACTCGAGACTTGTTGATCACAAACCAATGAAATTTGGAACTTTTGTTCCATATATGTACCGTTTTGTAATCATAGTAAAATATTTAACAAACTTTGTCAAACTTGAATGAAATTTAGGAATAAAATTTACCCTGCGTTTCTTTTTCCTTTCAGTATATTTTCTACGGTCATTTTCTCCCTTGCGCTGATTCAAGAAGGGCAGTTGTCAATTTCTGGCGAAAGAATGTGCACAATACTGGTTAACCGCTTAGAGGACTAAGCCTGTCCAGTAAACGTGTGGTTAGGTAAACTGACCGAGCTCGACATGACCCCATTGGGTTGACTGGGCCATAAAACCTCAACACAAACAAAATACTCATTAAAAATGCACTGAATGGTACGAACAAAAAATTATCATATTTATTTGCCAAGGTGGTTGTTGTAAGATGACCTTTTTTTATGAATACTGTACTCAAGCCAGTCCACTATGATATAGGTACTTATTATACAGTTAACTATGAGTCAGTTCAATGATAAATCAATATTAAAATATTCAGCTCTACAGATGTTTGTACTATTGCGGATACAATTGTATAGGGATATATTTTTACTTGGTATATTTGAGTCGCAGAGTACATATTGTTTAGACCCTCAGCCAGAAATGTTTCTTAAATTTAAAATACAGTCGACTCTCGTTAATTCGAAGTCAAAGGCTCTCTCTGAAATACTTCAATATATCCGTACCTCGACATATCAGACGTGGGGTAATGATAATAAATCGAACAACCACATTTCATAAATGAATATGTAATCTGACTCCTGATGTTAGAGATATATTGAAAATATTGTGGAAAAGAGGAGAAATTGCTCCTTAGGATCAATTTCTCCTCTTTCCCAAATATTTTTTTTACCTGTTAGTAGATTTCCATGTTAAAACAGGGACCAAAGTTTCACTTCGAGATAAGCGGTTATTCGAGATAAGCGAAGTCGAGATAACGAGAGTCAACTGTAAAACTAGTGTTAAGTGTTGTGTGGCGGCCGCAAAATGTCCCTCCTTATTTCAGAAGAGATTTCACGGCGGCTTGCAACAATTACAGATAATACGTCACCAACGACACCAAGAGGAAGTGCAAACAAACCATTACAGAAAGTACACAATAAAAATAAATCTAAAAGGTTGCCTTTGGAAACAAACATCACGAAAACATGCCTATATAATTTTGACCCCCTTAAACCCCACTTTTATATAGTAAAACTCGGGTTTACAGGGGTATACATTATTTTTCTTATTTCTGCTCAAAAGCATAGATTGTGGGTACTCGTTAGAACCGCCTCACCGAGACGGTTCAAACAAGAACCATCAATCTATGTTTTGAGCAGAAAAATGAAAGATATCAGAGTTTTTTTATCTGAAATTTTTCAGTTTTTGGAGGTGAAATTGTCTATATATTTGAATATGCATGTTTTTGTAATGGAACACATAAAAGAAGGAAATCGGAGAGTCGGTTTTATTAAGTCTCTTCATAAAGCGGTGTAGTTAGCAAAGCCATATACGCCACCACCCCCGACCCCTACCACCATCACACACACACCACTATCACCACCTCCTAGCACAAACCACAGACCGTACAATGTAACAAGCTCCCTCTTGCCCAGCAGGGTGATCACAATGCTAGACAGGATCCAGTAAATACAACAATAAGACACTGAACAGAACAAAACATGAAACAAAGGGGGTGGGGTGGGGGTGGGGTGGGGTGGGGAATGGATTCAGCGAACAACCATAGTGCCACACAAACAAAACCAACCCCAGAACCCATCACGAAAACATGCCTATATAATTTTGACCCCCTTAAACCCCACTTTTATGTACATTATTTTTCTTATTTCTGCTCGAAACATGGATTGTGGGTACTCGTTAGAACCGCCTCGACGAGGCGGTTCTAACGAGTACCCGCAATCTATGTTTTTGAGCAGAAAAATGAACCTTTTTATCTGAAATTTTTCATTTTTTGGTGGTAAAATGTTCAGTATATTTGAAAAGGCATGTTTATGTGTTTCCTACTTCAAAAGGATAGGCGTGTTTTCGTAATGCTGCCACCTTAGAACGGGTAGTAAAAACTACCGGATAAGTTTATATTTTACATGTTTTGTGGCGGCCCGTACTTCAGTTTTGCTAAGTTTGTACAGTCGCACTTCGACGGCTCGAACATCTTTGGGACCATGGAAATTTGTTCGAGATATGGGTAGTTCGAGCCAGTGAGGGTTAATCATGGACCCCTGTCAGGATGCAAATGGCGATAATTTAAGGAAAAATCTTTTCGATCTTTTATACAATAATGGTGTGTTGAGTGTACTCATTAGAATCGCCTCGATATGCAATTCTAATGAGTACACACGACATACAATTTTATGATAAAATAAGAAAATATCCCGAAATAATTTTCTTGAGCTGTTGGAAGAATTTCGTAGGAACTGAAAAACGAGTTAAAATTAGCCATGGTAAACGAGCCATCGATGTTCGAGTCATTGCTTGTCCTTTGGGGTCACTGATATCATTAGGATTGATTTGAAATTAAAATACAGTCGACTCTCGCTATCTCGATTTCGCTTATCTCGAATAACCGCTTAAATCGAAGTGAAAATCTGGTCCCTGTTTTAACATGAGAATCTAACAACAGGTAACAAAATATTGTGCAAAAGAGAAGAAATTGCTCCTAAAAGCAATTTCTCCTCTTTTCCACAATATTTTCAATATATCTCTAAATTAAGGAGTCGAAATACAAACTCCAGCTCCAAACTCTGTGTTCTGCAGATGATGACGCGGTGAGGCCTTGCTGTTGGTCCTTTAGTACGATCAGCTTTTTCTCTGGTACGCTTTCAGATATATACATATACAATGTGAATATCATTATATTTACAATTCACAGTTCTTGTTGTGACCGTCAGTTTTTGTATGCTACTACTGATTATTTTTCCTCATATGCTACTTGTATGTAGCCTGAGATTTATAGATTTATTGCATAATAAAGTTCTTTTCTGTTCTGTTCTACATACATATCCAATATGGTTGTTCGGATTTTTTTTTCTCCTCAATTCTGCAAATCTGATATGTCGAGATACGGATATCTCGAAGTATTTCAGGGAGTCCCTTGGAGTTCAAGATAACGAGAGTTGACAATATCACTCATAATAGATTTTGATGGAGTAAGCACAGTTGTGTGTTACATTACTGTTCGTGAACAAAATGTACCTACTAATTTTGTCATTACCAAAACACACCTATATAATTTTGACCCCCTTAAACCCCACTTTTATATAGTAAAACTGGGGATTCCAGGGGTAAACATTATATTTTTATCTGCTCAAAAACATAGATTGTGAGTACACGTTAGAACTCGTCGAGTACCCACAATCTATGTTTTGAGCAGAAATATGAAAAACATCAGAATTTTTTATCTTAAAATTTTCATTTTTTGGCGGTAAAATTTTCAGTATATTTGAAAAGGCATGTTTATGTGTTTCCTACTTCAAAAGGATCCCTGATTTCAAAACTCAGCCGGGCACAACATTTCCGACAATATTGCATGTGCACCAAGCGAAGACTCACATCAGTTTGCGCATCCGTACAGTCTGATCAGAAAATTTGCTTGAATCCTTGGCTACAGTGTACCTACAGAGTGCCCTGCAAAGACTGAGAGGATACAATTTACCTTGTAATACATGATCATTCTTAGGTATTGTCAATGCGTGAAAAACGGCACTATGACACTAAATTTGAAAGGCAATAACATGTCAGTCACAAAATTTGTCTTCGTTTGAAACTCAGTTTAATGAACATTGCGATCTGTGACATTTAAGACCGGATTTCAAATAAGCGTGATAAGAGGTTTGAAAATGCCTTCTCTTTGAATAACCACAAAAATGCCTGACTCGCTAATGCTACAAACAAAAGAACCGTGTTACGTATGCCAACAATAGCAGACCTACATCAGACTGCGAAGTCGCGAAATACAACGAGGTTTGCATGTTTTGTTATACAATTAAGGAATGCCCTCCTACTTGTGTGTATGATGCATGCGATTTTCTTTTTTAGAAAACACAAATATACAGGCTAATCTAGGTCTGCAAATTTATAGCTATACACTGACATCACGAAAACATGCCTATATAATTTTGACCCCCTTAAACCCCACTTTTATATAGTAAAACTGGGGTTACAGGGGTATACATTATTTTTCTTATTTCTGTTCAAAACATAGATTGTGGGTACTCGTTAGAACTGCCTCGCCGAGGCGGTTCTAACGAGTACCCACAATCTATGTTTTGAGCAGAAATATAAAAAAAAAAAAAAAAAAAAAAAAAAAAAAAAAAATAGAATTTTTATCTGAAAACTTTCAGTTTTTGGTGGTGAAATTTTCTATATATTTGAATAGGCATGTTTTCGTAATGGAGACGTCAATGGCTCCAACGCCGACGGCTCGTTCACAGTGGTTCCTTTGAACTGGATTTTTGAGTCTGTAAGAAGTTCTTCCAGTAGCTCCAGAAAACAAATACTTTTGGTATACATGTACAGTCGAACCTCGTTATCTCGAACTCGCTTATTTCGAATTACCGCTTATCTCGAAGTGAAAATCTGGTCCCTGTTTTAACATGAAACTATGACAACAGGTAACAAAATAATGATGAAAAGAGGAGAAATTGCTCCTAAGGAGCAATTTCTCCTCTTTTCCACATTATTTTGTATATATATTTCTAACTTCAGGAGTCAAATTACATATTCATTTGTTAAATGTGGTTGTTCAATATATTGTTTTCCTCACTCTCTCAACTCTGATATGTCGAGGTACGGATATCTCAAAGTGTTTCAGTGAGTCCCTTGGAATTCGAAATAACGAGAGTCGACTGTATATCATTACGAAAACATGCCTTTTCAAATATACTGAAAAGTTTACCACCAAAAAAATGAACATTTTCAAACAAAAAAAAAGAATCTAATATCCTTATATTTCTGCTCAAAACATAGATTGTGGGCGAGGCGATTCTAACGAGTACCAACAATCTATGCTTTTGAGCAGAAATAAGGAAAATAATGTATATCCCTTTAAATCCCAGTTTTACTATATAAAAGTGGGGTTTAAGGGGGTCAAAATTATATAGGCATGTTTTCGTGATGGAATCGCCTCATACTGTTTGCTGAGTGAACTCATTAAAATGCCTCATCAAGGCGATTCTAATGAGTACCTATGCCATACCATTTTATAGAAGATCGAAAAGACATTCGAAAATTCTTCCCAATGGCCTCTGATCTGGCGCTATGATTAACCCTCAGTGGATCTAACTATTCTTGTGTACATGTAGAACACATTTCTATGGTCCTAGACTGGCTCCAGTCTCCAGTGACTAAAATATTTTCTCATAATCCTGTTTGATAATCCACTAACTTAAAGATAAAACCAAAAAAATATCATGACTATAACGGCTGGTCACCAGATCAGCCTTTATAGTCATGATATTATTTTGGTTTTATTTTAGTGGACTTTTAAACAGATTATAAGAAAACATATTTTGTCACTAGAGACTGGAGCCAGTCTACTATGGTCCCACGGATGTTCGAGCCATTGAAGTTCGACTGTACATGCATTGCTCACAGCGGATCAAGTAGGTCTACTTTAGCATTTAAGATGTTCTTGGCAAATTCAGCAGACGACATTTTGGAATAGTTTTATTTTGCCAGAACATAGGATCTGAAATTTCATGCAAGCTGTCTCCGAATCCTAACGAGACAACTTGCATGAAATGTCAAATCCTATGTTCTGCGAAAAATTAGATAAAAACAGTTCAAAATGTCGTCTGCTGACTGTTTTCCCCAGTATGCCGAGTATTAATAGTTATTGTTCAAGACCGATACGATAGAAAGAAAGAAACAATTTCAATTGCGAAGTTATATTGCAGCTTGAGTCGCGCCTTTACACTTAGCACTCTGGGTAAAATTTTCAGCAGACGAGATATTGAAATGTTTTTCTTATTTTTTTTTTCGAAACAAGGTTTTGACATTTCATACAAATTGAATCCATTGGATACAATTTACATGAAATGTCAAATCCTGTTTCCTGAGAAGAATATGAAAAACATCATCAATTTGTCGTCTGCTGAATATGCCCAGAGAGAGTGGTAAAGGTTAATAATACTGGAACCAAATGCAAATCAGATCAATTCTATACTTAACTTTGCCAAAATCAGACAATTTAAGCAGCCATGCTCAGACAAAGCATTCTAAGCAAACTCCAATTTAATTAAAGGATTACAGAGCATTGTACTGGGACGTTCTGTGACAATAAAGCCACAAAAGGAGCTTTAGAACATATCTGGGTTACAACACTAGTTCTTTGATGTTTTGTCATTAGACAATGTTTGTTCATACTGTGTAATATAACGACACAACCTTATTTTTAGTACTGTATTAGAACTAGCTCTCTCTCTCTTTCTCTCGACTAAGATACAATGCATATATGTCTCTCTCTTTTTCTCTCTCTATATGTATTACATGTAAGATACAACGCATCTTACTCTCTCTCTCTCTCTCTCTCTCTCTCTCTCTCTCTCTCTCTCTCTCTCAGTCTGTCTGTCTGCCTGTCTCTCTCTCTCTCTCTTCTGTTAAGATGACTTACTTAATATTGAATGATTATATTGGTTAAATGCTAAATATAATGTATATAAAAACTTCTGCTAAACAAAGCTAATGCCTCTGATACAAGGGCTCCGTTTCTGGACTTATATTTATCAATATCTTATGATGTGGGCTGGGCCATCCGAAAACGTGTCAGGGCATATTCGGACAGCGAAGGCCCAGATCAGCCTGCGCATCCGCGCAGTCTGATCAGGGCCTGCACTGTCCGCTAACAGAATTATTGGGTTCTACAGAATGGATAGATGGAAAGCAAAGGTTCGGATGGAACATGTACTTAGCGCATGCGCAGGAAGACCAAAATCTGCGCATTTTACACATGTTCGAAGGCATATTTTCGCTTGACGCGGCCCATATAATCTCTACTAAAACTTGTTAAAGCGTGATGATTTTGATTTGCATATTGTCAATATACTTTTTTTCATGTTGTTGGATGGCGATGCCCCTCCCACAACATCCTTTTAACTTATTTGTTTCGATAGAGCCTCTCCTCAAGTCAGTGACCCATTTTAGTCTGGCGACCCACAAAAGGGCAAGTGACAAACGGTGCAGACCCAGACTAGACGCCACAGAACGCGGCGTTTGATCAGGGCGTGCACTGTTTGCTCACATTACAGGGAGCTAAGGATTAAATGAAACAGTCTTATGTTCCCGTTCCGGACCATTTTCAGAGACAATCAACCCACCAGCGTTGTCAGTGCTTTGATTCAAACATTTAGTCTTGACAGCGTTACAACTCATGTTGCTTTGATATTTTCCCATACTATCGATGCCATTTCGTCAAGTGGCAGATGCTAATGTAAGTATGGGGAGACGTTTTACGGCCGTAACACGGCACTTAACATCACTTGCAGTGAAGTAAAATAAAAATTTGAAAGGTTGCATTTGGAAACAAAGAACACACAAAGGAATGAAGATTTGAAACTCGGTTTTATCAAGTCTCTTCATACGCAGAAATGTTGTTTGCGAGGCTGCAAACGCCCCGCTAGCACCGGCTTAAGATGTATTCGATTTTCAAAGAAATCCGAATGGGCTCAATTATCATAAAGGAAATAAAAATATAATCTGCACTATGGTAAAGTATGGGAAGACGTTTACGGCCACCACACGGCACTAAACACCAGCTGCAGTGAAGTAAAACAAAAAATCTGAAAGGTTATCTTTGACAATAAAGAACACACAAAAGAACACAAATCTAACACTGAAGTTTTGTTTTGTATCATTATATGTAGCAATGAAGTTTGCAATGCTGCGTACGCCCCATCACGAAAACATACCTATATAATTTTGACCCCCGTGAACTCCATTTTTATATAGTAAAACAGGGGTTTACAGGGGTATACATTATTTTTTTCTTATTTCTGCTCAAAAACATAGATTGTGGGGACTCGTTAGAACCGCCTCGCCGAGGCGGTTCTAACGTGTACCCACAATCTATGTTTTGAGCAGAAATATGAAAAATAGCAGATATCAATGAAAAATATCACATTTTTTTATCTGAAAACTTTCAGGTTTTAGTGCTATTTTTTTTTTTTTTTTTACTATATAGGTATGTTTTCATGATGTTTATTTTACTCTTCCCCTGGGTATCATTGGTAGGCTGTTTTCTATGATAGTTGCTCTTCCACAACACTGTCTTTACTACAGTCAAACTTTAATGGCTCGAACATCTCTGGGACCAGGGAAATTTGTTTTCGACATGGGTAGTTCGAGCCAGTGCAGGAAATGTCAAAGCAGATTCTGAGGAAACAAAAAATAAGAAAAATCTGACTATTAGTCGTCTTCTGCTAAAGGTTAAATTCATGATAGAGTATTCCCAGTTAGTATTCTACTTAAATCTGTATCGGACCGACAGGGATCCCTTTCAGGCCGATAACGGGTCTATCATCACGAAAACATGCCTATATAGTTTTGACCCCTTAAACCCCACTTTTATATAGTAAAACTGGGGTTTACAGGGGTATACATTATTTTTCTTATTTCTGCTCAAAAACATAAATTGTGGGTACTCGTTAGCACCGCCTCGTCAAGGCGGTCCTAACGAGTATCCACAATCTATGTTTGAGCAGAAACATGAAAAAAATCAGAATTTTTTATCTGAAAATTTTCATTTTTGGGTGGTAAAATTTTCAATATTTTTGAATAGGCATGTTTTCGTAATGTATAGATTTAAGTAGACTGCTAACTGGGTTTATCATTGCGTATAGCTTGTTCCATTGCAGACGACAACTTTCATTGTTTCCTGGATATTAGCCTGTTTGAACAAAAATGTAGTGGAACTCAATAACTGAATTCAGATTATCTTTATTCAATTCTATATATATCTTCTACGCACAATTCTCCAAATTACATATTGGTTTTTAAAACAAAACATCATAAAAGAGCAATGTTAAAGATTTATAACATGCCTTTACAACTGTCACTTTGTATGGAAATTATTCTTAGAAATATTTCTTTCCCAGACAGTTTTGTCAAACATATAAATTAACGTCTATCACTAGAAAAGCAGCATTTTACCCGAACGTGTTTTAAAGGTCACGGACTGCTAAAACTTACTGTGAGAGAACCGGTTTGGTTTCATACGAATATAATTCTATTACAGAATGTTCCGAAGTTTTGCCTGTTTCTAAAGTATTTTTGTCTGTTTTGATGCAAGAATTGGTCAATATATATCATCGATGGTATAATTTACACATTACGAAAATGCGCCTATTCAAATATATTTAGAATTTTTCCACAAAAAATGAAAACTTTCAGATGAAAAATTCTGATACTTATCATATTTCTGCTCAAAACATAGATTGTGGGTACCTGTTAGAACCGCCTCGGTTCTAACGAGTACCCACAACCTATGTTTTTGAGCAGAAATAAGAAAATTAATGTATACCTCTGTAAACCCCAGTTTACTGTATAAAAGTGGGGTTTTAGGGTGTCAAAACTATACATATACAGTCGACTCTCGTTATCTCGAACTCCAAGGGACTCACTGAAACACTTCGAGATATCCGTACTTCGACATATCAGAGTTGAGAGAGTGAGGAGAACAATAAATTGAACAACCACATTTAACAAATGAATATGTAATTTGACTCCTGAAGTTAGAAATATATATATAAAATAATGTGGAAAAGAGGAGAAATTGCTCCTTAGGAGCAATTTCTCCTCTTTTCCACATTATTTTGTTACCTGTTGTCATAGTGTCATGTTAAAACAGGTACCAGATTTTCACTTCGAGATAAGCGGTAATTCGAAATAAGCGAGTTCGAGATAACGAGGTTCGACTGTAGATGTGTTTTCGTGATGATTTACACCTACCGTGACCTCTTACAAGATCTACGTCAGTGTCTTCGAAGAGGCAGAAGTTTATTAATTTACCACTGTGTTGCTTATTGTGATGATTTTAGACAGACAGTTGCCAGGCCAGTACCAAATATTGACTATTTAAACTTAAAACAAACGTCTATGGGTTGTAGAATATTTGCAAAAAATGTATTAACTGTATAAGGGAAATTAATAGTAGTCTAGAACTTTAAAGCAGATTCAACCTAGCCAGTTCACACGTACGCAAGGGCAGATTCAGAGGGGGTTCAGTCGAACCCTCTTTTGACTCAAAATTTAATCCTCGTAGGATGTTTTGGATAAACATTACGAAAACACGCTTATATAGTTCTGAACTGGTGCCATGATTGACCCTCAGTGGCTCGAACTACCCATGTCACGAATGAATTTCCATGGTCCCAAAGATGTTCAAGCCATTGAGGTTCGACTGTACTTATGAATGTGTTTAAAGTTGCTGGATGAATGGAGTGGCAAACAGTGTAGACTCTACGCGGCGTCTGATCTGTGTCTACAGTGTTTGGTCAGGACTGTCTTTAAACCCCACTTTCATATAGTAAAACTGTGGTTTACAGGGGTAATATTATTTTTCTTATATCTGCTCAAAAACATAGATTGTGGGTACTCGCTAGAACCGCCCCGGCGAGGCGGTGCTAACGAATACCCACAATCTGTGTTTTGAGCAGAAATATGAAAAATATCACATTTTTTTATCTGAAAATTTTCGGTTTTTGGACGTGAAATTTTCTATATATTTGAATAGGCGTGTTTTCGTAATGTCTGATAAATTTGGGATACCGTATTTACCCTAAATATTTACATTCCTTACTTTTTACCTTATTCTTATCTTCAACAAGTCAATTTTACTACAGTATAACCTCAATGGCTCGAACACGGATGGCTCGTTTACCGTGGATGATTCGAACTTTTTTTTCAGTCCCTACAAAATTCTTCCAATAGCTCAAGAAAACAAATATTTAGGGATTTTTTCTCATTTTATCATGGAATTGTATGTTGTGTGTACTCATTAGAATCGCCTCATCGAGTTGAAAATCGAAAAGTTTTCCCTAAATTATAGCTATTTGCTTCCTGAACTGGTGCCATGATTAACCCTCAGTGGCTCGAACTACCCATGTCTCGAACGAATTTCCATGGTCCCAAAGATGTTCAAGCCATTGAGGTTCGACTGTACTTATGAATGTGTTTAAAGTTGCTGGATGAATGGAGTGGCAAACAGTGTAGACTCTACGCGGCGTCTGATCTGTGTCTACAGTGTTTGCTCAGGACTGTCTTTCCGAGTAAACAGAGTAAGTACGGCATACATGCCATAAGCTGTGGACTAAAATCTGTAAGTCAAAATTTTAATGGAGATTTGACAAAATTCTGTGAGGTTTTCTTAAACGTCACTTCGGAGCTCCCCCAATATAGTCTAAGTCTTTTTTTTTTTTTTTTTTTTTTTTTTTTTTTTCATGTATTCAGAAGCTTGTGAAAGCCAGAAGTGTTGATTTATATTTATTTCTTTATAAAATCTTGTAAACTGGTCTGAAAGTTCTGTGAGATTTGAATTTTTTATGGGAATTCCCTCCTAGATGGGCGAAATTCTGTGAGCGTATGTCCAAAAGAGACGCTTTTGCATGGCTCATTCATAATAAGACAGCGATTCAATTATTCTGCGAGAAACTTTGAAACTTTGAGGGATATAAAGTAGACGAAATATGACATTTGCTATAAATTTTGCTGCAAAAAAAAACATAAATAATCAAATTTGAATAAAGCTCGTACGTCAGTATTATGAGGATTTCATTTCAGTTCACTTGAAATACATCAAGTGTTCTATTAGCTTTGTGATCACGTCATTTGGAGAAAAGGGCGCTCCATGTATGGCTTAGCTTGTCATTTATTTATATATTCTAGCTGTATATATACCTTCCTTTTCACCCTTCCTCTCGGTATCGGTTTGCCTTCGTATTCATGTTGTAAGTATAGTAAACCCTCGTTACAACGACACCTTTAGTTCCAAAAGATCATTACGAAAACACGCCTATTCAAACATATTGAAATTTTACCACCAAAACATGACAATTTTCAGACAAAAAAATTCTGATATTTTTCATATTTCTGCGCAAAACATAGATTGTGGATACTCGTTAGAACCGCCTCGAGGAGGCGGTTCTAACGAGTACCCACAATCTATGTTTTGAGCAGAAATAACAATGTATACCCCTATAAACCCCAGTTTTAATATATAAAAATGGGGTTTAAGGGGGTCAAAATTATATAGGCATGTTTTCGTGATGTGTTGCCATTAAAATGAAATTGCTGTTGTATAGAATCCTTTTTAAGCGGAACAATATGTAAAATGCTTTGTTCTATCTTAAATATCTGATAGAACCGGAATATGTTTTAGATATTTGTTAGAATCGCCTCACTGAGGCAATTCTAACAAATATCCAAAACATATTGTTCTTGAAGTATTAAATACCATGTTCTTGCATAATTTCTGATTAACTGCCATTCCGTGAGCGAAGGTTTGGCGTCAGTCAAATTATCATTATAACGAATTTTGTCGTTGTATCGAATGTCGGTACTTTAGTTCTATCCATATTAGGACCACAATCTTTCGATGTGGGTGTGTATCTTCGCGAGTACTATATGTGCACTGATACATTAAGGCACTAGGGCTATGCAGGATAATGGCCTCTATAAGTTAATACGTTGGGCAGCTACACTATGAAGCAATCTAATCTATATTGGCAGCCGAATTCCATCTAGAGTGGTGTCTGTAATAACCAATAGAAGACGTTCCCTACACATTCAGCGTAGATATTGAAACCATACGTAAGGACCATCAACTAGCAACCAGTCCGTGTGCAACCCTCAATACTCAACAACAGAGTATTGCTGGATATTAAGAATTTCACATAAGAAGGTGCCAGTTCAATTCAATTCAAATTTATTGAGGCATAAGATCAGGGCCCGGTTGTTCAAAGCGTCGTTAGCTTAAGGAGCTCGTTACGGGTCATTTCGTTAACTGTTTTAGCGGATTCAATATACAATATTCTGATATTTTTTGCTGAAAAAATGTGAGTAGCTTTTGCACTGCAAAAGCTACTACTCACATTTTTTCAGCAAAAAAATTCAGCATATTTGTGTATCACTCGATGTAAATTTTAACGAATCATTAACTAACGACGTCGTTAGCTTTGAACAACTGGGCCCTGATATAAAACAAACATACATAAAATAGACATAGTGCATAAAATATATACCACGTATAATAATATATCACAGGCATAAGAAATAGAGTATAAATATATACTCCCTGATCTTATAATCCTTGGATAAACCAAAAAGCCACTAGGGTAGCTTATTTCCAATGGGGTCCATCCAGAGTCCCTTCACAAATCTATGAAGATGCTTACGGCGAATACTTATCATTATTTCGTACAAAATCTTTACATCCCTGCAAAAGAAATTCTGATTATGCAAAAACAATTGTAGTACAGTATGTGCATCATAATAGTATAGACAGCTTATTTACAATAATTTCTATATTAATTACATTTCCTACACCTAAGAGAGCGAGGAAGAAGAAGAAGAAAAAAAAAAAATAACAAAAAAAACAAAAAAAAAACAACAACAACAACAACAAAAAAAAACAACAAAAAAAAACAAAAACTTATTAGTTAATTTCTAAGAAAAGACTTTTCTTTCTATGCAAAGCATAACACAAGTCCCTACTGTGAGTGGGCATATGATGTCACACATACGAATACGTAAAAAATGTCTTATATATGCGTACAGTTGTACGCTACAGTTGTACGCATACATAACATGTTGTTACGTATGCGTACAATTGTACGCACATGTAACACATATTATCGTAAATGTTACTTTTGCGTACAGCTGTGTGCATATGTAACATGCGGACAAGTTAATGTGAAGCGTTCGTATGATATGTACGAACCACACACATATATAACACCTACTCATTACATGAAGTAGAGGTCACTATTTCGGGAACGATTACTGTGACCGATTTGTGTCTTAGAATGCATGCTTTTATTTGATATATGGCCCTACTTACAAAACTAATGTTTCAGCATCTATATATGTAGAACAAACTTTTATGTTCAATGTAATATATAACGCGTAGTATCATAAAACTTCTTACTGTCCGTATTTGTTATCTGTATAATAAGCATTGTTAGATATATATTAAGTACGTATGCAAATATGTTGCATCCACTTCATATGCATGGTTTCCCAATAGCCAAAAAACGACTATGCTGCTAATATAGGGATCAAACATGGTTTTTCATGCATTAACATTCGCCAGGTCTCGTGGGAGGTGTTGAAAACCGAGGCCGAAGGCCGCGGTTTTCAACACCTCCCACGAGACCTGGCGAATGTTAATGCATTGAAAAACCATATTCGATCGCTATTATTGCATAAAAACTGAAAACATTTGCTACATTTTGCGTTATTTCTTGCACTATTTTGTTTCGCCTTTTCACCGATGTCTCGCGAACGTTATTTCCACGGACTATGCTCGTTCTAGGGCCGAGCAGTACACGTCTCGTAACGGCTGCAAAATCTGTGGCCCTGGTACGACCATATTGAAAGTTGCGTAGCCGTGCATTAACAGCGCGCGAATTGCCTTGTTAATACACGGCTTTTCGCCGGTTAATGCACGGCTGTTCATAACGTGCGGCACTGCTTTTTATGCAATAATAGCCTTAAACTGAAAATTCTAGTGCAAAAATCATTTTTGAAGTGTGGTTATGTTCTTTTTAGCCCCATGCAGATCTATAATAGGACCCTCATGCGAATTGCAGCCAAAGCATTTAAGGATCAGTGTCTGTATTTGGTGTAAATATTGTAACTGGTACACTTTAAACGACCTGATCTTTGTTCGGACAATGGAAATCTGCTAAAAGTGTACATGCGCCCTTATTTGAGCTGTGCCATGAAAATAAAACTGCATTAGTAACACGAGAGCAGTTCAGACCCAGATTAGCCGTCACATTGCTTTTACAACATCTTATCAGGCGTTACATCATTTAGAGTGATAGTGGATAAAATGAGTGGCAAACAGTGCAGATCCTGGGTCTACACAATTTAACTCTCGATTTTTCTTTGCAATTTTATAAGATGTGAAGATTTTGTATTGCGCGTGTTAAATTCGACATGTGACACTCAAACACATATCTAACTGTTACATATGCACACAACTGTACGCATATGTAGCACATATGTTATGTATTCGTATGTGTGACAGACGCATACTCACACCCTACTCACTGTCTCTTTTTTATATGTACTCTCATTACCTTGAAGGCTATTTAGCTTTTCCACGTTGGATATGTCCCATCACGAAAACACGCCTATATTATTTTGACCCCCTTAAACCCCACTTTTATATAGTAAAACTGGGGTTCGCAGAGGTATACATTATTTCTCTTATTTCTGCTCAAATACATAGATTGTGAGTACTCGTTAGAACCGCCTCGCCGAGGCGGTTCTAACCAGTACCCACAATCTATGTTTTGAGCAGAAATATGAAAAATATCAGAGTTTTTTTTTATCTGAAAATTTCCAGTTTTTGGATATAGAAATTTTCTATATATTTGAATAGGCGTGTTCTCGTAATGCATTACTAACTCCATCAGCAGCTTTTGGCTTGTCATAATCTTATTTGCAGTGCTTTAATCTATACCGGTTAAAATTGTGTTAATACTGTTTAATTGGAAAATAAACGAGACTTCCCTTCGTAGAGGGGAAAGTGACGTTTAGTTGTAATTTCGTAACTTCAATTTATACACATATATGTAACCTAAATATGTTACAAGAAACTTGTTTGATATGTATGAAAATGAACGAATTTTAGTATCTGAAATTCAAAATTGTCATTCCTCGCGGTTGTTGCCTCGCTATGATCGGTTCCAGTTGAATGCTGCGCATCTCACGGTAGGGCCCATCAAGGAATTAGGTGAGAGACGAAAATAATTTTTAATATGTACTGAGCAACCTAGTAGTTTATGTAACCTATCTTTCACCACCACCTCACACAGACAACAAAGCGGGCTAACAGTATGCTGCTTATATTTGGCTCTACTGCACTGCAAGACATATACTCCAGTAAGGATTTTTCACTTTGATGAAAGCTCGCCTATCATCTGTCTAGAAGTGTTATCAATTAATTTTCAGCACCAGACCTGTATGTTAAGATAGGACAGAAAAAAGTTACTACTTTCTTCTTCGATCCACGATTTAAATACAAACATAAAAGTAAAATATTCGTAGCAAATATTATCATTACCAAAACACGCCTATTCAAATATATAGAAAATTTCACCACCAAAAACTGAAAATTTTCAGACAAAAATTCTGATATTAACGAGGTGGTTCTAACGAGTACCCACAATCTATGTTTTTGAGCAGAAATAAGAAAAATGTATACCCCTGTAAACCCCAGTTGTACTATATAAAATAGAGGTTTAAGGGGGTCAAAATTATATAGGTATGTTTTCGTGATGTTTTATCGCCAAAATGAAAGTTGTGTGTACTTATTAGAGTCGCCTCAGCGATGCGATTCTAATGAGTACACCCAACATACCATTATGTAATAGATGATCAAAAATACATCCCTTACTTATCCACATTTTCCTCCCGACCTGGCGCTATGAATAATCCTCAGCAGCTCGAACTATCCATGCCCAGAACAAATTTCCATGGTCCAAAAGATTTTCGAACCACTGAAGTTCGACTGTATGAGGTTCTCAATAATAAATTTACCACTTATACACAATGAAAAATAGATTTTGACATTATCTTTATTTCATTAAACTTTTCTGGCAACAGTCAGATCATCGCCAAATTATTTCAGTGGCATTTTCAACATTGTAGGACGACCATTTTTCTTTTAATGACGTCACGTAAGCCTAAGACGCACAAGTGACGTTATTCATTTACTCAGAAATAATTGATCACTTTAATCATACAGGACTGAATATAGCAACAGCATCTATAGTTTAGGTAAATCACGACTGGAAATCAGACTGAAGATTAAGCTAAAAATACCATAAAATATTTTACAAAACAAGTGACCCACCTTAGAAAAGAACTGAATCAATCTCCGCAGTCATTTCCTGGAAACGTGAAAAATTCTTCAATGAAAAGAGCCACAACGTGAGAAAACGCGCCCAACGTAGAACAGAGTGAGCTGGAATGGAGTTTTCCCTGTTCCGAATGTTGTGCAACAACATTTTCACTTTGCGCAGTCTAAATAAGGGCATTGATTGATTAAAAGGGCTGGAGATACTTGGTAGATTTCTCGCCATTTCTACAAAAAGATATAACTTCCGTGTATTCTTGTTTGCTTTAATGCACGCTAAGACCCTTCTGTAAAGGGATCAAGTTCTTTCCTTATTGAGTAGACCCCTTTTCAGAAGGGGACAAAATGATTTTGTCACAGTTGTCTCCACTGAAAATGTATAATTTCCAATTATAACTAGTTGCAATAGTTGGAGAACTCCACTGGATACCGTTCTAATGAAAACAACATGAATTGAACCGTAATGTGAGGAAACGTACCTTCTGACATGTGCGCCCAATGAAGACTCAAATCATCCTGCGTGTCTGCAAAGTCAGAGTAGAGTCTTCATTGTTCACATGGGGACATTTTGCATCTTCGGCTATCCAAAATGCGCCAAGCGAAGATTCTGACCAGACTGCGCGAACGCGCAGTCTGATCAGAACCTTCGCTGGGTGGATATGTTCGAAGTACGCTTTCTGCGTTGCGGCCAACTTGTTACAGAAGGATATTAATTCTGACCGTATCTAGCAAATAGCGTAAAATACACAAAGAAACATTTTCTGTCAATAACAGGAAATCAACAACTCAAAGTTATTTGGCTTGAAAAAGCAGTTTGTAACAAGTGGAAAAGCATACCAAGTAAATACCAGGTCCCAGATTTACATTATTCTTAACCATTCCTTAAGTTAAGTCCGACCTTAACTTTGAGGACTGTGATTTGCAAAGCACGTTTTGCTTTTTCACATAAAAGATGGTTTTCAAGGGTGAAACGAGTAAGTATATTTCCATATCGACTATTGCACAAACGCAGAACTATTCGGTTTAGTAGATTTACATGGTAAATACTTCAGTCCTTGTGTAAAAATCTCAGCACTTATTTCTAAGGTAAAAAGTAATTCTCAGCTCTAAGGAACGATAGTAAACCTGAGCCCAGGTATTGTTATACGGTACTATGTACACACAGCATCGTAGCAACGTCGCTTCGACGTCACTACGACGTCATGACGTCGCAGCGACATCGAATCGATGTTATTACGACGTATGCAATCCTGGTAGAATATCATCCATACTTTTACTAAAGGCGAAAATGAAATAAATTTTCTAAGAATATAATCTCTCAAATGTAATGTTTTGATATGGAAAGTAAAACTTTTAAGAGATTATATTCTTAGAAAATGAAGACTATATAGCGAAATATCGGATTGTCTATCCATATTTTTTTCAGAAATTGGATCTTTTATTGCTTCGGCGAAAGAATGTTATCGCAAATTCCACAACATTGCATATTTTCGAAAGCAATAATATCGTTTCTAAAATAACCTGTATAAACCATACTATATTACGAAATATAAGCCGGGCCACTGTATTTTCTATAAGATTGCTTATGCGTCCAGCGAAAACTCAGATCATCCTGCCCATCCATGCAGTCTGATCATCTTTACTGTCCGCCTGAAGACTCTTTGTATCCTTGCCTACCAAGAGAGTATCCTGGGAAGACTCTGATTAGACTGCGTGAATGCGCAGGCTGATCTGTCTTCACTGGGCACACATAAAATATTGTAGGAAATGCTGTGCCCAGGCTCGTATATCAATACAATGTATGAGCATTGTCGCTAGAAAAAGGCTCTTTGGACTTTCCGTCCAATCAATCTTTCCGTGCGCATGCCTGGCCTCTTAGTGAGGCCACATGTCTAGTTCTTTGCATCACGAAAACACGCCTGTATAATTTTGACCCCCGTAAAGCCCACTTTTATATAGTAAAACTGGGATTTACAGGGGTATACATTATTTATCTTTTTTGTGCTCAAAAACATAGATTGTGAGTACTCGTTAGAACCGCCTCGGCAAGGCGTTTCTAACGAGTACCCATAATCTATGTTTTGAGCAAAAATATGAAAAATATTAAAGTTTTTTTTTTATCTGAAATTCTTCAGTTTTTGGAGGTGAAATGTTCTATGTATTTGAACAGGCGTGTTTTCGTAATGGGCTGAAGTTCCACCTTAACCTACCGCTTACGTGAGCAAACAGCATAGGTGAAGCCCTCGTTACTTATTCCCCTAAACAAATCAGCATTTTCCCTTGTGCCCAAAAAATAAAATCTTGATTTCAAAATTGTCTTTGTTCTCTTCATTTTTTGACGTTTGTTCCTTTGTTCCTCTGAAATAGATGGTTGTTGTTCAGAAATAAATGGCCTTACTCCCCTGTTTCCTAAAAGCCCCTTAGTAGGGCCTAATATGTTCTGCCTGAACCTTTGCTGTTGGCTTATGCTCTTACAACTATTATCCCATGATGCAGATCATATATGTTCTACATTCTCCAAGAACACATCCTTTAAAATGATCTTAACATGAAAAATGATATTTTTTGAGTTTTGTGTCCTTTCTGGGTTCAATAAATAGATGAATATTCCACCGCAGGTGCATTCTCAATAAGTGTCGTCTTACATACAGTGAAATACACGAAAATGCTTTCTTAATGACAAGCAGACAAACGTTTATTCTCTAAAAGACATAGCTAAAATGAGACTATAAGTAATACCACTCACTAATGATTTATTGCCACTACATAAATCCGTGGTGGGAGTGGGGGTGGGAGAGCGGGAAGGGGATTAAACATGTTGAAAAGACATGTTGCACAAAACCCCGAAAGTTCTTTTATGATCGACCAAAACATCTTTGCATTAAAGGAAAAAGCAATTTTGGAAAACAATGTCTCTGAGATACAACTTCTTGGTAACCATACATTTTGATGCAAAATTTGCTCAAAACTGGATAATAATCATGAAAACATGCCTATATAATTTTGACCCCCTTAAACCCCAATTTTATATAGTAAAACTGGAGTGTACAGGTGTAGACATTATGTTTCTTATTTTTGCTCAAAAACATTGATTGTGGGTACTCGTTAGAGGAGGTTCTAACGAGCATTCACAATCTTTGTTTGAAGCAGAAATATGAAAAAATATCGGAATTTTTTTATCTGAACATTTTCAGTTTTTGGTAGTGAAACTTTCTATAGATTTGCATAGGCGTGTTTTCGTAATGAAACTAGAATATTATCGACGTTAGAGAATTTAAAAAAAAATACTTTTATGGGTTATGATGTCATAAAGCCTTAATTAGGTATACAAAACCTAACATCACGAAAACACGCCTGTGTAATTTTGACCCCCTTAAACTCCATTTTTATATAGTAAAACTGGGGTTTACAGGCGTATATATTATTTTTTTATTTTGCTAAAAAACATAGATTGTGGGTACACGTTTAAAACCGCTTCACCGAGGCAGTTCTTACAGGTACCCACAATCTATGTTTTAAGCAAAAATATGGAAAATATCATTTTTTTTTATCTGAAGATTTTCCTTTTTGGTTGTAAAATTATCAATATATTTGAGTAAGGGTGTTTTCGTAATGATAATATTTGCTACGAATATTTTACTTTTATGTTTGTGTTTAAATCTTAGTCTCTATACATAATATTGATGTTGTTTGAAAACTTAATTGTTTTCCGTCATAATGGAGATTTTGTATGAATAGTTTGAAACATTACGAACCTCATTTAATAATCTCAGTGGTGGCAAATTTGGCAGCAGTTTTGATAGCTCTGGTCAGCATTAACTTTCTTAGTCTTTGCCCGATTTTGATCAAATTTCTATCAAAATGCATGGTTTGCCAAAATCTTTCAGACACAGTATCCACAGTATCGGGACATCCGTGAAACATGGGCACGACTTCTGGTCTACAATTAACCTTTTTTATGCCGAGAGGACTCTTCTACAATAACTCTTTGGCCAGGTCCATTTCCTATATAAGGGGTATCTGGCTGGTTTTATTATTACTATTAAAAAAAGGTAAGAGAAAAGTCCAGGGAATGCAACAGTTACAAACCGCAGCCCTTCCCAGATACGAAGAGGAAGAGGAAACAGACAAAACCATATAAGCTCAAATCGAACAAACGTACGAAAAGCACTAAGATTAGCTCTCTCTTCCCCAAGCGAGGTAATCGCAATGCTAAAAGGACTGAAAAAGACAAGAGCAAAATAACACAAGGTAAGACTGAGTTGGGAGCCTTTATGCGAACCAAATTTTTATGTATTTCTATATCCAGAGTAGCATCGGGACCCAGGGTGAAGTTGGCAAGCTGTAAAAGTGCTTTAAACCTCCCTCCTCCCCCCCCCCCCCCCCTCCCCCCCCCCCCCCCCCCCACACACACACACCCGGTGGTTTACTCTACTGACCGTTCTAAGGCGGTGATCCCAGTGTTAGTCTTATTCTTTGTTGCTTTGTGGTTTATTCTATGAGGCGATTTGTTTTATGTCTTACCTCGTGTTATTTTGTTCTTGTATTTTTCAGTCGTTTTAGCATTGCGATTACCTCGCTTGAAGAAGAGAGAGCTAATCTTTGTGCTTTTCGTACGTTTGTCCGATTGGGGGTTGTTTGGTTTTGTGTGTTTCCTCTTCCTCTTGATGTCTGGGTAGGGCTGCGGTTTGTGATTGTGACACTCCCTGGACTTTTCTCTTACCTTTTGTTTTCTTAAGTGTGTGCAAAGGTTCACCTACTTTCCTGAAATAAAAGAAAACAAACTTAATTTTCAAAACACCTACATATTGCTTTATCAAAAGAGACATAGTGAAACAGTCTGCTCATTCACACTGACATAAGACAAAGTAGTGAAGTGAGAGACCATTTGTGCGACTATATGTCCTTATTGTGGACAAAAGGAACCGATTGTGTACTGGTTCCACCCAGTTTCAAAGCCTATAAACCCTTATAATGCGACGTGCGTCTATAAACTACTTAAAGTCATTGAAAGAAAGCGTCTGCAGACCAAAGTCGCTTTTAGGATAATAAATATTGCATAATGAGAAAATATGTGTCTGAAGGTGAAATAAGAAAACGTTTATTCTTATCTATTTTATTGTAGTTAGGATGAATTGCGTCACAGCTAATTTTACCTTTAGCATGGACGTATAGAGGTGGATTCAGAATTCTTTAACCCTTCTCTTGCTAAACACGACATGCCTTGTCTTAGCAAACAGTGTAGATCCAGATCAGTTGGCTTCTGAAGAAGCCAACTGATCTGAATCTACACTGTTTGCCATTCAGTATGTGAATTTATATCAATAATCTGGATCAAGTAATCTGATTGGCTAAAAATTAGAAAAGGATGTGGCAACTCAATTCATTCAGCATGACAAGGGTTAATAGGCATTTCAAAATTCCTTAGGAGGTTCTAGTTGTTCTATTGTAGTTACCAGCCGTTATATGATATATTATGAAGTATTTAATTTGCTCAAATTGGTAGTTAGACTCCCACTGAAGATTTTATTGACAAATAAACTGATAAAAAAAAGGGTTTGATAGGGCTGGAGGATGCTTGAAAAACATTTTCAAGACCTCCATCCTGATCAGGTTAAGTTCATTTGCTCAAATGGGTAGTTAGTCTCCCACTGAAAGTTATATTGACAAATAAACTGATAAATAAGGTCTGATAGGGACGGAGGATAGTTGAAAAACATTTTCAGGACCTCTATCCTGATCAGGAGTTTTGGTCAATAATCCGAAATGGTTGATACTACCTTAAAGTCACATTGTTTTTCACATGAACTTGTTTATTCTGTAGATATCTATTTAAAGCTAAATTATGTATTTTCATATGACTCTCTTGCTGTATACCTTGTATGCAAAAAGTAATTCAATTTTGGCTTGATTTGACTAAGCGGTTAACCTCCTTTTGTCTGTAGCTGACAACTGTCCCTCTTGAATTAGCGGAAGGGGAGAGTGATGATTTAATGATCAATGTGGCCGACCTGGGATTCGAACTCGCAACCCCTATATCAACAGTCAGATGCACTACAGACTGCACTATAGGGCTCGGACAGACATACATGAGCGAACAGTTTAGACCAAGGCAGGTTCAGACGCCACAGAGTATAAATCTGTTTGCCACTCCTCAATTGATATTTTGACACGGGTGGTAAAATGGGCTTGTTGAAAATATAAGGACACGTATGGTAACGGGTTAAGATGTCCGAATTCTTAGGGATAATACGGTATGCAAGTAACTATAGTCTTATTCACTATTTATTTTTTAATAATATTTTTTTTGTGGACATGCATTACAGTTTCTTATACAAAAGTATGCAGTTCTCAATAACAGATTTAACACTTACAAACACAAGACAAAAAAATAATATTTTGAATGTTACCTCTATTTCTTCAAATTAAGAATGGCCAAATTTTTTTGAATTGCATTTTCAACTTTGTACTATTGCTGAACGCCTTCCTATGTCTAACGCTGACGACTTCATGAGTGAATATTGATGTTATTCACTTACTTGGAAGTAAAGTGAACCCTCGTTACAACAACAGCATTTGTTCCCAAAGACGTTGTCATTAAAATGAATTTGTTGTTGTGCAGAATACTAAATGAGCAGATTGATATGTAAGAAAGATCTTGCTTTGTTCTTATTTCCTCATAGAACATATGTTTTGGATATTTGTTAGAATCGCCTCAATGAGGTGATTCTAACAAATATCCAAAACATATGTTTCTTTAAAGTATTTAATACAATATTCTTGCATCGTTTGTGACGAATTGTTGCCTCTTTAGCTAAGGTTTCGTGACAATCAAATTGTCATTAAAACGAATTTTGTCGTTGTAAAGAGTCGTTGTGTCGTTGTATCGAGTGTCGGTATAAAGAGGGTTGTCTGAAGTTAATTAGTATGATAATGTAATAACGAACCTAGGAAACAATTATTTTTTTTTTTATTTTTACTACGGCACAGTTGAATAAATAACGGGCATGGATCGGACTAAAATGCCCAGAACAATTTCTTTGCGTTGACGTTCTTCGCTCAGTCTGATCAGGACCTTAGTTATCCGTATATATTGAACATCTGGACGAAAGACAGTGGGAGCTGATCAGACTGTGGCCTCAGTTGGTCATATGAGCCGCGTAATACTAATAGAAAAAGCCGTTATAGCAGACACAAGCAGCAAAGATTCAGGCGAGCCTGCGCATCGCGCGCAGTCTCGCCTGAATCTATGCTGTTCGCCCACATAAGCGGTAGGCCAAGGAAAATCTGCCAAAGAACTAGACATGTGGTTTTGCTAAGGGGGCCGGGCTACGCACTGAAAGATAGATTCGACGGAAAGGTTCAAGAGATTTTTTCTCGTGGTGTCGCTTATATACTGATATAAGGGGGCGGTTTCCCTGTCTTTTTCGCCAATTAGGCCAAATATATATATATATATATACATATATATATATATATATATATATATATATATATATATATATATATATATATATATATATATATATATATATATATATATATATATATTTATATATATATATGTGTGTGTGTGTGTGTGTGTGTGTGTGTGTGTGTGTGTGTGTGTGTGTGTGTGTGTTTAGCGGAACATGTTAGAAAAGGGTAGGTTGGGATTCTTTTTCTTTTATGTAGAAATATACCATAATCTCCAAATATATCGACACGTTATTCAGACGAAATGTTACCAAGCCGCTTTGGCTATTCTTAGATGGATATGAAAGTACTGATAGAATTGCAAACAGTGTAGACCAGGTCAAACTGCACCTGTAGGAGCAGTTTTATCAAGGTCTTCACTGTTTGTTCAGACATGCTTGTTCGAACATTTGGCATAAATATTTTATCCCAGTTCCACCTTCTTTTTATATTTTTTTTATAGAGAAAATATGAAAAATAATTATTAGGCTTCGCTAGAAAAATCAGGTAGGGTAGGGTTACCCTAAACAAACATATATTTTTATTTGGCCTTATGTGAACTGTCCTTGTCGCTGACTCTGCACTAAGAATATTATGATGGATTTTTTTACACACGAAAATGATCCCTAGAGGATCCCTATGCAATTTGCGGATAATGTAGGCCATAATCAGGTTCTTTTTTAGCCCAGTGACAGAATCATTTGAAAGTGTAGGATGTGTAGACAAACAGAGAATATTCAGATTAGACTTTACGGATGTGCATACTGATCTGGATCTTCAGTATATGACTAGCCTTTTTCACGGGCTACAATCGATAAACAAAATATTCATACAGTTTATGAAAACATCTAAACTGATTGCTTCGTCGACATGGAGTCATATGCAAAGTAAGTGGTGATTGTTTAATTAACATAATAAGAGCACTGTGTTGACTTAAATATAGAGAAATGATAGACGGGTGACTTTGCATTTATAGCGCTATCAATTGTCTTTCAATCTGGTCTTTCTGAAAACAAAAAATGACGTAATTTCTGGGTTCATAAATATAACTGGTGTACACTTTCACATACATATAAACGCATCAACATCAGCATAAGTCGGCCTCGGTGGCTCAGTTGGATGCGCCGTCCGACTGGAGACCAGGAGGTCGCGGGTTCAACCCCCGCCGAGGTCGGCAACATTCTTTCGTGGAGATTGATCATGAAATATTTTCTACGGTCATTCTCTCCGTTCCGCTGATTCAAGAAGGGCAGTTGTCAGTTTCTGGCGAAAGAATGTGCACAATACTGGTTAACCGCTTAGAGGACTAAGCCTGCCCAGTAAACGTGTGGTTAGGTAAACTGACCGCGCTCGACATGACCCCATTGGGTTGACTGGGCCGTAAAACCTCAACACAAACAAACAAACATCAGCATATAAAATGCACTAAGCCTTGCTGTATAATATTACAGCTACATTGGATCTATAAATATTCATTTACAGTCGACTCTCGTTATCTCGAATTCCAAGGGACTCTCTGAAATATTTCGAGATATCCGTACCTCAACATATCAATTTGCAGAATTGAGGAAAACACAATTTGAACAGCCACATTTAACAAATATATATGTAACTGTACTCTTAAAGTTAGAGATATATTGAAAATATTGTGGAAAAGAGGAGAAATTGCTCCTTAGGAGCAATTTCTCCTCTTTCCCACAATATTTTTTTACCTGTTGTTAGATTTTCATGTTTTGGCAGGGACCTCATTTTCACTTCGAGATAAGCGGTTATTCGAGATAAGCGAGGTCGAGAGAACGAGAGACAACTGTACTACAAATAAATAAATAAAATAAAATAAATATCTAACCTAAATAAATACTACTAGGACTATGAAGACGATAAAAAATGTCGATTCACTCATGCAGTTCATTCTCTCCCTTCCGCTGATTCAAGAAGGGCAGTTGTCAGTTTCTGGCGAAAGAATGTGCACAATACTGGTTAACCGCTTAGAGGACTAAGCCTGCCCAGTAAACGTGTGGTTAGGTAAACTGACCGCGCTCGACATGACCCCATTGGGTTGACTGGGCCGTAAAACCTCAACACAAAATCAAGAGTGGATTCGAGGGGTTCAGTCGACTGACTCAATTTGCAGCAGTTTAGGTACCGTATTTCTATTTACTTTTAAAATTTCAGGGTACAGTGAACTAATTATTTTTCCCATAGAGCTCCATAGTAATTCCACCCTTTTTGGTGCTTAAGGGTTCATTTCAGGGTATGGCTGGGCTTCTAAATTTTGTTTTAATTCAAAGCCCAGGCTTAGCACAGCAAAATAAACAAGGAAAAATACCACCATCACCAGCACATTCAGGGACTTTTTGGAGGCTGAATGTAGCAACCCCTCAGTTGGCAGGTATCAAAAATTGAAACTTTGCAATTTCACCACTTCTTCTTTGGGCTCCAGCAAACACACACAGAAACATTTATTTCTTTGAAACAATCATAAAATTACAAACAGACATTTTTTTCTTCAAATTAGAATGATGAGTTTTAATTCATCTTTATTATTAACCAATCACAGGCCCCCTTACACAAAATGACTACCCCGGGCTTCCCTACACTTTTTTGCACCAATCAGCAGTCCTGTCACAATTGGTTCACTGTGCCCTATAGAGCAACATTTTCCACCAATAAAGCACCAAAAAGCACTATATATCAATAAAATAAACTAATTATAACTAAATAATGTCCTTTGTTTTCACTTATTTGCTTAATTTTGCTAATAGGGACACTTTTTGTGTGCCTACCCCCCAGTAAAAATACAGCAAAAGTCTCCAATATAAATAATATAGATAAAAAAGTGACCAATAACTTTGATTCTATTTTTCTTTCTAATTTATTGTCAGAATGATACAGAAATCAAACCATACAGCTATACTTTTATTAAAATACAAATCAAGTACTTAGAGACAGCATGTGTATTACATCTATTGTCTTATCTTGATTTTACCCCACCCACCCCCTATAACATGGGCTAAATAGCTTGTCTTTAATATAACACCATTATCTCAGTTGTTTGTGCCTGAAGTGTATCTTAATGACTAATATATTACAGAATCATGAAAAATGTCAAATTATATGCAGAAAATATATACTAGAAGGTTAAATTGACCCGGTTGACATGTCAATGGCACGGTGTGTTTTAAATGTCCGCTTAAAGCGACCAACAGTAAACTTATATATGTGCTTTCTGATGAATAGTAAATAAGAGGAGATAAAACATGAACTTGATGGCTAAGTACAAAGGTCAAGGTCACACAAGGTCAAGGTCATGGTCACACAAGATCAAGGTCAAGGTCACTTAAATATAGAAAAGCATAGAAAAGTCCAGTTCTCTCACATGTTTCTAGGCCTGCTTGTAGATATTTTAGAATAAGGTCACTAAGGTCAAGGTCAAGGTCACATGACTGTTAAAAATAGAAGCACTTTTGTTTGACTGATCCAGTTTCAGTACCTGGGAGTATGCATTCTAAGAAAAGGGCACTTATAGTTCATACCATTATAGACACCATGCAATATATGCCACTTTCCAAGTGATACATATCACCATCATTTTATATTTACCCAATATAATACTGCATATATTTCATTAAAAATATGTATAAAAGAAAATAATCTAATCTGATGTTTAATTCAAGGCATAAAACAGTCATATATGAAGGTCAAGGTCACAGAAATTGTCAATTGTCCTTGCAACAGCATTACTTTACTTTCTCTATTACCTGTGTAGGCTTCCAAGTCATGGAAGTCAGAGGTCATCAGAGGTCAAAAGTTCAGAGGTCAAGGTCATTTCAAAGTCACCGAAGTAAGCACTTTCATTTGCCTTGTTCGGTGTCAGTGCGCAATGTCGGAAGTTCAAATAAGGCGCTGGTAAACTCAACAAACCTGCGCGGGCTCAAGATGTGTCACTTTACCACTCGAATGTAACTGCATGTGAGGCGCGTAAAGTTTTTGATAATTTTCCTTATTATTTACTATTCATATTTACTTTTTTTGATTGAAAACATAGTCAGCTACACATTTGCTGACATCTATCAACAACACTGGACAGACAGAAGATGAAGTTGTGAAAACAAATGTGCTTATGGTGAATACTAATGTACAGAACACCTACATAAATACCTACTCCAGCTGCCCCCATTACAAAGTAAATTTTACAAACTGACCCCAGAATCCTTGTTTAGAGACTCATATTTGCTTATTTCCCTTCAGGGGATTTAAAAAAGCAGTGAAAAGTCAGTAAAAAATTGCAAATTTATTTATTTGCTTCTTCCAGTCTACTGCCAGTGTAGGGTACAGTGAACTAATAATTTTTCCCATAGAGCTCCATAGTAATTCCACCCTTTTTGGTGCTTAAGGGTTCATTTTAGGGTATGGCTGGGCTTCTAAATTTTGTTTTAATTCAAAGCCCAGGCTTAGCATAGCAAAATAAACAAGGAAAAATACCACCATCACCAGCTCTTTCAGGGACTTTTTGGAGGCTGAATGTAGCAACCCCTCAGTTGGCAGGTATCAAAAATTGAAACTTTGCAATTTCACCACTTCTTCTTTGGGCCCCAGCAAACACACACAGAAACATTTATTTCTTTGAAACAATCATAAAATTACAAACAGACATTTTTTTCTTCAAATTAGAATGATGAGTTTTAATTCATCTTTATTATTAACCAATCACAGGCCCCCTTACACAAAATAACAACCCCGGGCTTCCCTACACTTTTTTGCACCAATCAGCAGTCCTGTCACAATTGGTTCACTGTGCCCTTCAACAAGATAATTTTACTATCTAAGACCATGTCTAAAATCGTTAGATGAGTGGCATACAGTTTAGACTCTGATCAGATGCCGCGTTTTGCGGCATCCGATCTGGGTCTATACTGTTTGCTCGGACCTTTCTGTTTGAATCCTTATCGTAATTCCTGGATCCGTCCCTGATAAATACATGCAGAAAAGCAGTAACTAGCTATTGAAGGATTGATTGCACCGCCCGTTCTCTTGGATATGCATTTGAAGGAACTACAGTGCTTTGATTGGATAGATATAACAATAAAATTGCTCAAACGATTAACATTCGCCAGGTCCCGAGGGAGGTGTTGAAAACCGAAGCCAAAGACCGCGGTTTTTAACACCTCCCTAGGGACCTGGCGAATGTTAATGCATTGAAAAACCATGTTTGATCGCTAATATTGCATAAAAGCTGAAAACATTTGCTACATTTCGCGTTATTGCTTGAGCTATTTTGTATAACATTTTTACCGATGTCTCGCGGACGCATTTTCCACAGACTATGCTCTTTCTAGGGCCGGACAGTACACATCTTGTAACGGCAGCAAATCTGTGGCCCCGGTACGATCATATTGAGAGTTGATTAGCCGTGCATTAATAGCGCCTGAATTGCCTTGTTAATACATGGCTTTTCGCCGGTTCATGCACGGCTGTTAATAACGTGCGACACTGCCTTTTATGCAATAAAACGAATTAGTGATTATATTATTGTTGCTATGCAATAGAATAGAAAAGATTATGGTTGGACTTGATATGTTATATGTGTAGAGATTGTGATTCTGTGTTACATGTACGAGTACCAAACACAAAAGAAAGTGACACCTATTGTAACTTTATTGTTTTTCGGCGCCTAGTTTAAAAGTTTTGGAAACACAGTACTTTTTTACTTCCTGCGTTTGACTTCTGACTGTGCGCACATGACATAAGGTACGGTGTGGCGTAAATGATGAATAGAATCATTGATCATTTTCACTGTTGTTTTGTCGAAACGTACTTACGTCTTTCCCTGGAACTAATGGTTGAACTGGCATTAGAATTCGTTACACAACTGCATTTATTTGAGACTTGCCACGAGAAAAGAGGTTTCAAGGAAAACCTAGAGCAGAACCTCGACGAATGATCACTTCCCACCAACAGCCATCTTTGTTCAACAGCCACTTATATGACTTTCCAAAGTGCTATTTACTATCTATTAAACCTCTCTACAATAGCCACCTCTGAACAACAGCTACCTCCCTACAACAGCCAACTGTCTCATTTCCCTGAGCTGTTTACTATATATTTAAATCCCAACCATAGCTACCTTTCTGTAACAGCCATATATACGGTTTTCCAGAGTACTATATACTATCCATCATGAAAACGTGTCTATATAATTTTGAACCCCTTACACTCCACTTTTAATAGTAAAACTGGGGTTTACAGGGGTATACATTATTTTTCTTATTTCTGCTCAAAAACATATATTGTGGTACCCGTTAGAACCGCCTCGCCGAGGCGGTTCTAACGAGTACCCATAATCTATGTTTTGAGCAAAAATATGAAAAAATATCAGAGTTTTTTATCGATTTTTTTTTCAGTTTTTTGGAGATGAAATTTTCTTTATATTTGAATAGGCGTGTTCTAGTAATGTATTTAACCTCTCTGCGATAGCCTCCTCCCAACAACAGCCACCTTCCTACAACAGCCATTGTTATGGTTTCCCAGAGTTCAGCATGTTTTACTTTATATTTCACCTCTCTACAACAGCCAGTTTTGTGTATTCTGAAGTGTGGATGTTGTAGAGAGGTTGCACCGTCATTACATTTCTAAGGTAAACCATCTTAACTGAAAATATTTGCTTCTTCTGATGAGGGTTTTCTTAAAGGTAGAAATTTTCTCTCAGGGTTTATTTCAAAGGGGTGGGCGGCTACTCTCAAGAGGAATAAATGCTTTGTTTGAAGGATAGCCCCTTTTGAGTATGGACTTGCTTAGTGGGAACCCATTCTCTTCTATTGGAGTGCTCTTTCTTGCTTCTTTTAACTTTAAACTAAAAGACGTCCCTTTTCATCACGAAAACACGCCTATATAATTTTGACCCCCTTAAACCCCACTTTTATATAGTAAAACTGGGGTTTACAGGGGTATACATTATTTTTGGTATTTCTGCTCAAAAACATAGATTGTGGGTACTCGTTAGAACCGCCTCGCCGAGGCGGTTCTAACGAGTACCACAATCTATGTTTTGACCAGAAGTATGAGAAATATCCGAATTTTTATTTGAAAATTTTTATTTTTTGATGGTTAAAATGTTCAGTATATTTCAATAGGCGTGTTTTCGTAATGCTTTGAAGGATATCCAGCAGCTTCAGGCATACAGGGACACGGAAATTCCAGACCAACCTGCACATCTATACAGTCTAAATTAGAGACATTTGCTCTTTGTCGATACACGAGATGTATTCGACCAGTAATTTTGAAAGCGGATAGCGTAGTCTCAGATCATACTGCGAGCATGCGCAGTCTGATCTAGGCATGCGTTGCCCGCATACGCCATAAGATCGCTTTACATAAAACAGAGCTCATTACAGATAAGAAAAGAATGAAAAGATCGTTTCCGATACCTTATTTTAGCATTGGCACTAGAGATTACTTTGTGTTTGATCGGTTGATTTGAGAAGTGTTTTAGTCAATCTTACTTGTATCAAAGTTCCATCAGTTCATGTATTATACAGGTAAAATCTCTTTGTCTTGAATTTTTTTACTTCCTTTGAAATACAAAGGAACACTGGCTAAAAGAAAAGGGGGGATTTTAGCAAATGTCTGAGGAAAATTAAAGGTTCAGTACTTACTCTATTTACTAGGCGCATTTACTCGGAATAATATCATACGAATTAATTTTATTTTTGTGGCTTTTATCTCTATGTAAACTCCGGCAAATCACACACAAACTGAATAAAACCAGGCCCCAAGGTTATAAAACTTTTTTCATGCTCAACTCAGCAGAGCATGAAATTTGCTCTGCTAATAAATATGAAAATGCAAAAAAAAAAGTTGTCATTTTCATATTTATTAGCAGAGAAAATCTCATGCTCTGCTATGTTTAGCAAGAAAGAGTTTGCAATTGTTAGTTATTTGAGATTTATTAGCATGACATATTTCATGCTCAGCTGAGTTGAGCATGAAAGAAAGTCTATAACCTCGGGGCCCGAAAGGTTTTATATTTAGTTTTGTAATGATTCGCCGAAGTTTACATATCGATAAAATCCGCAAAAGCTAATGCATTCCTTATAATTCCAATTTTGTAATCAAAATGTTACCAATGCTGCCAGAAAAGTCAATCTTTTGAGACGAAGGAAGGAAAATAGGACCGACGGATTCCTGCTCTGGACATTATTGAAGTATAAAGTTTTGCCTTCAACCTATCAAACTGCGTGAAATGTGCATAGCGTTAGAATTATTAACATTTTTAGAATAGAATACCATATATTAGAAACCTACATATACAAGTGTTCACTTTTCATATAAAATATACAATATAACCATTTAACATTTAACAGAATACACATGAGAACAACAAACACGATAGATCTGCGGCCTTAATTGCAATGCCTTCTGAATAGATTTGCATATAAGTTTTGCATGTACAGCACTTCTGGGGTCTATCAAATTAGAAAATATTTCAAACATTCACCATTATTTGGTGTCAGATCCGATAGCTATAAGTGATAAACCCGGTGTATATATATATATATATATATATATATATATATATATATATATATATATATATATATATATATATATATATATATATATATATATATATATATATATATATACAGTCGACTCTCGTTATCTCGAACTCGCTTATCTCGAATAACCGCTTATCTTGAAATGAAAATCTGGTCCCAGTTTTAACACAGGTGTCTACCAACAGGCAACAAAATATTGTGGAAAATATTCGATTTATTAATTTCCTCAGTTCCGCTAATCTGATATGTCGAACTACGGAAGTGTTTCATAGAGTCCCTTGGATTTCGAGATATATATATATATATATATATATATATATATATATATATATATATATATATATATATATATATATATATATAAAATTGAAGAAAACTGTTCTCTTATTCTATGATTATGAAGCATTGATCACTTCTGAACTGACCATCAGTAGCTGGAATTATCAGGTTTTCTTTCTTTCTTTTTTTTTTTTTTTTTTTTTTACAATAATAGGTAGACATTGATATTGTATTTTTATGTGATTAGTGTTTAATGCAGTAGTCTAATACCAGTCTGTAATTCCACAATAACAAATGATCTGATAAGCGGAATAGGCCTAAATTAAAATGCGCGAATATGCATTTTGAAAAAGGTCATCGTTTTCCGCATGTGTGATACGGGCCCTTTTTGTTTGTTGCTTTCCCTATTGTTTTCACACCTCAAAGAAGTTGTTGGAGATGGCAAAGTTTATGTAAGGGCATTTGCAACCATCTTTGTCTCAGACTGCCATGTTACTCTATTCAGTATTTGGATCTTATATCATGTACACAAATAAAGAATACCCTAAGCAGACTACTTGGATTAATAGGTTAGTATCAGTCCTTCTCTCTGTGGAGACCACGGAGCCAGTCGTAACATTTAGGCCAATTCCGTAATCCGTAGAAAATTGACAAGGGCGTCCGAGTCATTCCAGCCTATTACGAGCCGACTGTATGATCGTGTCTGTTTGAGTTGCAGTTTTACGGCCCAGTCATCCCATTAGGGACATGTCGAGCCGGTCAGTTTACCTAACCACACTTTTTTGTGAGCAGGCCTAGTCCTCTAAGCGAATAGCCAATACTTGTGCACATTCTTTCACCACGACCTCCGATCACAAGACGGGCGCGCGCGCATCCAACTGAGCCACCGAGGCCAGCTTTCCATCGTGTCAGTAAAATTAATGTTTGTCTAGGATATGAATACAGTAGCAGTCAAACACTGATCATTCATTTCGAGCGCGTATATTGTTATTTGAAATTAGACTGTTTTTATTTTATTATTATTATTTTTTTATCATTTGTTTCGCGCACGTACGCTTTCACAGACAGTTATACATATACTTTAATTTGCCACTGTGAGAAAACAAACTAGACACTCTGTAGAGGCAGACTTGTTTATCTTCTGTTCTTATCTTCTCGCTTATCTTAAATCCATTCGTATTGTCTTACTAACCTGAGGCAGATGTGTAACTATATCTAGTCTTATGTCAATAATTCATGCAACCGGTACGTGTCGTTCTTATCACTCAGTCTATCTTCATTCGTAAAATCCTGCTGAAACCAAAGCTTTGATTTTTTTTGTTTCAGCATATTCTTTGCACATGTGTTTGCCAGGATATGCAGTGTGTGAATGATACAAAAATAGCGAACATTATTTAAGGAAAATGGACAAACTTTTAGGGGAATCAACCTTGTCAGAGTTATTTTCGCCACCCTTTTGAAAACGAATGTCCGCTCTAAAACGCAAGAATTTGCTTCGTTCCTTTTAAAGGCTCCAAATGCCTCGAAAACAGACATTTTTTATCCAAGAAACCATTACGAAAACACGCCTATTCAAATGTACTGAAAATTTTACCACCAGAAAATGTAAATTTTCAGAGAAAAAATCTGATATTTTTTCATATTTCCGCTCAAAACATAGATTGTGGGTACTCGTTAGAACCGCCTCGCCGAGGCGGTTCTAACGAGTTCCCACAATCTATGTTTTGAGCAGAAATAAGAAAAATAATGTATACCCCTGTAAACCCCAGTTTTACTATATAAAAGTGGGGTTCAAGGGGGTCAGAATTATATAGGCGTGTTTTCGTGATGTTTTAATAAATTTATATATGGTACTTATACGATCATAAAATGTGGCACCTGACAGCATGTAAAGCGTGTAAAACTTCAGTTAGTCCCTCGTTTTTAAACTGGATCAAAAATGAAATGATTTTTTATCGAATCTCTGAATCAGTACTGACAACATTAATCAGAGATATGATAAACAAATCATTTCATTTTTGATCAAGAACGAGACACTAACTGAAATTTTACAGGTTGTCAGGTGCCACTTTTTATGAGTGTATCAATATCATATCAATTTATTTAACCTTTCTTGGATAATAAAATGTCTTTTTTGCGGAATAAGGAGCCTTTGATATAGACACAAAAATATAACAAAGGCAATATCAACATGCTAGGATTATGAAGCACTGTTTACAAGGACTAGTAACCAGCGCTTCGTGGTCTTAGCATGTTAACATGTTTTTTTTTAATGTCAGAGTTCATCTGTAAGTTTTCGTTATTATCAACTGTTCCCGTGTAAGTACAGTAGAACCTCGATAATTCAAACTCCAATAATTCAAAATTCTCAGTAATTCAAAATCATTTTGAAGTCCCAACTTAAATATATATGCATTTTAACCCTCAATTATTTAAAGTCTCAATAATTCAAACAAAACTGTTTGGTCCCTTTGACTTTGAATTATCGAGGTTCCACTGTAGCTTAATCCACTACTGAACATGCTTCCGCACAAAAACGCAGTGATACCTACACTCAAGTTGTGCGGCATTTAAAAATGGATATGGTCAAAATCACGCTTATTTGATATTTAAGAGCATTATCTATAAAGTTTGAATATAGTGTTGGATTAATATGACAAAACACACACACACACACACACACACACACACACACACACACACACACACACACACACACACACACACACACACAATCTGGAATGAAAAATGCCTAGTTTAAGTGACGAATGCATGTGGATGAGGAAAAGGTGAATAAACGGAACTAATTTACATATGATATATCAATAAGCCATCTTTGTTGCTACTAGAGAAATTTTTGCCAATGAAGGCGTACCTTTCGTCAGGGTTGGCTTCTGCCAAAATCTTGCAAATTCTCGAAAATTATCATTTCAGTGCCTTTGACGCATTAATATTTTTGAGTCTTTATAAAAAAGAATCATAAAAATAATAAATTAGTCGCTAATGACTGGAGCCAGTCTAAATGTACATTACGAAAACACACCTATACAAATACATTGTTCATTTTACCGCCGAAAGAACGAAAATATTAAGATGAAAAATTATGATATTTTTCTTATTTCTGCTCAAAATACAGATTGTGGGTACTCGTTAGAACCGCCTCGGCGAGGCGGTTCTAACGAGTACCCACAATCTATGTTTTAGGCAGAAATAAGAAAAATAATGTATACCCCTGTAACCCCCAGTTTTACAATATAAAAGTGGGGTTCAAGGGGGTCAGAATTATATAGGCGTGTTTTCGTGATGAAGACTGTTGTAGTCCATCTTTAAACAATGATAAATCACGGGCGTATTAGATTTATATTTATAACTACTGACTGACACAGTGTGATTTATTACGTATTTGACCATGTTATTCATAGAAATGCTCTATTTCGATTCTGAGATGTATCATTAAAACAAGTTTAAGAAATTCGTTTTTGTTTTCAATCAATTTCTCCCAACATCACCGCCCGGTTCTACCAGCTTGCCAATAATCCCAAGAGAGAGATCAAATTACTTTAGTCTAAATTACCTGTCATGTTTAAGTATCGAGCTTTGACAAGAGACCTGAGCCACACAGGAGACAATTTGCATGCAGTGCTATGTAGTAAAAATAAGAAAAAATAAATTGTCAATAAGCAGCGCTTATTCGATAACCCCCCCCACACACACACACACACACACACACACACACACACTCCCCGCATAAAGCATAAAACCTTTTTCTATAAAAATTTAAATTTCAAAGTGCCGGCGTGACCTGGAAAATAAAGTCAAGGTCATCAAAATTTTTAAAATAAAATACATCTGTGCAAGTTTGGTCTAATTCCATCTATTTATTCATGAGATAATGTGCACACAAGACTCACTTATTGAGTATTTATAGTGACCTTGGAAATAAGGTCAAGGTCACCAAAATCTAATCGCTTCTTTTCCCGATCCTGATGATGTATATATGCCAGTTTGGTCAAAATCGAGCCATTGCTGAAAGAGATAGTTTGAACACAAACTTTTTACAATGCTCATTTTTGGAGTTTTTATAACGTAGTGACCTTGAAAATGAGGTCAAGGTCACAAAAATCTAACCACTTCTTTCCCATGTCCGAACATCTGTGCTAGTTTGTTAAAATTCCAGCCATTGGTTCAAGATATAGTGTGCAAACAAGCTTTTTTCAATCAAAATTTGAGTTTCAGAGTGGCGATATGACCTTGAAAATGAGATAAAGGTCACCAAAATCACTTCTTTCCCCAATCCCAATAATGTATCTGTGTTCAAATTCAATCTATTGATATATGAGATAGAGTGTACATAAGGCTCACTTTTTGCGTGTTTATAATGTAATGGCCTTAAAAATAAGGGCAAGGTCACCAAAATCTAATCAATTCTTTCCTCTATCCTTTGGATGTATCTGTGCTAGTTTGATCAAATTCCAGCTATTGGTTAAAGAGATCATATGCACACAAACTTTTTACTGCATTAACAAGGCTCGCTTTTTGAGTATTTATAATGTAGTGATCCTGAAAATAAGGTCAAGGTCACCAAAATCTAATCACTTCTTTCCCCTATCCTTATGATGTATCTGTGCTAGTTTGGTTAAATTCCATTCATTAGTTAAAGAGATAGTATGCACACAAACGTTTTACTGCATTAATAAGGCTCATTTTTTGAGTATTTATAATGTGGTGGTCTTGAAAATAAGGTCAATGCCACCAAAATCTAATCACGTCTTTCCTCTATCCTGATGATGTATCTGTGCTTGTTTGGTCAAATTCCAGCCATTGTTTAAAGAGATAGTGTGCACACAAACTTTTTACTGCATTAGAAAAAAAAATAGAAAGGGCAATAACTCCAAGTGAATTGGCCCCTAGCCCTTATTTTCTCTTATGTTGGTACACCTTATCGATATCAATGTGTCTGGAGAAATTGATGAATATTCGAATATTCATCGCTGCGTTTTCAAGATATTAGAAAAAAAACAGCGTTGCGGACGGACACACGGACGGACGGACAACGTGAAAACAGTATATCCGCCCCCACCCCCTGACAAACAAATTCTGCGGGGCGGGGGGTATAAATATCTAAAAATGTCGTCTACTGGAGTTAGCTGAGCGTAAACTACCGTAAACCTCTAAAGGCTATTCAAAACAACCCACAATTTCTTCTTCATGTCTGTGGGATACTAGAAACCGTTGATAAGTGAAAACAAAAATCGTAAACAAAAAAAACAAAAACAAACCAATGCGTTTGCTTCTGAGACCAAACATACTTCTGTATACAAAAAAAAAAAAAAAAAAAAAAAAGAAAGAAAAAAAGAAAAAAGCCGCTCCGGGAGAAAAAAAAAGAAGTTTTTCGGACTTTCCACGGACAGCCCGAAAAGCTTTTTTTTTACTCCCGGAGCGGTTTTTTCCCATGGAATCAATCTCTCAGTGTGAACGCCCTGACTCTGATCGACGCCACATGTCTAGTTCATCGGCTGAAATTTTCCCTTGGCCTATCGTATACGTGGTTGAAAAGCATAGGTTCTGGTAAGACTCTCAGTTAACTACTGTACTGTCTGTATCCCAATAAGCTAGTTCAAGTACCAAAGTGTTCATCCTATTTCATGAAGGCATATTATAGAAATCCAGAGCAAACAAACCAAAACAATAGAAATACAACTATAGTACGTCCGTGCGTTCATGTGTTTGTAACATTTGACAACTTTCTTGAAATCATCTATTGGATGACATTTTTTAACAGTTGTATCGTTTATTGGGTTTTCCATGAAGTCAAATGTCACGATTACCAACACAGGTACAAACCGCAACCTCACTGCGTAAAATAGACAAATACCCATCCCAACCTCCTCCATACACACACACACACAATCTACGTTAATTGACTTCGTAAAATGCTATACACATAACACCACAATCTACGTTACTTGACTTCGTAAAACAGCAAATCACACCACCCGCACTCTGCGTCACTTGACTTCATAAAAAGACAATCATACCACCCAACAATATACGTTACTTGAACTCGTAAAACAGCCAATCACACAAACCCACAATATACGTTACTTGACTTCGTAAAACAGCCAATCTCACCACCCCACAATCTACGTTACTTGACTTCGTAAAAGAGCCAATTACACCACCTCACAATCTACGTTACTTGACCTGGTGAAACAGCCAAACTCCGTTACTGGACCTGGTGAAACAGCCAATCACAGCACCCCAGAATCTACGTTACTTGACTTCGTAAAAGAGCCAAACACACCACCCCACAATCTACGTTACTTGACTTAGTAAAAAAGCGATACATCACCCCACAATCTACATTACTTGATTTCGTAAAAAAGCCTTTTAGCATTGCGATTACCTTTCTTAGGGAAGAGAGAGAAGAGCTAATCTTAGTGCTTTTCGTACGTTTGTTCGATTTCGCTTGTTTGGTTTTGTCTGTTTCCGCTTCCTCTTGGTGTTTGGGAAGGGCTGTGGCTTGTGATTGTGGCACTCTCTGGGCTTTTCTCTTTCCGTTTTACGTAAAAACCCAATCACATCACCCCAAAATCTTGACTTCGTAAAAAAGCTAATCATGCTGTCCGCGTCGGCGTAAACACCGGCTTCCACAGCATGGGTGTAGAAGTGTTTTGTAAACCAGCTCCGTACCATTTCCTACCCAATTTATTTTGTATTCACCCAAAATTCGCAACAGTGCCCATCTTGCAGACCCGAAGAAAAAGAAGTTCATGCAACGCCGCTAAGGACATTCCCTGCTGACGGGTTCCAAGACTAAGGCGGTGGTCCCGGTGTTATTCTTACTCTTTGTTGCTTTGTGGTTTATTCTACGAGGCGATTTGTTGTATGTCTTTCCGTGAGTCATTTTGTTCTTGTGTTTT
The DNA here is from genome assembly GCA_964016985.1 of Anodontia alba. NCBI lineage: Eukaryota > Metazoa > Mollusca > Bivalvia > Lucinida > Lucinidae > Anodontia > Anodontia alba. Next base: position 38,108,403 of record OZ024829.1, read on the forward strand.
TCAGTCCTTTTAGTATTGCGATTACCTCGCTTGGGGAAGACGGAGCTAATCTTAGTGCTTTTCGTACGTTTGTTCGGTTTGTGCTTGTTTGGATTTGTCGGTTTCCTCTTCCTCTTGGGGTCTGGGAAAGGCTGCGGTTTGTGATTGTGGCACTCCCTGGACTTTTCTCTTACCTTTCTTGTGGCATCATCTCTGATCTCATCGCTGCCACCAATGTATTTTTGTTGCGTTTCCCACCAATTGGTGGGAAACGCAACAAAAATACATTGGTGGCAGCGATGAGATCACCCATTAGTCATACCCACAATATGCAGTAAAATTTCAATGACTCCAACACAGCTGCCTCATTTACCGTGGCTGATTCGACATTACGAATACTCCCATTCAATATAATGGTACTGTCTATGGCTGCAAAAACGAAAAGTTTCAGATGAAAAAAATGTGATCATTTTTGTTAATTTTGCTCAAACAGAGATTTGCGGGTACTCTTTAGAACAGCCTCATCGAGGCGTTCTAACGGGTGCCTACAATCTATGTTTTATATCAGAAATAAGGAAAATAAGGTATACCCCTGCAAACCCCATTTTTCTACGTAAAAGTGTTTTTTTTTTTTGTTTTTGTTTTTTTTTTTATTTCATGAAAATGTGTGTACTCATTATAATCTCTTGATCAATACGAGTACCCTCAACATACCATTATTTCATAGGAGCTCGAAAAGACCTAAATTAACCCCACTTACCACTTAACCTTGTGTTATGATTAACCCTCAATGGTTCGAACTACCCATGTCTAGAACAAATTTTCTTGGTCGAAAAGATGTTCGATCCACTGAGGTTCGACTTTACGTTGCTTAACTTAAAGAAACAGCACATAATAATCACACTGCCGGCGTCGGCATAAAAGCCGGCAAAACCAAAATGCTGTCTAAGTGCTTTATATGCCTATTTCATTACACAGTGCGTTTTACAAAACGTTTTTCTTATTCGTGATCATTTCTTATATGATCAATTCAAATTTTAGCAAATCACAAACAAACATTATGTTTGAATGACTTGCACCTGTCTCTTACTGGAAAAATGGTCGCTTCTACCGAAGTTACACACAGTATTATTTGTTAGATGCGGTACCATGATGCATATAATTATTAGAATACCGGCTTAAAAGATCATGTTCTGTTTTCAGGGGAACATTTGAAAAATCAAAGCGTCAAAGGCATTGAAATGGCAGGTTTCTTGTGAAATTGAAGAAACTCTGAACTTTGTAAGGATATTATTTGCAAGATTTTGGCAGAAGCCAACGCTGACGAGTAGTACTCCTTCACTGACAGAAATTTCACAAGAAGCAATAAAATTGGTGTTATTGATATATCATTTGTTATTTAGTTCCGTTTGTTTACATTTTCGTCATGCATATACATTAAACTAGGCATTTTCACTCCTTTGTATCCAACAGAATACTGAAATTCTAGGGATAATGCTCTTAAACATCAAACGAATATGATTTCGATTGTATTCATTTGTTAAAGCCGCAAAACTGGAGAATAGTTTTGCACTTCTTTTTCTCCGAATGTATGTTTAGAGGTGGTGTAAGCCACTAACACTGGAAATATTAACAGTAACCAAAAACAACAACAAAACAAAACAAAACAAAAGAAATCTATCATAATTAATATCACACAAATGTACGGGCAAACAAATGGTCGGCACAAGTTGGAATGTGAAGTACACAAGATGCAAGTTAAGGCAGTTAAACCAAGTTTAGATTGTTTCTCTGCACATCAATCCCTGCTAAGAAGGATCTTCTCTAAAATGATTGATTTTGCTCTCAAATGAGCAAATTCTTTCCTGTTATAAAAGATTCCTTTTTTAGAAGGAAGCAAACGAATTTTGATACAGTTGTCTCCTTGGAATTTGTATAGATGCCCCGTAAACACTAAGGTCCAGTTGTTCAAAACTTAATGAATTTTAGCTTACGTGACGTTTAAATTTATATCATGAAATGTGGCAAATATATTGATATTTTTGCTGAAAAAATATGAGTAGCTTTTGCATCGCATGATGTAAGGGTCACTAAGTGCAATTTTCCATATATGCAAACTTTGACCGAGAAGATACTGAAATATTGTTGATTGTTTCTTAAGGTGGACCGGAAAAGGAGTGTTTCCAACAACAAATTTTGAAAAGAAAATTTTCATTTTAAAATTTATAAAAAATGCTACTTTTGACCCAAAATTGGATGGAAACGACATTTAAATATGATAAGTCATGTTTTAACTTCAAACTGTGAATAAGTCAAGAAATTCATATTGTCCTTCAGGTATCCTCTATAACGGTCAATGGGAAGTCATCGAAACAATTTTAGCTTCTAAAACGGTTGACCTCTTTTTCTGGCAATATTTGTGTCTTTTACCCTTAAAACAGTGGAATTTGCAATATTGTGTTTGGGGTAAATTATTATTTTCGCTTAAAATAGAAAATGTCAGATATTTTGAAAAGAAACAACATCATTTTGGGGTAAAAATTCATTTTTCAGAAATTCCCATTTTTTTCAGAATCTTCTAGGCTGACAATGTTCGCGCCATTGACACTTTGGTAGCTGAAAATATTGCTAACATGTTGAGCTTATTGAAATGGGCTTGCAAATAGTAGTATTGCTCACAGAATAATTTTAATAACTGGCGGGTTGTATTTGCATGTCAAAGGGAAACTGAAACTGGTGACCCTTTAATTATTTTGTTAAGTATACCTTGCCTAAAACATTTAACGAGATTGCTACTAACGAGCTCGTTAAGCTAATGATGCTTTAAACACCTGGGCACAGTGTAAGTCTTTAACCTATGGCAAGTTACAGCAAAGTCATTGACAACTCTTGACAGCCACGATTCAGTATCGGAAATCTGCCTGAGGGCAAAAATAAGCCGGCGCATGACAACACCTACAATAAGATCTGTGTAACCAGCAAAGACTCAGACCTGTACATCCAACCAGTACGGCAAGCGTTCTCGTTTATCCCTCTTGGATAGCCTGGAGGCCTGGAGGCTGTAGAAGGCACGTGCGATCAGCGAAGGCTCTGATCAGAGTGTGCGAATGCGAAGACTGATTTGAGTCTTCGATGGTCGCACGACTTCTTGTAGTTTTTGTCGTGCGCTGGCTCAAAATTAAGTGAAGAAATACAGGAAATGCCACAATCATGAAACACAGCCTCCCTGAGGTACCAACAGAAGGAGAGATGAGGAGTAAACAATTACAATACAATCGTCACATATGAAACCACCGACGCACAAACAAAAATGAACCTTCTACTTTAACTCTTTGGATAGGTTTTTTTCCTATATAAGGTGTGTCTGGTTTATTTTTATTATTGTCATGTTTTGTTGAAATATCTGAACTTAATGCAAACAGTGTAGATCCTGATCAGATGCCGCGTTCTGCGGCGGCTGATCTGGGTCTACACTGTTTGCCAGTGTTCCTTTTATGGGACGCTAGGCTTATATGGGTTAAGCAAGTTTTACTCGTGCGAAACATCAGCCTTTATTTTCAGAAAGCTTTAAATTACAAATTTATGATAGGTCTACATATGGGTCCTGTACCACAAAGTTAGTCAGCTGCTTTCTCTCAGTATGTTCCAGAGTTCATTCGCAGCCTTCTTACAATGCCTAACGAATCTCAGCAGACAGCGTTGAAAATCATATCGTCAAAAGGGCCTTGGAAATAAAATACAAGTTTGGCTGGAGCCGATATGAAACATTTATGTATTTACACAGCCAGTCGGCGACCAGTTGACTGTTGGGAACTGTTCTTCCATTTCTCAAGTTCAAAATCGATTGATGGAGACATCTATGCGGGCACATAACGCTTATACAACGTCGCATTAACGTCAGTGCAACGTCATGACATCCTGGCGGGAACATGACGTTTATACAACGTCGCATTTACGTCGATGCAATGTCATGACATCCCAGCGGGCATATGACGTTTATACAACATCGTCGATGCAACGTCATGACATCCCAGTGGGCACATGGATGCAACGCCATAATATCCCAGTGGGCACATGACGTTTATACAACGTCGCTGGACCGTCATGACATCAGCGGCCACTTGTTTGCAACGTCATGATCAAAGCGATATCTCAGTGACATTTTTACAACGTCGCATTAACGTCATGTACCTTATGGGATACTCGTTCATAATCACTAATTCTGGATCAAAGGTAAGTAGTATAGGATGTACATCCTATACTACTAAGGTAGTTGCGGTCATGGTACCTAAGCCGTAATCCAAACTCATAAATCCATAAACGAATGACGAATCAGAGTGTTTCGACCAACAGACATGGACCCCAGAATAAAGTGTGTAATCAGGCGTCCGCGGATAGTAACCATTACTTGGTAAGCAAGCTTCGCCCACCATGCCCACAGGCCTGAACGAAGGAAATAGCGGTAGATCAAACCAATATGTACGTATTTCCAGGTATCAGGTGCCTAAAGGCAATAAAAAGTATGAAGAACACCTGATTGAGCCCTTGAGCAGTTTCGTTAATATACGATGGATCTTAATATAACCAAACATTTAACAGTGAAGACCGGGATCGGCCGGCATACAATACCTTTAATTAAGCGGGAGAGGAATGTAAACCCAAAATAAAATGCAGTTTCGTGCAGACTGGTCTGGATATTTGATGTGATACACATGCTATGGCTTAATATCACCGGAACTTTAAACCAAAGTTCGCATATAACATACAGTGAACACTGGGGCATGGTATGCATTACAAGACAAATTAGACGTAAACGTCTAAGTACCGGCGCAAATTTTGTTCATGTTTACATAGAGATATGGGACAAGAGTATTCTAAAGTTCAATAAATTTTCAATGTAACAGGTAAAAAAGAACAACAGTGTGATTCTTTAATGTTTGCTTTTGTTAAGCTTTATGAAATTTCTTGATTGAAATGAAAATCAAAAGACATTAATCTATTAATCTGTTTATAACACAGTTTGTTACAAGATTTTTTTTATATATACAGTCGAACCTCGTTATCTCGAACTCGCATATTTCGAATGACCGTTTATCTCGAAGTGAAAATCTGGTCCCTGTTTTAACATGAAACTATGACAACAGGTAACAAAATAATGTGGAAAAGAGGAGAAATTGCTCCTCAGGAGCAATTTCTCCTCTTTTCCACATTATTTTATATCTCGTATATATTTCTAACTTCAGGAGTCAAATTACATATTCGTTTGTTAAATGTGGTTGTTCAATTTACTGTTTTCCTCACTCTCTCAATTCTGATATGTCGAAGTACGGATATCTCGAACTGTTTCAGTGATTCCCTTGGAATTCGAGATAACGGGAGTCGACTGTATATTTGGGATCATTGGGCCTATTGTGGTATATTTGAAAATGGAGTTCTGCTTATGTATATGCGAGAGGGCGTATGCAGTGTTGCAAACTTTATTACTGCTTATGAAGAGACTCAATAAAAACGAAACTCTCATTTTCTAATCCGTAGTGTGTCCTTTGTTTCCAAAGGCAATATTTTTTACCTTTATTGTAAACCACTGATCCCTGGAAGCAACATGTCAACAGGCTATTGCAAGGACTGATTTGTATTAATTACACAAACACTACACAAAACGGATGATACTTTCATGGATTGCCTTGACACTGGGCGAAGGGAATTAACCGTATTTGGCGAAATAGACTGTCGATAGTCATGGAAATTAAACCCCGGTCACACTTTCATGATTCTGGCCACGACTAGCCACGATTTCAATAGTCGTGGTGAATCGCTCTGAATCGCGGGCATAAACGTGGGAGAGTCTTGATAGATCTGAAAGAGTCCTGGTTGGTCGTGAATGATCGGGTAGGTCCACGACAGTTTGATCATGTTCAAAACAATCCTGGCGCTACGGCGATTTGCCATGATTCATTTTATATTCGTAGGACAATTCTAGCGCAGTCGACATCTGGTATATTCGTACCGTCAACGTGCATACAATCGTGGCGTTTCGTAGGTCATTACGAAAACACGCCTATTCAAATATATAGAAAATTTCACCTAAAAAAAAAAACTGAAAATTTTCAGATAAAAACTCTGACATTTTTCATATTTCTGCTCAAAACATAGATCTATGTTTTGAGCAGAAATAAGAAAAATAATGTATACCCCTGTAAACCCCAGTTTTAGTATATAAAAGTGGGGTTTCAGGGGGTCAAAATTATATAGGCGTGTTTTCGTGATGTGATCTTGACTGTCTTCGGCGACGATTCCATACGATTGTGCTAGATTGTTCTACGAATTATCACGCGTAGGACACGAATCTGTTCGATAACCACACTCTTCCGCAACGGTTCTAACCGCTTGATCACGATAATTACAAGGATTTGTCTTGAGAATACATGGCGACCTACGACTGTCCTGTGATTGAGGACGCTGTCTCTACGATTCTTTACGTAGAACCTACGACATGCGCCTGAACAATATCATCTGACAAACTGACGTCACTCATGTAAAACGTCGGTCTACATCCAACTGCTAAGCCGAGAACAAAGAAAAGAATGCCGCCAGAAAAACATCGACCAATAAACGTCATCTGGGTCAGTTCTGGATCAGCCGTAGTGTTTTCACAGGTTGTGAGAACACTTTCAACCGTTGTGAACAGCTTAGAATTCTAAAAGTGAATGGATGTAAACCGCAGTCGGGTTATCATATACACCTCAGTCGTCTCCAGTCGTTCAGGAGCGTGGTAGATCCTTGGTTCATCGTGTTTATCGGCGATAGTCTTACAGATGTCGTGCTTTATCGTCTTTTATCGTCCATAATCGTCTGTAGTCGTCAAAGCGTCGTGTATTAAGTTCGTTCCTGACAGATGCGTAGAAGAACCATAGCAAGATCGTCCTATTCCTGAAAAAGCTTGTAAATTCTGAATCATAATCATATAGGTGCCTTCGATATTCGTAGCTTCACAATAAAAAGACCGTAAGTATTTGTGGGAAGAGCGAATCGTGAGCAAATACCCCCAAATACTCCTGAAATACTACGACGAACATGTCCGCGATTTAGAAAATCGGCGTTGAAATTGTGACAGTGTGACCCGGGGCTTAGAGTATGGTTAAACAATGCGTATTTTTGGATATGCGTGCAAGTAAAGAGGTAGACATAGCTATCAGTCATGACTGGGTCAATTAGAGAGCGAAAGTCAGCCTCATAGTATCAATTTTAAAGCCTATTATTTTACAATGGTTAACAATCGTTTTTAATTTGTTCCGAAAAATTAGATTTACCCGCAATCATCCTAAAACATTACGAAAACATACCTATTTAATTTTGACCCCCTTAAACCCCACTTTTATATAGTAAAACTGGGGTTTACAGGGGTATACATTATTTTTCTTATTTCTGCTCAAAACTTAGATTGTGGGTACTCGTTAGAACCGCCTCGGCGAGGCGGTTCTAACGAGTACCCACAATGTATGTTTTGAGCAGAAATATGAAAAATATCAGAGCTTTTTATCCGAAAATTTTCATTTTTTGGTGGTAAAATTTTCAGTATATTTGAATAGGCATGTTTTCGTAATGAATATAAACTGGATTCACACAAAAGTCTACTCCCGCTACACCTTTATTGCAGAAATGCCTTCACGCAAACACTTTGTTTAATCACCAATTCAGAATGTCTTCGATACAACTTCATGACTCCGTTAGCCCTGTTCAGAAGTTTCGCTTTCCTCGCTTTATTCCGACTGTTACGGTCATGAACATGGCAACATTACGCTTATGGAATGAATAAGCTTGGAAATATATGGGTCGCCCCATGCGAAATCGGGTCTTCGGGCATATGCGTACTGCGAAGCCTCAGACCAGGGCCTTCACTGTCCGCTAACAGAATCATTGGGTACTACAAAATGTATGAATGGAGAGCATAGGCCCGGATAATACTTTGCGCCTGTGCAAGATTATCTGAATCTGCGCATTTGCACATGGTCGTAGGCATTTTTTCGCTTGACGCGGTCCCTAAAATCCAAATGAAGGAAACTGTGGATATCGCCATTAAGAAACGGGAAATTAGCATCATGTCAATGTCAAGATTGTCCCGTTTGTAATAGGCCTATTCTTTGGAAGAAACGGTACCATTACTTATGGACGTCCAAATCCAAAAATGAGGCTTCGTTATCAGGGGAATTTATAACATAGCAAAGCAAGGTCCGGAATATCCACAATCGCAGAACATAGCCTACCGATGCCACCAAAAGGAAGAGTAAACAGCATCGAAAGACACTTTATCCAGCTAGCATTCTTTATAAATCTAAAGCGGGCCGTTATCGGCCCGTCAGCTACCCTGACGGGACGATAACGGCCCGCTTAGATTTATAAAGAGTGCTAGCTGGGTACAAACTAATGGAAAGCAAAGCAGCCCCCTTCTTCCCCAACAAGGTAATCACAATGCCAAACAGGACCCACCAAACAAAAATAAGCGAACTATTAGAGCTGGTGTTTGTAAAACACTATACCCCCAACTGCCTGACTCTAACACTGCTTGACTCAAACATTGCCTGCCCATGACGGTAACAACAGTACAAATATACGAGATTTCTATGTTATTTTATTAAAAGGGAAATAACTCTAAAATGGGAGATAATTGGGATAGGAAAAAAACCTTTGGGTCACCTATTTTTTTTCATGAGGAATCCATATATGAAATTTCAAACTAGCATGCACAGTTCAAAACTTATGCTGTGCATCAAAAAGTGTGCAATGGAAAAATGCCCAAAATGACAAAAGACCATAACTCAAGAAGTACTTTTCAGAATTTATTCACAAGTTAATCAGGTCATCTACTCACCGCTACGTATCTATTCCTTAAATTTCAAGGCTCTCGCGTCAATAGTTTTTGAGATATTTTGCTGACAAGATTCCATCCATATTTCTTTAAAGGGCCATAACTCAGGAAAGGGGCATAATCCTGATGGGAAAAAATACGTGTCAGCTATTTGGGGGCATAAAAATACGAAAGGAAAGGTCCCGCTGTTAGCAGCAATAACGCCACACCAAGATGAAAAACTGGCGCCAAACCTTCAACATAATATAGACTCAAATGTTATAAAAAGTACAGTGAATCCTTATTATAACGACAGCATTTGTTTCCAAAGATGTTGCCATTAAATGAATTTGCTGTTGTAAATACTCCTTAATGAGTGATATATCAGAAAGACCTTGTTTTATTCTTATTTTCTCATAAAACAAATGTTTTGGATATTTGTTAGAATTGCCTCGTTGAGGCAATTCTAACAAATATCCAAAACATATGGCCACTCAAAGACGAAAAACTGGCGCCAAATCTTCAACATAGTATAGACTCAAATGTTATAAAAAGTACAATGAACCCCCTTTACAACTAAGAAAGCATTTGTTCCCAAAGATGTTGCCATTTTAATTAGTTTGCTGTTTTAAATAGTCCTTAATAGACAGAATACTATGTAAAAGAGACCTTCTATTATTTTTATTTCTTCACAGAACATATGTTTTGGATACTTGTTAGAATCGCCTCAGTTATATCGAAAACATATCGTCACCTGAGCGCAAAAAGTCAGTAACTCCTTATATATTTGAATGGGAGTTACTGACTTTTTGCGCTCAGTAGACGAATTATGTTGCCTGAAGTTTTAATGAGGTTTTTGTGGTTGTACAATATATTACGTAACATTATCAGATCCTTGAGCCGGGGGAGTTTTGTGGGCTGTACAGTATGGTGCATAACAACTTTATCAGATCCTTGAGCCATGCTTTATAAGGCTGTACGATATGGTACATAGCATTTTATCGGTCCTTGAGCCCAGGGAGTTTTGTGGGGTAATCGAGCGCATAACGACATTCTCAGATCCTTGAACCAAAGGTTTTTTTGTTGGATGTGTGTGGGAGGGGATGGGGGCGGGGAGTGTACAATAAAGTACATAACTTTATCAGATCCTTGATCCGATGGAATTTTGTGGGATTTTATAATGAAGTACATAATAATTTTATAAGATCCTTGAGCCGAGAGAGTTTTGTGGGTCTGAGAAATATTGTTCATAACAACTTTATCAGATCATTTAGCCGTGGGAGTAGAATATACATAGTACATTTGTAGTACACAACAACTTTATAGAATGCTTGAGTCGAGGCAGTTTTATGGGGTTGTACAATATGGCACATAACATTGTTATTAGATCCTTGAGCCAAAGGAGTTTTGTAGGGCTGTACAATACAGTACATAACAACTTTATCAGATCCTTGAGCTGAGGGTTTTTTTGAAGGCTGATCAACATAGTACATAACATCGATCCACACAACGTTAAAATGACGTCGTAACAACGTCGATGCGACGTGATCACGTCGCATCGACGTTGATACGACGTCATTTTGATGTTGTGTGCCTGCTGGGTCTTTATCAGGTCATTGAGTCGAGGGCGTTTTGTGGGACTGTACAATACAGTATATAGGCGTGCTTTCAATCTCAAAGTCGACCCATTTTTGAGCTCTATATCTGCCAGGGTATTCGGGGACTAGTGCACACAGATTATTGATCAAATTTATTTGAGACTAAACGTGATAAAAAGGTCCTTGTGCCAAATGCGAACAGCGAAGGTTGTGATCACTCTGCGCATTCGCGCAGTCTGATCAGGGCATTCGCTGTTCGTAGATATATCCTACAGTATCCATTGAATCAGTCTACTAGTGATGCAAATCCTGATCAGACCGTGCGCATGCGCAATCTGATCTGGGCTTTTGATGCACGCGTATGGGATAATGTCCCCTTTCCCACATGGCGCATTATATAAAAACAAGTAATTAGGTTTCAACAAAGCATTTCTGATGCCAGAAATATCATTAATTTCACGTTTATTATTCTGAAAGTCTGGAAAAGATATGATCCGGGCCACAGTAAAATCTTCAGACTGCCGTATTCGGACGCGAGCGGTCCAGCTGCGAACCTGTCTGTACATGTGTATAATTTGCATGCAGCCTTAAACACTCGCTGCTTCGATTCTCTAAAATTCAAATATTGTCTGTACGATAAAACCGTCCGTGACCAGTCTGCACGGACAAGCAAACCGGTCTGCGATTTCGCTGTTAGAATATAAAAAGATAGGTTATGATGTGCTGTGGTTAATATTTTGATAAAACGTTTTCTTATCTCCACGAATTTATTTTACAGGCACATGCAACAAGTTTACGAGCCCTACACTGAAGTAATGTTAATCAATCATTTTTCATGGATCTTCAAGTATGCTAGAATATTGAGCTAAAAAATAAAAGACGTCGATTTTACAGGTACGGCGTTGATAATAACATTGCAAGTAATGTAGACTGGTACCAGTCCAAGAGATGAGCAGTATTCAAACTAAAGTCTTCGGAACAATAAAACATTGTCTCTCTGATACCAATCTGATAAACATTCGATCTCTTCTTTCAGTGAGCCAGATCGAAGAAAGGCGACATAAAGGAGCACTTTGGAAGAAAAGAAAATATTATGCTCTTAGAGAAACAGACTTACTGAATGGAACCAGTCAATAAGTGTTGTAGCACTTTCAGGGGAGATAATTCTATGTACTTGATTTTGTCACCTTCTGAAAAGCGGTTTACTCTAAAACGAAAGAATTTGCTCCGAAGGGGAGTAGATTATTTTCCTTTAGAGTTGACCCCTTTTCAATAGGGGATTGGTGTAATAGCTCAAACAGAAGGTCACAAGAGTTATCTCCCTTGTAATAATGGTTAAAAATCTATCAAGTTCCTTTAAGGTGAATGCCGATAGGAATAACTAGGGTCAGAAACTATATGTCTCCCTTTAGTTGGGGTGTGTGTGGAGTGGGGGAACTTCTCTAAAAGGAAAGAGATTCCAAGGCATGCAATCCTACCTTTAAAAGTAGCCTAATATATGCTTTAGAAGGGATTCATATATCAAGACAAAAATTATTTTCTTCTGGCATGGCATCCTTTTAAAAAGGGAGATATTTTTTTTTTTTAGGATAGAGTGCTCCTTCCTTTAGGCTTATTATCACGGAAACATACCTATATAATGTTGACCCCCTTAAACCCCATTTGTATAAAGTAAAACTGGGGTTTACAGGGGTATACATTATTTTTCTTATTTCTGCTCAAAATCATAGATTGTGGGTACTCGTCAGAACCACCGAGTTTAACGAGTACCCACAATCTATGTTTTAAGCAGAAATATGAAAACATATCAGAATTTTTACCGTGCTTTCTCTAAGTATTTGGGCAGAGAGGCCTGAGCAAACGGTGTCGACCCAGATCAGAAGCCGCAAAAGGTTATACATTATATAAGGTCAAGAGTAAAGGGTGTGACTATTTAGGGTAAATACGGTATCCCAAATTTATTAAGTTTACCCAAAGGGGGAGTTTCAGCCTATAGAGAATTTACATAGGACTCTGCCCAAGGATAGAATCTTATAATATAAAGCACAAGTATTACCTAGGATATGATTGTTATGTATAAGGTACTTATCCCACTTTATCTATTTCCTTGCATAAATAGACAGTTTTGTATAAAGTAACATATGAATATATGGGTACCCCTGAAAAGTGCACTCCACAACTACCAGTAACTCATAATTTGGATGTCCGATTTGCTGATAGAAACAGTAAGTCACTGCTAAAAATGCTTATAGCACATATTTACTTATTTGTATGACGTTGGAGCTTTTATGTTTAAATAAATTTTAAATAGTCCTCATAATTCAACTGCATAATTATTTTCTGACAAATTTGGTCATTAATTAAACTGGGTTTCAGTTCTTGTAAACTTTTCATTTAAATCTAAAAATTGGCCATACCTATCTGGATTATTTTCACAAAATTTCTTAAAAATCAAACACCGGTAACAAATTGATTCTGAACATTACATATGATAACCCAAATTACAGCAAAATCAGAAAATGCACAAAATAATTTATTTTTATTCAAGTGATGTTTGATTTTTCATTCTGGTTCAGGTTTTGGGGGGGTCCATTATTAATAGCTTGCTTAGAATCAACTAACCGGTTATTTCAAACTGTGGAAAATCAAAAAGATAATTAAATTGCACCCTGTGGCAGACCTTTGAAAGAGTGCAATAAAAAAGAAACTGTTTTACAAGACAATTTTAAGATCATATAGATGACTTGAATTTCTTTGCTCTTGGCAGCGGATCCACTGTGGTCTTATGAGCCATGTGCTCAAGGAAATAAAAGTTCCTGTTAAGCTCTAATTCAGTTTGTTGTTAAACAAAAACAAGGAATGCCTGTACTCCACTGTGATATAACAATTGGTACAAAAGTAATGAAAGATTGAGCTAAAAATAAAGAAAAGCCCTGCTGTTGATACTTTACAAAAGCAAATCACAAATTTAATAGTGAAAATACCGTTTTTTATGGCTCACCTTGAATTATACATATTTTACATCCGAAAGGATTTGCATTTCTTCCATTCTATAGTCACGAGAAGAGACAATTGATGAGGACACATAATGGGTCACTCTGCTTACTTCTAAAGTGAAGAGTGATGCTGATTATTCTTTCTTAAAATGATAAGGGATTTATTGCTTGACCCACACAGAGGTTAAATGCAATTCTGAGTACTTTTGGTCTGTGTACTGCACCAGCTACTTTTCATTATCAATTCGTATTTAATCCGTTTTGTCAAGAACTGGAGAGTGAATAATAATAATAATAATAATAATCTGATTTTTATTACTTATTATGATGAATTTCAGAATATTTGGGACGTCTTTGATTAGTCAATAAAAATTTGATTTTTACACTCAACCGGTCTAAGTGCATGTCATGTACTTTATAGACAGGTTACCGGTTTTTAAATTTCATGAAACTCCACATATCAGGAGAGGACACATGTGGCATATTTTTGTGCAAAAATCATAGGTTGACAATAACCAAAACATACATAAATTTAAAGTTTAATATCTTGTTTTTCTTATTTTTTTCTAAAATGTATCCAGTTTTGGATTTTCAAAATTTAATTTAATTATTACAGAAATACATACAAATCTTTTTATGGTAGTAAATATTCCTTATTGAGTTCCTTCAGTATAACAATGAACATAATTAGACATCATGTTGAATTGTTGATTTTATACTGGTAGGTTTTGACACAAGTATACATTTATGACGGGTGTACATCAGGGAGCTCTCCTGGGACCCACACTTCTTTGTTCTAGAAAACAAGTCTACTTTCATAGTTGCTGGGACGTGCAAATAACGTGCGAAGTTTGAAGGAAATCCATGCATGGGCAGATTTGGAACTCCCCCTTTCCAATAAAAATGAAGTTTTGAGTCTCGGGAAAACAAACAGGAAGTCATAAAAGTTATTTCCTTTGAAAACAAGGTGGTGGAATATCTAGCAAGTGTATCCAGTATACTTAACCCTTGACTTGCTGAATAAATTAAGATGACACGCCCACTTTTAATTTCCAGCCAATCAGATTACTTGATCCGCGTTTTTGATAGAAATTCACATATTTAATGACAAAAAGTGCAGGTCCAGTACAGTTGACTTCTGAGGAAACCAACTGATCTGGATCAACACCTTTTGCTAAGACAGGACAAGTCGCGTTCAGCAAGAGAAGGGACAAGACGACAACGACTTATTGACCAAGAGACTTATATTTGCCAATTCAGTGGACTGGAAACACAAGGTAGATTTTCCGCAATACTCTATTAAAGCACTGAAATCACTGGTGAACCCTAAACATATGACTGTTTCATTCAATCCTCATCTTCCTGTAAGCAAACAGCGCTGACCCTGATCCGACGCCGCGCTCTGCGGCGTCAAATCTGGGTCTGCACTCGAGGTTTTACAGATAACCCTCTTTACACTGTACTCTGACGTCACAGCGACAAGAATAGCGCCGTTATCGGGACTTTGTACAACGCGTGGTTGAATTTCATTGGTCAGTGACAATCACGTAGACAACTACCTTAAGGACATTTTGGCGTTTGTATTCTGTGTCTCGATTGTAAATAATCGACTCAACAAGGGAGACAAGTTTCGTGACTTCATGTTTGCTTTCCTGCATGCCAAGTCTTCTGTAAAGGATCTACTCTAAAACAAAAGAATTTGCACAAAAGGGGACAAAGTATTTTCTTTTAGAGTACACCTTTTCTTTAGAAGGGAACCAAAAGACTTTTTGAAACATCGTAGTCTTGTTTGAGATTCACTTGTGTTCTGCCTTCAGATCGCTATCCCAGTATACACACAACGTCACAACAACGTCGTTACAACGTCGCTGCCACGTCGTGACGTGGAAGCCACGTTGTGACGACGTTGTGTGTTTACTGGGATTGAGTCCTTTGATTTGTTTTAATACAGTGGTTTGATCATATGTGTTTCACTGTGACATTTCACAGATGAGGTAGAGGACCCCTATACATACCCAACATATGTCTGTAATTTGGAGCTGATTCAGAATTAACCCTTGTCCTGCTGAGCTCGGATATACCCTGCCTTTGCAAACAGTGTAGATCCAGATCAGTTGTCACTTCATATCATTAAACCCCTATCAGTCTATCAAAGTCGAGGCTTCAGATAGGGGTTTTATGATATGAGGTCAACAATAGTTAAACATTGTTAATGTTATTTTGTAAATTCCCTTATTATAGAATGGTAAATGATTCAGTATACGGGCCGCGCCATGCGAAAACTTGTCTTCCGGCATATGCGGACAATGAAGGCCCAGATCAGCCTGTGAATTCGCGCAGTCTGATCAGGGCCTTCACTGTCCGCTTACCGAATTATTGACATGATAAAATGTATCAATGAACAGCAAAGACCCGGATGGTACAGTGCGCTAGCGCAGGACGATCTGATTCTCCGCATTTTGCGCATGCTGGAAGGCACTTTTTCACTTGTACAGTAAAACCTGTATAAGAGAGCCACCTTCGAGACTGACTTTAAATAGTGGTTGATGTGGAAAAAGTTGTCTGTCTTATAAAGGTACATGTCATGTAATTTTGCTAGCAAAATTACATGACATGTACCTTTATAAGATAACCACCTTTCAACATCAACCATTAAGGTCAATTTCAAAGGTGGCTGTCTTACACAGGTTTTACTGTAGTCTATTCCATATACCGAGAGGTACATGTAGAGCGAACGAATAGGAATGTCGACAGCCAAACCATACCTAAACGTCTAGGCAAGCGATCAACTCTCTCTTCCCAAAATGTAGACTGGCTCAAGTCTCAAGTGACTAAATGATTATTCTTATAATTCTGTTTATAATCCACTAAAATGAAACCAAAATAATATTATGACTATAAAGGCTGGTCACTGATGATAATAATAAATATTTAGTCACTTGAGACTGAAGCCAGTCTACCAAAAGTGAGGTGAGCACAAAACTGTACTCAAACGCTAAAGAAAGTGTGCACCCTTTTCTTGTTGATTTTCTGAAAGTCCAAGGATGAATTATTATCATGTGTGGTATCAGTTTTTAGCTCATCCAATGACTTTTGCTTTGCAATATAATTGTTTTATTGTTTTGAATTTCTTTAAAACTTAAGGCGCGTTAAATGTGCAGCAGTGGTCAAAATAAAAATACTCACAGTCAAAGGGCTGTTTCCTCACGATATACATAACGAAAACACGCCTATATGATTTTGATCCCCTTGAACCCCATTTTTATATAGTAAAACTGGGGTTTACAGGGGTATACGTTATTTTTCTTATTTCTGCTCAAAAACATAACTTGTGGGTACTCGTTAGAACCGCCTCGCCAAGGCGGTTCTAACGAGTACCCACAAGTTATGTTTTGAGCAGAAATATGAAAACTGTCGGGTTTTTTTTTTTTTCTGAAAATTTTCAGTTTTTGGAGGTTAAATTTTCTATATATTTGAATAGGCGTGTTTTCGTAATGTAACATGATTATGTACTCGTACTGCTTTAGACAAGACTGAAAAGGGTATAAACATGGTTGAAGTCAATTGGGTGAACTGTACCCTTCATTTGATGTACATGTTAGGGAGCACTTGTGTGAGTTAAACGTTTTTTTTTTTTTTTTGTATTTTTACGGCGTTTGAAGATAGTATGAAGATTTGGTACCAGCAAAGTCGATTTAACTATCTCAGTCCTGCAGACCAACACTTTTTGCAACATTGTCGATCCTGCAGAAACGGCTCATACTGAGCGGTCACATTAGGGTCTACACTGTTTGTCATTCTTGTCTGACTTTTGACTGAGACCCTATTAGTAACGATGGTTCTGACCAGATTCAAAGATAGACGAGTCCACTTCAGAAATTCAGATATGTTCATAGTGGTTTAATCTGGGCCCGAGGTTATAAAACTTTTTTTTCATGCTCAACCCTGCTGAACATGAAATTTATTTTGCTTATAAATCTTACAATACTAACATTTTTTTTAAAACTTCTTTCATGCTCAACTCAGCTGAGCATGCTCAGCTGAGCTGAGCATGAAAAAAGTTTTAATTGTTGGTATTTTTATTTTTATGACCAAGTGAAATTTCATGCTCAATTGAGTTGAGCATGAAAAAAGTTTTATAACCTCGGGGCCTGCTCTGTTTGGTGCGTCCTGCCTGCAATCGCCTCGATGGAAAAGAGAGCCGACTGCTTTCCAGGTCTTTATTTTAATACGTATGCTCTAGCCGTTTTGGTTTGTTTACGTTTCCTCTTGGTGTCATTGGTAAGATATATTCTTGCACACCAGGTAAGGAATTCCTGGATTTTACCCTGGGATAGAAATTCTTTTTCTACCCAGGTTATCCTGCCCAGGGTAAGGTAAAACCCGAGAATACTCTCGTGTTTGATATGCACTGGTTGTAATAGACGTCCCGTACACCATCATCGACGTTTACGTTACTGAACGTAATGACGTCATTACACGCCACAGTAATATTATCACAATACGGCGGACGTCAGCAATCGAAGTGACTACATTATAAAAAAATCCACGTTCAGAAATGAAAGGTGTGCAAGAAAAAGAATCTATCATGGGTGTGAGGGGTAGATAGAAAAATCCGTCCCTCGCGATCACAGTCTGGCATCACTCGGCAAGCCTCGTGATGCCAGACAGTGATCCTTGGAACGGATTTTTCTATCTATGCCTCACACCTATGATAGAGTCTTATATTCTCTGATAGTAGAACTTCCTGGACATCGTCTCTATCAAGTATGTATTACTCCGTTCAAAATCTGATGGCACAACAAAGTGTATCTACACATATTGGGGCGCAAGGCGTTCCTATCAAAACACTTCAAAATGTTTATTTCAGACAGTGGAACTATTGTCTAGGTACTTGGCAACGGATATGATGTGAAAAGAAAGTGTCATATCAGATTGGCATATCTAAAGCGAATGCCTCTAAATTTCATTACTGTACTTATACAAGAGCCAAAAGTAGGATTATGCGTGAGTTGTTAATTCCCATCATTGCAAGAGGTCACAGAAATTTATCTGAAATATTGTTCTCCGGATAACCCATATTCTGCGTCTTAGCAACGAAGTTATAAAAGCTTTTTTTTTTTTTTTCTTTTCTTTTTTTTTTTTTTTTTTTTTTTTTTTCATTGTTTGGCCGTCTCTGGACTAATTCAGCAAAATCGAAGAATTATTCGGAATTACTTTTATTCCTTTGTATTTATATATGTTTTACTTTTTGGACAAAGTAGATTTAACATTTCATGCAAACTATCTCATTAAATGTGAAACAGTTTGCAAAAAACCTCAAAAACTCAAATGGCGTTGGCTGAACATTTTACCTTGCTTAGTAAGTTTTACAATGTCGTTTCTTTTCGCTGTCATAGTTAATTTGTATCCTTTATAAATAAAGACAAAAATACCTGGGTTATTGACAGAGCCGGGGAATTTGTCGTTTGAGCATTTTTTTAGATAGAAAATGTACCTTCTGACATGTGCGCCCAACGAAGTCTTAAATCAGCCTGCTTCTCCGCGCAGTCTAAATGGAGTCTTTCATATCCGCATGAAGAAACTTTGAATCCTTGGGTATGATATGATCACCCAGATATGATATGATATAATCTGGTCAGACTGCGCAAATACGTAGACTGATCTGAATCTTCGATGAGCGCACATGTCCGAAGGTACGTTCATTTATGTTACTGCTCAGTCATAATCACGAATCTTTTGAGGCCGCGTCAAGAAAAATCATTTTCCAGCATATATGCAAACAGTGCAGAGTCATTATGAAAACACGCCTATTCAAATGTTTTGAAAATTTTACAACCAAACAAAGAAAATTTTCAAAAAAAAATCTACTATTTTTCATATTCCTGCTAAAACATAGATTGTGGGTACTCGTTAGAACCGCCTCGGCGAGGCGGTTCTAACGAGTACCCACGATCTATGTTTTTAGCTTCTCTCGGAGAAGATTTCACATAAGCTTTAATTAGCTTGTTATCTGATCCTCTATGTCATTTTTGTATGTTTGTGTTGTACTCATTATATTTAATAAACTATTGTTTAAACCAATGTATACCCCTGTAAACCCCAGTTTTACTATATAATAGGGGGTTTAAGGGTTTCAAAATTATATAGGCGTGTCTTCGTGATGTCAGAACAGTCTGCCAGGATCATTGTTCTGTGTCAATAGTTTATATGGTAACAAATGGGAATCCCCCATGTAAGCAGACAGTAAAGACTCTGATCAGAATGTGCCTCTGCGCAAGCTGATATGGGTTTCACTGTCTGCATAGGTTTCGAAGGGACATTTTGTCTTTTGAACGGCTTACATACAACGATAACAACCAACGTTTTGTACCCATATCTGTGTTGCCCAGCACTGAATAAAGCATATGATCAATCAACAGGGTTGAACCGGCACGTCAGAAAACGTACCCTTCTGACATATACATTCGGATATGATTCAGATAAGCCTGCGCATTAACACAGTCTAATCGAAATAATCAGCGGGCGCATTTTGGAATAGCCAAGAAAGCGACGTTTCTTCATGCGGACAACGGAGACTGATCGGTCTGCGCAGATGAGCAGGTGATTTGAGTCTTCGATGGGTGCACATGTCAGAAGGTACGTTTTCTCAAGTTGCGGCGCAAATATGATGCACATTTGAGTAAATTCTGTTGCAATGAAGTTGACTGTTATTGTATGTCTGATCTTCAGTTTCCTGTTCTGATAGAGCGTGTATAAAAACAACAACATTTCATTATGAAAACATTGAGAATTTTACCACTGAAAAATGAAAATCAGATGAAAACTTCTGGTAGATTTCATGTTTCTGCTCAAAAAATAGATTGTGGGTACTCGTTAGAACCGCCTCGGCGAGGCGGTTCTAACGAGTACCCACAATCTATGTTTCTGAGCAGAAAGTAAAAATTCATGTATACCCCTGTTAACCCCAGTTTTACTGTATAAAAGTGGGGTTAAATGGGGTCAAAACTATATAGGCGTGTTTTTGTTATGTGCATTTTTGCGAAAATGCTTACTAAAAGAGTCCAGTGATCTTTCACACTAAAAGTAGACTTTTTGCTTTTTCTTAAAACAAACTTAAATACATTGTCACTGTATTCTCTTTATCATCACTATTATGTTTTTCTTTGTTTTTATTCTTTCACTCATATATCATGTGCATGACCTGAGTTTGTCTTAACAAAGGAATATTATGTTATGTTATGTTACTAATAAAATGGCAGCTAGCCAAAGCTTTTCAACGCTGTAAATCGATTTGTTCGTGGTCTGTCAGCACTGGTCAGAAATAAATTTTAGGCATTTGACGCCAAAATTAAATTTGACTGCCTCACTTTTTCGTCATTCTTTCCTCCATTCCAAAATCTTTCTTGCCGCTTGTACACAAACGTATCCCCACATAAAGGCAAAGTGTGGATGCCTTGATCATTTTTATCGTCTCTGATGGCGATTTTCCAAAAAATATAAGTAAAGATGCCTTACGAAAACATGCCTATTCAAATATATAGAAAATTTAACCTCAAAAAACTGAAAGTTTTCAGATAAAACTCTAATATTTTCCATATTTCTGCTCAAAACATAGATTATGGATACACGTTAGAACCGCCTCGGTGAGGCGGTTCTAACGAGTACCCACAATCTGTTTTTGGACATAAATAAAAAAAATTATGTATACCCCTGTAAACCCCAGTTTTACTATATAAAAGTGGGGTTTAAGGGGGTCAAAATTATATAGGCATGTTTTCGTGATGCCCGTCAAAGCACAACCTTCCCAAGGCACCAGAGGAGTAAGAGGTGAGGAACAAACAGAGACACCACAAACGTCATATATGAAATCACAGATGCACAAACAAAGAACTGCAACAGTGGAGTCGCCTGGAATGATCAGTAGGAAAACTTCTGGGAGGCTCAAACTAGCTTTACTCGCCCTTAATTCGGACGTAGTTCCAAATTACATTTACAGTGAAACCTCGTTACAACGAAGGATTTGTTCGCAAAGATGTTGCCGTTATGATGAATTTGCTGTTGTAAAGAATCCTGAATGGGCAGAATGATAAGTAAGAAAGACCATGATTTATTCTGATTTTCTCATAGTACATTTGTTTTGGATATTTGTTAGACTAACAAATAATGTTGTTATCAAATATCCAAAATATATGTTTCTGTAAAGTATCAAATACAATATTCTTGCATAATTTGTGACAAATTGTTACCTCTTAAGCGAAGGTTTCGTAACAGTCAAATTGTCATTATAACGAATTTTGTCGTTGTATCGAGTGTCGGTATAAAGATGGTTGTCTGTATATATTTGGTCTGCATAGGGGTCCTCAACCTCATCTGTGAAACATCACAGTGAAACACGTATAATCAAAAGCACTGTGATAAAACAAAGCAAAGGGGCCAATGGCGATTTGAAGCCAGAACACAAGAAAGCCATAAACATGACCACGATGAGCCCGACCAAAGACATAGATGGTCAGGCAATGGCCATCTAAAACAGATTGAGGGTAGAGCCATCCTTTAATCTGAGGACCAACCCAACGTTGTGCAATTAAAGAGGCATCACGAAAACATACCTATATAATTTTGAACCCCCTAAACCCCACTTTTATAGAGTAAAACTGGGGTTTACAGGGGTATACATTATTTTTCTTATTTCTACTCAAAACATAGATTGTGGGTACTCGTTAGAACCGTCTCTGCGAGGCGGTTCTAACAAGTACCCACAATTTGTGTTTTGAGTAGAAATATGAAAATTATTAGATTTTTTTTTTTATCTGAAAATTTTCAGTGTTTGGTGGTAAAATTTTCAATATATTTGAATAGGCGTGTTTTCGTAATTGAAGCAAAGCTTCCAACTATAACTGGATTAACATCCACGCATGCAGTATTTCGCAGAATTTCTGAATTTATAGATAAAGTCGCCATAAAATTCAGGTTCGGACAAGCCTTCTAGCAGACGGGTTTTCAAACCAGCGTTATATTTTGACATTAATTCTGAATGACAGCGACACAATTTAGAAAAAAAAATATATTTTAGCGTTGTTTATGATAACGGTACCCTTTTTTATGAAGTTAACAGTTAGAATGTTTTTGGGTCATTAATTCACAAACTTGACAAGATGCTCAAGATTATACCGTTCATGACCTCAGAGGATCTAACAAACAACGGTATTTTTGAGTGTACTCATTTCACTAAGATATTCAAAGGCTAAATATTTGTTTCGTACAGCTATCGGAAGAACTTCCTTGGCACTAAAAAAGGGTTCGAATCAGCCCATAGTAAACGAGCCAACCGTGTTTTACTGTACAAGGCATGTAACTCACAAATTTACAGCAAAATACCCGGACTAGGTCCAGCACATTTATGCGAACCGAGCCGGACCTTTTCTGTTCGCATGCGGTTCTCCTTTGTCCAAACTCATCAAGTTTATTATATTAGCGTTTCAGGCTGTTTATAGAATAAAGCTGAATAATTGAATATTTAGGAAGACAGCTAACTGCATAATACACCCAGGAAATTCGACATGACGAACCTAAGACGGACTGAGCCTATTATACATATCACTTGGTGTGGAAAACAACGTTATAGTTTTAGAAAGGCCAGTGGAGGTTATCAAAGAAAACAACTCCGAACGGACGATTTTTCAGGGTCTTTATTGTTATGTCTGTGTTTGTTTCGCTTTGTATACCCTGCAGTGATGCGAATTGCAGGAAAAAAAATCAAATATTTTGTATTTTGTGTTCAAACAAAACTATACAAACCTAAAAAAGATAAGAGAAAATTATTAATTGTATAGGTGACATTTCTTGTAAAACTGTTAAATTCGGGTAACTAAAGGAAAACGTCTTTGAGTGTCATCCTTATATACTGATACATTAATTGTACCTTTCGTTCAGGAATTGGATGGTCTCTTTGATAAACTAACAAAATGAAATTGATTTGCGTTATCAGAATTATTGTACTCCCTCAAATTATGACAGTGACTCTCGTCTTTTTTTTCCCATTCATATTTGAGAAATAATCACTAGAAAAATTACTTAGTGTTTTGCTGGGTTCTGAACCTACGCCATGGTAAGACTATATCATCTGGGTTCGAATCCAAGCAAAACGCACACTGAAATAAAATTTAAAAAAAAAAATAGTGTTCAATATTGCTCCCTCAAAACATTACGAAAACCTGCCTATTCAAATATACTGAAAAGGTAATCACCGAAAAATTGAAAATTTTCAGACAAAAAATTCAAATATTTTTCATATTTCTGCTCAAAATATAGATTGTGGGTACTCGTTAGAACCGCCTCGCAGAGGCGGTTCTAATGAATTCCCACAATCAATATTTTGAGCAGAAATAAGAAAAATAATGTATACCCCTGTAAACCCCAGTTTTACTATATAAAAGTGGGATTTAAGGGGGTCAAAATTATATAGGGGTGTTTTCGTGATGAGAAGGAAAATCGACGAAAAGTAATATCTATTCTGTCCAAGTGGTTTAGTGTCTCTTTTACATAATTTACTTTCTTCTTTTACTGATATAAATGATGCTTTACTGAATCTGTGCGATATATATTTAGTGTATATCTGAAGCAGATAAAATAATTAGGCCCAGGTTTACAATCGTTCCTCAAGTTAAGGTCGACTTAAACTTTCAGGATTGAATTTGCAAAGCACAGTTTTGCGCTTACACATAAAAGTTTATTTCCAGCAATAAAATTATACAAATAAGTACTGTTTCATATCTTCTACTAAACTTACATAAAATATTTATTTTAGTTGATTTTAAATATCTTATTTCATATCTTAAACATTTGGACCTTAAGCTACGGTAGACATAACTCTGAGGAATAATTGTTAGCCTGGGCGCTGTTTTTGGCAGTACATACATAAATCTCGTGTGAACCATATTAAAACTGTACTTTAGATACGAGCTAACAAACGTGTTTTCATGAAGAAATAGCTGCCTTGAACAATATAAAATTACCAAATTATTCCGTAGTCAGAAACTTGAAATGTCGATAAGATAGAGTCATCCATATGACAGCGGTCATCTTTGAATGGCTCTTGATAAGATAGAGTCATCCATATGACAGCGGTCATCTTTGAATGGCTCTTACTCTATTTTAGGTGCAATTCCATTACGTTATATATAAGTATTTTGTTAATCAATGAAATACAAACAAATGACTTCCTCAACAGTTCTTATTTAGATGTTAGGAAGTTATGGCATTTCTTTCTGTTCAAAATATTTTGATTGGACGCGCTGAAATATTGTTTCGTTGAAAATCACACCCAGAAAGATATTACAAAATTAAAGTTAAGAAGAAAGCTAAAACCTGTCTGCTGCTAATGAAAACTCTTTCATTCAGCCTGTCGCAATAATTAGGATAAATACGGTTTTGTTATTTGTTAATATATGTATATTAGCATTATTCACTATGGAAACGACTATACAGAAACCAAACGCTTAGTTAGGCCATTACGAAATTAGAGGTTATGTCTTCACATTTCTCAGGCTGTCTCAGCCAAAGACATTGATATATTAAACTTTGTGTTTTCTAAGCGTTGAAATAAAAAAAAGATTAAGGGGAATCTATACACATTCTGGAAGGGCAATTCCGTCAGAATTGTTTGCTTTTCTTCTGAGAAAGGAATAATTTATTCTAAAAAAAAAGAATTGGTCCTATATTCTATTCTTTCCTTTTAGAGCTGACCGCTTTTTAGTAGGGTCTTGGTATTCAGGAAAGCAAACGGGAAGTCACAAATGTTGTCTACCTTATAAAATCACAGCTATTCTATCAAGAGTACCAAACTCCCTTAAACTTATTTCAGATGCACTTTAAAATAACAGGCACTGCATACAATATGACAAGAGCAGGCCAAGACCACAACAAAATCCCGTGTCAGTACTGTCAGTGTTCGCCGATAAAACATCTAAATGACTTAAAAAATGTTATTTCTCATCTACTCAGCTACGTGGACTGGTTAATCCATTTTTGTCGAATTTCAATCGTCAAATGCAACAAAGCCTTTTCTTCTTAAATAACATAAGCTGGTAACATAAGTGGTGCAAATCGAAAATCCATAACCCAGGTCTAACTTTCCACCAAAACAATCTACCAATCATCTAAAATCAACGGTGTGTAGAATAGTTTAAGTTAGGACGGGTTGGGTTAAACTGAGGCGTGGGAGACCGGGTGCATGTAAATAGGAGTAAGAGTGTGGTCGGGTCGGGTCCCTTCCATATTGATACACTTTCAGAGGCGACGGTTCTGTCAAAATTGTTTTAGTCTCTCTACTGAAAAGCTGTCTACTAAATATGGAAAGAATTTACTCCCATTTCTTTTTTGTGGGCAGAAATGCAAAAGGAAGACACAAAAATTGTTTTTCTTGTGAACAATCAAACAAGTGCATCAGCTCCCCTTAAAATCAAAGTATGGTATTTCCTCAGTATGCCGAACATATGGCGTTTTTGCCTAATCATATCGATATCAAAGCAAACACTATTGCCTGTATCAGCCGTCGGTACAAAGCAACGACGTGGGCAACTTGATCAATGGTAATTTAAAGTCACATAAAGGAATCTTTTCATCCGTGATTACACAAAATGTTTAATTTCGTTTACAGATGAAAACCTGACGCGGACTTTTCCTCTCTGTCTGGATCTCAGTATTGAAGCACTTAATATCTTTTCAAGTACCGGCGTGAGTTTAAAGCACACTATTAAGGTAATATCGTTTCATCGATTGAATACGGCTCCATCAAATAGAGTACTGGTTCTAATGGAACTCTAGACATGTTATAGCTATTGCAAAAGCGTGCTGCACGCATAATCTTACACGTAGGATTCACTACGCCATCAATTAATGAGTTTCAAGCACTATTATTTCTGTCTCTTTCCAAATAGTACAATAATTGTTTTGTTTTGTTGTTATTATTGTTTTTTGTTTTGTTTTTTTTTTTTTTTTTTTTTTTTTTTTTTCAGTATTAAAATCATAACAAAATGATTCTTGGACTTGAAGCTTTAAACAGTTCCAAAGCGACAAACATGTGAGAATTATTATTGGTGTCTGTTTTCCAAATATTACAAACATTACAAACAAATTGTTGTTTTTAAATTTTTTAACAGTTCCACAGCCACATACATGTGATCCCAGCGCACGACAAAACCTACAATAAGACCTATGTGACTAGCAAAGACTCAGATCAGTCTATATATACACCCAGTATGGCAAGGGTACACGTTTATCCCTCCTTAGATAGCCCGGAGGCTATAGAAGGCATGTGATTATTGAAGACTCTGATCAGACTGCGCGGATGCGCAGGCTGATCTGAGTTTTTTGCTGGTCGCACAAGTCTTATTGTAGGTTTTGTCGTACTCTGGCTCATTAGAGAATTCTTTTGGCGGAGGTCTTACTCTTTCATTCCCACAATTTTGAATTATAAATTGTATTGGATATCGCACGAATGCTAAAAACTGAATACTATATTCACATTTTTCATTTGATACACGTGATCTCTATGCTTAGAATAAAGCCAAACTGAATGAGAATTCCGTGTTCATATAACATATTGTCCATGACGAATTTGTTTGTGGTATTTGAGCCTATGCCAGTCTATATACTTTTCTGTCTTGATCTGCTGTTTCGAGATTAATAATACGATGCATTTTATCTAAATTTTAACACAGTTACAAGCAAAAATGTATATTGTGTGTTAACCACCTATGATGGCTATTGAAGATGCATTTATACGTAACATTATCCTCTGCTAGTTAGTACATTTTTAAAACGCTTATTTTTATGGCCATAAACATGCTAGAATGATTATTTGCCAGTAAAATATTTGAATTTGCATTTGTATTTAGTCTAAGTATTTGGATACCAAATAAGTAGCTCCTTACCGTACTTGTCCTAACATTTGAACTAGTTTACCCGATTTTGAGTCTAAAATCGTTGGATGAGTGGCAAACAGTGTAAACCCTGATCAGACGCCGCGTTCTGCGGCGTCTGATCTGGGTCTACATTGTTTACCGATGTCTGTCCGAAAACATGATAAATACGGCTTCTTTGCAATTAATATATTGTCAGTGTGGCATATCATAAATATTGAAGTGGGCAGATCAACCTCAAGCATGAAACCGAAATGACAGCTCTTATTTTTAAATTTATTTTGACAAAGTTTAACTAAGCCGAGTTTCTGAATTAATAGCATTGGAAATATTTTCTTCAGCGACAGTAGGAGACATCGATGGATAATGAATATTTGATAAGGAACAAAATGAGCTGTCAGTTTCTTCCAACAGCACAATCGGAGGTGGATTCAGTGGGGGTTTGAGGGGTTCATTTGAACCTCCTTTGAATTAAAATTTTACTATCATGGTTTAATTTTGGAAAATTTTGATAAAATTGGAATACCATATTTACTCTAAATATTCACCCCGTTAGTTTTTACCTTGTACTTTTCTTCATTATACTGTCTATAGATGTGTGTAAAATTGCTGGATGATCTGCAAACAGTATAGATCCTGATGAGACGCCGCGTTTTGCGGCGTCTGATCTAGGTTTACACTGTTTTCTCAGGTCTGTCGTTCCGAATATGTAAACTAAGAACGGTAATTTGATCAAATCGAACCCACTCAGATGTCATCCTGGATCCGCGCCTGACAATAACTTTTTTTTTTTTTTTTTTGTCAATTTTGGTTTTGCCAGCCGAAAATAAACATCGTACAAGCTGTCAAATCTATAATTTATCTATCTTAGTTTTAGGGAATATTTTAACTTCTTGTGTCATTGCACGTATGAGGGTTTGGTTTGAACTTAATGTGTAGGGAACACCTGAAATACTTCAAACGACAGGAGAAAATGGGGTAAGAAATTTCATGTGAGAGACAATTATGATCCTAAACTATAATACAAGTAAAAAATTCAAAAACAAAATATAAAAATATCAGAAAATTGCTTTATAAAATGCGCCACAACGTCGGAAAACGTATCCTCGCACATGTGCAATCACGGAAGATTTAGATCAGACTGCACATTCAGTCTGATCAGAAGCTTTCCTTGACGCATTATAGATAGTCAAGGATGCAACGTTTCTTCATGCGGGCAACGAAGACTCTGGTCAGAATGTCAGACGGTACATTTTCCATCTTTGCGACTCAAATTATTATGTTGTCACGCCTATGTGACATATGCTGTTCTAATCCATAACCCTTCCACCATATAATCAAAGCACTGACAGCACTGGACGGTCAATTGTCTCTGAATGTAGGCAGGGCAAAAGGTCCTAACCGGGGACTTAAGACTGTTTCATTTAGCTAAGCAAACGGTGTTCTGCGGCGTCTGATCTGGATCTGCACTGTTTGCCAAGGTCCCAGTCCAGGTTTTACAGGCAACCTTCTTTACACGGCACTCTTACGTCACTGCGACACGAATAGCACGGCTATAAATAACCATCACCTGGATTTCGTACAAACGCGCGGTTTGATTTCATTGGTCAATGATAATCACGTGGTCAACAACCTAAGGAAATTTCAGTGTATGTATACTTTGGCTCGGTTGTAAACAATCGACCCAAAAATGGACAAAGTGGATACTTCGTGGTTATTTATACCACGACATATATTGGTGGAACGCAAAACGCTCATCGTCAATACTAACAAACTTAAAACATATGCAGTAACTTCCAGATAGCGAATCATTGTCTAATACTGTAGACGCAACATATCCGGGTTCCCACTATATACAAGAATACTCAGACGCAATGAATGGTATACATTTAAATATTTATATTATTATTATTATTATTATTAATTTATTTGTTTTTCTTTTGTTGTTATTGTTTTTGTTTTTGTTTTGGCTTTGAATACTGGCTTGTGCGTAAAGATTTTCATTAAAATGTTTTGATGGTCATTTTGTCACACGTCTGACATTGCAAATCACAAAAGCTTATTCTTTTGTATCATAAATTATGGTGTTATAGGCTCTTAATTAAAAACAGTAATTCCAGTCATAACTCGCTTCGTAGAAGACAAATGTCTTTATACACTCACAAATGTCTTGCACAAATGTCTGTGAGTAAAATCTACACCATTATTTAATCCAAAACCCACATCAAACGGCGTCAAAAGCATCAGAAGCCTAATTTGAATTTCTAGCCGTCTCAAATTACCTCCCCTTGAATTACAAATATTGGGAATTAAGAGGCTATACCTCAGTTGGTGTTGGACATTTTTTTCTTGGAATTTTTGGAACCGTGTTGCTTTGCTTGACATCTTTGTGCTAAATTCAGACAAAATATACTAAAACCGTTTGTTGAAAAGATTTTTTAAAAATAAACGTCCCATAGAACTCCTATCAGTGCATTCTACCATAAAAGGAACGCAAATATAAAAAAGCATCATTTCCTAGGTATAGAAATGTGAACCTACGTTAAGACCTGTGTTACCAGCAAACATCAGCCTGTATATACAACCAGTATGGCATGGGTTCTTGCTCATTCCTCTTTGGATAACCTGGAGACTGTAAAAGGCACATGCCATCAGCAAAACCTCTGCTCAGATTACGCAGATGCGCAGGCTGATCTTCGCTGGTCGCATGTCATATTGTAAGCTTTGTCACGTGCTGGCTCATTTGACACTGCGTTATGCATTTGACGTTGAAACATGCGCTTACAGCTTTAGTTCTCCTTCTGTCGACTCAGTGCATACAAATGCATAAATGTTATCTAAATTGTCAAAAATGCATGCTTAAAAGGGAAACCACTCATGCACAAATATTGATTCAGGCCGCTTATTCGTTTAAATCCATGCCATTTCCTTGCTCTCCGATACAATCTCCTGCAAGTTGTTGCACATTATGCGTAAATGATTTTTCTTAACTATGACACCAAAGATTTATGCCGGTATGCAGGAAGCTGATGACAAATCAAACATGAGTTACCTCTATATTTATTTTAGCCTTT
Source organism: Anodontia alba (assembly GCA_964016985.1). Lineage (NCBI taxonomy): Eukaryota > Metazoa > Mollusca > Bivalvia > Lucinida > Lucinidae > Anodontia > Anodontia alba. The sequence goes on from OZ024829.1 coordinate 38,138,820, forward strand.
AAGTATATTACAGGGGAGCATGGCATGTTCAGCGTATAGACTTGTTAATGTAATGAATGATTTACATTAAAGTTTATAACATTGAGGTTATGGATAAGGAATATACAATTTACACATGCGTATTCCCGAAGGTTCGTTTTCAAAACGCAGCCCGGTTGATGCCTTTGACTCCAATCAGCTTTTGGTCTTAGATTACAAAAATACCGTGTTAGGTCAGTGCATAGTAATACTCGTCGTATGTATAGTGTGAACAGAGGTTTACAGGGGCACGCAATATTCAGCATTTTTCTGAAAATTTCAGTTGTTAAGTCGATTTCATTGTGTTCTGTGAATCTTTTATACAACATAAATATGTCTTAATGTACTTTGTAATCTGATTTTCTGCTTTTCCGTATTATATAATGGAAATGGCATAGTTTACATTGCTCTAGATAAGACGAGGATATCCAGATACATATTTCTTTCTTAGTTCTGCCTGAAACCATATGTTGCTAGTACTCATTACAAGCACCTCAGAGCAAATTGTGGCGTCTGATCAGAGTCTTCACTGTTTGCAACTCATCTGCCATGTCATCACGAAAACATACCTATATAATTTTAAAATGTCACAATTTTTTATCTGAAAATTTTCAATATTTGGTGGTAAAATTTTCAGTATATTTGAATAGGCATGTTTTCGAAGTGGCGGCCGTACAATATCTACCCATATTTCTTAATAATGCAGTTTATATATTCTGGTATTCTGGTCCTTTGTGATCATTCAGCCTATTCCGTATTTTGAAGTGTATATGAGGGACACAGATGAGGCCTAAATGACCGAATTAGCTGGTTATGCCGAGAAAAGGTGACACTTCAGCTGCATTCAGTTTTGTGAATGTGTTCATTGCTCTCAGATAATTCTCGAAGAGGCTAACATCAAATGAGCCACAACGTGACAAAGCGTGCCTTCTGAATGCGTCCAACAAAGACTCAAATCAGCCTACACATCCGCGCAGTCTGATCGGTCTTCCATTACAAAAACATACCTATTCAAATATATTGAAAATTTTACCACCAAAAACTGAAAAATTTTGAAATAAAAATTCTAATATTTTTCATATTTCTGCTCAAAACATAGATTATGGGTACTCGTTAGAACCGCCTCGCCGAGGCGGTTCTAACGAGTACCCACAATCTATGTTTTTGAGCAGAAATAAGAAAAATAATGTATACCCCTGTAAACCCCAGTTTTACTATATAAAAGTGGGGTTGAAGGGGGTCAAAATTATATAGGCATGTTTTCGTAATGGTTGTCCGCATGAAGACACTTTGCATCCTTGGCTATCCAAAATGCGCCCGGTGAAAATTCTGATCAGACTGCGAGAATGCGCAGGCTGATCTGAATCTTCATGGGGCGCACAAGTCCGAAGGTACGTTTTCTGACGTACGTTGTGCATCAAGTGGTCATTACGGATGGACAATATGTGACGGACAGTGTAAGTAAAACGGAGCAAGACTCGTTTTAAGTGACGGAAAATAATTTTGTTATATGATTGCATTTGCTTGCTTTATACATTGTGACATATGCTACATGAGACACTTGAGTTATTGCTTTTGTATAGCTGTTAACTGAATCTGTGTAGCAATATCCAGGGCAGATGGAGCCCTCAAGCGCTGGTTGACAATCCATCTAGGAGAATGCAACTCCAAACAAAAACCTACATATCTGGATTTGCCTGTTCCAGCTATGTAGAATAAACGTCAAAAAGATTGCCTTTGGAAGCAAAGAACAAAGTCTGCTTCGGTTTCTGGGGCGGAAGAAACCATTTCTCTGATTCAACGGCCCAAATGGCGATGCAGCAGCATGTTGTGGAGCATGAAGAGCATGACAAGGCACTAAAGAAGTCATGGTCATCCACTGCATCCGGGTTTAGCTCCAGATGTCTTGACACTGTCTTGCCTCTGGATCCAGCTAAGTCATGACGAGAGAGTGAGGTTCTCTGCGCGCGCCTCTCCCTCACTATAATACAATTCACAGCGCATGTCATCTTAATCATATACACACAACAACAGCAAGCACACATACGCAAGCCACACAAAAAGCTCTGTGGCGATGGGCGAGCGGCGAAGCAGCAAGTGAGGAAACATTGGAAGCTGTAGCTGCGGACCTGCACACAGGCGGCTTGGTTCTCTATGGTAACTTTCCTCAATAATGCAGTAGTATGGGGAATTCGGCAGCAGAACTTAGTGACTGAGCAGACCTTTTTAGGATCAAACTGCTAATCTGTAATCCCCTTAGCATGGGGAAGGGGCTAGAAAAGGTGTCGTAAACAATTGCCTGTTTCAAACCCCTGGCTGGTTAACTGCGATCAGCAGGGATCCCATTTAGCGGTTGAGCAAGATAGAAGAAGATAAAGTGATACCTTTGACAATCGGCGCATGGAATATGCGCACATTGATGAACAGTGCTGGCTCAGACAGACCGCAGCGTAGAACAGCTCTAGTTGGTAGATAACTTGATCGGTACAAAGTCAAAATTGCAGCTCTGAGTGAGCCTCGCCTTGCAAAAGAAGGGCTATTAAAAGAAGTTAGTGCTGGCTACACTTTCTTATGGAGTGAACGCAAAAAAGAAGAGCGGCGTGAAGCAGGAGTAGGTTTCGCCATCAAATCACACCTTGTCAGCAAGCTCTCAAGACTTGCAAAAGGCATTAACGACCGCCTGATGACGCTGAGACTTCCCTTATATGATAAGAGGCATGCAACTATTGTAAGTGCCTATGCACCCACAATGACCAACCCATATGAGGTCAAAGACAAATTCTATGATGATCTGGATTCTGTAATTTCAGCTGCACCCCGGACAGACAAACTCATCCTCCTGGGATATTTCAATACTAGAGTGGGCACAGACCACCAAACGTGGGAAGGGGTGACTGAAGGAATAAGACAGTGCAACAGCAACGGCCTCCTCCTTTTGAAGAGGTGTGCAGAGCATGAATAGTTAATCACTAACACAGTCTTTCGTCTGCCAACTCGCAACAAGACGTCATGGATGCATCCTCGTTCCAAACACTGGCATCTCATTGATTATGTCGTAGTACGAAGGATTGACAGACAGGATGTCAGAGTGACAAAGCTATGTGTGGTGCAGATTGCTGGACAGATCACAGGCTTGTTGTCAGCACACTGAACCTGCACATTCAGCCTGCACGGCGACCACAAGGCAAGAAAGTGCCAAAGAGACTGGATGTCTCCATGCTGAAACAAGACAGCAAGAGGCAAGTCTTCATCAATGATATCTGCAGCCGATTAGATGCAATGGAACTCCGTTCACATGATCGAGAAGAGAACTGGACAGTCTTCAGAGACACCGTCCACCATTCAGCAATGGATTTCCTAGGACCAGTATCTCGTAAACACCAAGACTCGTTTGACGAGAATGACGAAGAAATCCAGGCTCCTTGAAGAGAAACATCAAACACACAAGGCATACCTTAGTGATACCAGATCAGTGTCCAATAAGGCGGCATATTCAAATATATGCAAGACAGTCCGGACTAGGCTCAGAGATATAATCAAGACTCCTGGCTGAGCAGTAAGGCCGATAAAATCAATGAAGAATTTCTTTGATGCACTAAAGACAGTTTATGGTCCCCAGAGCTCAGGAACCACCACTCTTCTCAATGCAGATGGAACTAGTCTTCTGACCGACAAAGAGGCTATCTTGAAAAGATGGGCTGAGCACTTTGATAGTGTTCTTAATCGACCATCATCTATCAATAATGACGCCATCAACAAACTACCATAGGTGGAATGTAATCTGCTCCTTGACGAGTTCCCAACCGTCGCTGAAATAGTGAAAGCAATAAAACTTCTGTCATCCGGCAAGGCTCCAGGATCAGATACAATACCTGCTGAGATCTACAAAGCAGAAAGAACACCAGTTGCAAAGAAGATGACAGAGTTATTTCACATTATGTGGAGAAAAGAAGCCATCCCTCAAGAATTCAGTCAATTATCCACCTATTCAAACGGAAAGGAAATCCTCAGTTGTGTGGTACTCATCGTGGCATCTCTTTATTAACAATTGCTGGGAAGGTCCTTGCAAGAGTTCTACTTAACCGATTGAATGAACACCTTGAACAGTCAGGGCTTCTACCAGAAAGCCAGATTCAGAAAGGACTGAGGAACAATTGACATGATCTTCACAGCAAGGCAGCTTCAAGAGAAATGCCAGGAACAGAACATGGACCTCTATATGACCTTTGTTGACCTTACCAAAGCATTTGATATAGTCAGTCGTGAGCCTCAGGGTCTTTGGAAAATTATGGCGAAGTTTGGCTGTCCGACCAAGTTCATAGCAATGGTTAGGCAGTTCCACGATGGTATGCTTGCACGGGTCCAAAATGATCGTGAGTTTTCTGATCCATTCCCTGCGACAAACGGTGTCAAGCAAGGCTGTATACTAGCCCCAACTCTGTTCAGCAACAACTGCTTTCCAGGATGGTGACAATGGTATACCTATTAGGTATCGCTTTGATGGGAAGCTTTTCAACATAAGAAGGTTGCAAGCCAAATTCAAGGTGCAGACAGGTGCTAGACGAGTTCCTCTTTGCTGATGACATGGCAAAGGATGCTCCAACAGAAGAGAAGATGCAAACAGTTATAGATTAAGTATCTTACTCCTGTGACAGCTATGACCTCACAATCAGCATAAAAAAGACCGAGGTTGTTTATCAACCAGCACCTGGCAAGCCTTACAAGGAGCCCACCATTACAAATGGCGAGGCCTCATCAGAAGAGGTGCTAGTGAATATGAGGCAAAAAGAATCAGCGAAGCCGAGCAGAAACCTGCACAGCACAAAGCCAGAGCTAAGGCATCACCAACAGAGCTGTCTTGCTCTGACCTCTGTTGTTCCATCTGCTACAGACAGTTTAGAGCTAGAATTGGCCTAATCAGCCATCTTAGAACATACAAACAGTAGCATTTCTCGCATGTGATTAAGATTGTTCATTGTCAGTAATGACAGACGAACTATTAATTAATATTAATTACATTGTGACACTAATTATTGAATGCCGCTCATATCAGAGACAGGTGTGTACAGTATACAAACGATGTTTTATGTTGTTTATATTTTTATAAAAAAAACAAAAACTGACGAAACAAATTCCGAGACCTCAGTACTGCCACCCACAGTTTGATTTCAAAATAATGGTAATTTTTATTTATGATTGATCCAATACTATAGGAAAAATAGCGAGCATGACTAAAAGAGATATTGCAGTATAAATCTGGGCCCAGTTGCTTAAAGCTAACGACATCGTTAATTAGTTAACGATTTGTTAAAATTTACATCGAGTGATATGCAAATATGCTGAAATTTTTTGCTGAAAAAATGTGAGTGCAAAAGCTACTCATATTTTTGCAGCAAAAAATATCAGAATATTTTGTATTAAATCTGCTTAAACAGTTAACGAAATGACCCTTAAGGAGCTCATTAAGCTAACGACGCTTTGAACAACTGGGCCCTGATTAATTGCCATCATGTGATCCGCAACGTAAGAAAACGTACCTTCGTACATGTGCGCCCAGCGAATATTCAGATCAGCCTGCGCATTCGCACAGTCTGATCAGAATGGTCACTGGACGCATTTTGGATAGCTGAGGATGTAAAGTTGTTTTATGCGGACAACGAAGACTTTTATCAGACTTTGGTACACAGACTGAGTTGAATCTTCGGTTAAGGTCATCAAAAGGTAGACGAGTGCCAGACGTAATGTATCAGTTACATTGCCTACTGAATTAATAACGTCATAGAATATATGTCAAAGCATCCCTCAGACTTTGTGTTCGGGCAACTGACAATTTTGTTTCAACCGAAGTATATATGTACAAGCAATGACTCCAAGAGGAACTCAGAATTGAAAACTTTTGCAAACGTTTTATCTTCAACATAAGTCCAAGTTAAAACATATGCGAGTGCTAAGTACTTCTAAACGATTGCCTGAGTTCATCTCCAATCAAGATCAGTTGTTTACTAGACAGTGTTGAAAGGAAAGACACTACAAAAGCAAAACATAGACATCATGCATCATTTAAGCGATTTAATGGATAAATTATGCAGTTGATAAATTGAAAATACATTCTTTGTTCCCTTTGTGCGTAAATTTGTCATGCGTCTTGAAAAGAACCAAAATATAAATAAATGAATCCACCGCAAGGTTTTTTTTGTCATGTTGTGTGTTGTTTGTTGTCTTACTGTGTTGTGTTTGGTACAGTGAACCCTTATTACAATGACATCATTTGTTCCCAAAGATATTGCCATTAAAATGAATTTGCTGTTGTAAAGAATCCTCAATGAGCGAAATGATCTGCAACAATGCCCTGTTGTATTGTTATTTCTTCATAGAACATATTTTTTGGATATTTGTTAGAATCGCCTCGGTGAGGCGATTCTAACAAATATCCAAAACGTGTTTCTTGAAGTATTGAATAACAATGTTCCTGCATAATTTCTGATTAACTGCCACCTCTTGAGAGGGTTTCCGTGCTAGTCATATTGTTAGTTTAACGAATTGTGTCGTTCTATCGAGGATCGGTATAATGATGATTGACTATAGATCTTGTTTGGCATTGTGACCACCTCGTTAAGGGGCGGGAGCGGGTTGCTTTGATTTTCTTTTGGCATGTGTACCATCTGTCATGGTGTGCGCTTCCTCTAGGTGTCATTGCTAGGCTATGGTCAGTGATTGTTGCTCTTTCTGGAGAACCTCTGTACTATATTGTGTACAGTCGAACCTCAATAGCTCGAACACCGATAGCTCGTTCACCATGGCTGATTCGAACTCGTTCTTGAGTCCCTACAAAATTCTTCCGATAGCTCAAGAAGACAAATATTTAGGTAGAATTTCCTATTTTATCATGAAATTGTATGTTGTATGTACTCATTCGAATTGCCTCATCGAGGCGATTTAAATGAGTACATACAACATACAATTATTATGTAGAAAATTGAAAAAGAGTTTACAAAATCATCGCCATTTGCTTCCTGACCAGGCGCCATGGTTAACCCTCAGTGGCTCGAACTACCCATGTCTCGAACAAATTTCAATGGTCCCATAGATGTTCGAGCCATTGAAGTTCGACTGTATTTTGTTAAAAAAGTGGTGTTAAACCTTAACCCCTAAAGTGCTAATCGCAACTGCAGCAGACGACGTTTTGAATTTTTTTCTTTCTTTTTTTTTTTTCAGAGAAAATAAAGCTTGACATTGCATGTGAATCTGCAGACGATTCATATAAAATGCTAAGTATTATGTTATGAAAAATATAATTAGAATGTCGTCTGCTACAATTTAGCTTATCGTTTAAAAGGGTTAATTTGGCGCTATATGTATAGAATTTTATACACTAAAAGATGATTTGTCACCATTATTGTCTATAAACATTTCCGGCGAACTGATACGTCGCATCAATCTTTTCTCCTAAAAACATCCGAACCGATCAAAAAAAAAAAACCCTACCTTTAGAATGACTGTATGCAAACACTGTGCACGAAAGTTTTGGACCGTCGGTAATGTTTGAGCAGAATATTTCTTATTATTGCATAAAAAACAGTGTCGCACGTTATTAACAGCCGTGCATTAACCTGCGAAAAGCCGTGTATTAACAAGGCAATTCACGCGCTGTTAATGCACGGCTACGCAACTTTCAATATGATCGTACCGGGTCCACAGATTTGCTTCCGTTACGAGATGTGTTCTGTCCGGCCCTCCGGCCCTAGAACGAGCATGATCAGTGTAAACTACGTTCGCGAGACATCGGTGAAAAGGCGAAACAAAATAGTGCAAGAAATAACGCAATATGTAGCAAATGTTTTCAGTTTTTATGCAATAATAGCGATCGAACATGGTTTTTCAATGCATTAACATTCGCCAGGTCCCTTGGGAGGTGTTGAAAACCGCGGCCTTTGGCCTCGGTTTTCAACACCTCCCACGGGACCTGGCGAGTGTTAATGCATGAAAAACCCTGTTTGATCCCTATATTCAGACCCAAAACTACGCCATATATTCAGCCTATGAATGATTTTTTCCATACCTCGCGGATGCACTGGCTAATGTATTCTTTCGCTGCTTACATATGACAACTGATATAATTCGCACCATGAAAAAAGATGTTTTCAGGGCAAACACGAACAGCGTAGCTCCAGATCAGCCAGTGAAAGCCGTGCATTTTGATAAATAGTTTATTTGGTTGTTTAATCGATTATGGAGAAATCACTAGTGTGCCAGGCTTGCGCGTAAAAAAAAAACAAAAAAAAAAAAAAAAAAAAAAAAACGAGTGAGCGAAGCGAATGAGTTTTGTACAAGCAAACCTTAGAACACGAGTGAATATTTTCTCCGTAATCGATCAAAACAACCAATAAACTGTTTATTACATTTTCTTACATGTTTTACCTTTGAATTTTCTCATTCAGCCATTATGATTACCTCCCAAAACAGTGCCAGTCAATACACGAATTTCAGGAGGCGTGGTTTAGTTTGGAAATCAGTCGCCATCTTGTTTTCACTTCAATGCAAAAAATCGTCCTATGCTTGAAATATAGACATAACAATGTCACGAAATTTGAACTGGATTATCAAGAAAATCATGCTTTGTATTTGTTTTGCAGGTCCGTCCTCAACTGGGTGTGAAAATTGCATTGCAGTCTGATTACCATGATTATATCAAATTTTCCGCGAAACGTCAACTATTGTTATTGTTGTTACCAACAAGGTCGCAACGTCGCCTAGCAATTATGATGTCAAAACGTTCGAAATTTACTGACTAATCTCAGTACATCACTGCTGAAAATGTGAGAAAGGTCTTTCATTATATATGTCATCATATAACGACGCTGTTATTCAGTGTCATTACATAAAAATCGTATGACCTACGTTACATAACATTTTGGCAGGAACAAGTAAAATCATGATGACGTCCATGTCAACCATGCATTTTCTGTTGAACAATTGTCAATTTCAAAGGGGACAAAATCCAATTAAAAATGGTCATATGATTATCAGAATCGTACACTCATGATCCGCTATGTTCAGCATCCAATGATTTTGTTAAGCGACATGAAAGGATTTCCCTGTCCGCATATGCCCCAATTCACATTTTAGCATGACCTAACTGAAATATTTTCCCGTGTTCAGGGTCTTCAGTTTCCGCTTGCACTGCTTTATATCGACATTACCTCCAAATGTATCATCATGTAGATGTATTCGTCTTTATTGTAATCATTGGTAAACTTCCAACTTGGCCATTTGCTTCGTACGATTCTTGACAAGTAATAAAAGATAACACATACAGACAATATGAGAACGACATAAAAACAAATCGCCCTAGCTAGCATTCTTCATAAATCTACAGCGGGCCGTTATCGGCCCGTCAGCTACCCTGACGGGCCGATAACGGCCCGCTATAGATTTATGCAGAATGCTTACAGGGATGTTCCTCCCGTCCACACACACACTGAGCAGCAACGGGAGAAAACGTACCTTCTGAAATGTGTGCCCAACAAAGAATTAAATCAGCCTGCGCATGCGTGCAGCAGTCTTCGTTGCCCCCAGTAAGAAATTTGCTTCATTGGCTATCCAAAATGCGTAGCATGAAGATTCTTATCTTACGGCGCGAATGCGCAGGCTTATCTAAATCTTCGCGGGGCGCACATGTCTGATGGTACGCTTTATGGCGTTGCGGCTCACATTGCTTCTTTGCGGTTCGTAGATGTCACATACGCACAGTTTGATTGGATTCATATAACGACAAATGCCTGGGAAGCGATAAGCAATAAGGCACATTTTAGCGTGGCACAGCTTGGGTATACCCCTTTACGGGTTTATTGACAGATGATTTTAACACAACAACCTATATAGGCATCGGAAATGAACTGTGTTTAATTTTGCAACAAATCACTGGGCAGAAGAGCATGATGTAAAGAGCCGCCATTTCGTGACGTTTTTAAGACGTCATTTGCCGTTTCCTAGACGTTAGACTTTGTAACGTCGTTTTTTTGTGTTTTTTTTTTTTTTTTTTATTAACATCAGATTTGTTACAAACAGACGTAAATGCATGTGTTACAGCCAAGGAAACTGGAGGGGTTTCGTCGATCAATGGCGGAAGGTTTCGAGAATCTGAACGAATCAACGACATTTTTTTCCGATTTGTAGTGTGAAAATTGAAATAGAACAGCTGTAGTGCTTGAATTGTTGAGTAATAAATCACAAATTGTCGGTCAGTTGTACATTTTTGTAAGTAGATAAATCACTCGCGCTCGTGATTTGATCAACAAAACAACAGACCTACAACCTGTTATTTATTAAATATATTACTCAACAATTCACGACCAGAGCTGTTCGATTCTTTAATTTGAAATACGAGAAAAAATGCAGCATACAAATATTTAGACAGCATATGTAAAGAGCGAAATCCATCATGTGTCCATTACATGTACATTTAACAAGTCTATTTAATGTATACCCAGCTGTTTCCTCATAATATATAGTGAAAATAATAACTGCGTGAGTAGACATTATTCTTTTGCAGTTTGTATTTTTTTTTTTTTTTTTTTTCAAAATTGGTCGTTACTTCTATCAGTCGTTATATCTGCATAAATTTGTCTTAACCCATTTATGCCCAGCGTCCCATAAAAGGGACATTGGCAAACAGTGTAGACGCAGATCAGACGCCGCAGAACGCAGCGTCTGATCAGGGTCTACACTGTTTGCATTAAATATAGGAATTTCTACAAATAAGTGTAGTAATAAAATTAAAAAAGACACCCTTTCCAGTGGAAATAGGCCGGTCTAAAATAGTTAAGGTAGAAGAGTCCACTCGGCATAAATGATCATCAAATCTTCCTCTTTTGCACCATTTCATATAGTGACAATTCTATGGCCTATGTAGGTCTAGATAGAGGATGTCTATAACAGATACATATTCTTATTGCTCCATCAAAACATGTTGTAGGGGCTCATTAGAAGCCCTCGGGGCGAGGCGCCACTAACAAATTACTTTATGTTTTCATTATATGAAATAAGCAAAACTCAATATTTTGGTTGAAAAAAAAACAAAAAAAAAACTTCATGCATGTAACAGGAATGGAGCCCAGGATGCCTACAGGTTCTATAGGCGTTTTATCATAAGATATATACCCGTGCCCTTCCGTGCAGCATGAACGGGTAATGCGAAGATTGTAACTATATATGTATCGGTTCTGAAATTATGTCATACTGCCCACGAACCGCTAAAAATCCGGATATCATTCTGCCTACGAATCTCTGAAGCCCCAGATGTCATACTTCCGACGAACCAAGAAAGACCCGGACATCATGCTGTCGACGAACTCCCAAAACACCGAATACCTTACTGCCAGCGAACCGCTAAAGTACCGTATAGCATACCGCCGACGAACAATATAGCCTTAGGTACATGTGCCATGGTGCCGACGAACCACTAAAGCCCCGGATGGATATAATATGCCGCCAAAGCGCCAAAAATCCGGAAATCATACTGCCGACAAACCGCTAAAACATCGGACATCGTAGTTATTGTAGACCGTGTTATTCTATGTTTTTTAATGAACTCGCCCAGCTAGCATTCTACGTAAATCTACATCGGGCCGTCATCGGCCCGTCAGCTACCCTGACGGGCCGATGACGGCCCGATATAGATTTACGTAGAATGCTGACTGGGCGTGCGGCTAAATGTCTTCCTTCTATTGATTTCATTTCAGTCTTATCTAGATTTATATACGAGTACGCCTTGATATTTTCACTATTGTTTCTCTCATAAATTTTGTGATAAACGTCAACATCACTGAACTCATCGACAACGTCAAATAAAATCTCGCTTCAAACAATACTTTATTGCCATTATCTTGCAAATTAGATGTCGAATCCCTGGAATAAAAGAAACCAAACATATACCGCCAGATCAATGTTTTTAATTCAACGATGAGAAGATAATGTGGCGGGTGGCAGGCTTTGTCAGCAAAGGAAATATGTTAATCTGTTTTCACTTCATTAACAGTTCGCAATTATATTTGATCAAGTTTTATGGACATCCTGCTTTGGTGCTAGTACAGTCGAACCTCAATGGCCCGAACATCTTTGGGACCATGGAAATTCGTTAGAGACATGGGTAGTTCGAGCCACTGAAAGTTAATCATGGCTCCAGTTCAGGAAGCAAATTATGACAATTTAGGGAAATCTTTTCGATTTTCTGCACAGTGATTGTATGTTGAGTGTACTCATTAGAACCGCCTCGACGAGGCGATTCTAATGAGTACACACAACATACAATTTCACGATAAAATAAGAAAATTTCCTTAAATTTTCTTGAGCTATCGGAAGAATTTCGTAGTGCCTCTAAAACGAGTTCGAATTAGCCATTGTAAACGAACCATCGGTGTTCAAGCCGTCGAGGTTGGACTGTATATGGAAACTTTAATATCCTCTTACGGACAGAGCTTATTTTCTTTGTGTTGTGTAGAGGTTAAGATTGCCACACTGATCATCCGAGTAAAAATAGTGCAGCTGAGTACGACATTGTGCTGTTGAAACATTAAGAGAAAAACATTTAACTTTGGGCAGTAAATGCATATTAAGCTGTTTAACATTTTCTCCCTTTTAACAGCACATACACCCTGTTTTCAAAACAAGCCACAAAACTGGGCGAATATAATGTGGTGGATATGTTGTGCGTTGAAAAGGGGGGAGGGGGGGTGGGGGGGGGGGGCGGCGGCGGGGCCAAAATCAGAAGTTTTTTTTGTGTGTGTGGTTTTTTTCTCAAATGAAATATTTTCTCTTATATTGCACGCGCCTATTCCCGCTGATGTATGTAACACACAATGTCTTACTCATCATACATGGATATCCTCTATCAAGACCAACACAAGCAACTGACTTTTCACAATATGACATGATGAAAAAAAGAAGATTCGATGATCAAACACATTCAGAGAGATATTTATGCAGATACAACAAATGATGGAGGCTTCAGATATTTTGAAAACGAAATTCATGTACACTCGAACTTCATTGGCTCAAACATCTTTTGGGTCACGGAAATCTATTCTGGACATAAGTAATTGGTGCCACTAAGGGTTCTAATCATAGCGCCAGGTCACGAGGCAAATAACGATAATTCAGGGATGTCTTTTCGGATTTCTATAAAATAAAGGTATGTTGAGTGTATTTTCAAGAACACACACAACATACAATTTCAAAATAAAACTTAAAAAAAAAAAAATGAAATAAAATACACGTTTGTCTTCTTGAGGTATCGGAAGAATTTCCCGGGAAATCAAAAAACGAGTTCGAATACGCCACGGTGTAAATATGCCATCACAAAAACATATCTATATAATTTTGACCCCCTTTAACCCAATTTTATATAGTAAAACTCGGGTTTACAGGGATATACATTATTTTTCTTATTTCTGCTCAAAAAACATAGATTGTTGTACTCGTTAGAACCGCCTCGTCGAGGCGGTTCTAACGAGTACCTACAATCTATATTTTAAGTAGAAATATAAAAAAGTATCAGATTTTTTATCTGCAAATTTTCATTTTTTGGTGGTAAAATTTTCAGTATATTTGAATAGGAATGTTTTCGGTATGCCATCGTTGGTCGAGTCATTGAAGTTATACTATATATTATGAGGAGACAGCAGGATATATGTTACACAGACTTGTTAATGTAATGGACTTCGCTCTTTATATATACTTTTATATAATGTCCAGATATTTGAAAGCTTCATTTCCCGTATTTCGACTCTTATGTCAATAGATGCGTATCGGAGTAAATAAAAAATTTGCGAGGCTAAAATGCACCTTATTGTTTATTGAAAAATGTAAGCATGTGAATCTAGTCAAAGTATGCGCATTTCACATGTCCGAACCGCAAAGAATCAATGCGAGCCGCAACGGTAGAAAACGTACCTTCAGCCGTGTGCTTTCGCGAATATTAAGCTTAGCCTGCGCCTTCACGCAGTCTGATCAGAATATTCAGTGGGCGCTATTTCGATAGCCAAGGATGCAACGTTTCTTTATTCGAACAACGAATACTCTAATCAGACTGCGCGGATGCGCAGGCTGATTTGAGTCTTCGTTGGGCGCCCATGTCTGACAGTATGTTTTCTCCCAGTGCGACTTAGTGTGTTTGTAGACGGGAAAGACGTTTTGGTTTTATATCGTTCTCATATTGTCTATATATGTTATCTTTTATCACTTGTCAAGAATCGTACGAAGCAAATGTCCAAGTTGGATGTTTATTAATGATTACAATAAAGACAAATATAGCTATATAACGATACATTTGGAGGTAATCGTGGTATAAAACAATGCAATCAGAAACAGAAGACCCGGAACACGGGAAATATTCCAACTGTGCCATGCGAAAATGAGCCTTGGGGCATATGCGGACAACGAAGGCCCAGATCAGACTGCGCATATGCGCAGTGATCAGGACCTTCCTTGCCCGCATAATCATTGAATGTTCATTACGAAAACATGCCTTATCAAAAATATTTAAAATTTCACCACCAAAAACTAAAAGTTTTCAGATAGAAATTCTGATATTTTTCATATTTCTGCTCAAAACATAGATTGTGGGTACTCGTTAGAACCGCCTCGGCGAGGCGGTTCTAACGAGTACCCACAATCTATGTTTTAGAGTAGAAATAAGAAAAATAATGTATACCCCTGTTAACCCGTTTTACTATATAAAAGTGGGTTTTAAGGGTGTCAACATTATATGGGTGTCTTCGTAATGTGTACAATATATGTGAAAGACTTATATCAAATTGTGCGGCTTTCGCCAGCTGATCTGGAGCTCTGCTGGTCGTTATTGCCACCAAAACACCTTTTCCCGTGGTGAGAATTACATTTATTGCCATATGCAAACCGAAAAAAGTCTACATCAACCATAGCATCCGCGAATCATGAAAAATGCATTCATGGGCTGGCTTAGTCCTTTTTTTTCTTTTTTATCAAAAATAAGGAAGATCCCGATCGACGTAACGGAGGGCCTGAGATTTCTCGCTGTTTGCATGCAGTCATTTCAAAGGTAGGGTTCTTTGTAGATCGGTTTGGATGTTTTTACAAGAAAAGTTTGATGCCAGGCATCATTTCGCCGGAAATGTTTATAGACAATAATGGCTGCCTGATCGTAGTGACAAAACATATTTTAGTGTATAAAATTCTATACGTATACCGCGATATTAATCTTTAAAGCACTAAGCAAATTGTAGCAGACGACATTCTTATTTTATATATTATATTATGTTTCACAGAAAACAAGACGACATTTTAGGCTTCAGACTTCCATTGAGTCTCTCTCATAAAATCCATGATAGATTCTTATATTCTTGCACACCAGGTAGAGAAATCCTGGATTTAACCATGGAATAGAAATTCTTATCCTACCCTGGTATCCTACCCAGGATAAGATAAAATTCACGTGTTTGATATACACTGGTTGTAATGGACGTCACGTACGCCGTCGTTAAGGTTTACGTCACTGAACGTAATGACGTCATTAAACGCCACAGAAATGTCATCACAATGTAGCGGACGTCAGCAATCGAAGTGACTGCATAATTAAAAAAATTACGTTCAGAAATGAAAGGCTCGCGCGTGAAGCCAGACAACAACCCTCGTGACGGATTTGTTTATCTACCCCTCACACCAATGATAGATCCTTATACAAGAAAACATGTCACACGAAAACAAAACAGAAAGCAAAGTGGGCAGACTTTACTAACATCTAGGAATTTGGATAGAAGCTGATGCACATGCGTCACAAATACGAAGATATGACATTCATACAAACCCGCGCAGAAGTCCGTATATAATATCACGAAAACATATACCTAAATCATCAGTAAATTTGACCCCCCCCCCCCCCCCCTGAAACCCCACTTTTATATAGTAAAACTGGGTTTACAGGGGCATACATTATTTTTCTTTTTTCTGCTCAAAGCATAGATTGTGGGTACTCGTAAGAACCGCCTCGTCGAGGCGGTTCTAACGAGTACCCACAATCTATGTTTTGACCAGAAATATGAAAAATATCAGAATTTTTTTATCTGAAAATTTTGAATTTTTTTGTGGTAAAATTTTCAGTATATTTGAATAGGGATGTTTTCGTAATGAACCAAAAACTAGGGCTTCTGAAGAGGAAAACAACGTGACAAAACAGGACAGACATATGACAGAAAATGCATAGTATTACACAATTTATGTCAGTTATTTCGGGCACTTTCGGAAATCGGAGAAATATTGGTGACGCCTGTGGAAGATACACAACTATTGATAATTCTAATGAAATCAAATGATGGCTATAAAAATGCTTAAATTTAATTTTCCATTCTCTTTACTTTGTAAATTGACTCAAATTTATAAATCATATTTTTTTTTCTAAATTCTCTCAAATCCAAATAGTACATTTTGTACCGAGTAAATACTGCCGAACAATACACCGTTTTCGTCCCGCTTCCTTCTTACAAGATGATTGGGTAGCCTCTTCTCTTCCGTCTCTCCCACCAAATATTTGGTAGGGACAGAAAACATTTTCAGAAGAGAAAAGCCAGGAGAACTACATGTATCTATCGTGATATGTTGAGGTCAGAATGTCTAAATGGCAATCAAACTGGCAATCTTCAACTTCTAGAGGACCTTTAGACTTAGCAAGTCAGGTAAGACCCCGGGAAAACATTCAGCAGACAGCATTTTAAATTATTTTCCTTATTTTTCCAATTAAAATTAGGATCTTATATTTCATGCCAATCGTCTCCTCAGGAGACAATTGGCATGAAATGTCAGATCCAGAGTCTTTTTTGCATGAAAGGTCAAATTTTAATCTTATTTGTTGGAAAAAATAACTAAAGATATAATCAGTTGGTCGTCTGTTGATTCTGCCAAACGCTTGGTAAGAGTTAACCGCGTTGGCCTACCGTGTATGTAGTTTTCTTGAATACATGAGGCGAAACGTGAGAAAATGTACCTTCTAACATGTGCGCCCAACGAAGACTCAAATTACCTTGCGCATCCGCGCAGTCTGATCAGCATCCTCGTTGTCCACATGAAGAAACATCGCATCTTTGGCATCCAAACTGCGCCCAGTGAAGATTCTGATCAGACTGCGCGAATGCGCAGTCTGATCTGAATCTTCGCTGGGCGCATATGTTCGAAGGTACGTTTTCTGACGTTGAGGCTAACATGAGGGCAATTTATCCAGTTTTTTACTGCAATATCACTTACAGTCATGCTCGATATTTTACGATATTGTTGAATCAATCATAAATAAAAATTACCATTATTTTGATATCAAACTGTGGGTGGTAGTATTGAGACTTGGGAATTTATTTCGTAAGTTTTTGCAAAAACAGTGTTTGTAAACTGTATCCACCTGTCTATAGTTGTCAAATCCTGATATGAGGGGCATTCAACAATTAGTGTCACAAAGTATAAAACAAACAAATGCAATCATATAAAAATAACGTTTTCCATCACTTAAAAAAAATGTGGTCATGTCGAGCGCGGCCAGTTTACCTGACCACACTTTTTCCTAGGCAGGCTTAGTCCTCTGAGCGGTTAACCAGTACTTGTGTACATTCTTTCGCCAGAAACTGACAACTGCCCTTCTTGACTCCGTGGAAGGGAGAGAATGACGGTAGAATATATTTCATGATCAATCTTCTTAAAAAATGTATATACCTCTTGATCTTCAGTCGACGCTCATCCGACTGACCCACCGAGGCCGGCATGGATGAGTATCGTTACATTTATAAATAGACTTGTTACCGTATTGTTACGAGTAAGCTGAGACCAAGAGCTAAGCGGAGACTTGTCAAAGTCACTAATTTTGCAGCGTTATGAACAAGTAGGCCTTATGGAGTACAACATAACGTTAATACACCTATGCAATTATAAATTTATCCATAGCTCTAGATGAAGTATTTTATCGACCAAAATATGTTGATATTTTCTTATTCCTTCAGAAAAACATATGTGGTGGGTACTCATTAGAAGCGCCTCGCAGAGGCGCTTCTAATGAGTATCCACAACATATGGTTTTGTGGAGAAATAAGAAAAAATGTTTATCTTGATTAGCTTTTTATCAACCAAAATATATTGATATTTTCTTATTTCTTCACAAAAACATATGTTGTGGGTATTCGTTAGAAGTGTCTCGCTTTAATGAGTATCCACAATATATGATTTTTTTTTGTGGCGCAATAAAAAATGTTAATCTTGCTTATCAACCAAAATATATTATTTTCTTATTCACACACAAAAAAAGGGCACTAATTAAAATCGACTCGCTCTTATAAGTATCAACGACATATGTTTTCGTGGAACAATAAGAAAAAAAATGTCTTTCTTGATTACCTTCCTATCTAGAACTACGTAATCTCTGGAATTTCACCATATAATATTGGAAATAAAAATGAATTTTATTAAGACGGATTTACAAACACGATTGCAGAGCTGGTCTAAAAAGTCTAAAGTTCTGAATACTCCAACCACCTCCCCCCACACCCACTCCGGCCCATATAATATAGACCGCTACATACCCCTGTTTTCATTATACATTACGGTGAACATGGGGTACACATTACTTAGACCTTAGTTTGTTTTTGAACGCCCCTCGTATTTATATTGCCAGGAAGCAATAGTAAATAATCTGCAAGGAATGCTGTGCAGCAGCTTAGATAGGTAACAGTGTAAGCCAAGCCAGCTAAGAACAGGTGGTTTGGCTTTATTGTTGGATGACAGCGATTGGCTCTGTTTTGGTACAACTATGTATGAAAAATCGAGACATTGCTTTATCCCCAAATACAACTGTTTTTGCGTAGCAAGAATTCCAGATTTGAGGTTCTGACTGAGGTTTAGGGATACTGTACCCAGCGGGCACATGGCGTCTATACAAAGTCGTATTATCGTCGACGCAACGTCATGACGGATATACAACGTCGTATTAACGACAATGCAACATCATGATGGTTATACAACGTCGCAGTAACGTCGATGCAACGTCATGACGTTGCATCGACGTTAATGCGACATTGTATAAACGTCATGTGCCCGCTGGGTAGTTACCTGTATCATAAATATTTGACCAGGCATACATGTACTTGAGGAAACACTGTACATCTTTCTAAGAAGCAGTTTAATCAGAGTCTACAGTGTTTGTCATTTTAGCGAGGACATTGGATACATCAGCACGTACTCAATTCGAATAGTTCAAATTTTAGTACAAGTATACTTAAGGCATTACACTTTTCGAATATTTAGGGTAATTGTGGTACGGATACATGAACCTGCTACAGGTTGGGGTAGACTGGCTCCAGGCTCCAGTTACTAAATATTTATTCTTATGTCACGTTTGATAATCCACTAAACCAAAACCAAAATGATACCATGACTATAAAGGCTGGTCACTGGTGACCAACCTTATAATCATGATATTATTTTGGTTTTATTTTATTCGATTATCACACCGAATTTTAAGAATAAATATCAGTCACTGGGCACTGGTGCCAGTCTACAGGTTGGGATAAACAGCACACAAAACTGATTCAAGCCTTTTCGGAACATTCGCTTATGGAACGCCATAACTGTCTTACAAGCATTAATTTGATTATTTTGGGTGCCTCTATGTGATCTAAGCGTTATATGGAATAGTTCATCACGAAAACACGCCTATATAATTTTGACCCCTTTAAACCCCACTTTTATATACTAAAACTGGGGTTTACAGGGGTTAACATTATTTTTCTTATTTTGCTTAAAAACATAGATTGTGGGTATTCGTTAGAACCGCCTCTCCGAGGCGGTTCTAACGAGTACTCACGATCTATGTTTTGAGCAGGAATATGAAAAATATTAGAATTTTTTATATAAAAATTTTCCTTTTTTGGTTGTAAAATGTTCTATATATTTGAATAGGCGTGTTTTCGTAATGTAATCTGATGTATATTGTGGATACTCCGTTATATTCTGTAGTGAAATGGTTATATGCTGTATTATTTTTAAGATATGCTGTAGTCTCTGTGTTTCCAAAATAATCAATTTTATGCCCGTAAAACAGTTTCATAATCACTTTTAGAGGGTATGTTGATTGGTTATGCTGTGCCTTTTAGGAATGATAATTCCTGGTTTTACGTAAAAGAAAACATAGAGTAAATAATGCTTTTCTAGCCGTTTGTAAACTGAAGCAGTTTCAAAATGATAAGGTCATTATGAAAACACGCCTATTCAAATTTATTGAAAATTTCACCACCAAAAACTAAAAATACATTATACATTTTTGGGATCCATCTTTGAACCGTGTTTTATCAAAAACCGTGTTATAACGAACCGTGTTATTAAGAAGTTATAGTATATATGCATCCCTTCCGGCACACGTTCCGGGGAGACAACTATTTCAAAATTGTTTTTGCTACATTTCTGAAAAAGGATCTACTCTTAATAAAGGATTTGCTCCCCTTCCAAGCTTATTCTTTTTTTTTTTTTTTTTTTTTTTGAATAGATCCCTATTCAGGTGTTTGATGTTCACCCTGTTCAGGTCTTTGGAAAGCAAACGCAAATTACAAAAGTGCTCGCAAAAGTTGTCGGTAACTCTGTCGTTTACAAACGACTATGTTATCAAAATAGCACCTTGTAAAAGATAGATCTTGCTAAGACAATCAAAGGAAATGTCGACGGAATATGCATTGTGAATCTGAATACAGTGCACGTTAGGTAAGTGATGGAGAATGCATATTATTGATCCGGTTGCAAGTTTACGGAAGTTAACAAAGGCAACCAAACAAATGGTCTAGAGGCAATACGGTTGCAAAGAAGAATCCTAATAGCGGTCAGAACTTTGAATGTTTTCATGAAAGCACTTCATCATTACGGAAAAGAACACGTTTTAGAATATATATATATATAATATATATATATATTATATATATATAATATATATAATATATATATATACATATATAGTATATATACAGTCGACTTTCGTTATCTATATATATTATATATATATATATATATATATATATATATATATATAATATATATATATATTATAGTATATATTATATATATATAGTATATATATACAGTCGACTTTCGTTATCTCGAATTCCAAGGGACTCTCTGAAATACTTCGAGATATCCGTACCTCGACATATCAGATTTGCAAAGTTCAGGAAAAATAATTCGATTAACCACATTTAATAAATATATATGAATTGGACTCTTGAAGTAAGAGATATATTGAAAATATTGTGGAAAAGAGATATTGCTCCTTAGGAGCAATTTCTCCTCTTTTCCACAATATTTTTTTACCTGTTGTTAGATTTTAATGTTTAGGCAGGAACCGGATTTTCACTTCGAGATAAGCGGTTATTCGAGATAAGCGAGTTCGAGATATCGATAGTCAACTGTATATATATATTGTCGAACTTCAGTTGCTCGAACTTCTTAGGGACCATGGAAATTTGTTCTAGACATGGGTAGGTCGAGGGTTAATCATAGCACCAGGTCAGACGGAGATCATTTAGGGATGCCTTTCGATCTTCTATAAAATAATGGTCTGTTGAGTGTAGTCATTAGAATTGCCTCGAGGAGGCGATTCTAATGCGGCCACACAACATACATTTTTTCATACTAGAATAAGAAAATTTCTTTAACATTTCCCTATATATATGTTTTCTTGAGCTATCGAAAGAATTTCCTAGGGACTCAGAAAACTAGTTCGAATCAGCCACGGTAAATGCGCCAGTGGTGATCAAGTCATCGAAGTTACATTGTAGTTTGCTTTGACAACCAATCTTTTTAGACTGGGACTCAAAGCAAAGCAATAGTTAGTCAGGGTCCATTACATTAATATAAATGCCAAATCTAATTCATGTCGCTTCAGCAGCTTTGGAACCCGTCTGATTTAATTTGGCACTCTGGGTAATATTTTCAGCAGACGACAGACGATATATTGAAATATTTTTTCTTATTTTTTCCCAGAAAACAGGTTTTGACATTTCATGCCAATGTCTCCTTGGAGACAATTTGCATCAAATGCCAAATCCTGTTTTCTGGGAAAACTAATTGGAGACATTTTGCATGCAATGTCAAAACCTGTTTTCAGGGAAACTAAGAAAAAATATTAATTTGTCGTCTGCTAAATTGGACAGTTTGCAGTTTGCTTTACTTGTGTTCTGTGCAGCTGATCTGTAGCAGCTACAGTCTACATCATTTTACCGACACTCGATACAACGACAAACTTCGTTATACTGACAATTTGAATTGCAGGGAAACAGTCTCTGAAGAGGTGGCAATTAATCAGAAATTATGCAGGAACATTGTTATTCAATATTTCAAGAAACATATGTTTTGGATATCTGTTAGAATCGCCTCACCAAGGCGATTCTAACAAATATCCAAAACACACGTTCTAGGAAGAAATAACAATAAAACATGGCATTTGTCGCACGCATATCATTCTGATCATTAAGGACTCTTTACAACAACAAGTTCATTTTAATGGCAATATCCTTGGGAACAAATGCTGTCATTGTAACGAGGGTTCACTTTATTATGTTAAAGTGTCGCGTTTTTGTGAAATTCATATTTTTACCAAGGGCGTGAGCAAGTAGTGCCAAACCAAATCAGACGATTTTTGTTGTTGTTATTCTGTTTGTTTTAAATATATCAGTATAGTAAAATAAGCTTGTTTCCATTTTATGACAAATCTGGTAAGGAGTTGAAGTGTGCTTATATTTATGGTAAATTTGGTATATACATTAGCGTACATATCGCATACGCATTATTTGTCTAGAACAGTCCTCCTCTTATGAATGAGCCGAGCCATGCAAAAAGGGTACTTCTGTCATCGGCGAGTAATCGCCAACTGCACGTATTAACCCATTGTATACTGAATAGACTCTCTCACACTATATATTGGAAGAGTCCAATTTCAATTTTAGGTACGTCCGGCTATGAGATTTACGTATTCCTAGAGAAATATGGCTAAACTATTTGCAAACAGTGGAGACCCTGATCAGACGCCGCGTTCTGCGGCGTCTGATCTGGTCTGCATTTTTTGCCAATTACCCTTTTACGGATCTCCCAACTACAATGGGTTAAATGCAAGCCGCTTCACAGTATCAGCGACTTAGCTGTAAACGTCGAGCGGAGAAAGCATGTGTTACCGCGTAGTCTTATCAAGGCATTCTCTGTCCACATGCGTTCATACCACATTTTTCACAAGGCGCGGATTACATGTCTTTACATTATTCCTTAGAGACAAATCTAATAAATTCATGAATTATTCAAGAATATCTAGTTTTAGCTTCAGTTTCAATTTGTGTCTGTTCCTTTTATTTGTGTAATACCTCCGTTTAGAAATTAGCCCTGTTGTGAGACTTTCTAAATTAAAACGGACACTTTGACAATAACCATTTAAGCAACAACGTCATGAAACGAACGTTTGGACATGTGCGCCCAGCGAGGATTCAGATCAGCCTGCGCATTCGCGCAGTCTGATCAGAACCTTCACTGGGCGCATTTTGGATAGCTACGGATGTAATGTTTCTTCATGCGGACAACGAAGACTCTGATCAGACAGTACGTATTTGCAGGCTGATTTGAGCCTTTGCTGGGCGCACATGTCATAAGGTACATGTACATTTTCTCACGTTGCGGCTTTTTTGCCTGCTCATCACAAAAACACGCATATAATTTTGACCCCCTTAAACCCACTTTTATATAGTAAAATTGGGGTTTACAGGGGTATACATTATTTTTCTTATTTCTGCTCAAAAACATAGATTGTGGGTATTCGTTAGAACCGCCTCAAAATATCAGAATTTTTGTCTGAAAATTTTCATTTTTTGGTGGTAAAATTTTCAGTATATTTGAATAGGAATGTTTTCGTAATATTTATGGTTTAACCAACTCTGTGTTTAAATTTCCAGAAGGGTAAACGTCATCGAGCTTCCTACGTACACCTACATTGCAGAATAGTAACCCTTTCACTCCCGTGTTTCTGACATGGACTCTTCCATCTCTGAATTTGGAAACATCGTTACGAGCCGTATTAGTTTGATCAAGGAACAGATACACTTTCAGAGGAGGCAACTGTCAAAACTCTTTTGCCTCCCTTCTAGAAAGGGATCTCTCTAAAAGAAAATCTCTAAAAGAAAAGCACTTGCTTCCAAGAGGATGTGGATTGATATACAGGAACGCAAAAAGGGAAACACAAAAATATCTCCCTTGTAAAAACGATGGAAACTTTTCTAAGTGTACCAAGCCCACTTTAGGAGTTGTCCCCTTCTTAAAAGAATTCCAATGGGAAGTGGAGTGATATACGAGAAAACAAACAGGGAAACACATTATCTCCCTTGCAAAAAAAAAGTCTAAAATCTCCCAAGTGTATCCAATCCTGTTTAGGAGGACTGATACACTTTCAAGGAGACAACTATCAAAAGTGTTTTACTCCCCCACTGAAATTCGGTCTACTCTAAATAGAAAATTTTGCTAATTCTTTCCTTTTAGGGTAGATCAGTTTCAGAAAGGGATTGATGTACAGGAAAAACACATAGGAAGTCACAAATTGTCTCCCTTGTTGCAAATGGTGGCTATGCATTCCCTTTGATATTCATTTTTTTTTTTTTTTTTTTTTTTTTGGTGGTGGGGGGGGGGGGGTTGTTTAGTTAATTATTTATAATTCGGCTTTATAAAAATGTATTGTTTTAGTTTGTTTTTTTTGGGTTTTTTTTTTTTTTTTTTTTTTTTTTCAGATATACACATATATAATAAATTATCACATGACCGTCAAGTTATTCAGTGAAATAACCCATGTCATAAAGATCATATAACCACACTTGTAATAACACCTGCAAGGCTTCCCATTGTTAGCCTAATTACCCTCATTAATATTCGTATTACTGCGCTTATTGATAGCAACCAAGATGGTGTCCGCGTTCGCCGATACAACTTTCACATTTGGAACAGATCCTACCTTCCATTTTGCGATGATTTTGAGATGAACGATAAATTTCAGACCGATGGAGGGGGAAGACACAAAACAATCACGATGTGAAAAACATGGCTACCAGAAATATTCATGGTGGTTAAAATTCGATGTTTTCCGGCAACATATTTGGAGGCACTCTCAACATCGATATCATCAAACCGTCCATGAAAAAAAAAATTCACCTCCTCCAAAAAAGCATTGGAGGATGACATGACCCAGACAATCAATAAATGTGCCAAATCAAAATCCAAACTACAGTTAAATGTTTTCATTACGAAAACACGCCTATTCAAATATATAGAAAATTTTACCTCCAAAAACTGAAAATTTTCAGATAAAAAACTCTGATATTTTTCATATTTCTGCTCAAAACATAGATTATGGGTACTCGTTAGAACCGCCTCGCCGAGGCGGTTCTAACGAGTACCCACAATCTATGTTTTTGGGCAGAAATAAAGAAAATAATGCCTACCCCTGTAAACCCCAGTTTTACTATATAAAAGTGGGGTTTATGGGGGTCAAAATTATATAGGCATGTTTTCGTAATGATAGTCTTGAAATCTGTCATTTGCTTGAGTGTATCAACCACCGTATAAAACTGTATTGATCAAGGTCAATGACCTTTAAATACGACAGGTGTGTGTGTGTGGGGGGGGGGGGGGGGGGGTGGGGGGGGGGATTTCCCTTCTGATTCTCAGTGACGTATGCTGAATGACATTGTTCAATGGAAATTTAGTTTCAAATGAAACATTTATTTGCTTAAATAAAAATCATCATTATTTCCTGCAGTTTAACGAAGTAATAAATGGCATATTTATCTTGTTTTTAGTTATTTTCGGTTCTTATCAAATAATATGCGAACTATTTTGATGCATAGTACTATTGAATCCTTGGTAGTGAGTTGTTCCGCTTAGCTATGGAAAGCCGTTATCTTAATATATTTTGAGCATTTTTGTCATCAGTAGAGCCATGTGATAAACAAAATCTTAAATTCGTGATTCCTTTTTCAGTTCCTAGAAATATTCTTTCGATCGCTCAAGAAAACAACTTTTATTTTAGTGATTTTTCTTATTTCATCTGAAAATTGTAAGTTATGTGTAGTCATTAGAATCGTCTCATCAAGGTCATTCTAATGAGTACACTTAACATACTATTGTTTTATATAAAATTGAAACCACGTTTCTTAATATTATCTCATTACGAAAACATGCCTATTCAAATATACTGAAAATTTTACCACCAAAAAAATTGAAGTTTTCAGGTAAAAAATTCTGACTTTTTCGTATTTCTGCTAAAAACGTAGATTGCGGGTACTCGTTAGAACCTCCTCGCCGAGGCGGTTCTAACGAGTACCCACAATCTATGTTTTTGAGCAGAAATAAGAAAAATGATATATACTCCTGTAAACCCCAGTTTTACTATATACGTAAAAGTGGGGTCTAAGGGGGTCAAAATTATATGGGCATGTTTTCGTGATGTGACCTGGCGCTGTGATCTACCTTCAGCGGCTCGAACTATCCGTGTCTAGAGCATATTTTCCATGATCCCAAAGATTGTTCGCGCCATTGAAATTCGATTGTAGTAAAATTAAAAACTTACCTAAAACCATAAACATCTCCAAGCTCTCGCTTTCGTCAGTAAACTGTACATGTCGAATTGTAGAATGGGAAGTGATCAAATTGTTTTGTAACGGTGTCACCAGTTGTACACGTACAAACTGACCTTTAAGAGCAGGCCCATTTTTTTAAAGTTTTCAAATACTTGGTATTTAACTTCCTGTTCGCGAAATTTGTCTCTTTTCGACAAAAAAGGCGACCAAATATTTCAGTGTATCAATCTACTTCAACCTTTACCACTCTCTTCGCTAATTCTGCAGACGATAAACTGATGACATTTTTTAAAATTTTTCCCAGAAAACAGGATTTGACATTGGAGACAATTTGCATGAAATGTCAAATCATGTTTTCTGGGTAAAATGAGACAAAAAAGAATCAAAATGTCGTCTGCTGAAGTTGACCAAGCGTGCTAAGCGTTAACTTGGGCTATTCAGGGAAATCGTGTTTGTTGTTGACAGCTATCAGTCTTTATCTCCTATATTTGTTCTCTGATTGAAACTGGTCTGTTATCACTACATGGATGATGTGACATCTGTCGGGTTATTTACGCAAAATGGCACCAATCTCAGTACTCATTAAGTAGTTAAGTTCATTCTTCAAGAAGCTGACGGACCAAAACAAATTTGCTAATATATCCTCCAATACCAAGTATAAAAGAACAACTGTCGTCTTACCATGAGTCAACATGTGTTGTGTTATTAACGGTTGGCACTCAGTGTTGTGTTATTAACGGTTGGCACTCTGTGTAAAAATTTCAGCAGACGACATTTTGAAATGTATTTATTAGCTTTCCCAGAAAACATGTTTTGACATTTCATACAAATTGTCTGCAATGGCCGCACAAATGATTTGCGATAGCATGAAAAGTAAAGTCCTGTTTCCTGGGAAAATTAAGAAAAATGTCGTCAATTAGTCGTCTGCTGAATTAGCGCAGAGAGAGATAAAGGTTACTAAAGAATGTCATCGAAATTAATTTTAAGAAACCATTTGAGCAAGGGTAGAATATGTCGCATGTGAAATGCGAAGTGCTAGATCAGTCTGCTTATCCGAATCGTTGGCTCTTAAGTAGAGTGGATACGCATTCAAGGCAGGTGATTGAAATTGAATTTTGTCACTCTAAAAGGAAAGAATTTGCTCCCCCCAAGGAGCAAATTCTTTCCTATTAGAGTAGACCTGTTTTGTGTCGGAAAGGGCTTGATGTACAGGGGTTTGCTCCCAAGTGAAGCAAATTCTTTCACCTCGAAGCAGGCCCCTTTTCAGAAAGAAGACAAAATGATTTTGATGGAGTTGTCTCCCCTGAAAGTGTATAGTTCCTCTAAAATTGTATGCTGTGATATATTTACTTGCCTCTTTTGTTTATGTTTGTCGTAACGAAGACCCTATAAGCCTTAAGTTTATATTACATAATATTCGACGTAAAATAAAGTTTCTGTGAGTATGTCTAAAGAAATGGCCAGCATTCTGTGAGTCCATCCTCTCTTTTTGGCGCTGTTCTGTTTTAATCTGATTTGTTTTTGCAATACATGTAATGGTTTTAGAAATGTTTATTAATGCAAAAATCATAATAAATAATTACTGATCTAATCGCAGTTTTAAACAATAAACATGTGGATGATCATGATTAGAAATGCTTTTATAATTAAGGGTGAAACACACACACGCACGCACGCACGCACGCACGCACACACACACACACACACAATTATTAGTAACAATGAGGTCATTGGTCGTCTTGCAAATCGTTTTCTTTGTTGGAACCCTTATGAAATACTTTATGTGGCAGAGGGATGGTTCTGAGCGCATATGATTTCCCTTCAGCATTCTCTAGGCGAAATACGAAAAATGAAAGACATATGCGTTAAGATTATTGTCCTTAGAAAATAAGATATATCATTTTATCCAAACCTTTAGAGGGTTTTGAATGAAATTCCAGGTCCTATTTTGGTGGGGAACGATAAATAATACTTTCAAGTACCATCTCAATATTTAAATTCAGCAGGGTGAAAAGAACCGCAACGTGAGAAAACGTACCTTCTGGAATGTGCGCCCAACGAAGACTCAAATCAATCTACGCATCAGTGCAGTCTAATCAGTCTTCGTTGTCCGCATGAAAAAAATCCAAAATGCGCCCAGTCAAGATTCTGATCAGCCTGCGCGAACGCGCAGGCTGATCTGAATCTTCGCTGGGCGCATATCACCAAACGTGCATTTCTGGACGTTGCGGATCAAAAGGCCATTAAGACACATCTTGGAAGGAATTGAAATTTTGTCAATAACAGGCTATCAAAGACTAATATATTAGGCTTAGGCAGGCTGTCCGAACATGCTGACTGAATATAATTGCGGCCGCTTAATGAAGTGGAAGAGAGATTATATTTGTTCTTGTGATGTGCAAACGAAGAGCTGTTAAAACCAATCAGGGAAAAACTGGTCGGTCGATTATCTTCGGGACAGATACAAATGTCCCTGTATATATTTATATGGATATTTATTATTGCAATGATTAGACAAATAAATAAGAGACTAGAATGATTATACTCGTATGTCTCCCGATTTGTTCCCATTAATCGTTAGCACTCTGTGCAAATTCTACAAACGACCCATTGATGATATTTTATTTTATTTTCTACAGAAAAAAAAATAGCTTGGCATTTCATGCAAATTTAGGAAAATTTAAGAAATTTGATGAAATTTTGAATCCTTTATAGTAGTCAATTTGCATGAAATTTATATATCCTACGGTCTGGGAAATTAAGAACACATATTTCAGAATGCCGTCTACGGTAGTTTTACACAGACGGTTAAGCGTTAAACTTGATTTCCTCACCAAAAACGAGGCCTTTTTGCTTATGCGAAATGCTAAGGCTCAGATCTATCAGATGCATTCAGACCACTTTAAAAAATAAGACCAAAGGTGGCACCACCCAGTAATGATTTGATTGCCTCTATCTCGGTGCTATGCATGAGAGACCAAACATCACGAAAACACGCCTATATAATTTTTACCCCCTCAAACCCCACTTTTATATAGTAAAACTGGGGTTTACAGGGGTATATATTATTTTTCTTATTTCTGCTTAAAAACACAGATTGTGGGTACTTGTTAGAACCGCCTCATCGAGGCGGTTCTAACGAGTACCCACAATCTATGTTTTGAGCAGAAATAGGAAAAATATCGAGTTTTTCATCTGAAAATTTTCAGTTTTTGGAGATGAAATTTTCTACATATTTGTATAGGCGTGTTTTTGTAATGGACGTGTCATAAAGAGGTGATTATGAGATCCCAACAGGGAGTTGTAAAGAGGCCTTCTGAAGGGTAATAAATTTTGTAGGACTATTGTTGTGCTCTGTCTCGTATGATATTATCACATCACGAAAACATACCTATATAATTTTGACCCCTTAAACCCCACTTTTATATAGTAAATCTGGGGTTTACAGGGATATACATTATTTTTCTTATTTCCTCTCAAAAACATAGATTTTTGGTTCTCGTTAGAACCTCCTCGCCGAGGCGATCTAACGAGTACCCACAATTTATTAATTGAGCACAAATATGAAAAAATATTAGAATTTTTTATCTGAAAATTCTCCTTTTTTGTTTGTAAAATTTTCAATATATTTGAATAGGCGTATTTTCGTAATGAATGGAACAGCTAAATAAGCCAGTACCCACGGCAATTCCCATATTGGGCTAATGATTAATGACTGAGACACATCTTATCTTTACGTATTTCATTAATATTCTGACTTCAAACTTTTTTTTCTTTTTATATCGTAATTATAACAAAACTTAAACAACTTTATATAACTACCTTTAATGTGTCGATCCAAGTGTTATCTAAATGACAAACAGCGTAGATGCTGATCAAACTGCTATTCAGGAGGAATTTGACCCTAGTCTACATTGTTTGCTCTATCACGACATGACTGTCCGAATGTTTAGCTTAACCCATTTAAGCATTATGTCCCATAAAAGGGACATTTGCAAACAGTGTAGACTCAGATCAGACGCCACAGAAGGCGGCGTCTGATCAGGGTCTACACTGTTTGCATTAAATACATTTTTTTTATACATAAAACATGGTAATAATAAAAACACCCGACACCCTTATATTGGAAATGGACCGTCCGAAGAGTGAAGGTAGGAGAATCCATTCGGCACAAATGGGTTATATGGAATGGATATGCTTTCAGAGAAGGCAGCTCTTCCCTTTTAGAGTAGACTCCAGAAAAGGGGAGCAAACTCTTTCCTTTTAGAGTAGAATCCTTTTCAGAAGTGGATTGTTGTACAAGAAAACAATGGCAGAAAATATACCAGGTGTATCCAGTGCCCTTAAGTATGGTATTCATAGAGACAGGCCAGAGCAAAACAGTAGGCTCTTATCAAATGTTTCTGAAGAGTTCATCAGGATCATCATTGTTTTCCTTTATCTCGCCATATTTTAGATATATCCCAAGAAGAAGACTTGATCAATCTTTATGATAAGTACAGAAACGAACTTAGATATCCGTATGTAATAAAACCGCATATAGTGAGTAAAGAAACTAGATTTCCGCATATAGTAAGTAAGGAATTTAGATGTCCACATATAGTAAGATATTTAGATGTCTACATACAGTAAAGCATTTAGATGGCTCCATATAGTAAGGAGTTTAGACATCCGCATATAGTAAGGTTTTGATTGTGTTCGGGTTTAACGACACGTCAACCCTTGTGGGTCATTTTGTGTCGTCTCCCAGAGAAAGGGAGAAAAGAGATAGAAGAGATAGTAGAGGAGATGAAAGAGAGGAACAGGAAAGAAAGAGGAACAGGAATGATAGTGAAGAAACAGAAGAAATAAAAACATTCCCCCTCTACCTTTACCTGCTACAAGTTACTACTACCTGTTACCTTGCCAAACTGTAAGCCAATAACAGTTGGACGCCCCGGTGACATAAGATACACGACACCTTCGCACCACCCGACCACCCCGCGGCATATAGTAAGGTGTTTAGAAGTTGGCATATAGTAAGGAGTTTATATGTGCGCATATAGTAAGAAGATTAGCCGTTGTCATATAATAAGGAGATTAGACGTTCGCATATAGCAAACTGTTAAGATGTTCACAAACAGTAAGGAGATAAGACACTCGCATATAGTAAGGTGTTAAGATGTTCGCATGTAGTAAGCGAATAAGACTTTTGCATGTAGTAATGTGTTTAGATGTCCGCATATCGTAAAGAGTTTAGATATCCGCATATATATATATATAATATATAGTAAGGGGATAAGACGTTCGCATAGTAAGGTGTTTAGATGTCCGCATATGTAGTAAGTTTAGATGTCCGTATATAGTAAGGAGTTTAGATATCCGTATACAGTAGGGAGTTGAGATGTCCGCATGTAGTAAGTTGTTTAGGTGTCCGCATATTTAGGATAGTTGCGGTATAGTGTGAATAAAGAAGTCCTCAGAAAACATGGGACTGCACGCAAGCTCAGACCGGTCAAGTCCATCGCAGTTCGGATGTGGGTAAACGTTTTCTTTTTCTTCCTCAAAGTATACTAACAGGAAACCTGGGGTTTAAGCCCATCCTCTACTAAGGCACGCCACTTGAATTAAACGATGTCTTTCATTCCCCTTCTTCAAATCTGTCATCATATGACAAAATGTGCATATTGAGGCACATTGATTTGATGATCAATCCTATTTGTAACAGACATCTGTCAAGTGACACCCATTATTTTCACTTTTACAAGATTACCATATTAATCCTTATTTATTGGGACGGGAACCCCTTAGCAAACAGTGCAGATCCAGATCAGACGCCGCATAATGCGGCGTCTGATCAGGATTTGCTCTGTTTGCTACTCATCCAGCATTTTTATAAACAACAAGTAGTCAAATCTATTTTTAAGTTTTGAAACAAGCATGATATTGAGTAAATATGTCCCAATATTTAGGGTAAATATAGTAGTATATTGACAGATTCGCTCAGAAAGAAGCTTTGGCTCATTTCCTCCTCAAGTGACTGACCAATATATGATAGTTGCTCTCCACAAAGAGCCGCAATCAGTTCTGGGTTTATAGTGTTTGGTCAGACCTTTCTGTTCGAGAACTTAAGGTACATGTAACTGGTTCAATTCGACCCCCTCAGAAAATCTGAATCCCTATTAAATAACCCTGGATCCGGCCCTGGGTCCTCTTTTTTGAGTGACTAGATTATTACAGTCCTGGTTTAATATCCGGTTAGTTGTGAATCATGTTGAGCTTGTGTTTTTCATGAATATTTTAGGAGTGAAATTATACTTTTAATTAGTGAAATTCAATTTACACGAACAAAACTTTGCAATAAACAGCGTGCGACGAATATGGCTTGATGAAATGATAGAATTATTCTGGCTGTTCAAAAGACAGTATTAAAATCATTGATTAGAAACTTGCTGAGTGGAGTTATTTTCACAACTCAGTCCTCCACTGCCATATTATATTAACCCTTGTCATGCTGAATAAATCAAGGTGTCACGCCCACTTCTAATTTCCAGCCAATCAGATTACTTGATCCGGCTTTTTGATAGAAATTCACATATTTAATGACAAACAGTGCATATACAGAAGCCAACTGGTCTGGATCTACACTGTTTGCTAAGACAGGGCATGTCGCGTTTAGCAAGAGAAGGGTTAAAAATGAGCCGCTACAAATATTTGTCAGTTTGCGCAATGTGTGCTAAGCTTAGACCAAGCTTTCTTGTGAAAGCCAGTATTTTGTCATGATAACGTTGAGATGCACCAATATACTGACTGCACTGCTGACCGTTGCAAGGCGGTACAGTCGACTCTCGTTATCTCGACCTCGCTTATCTCGAATAACCGCTTATCTCGAAGTAAAAATCTAGTCCCTGCCTAAACATCAAAATCTAACAACAGGTAAAATAATATTGTGGAAAAGAGGAGAAATTGCTCCTAAGGAGCAAGTTCTCCTCTTTTCCACAACATTTTCAATATATCTCTAACTTAGGAATCAAATTACATAGTCATTCTGTTAAAGGCTGTTGTTCGATTTATTGTTTTCCTCACTCTCTCAACTCTGATATGTCGAGGTACGGATATCTCGAAGTGTTTCAGTGAGTCCCTTGGAATTCGAGATATCGAGAGTCCACTGTATTTCTTTTGCTTCCAGTGACTGGCTACACATATATTTCAACACATCATGGTTTATTAAGAAGTACAAGTACACATGTTAAAAAGTTCATATTTTATATAAATTTATTTTTCAGATAATGTAAACAATAATTCAGAATGTCAAAGTTTCATTACCATTACGTCATAACTGATTGTGGTATATGCAGAATGTCTACAAAATACTGAAAGGCATCATGATCAGTTGTTTCATACATGGCGGAAATATAATGCTATTCAGATAGCTTGCTACATGCACAGCCAAGTAGTTTATTATAATCATTATATATTTCCACATGTTCGACTTTGTTCATATCCGATGTATTCTATGTTTTTTGGGTTTTTTTTGTCTCATCTTTCTCGGTCTGCTTCAGCCTGAAATTAAAAATAAATAACATATATAGTTGAAAACAAATAACGAGAAAGTCCATTTGCGATACATAAGTATTAATTATAAGCAAATGGACTTCCTCGTTATTTGTTTTCATCTATAATCAACAGATATTGGTAAATAAAAAAAAAACTATTTTAAACTATACATTAGTAACGTTAACGTTACGTAATTACCTTGACAAAGTTAGCACTTACGTTCATGCATTTATGGCTTTGAAAATTGTGAATACATGAAACCGATTAGCCTAAAGTAAATCAATATTGTGGTGGAATCTGACTTTTAATTTCTTCTCAATATATATATATATATATATATATATATATATATATATATATATATATATATATATATATATATATATATATATAATACATGTTGAAATATAAAAAAATAAAACTGCAACTTTGAAATATCTATGATTGAAGATGTTCATAGATTTCACCAGATAATTGGGCTGGAGTTCTCTGTTGAAATTTGTTAAAATATTCAATTATAATTGTTTCCAAGTTTCAGTACCCTCGGTATCCGTTGTATATCTAACGAGCTCAGTTCTCTGTTTTGCTATTCACATATAAACCGCAACGTGACAAAACGTACATTCTGACATGTACACCCAACAAAGGCTTATAAGGGTATATGCTGTAATTAGATCGAATGCAGTATGAACACTAAATGAACCGCTTCACGCGA
Organism: Anodontia alba; assembly: GCA_964016985.1. NCBI lineage: Eukaryota > Metazoa > Mollusca > Bivalvia > Lucinida > Lucinidae > Anodontia > Anodontia alba. Next base: position 38,173,740 of record OZ024829.1, read on the forward strand.
AACGTGCCTTTGAACATGCGCAAAATGTGCAGATTCAGATCATCCTGCGCATGCGCAAAGTGTCGTCCGGCCCTTTGCTCTCCTTTCTTATATTCTGTAGTATCCAATTATTTTGTTAGCGGATAGTGAAGGCCCTGATCAGACTGCGCGGATGCGCAGGCGGATCTGGGCTTTCGCTGTCCGCATATGCCAGAAACGTGTCCGCATGGCGCAGTCCAAATAGTTATAAACAGTAAATAAAATCTCTCAAAATCTAACTTACAGTTAAACATAACTTCCATGGCGTACATTCCGTGACAGATGCTGTTAATCATTAGCTGTATTTTATCGGTTCCAACACATTCAGCTCTGGATTTCCTGGTCTAAATACATCGCAAATATCCATCTATTATTTATTAAGAATGATATCGCACTGACAATCAATCATTAATCGTTTGCTATCATTTCTTCAGTTCTACTCGATTTGATGTCCTGTGGTTCATTTCTTTTAACAATACTTTTACTTTATATATTTCCTAGCTTTACCTGAGACCGATAATTCATGACATCGTTTATAGCTAACGATCTTTTAAATCTGTTCACTTACTCATTTAAATCTGTTCACTTATTCATTTAAATATGTTCACTTACTCTATCGAGTGTAACAGAACTCACAGTCCGCCATAAATGAAAAGGATGAACTACAGTCGTATGTAGGATAACTGGGTGTAGTCACTTCACTCTAACTGGCCTTATGTTCTATTTGTTGCCGTTTTATGAAAAAAAAAACACCTAAAACAATTGAAGTTCTTTGTTTGTTTTATCACAGTTTATTTACAATAGTAAACGAGTTCTTAAACTCGCATCACTTTGGTCACAGGTAACAGAATGGAAGCACGAATCACCATCCTAACCAGTTTCCCTGATCAAAACTCTAGTCCAATACCATAGTTTGTTTGCACAATGTTACTCTGCATTTACGATATTAACTATGCCTTTGTAAAAACTCCAGTCTGATCACATAGTTTGTTTGCACACTGTTCCTCTGCATTTAAGATATCAGCCATGTCTTTGTACAAGACGATAGACTTTTATTGTAGATACGTCAATGAGCAGAAAACACTTAACACAATAATTGTTGATTTTGATACCAGATTACTCCCAGATCCGCTTTTGTAACTGTTTAGTTGTTTGCTGTTTCTCACCCCTTGTTCTGTACCTGAAAAAATATTACAAATGAATTTAAATACAGTAGACTCTCGTTATCTCGACCTCGCTTATCTCGAATAACCGCTTATCTCGAAGTGAAAATCTGGTCCCTGCCTATACATGAAAACCTAACAACAGATGGAAAATATTGTAGAAAAGAGGAGAAATTGCTCCTAAGGAGCAATTTCTCCTCTTTTCCACAATATTTTCAATATATCTCTAACTTCAAAAGTCCAATTACCTATCAGTTTGTTAAATGTGGTTAATCAAATTATTTTTTCCACAATTCTGCAAACCTGATATGTCGAACTACGGATATCTCGAAGTATTTCAGAGAGTCCCTTGGAATTCGAGATAACGAGAGTCGACTGTATATGAATGTCTTTTCGGTCGTCTACAAAATAGTGGTATGTTGTACTCATTAGAATCGCTTCGATGAAGTGATTCTAACGAGTATATACAGCGTTCATTTTTTCATAATAAAATAAGAAACTGTCCCTAAAACAGCTCTAAATATTTGTTTTCTTTAGCTATCAGAAGAACTTCCGAGGGACTCAGTGTTCGAATCAGCCACGGTAAACGAGCTATCGGTGCTTGAATTGTTGAAGTTTTACAGTATGTGCTACTGACAGCAAAAAAAAAATATTCTGCGAGAAAGGAACTCTAGAAGCAAAAAAGGATCTTTGAAAGCAAACAAAATTTCCTGTTGGGCCGATATATACTGTACTTAAGTGGAATGCAGGCTGGACAATCCTGTTGGTCCAATAACGGCCCAATGTGTAGTAGTTTTAAAAGTAGAATGCTGGCTTGGATGCGTTAGACGCTCATGCCCCGAAGGTACATTTTCTCATGTTCTGGCTCATATCTTTACTGTAAAATTCTGTCCGGTTACACTAGCTACTGTGCGTCTTTAGATATTCTCACCTTAGTAAAATGATATGATCTGCATGAGATGCATCAGTGACTGTGGTTGCGTGGTGCGTTTACATATTTAAAGGTATGATTCTTTTGAAATAGATTTTAACAGAATATATATTTAGTACGTACCTCTCTTTTGGTTGAAGCTTTCAGCTGAAAAAGAAAGAAGTAGAAAATATGACATTATTTTATTTTTATTCATGTAATTATAAGCGCTGACAACAACAAAAAATGTAATGTCAAATGCTGAGCAAAGGAACCGGACTAGTAATGATGTAACGTTGTTTTGTAATCTTAAAATATCTTCAGACATTAATAAAGAGTGGAGTAGATGGTGTACATTGTGTAAGGTAATAAACCCTGCATTGTTCAATATACAAAATTAATGTATTGAAGGCATTGCGATATATTGCGATTCCTGGGGGAGATTTAAGACAGTAACATATTATGCAGGGAACTGTTTAGCTGAGTAGAGCGATACAAAGATGAGGGTTAGTCATTCCAGTTTGTGACCCTGAAATTTTGGTGGTTGCCTCCGTGGACGGAATTGTCATCAGTTTTCAGTTTGTTGAAGAAGACAAGAAAGTCCCAGGATTTCTTACTTACTCAATTGATCATCACATCACCTCCAAGACAAGATATGATTTTTGACCCGGGAAATAACAGACGGCGTATTTTTATCACCGCAGTTTATAGAGAAATTAATAGGACTGTAATCTGTGATTAGAACTGTGGAAAATACCATAAACTTATTTCCATGCTTAACTGAATGAACAAACTTTAATAAAGAATATTCATAGAGAAGGTTTCCTCTTTTTATCAACAGCAAGTATCGGTTAAACACAATATAAGTTTGAGCCTCTGATTGGTTATGATGTTGCTTGTTCTTTGAATGGACTTGTGAACACTCGCTGCAGGGCTTTTTGTGTTTTGTCGTTTTCGTTGTCTTATTTTTTGTGTCTAGCATCACGAAAATATGCCTATAAAATACTGAACCCCTTTAAACCCAACTTATACATAGTAAAACTGGGGTTTACAGGGGTAAACATTATTTCTCTTATTTCTGCTCAAAACATAGAGTGTGGGTACTCGTTAGAACCGCCTCTAAACGGTTAACCAGTATTATGCACATTCTTTCGCCAGAAACTGACAACTGCCCTTCAGGGCAGTTGTCAGTTTCTGGCGAAAGAACGTGCAGCAAGGAAAGGAAAGGTTATAATCTAGAAGCACAGCCTGCCAGAGAAACCGAAAGAAGACGTCCATACAAGAACAATTAATACGAACAAGACCTGAGTCAATGCCTTTATCGCATGTACGGGAAACAAACTCCCAGATTAGCCTGCGTATTCACGAAATATGATCAAGACATCGTTGTCAACCTAATGAATTGCTGGCTACTACATAATACTAGTAAGTTAATGACGTCAAAATTGTTGTGTATCCCTTCTGAAAAGTGATCTATTTTGAAAGGGAAACAAATCATTTCCTTTCAAAAAAAAAACTTGGTGCTCTGAAAAGCCTACCAGTGGCAGAAATTTGCCCAGTGTATATACTGCCCTTAAATGTTTTGGTTTGGTTCGTAGTGTACAATGCAATCAACGTAACTTATGCATATAGTAACTATACATTATTATAATAGGCTTACCGTTTAGCACGTGTACTTTGGTGCTAGTAATTTGCATATTTGATGACCTACAAACATATGTTCCATCATCAATCATTGTGGCTCTGTCAATTACCAGAACACTTGTAAACGTTCTTTTTGAAATGGAATATTGTTTGGATATGCGAAGACCGCGGTGTCTCTGTGAAGAAAGGCGTTCGCCATTTCTAAACCAATCCATTTCATCCGGCGGATAATATTCTCCTGTAGCATTACACTGTAACACAATACGATCTCCCTTTTCTACAAACTGTGAGCCTGTTATTTGAATTTCTGAAATACAAAAAATATTTATATATAGCAATGTTCAAGGACAGTTCAGCGACATCTACATCCGTAGTACTGCGCATGTTTAACCTTAAAACGCCAAGCAAAATTTGTAGCAGACGACATTCTAAATGTTTTGTTGTTTTTTTTTGTTTTTTGTTGTTTTTTTTTTTTTTTTTTTTTGTTTTTTTTTGTTATTTTTGTCTTTGTTTTTGTTTTTGTATTTTAGTTTTCTTTTTTTCAAAAAAAAAAAAAAAATAAATAAATAAATAAATAAAAAAAAATAAGTCTGATATTTCATGTGAATCGTCTGCTTGGTACACGATTCACGTTAAATATCAATATAAAAATCCTTCGGGAAAAAAAAAAAAAAAAAAAAAACACGAAAGAACGAAAATCATAGGCACGGTTTTTATACAACAATGTACGAGTACTTTGCGAGGCTGCATACGCCCCAACTCCCAACCCAGCCCCCAACTCCCGGCCTGGCTTGAGCGGTAGTCGAGTTTTAAAACAAATCAGAATAGGCTGAATAATCCCAAATGAATTAAAAATATAATCTGCACCTGTTTGCTCTGAAAAAATGCAGTTTTGATTGGTGCTTTATTTAAGCGTTAAAAATGAAGAATACATCTTGTCACGTACCGCTGGTGATTGCTATCATTATTGATACACTCCTGCTTGTGGTATTTGGACATTTATGCTCAAGCATGGGGTAAAAAATTTCCAGCTCCTTCCTAACACTGATAGATTACTCTAAGCTCCCTTCCTAACACTGACAGACTATTGTAAGCTCGATACCTCGTATGCTATATATATATATATATATATATATATATATATATATATATATATATATATATATATATATATATATATATATATATACATCAAGTAAATTACACTTTTATACGAATGGGAACTAAATGAGGCGCAATGTCAGAAAACGTACCTTCGGATATATGTGCCAAGAGAAGGTTCAAATCAGCCTGTGCATTCGCCCAGTCTAGTCAGAATCTTCAGTGGGCACATTTGGATATCCAAGGATGCAAATATTCTTCATACAGACATCGAAGACTCTGATCAGACTGCGCAGATGCGCAGTCTGATCAGAGTCTTCGTTGGATGCACATATCAGAAAGTACGTTTTCTCACGTTGCGTCTCAAATTTTTGTCTTTTGTTCCAGTTTCGTAATTATGTATCATTGTGTGCCTTTTATGCAGGATATACGTTAATATTTCGATATGCTGCTGATTTTATTCTGGTCCTTTGGGGCAAATGGGTTCATGCATGTACATCATATGTGAATAGCATAAGGGTCCCAGTAAAAGGTACGAGGGGCGTGAAGAATTTTGCGTTTTGTCAGTCACACTAAGTCTGCTGTTTTCTTTTCTTATTTTGTCTTTTTTGTTTTGTTTGCTTTTTATACTTTTTATGCCCTCACCCCCACCCCACCCCACGCCCTCCATTCGAAGAATGGTGGAAAGGGCATATAGTATTACCCCTGTCCGTCCGTCCGCATCCGAGATGGTGTTAGCTATTTACGTTTAAGTTTTTCTGACGTTATCAATAAGTTTTTCAAGCGGGGGTGTCCGTGTCCTTTGGACACATTTCTAGGTTTTATTTTTTATTTATTTATTTATTTATTTTTGTATCCTCATTTTCGAATAGTAGGGGAGAGCAGCAGCTGTCGTTGATTAGTTGTGTGAAGGTCCGAAAAACGTCACCCCGTGCTTCCATAATGCTCTGATAGTATTTAATTTTATTGTCCGTATGGGACCACGGTGCTCATACGTTTTATGTAAACATAGATTTCTGCTTAAACCTGCTATGGGGCATGAGATGACTTGCGAATTTGTTTTCTTCTTCATGAACAACACACTCAAACCGAGTCATTACGAAAACATGCCTATTCAAATATATATAAAATTTCACCTCTAAAAACTGAAAATTTTTAGATACAAAAAACTCTGATAGTTTTCATACTTCTGCTCAAAACATAGATTGTGGGTACTCGTTAGAACCGCCTCGGCGAGGCGGTTCTAACGAGCACTCACAATCTATGTTTTTGAGCAGAATCAAGAAAAATAATGCATACCCCTGTAAACCCCTGTTTTACTATATAAAAGTGGGGTTTAAGGGGGTCAATATTATATAGGCATGTTTTCGTGATGCCGTTATTGTCTGTCTGTAATTTGTTCTGCATCACCAAATGATCCTCACTTCAGAATATTTAAAGACATAAATGGTTAGACCTTTGTCTTTTTCGACTACGACAATTTTAAAATCTGTTAAAACAATAGGTCTCAGACAGGCATTATACATTTAGGTCACTATACCTGCTAAAATTTACAAAGCACTGGTTTGGTTCCATACAAATACAGTTCCATATTAATGATGTAGTTCCTGTTTTGTTTTGTTTTGTTTTTTAATTTTTTTTGTTGTTTTGTTGTTGTTGTTGTTTTTTACCTGTTTCTAAAGTGTTTTCTTCCTGCTTTGACTCAGAATCGGTCAAAATGTATAATTCAGGCAATTTTGCAGTAGACATTGACAAAGTTGTATATTTTGAGTGTCTGTGAATATGCAAGTAGATAATCATCATGGTATAGTTTACCCTTACTCCTGCCATGGCCCCTTAAGAGATCTGTGTCAGTGTATTTGAAAAGGCGCAAGTTCATTACATGTAATATGACCTACTATTCTGTTACTTGTTTTGAAGATTTAAGAGGAACATCTGTCAGGCAATTACCATGTTTTGACCGTTTGAACTTAACATCACGAAAACATGCCTATATAATTTTGACCCCCTTAAACCCCACTTTTATATAGTAAAACCGGGGTTTACAGGAGTATACTACATTATTTTTTTTATTTCTGCTCAAAAATATAGATTGTGAGTACTCGTTAGAACCGCCTCGTCGAGGCGGTTCTAACGAGTACCACAATCTATATTTTGAGCAGAAATATGAAAAATATCAGAATTTTTTCTCTGAAAATTTTCATTTTTTGATGGTAATTTTTTCAGTATATTTGAATAGGCATGTTTTCGTAATGAAACAAAAACGCTATCAGTATGGGTTGTAGAATATTTGTAAAACTGTATAAAAATATACAAGGGAAATCAATGGGAGTCTGAAGCCTTTAGACATTATCCTTCGTGTGTCTCAGTGGGTTGTCCTTTATTTCGGAACATCTTGCTATACGCAGTACACGTATAATGCAGGTTTGTTTGTGTTGAGGTTTTACGGCCCAGTCAACCCAATGGGGTCATGTCGAGCGCGGTCAGTTTACCTAACCACACGTTTACTGGGCTGGCTTAGTCCTCTAAGCGGTTAACCAGTATTGTGCACATTCTTTCGCCAGAAACTGACAACTGCCCTTCTTGAATCAGCGGAAGGGAGAGAATGACCGTAGAAAATATTTCATGATCAATCTCCACGAAAGAATGTTGCCGACCTCGGCGGGGGTTGAACCCGCGACCTCTTGGTCTCCAGTCGGACGGCGCATCCAACTGAGCCACCGAGGCCGGCATATAATGCAGGTAAGTTTGATCTTAAAATTCGGTTAAGAGTACACATGTACTTACCTGGTATATCTGTTTCTGGATCTGCAAATATAAAATAAGAATATGATATTACCATGGTAGAATAAAAATCTTTATCTTTAAAGGCCAGCTAAACGTAAGCATTGAGAAATGATGCTAATGACCAAACTGGATTACAAATGAGTCGCAATGTCAGAAAACGTACCTTCAGACATGCGCTCAGTGAAAATGATCATCTGACATCGTAAAATAAACAAATGGAACGAAATGAGACGTAATGTCATGAAACCTACCTTCGGACATGCGCTCAGTGAAGATTCAGATCAGCCTACGCATTCGCGCAGTCTGATCAGAATCTTCCCTTGGCGCATTTTGGATAGCCAAGGATGCAAAGATTCTTCATGCGGACAACAAATATTCTTATCTAACTGCACGGTTGTGCAGGCTGATTTGAGTCGTCATTGGACGCATAAATCAGAACGTACGTTGTTTCACGCTGAGGTCATATTTTCATAGTGTTTAAAAGATCTGTTCACCTCATGGAAATGACAAAAAGATCTTATGTACACTAGTTAATTTAAGATAAGCAACAAAGAGATTAACTATTTGGGTTTTACCAAATTGTGTATAAAGCGAATAACCATAATGAAAACCTTTATCAAAATGCGTGGATACACAATATTCGATGATAGATGGAAATTTCTGGAGAGACACAGCGGGTTGCTTGATAAAGAACTAATAATAGGGAAAGTAATTGAATTGTGCTGACAAAAACAAATTAAACAATACAAGAATGACTCTCTGTGAAGGCTAAAATATGCAAGCAGTTAAAAATAGTTCTCTAAATTTTGTCGATTTGTCTTGGTTAATTTTGTTTCACTTAACGTTTACCACTCTTTCGGCTAATTCAGTAGACGACAAATCGATAATATTCTTCGGATTTTTCCCAAACTGCAAACTGCCTCCGTCGGGGAAATGGCTAATCCTATTTTCTGGGGAAAATAGAAAAAAAAAAAATGTCGTCAACTGAAATTTCTACCCAACATGCTAAGCGTCATACAAATCGCTTTTAAATATCCGGTCATGTTTATTATTCAGCATTATACAGCAGTTTACATATTTTTCACTACAGTCGAATTTCAACGGCTCGAACATTTTTGGTACCAAAGGACTTTGTTCCGGACAAGGGTACTTGTAGTTCGAGGCACTGAGGATTAATCATAGCGCCAAGACAGGAGCCAAATCGGAATAATTTATGGATGTTTTGTTTTCTATCTATAAACTAATGACATGTTGGATGTACTAATTAGAATCGCCTGGAATTTCTATGATAAAAGAAGAAAATGTTCAAAATATCCCAAAATATTTGTTTTCTTTAGCTATCGGAAGAATTTTCTAGGCACTCAAAACCGGGTTCGAACTAACCACGGTAAACGAGGCATCGGTGTTCGATTCATTGAAGTTTTACTGTGTTCGTTTTTTTTTTTTTTTTTTTTTTTTTTGTTTTTTTTTTGTTTTTTTTTCTTTGTTTTTTTTTGTTTTTTTTTCAGCGTACATTGTACATGTAGACGTTTACAAATCATTAACCCATTTTAGACTGAATAAACTCCCACATTATATATTGGAATCGAATTTCAATTTTAGATATGTCTGGCTGTGATTTAAACATTCCAAGAGAACTAGAAATGTGCCAAAAGACACGGATGCCCCCGCCAAAAACACTAAAACGCAAATTGCTAGCGTCTGAAAATCTTAATTGCAAATTGCTAACGCCATCTCGGACCCGGACGGAGACGAACGAACGGACAGGGGTAACACTATATGCCCATTCCACCATTCTTCAAAATGGCGGGGGCATAAAATGGCTGAACTATTTGCAAACAGTGGACACCCTGATCAGACGCCGCAAAATGCGGCGTCTGATCTGGGTCTGCACTGTTTGCAAATAATCTTTTTAGGAGTCTCCAGACTACAATGGGTTACCACTTTCATTCCTGCAGGCCAACACGGATACCCTTGCAACCAGTGTATAGTACAGATGATATGACTTGTTGAGCCGTCTCATCAGGATCTCCACTGTTTGCCATTCTATTATTCATCCTAAACTAAACTCCTATTTGCAACAATGGATGTGGCAAAAGTCAGAGATGGACGAGCCCATTTCAGAAACTCAGGGGTGAAAAGTTACCTAAGACAGTGAGTGAAACCAACCGCCTCATTGTTCTATCTGTAGATGCCACCTGACATTCATATATCCCTTCATCCTCCGGTTGCACGTTCTTGATCATTAAATCCCACTGGCTCTTGTAATCGACGTGACCTACTTGTAACCTGTCATCGGCTACCACTGTCATGGAACCAACGGTTAGAGGAAATGATTCGTCAATACGTCTCCACAGAACCTGAAATGGTAAACATACTATATACACATACTCTCTTTTCGACATCTTTCAGAAACAATATAATCAACAAAATAATTTAAGGGTCATTTACTACAATTTTCCATATACGCAAACTTTAACCGCGTCTAAGAGTAAAACCAGAGAAGATATTGAATTATTGTTGATTGTTTCTTTAAGTGGAACCCAAAAAGGAATGCTTCCAACAACAAATTTTGAAATGAAAATTTTCATTTCAAAATTCGTAAAAAAATGTTACTTTTTATCCAAAAACGAAAAATTGACATTTGAACATAATAAGTAATGTCTTGACTTCAAACTGTGAATACATCATAGAGAAAGCTGTAATTGCAATCAAGAAACTCACATTTTCCTACAACTACCCTCTATAGATTAATCACGGTCTATGGGGAATCATCGAGGCAATTTTAGCCTCTTAAAGGGTTGACTTCTTTTTCTGGCCATATCTGTGTGTCTTTTACCCTAAGAAATTGAAATTTTCAAGGTTGTGTTTGAAATAAATCATTGTTTTGAATTAAAATAGAAAATTTCAGATATTCTGAAGAAAAACAACATCATTTTGGGGTAAAAAGCGATTTTTCAGAAATTCCCATTTTTCTCAGAATCTTCTAGGCTGACAATGTTCGGGCCATTGACACTTTGGTAGCTGAACATATTGCTAACATGTTAAGCTTATTGAAATGGGCTTGCATACAGCAATATTGCCCACAGAATAATTTCAATAACTGGCGGGTCGCATTTGAATGTTTATCAAAGGAAAACGGAAACTGGTGATTCTTTAATTACTTTGTTGAGTATATATATGAAGATCATCACGAAAACATACCTATATAATTTAGACCCCCCTTAAACCCCACTTTTATATAGTAAAACTGGGATTTAAAGGGGTATACATTATTATTCTGCTCAAAAACATAGATTGTGGGTACTCGTTAGAATCGCCTCACTAATGAGTACCCACAATCTATGTTTTGAGCAGAAATATGAAAAATATCAGAATTTTTTATCTGAAAATTTTCATTTTTTTGGTGGTAAAATTTTCAGTATATTTGAATAGGCATATTTTCGTAATGCCCAAGAAATGTCACAACCACGAAGCATCACGGACATACCTATATAATTTTGACCCCCTTGAACCCCACTTTTATATAGTAAAACTGGGGTTTACAGGGGTATACATTATTTTTCTTATTTCTGCTCAAAATATAGATTGTGGGTACTCGTTAGAACCGCCTCGGCGAGGCGATTCTAACGAGTACCCAAAATAGAGTTTTTTAACTGAAAATTTTCAGTTTTTGGAGGTGAAATTTTCTTTATATTTGAATAGGCATGTTTTCGTAATGCACAGCCTTCCCGAGGCACTAAAAGACTGAGATACAACGTTGTTTCAACACTCATAAAAACATAGCATCGATGATGAAACGACTTTGTTTCAGCGGTGTGCGCCAGCTGTGATGGACGATCACTTAACCTATTTCTGAATGGAATCAGCACAATATGGAATGGTTTCTGAAAGACAGCTGTTCATAAATGAAAACGAACTATAAAACTGTTACTGGATAAAAGATGTACTTTGTGAATGAAAGACACTCAGTATACCAGTTTCTGAATGAACGGTGTAAAACAAAACAACAGCTGCTTAACCAAATGTTAAAACAACGAATATTATCGACTTTCCTTAGGTAATTGTTATTTTATGTCAAGTCAAAAGAAAACTACCTTTCCTTCGCCTATATAACAAGGTAACGAATACTCATTAAAACCGCGCAACATGCTAGAAACAAATCAATTCATTTCTTTTACATAGACTTTGGTTTTCTCTAGTACACAGACTCATCAGAATATTCATCATTAGGAGTTTTTCATCCAGCCATTCAAAAGTGGTTGCATTTTTTTTTTTCAAAATTCTTATGTTGGTTATTAATATGCGAGGGTTTTGTTTCGTCGTCGTATACTTTTTGTGCTTTGAGAATGCTTTGACATGTGATTGTGGCATTTTCTCAGGACAATGATATAGTCAGTGTACTTGTTTTCACAGTGGACGTGGTTTCGCAGGTCTGATATAAAATGATTCTTAAAAGCCATATCATTTACTTTGTCTACGAAATGAAGTATGATACCTTGCAGATTTGTCTTTAATATTACCGGGTTGTTATAATACACTTCTATAGTCTCATTTACAGAAAAGACATCTCTAAATTATTTCCATTCGCCTTCTGATCCGATATGATTAACTGTCATAGAACTACATATACCCCTGTCTTTGGTCCGAAAGATGTTCAAGCCATTGAAGTTCGACTGTACTATTTCGTCCGACAAAGATTCGTTGTACAGTATTTCTTCTGAGACAGATTGACTACATGTCTTTCATTCAGAAACATTTTCATAGCAGATCTTTAATTCAGAAATACTTTCATAGTAGATCTCTCATTCAGAAATATTTTCATAGTAGATCTTCCATTCAGAAATAATTTCATCGTAGATCTTTCATTCAGATACATTTTCATAGTAGAGCTTTCATCCAGAAACAATTTCATATAAGATATTTTATTCAGATACATTTTCATAATAGATCTTTCATTCAGATATATTTTCAAAGCCGATCAATCATTCCGAAACAGTTTCATAGTAGATCTTTCATTGAGAAATATTTTCATAGTAGATATTTTATTGAGAAACATTATCATAGTAGATGTTGAATTCAGAAACATTTTCGTAGTAGATCTTTCAGTCAGATACATTTTCATAGGGGATCTCTCATTCAGATATATTTTCAAAGCCGATCGTTCATTCAGAAACTTTTTCGTAGTAGATCCTTCATTGAGAAATATTTTCATAGTAGATCTTTTATTCAGAAACATTTTCGTAGTAGATCTTTCATTGAGAAATATTTTCATAGTAGATCTTTTATTCAGAAACATTTTCATAGTAGATCTTTTATTCAGAAACATTTTCATAGTAGATCTTTCATCCAGATACAATTTCATAGTAGGTATTTTATCCAGATATATTTCAAAGTAGATCTTCCACCCGGATACATTTTCATAATAGATATTTGATTTAAGAAACATTTTCATAGATGCTCTTCAATTCAGGAACATTTTCATAGTAGACCTTCCATTAAGAAATATAAATATTTTCATCGTAGATCTTTCATAAAGAAACATTTCCATAGTAGAGCTTTCATTCAGAAACAGTTTCATAGTAGATCTTTTATTCAGATACGTTTTCATAGTAGATTTTTCACTCAGATATATTTTCATAGAAAATGTTTCTTTGAGAAACGATCTTTCATTCAGATATATTTTCATAGTAGATCTTTCATTCAGAAAACTCTTTGGTATAGTTAACGTTGAGAAAAGATTTCACTATACACATCCCAGATATAGGTCTACAGCGGACCGTTGTCGGCCCGTCAGCTAACCTGACGGGCCGATAACGGCCCGCTGTAGATTAATGTAGAATGTTTTCTGGGATATTGTTAGCACACGCAACTTTTCAGTACAAAAGTAGTAACATTTTCTCCTCTGAGTTTCTGCAGCCGAGGCATCTGTCTTTGAATTTGGGCACATACACTGTTGCAAAAAGAGATGTCAGTCACAAATCGAAAACAGCATCACGAAAACACCCCTATAAAATTTTGACCCCCTTAAACCCCACTTTTATATAGTAAAACTGGGGTTTACAGGGGTATACATTAGTTTTCTTATTTTGTTAAAAACATAGATTGAGGGTACTCGTTAGAACCGCCTCGGCGAGGCGGTTCTAACGAGTACCCACAATCTAAGTTTTGAGCAGGAATATGAAAAATATCAGACTTTTTTATCTGAAGATTTTCCTTTTTTGGTTGTAAAATTTTCAATATATTTGAATAGGCGTGTTATCGTAATGGAATGGCAAACAGTGTCAATCCTGATGAGACGGCTCATCTGGATCTACACTGTTTGCATTAGTATCTGTTTTGGTCTGAAGGGTCGAAAGGGTTAAAGCCATTTTCAATATATACCCTTCATTCAGTAACAGTTTCATGATGTGCTTCCTTTCAATAACACATTACGAAAACACGCCTATTCAAATATATAGAAAATTTCACCTCCAAAAACTGAAAATTTTCAGAAAAAAAAAACTCTTATATTTTTCATATTTCTGCTCAAAACATAGATTGTGGGTACTCGTTAGACCCGCCTCGCCGAGGCGGTTCTAACGAGTACCCACAATCTGTGTTTTGAGCAGATATAAGAAAAATAATGTATACCCCTGTAAACCCAGTTTTTCTATATAAAAGTGGGGTTAAAGGGGGTCAAAATTGTACAGGCGTGTTTTCGTGATGAGGACAAAACATCTGAAATATAATCAGTACTATTCACGGATAAATGTTTCAGACGAAACCAGATGTCTTTGCAAACAGTGTAAATCCAGATGTGTGTAGATCTAGATCAGAATCTACACTGTTTGCCTCTAGTAGTAGTAGTAGTAGTAGTAGTAGTAGTAGTATTGACCGACACCCCTATTTACGACAATGGATATATTACCTAATTAAGATGGAAGAGTGTACATCAGTAACGCATGAAAAGGCGTGCGTAAATTTTGTTAGACAGATTGTCTTTCTGTATGTGCTATTTAACATTTAAATCTGTTTTCACCGGCCGCTGTTTACACTTGTGGGGAAACACCGTCGATATAGCGTCGATATATACTAGTTTGCGCAGTCGTGTCGTCCAGATATTTTAACCTTACATTAATTATTATTTAATGCGCGAAGTAAGAAAAGACCTATTTTGTCATATGAAAGCAGCGGAGGCTCTTATACATGTAAGCCTGTGCATGCACGGAGTCTTAACCTACTTATAGTATCAATGAATGCTATAGAATACAATGTGCATAGCCGGTGAGAGAAAGTCCTGACTTGATCTGAGCAGTCTCTATTCGCATTTCGCATATGTGTCATTTTACCCTTGCTGGGCTTAATTTATACCCTCTGCAATTTATATATGGAATGGCGAAGCTTCTGAAGATCATGACCAGTTTACGATTTGAACAGCTGTTTGACGTTCTGTTATCGTGAAAAGATAATGACGCAGCAAATAGGGTAGACCTTGGTCGGGGTTTACATTATGAAAACACGCCTATTCAAATATATAGAAAAGTTCACCTTCAAAAACTGAAAATTTTCAGATAAAAAACTCTGATAGTTTTCATATTTCTGTTAAAAACATAAATTGTTCTAACGAGTATCCACAATCTATGTTTTTAACAAAATAAGAAAAATAATGTATACCCCTGTAAACCCCAGTTTTTCTATATAAAAGTGGTGTTTAAGGGGGTCAAAATTATAAAGGCATGTTTTCGTGATGGACTGTTTGCAAAGGTTCGTTTTCAGGCGCTGATCAATTACTAACCTTTTTCAATAAAATAACCGATTTTAGTCAGACATCATTTTTCTTATCTATAAAAAAACTTACTCAGACACAATAAGCAATCTGTAATACTTATATCCATGGCTGAGACTAAAACATAACTGATGTACAAATAACACGAACATTTAAATATCCTCATACTCGACAGTGCCAGAATGCATCATCGGTTCGATCACTTATATCGAATGAGTGATATGTCTGCTATTTAACAGTTATGCAAGGTAGGGCAGATACTATCAACCCTCTTTATTCCGACACTCAATACAAAATCCGTTATAATGATAAGTTGACTGGCACGAAACCTTCGCTCAAGTGGTGATAGGTAACCAGAAAATTATGCCAGAAACTTTTGTTTGTAACTTCAAGAAACATTTGTTTTGGATATTTGTTAGAATTGTCCCACTGGTGTCATTCTAACAAATGTCCAAACATATGTTCTATGAGGAAGTAAGAATAAAAGAGTGCCTTTCTTACATGTACATATCATTCTGCTCATTAAGGATTCTTTACAACAGCATATTCATTTTAATGGCAACATCTTTGGGAACAAATGTTGTCGTTGTTACAAGGGTACGCTGTACATGTACAACTAGTACGTAATATTTACCAGTACTAATAATATTTTGTTTCTTTTACTTATCAGGCCTGTGTTTCAAACTTTATTTGGTGTACTATTTCATCTGTATCTTATCAAGCCTATATTTCCACCGCATATTTACTTTACTATTTCATTTGTATTATCAAAACATTTTTTCAACCATTAATTTGCTGTTATATTTCATTTGTATTATCAAACCTATGTTTTAAACACATATGACCAAACAGCTATTTAAATTATATATATTGTTGTTATATTATGTTTATACTATAAAATATCAACCCTCTATTTCAGTTAGTTTTGTTGTTATATAGTTTGTATGACTCTCAAAGTCTTTGGTCGTATATATGTATTTTTTTTATTTACTCATTTATTTATTTCTTTATATATTTTTTCGTCACTGAGCCGTTGAGTCGTTTGCTTTGTTTCATCATAAGTGTTTATGATATATATTTTTCACTGCGTGTTTCGCCGCCGATGAGGTAGATGACCCTGATGTGGACCGCCCTTAATTATGTTTGTAATTTAGAGCTGTATCAGAATTAAGGGTGAGGTTTTGCGCAAGTAGAACTGGTTTAAGCCCTCTGTTATAGTTTTCTGCTTTCCGTTCCAGGGGGGTCCTATTTTTTTTTTTTTTTTTTTTTTTTTTTTTTCTTTCTTTTTTTTTGCGTCCGTGGTTTCATATGTGACGTTTTGTCTTGTTAGTTCCTCACTTCTCCTTTTGGTGCTTCGTGGAGGCTGTGCTTCGTGATTATGGCATTCCCTGGGTATTTTCACTCATATTATTACATTCAAGTTGTATCTTTTGGTCGCAGTAGCCTACAGTAAATCATAGTTACAGATAAGATGGGGTATCCACATAATATTTTTCTTATTTCTCCACGAAAACATATGTTGTGGGTACTCATTAGAAGCGCCTCGGGAGTACCTCCACATGTTTTCGTGGAGTAATAAGAAAGATACCAGCATTTTTCGGATGAAAAAAGCGCCCTATCTGTTGCTATGGACCCATTAGACAGAAGATGCTAGCAACACCCACCGAGCCACATCAACTGTGCGATCGACCCACCTTGAGACAAACGCAGATATCAGGCAGGATACCGACCTAAGACAAACGCAGATATCAGGCAGGAGAAGTTCAAAGCAGTGAGCACCAGCAGTCAAAACCAAACGCACGAAATGAAGTAAAAAGTGAAGTAAAACAAAGCCAAAACCCACCAAGAATTCCTTCTCCCGTGAGAGTATTATGAGCCGCAACGTAAGAAAACGTACCAATGGAGATGTGCGCCAAACCAAGATTCAATTCGATTAGTCTGCGCATTCGCGCAGTCTGGTCAGATCTTCACTAGACAAATTTTGCATAGCCAAAGATGCAAAGCTTCTTCATGCGGACAGTGTAGACTCTAAGCAGACCGCGCGAATGCGCCTTCGTTAGGCTCACATGTTAGTAGGTACGTTTCCTCACATTGCGGCTCTTATCTTAATTTTAGAATGGTTAAGAAAATTCGCATCAGAAATCATATTAATGTTGATTTCAAGTTGGCACCAGTCCTGAAATACCGTAATTGATTACTGCAACAAATGATAGCCTTGGGCTGATGCTGTGTCTACCAGTAGTGTCACTGACACAGTAGTTGTTAAACAAACGTAATTATGTCAAATTTAGTGTGAAAAAATGTGCAGATTTCTGAATTTAGCCTCGCCAGTAGCACCTAATTCCAGAAGTTGAAAGAAACTGGTTGAGTGCAGATATCGGCGAATACTGAGCATTCCCAATCGAACTTACCGCAACTCGTAAAACAAATAACCATATCCCGAAATATGGCCTATTAACGTTGCTTCCTCAGTTCTGTGGACATGTCCCATTTCAATAGAAGGCATTACGAAAACACGCCTATTCAAATATACTGAAAATTTTATCACCAAAAAGGGTAAATTTTCAGATAAAATTTTTTATATTTTTTCATATTTCTGCTCAAAACATAGATTGTGGGTATTCGTTAGAACCGCCTCGGCGAGGCGGTTCTAACGAGTACCCACAATCTATGTCTTAGAGCAGAAATAAGAAAATAATATATACTCCTGTAAACCCCAGGTTTACTATATAAAAGTGGGGTTTAAGGGGGTCAAAATTATATAGGCATGTTTTCGTGATGGGTGTCGTATTTTGTCCTGTTCATCGTCTTATTTCTGTGTTTAGTAGATCCTGTATGACATTATAATCAGCTTGCTGGAGATTAGGGTGCTGGTTGCTTTGTTTTCCTTTGATTTGTCTGTATGGTTTGTATGTTTCATTATGAAAACCCGTCTATTCAAATATATAGAAAAATTCATCTCCAAAAATTGAAAATTTTGAGATAAAAAACTCAGATATTTTTCATATTTCTGCACAAAACATAAATTGTGGGTACTCGTTAGAACCGCCTCGCCGTGGCGGTTCTAATGAGTACCCACAATCTATGTTTTGAGCAGAAGTAAGAAAAATAATGTATACCCCTATAAACCCCAGTTTTACTATATAAAAGTGGGGTTTAAGGGGGTCAAAATTATATAGGTATGTTTTCGTGATGGATTTGCTTCTCGGTGCCATTGCTAGGCTATGTTCAGTGATTGAGGCTCTTCCTAAACATCTGTCTGGTTAGATTTTATTATTACCATGTTTTATAGAAAGTCCTGCTTTTTATGAAAACAGTGTAGGACTTGATCAGACGCCATCTGAACTGGATGTAGACTGTTTGTCCATGTTCATTTTATGGATCCCTGGGCATAAACGGATTAATGAATGTATGTACCTCGCATACCCCGATACTCAGCATGTGTCAAAGTTGAATACAGGGTAAATCATAGCTACAGATAAGAGGGAGTATCCTCATAGTATCTTCCTTATTTTTCGACGAAAACATATATAATGGGTACTCATTAGAAGCGCCTCATCGAGTACCCAAAATATATGTTTTTGTGAAGAAATAAGAAACAAATATTGATATTTTGCTTGCTTTATCTGAAGCTATGTATATTGGCATGTTAATGCATCACGAAAACATGCCTATATAATTTTGACCCCCTTAAACCCCACTTTTATATAGTAAAACTGGGGTTTACAGGGGTATACATTATTTTCTTAGTTCTGCTTTAAAACATATATTGTGGGTAATAATTAGAACCGCCTCGTTAACGAGTACCCACAATCTATGTTTTGAGCAGAAATATGAAAAATATCAGAGTTTTTCATCTGAAAATTTTCTGTTTTTTGGAGGTGAAATTTACAATATCTTTGAATAGGCATGTTTTCGTAATGGTAATGAAATAATTTGATTGCTTATATTTGCCATGTCTAATTTATTGTTCTAGCATTCAGATGATGGCATACAAGCTGAGTAATGAGCAAATGCATCATATTTACTTCTGTAATATTGAGAGACAGTATAATTTGAAAGCTCGTTGCAAAATTAATTGACAGAGATAACATCGTTTGTTTTCACCGTTGTCTTGCCTCGATTCCAGTAATTATTTGTGAGATAGAACAGCATTGCTAGAGTGTTGGAATATAAAGAGGATTCAAAACAGACATTATTATCATAAGTAGTAGTTTTATATGAATTCTCTTATTAAGTACCCAACCTCGGATAATTAAAAAGGGTCATATTTCTTCTACCAAGTCCGTCCGTCTGTAACACAGTGCTTTTGTTGCATAACGAAAGAAATGTGTGTGCTAGGATGCCGGACTTTCCTACATGAGTATTGGACGCGTTTTTTTTTTTTTTTTTTGTTTTTTTTTTTTCTTTGCTTTTTTGCCGC
This sequence comes from Anodontia alba, assembly GCA_964016985.1. Lineage (NCBI taxonomy): Eukaryota > Metazoa > Mollusca > Bivalvia > Lucinida > Lucinidae > Anodontia > Anodontia alba. The sequence continues at coordinate 38,193,554 of OZ024829.1, forward strand.
ATATAAACCTGCACAACGACTTTTTGTTAGTTGTTGTTGTTTTGTGCGATATTGTTTTCGTGGTTTAGTTGAATTATGGTTTTGGTATTTCGAGTATTTCATGAGGCTAAGCAGGGCGCTGCCATTTTGCATATGCAATATAACATTTGATAATAAGAGGGTCGATAACTGATGTTGCCTCCGTACTTCAGCTGGTGGTTTTCTTTAGCTCTGGCAGTGGCTGGGGTGTTTGCCACGAGTCCATATAGTGATTTAACATCACGAAAACATACCTATATAATTTTGACCCCTTAAACCCCACTTTTATATAGTAAAACTGAGGTTTACACGGGTATACATTATTTTTCGTATTTCTGCTCAAAAACATAGATTGTGGGTACTCGTTAGAACCGCTTCTGTATCTGCCTTATTTTTTCGACGAAAATATATATAATGGTACTCATTTGAAGCGCCTAATCGAGGCGGTTCTAACGAGTACCCACAATCTATATTTTAAGCAGAAATGTGAAAAATATCAGAGTTTTTATCTGATAGTTTTTCAGTTTTTGGAGGTGAAATTTTCAATATATTTGAATAGGCGTGTTTTTGTAATGAATCAATTGTAATATGACTCTTTGTCTGTGGCTGTACTGAGTTGGAAAGCCTCTGTGCGAACCGAACACTGGTTGTATTGTTACAACATGGGAACCTAGGGTGAAAATTTAGTACCAGTAAAATCGATTGTGTGGGAACCTTGCGGCTGCTCATAGACTGGCTCCTGTCTCCAGTGACTAAGTGTGTATTCTTGTAATCCTTTAGAATACAACTAAAATAATATCATGACTATAAAGACTGATCACTAGTGACCAGTCTTTTTAGTCTTGATATTATTTTGTTTTTTCTTTTAGTGGATAAAAATGGATTATAATGATTTAGTTACTGGAGAGTGGAGTCAGTCTAGGCTGTCTCTGCGGGGCGTTTTGTTTGTTTGTGTTTGTGTGTGTGTGTGTGTGTGTGTGTGTGTGTGTGTGTGTGTGTGTGTGTATTACCCTGTTCTATGCTTAAATTACATATTATATTTTACCTCTCTCTCTGCTAATTCAGCAGACGACAAATTGGTGGCATTTTTTCTTATTTTTCCCAGAAAATAGGATTTGACATTGCATGCAAATTGTCTCTGCCCACAATCTATGTTTCAAATCCTGTTTTTGGGGAAAAATAAGAAAAATATTTCAAAATGTCGTCTGCTGATGTTTTCGCAGCATACTGAACGTTAAAACCCCGCAGAAGTCGTTACTTCTGATCGTTCTAAGCCGATTGTTCTTGGGTTATTCGTATTTTGCGGGGCCTTGCGGCCACTCGCTGCGTTTGTATGTTTCTTTTTGTTCGTGTGTTGTCCAATTCTGCGATTCCTGGAGATCTTTACTATCTTAATGGCACGGCCTCCGTAGTGTCATTATGAACGTATCTACTCTAGTTCAGCTTTTAATGCTACAAGTCCCTCATGATCAAACTTATCATTAGATCCTGTCGAGGAAAGCAAAGTATAAATCTGCATATCACGCGATGCTACGGTAAACATTTGAACCCCGACTTGAAAAAACGAACCTTCTGACATGTGCCCCCCAACGAAGACTCTAATCAGCCTGCGCATCCGCGCAGTCCGAGCAGAGTCTTCGTCATTATGAAGAAACTTTGCATCCTTGGCTATCCAAAATACGCCCAGCGAAGATTCTGATCAGCTTGCGCGAATGCGCAGTCTGATCTGAATCTTCGCTGGGCGCTGATATCCGAAGGTACGTTTTCTGACGTTGCGACTCAATCTTTATATGGGCACTGCCTCAGTCGGAGTTGTAGCGTAGGAATGCCTCATACAATTAGAATAGTTAAATTGCGAAGGACCATGCCAGTATTTGATTCCAGGCTTGTTGACCTGCAAACGCAAATGAGTTGAGCGTCGTGTTGACCTGCAAACGCAAACGGGTTGAGCGTCGAGCAAAAGCTAATGTGTGGATGGATGGATGGATGGATGGATGGATGGTTGAATGACTGGACGCCAGAGAGGCTTTCATAAAATAAGCTCTCCCAGACGGTAGTTGAATACTGCTGATTAATTAAAGAAAGGAGCACGCATTCCTTAAAGACGTGAAACAAAGTCATACTAAGGGCTTACTTACATTTTTAGTTCCAAGATTGAAGACGGTGCATCGTAAGACAGCCAGTTCCCCTTTACGAAATGTGACGTTGGAGGGAGCAGGGAGGAAATCTGGGCTTGGTGTAAGTGTTTGAAGAGCTCCTGAAAAATAATCAAGGCAAACTGTACATGCAAAGTACATAATAAATTTAAAGTAGAAATATATGGAGTTAAAGTTTTAACCATACAGCCCTGAGTCCAGATTCGAATTTGCATAATATTACGAAAACACGCATATTCAAATGTATTGAAAATTTTACAACCGAAAAAGGAAATTTTTCAGATAAAAAAAAAATCTGATATTTTTTCAAATTTCTGCTCAAAACATAAATTGTGTGTACTCGTTAGAACCGCCTCGACGAGGCGGTTCTAACAAGTACACACAATCTATGTTTTTAGCAAAATCTGTAAACCCCAGTTTTTTCTATATAAAAATGGGGTTTAATGGGGTCAAAATTATATAGGCTTTTTTTCGTGATGGAGAGCTGCACAAGGCTTCTGATTTTGTGTGGCGCTTTGTGGCGCTTACGGAACGATCTAATTCAAGAAAGCGCTTTACGAAACGGCTGTTATCTCGATCCCTAAAGTTCGATAATAATTAATTGATGTCTTCTTATTTGAACCACACAAACACACTCATCGTATTTTGGTGATCAAATTGTTGAAAACACTCCATTCAACATTTTAAAGCCCATTGTTACCAGTATTGTTGTCATTTTGTTGCGTTTTGCTGCTATTTAAAGACCGCTTCGAAAGCGCTTTATGTGAGGCAACTCTGAAAGATCATGTTGCGTAAGCAAACGTATTTTAGCAACACACTATTGCATAGCAGAGGTTTAAATTCTACTAACGGGGCTACGATCCTCCAAACGACTTACAGGAGGAAAGTGCCATACATATCATTGACATTAATGGGATTGTATACCTTTGCTCCAAATTAATATCAGATTAACAAATGGTTTCAACTTTAACCTTTACCACGCTCAGGACAAATTCAACAGACAACAATTTGATGATATCTTTGTTTAGAAAACAGGTTTGACATTTCCTGTAAATCGTCTCCTTAGGAAACAGTTTGCATGAAATACCAAACCCTGTTTACTAGAACAGGTCAGAAAAAAATATTTCGAAATTTCGTCTGTTTTGTTTTTTTTCTTTGACAGTACAACTGACATGTGTAATTATTTATTTCTGTAAATATTTAATGAAGTACTGCATAGGTGAAAGCTATTATCATACCAGTTTCTTAGAGAGAACTAAATTGTTTTCTTAATAAACTCTCAGTCAGCAGCCAATCAGAAGATAGGAACCCGCACATTACATGTTGCAGACCTATACTGTGGAGCTGACAGCCCCGTTAGTAAATTTATGCAAGTCTCTGTGCATAGCCATTTGCCAAGAAGCGTTTTGTAGCGTTAGCTTTGTTATCTCTCTGCAGATATATATAAAACTTGATATTTCATGCGAACTATCTCACATGAAATAATGAAGCCTTCTTTTCTCTGAAAAATAATAATAAAAAATATTTCAAAAAGTTGTCTGCTGTAGTTGTGAGAAGCTCTTAAAGGGTGTTAAGCAGTAAGATTAGAAAAGAGTTTTTTTTATTTCGGACAACAGATGCACAGGTCAGATTGCGCAGTCTGATCAGGGCCATTGTCCGCTTACACGATCATTTATGTTATAGACTGTATTGACGAATCGAGAAGACCCTGATTACACGTAGAATACGTGAGACGTACGGGTTGATCTGAGTATTCGCTAAGCGCACGTGTCAGAAGGTCTCATGCACGTTGTACAACACAGTGTACATTTAATTAATCTGTGCGAAAGAAATACACCAACATACGTTAACAGAGTCATTGTTTCTTATGAATCACATCTGCTTTTAATGCGATGGCATTAAATAATTAAAACGAAACAGAAGAATGTATTAGATCACGCCTTGTCATAGCATTGTGGACAAAATGAATCATTTGCCCTCTGGTCTTCGGGAACTTAAACCGCGTCACGCATATGAGGTCTTACTTTTGCACATGTCCGAACAGCGACGACCAAGATCAAGCTGCGCAAACTAGTAAAGACACTTCCAGGATAAGAAGAAGACCAAACCAGAGAACATAGACTACCTATGATACTAAGAGGAAGACCAAACTGCAGAACATAGATTACCCATGATACGAAGAGGAAGACCAAACCACAGAACATAGACTACCTATGATACTAAGAGGAAGATCAAACCAGAGAACATAGACTACCTATGATACTAAGAGGAAGACCAAACCACAGAACATAGACTATCTATGATACCAAGAGGAAGACCAAACCACAGAACATAGACTACCTATGATACTAAAAGGAAGACCAGAACACAGAACACCTATGATACATGTACCAAGAGGAAGACCAAACCACAGAATACAGACTACCTATGTTACTAATAGAGAGACAAAACCACAGAACATTGACTACCTATGATACCAAGAGGAAGACAAAACCACAAAACATAGACTACCTATGATACTAAGAGGAAGACCAAACCATTGAACACAGACTACCTATGAGACAAAGAGGAAGACTAAACCACAGAACATAGACTACCTAAGGCACCAAGAGGAGGACCTAACCTCGGGGGAGTAAATTAGGGGTAATTTTGGTACGGGTGTGCAAGCCAGTATTTCAAAACCTACCCCATTCATATATCTGGCCTTCGAAAAAACGGACCAATTCATATACATGATCATCCAAAATGTTGACCTATTCATATACTGCCCTTTGATTTTTTGTACCCATTTTTGCTGGTTATTACACAAATATCACAGTCAATTGATGTAATACCAAGAGGATAAGCAGCCTCGAAAAATCTCTGAGCGAAAAATATAAGCATATACCAGGATGTCAGAAAAATGGGGCCTTTCACATAGGAATCCAGAAAAATCGGGCCATTCATATACTTTTTGTTGAAGAAAGGGGGCCAATCATATACCTGGCAGCGCTGAAAAAGGGGGCTATTCGGCACGCACATCCGTACAATGCCATATATAGGAAGTTAGCCCCCCCCCGCGCCCCCGCCCCCCGCCCCCCTCCCCCCCCCCCCCACCGGAGGACATAACAAGACAGAACATAGACTACCTATGATAACAAGAGGAGGACCAAACAACAGAACATAGACTCCTAAATGAGTTAAGGAATTAGAAACAAGCCCCCCTCCCCTTCTCTATACAATGTTTACGCATTGTTACCATATAACATGGTCTGACGATGTACTGATCGAATAACTGAATAGTTCAGGGTTACAGTACAGCTATAATCTAAATAAAATGGTTTATGTTATTTTTCTACAACGAAGTGTTGACCAAATTGCATTATATCAATAAAACACACATGTTGAGACCATTGCAATAAGTTCCCAAACTGATAGTAAATGAGATGTCCAGGAAGTGCCGCAACCACAGAACCCAGCTAGCATTCTACGTAAATCTACCTCGGGCCATCATCGGCCCGTCAGCTACCCTGACGGGCCGATGACGGCCCGATATAGATTTACGTAGAATGTTGACTGGGAACATAGCCTACTAATGACACAATCCCAGTCAGCATTCTACGTAAATCTATATCGGGCCGTCATCGGGCCGTCAGGGTAGCTGACGGCCCGATGACGGCCCGATGTAGATTTACGTAGAATGCTAGCTGGGATTAGTCAGCAAAATGCGACGGACAGTACACACGTAGCAAAACAATTAAACGCAAAGCAACCGAAAAATACCCAGCTAACATTCTACCGGAACCGGAAGCGCATCTTATTTTATATTGTAACAATTATGATAATCTAAGAAATGTTTTGTTAAAAGAATTTGGCGTAGATAGAACAAAGTTATGTAAAAAAAATGAATTAGAAGTTTTAAATTTATTAGTTAATCCGGTAAACAGGGCCCAAGCAACCAAACTAAGTAAATATTCATATAATGCCATAGAATTAAGAGGGTCATAAACAATATAATGAAAAAAAGTCAGTTATCAGTATCCCTGAAAAGAGTCATTAACTTTTTCATGTCAACATTTTGTTAAAACATTTATATTTATATTTTAACATGTATGCATTTATAATCTGACCTATAATAGCATATATGTTGTATTTGATTCTGACATGTTTGTTTGTTTTGCAATGTATGATAACACTGATGTTGTATTCAGTTTTCACAATAAAATATAGTTATAGTTATTGTTCTACTTGAATTTATATCGGACCGTTAGGATTGAATCCTGTTGGGCCGATAACGGTCCAATATAGATTTAAGTTGAATGCTAGCTGGGTAAGTTTTGAAAAGACGGATTCCTCTTGTACATTATTGCCTAATAAATAGTTCTGAAAGATTATAGCCGCTTTCTCTTACTTCTTACTTTACATGTCTTTGATGCCAGCAGTGTTCGACATGTAAAAGACAAGCATATCTGCAGTAAATATGAGAAAATTATACAAGTGGTTGCTTCGATAATGGAATTTATTTCATGTTCTCTCTTTAAACTTCCCTTATTTTATAGTTAATAGGAGCTTCTTGCCGGAATGTCATATTACTTGTACAGACAGGGACAAATTGGTCCTAAATTATCTGCTCAAATGACAGCACAGAGCTCTAAATGGACTAGAAATTAACTGCCCGCCTAATGTTGGCCCATAAATCGTGTTCTTTCTAATTAAAATTAGAGCCATTTCCTAAAGTTAACATCGATCCCATCCATCTGTTCAACAGTTGCCAGACCATTCTTTCATCCTTGCAATAATCAAGCAGACTCCGAAAAGTGCTAATTGAAATTTACAGCAAAACGTGTTCATTGCTGCACAACTGAAACATTCCATGCATGTGCAGTGTTAATGTACCGTTATATTGTCTGACAGAAAACATCAAGTTTCTTGTTCCCGGGGGATGAAAGACAATTTCCGCATATTTATTTAGGATTACTGTTTGTTTTCCAGCCATTACATGCAACAATGTCAATATTATTTTTCTTGATACGGTTAAGCATGCAAAAATGACAGACGATGTTTTAATAAATTAGCATCACAGAAAGTGCGAATTTCTTATGCACTAGTAATATGACATTGAATGAACGTTGATTGCATAAAAACTCATTCATCCTTACCTGTCGTATCAATGGAAAAAATCCCACTTCTGATGGTAAATTGAGAAAAAGATAAGTACAGCGAAGGTCGAGATCAGCTGATCAGGGCCAAACGTGGAAGAGGGACGAGATCAAACCAGTTTTACAGGATCCTAATCTTCAAATATTCATCCTTGGTTCCGATATTATTCGAAACATCTAGAGCAGTTTGGTTCGCGTAAACATAGGTCTTGATAAGAGAATGTATCGGGTAAATATTTTTTATTATTTCTTGACGAAAACATATGTTGTGGGTACTCATTAGAGGCGAACCGGTGAGGCGCTTCTGATGAGTACCCACAACATATGTTTTCGTCGAGAAATAAGTTTTCGTCGAGAAATAAGAAAAATATAGATAATTTTTGGTTGAAAAAAAGCGCCTTATCAAGAGTTATGGACTAAAGGCTTCTAAACTCAATCAGCCTAGCGTTACGAAAAACATTCAAATCACAATTTCAATAACTACGATAAAACAAATACGAGGCTAATGACAAATACACTATAGCAAAAGCCAGAGCAAAGTAAAAACACTTTTTGATCTACGGTGGGCTATGCTAAGGACATAGTGTCAATTACCTACCCACAAGTTTTAATCCATTTTATGTTCTGTTGATGTGTCTAAAACCTGCTGGATGAGTACAAAACCGTGTAAATCCAGATTTGATCTGGACCTGCACTGTTTGCTAAGGTATGATTTTCCGGATACTGCGGGAAAATATGATATCATTTTGTTTTTGTAGGTAGAAAGCCCCAAGGGTTACTACACCGTTTCGGCTGACCTTCTTTCCAAATTCGCTCAAAACGGCTGTATCTCTGAGCGTTAAAGCATAGGTCGAGCTGTAATCGATACGCACCGAAATTGTTGTCAGACTGTCATATTTTAAAAATGAACTGAAGCCTGAATATTAGTACTTCAATGAATGTATTTTAGTCACATTTAAGGGATACGGTATTCATAATATTGTGGAAAGTCCTAAGCAAAGACATCAGACTATTTCGTCTGACTTGTTTTTCCAACTATAAACTATCTGACAATATGAAACAAATTCTCCAAACTGTTCGCGGAGTCTGCTAAAATGATCCAAAACAGATTTCAGTGACGGCGAATCTGGAGGTGGCTTGGGAGGAAGCACGAGTGGGAGTATTCCATCTTGTCAGAGAAAGTCTTTCAAGGTCTTTGCTAAAAGTGAATTGAGCCTCTACGGATAATTTACGATTAGGGAATGTCATAAGGCTGAAGAACTGACGCTTTATTTTGCACACTTTTCCTTATTGTCTATTTGTCTATGTTGTGTTTGATTGAAGAGCTCCTGAAAAATAATCAAGGCAAACTGTACATGCAAAGTACATAATAAATCTAAAGTAGAAATATACGGAGTTAAAGTTTTAACCATACAGCCCTGAGTCCAGATTCGAATTTGCATAATATTACGAAAACACGCATATTCCAATGTATTGAAAATTTTACAACCGAAAAAGGAAATTTTTCAGATAAAAAAAAAATCTGATATTTTTCAAATTTCTGCTCAAAACATAAATTGTGTGTACTCGTTAGAACCGCCTCGACGAGGCGGTTCTAACGAGTACACACAATCTATGTTTTTAGCAAAATCTGTAAACCCCAGTTTTTTCTATATAAAACAGCCTCTATTGTTTGTTTCCGAGGTGTGTTTCGATACATGTTGCTCTTTCTGGTTTTAACCATGTTCGCATGTCTGTCCTGTTAACGAGCTGTAGAAGCAACATTGACAATAACAATTTACTTTGTACTCAGTAGCATTCAGCGCTAACACAAAAATAAAACGCTATGCATATCCCCGAGAACCTTATTTTACGCTCTATGATATATGGTTATAACCAGGTTGAAATTAAAAATTAGTTCACATGAAACATTTGGTTATTTTTTTGTTTATCTGAAAGAGTAGAGACTGCAAACAGTCGTATTTCTATATGGCAATGAATACGCTAATATTTTTAAGTTGATCCGAAAAGCAATTAAGCACTAGCTGTTTTATAGCTACTAACCTTGCTTTTTTAATCTTTAGTACTCTCTGGGCATATTCAGTAGACGACGTATTGAAGATATGTTTTCTAATTTTTCCCACCAGAAAACAGGTTTTATTATTACTGTATTAAGAGTAGCATCGGGACCCAGGGTGGTTGGCTAGCTGTAAAACTGCTTTAAACCCCCCCCCCCCACACACACACACACACATACACACCACCACCACCACCACCCCTTCCGCCCCCCCCCCCGCCCCCCTCCACGGTGGTCTATTCTACTGACCGTTCTAAGGCTGTGGTCTCGGGTGTTAGTCTTACCCTTTGTTGCTTTGTGGTTTTATTCTGCGAGGCGATTTGTTTTATGTTTTACCTTGTGTTATTTTGTTCTTGTGTTTTTTCAATCCTTTTAGAAATGCGATTACCTCGCTTGGAGAAGAGAGAGCTAATCTTAGTGCTTTTCGTATGTTTGTTCGATTTGCGCTTGTTTGGTTTTGTGTGTTTCCTCTTCCTCTTTGTGTCTGGGAAGGGCTATGGTTTGTGATTGTGGCACTCCCTGGACTTTTCTCTTATCTTTTTTTGACATTTTATACAAGAACGTATCAAATGTCAAAACCTGTTTTCTGGGAAAAATAAGAAAACTATCAACACATTTGGATGCCTTGCATTTACGTTGTCTCTAGAGTATTGTGACGGGATGGCAAACTGTCTGATTTTTGTATATTAATAACTGGACACCCTAATCTCTCATGTATTTGTCATAAAACTGGAATCATCGTTTGCATCACAGATAATTTGACTCTTCATTATAAATTGTTTCTGAAATCAAGCACATGTAATGAGTATTAATCAGTTCCATAGAAATCTGAATTAATTGCCTCCATTAGCCCTCGGGCGTTTAAATGCTATCAAATATTTATATCTATTTGTCCACAGTGGAATAATCAGTCAGAAAACACCCATTTATTTCACTTAATTATTCAAACAGGCTTTAATTCACATGTCCTTCGGCGTTCATCTAAAAGTAAATACGTAAAAACTGTTTTTGCAGAACGATAAGTGTATTGACCCTAAGTATTCCGATACCTCAGTTCGGTCACCATGTGACGGTCTCTTGATCGTAAGTGGATCAAGAGACCGTCACATGGTGACCGAACTGATACCCTAGTTTATGTATTTTTTGTACAGTTACTTCATTGTCTTTTAACCCATTTATGCCGAGTGGACTGTCCTACCTCAAATTTAAGGGCACGTCCATTTCGAGTAAAAGGGGTGTCTGGGTATGTTTGATTATTGCCCTGTTTTATAGAAATCCCTGTACTTAATGCAAACAGTGTAGACCCTGATTAGACACCCCGTTCTGCGGCGTCTGATCTGGGCCCAGGCTGTTTGCCATTTTAGATTGATTTTGTAAGAAATTAGGTTGCGCTATGATAGAATGGCTAAGTATTTTATATGTAAGACGTATGTGATGTTATTCACTAGGATGAGACTCTAATAAAATAATAAACTTCTTAACTTTTTTACCTTGCCTGTCCTAAACTTTAAACAAAATAAATCAAAGAACTCAGGAGCTGATACAATCAGGTCCACACCGGGCTTCCAACACCAAAGGGAACAGATAAATACAATAAAGCAGCCACAACACGAACTAATAGCAAACAGAGTTAGCAACTCTTTCCCAAAAAGATGGAAACTCTATTACCCAAACTTAACTGAATATATTATCAACTTAGATAATTGTTGAAAGAATTAGAAAGTGAAACACTAGATGACGATTAAAACAAGTACCACAATGCAGGTAACGCCTTGGAACGGTCAGTTTTGAATTACTTGGTGGGGGCGGGGAAGCTTTACGGGCTTTACGGGGAAGGGCCGTAACTAATGTTGTGAGAATTTGTGGCCCGACCCTTTTGCATTAGTTATATGCAATAAAATATGATTAAACTACGGGCTAGCTTTACGGGATCCCAACCCTCGCAATAAAAAAAAGTTTATTTTACTATCTGTTGATTGGCCTAAAACACTGCTGGTTCAATGGCAATCATTGTAGACCATGATCAGATGCTGCAGTTACAGTAAACAGTGAAACAGAAGAGACCACAAGACGTAATGGGTTAATTGGTATGCAATGGACTAATGCCTATGGTCAGGTAAAATCACTTTTCATCTACATCTGTCAGCTCAATTATGCGCAAGAGTGTCTAATTCTGCAGTCAGTGCGGGCACTAAAAATGGGTCACGGCGAAAGATTTAACCCTTAAAACGCCAAGAAAAACCTGCATCTGAAAATGTCGTCTGTTTATGTCGTCTGCTGAATATTCTTGCAAACTTTTCAAACCTATTTTTGCATACAGGCAAACAGCGTGGACCCTGATCAGACTGCTCCTAGAGAAGCAGTCTGATCTGGGTCCACACTGTTTGCAAAAATGACTTTTAAAATCACAAGCAGATGACAGAGCAGACGACAATTGTTGTGAAGTTGGCCATTTTTTATGTGCTACCTGCTCTATTTGAGAGCGTGTAACTTCCATATAAATCCGAATTGTGAATCCAAATTCGACAGAAATTTTGCTGAATAATTGCAGATTTATTTTTCGTGGATGTATGACCAGACCTGAAAGCAAATTTTCGTGCTATTTTTTCAGTTAGCCCTCTGTCTTAAAAGGCGTCGGTTGTGTGGTGTGATTATTATTATTATTATTATTATTATTATTTGGTGTTGTTGCTGTGTTGTTATTGTTGAAAAGTTATCTACTGTAAGAGGAACGAATTTGCTCCCCTTAGGACATTATAGAGTAGACTCCGTTTTAGAGAGGAGGTAAAACATCTTAACAGTTACCTACCCTGAAAACGTATTTCTCCTAAAGGAAACTTCCACTAAACATTTCCACATAAACCCTCAAAAGCAACAAACACTGTACATACAAATTCATTCATCCCTGTAGATGATAAATCAATTCTTCCTCATTATTTTTTCAATGATAAAATCAACATCAAGCCCAACTCAACCGGAAGCCAGATGTGGTTGTAAATTTGTTTACATGCAAGACCGCACTAAATTTAAAGATACATTTGTATATTTTGAATAGATGTAGCAGAATGAAAATATTCCGTAACACTATTGGCTTCGCAGATGTTAATCTGAAACAAACATAATTTCGTTTTGACAGAAAACGCCTTTTCTTATATTGAAATAAATATATATGACCAACAGAATCATTCTAGGTATTTTCTTCTCTATCAAATTTTATCCCCAAAAGAGGCGGAGTGGAAACAGGGCGATCGTGTAAAGGTGGCATTGAAAACGAACTTTGTGTACTTACTTCCTGTGCGATTTAAAATGACTTAAGAGACTAAATGTCCGCAGCTAGAGAATATTGAGAACATTTCGAAAACTATTCAGACACCGAGAAAATATGCTTTATCTTGTTCAATGATCATTGTATGATGGCAACAGCCAAAACCCTGCTAGGAAATTCTGATGCGTAGGCGCAATTTTCTATGTAACACTTAACGTTACACTTTTTATCCTCAAAATGTTATAGTCCTTTAAAACAACAACAAAATGTTTGAGGTGTTTGTATCCAGTCGAACCTCGTTATCTCGAACTCGCTTATTTCGAATTACCGCTTATCTCGAAGTGAAAATCTGGTCCCTGTTTTAACATGAATCTATGACAACAGGTAGCAAAATAATGTGGAAAAGAGGAGAAATTGCTCCTAAGGAGCAATTCATTTTATTGTTTTCCTCACTCTCTCAACTCTGATATGTCGAAGTACGGATATCCCGAAGTGCTTCATTGAGTCCCTTGGAATTCGAGATAACGAGAGTCGACTGTATATAGTACATATTTTGTTGTGATCATATAATCATATGTTACATGTAATATAAGTTCTGTTTCTTAAAATTTCATCCCTTTTAAAATACAGTATATCGTAATTCGTTAACGGAATGATTCCACTTTATAGGTATAAGTAATTTTTATGTATACATATTTATGTATGTAATGTGAAAGTGAGACTTAAATAAAACATAAATTGTCAAATTGTCACGTCTGATGAATTTTTTGTGAAACGCTACCTTAAACATATACCTAGGGTTTAACGTCAATAGTCGTCAATGCAAAATGTTTCTGTTGTTCAGAGTGACAGCTGCATCCATCTGGAAATTATGACTCAATTACTCAGTGAGTCACGTGCTATATTATTCTGAATGTTACGTTTGATTGCGTGAGCAAAAATGAACGCTTTGTATACTGGAAAAAAATACAGCAGACGACATTTTAATTATTTTCTTATCTTTTCCCAGCAAACAGACTTTGGCATTTCATGCAAATTGTCTCAGGAGACAATTTGCATGAAACGTCAAGGTCTGTTTTCTGGTAAAAAATAAGAAAACCGTCATGACTTTATCGTCTGCTCAATAACCCAGAGAGTGGTAAAGATTAATCAGAAGTAGTGAGTCAATTCTTTAAAGTTCTGTCGTGATAATTGGTGACAATATTCCTGTATGGCACCAACTGACAGTGCTAGTGTTAATGTTGTTACGCATCCAAGAGATCAATTTGCTAGAATTGTTGCGGAAAATGCCTTAAACAAAATTACAAATATTGAAATGATGTAAACTCTTCCTTGAAATCCGAATTTTGAATCCAAATTTGCCATCACGAAAACACGCCTATATAATTTTGACCCCCTTTAACCCCACTTTTATATAGAAAAATTGGGGTTTACAGGGGTATACATTATTTTTCTTATATCTGCTCAAAACATAGATTGAGGTACTGGTTAGAACCACCTCGCCGAGGCGGTTCTAACGAGTACCCATAATCTATGTTTTGTGCAGAAATTTGAAAAATATAAGAGTTTTTTATCTGAAAAATGTTCAGTTTTTTGTAGGTGAAATTTTTTATATATTTGAATAGGCGTGTTTTCGTAATAGCAGAAATGTTGCTGAATAATTGCAGTTTTATTGTGTAAAAAAGAAAATACGAGCTATTGTTTCGTATTTTAACACTTTCTTGAATGATCAGATAAGGATTTTATCAGATAAGGAAATTCAATTTGATCAACTTACCATACTTACTCTATGGGAATACTTTTAGAATATGTCATAGGTACAGATAACTGGGGGTATCCACATAATATTTTTCTTATTTCTCCACAAAAAAATATGTTGTGGGTACTCATTAGTAAAAGCCTAGGTGAGGCGCTTCTAATGAGTACCCACAACATATGTTTTTGTAGAGAAATAAGAAAGATATCAGCATTTTTCGGATGAAAAAAGCGCCTTATCTGTTGCTATGATATGTTCGCCACTTAATCTTACCTTACCTGTTTGAATAGTCTAGATATAGAGTATGCTAAATATAATCCATCACTAACCTAAGCCAAAGCTAAACCTAACCATCAGTAATTTTATTTTCTGCATAATTAATAAGTGTGAGGACTCCCAAGTTAAAGTCAGTAAGTCAGTAAGAAATGATGGTTAGAATCTAAAGTCTAACCGACTAAATAATTAGGGTAAAATACGGTATCCCAAATTTATCAAATTTATCCAAAATGTCCAGTAAAAATGAATTTTTGAGTCAAAGCGGGGTTCGACTGAACCCCCGAATAGTTGACACCTCCCCCCTTCCCCCCACCCCCACACACACCCGTGACCCCATCTGGTCTACGTCCGTGTGCACTGTATCCTTTATCTTTACGGATTGTCATAAAGTGCGTAAGTCAATACTCTAACGACGTTTTCTCATTTTGTACACAAAACATATGTTATGGGTACTCATCGGAAGTCCCTCTGCATTTTTTTTAATATTTAATACTGAAAGTATTGTTGCTGTTGCGTGTGTGTGTGTGTGTGTGTGTGTGTGTGTGTGTGTGTGTGTGTGTGTGTGTGTGTGTGTGTGTGTGTGTGTGTGTGTGTGTGTGTGTGTGTGTGTGTGTGTGTGTGTGTGTGTGTGTGTTCTATGTGACGGCTCACAGGGTCGGTCTCTTGATCCATTTACGTGTGGTTTGATACCCTAATTTTTTCATTTTTTACAGTTACTTCATTGTCTTTTAATTGTGTGTGTGTGTGTGTGTGTGTGTGTGTGTGTGTGTGTGTGTGTGTGTGTGTGTGTGTGTGTGTGTGTGTGTGTGTGTGTGAGAGAGTGTGTGTGTGTGTGTGTGTGTTGTTTTTATAAAAACTGTTTTAGCAAAGATTTCGCGAAAAATAAATGACACTGTGGTCAAGTATAGATTCCCCCCATGAGGATATATTCACGAATCGCTCGGCTCACCATTATTTTTATTTGAAGTTCAATAACTATTTTTGTAACGATGTGTCACTTATTCTGTTAGTAGTTTGTCAAACTCTGTTTCCGTCATAACAATCCAGTTATATTTTTTTTTATTATTTTCTTGTTGTTTACAAAATCAAATGTAAACCTGAGATTAGCAACTTGATTCAGATGTGAACACATTAATGAGCATTAATGGGTTGACATTGTGTTATCACATGTGAACTGCATTGTTTGTCCATCGTTCTAGATTAAATTTCTTTTCTTTTGAACCAAAATGTATTTTCCTACTTTCTTCATGAAAGCATTCTGTGGCTACGCATTAGTAGCGCTTTATCTAGATCCATGAAAACAAGTATTTTCAGAGGCGAACGCAGTAAAAGGGTTGGAATCATGTTATCACACACATGTGAACTGTATTGTTCAAGTCCATCGTTCTAGATCAAGCATTTTCTTTTCAACCAAAACGCATTTACATTTTTTTTTCTTATTTATCCATGAAAACATATGTTGTGGGTACTCATTAGGAGCGCCTCTCCGAGGCGCTCCTAATAAGCACCCACAACATATGTTTTCATGGAGAAATAAAAAAAAATCTGGATATACCTCTTACGTACAACTATGTAGACAATAACATTTCCAATTTATAATAGCTGTATAAAATTCATGAGGACAATTTGGTAAGAACGTACATTAGATATTTATGAAGTATAAAATATTGACATAAATAACAAAACAAAATGAAATCAGATTTGAAAACCGAAATTTTCTTAAAATTCGCTTATCAATGCATACCTCTGCATACTTCAATTTTCACTATACGAAATTGGAGAATATGAGTTTCACAGTAAATTGACTAATGGAACTTCTGTGGCAGTTACTTTTTACTAAGCGTTGCGTGTAATTAATCACCAGTAAATGCTGAACAACAAAAAAAAAAATAAATAAAATAAAATAAAAATAAAATAAAATAAAAATAAAATAAACAAAATGGATAAACACTCACCTATGACTATTGCTAATTGTTTCATTAAAATTAGAAACAAGAGCAGTGTCCCTTGTATCGTGAGCGAATGGGCGTAACGAGCCCGTATTAACCACCGCATGTCCATTGTGTAATTTAGTGTACCTCCATTATGATAACTAATAAAAATTTCACTTCATATAATGTGTATTACCAACAAAAAACTACACATCCTGTTAGATCATTATAACGTAATACTTTTACAGCAATGTAAATTTCTCACAACACGAACTTTGTGGTTTATAGTTTAAAGTATAAAACTGTTAACTGGAACCTACGCTACCTCAAGAACCCATAAATCTATGTATAAACGACAAATAAGGAATTGTCAGGCTTCCTTATTACTTCTAAAACTATTTAACAAAACGCACAAGTCTGCAGAAAATATCACATTTTTAACCTAAAATTCAATATGATCATTTATTCATTCAGTTTTGTCACTAACAGAGGACAACGCAAATTCTTGACTCGATTGCCAATTTCATTGTACCAGTTATTACTATTCAATCGGTATGGTATCACAGAGCTGATTTTAAGTGAATTATTTGATTCTCCTGTACTCCTCAATCAAGCTACTCAAACAGCTTAATAGTCTGACTGAAATATTTTCCGATAAAGCGAACGCATTTTATATCTCTGCTGTTATGGTGCACCGTGCTACTCTCAATAGTTCAATGTGATTGCCGATAATACATGCCCTGTTGGTATGAGATTTTGTTGTTAACCCTTTCATCCCTGAGTTTCTGATATGGACTCTCTCGTCTCTGAATTTGGACACATCCATTGTTACACATAGAGACTTCAGTCAAAACTCAGTTACAGAATGGCAAACAGTGTAGATCCTGATGAGACGGCTCGTCGTCTCATTTGGATCTGCACTGTTTGCAAAGGTATTTTTTATTGGTCTATAGGGTGAAAGAATTAACCCATATATGCCTAGTGGACTCTTCTATCTCTCTTTTCGGCCAGGTCCATTTCCAATTTAGGGGTGGTCTGGTTTGTTCGTGTTATCTTTTGTTGTATAAATTCCTGTCCTTACAGCAAGCAGTGTAGATCCTGTTCATATTCCGCGTCCTGTGGCGTCTGATCTAGGTCTACACTGTTTGCCAGTGTCCCTTTTGCGGGATGCTAGACATAAATAGGTCAAGGGGACGCGATACACGATACAAGATGAACCGCCATTTTGCAAGGGAGTCACTTTTTGTGACTTCCTGTTTGCTTCCCTGCACACCAAGGCCTTTCTGAAAAGGGGTCTACTCTAAAAGGAAACAAAATTGCTCCCCAAAGCTCTCCAAAACTTTCCTCTTTAAATAGCCTTACGTACTTGTTTTCTTGAGCTGTCAGAAGAATTCCCTAGAGCTCAAAGACGAGTTCCAATCAGCCACGGTAAGCGAGCCATCGGCGTTAGAGTCATTAAAGTTTTATTGCATGTCAAACTTTATTTGCTCCAAAAGCAAAGAATTTGCTCCCCTCCCAAAGGGAGCAAACTATTTCCTTTAAGAGTAGACATAATGGGAGGGGAACAATTGTCCTTGGGAGCAAATTATTTCCTTTAAGGATAGACACAATGGGAGGGAAGCAAATGTTTTCCTTTTCTTTCCTTTTAGGGTAGATTTTTTTTTTTTTTTTTTTAATGAAGGAGACTAGTATGCAGGAAAGCAAACAGGAAGCCACAAAAGTTCTCCCTTGTATAAAATTGCAGAAAATATACCAGGGCCCAGTTGTTCAAAACTAACGATGTCATTAGTTAACGTATCGTTGAAACTTTAATCATTAAATATGGCATATATGCTGATATTTTTGCTGAAAAAAATGTGAGTAGCATTGCAAAAGCTACTCACATTTTTTTAGCAAAACTACCTGTGAATCAGATAATGTATTTACTAAAACAGTTAACATTTTGACCACTAACGAGCTCGTCAAGCTAACGACGCTTTGAACAACTGGGCCCAGGTGAATCCACTCCCTTTGAAGACGTTATTATATCTGCATTTTTAGGATATGGAAGTCCTGTGAGCCTTTTTGGGGAGTATATGACTCCTATATTTTCTTTACAGATATATTGTTATACCAGCATATACCGTTTTCAACACTGCATTGTTTATTTTCAATGCTCACTACAACTAAACTAACAAATTAGCTTAGTATTATTCAATCCGATACACACATGTGCATGACAGAGACTACCCTTGGTGCTTCCTTACATATACATGTAAATTACATTTCTGCAAATGTTCGGAAACAGATTTTATGTTTAGTTCAATCGTGTATAATACGTGCTTGTTCCTCTGAAAGTCTAAAGGATGTGACAGGCTATGCGACATGTAAAACGTTTCCGTGGACGCCAGATTGTTTATCCGGCCACGACTGGTGTACAGGCGATATATTTTCCAGAGGGCTTTCTACTTTCACTTTCAAATCGTCAATTCAATATCTACATTTTAGCCTGTATCTGCTGCAGAATTGCCTAAATTGTGTAGTTTGACCATTTCTGGCATCAAAACATGTAAAGCAAAATATAGCTTCGAAAAAGGAAAAACTTATGGAAGTCTTTTTTTTTTTTTTTTTTTTTTTTGTTAGAGCTACATTCATATAGGGAATCCAGTACAAGAAAGGAAGTTCAATGCATTTAACTTCCTCTCTTGTACTGGATTCCCTATCTATTCGAATCAGCTTATTCATATGTTCCGCCGAACTTTTCTGTCTGTAGTATTGGCTAAAATAAAATATTTATTTTCACATATAACAAAACGATATTGTTTCCATACTTAACCCGTTCAAAACTAAGTGTTTTAAATAGACACAGTCATCTCTGCATTTGGACAAATCAGTTGCTGCCAAAAGGGTGACACTTGTGATTCAGTAACAAAATGGCAAACAGCGTAGATCCTGATGAGACGGTTCATTACGAGCTGTCTCATCTGGATCTACACTTTTTGCAAAAGTAGTTGTCTAGGTCTGCAGCGCGGAAAAGGTTGTCCAAAAAAGGACATTCCAACTGTTTTTAAAATACTTAATTCGTAAAAGATGACTTTCAGAATCACTATGCTACAGCCTTTTAAACACTAGGAAGTGGTGCCAGTCAGAAGTCACTGTGAAATCTTTAAAAACAGTCCAATAAACTATTGAGATTTTTTGTTTTAAACTGCAAAATGTTTTTACCCTCTACGAGCTATGATCAAGAAGTTTTCGGCCCGATATACTGAAAATGAATTAAAAAATAAATAAAACCCACATCAGTTAATAATTTTGTCTTATTTATCTTATTAAACATCTTTGGTGGGAAGAATAAAGATTTAAAGCTATTGATTTCAGTAGGAATTCGCTGCAAACAGGGGAAGAGTGTGTTAAACTGAGAAAATGGACAGGGTTGAATTTAGAGTAGTCATAAAATAATTCTGTCCACGAACGAAATTCATGACGACTTCATTGAAACATTTGTCTCCTTAAAGCTCGGTGAAAAAATGGGCTTTTAAAATTTAAGAGAGGGAGGGAGAGCGTGGTGGATTATGAACGGCCGTGTCGCCCTAAAGAGGCTACTACAGGCGAAAACGTTGAGCTTGTGCGCAGTCTGATCATAAGTGACAGAAGAAGAAGTCTGCGTGATATAGCTAGACAAATAAACATAAGATTTGGGGCAGTTTAGTCTATCCCGACCGATGTCTTAGGGATATCTAAGGTCTCAGATAGATTGGTCCACAGAATTTTTACCAAAGATCAGAAGAAGAACAGGCTTGTTATTTCTAAGTATCTCCTGCCTCTCTTTGAAGATGACCCTGAGGAATTTATGCGTTGAATTGAGACCCAAGATGACTTTGGTCCATCACTTTGATCCCGAGGCCAGAAAGCAGGGTATGCAATGGAAGCATCCTGGGTCACCCACTCCTGAGATTTTTTAGAGAGTTTCTTAAGCAGGGAAGGTGATGGTCTCTATCTTTTGGGATAGTCAGGGCGTTATCATGGTGGATTATCTTGAGGAAGGTTGCACGATAAATGGTACATTTTATGCAGAAGAACTAAGGCGGCTACGTCAGGAAATTATGAAGAAAAGAAGAGGAAAGTTGACTCGAGGTGTTCTGCTCTTGCACGACAATGCATCAGTCCACACTTCTCAAGTTTCTATGGCTGATGCGACTAAATGCAGCTTCGAGGTCCGTTCCAATCCCCTGTATTCTCCAGATTTAGCCCCTTCGGACTTCCATCAGTTTCCAAATCTGAAAACTAACCACTGGAAGCAGTGAAGGCGTTATAGATGCTGTTGATGAGTACTTTGGGAACCAGATAGGAGGTTCCTGCTTTGAAGGGATAAGTAAACTGAAGCAGCGTTGAAGAAAGTGCATCGAGGCAAATGGAGATTATGTTGAGAAATAGTTGCACATTTTCTGCTCTTAGTCATTCCAAAAGTACAGGGGCCGAACTTTTACGAGGAATGTTCGAAATGAATTGCTTATTGTCCTCTAGCTCGATATCCACGTGGGGCACGATAAAAACCAATACATACCTGTATAGGGTTATTCAATATCTACACAATGGTGTATAAATGTACATGTTAGACTAAGTGTAAGACATAAAATTTGCCATTTGAATACACGCAGTCATTGACCACTGCAGTAAAAATGGTTGGTAGAAGCGTCGACAAAAAAGATGAAATACGGGCTTACATCAAAGTTCGCTCAAACCTTGGTTGTTCTTTGAAGAAGCTGATGACTGAAATTTCTACTGCTTTTGGACCTTCTTGTGTGTCTTATGACACAGTTCGGCGGTGGAAAAAGAAATTTGAGTCTGGTGTAGAGTCCATTAAAAATGCACCGAAATCAGGTAGGCCAAAATCTGCATCTCGTAAAGAAATCGTTTCCAAAATAAAGGAAATCATTGAAGGAGATGCCAGATTTACAGTTCGTGATATTGCACGAAAGGTAGGCATATCACTTTCAACGGTTCACCCTATTTTGAAGAAGCATTTGAAAGTCAGAAAGATTTCTGCTAGATGGGTGCCACATCTGTTGACTGACGAGCAAAAGAGGAAACGGGTTAAAGTGGCCAAAAAGCTGCTTCAAATGTTTCTAAAATAGACAAAAAGCAGTTTGCCAATGTCGTCACAGGTGATGAAACCTGGGTCCATTATTTTGCGCCCGTCAGAAAGGTTAGCAATAAGAGCTGGGCCACTAAACACAGCAAACGCCCAATAATTGCCAAACGCCCAATAATTGCCCAATAATTGAGTACAAAGAAGGTTTTGTATGCAATCTTCTTCTCTGGTGAAGGAGTCGCAATAAAAGTGCCAGTGAAAAAGGGCAAAAGCATCACCGGAAAGTACTACAAAGACGTAGTACTGAAGAAACTGAAAAAGTATTATCAGAAACGACGCCCTGCCACTGGTTTTAAACATGTCCGTCTTCTACATGACAATGCCCCAGCTCATACCTCCGCAATAGTTACGGCGTTTTTGAAGAAAGAAAAAGTAACTGTTTTGCCTCACCCCCCGTATTCCCAAGACCTTGCCCCATGTGATTTCTTTTTGTTTCCGAAATTGAAAGCATTCCTTGCTGGGCGGAAATACCAGTCCCGACAGGCACTTGGATCTGCCATTCATCAGTACCTTATTACTGTGCCCAAATCAGCGTACCGTGACGCCTTCAAGAAGTGAATACATCGGCTGAAACTTTGCATTTCTAGCCACGGGGAGTACTTCGAGGGCATGAAATGAGTACTTTTGGGCTAACTTGAAATTTGAAGTCTCCAGATAGAAATAAGCAATTCATTTCGAACATCCCTCGTAGATCAGTTTGTCGTGTACGATCTTTCTGCAGGTTCGACACCAGAAAAATACGCACAATATTTACCCTAGGCATTCTGACAGAAAGACTGAAGCAAACAGTGCAGATCTATATCAGACATCACAGAACACTCACTTAGAGCAATTTTAGTATATCAATAGGTAGTGAAGAGCAGCCGCCCTGAAACTGTCAGTAGAAGCAATTAATGGGAGTTGCACTTAAACCTCATCCTTAACTCTGATGCGACTCAAACATATGTGTTCGGTCCACATAGGGCCCTCTACTTGATCAGTCAAAAGTCACTGTAAAACAGATTTTGTTGAGTATGCATGTAAGTATGGCGGCTCCATACAAAGGGCGATTTTTCAAGAACAGTATCCAACGCTGAAAGTGTATCAATTCCCCTTAAATGTACAGTCGTGCCGTTTCTACATTACGAAAACATGCCTATTCAAATATACTGAAATTTTTACCACGAAAATATAAAAATTTTCAGATGAAAAATTCTGATAATTTTCATATTTCTGCTCAAAATATAGATGGTGGGTATTCGTTAGAACCGCCTCACCGAGGCGGTTCTAACGAGTCCCACAATCTATGTTTTTGAGCAGAAATAAGAAAAATAATGTATACCCCTGTAAACCCCAGTTTTACTATATAAAAGTGGGTTTTAAGGGGGTCAAAATTATATAGGTATGTTTTCGTGATGAGATTAAAACATTAAATTTGACACTTGATGGTCGGTTTTCATGTAACATTTTTTTTCTTTGACTCAGTTCACACCCCGCAGAATCACACATAATTTCATAGAAAACAAAGTAATTTATATGCTTATACATTTTAAAAACGCAAGGTTGCATGTTCTTTAAAATTGAATGCATTTTTGTCTTAGGCGTTGTTGTTTCTTTTGCAAACATTTCTTCGTGAGTTCTCTTTTGTTCGAATTATAAGTGCAATGAAAAAAAAACAACACGTTCTTCGGACCCTACTTTAATTTCAGCATAACGAAAACACGCCTATTCAAATATATAGAAAATTTCACCTCCAAAAACTGAAACTTTTCAAATAAAAAACTCATATATTTTTTTCAGATTTCTGTTCAAAACATAGATCGTGGGTACTCGTTAGAATCGCCTCGCCGAGGCGGTTCTAACGAGTACCCACAATCTATGTTTCTGAGCAGAAATAAGAAAAATAATGTATACCCCTGTAAACCCCAGTTTTACTATATAAAAGTAGGGTAAAGGGGGTCAAAATTATATAGGTATGTTTTCGTGATGCAAACGGTGCTTCAGCATCAGAAGTATTAGTTTTATTTAACTGAAGGTCTTTTTTAAAATTCTAACAGCCGGATGTTCAAAGTAATCATTATCAATATTTAATAAATCGTCCAGGCGTTGAATTGAATGCTTCAATAATGGTGGCATGATTTTCGTCAGAAAGGGACAACATAAAATATAAGTGAAGATACCCAGAAAAAAATGCTACAATCACGAAGCACATCCTTCTAGAGGCATCAATGGAAGGAGAGGCCGGCCTCGGTGGCTAAGTTGGATGCGCCGTCCGACTGGAGACCAGGAGGTCGCGGGTTCAACCCCCGCCGAGGTCGGCAACATTCTTTCGTGAAGATTGATCATGAAATATTTTCTACGGTCGTTCTCTCCCTTCCGCTGATTCAAGAAGGGCAGTTGTCAGTTTCTGGCGAAAGAATGTACACACTACTGGTTAACCGCTTAGAGGACTAAGCCTGCCCAGTAAATGTGTGGTTAGGTAAACTGACCGAGCTCGACATGACCCCATTGGGTTGACTGGGTCGTAAAACCTCAACACAAACAAACAAAGGAAGGAGAGACGAGGAACAGATAATGACAAAACAAACACCACATATGATACCAGCGATGCATAAAAAAAGGAACTGCAAGAGATGAACCGTCTTGAATTGGTCGGTAGAAAACAAAATACTAGGGGCTTAAACCAGTTTTATTCGCGCGAAACCTCGATTAGGCGATGCTAATGAGTAAACACAACATATAATGTCAATAAGAAAAAAACCCTTAAATACCGGTATTTGTTTTCTTGAGCTGTCAGAATAGTTTCGAAGGGACTTAAAAACGAGTTTGAATTAGCCATGGTAAACGAGCCATCGGTAATCGAGCTATCGAGATTCGACTGTATGGCGTTTTTGTTCATCATCTTTTCTTCTTTCTACGTTGCGACATGTCTTCTGTCATTTGCGACCAGCGAAGAATCTGACCAACGTATGCATTTGTGCTATCTAATCAGGGCCTCTGTCTTCAAAGATTGCACTGACCAGTCAACAGGTATTTGAGAATGTATACGGCGATCACACTTCGCGCAGCACAGGCTAATCGGAAACTTTACTGTT
Source organism: Anodontia alba (assembly GCA_964016985.1). NCBI lineage: Eukaryota > Metazoa > Mollusca > Bivalvia > Lucinida > Lucinidae > Anodontia > Anodontia alba. The sequence goes on from OZ024829.1 coordinate 38,218,355, forward strand.
AGCCCATGCTATTGGCCATGTTTTGTTTGTTTGCCGCATACTTTGTTAGGCTAATGCAGTGCAGATATAGTAAACAAACACTTATCTGTAGACATTCATTACTCCCAAGAGAATTATACAACAATAAAAACAATTTAGAAAATAGCCACGTATTGACCTAATTTATATCTCCATTATTTCTTTGCTATCTTCCTCTGTTAAATACTGTCTTGTTTTCCGTAACAATATCTAGTTAACTTGGTAACATTTTAAAATCTCTGTCCATAATTGTTTAAATCGCAGTTTTATATCTCACTATGTGTAACAATCGCTTAGCCTTGCTTATACAGTCAACCCTCTTTATACCGACACTCGATACAACGACATGATTCGTTAAACTGACCACTTTAATGGCACGAAATCTTCGCTTAAGAGGTGACAGTTAATCAGATATTATGCAAGACTGTAGGATTTAATACTTCAAGAAACATATGTTTTGGATATTTGTTAGAATCGTCTCTGTCCTCCATTCATATATTCTGTTGTAGCCACTGAATTTGTGAGCGGACAGTGAAGGTCCTGATCAGACTGCGCGGATGCGCAGGCTGATCTGGGCCTTCGCTATCCGCATTGGCCCGAAAGCACGTTTACACATAGGGAAGCCCAACTATAGGGATACCCAGAAACGACCACAATCTCGGAACTAAATTATAGCTCAAGGCACCGGATAAGAACTGAATGACACAAAAGGACACCATAAACAACACTAACGAAAACGTAAGAATAATTCAGAAATATAAGATTGGTGAAGATACACAGGAAATGCCACAATCATGAAGCGTAGTCCTTCCGAGGCACCAAAAGAAGGAGAGATGAGGAACAAATAAGGACAACTCAAACGCCACATATGAAATCACAGATGCACAACCAAAGACGAACCGCCACATAGGAACCGCCCTGGAATGGTCAGTAGGAAAACTACAGGAAAGAGGAGTGGGGGGGGGGGGGGGGGTGATGGCGGAGCCAACCAGCCTCATCCGTGCGATACCTCATCTCCAATTCCGATGCTGCTCCAAATTACAAATGAATGTTCGGTACTCATAGAGGTCCTCTACCTCCAAACAGAACCATAATGAGCCCGACCAAAGACATTCTTATGTTCACATACGTTCCGTTGGTAAACGGCCAAATGAAGAAAGACTCTAGCCCAAATGTCATGGAATACGAAATGAGGAAATTCAGCTCAGCTTGGCGGCCTCGGTGGCTCAGTCGAATGCGCGTTTGACTGGTGATCAAGAGGTCGCGGGTACGACCCCCGCCATTCTGTCGTGGAGATTGATCATGAAATGTTTTGTACGGTCATTCTCTCTCTGCCGCTGATTCAAGAAGGGCAGTTGTCAGTTTCTAGCGAAAGGTGAACTGACTGCGCTCGACATGACCCTAATAGGTTGACTGGATCGTAAAACCGTAACACAAACGAATTCATCTGTCGATGACCGTATCTGATAAGGGACCTTTTCTTACGTCAGATATTAACGCGTAACCTTTCAGCAGACGACACACTTAAATATATTTTTCACAGAAAACAGGTTTTTTACATTTCATGGCAATTGTCTCCAACAATTTGCATGAAATGTCAAATCCTGTTTTCTGGGGAAAAATAAGAAGAAAAACCATCAGTTTGTCGTCTACAGAATAAGCCCAGAGAATGGTAAGAGTTAATTATCTCGATGCATGCGACAATAACATGGACGCACGCGATAGTGAAATGGTCTGTTATAATTTGACAAGTGGCCAAGAAAAGGTAGTTTATGCATGTCCCACCAGCAAAGATTGAGACCAGCATTCGCATCCGCGCAGTTTGGTCTGATTCATTGCGTTACGTCTACACGGCCTAGACACTAGACACTGCCTAGACACTTTGTAGAATGGAGTCATTACAGTATATATTTAGATAAGCCTACAGAGACACACGCGTTTGTATGAATCTTATCTTAACGCTTTGCACTCTGGGTTGAAGTTTCAGAATACAGGATTTGACACTTCATGCAAATCCAAAGGAGACAATTTGCATGAGATGTCAAAGCCTTTTTGTTCTAGGACAAAGTAAGAAAAAAATCATCAAATTTTTGTTTTCTGAATTTGCCCATAGCATGGTAAGTGTTAGGCACATTTTCTTAGTTGTCCAAATGAAGCTGCAAGATGTTACTCGAGGGATACATGCCAAAATCGATTACTTTTAAATATTCATTCACTCATCAAATGATATAATTTACGAACAAACTGTCGCCCGTGATCGTTGATCTTAAGTTGTCAGTACAATTGATGAACAGCCGAATGGTTTCAGTCGCAGCATATTTGCCAACAGGTGTGGAAATAATAAACAACAAATAAACAAACAAACAAACAAACAAAAACAGGCAATTCTTACCTCAAAATGAAATTCCATCAAACTATTTGAAGATTTTGGTTCAAACAATATGGGACAGAATGTGAGGAACTGTTGAATACCGTATTTACCCTAAATATAATGACACCATAACTTATTTTCTATTTCGTCTCATCACGAAAACAAGCCTATTCAAATATACTGAAAATTTTACCACCAAAAAATGAAAATTTTCAGATAAAAAAAATCTGATATTTTTCATATTTCTGCTATAAACATAGATTGTGGGTACTCGTTAGAACCGCCTCGACGAGGCGGTTCTAATGAGTACAACACTCTAGTTTTTATCAGAAATAAGAAAACTAATGTATACCCCAGTAAATCCCAGTTTTACTATATAATAGTGGGGTTTAAGGGGGTCAAAATTATACAGGCATGTTTTCGTGATGTTAAAATTTGAACAAGATCATTTTAATTCATGAGCCTACAAATTTGCTGGATGAGTGGCAAGCAGTGTAGGCCGAGATCAGACGCCGCGTTCTGCGGCGTCTGATCTCGGACTACACTGTTTGTTCAAGTCTTTCTGTAGGAATACGTATTAATTTAAATATGGTCTGCTTTGAAACGTTTATCACTCGATGTTCTGTTTTCGAACACGACACCGAACTTGAGTCGTAGGGTATTTGTTACTCGTAGACTTCGGAACTCAGCAGAATTTCAAAGGCTTAACAATGAAGTGAAGTGAAGTGAAGTGGAGTAATGCAGCGGTAAGCGTTTGAATCGTGAGGTACCGAGTTCGAGCTGATTTTAGGAAGTCATTTAGTCCATATATCTCCGTCGGGAGTGAGTCTGTCTATAATGCAAAGAGCTTTCGTAGATCAATGAAAACATTGTTACTGTAAAAACAGAAACGTACGATGATCCTTGAAAAGTTTGCGCTCACTTATAGTAACGGACATTGTAACTGCTTCTGGGGCCCGACGGAACATACATACATACATACATACATACATACATACATACATACATACATACATACATACATACATACATACATACATACATACATACATACATTTAAGACCATGGGAAAAGAAACCTTTCTAGCATATGCGAACAGCAAAAGTTCAGGTGAGCCTATGCATCCACGCAGTCTCACCAGAACCTATGCTCTGTTCACTAATATAAGCGGTAGGGCAAGGGGAAACCTTAGCCGAAGTACTAGACATGGCCTTCTAGGAGCCGGGCATGCGTACTGAAACATTGATATCGCGGAAGACTCAAAGAGCATTTTCCTTGCGACGCGGCTTATTTATACCTTAGTGCCAAAAGTCGGTAAAAATGAAAACCAGAAATCCATAGACTTTTATGTATTTCTTTACAATGGAACGACAAAGACTGTCCGAAGCAAATCTCTACTTGAAATCAATGCAAAAAAAAAAAAAAAAAAAAAAAAAAAAAAATCTTCAACGCCAATGCGTCACAGAATGCATCATCACACGGGTAGCCTTACGATAGATCAATAGCGGATATTATTGAGTCATCAACTTGTAATTGTCACAAAGGGCTCATTTGACAACAACTTGAGTCAACTATTGTTATAACAGTGACTCAACTAAGCCGCGTCAAGGACAAAGTGTCGTTATAGCATATGCGGGAAGCACATCACGAAAACACGCCTATATAATGTTGGCCCCTTAAACCCCACTTTTATATAGTAAACCTAGGGTTTACCGGGGTATACATTATTTTTCTTATTTCTGCTCAAAAACATAGATTGTGAGTACCACAATCTATGTTTTCTGCGAGGCGGTTCTAACGGGTACCCACAATCTATGTTTTGAGCAGATATATGAAAAATATCAGATTATTTTTATTTTAAAATTTTGAAATGTACAATGAAAGCTGACATGCGCACTGAAAGGATGACTCGACGGAAGGGCCGAAGTGCCGTTTTCTCGCGATGACACAACGGAACATGTACATTATAAAGCATATACCACTAATGCGTGATACACCGTTAGGAAAGCACGCCTATTAAAATATATAGAAAACTTCACCTCCAAAAATTGCATTTGCAAAAGCTACTTACTTTTTTTTTAGCAAAAATATCTGTGAATTAGATATTGCACTTACTAGAACAGTTAACATTTAAACCACTAACGAGTTCGTTACGCTAACGATGCTTTGAAAAACATGGACCCAGGTGTTTTGGCATTGATTTTCAACGGGTGACGTCGCGATCTTGGTATAGTCAAATCTATTGGTTTGAACATATTCATTCGTATATAAATACATACACAAGCTTAGGGCATGCACGAATGAACTCATACAAAAGGGACTCAGAAGAAAGTAAAAGATTTATGTGAATCTCCCAGATCTATCGACCGGTCGATGGCGTCAAATGTGCGACGTGGATCCGGTACACGCTAATAAAGCAAAAATTACGTCAGATAGCAAAACTGTAGTAAAAACATATAACCTTGTCCTTTGACCTGAGGCTTCTGGTTTCCAACTGTATAACGTCAAATAGAAAATTGAAGCCAGAAGTCACAGGTCACCGGACGAGGTTATTGACCGGCGCGGGATAGAGCTTTAGATTTTTACACATGGTAGACTATTCGATTAGCTCATAAGGACTTTTTTATATTTGTCGGGATCGTCGGTTTGTGACTAATGTCTATTGTATTTTCATTTCAATCAAGAAATTTCACAAAGCTTAATAAAAGCAAACATTAAAGAATCATACTGTTGTTCTGATCATCTGTTACACTGAAAATTTATTAAACTTTAGTAAACCCTTGCCCCATATCGCTATGTAAACACGAACAAAATTTGCGCCGGTACTTAGACGTTTACGTCTACATATTTTGTCATGTATTTTATACTACTCGTACCTATATTTACATTACTTTGGATATAGCAAGCCGGGTAATAAACATCTATATGTCCCTACTATCGAGACGTTATTTACTGGAATTTGTAATGATAATTTATCTCCTGTAATATCACTTATAATTCCTGATATTTCCAGAAAACTGTTGGATCAATCACTTTGTAATCACAAAATTCTTTTTAAATCAATCTAGATGTGATTATGGAAGTACTGCTGTGTATTAACTCTAAGATATGCGTGCACGAATAGGGAATTCTTCAAGTTTACTATTCCTAGTGTGATCAGGGCATACAGGGGGCGGATCCAAGATGATTTCTGAGGAGTTTCGATTCAATTAAATTGCCTTACATACTCAGAACCTGCACTGGGCGCACATGACATATGGGGCATTTTCCAACGCTTCTGTTCCAATATTCTTCAACGTTCATATATACCCTAATTCACCCTACGTTTTCGGACAGATAGGCCTGAGCAAACAGTGTAGACCCAGATAAGACGCCACAGAACGCGGCGTCTGATCAGGGTCTACACTGCTTGCCACTCATGCAGCAATTTCACACATATTCACAGGTCGTAAAATTGACTGTTTAAGAGAATTTAACGTAAAGAGTGAGGGGTGTGAATAGTTAGACTAAATACGGTATCCTAAATTTATCCAAAATTTCTCATGAAACTGAAACTTTGAATCAAAGATGGGTTCGACTGAGCCCCACGAACCCCCTCTGAATCCGCAATATGCCATATTGCAAGCCCCTTAAGACACGTCACTATGTATGGAAAATGTAAATTACCATCTAAGATAAGTACGATAAAGATTTACGGTGTCCTAATAATTGAAGTGTCTGAGTGTCCGAGTGTCCGTGTGGTTATCGTTCCCGACCGCGTATCTCGAGGTCCCGGGTTCGGATCCCGCTGGAGTCTTTCATTATCGAATTTCCAACGTCTCGATATGACTTAGATAATGTTAAAAGGGACGTAAAACACCAAATCATCATCATGTCATAATGATTGGGGTAAATACAGTATATCAAGTGGTTTATATCGGTTTCATCTTAGAAATCGGGCAACGGGCCAAGGCAATGTTCCTTAGTACATATGCTAGTACCTGTGAACCAGAACAGTCTACTCATCTGCACTATCCGGTCAGAAACAGTTCTTTCTCCCTTTCATAACGTACTGTTTTCACCCTAAGTATTCGGACACTTAAACCCATTGAAGACTGGAGACCCATAAACGGGTAACTTGCAAACAGAGCAGACCCAGATCAGACTCCGCAGAATGCGGCGTCTTATCAGGGTCTCCACTATTTACAAAACGTTCAACCATTTTTCTTTAGGAATATCTACATCATATAGCCTAACATACCTAAAATCGAAAATGGACTCTTCCAATATATAGTGTGGGAGAGTTTATTCAGTCGTTAATGGGTTAACTAACACCTTACAGTACTTGTTCAAAAGTTTGAACTAGCCCACTGTACGTACTACCTGTTGATGTGTCTAAAACTCAGTGGATGATGATGATGATGATGATGATGATGGCAATGATGATGATGATGATGATGATGGCTTGGTATTTTACGTCCACTCGACCACCCTGGACGCTTCTACAATGTAAAACTCCTTGGATGAGAGGCAAACAGTGTAGACCCTGATCAGACGCCGCATTCTACACTGTTAGCTCAGGCCCGTCTCTCCGAATACTTAGGGTAAACCTGGACATTGAAGAAAATTTCACCAGCAGCATGAGAAAAAAGTATCTTATTTCATGTGTGTCGAGCGAAAGCTCAGACCAACCTGCGAGTCTTCCTTTGGCACTCTATGGATCATGAGCCAAGGATCCAAGGCTGTTTTGATGGTTCCCAGTCAACTCGTACTCAAGTCAACTCGTTGACTTCAGTTCGAATTGACTTGAGAACGAATCGACTTCGTACCGTTGTTATGCGGACAACGAATACACTGACCAGACTGTATGGATGTGTAGGCTGATCTGAGTCTTCGCTGGGTGCACGTGACATAAGGTATATTTTCTCAAGTTGAGGCTTACTAGGGGATTTGATACACCTTCAGGGGAGGCAACTCCTTTTCCTCCCTTCTGAAAATGTATCCACTCTAAAAGGAAAGAATGTGCTCCAAATTCCTTCCTTTCTCACAATTCTTTCCGTTTAGAATAAACCTTTTTTCTAAAAGGATTCTATGTGCAGAAAAGTAAAACAGGAACTCATAAAAGTTATCGCTCTTGTACAAAATGGCGGAATTCAAAAAATTGTGTCCCGGCTCCTTAAACCTGTTCAATCAAAGTATCTGCAGATCAAAGGTAAATAATTTTCTTGTTTATTCCCAGGAAGTATGTCATGAATATGTTATCCACATGTTCTCGTCTTGAGGATGGAGGTACATGAATATTTTTTCAGTCATTCAATACATTTCTAATCACGTTTAGACATCCATGGGAAATAACTCTGACATAAATAGTTGTCTCCCTTCTATTCGAGTCATGGGGCTACTCTTAAGAGAAATACAGTTGACTCTCGTTATTTCGACCTCGCTTATCTCGAATAATCGCTTATCTCGAAGCGAAAATCTGGTCCCTGCTTAAACATGAAATTCTATGAATAGGTAACAAAATATTGTGGAAAAGAGGAGAAATTGCTCCTATGGAGCAATTTCTCCTCTTTTCCACAATAATTTCAATATATCTCTAACTTCAGGAGTGAAATTGCATACACATTTGTTAAATATGGTGTTCGATTTATTTTTTCCTAAATTCTGCAAATCCGATATGTCGAGGTACGGTTATCTCGAAGTATTTCAGAGAGTCCCTTGGAATTCGAGATAACGAGGGTCGACTGTAATTTGCTCACTCTGGGAGCAAATTATTTCCATATAAAAGAGTAGTTCTTGTTATTGAAAGGTTTCAAGTTCACAAGTTCATTCAAGTTCTCAGGTTTACAAAGACATTCAAATAACAAGAGAATCATTACATCATGTAATATTCTCGTTGGGGTTGGGGGGAGGGGGGAGGGGGGAGGAGGGTAACTTAGGGGTAATTTTGGTACGGGTGTGCGAGCCAGTATTTCAAAACCTACCCCATTCATATACCTGGCTGTTGAAGAAAACAGACCCATTCACCCATTCATATACTTGATCATCCAAAATGTTGACCTATTCATATACTACCCTTTGATATTTTGTACCCATTTTTTGCTGGTTGTTACACAAATATCACAGTCAATTCATGTAATACCAAGAGGATAAGCAGCCTAAAAAATCTCTGAGCGAAAAATATACCAGCATGTCAGAAAAATGGGGCCTTTCACATAGGAATCCAGAAAAATCGGGCCATTCATATACATTTTATTGAAAAAAAAAGGCCGATTATATACCTGGCAGCGCTGGAAAAGGGAGTCATTCGGCACGCACATCAGTACTATGCCATATACAGCAAGTTACACCCCCCACCCCCGAAAGGTAATAGTCATTCAAGGTGGTAGTATTGCGTTTCTCATTTACAGAATATCCTGAAACTACATGAAACGTAACATATCATGCAATCAGTCAAGATATAAATAAGAAAATTATTTTAAAATGTCGCCTGCTAAATAGTTAGCCAGCATTTTAAGCGCTTTATTAGGCAGCCATCTGCCAGTTTGTTGTTTTATGACAGCTGACTCAATAAAAGATTTCACATGCTATAAACGCTGGGTAAAACTCTCGTCTGCTGAATTAGCCCAGAGAGTGGTAATGGTTAAATGACAATTCATGGTACTGGATATACCCTGCCTTTGCAAACAGTGTAAATCCAGATCAGAAGCCAACTGATCTAGATCTGCACTGTTTGTGGAAACCCGTTTTTGAAGTCTCAGATAATCCCAGTGATCTTGTGAACCTTCTGTTTTAATACTCAGAGTGACTTTTCAAGTCGGAAAGAATTAAAATTTCAGCATGAGTAATTTTAAAATGTTTGCTGTCCATTTAGAATGACCTATCTTTCAACCTGCTGATTTAAACCTTAAAGTGCCAGAAAAAAATGTAGCAGATGAAGTCTATCTTTTTAAATCATTTTTAAAAGAAAATCAGACTTGAGTTTTTGTTTTTTTAATTAGGTTTAAAAACTTTCAAAATATCGTCTGCTGCAGTTGTGATTGGCGTTTAAAATATGTATACATTTTGCATTATGAAAACACACCCATTCAAATACAGTGGTAATTTTACAGCCAAAAAAGAAAAATTGTCAGGTGAAAATTCTCTTTTTTTTCATATATCCGCTCAAAACATAGATTGTGGGTACTCGTTAGAACCGCCTTGGCGAGGCGGTCCTAACGAGTACCTACAATTTATATTTTAAGCAGAATAAAAAAAACAAACAATGTATATCCCAGTAAACCCCAGTTTTACTATATCAAAGTGGAGTTTAAGGGGTCAAAATTATATATGCGTGTTTTCGTTATGATCTTTAGACCCGTAAAAGGTAATTGGCAAATGGTGTAGACCCAGATCAGATGCCACAGAATGCATCAGGAAAGAAAAACGACAAAAGATTTGTTTGTTAAAATATATTTGAAGGCTCCATATCCCTCAGAAATAGGCATTTTATTATCCAAGAAAGATTTAATAAATTGAAATATGGTATTAATACAATCATAAAATGTGGCACCTGACAGCCTGTAAAATTTCAGTTACTCCCTCGTTCTTGAAATGAAATGATTTTTATCGTATCTCTGAAATGATGTTGCCAGAGATACGATAAAAATCATTTCATTTTTGGTCCAGTTCAAAAACAAGAGACTAACTTAAAATTTTACAGGCTGTCAGATGCCACATTTTATGATTGTATTAATACTATATAATAATTTATTAAATCTTTCTTGGATAAAACTGTCTATTTTTTGAGGAATATGGAGCCTTTAAAATTAGAGCTGATTTAAAAATGTTAAGTTTTAATTTATCATTACGAAAACACGCCTATTCAAATATATAGAAAATTTCACCTTCAAAAACAGAAATTTTCAGAGGAAAAACTCTGATATTTTTCATTTTTCTGCTCAAAACATAGATTGTGGGTACTCATTAGAACCGCCTCGGAGAGGCGGTTCTAACGAGTACCCACAATCTATGTTTTTGAGCAGAAATAAGAAAAATAATGTATACCCCTGTAAACCCCGGTTTTACTATATAAAAGTGGGGTTCAAGGGGGTCAAAATTATATAGGTATGTTTTCGTGATGGTACAAACTTTTTATGAAAAGATCTAAAGCCGTAAAAAGGTATATGAAAAATTACCGAATCAAAGAAAAACATCGAATTAGACTGTACAACAAATATGATTTTAATATAATTTTGAGCACAGGCGCATTGTTATCCATAACGAAAATTTACCTAATACTACTTTTTACGTATTTTCTGATCAAAGTTGCTCATCAACTTACTGTCGGGCAGTCTTTACAGAACGGCAATTCTGTATGACATCATAACTATGAAATGACGCCAGTGACGCTAGTTGAACTATCCGAATAGTATTCTAAATATCGTAGTATTCTAATATAAAGAATTCTGAAGCATTTTGTGTTTTGAATTTGGAGCTTCTCTGTTGTATATTCCGCAAAATTGCTTATTTTCCGTTGAAACCATATTTGCATTTTTTTTTTTTTTTTTTTTACGCTTTACGTCGGAAAAACGAAGTAGCATGATACTTAAATATTCTTAATTATTTGTTTTCTTGGCAGAGCTAAATGAAAATATTTGGCGGTGTACTCTCAGTTTGATCCTGAGCTTCTTACAAGTTATTCAAATACGCCCTATTAATTTTCCTTTGCTCAATTCGTTTGGCCAATTAGTATATTTACAGAAATGTCTAGAACAGCTGACGTAGCGTTTACATATAATTAACACTTAGCATGCTATGAGCAAATTCAGCAGACGACAAAATGATTATATTCTTCCTCCTTTTCCCAGAAAATAGGATTTGCCATTTCATGTAAATTAGGAGACAATTTGAATAAATGGCATATCCCATTTTCTGGAAAAAAAAGAAAACCATTTCAAAATGTCGTTTGCTGAATTTCTGCCCAGCATGCTAAGTATTAAAACTAAAGAATTCTAATCTACGAAACCATTTGCTAATCAAAAATGTATGTAATTCGGTAAAAATTGTAAATTAGCGATGAACTATTTTTTCCTATTAATGTATCTTATTTAACCCTTAAAGCGCCAATCACAACTATTGTCGTCTGCTTTGTCATCTGCTTGTGATTTTAAAAGTCATTTTTGCAAACAGTGTGGACCCAGATCAGACTGCTCCTTTATGCAAAAATAGGTTTGAAAAGTCTGCAAGAATATTCAGCAGACGGCATAAACAGACGACATTTTCAGATGCAGTTTTTCTTGGCGCTTTAAGGGTTAACCTAAATATTCGGACACCTTCCCAATGGGCACACAGCGTTAAAACAACGTTGATTCAACAATGATGGAACGTCTTGTTGAATCAACGTTGAATCGATATTGTTTCAACGTCTTGTTGAATCAATGTTAAATATATTGCTGTCCATCAATATTAGCAATTTCCCTCCGCCGTCTTAAAAAAAAATACATTTTCAACAACATTTGTAACATTTTAATGATAAAACTGGACTTTAAGGAACGAATTATTATACAATGTACCAGCCACATGATAGTGGCAGGGTATTATGGTTTCACATTGAACGTTCGTGGGTCCGTCCGTCCATATTTCGTTTTCGGATGATAACTTGAGTAAACATCAATGGATTTTCACCAAATTTTGTATGTGCATTAATATTGTGGAGATCTGGATTGGGATTGCTAACGGGCAAGTTTCGTCAAATTTTGACGAAGTTATCTGCTCGAGACACGCCCATATTTTCGTTCCCGGACGATAACTTGTGTAAATGTCAAGGGATTTTAATCAAACATGCATTGATATTAAGGAGATTTGGTTTGGGGTTGCTAATGGGCTAATTACGTCAATGTTTGACAGAGTTATCTGCCCGCGACATGATAATGGCGGGGTATTATAGTTTAACGTTTTTATTATGTTTTGTTAATCTTATCGATGTGTAAACCCCGGCGAATCACTTACAAACCTAACATAGAATCCCTTGGGCTTTATTCAGTTTGTGAGTAAGTGATTAGCCTAACATAAAGCCCTTTATTCAGTTTGTTTTATTCGCCAAAGTTTATACATCGATAAAACCACAAAAAAAATGTTTTGATTTCTTACAATAAAGAAAAGCTTTCAACCCTTGTCATGCTGAATAAATTAAGACGCCACGCCCACTTCTAATTTTCAGCCAATCAGGTAACTTGATCCAGATTGTTGACATAAATTCATATACTAAATGGCAAACAGGGCAGATCCAGATCAGTTGGCTTCTTCAGAAGTCAACTGATCTGGATCTACACTGTTTGCAAAAGCAGGGTCTACCCGGGTTCAGCAAGACAAGGGTTAATTTTAAGTTTATCCATATTTCGTCAAATTTGCTATTAGATTACAGTGTAGAGAATTTACTATAGTTAATAAAAACGCTGCAAGCACACGCCATGCTCCGCCACTGCACTTACATCAAGCAAGTGCTATAACTCTGTCAAAAATGAAATCAAAGCGAAGGTGCATTAGTCTTTCCCTAAACGAAGTTGACATGAATATATGACTGAGATGACTATTTTCAATGTTCAAAGGGCCATAACTCAAAAAGTAAGTAAATCAGACGTACAGTTCTGGTTTTCTGCAGAACACCTCATGTCGCTTGAGATTCGTGTAAAGTTTACAAGTATACCGCAGAAACTGTTTTCAATGTTCAAAGGCCAATAACTCAAAAAGTAATTAAGCCAGACTTATGGTTCTTGTGTTCTACGTGTCATCTCTTGTTGCTTTACATTTTTGCAAGGCTTCAAGATAATCTCTGAAACCATTTTCAAGCTATAGAAAAAACAGAAGTATCTGACTGGGATCACTGTTTACGATGTTCTAAGGGCGGTAACTCCAAAAGCAGATAATTCAGAGTTATGGTTTATTCTGCACATCAAACCATGTTGATATACATTTGCATAAGAAAATATCTCAAACAGTTTTCAATTTACAGAGCGGACACATTTATTACAGAAATCACTTTTTTCAATGTTCAAAGGGGCATTAGAGCCGGCCTCGGTGTCTCAGTTGGATGCGCCGTCCGACTGAAGACTAGGAGGTCGCGGGTTCAACCCCCGCCGAGGTCGGCAACATTCTTTCGTGGAGATTGATCATGAAATATTTTCTACGGTCATTCTCTCCCTTCCGCTGATTCAAGAAGGGCAGTTGTCAGTTTCTGGCGAAAATCTCAACACAAACAAAATCAAAGGGCCATAGCTCCAAAATCAGATTTGCTGTTCTTGTGTTTTACCGCTCGTCTCATGAGCTTTACATTTGTGTTAAGTTTTATCTAAATTTCTGAAACGGTTTCCGACTTACAGAGCTGACATGAGTTCATGGTAGAAATGGCTATTCTCAATTTTTACTGTGTTCAAAGGGTGGTAACTCCAAAAGTAAGTTAATCAAAGCTACGGTTCTTATGTTCTGCATATTCGCTCATGGTGCTTTACATTTATGAGAAATTTCATGAAAATATCTCAAACGGTTTTCAACTTACAGAGCGGACACAAGTACATGGTAGAAACAGAGCGGACACAAGTACATGGTAGAAATGGGTATGTTCAATGTTCGATGGGCAATAACTCCAAAAATAACCAAACTAGAGTTACGGTTCATGAATTCTGCGCTTCATCTTACTGACTTACAATTTGTGTGAAGTTTCATCAAAATATCTGCAAACGGTTTCTAACTTACAGAGCGGACACTAGTGCATGGTAGAAATGGCTATTTTCAATATTTACATAACTCCAAAGGTATGTTAACTAGAGTTATGATGCTTGTGTTCTGCACGTCATTTCATGGTACTTTACATTTTTGTGACATTTCATGACAATATCTCAAACGGTTTTCAACTTACAGAACGGACATGAGTACATAGTGGAAATGGCTATGTTCAATGTTCAAAGGGCAATAACTCCAACAGTAGGTAAACCAGAGTGACCATCCGTTTGTTATGCACGTCGTCGCATAATGCTTTACATTTGTGTAAAGTTTCGTGTAAATATAACGAATCGTATCAGCGTTATGGAGCGTAGAAATGGTAAGGTTAAATGTTCAAAGGGCAATAGCTCCAAAAGTATGCAAACCGCAGTTCATGTGTCCTGCACGTAATCTCACAGTGCTGTACATTTGTATGAAGTGTCCATTACGAAAACACGCCTATTCAAATATACTGAAAATTTTACCATCAAAAAACGAAAATTTTCAAATAAAAAAATTCTGATATTTTTCTTCTTTCTGCTCAAAACATAGGCGGTTCTAACGAGTACCCACAATCTATGTTTTGAGCAGAAAGAAGAAAGATTGTGGGTACACGTTAGAACCGCCTCACCGAGGCGGTTCTAACGAGTACCTACAATCTATGTTTTGAGCAGAAGGAAGAAAAATAATGTATACCCCTGTAAACCCAGATTTACTTTATAAAAGTGGGGTTTAAGGGGGTCAAAATTATACAGGCATGTTTTCGTGATGTCATGAAAATATCTCAAACGGTATCAAAGTTATGAGGCGGACACGAAATTATGAAGCGCTGACGGACCGACGGACACTCAAAATTTCGTGAGGGGTGGGGGACGGTGAGGAAGGGGGGAGGTTGTATACCGTAATACCTCGTCACTTTTTGTGGCGGGGCATAACAAAACCAATTTATTATTATTCATTATAAGAAAATAGTTTTAATTTGTCGAATATCTTTAATTTGAAGATATTTCTTGTTCAGACTTCAATTCATTAGAAATTTAAAGCTTGGAATGATTTTCGCTACAATTATTGGGTTTTCTCCTTCTTTAAATAAATTTTCCTTTTTTCCAGTTGCCGGCAAAATAAGTTATTCAATGGAACCCTTCATTCAAAATGTTGTATCTCAAGCAGCTGGTTATATTGAATTTAAATACTTTGGTAGCTTTAGAGACGCTGAAAACTATTGAACAACGGGTCGTCGGATGTTTGTTTTGCAAACTAAACTATGAGCCATTAACTCTTTCCATGCTATGGGCAAAGTCAGCAGACTACAAACTGATGATATTATTTTCTTATTTTCCTAGAAAATAGGATTTGACACTTCATACAAATTGTCTTGCATGAGTGTCAAATCTTATTTTCTAGGAAAAATAAGATAAATATTTCAAAATGAAAATTTTACCTAGCATGCAAAGAGTTAAAACGCATTGAATCATTTTATGCCAATTATGTGTCGCACACGGCCAAAGGGTTTTAATTTTTAGCGCTCTATGGGTAAATTCAGCAGACGACAAACTATTTTTCTTATTTTTTCAAGAAAATAGGACTTCCCATTTCATGCAAAGGAGACAATTTGCATGAAATATCAAAGCCTTTTTTTTTTCTAGAAACACAAGAAAAATATGTCAAAATGTCGTCTGCTGCCATTTCTACCCAGCATGCTAAGCGTTAATAAATAAAGACTGTAATCATTATAGGCTGCTCATTACAATTGTTAAAAAATCGAACCGTAACGTCAGAAAACGTACATTAGGACATATGCGCCCAGCGAAGATTCAGATCAGCCTGCGCATTCGTACAGTCTGATCAGAATCTTCACTGGGCATATTTTTGGACAGTTACAAAGTTTCTTCATGCAGACAACGAAGACTCTGATCAGACTGCGCGGATGCGCAGGCTGATCTGAGTCTTCGCTGGGCGCACATGTCAGAAAGTACGTTTCCTGACGTTGCGGCTCAATTCACAATGAGTCACGTGTTTTATTTTTTACCTTCCACCATCTGGTACAATTCCAGCTCCTTTGTGGCTACTAAAGATCTGATTTTGCGATAGAAGGTTTAAAGACCGGTTAAATATTCATGACGTTTTATTTGAGTGGTACAAAAAATAAAATAAAATAAAATAAAATAAAATAAACTTTACTACTCTCCGATCAAGTTCAACAGATGACAAACTGATTACAATCCTTCATATTTTTTCCATAAAATAGGCTTTGACATTTCGTACAAATTGTCTCCTCAGCAGACACTTTAAATGAAATTTCAAAACTTGTTTCTTCAAAAAAAAAAAAAAAATAAATAAAAAAAAAAAAAATAAAGATGAAAAATATTTTAAATGTCATCCCCTTGGGAGCAAATTCTTTCTTTTCAGAGTTAATCTTTTTTCAGAAGGGATTTGGCGTGCAGAGAAGCAAACGGGAAGTCATAAAAGTTATTCCCTTGTAAAATATGGCGAACAAAAACAACAACAACCATATTTATCGAAGCCAGTTAAAATAATATCAGCCATCGATGTTTACCTGTGCGGAAATTACATCCGTTGAAATCGCAATCTTTTCCGCAAAGGTGAAAAGTTGACCACCAAAAATATCGGATGATTTGATTGAATGAATCGCAAACAGTTTTGTTGATTCCGACGCATTAGTCGCCAGTTCATGCTGTGACGAGGCTTTCAAGACATTATTATATCGTATCAGGCAAATCTCCGTTGTGAAAAGTCACCAAGGAACAATAAAACTCATTGACTCATTCCACACACTAGTTCACTCTGCAGATACTTTTTTTTTTTTTTTTTTTTTTGCTGTGACTCAGAAACGGATTTTATAGTCTGATTCAGTGTCGTAATTTACATAAATCAGGTGCTGTATCCGTACATTTATAAACAATTATATTTTCTTTGTATTTATTCTCTTATACTAATCATCTATTTTCAGACAATTCAATAACGTCTTTGACCACTATCAGCGTTAGGCTTTCAATACGTGACATTGTTACAGGACTGAATTTTATTTTTGTGGATTTCATCGATCTGTTACCTCCGGCGAATCACTCACAAACTAAAAAAAAAAGCCCACAGGGCTTTATGTTAAGTTCGTGAGTGATTTGCCAGAGTTAGCACGTCGATAAAATCTACAAAAATATTAATCCATTCCTTATAATTCCATCATCGACATTAAAATGTTACAAATGTTGTCCAAAAATGTCAATCTTTTGAGATGGCGGAAGGAAAGTAGATCCGACGGATTCCTGCTCTGTATTTTATTGAAATGTAAAACTTTTTTTTTTTTTTCAGCAAATCAAATTGCATGAAATGTGTATAAAATGAGGAAATAGCAAAGTGGCGTCCAACAAGGAGCATATGAAGAAATAAAGGCAGATCAGCTGAAGTCTTTAGACATTTCTGGATCCCATTTGTATAAATAGCATGCAGCACGGGCGGATCCAGGATGATTTCTGATTTTCGATTTGATCAAGTTACCGTACTTTATGTATTCCGAAAGGCAAGCCTGAGCAAACAATGTAGACCCAAATCAGACGCTACAGCACGCGGGTGAGTGATCAGGGTCTACACTATCTGCCAATCGTCCAGCAATTTTACACTCTTTCTTAGTAGTAAAATGGACTTGAAATTTTAGAAGTACACATCACGAAAACATATCTATATAATTTTGACCCCCTTAAACCCCATTTTTATAAAGTAAAACTGGGATTTGCAGGGGCGTACATTATTTTTCTTGTTTCTAATCAAAACACAGATTATTTTGAGTAGAAATAAGAAAACTATCAGCATCTTTATCTGAAAACTTTCAGTTTTTGGTTGTGAAATTTTCAATATATTTGAATAGGCATGTTTTCGTAATGATGTCTAAGGTAAAGGCTAAGGTGAGCGACTGTACATTAGGGTATCAAAAATTCATCAAACCCAACATTCCTGAAAATGAATTTTGAGTCAAACGAGGGTTGGACTGAACCTCCGAAATCCTGTCTATCCGCACCTGTAACATGTATGTATCATTATCATTATTATTGACATTGTTATACTTACAAAAATGAAATATAGTCATTACGAAAACAAGCATTTTCAAATATACTGAAAATTTTATCATCAAAAAATGAAATTTTTCAGATAAAAAAATTCTGATATTTTTTTTATATTTCTGCTCGAAACAGAGACTGTGGGTACTCGTTAGAACCGCCTCGGCGAGGCGGTTCTAACGAGTACCCACAATCTATGTTTTTGAGCAGAAATAAGAAAAATAATGTTTACCCCTGTAAAGCCCAGTTTTACTTTATAAAAATAGGGTTTAAAGGGGTCAAAATTATACAGGCATGTTTTCGTTATGTGAAGCTAAATATATTTAAAAGTATATTCAAAACTAGTTGTTTTCCTTGATTGATATGGGTTCTTAATTGATTGTGTTGGAGTGTAAAGACACGTCAACGCTTGTGGGTCATTTTGTGTCGTCTCCAAGAGAAGAGGAGAAAAGAGATAGAAGCGGTAGCAGAGGAGATAAAAGAGAGGGACAGTGGACAAAACAAAATGAATGAAAGTGAAGAAACAGAAGAAATAAAAACACTCCCCCTCTACCCTTACCTGTTGCAGGGACAGCAGGCCTAGCCAAACTGTAAACCAATCTGAGTCGGGCGCCAGTGCGACAAGATACTTGACATCTTTGCCTCACCCAACCGTCCAAATACGCTTAATAGTGGTTCATTGGTTATTGAACACCGCATATTTTTATATTTTTACAAGAACCAGAAATGCATGTCCACAAAAACTGTGGACTAGACTATAAATGGACCGCTTCGAAACAACGTTGTTTGGATGTCGCAGCGACTTCATAACGTCGTGGTTGCATCCAAACGACGCTGTTGTGACGTTATGTGTGCTGGGTGTTTGTCAGGTCACCCATAATCAAGACTGAAGTTGAATTGTAACACAGACAACACCAGTTTTTAAGGGTATGCAAAATAAGCCTACCAAAGTACGTACAGTACCTTCTAGAATACCTATCCTTACGAAGGTGCAAAATTGACTGTTTTAAGAAGATGGCTGTTGTAGAGCGGCTAATCATATACCGTATTCCATCTTATTATCGCACTTGTACTAAAATATCTACCTAATAAGAGCACGCTTTAAAGATAGATAAGAAGCAGGGTACTTCATTAGGGGTGTATTCAATGATGCTTATGCGAAATGTTTCTGATTTTCTGTATAAAAGCGTATGTTATTGGTACTCATTTGAATTGCTTCGACTTGTCTAAAGGTTTTTGAAAAAAAAAAACTTGTACTAAAATATCTACCTAATAAGGGCACACTTTAAAGAAAGATTAGCAGGGGACTTCATGAGGGGCGTATTTAATGATGCTTATGCGAAATGTTTCTGATTTTCTGTATAAAAGCGTATGTTATTGGTACTCATTTGAATTGCTTCGACTTGTCGAAGCAATTCAATTGAGTACCAATAACATATGCTGCTATAAAGAAGGTAATAAAAGAACACGGGCTGCAGTCTGAAGACTACAAATTTGCTTGACTGTGCGCTTATAGGGGTATGTGCGGTAATTAGGTCGAACACGGTAGTTAAATATAACTTTGGTAAACAGAAAAGTGGTTGTTATAGGGACGTGGCTGTTGTAGACTGGCTCCAGTCTCCAGTGATTCATTTATTTTTCTTACAACCCTGTTTGATAGTCCACTAAAATAAAAACCAAAATAATATCATGACCATAAAGACTGGTCACTATAGTGACCAGCCTTTATAGTCTTGATTTTTTTTTTTTTTTTTTTTTTTTTTTTTGTTTATTTTATTTTACTTTTAGTGGATTATTTTAGTGAAAATATAAAATCTAACTAATATGATCACTTTAGCGACCAGTTTTTTTTTTGTTTTTTTTTTTTTGTGGGGGAGTGGGGATGGTTGGGGTGTATTTTAGTCGATTATCAAACAGTATTATAAAAAAAAAGCTTGGAGCCTGGAGCCAGTCTATGGTGTTGTTCAGGGATGACCATTACAAAATTGTATTGAAAATTCCACTGTGCTTGAAAAGTCTGATCAAAACATGCGCATTTCTCAGTTTAAAAAAAAAGTCCAGCATATGCTCTAAGCAGACTGTGCTAGTGAGCAGACTACAGATGCCGCTTTGCAGATATTGGCGTTCGTCAACAAAACAAAAATAATAAATAAATAAATAACCGTGTTTGGGCATGCTCGTAAACTATCGAAGAATGCGTGAATGTATGTCCGGGACATGTACATTTCAAACGAACATTTTTAATGAATGGGAGAAAGCGTTTGGCAGCTATGGTAATTAACACAGGGCAAGAACTCGATAGAAGCAAATAACCATCCGAAGAGTTTCTTTCATCTCACACAGAGCAAGTAAATTGATATTAACTGTCAAATAATATAATGGAAAATTAGCCGTGCACATGCACAGGCCCCATCAAAAGTGGTCAATGTGATGATCCGATTCTCAGTTAATTAACTGCGTCGTGGGAAAACCAAACTTTTCTCATTGGCAACTGTGAAGAGCCTACCCAGTGGGCACACAACGTTGAGACAACGTCGATGCAACGTCATGACGCTAGGCACATGACCTTTATACAAGGTCGATTTAAATTCGCTGGAACATCATGTACACAGCAAACTCTCAGCGTCGCTCCGACGTCGCTGTGTTGTTACGGCGGCGTGTGTTTACTTGGTGTATATGTTGTAGTCCAGGTCCTGAATCTGGACAGGTCAAACAGGAATTCTTTATCTTCAAATAATGACCCCTTTAATGACTAGTAAATTAATTATTAAATGTAGACCGTGTACTCTCTCCCTATAAATACACGTTTATGCCACCGAGCCATTTCCGGTTTCTGAAGCACAAGGAGTTTTAATAAATAAATAAAAAAAAAATATCTGACATCATAAGCTGAGTATGTAACACAGACATTTAAAGTGGCAATTTCATTAAAATAAGTTTTCATACTTGAGAATCACTAAACTGATTTATTGATATGTACAGTATGGACATTTGCGAAATTATTTGGGAGAAAAACAAAGCTGTAAAAGGTTGCCTTTACAAAGAACACATTACAGATAGAAAATGGGAATCTCGATTTTACTGAGACTCTTCATAAGCAGCAATAAAGTTTGCAACACTGCTTACGCCCTCTAGCGTATACATGAGCAGAACTCCATTTTCAAAGATACCACAATGGGCGCAATGATCTCAAAGGAAATAAAAATATCTGTCTGTGGTACATTACGGGGAGACGTCCTACCGCGCTACACGGAAGATGAGATTAATGTCCAAATAAGAATTCCTTTTTTGGCCAATGGATCTAGCTATTGGCCAAAAAAGGAATTCTTATTTGGATCTAGCTACCGGCCTCGGTGGCTCAGTTGGATGCGCCGTCCGACTGGAGACCAGGAGGTCGCAGGTTCAATCCCCGCCGAGGTCGGCAACATTCTTTCGTGGAGATTAATCATGAAATATTTTCTACGGTCATTCTCTTCCTTCCGCTGATTCAAGAAGGGCAATT
Organism: Anodontia alba; assembly: GCA_964016985.1. NCBI lineage: Eukaryota > Metazoa > Mollusca > Bivalvia > Lucinida > Lucinidae > Anodontia > Anodontia alba. The sequence goes on from OZ024829.1 coordinate 38,240,037, forward strand.
GTCAGTTTCTGGGGAAAGAATGTGCACAATACTGGTTAACCGCTTAGAGGTCTAAGCCTGCCCAGTAAACGTGTGGTTAGGTAAACTGACCGCGCTCGACATGACCCCATTGGGTTGACTGGGCCGTAAAACCTCAACACAAAACAAGGATCTAGCTAAATTACAATTGGACTACGAAATATAAATATAGACCCATCACGTTGTGACATCCTGCGGGCACACAACGTTGAAATAGCGTCGCATCAACGTCAGTGAAACTTTAGTTTTCATCTAAACCAGGATCAATTTCATCTTGATAACAAATGCTTCAAAACTGTGGGTTACATGTAGCTGGGTCGCCTATATAGCAGTTAGGCCTGTCGACTAGCAAGCCGGGTATCAGGGGTTCAAATCCCGCGCGAGTCATAGGAAGATTTCAGATTATTAGTACACGAAGCTCATATTTCAACTTGGGTTGAAAGTAAGTGGACAGGACAGCGCACTATAGTCCTTTCACTCGAAAAGACATTTGCCTGGCGTTCAATTTTCAATGAAAACATTTGTTCTAATAAATCATAACTTATCAGAAATCATAACATCAGAAACTATTTTTTTCGAGCCACTGAGGGTTAATTATGGTGCCAAGTCAGGAACTGCGGCAAATGGCGATAATTTAGGGATTTTTTTTTTTTCGATTTTCTACACAATAATTGTATGTTGAGTGTATTCATTAGAATCGCCCTGACGAGGCGATTCTAATGAGTATACACAACATACAATCTCACGATAAAATAAGAAAATTTCTCTAAATATTTGTTTTCTTGAGCTATCGGAAGACCTTCGTAAGGACTCAAAAACGAGTTCGAATTAGCCATGGTAAACGAGCCATCGGTGTTCGAGCTATCGAGGTTCGACTGTACTACTTAAAGTCGGTCTGAACTGTTCAGTTTCTATAGTGTGTGTGTGTGTTGTTGTTGTTGTTGTTTTTAGTTGTTTCATGACAATCTTCTGAAAATTTCAGAAAAATTTCATCAAGTGTAACTTGTTAAATATCTGCCTTCAGTTTACCTAGCAAACCAATATCTGCTTAATTTGCAGCCGTTTTAACTCGTTTAAAAATGAATTTTGATAAAACTTGTGCATATATAGTTATGGCAAAAGGTTTTACATTAAATGATAACAAAAAGCTGGCAAATTTACTTGGGTAAAACGCCAGGGAAGAAAACGACTTTCTGAAACATGACGAAAGCAACAGAGTGCGCATGGGTGATCCGTACAAACATCACCAGCCCGATGTCAATGAAAAATTGTTAAAAGGGCCGTAGAACTCTTTATACAGCCAGTGAGCTATCCTCTTTCTGAGTCTCAGAACAAGACTGCCTCACTGTGTAGTTTTTATCAGACAACGACTTCTATTTAATAGAAGCTATGAAGCAGTCTAGTCTCAGAACATGCACGTGGTTTCCTCTTTAGCGTGATTGGGTGACTCATAATTATCTCTTAATGATGCCAATTCATCTTCATGCTCAAAAAGTCGTTAAAGCCAATTGAAATGCAGATTACCAGCGTTTATGACACATTAAACAAACAGAATGATGCGTCGAGCCATGCGAAAAATACGTTTCAGCTGACAGCGAAGGCTCTGGTCAGACTGCGCATGTATGCGCAGTCATGATCAGGGCTTTCGCTGTCTGCTTAATCTAGAGTATTGGATATTGTAGATTTGATCGACAGGAAAACATTGACCAGACAGTATAAATGCGACGGCTTGTTTAGGTATAGAAATATTTTCGTATGAAACGGCCCGATAATGCTTGGTATTAAGTGTTTATTTTGGTCTTCAGCTAATAAAAGGTACCATACGAAATACACAAAAGAAATGCAACAGTGCACTTGCAATTTGGTAAAGATATCAAAATTCTAAAAGGTTGCTATATCGTGCTTGCCTAGACCTATATACAGACAGACAGCCATCCTCTCAAAGCCACCAAGGTAGTGTGGTGGTATGTGTGGTGTGTGTGTGGAGGGGGGGGGGGGGGTGGAGGAGGTGGGGACGGGGAGTCGCGGCGTAAGGATTCATTCTTGCACACTTTCGATATTTCGGATATATTTTATACGCCGCCACTCGATAGTCCGTGTGTCCGTCCGTCTGTCGTACGTTCTATCTTCGTTTCCGGACGATACCTATAAAAAAATATCAATAGATTTTCACCAAACTTGGCATGTGCATTGATATTGATACAGTTATCTGCCCGCCACACGATACTGATGGGGTACTATCGTTTCACGTTTTCAGTTTTATTTGGTGGGTATTTCCAAAGCATTCCTATTTCGGAATATTTTGTGTTGCGGCTCATTACGAATACATGCCTATTCAAATATAGAGAAAATTTCACCTCCAAAAACTGAAAATTTTCAGATAAAAATCCCTGATATTTTTCACATTTCTGCTCAAAACATAGATTGTGGGTACTCGTTAGAACCGCCTCGGTGAGGCGGTTCTAACGAGTACCCATTAGAACCGCCTCGGTGAGGCGGTTCTAACGAGTACCCACAATCTATGTTTTTGAGCAGAAATAAGAAAAATAATGTATACCCCTTTAAATCCCAGTTTTACCATATAAAAGTGTGGTTTAAGTGGGTCAATATTATATTGGCATGTTTTCGTGATGGCTATCGTTAAGTGTTTGTTTCGTGACAGTAAAACTCCAAGAATGGTCATCTGAGATATTGGCTCTCAGATACATGTACTTTGCTAGTCGGAAGAATTGATTAACCTTTACCACTCTCTGTGCTAATTCAGTAGACGACTTTTTGTTGATAGTTTTCTTACTTTTCCAAGAAAACAGGATTTGACATTCCATCCACTGGAGACAATTTGCATGAAATTTCGAATCTTGTTTTCTGGGAAAGATAAGAAAAAAATTTCAATACGAGGTACGACCAGGAAGTTCTCGACCCCGACATACTAAGAATGAATAAATTGAAACGAAACCCCAATCAGCTGACAATTTTATCTTATTCAGCATTTTTAGTAGAAAGAATAAAATTTCAGTTATTGATTTCGGTACGAATTCGCTGCAAACTGGTGAAGGGTGTGTTAAACTGAGAAAATGGACAAAGTTGGAGCCGTCATAAATACTGCTGTAAGAAGGGCATGTCCTCGCAGGAAATTCATGACTTCATTAAAACCCTTGGAGATAAGTGTCTTCCTTACAGAACGGTAAAGAAATGGACTGCTCATTTAGGATAGAGAGAGAGAAAGAGAGAGAGAGAGAGAGAGAGAGAGGGTGGGGGCGTGGAGGCCTGGTTGCCCTGAAAGGGCTACTACAGACGAAAACGTTGAGCTTCTGCACAGTCTGATTATGTGTGACAGAAGAAACATGTGTGATATATCTAGACAATTAGGCAGACGTTTTGGGGCAGTTCCGTTTATCTTGATAGATAGTTTAGAGATGGCCAAGGGCTCAGCTAAATGGGTGCACAGAATGTGGACCAAAGATCAGAAGAACTGCAAACTTGATATTTCTAAGTATCTCCTGTCTCTATATGAAGTTACCCTTGAGGAATTCATGCATCAAGATGAGACTTGGGTCCATCACTTTGATCCCGAGGCCAAAAAGCAGATTATGCTGTGGAAACACACTGGCTCACCCTCCTAAGAAACTTAAAGGAGCTTCTTCAGCAATGAAGGTGTTGGCCTCGATTTTTAGGGAAAGTCAGGTGCATAAATGGCACATAGTATGCAGAAGAACTAAGGCGGTTGCGTCAAGAAATTGTGAAGAAAAGAGGAGGAAAGTTGACTCGAGGTGTTCTGCTCTTGCAAGATAATAATGGACCCGCCCACACCTCTCGTTGCTATGGCTACTGCGATTAAATGCAGCTTCGAGGTCCTTCCTCATATGCCGTATTCTCCAGATTTAGCCCATTTGGACTTCTGTTTCAAAATCTGAAAACTAAACTTCGTGGTAGGAATTTTGGAAGCAATGAAGGCGTCATAGATGCTGTAGATGAGTACTAGGAGGACCAGGAAGGCTTCTATTCTGAAGGGATAAGCAAACCGGAACAGCATTGGAGAAAATGAACTGAAGAAAAGGTAGATTACATTGGGAAATAATGGCACAATTTCTGCTCTTGGTCATTCCCAGGGACCGAAAACTTTTTTATTGTCCCTCGTATGTCGTCTGCAGAAAAGTTTACCCAGAGTGCTAAGCATTTAAGTACTGTTTTGTGCGATAGCTATTGGTTTATATGGGAAATATTGGCCTTGGCCTCTTGGAGGAATGGAAGATTGTGCCTCCGCTTTCTTCCTGTCATTCGAGTTATTACGTTTCATTTCTGAATACCTGAAGTGGATTCTTTCATTCTTGAATTTTGACTGATGCAAATAGGAGTTTCAGTCTAAAATCAAAAACAGAATGACAGTGTAGAGCCTGATGAGACTACTTGTTAGGAGCCGTCTCATCTGGATCTACACTGTTTGCAAAAGAACACGTCTGAGTCTACAGGAAAAGGGTTAATGTAGACAACTATCAGTCCATTAAAAAGAGCATACCCAGTCAGCATTCTACGTAAATCTATATCGGGCCGTCATCGGGCCGTCAGGGTAGCTGACGGCCCGATGACGGCCCGATGTAGATTTACGTAGAATGCTAGCTGGGTAATCATTAAGTTAATGTATTAAATAAAAATGCAGATAATACTTTTCAAAGAATGTCCGACATGTTTAAAGTATTTTAGATAAAGGGCAAATAATATATAAAAATTTTTTGGTAGATTCATAGCAGTTGCATACCTTGTTATATGATCACTCAAATACAGGGCCTGAAAGCCAGGGTAGGGTTAGTGCTAAGTTTGAAGTGAACTGCACAAGAGCTGTCAGCAGCCAGTATAGCTTACCTGATCTTAATCTCATAGCATACTCATTGCCTTAACCCACTGTAGTCTTGAAACCTCTAAAAGGATAATTGTTAAACAGTGCAGACCCAGATCCGATACCACAGGACGCGGCTCTGATAAGGGTCTCCATTGTGTGCAAATAGTTCTACCATTTTTCTCTAAGAATATCTAAATCGCATGGCCTGATATACCTAAAATCGAAATTAGAATTTTCCAATATATATATATATATATATATATATATATATATATATATATATATATATATATATATATATATAGTGTGTGTGTGTGTGTGTGTGTGTGTGTGTGTGTGTGTGTGTGTGTGTGTGTGTATGGGGGAGGGGGAGAGGGGGAGTTTATTCGGACTACGTGTTAGCAAGTCTATGTAAGGTGTATCCAAAGTTTCCCCACAATATACTGCATAAACAGGGATATGCGGTGGTCTACATTACAAGACGAATTTACAGACAAATATGCACACTATTAACCAATGCCAAGTTGTTCAAAGCGTCGTTAGCTTAACGAGCTCGTTAGTGGTCAAAATGTTAACTGTTCTAGTAAGTACAATACCAAAGAAATCGTTAGTTTTGAACATCTGGGCCCAGCTTTTCACTTCTTGGTGAGGTACTTCTAATGAGTATCCACAGTATATGTTTTCATGCAGAAATAAGATAAATATTAACACCTTTTTTGATCGTTTTGTGTCATCTCCCAGAGAAAGGAAGAAAAGGGCAGAAGAGCTAAAAGAGAAGAGGAAATAAACATAGGAGGATTAGGGAAAAGTGGACAACCCAGCAATACAACCAGTAAATGTACTAACATGCCCTCTTCTGCTGGAAGTATCACACTATCATTAACTTTTTGCTTGGTACAAGCAAGTGCAGCAAGTACATTGTATCACCACCCTACCATCCACTTTTTGCTTGGTACAAGTAAGCGCAGCAAGTGCATTGTATCACCACCCTACCATCAACTTTTTTGCTTGGTACAAGCAAGTGCAGCAAGAGCAATATATCACCACCCTACCATCTACATTTTGCTTGGTACAAGAAAGTGCAGCAAGTTCATTGTATCACCATCCTACCATCTACTTTTTACTTGGTACAAGCAAGTGCAGCAAGTGCAATGTATCACCACCTTACCATCCACATTTTGCTTGGTACAAGCAAGTGCAGCAAATACATTGTACCACCACCTTTCCATCTACTTTTTGCTTGGAACAAGCAAGTGCAATAAGTACATTGTATCACCATCCTACCATCCACTTTTTTGCTTGGTACAAGCAAGTGCAGTGTATCACCGCCTTACCATCCACTTTTTGCTTGGTACAAGCAAGTGCATTGTATCACCACCTTACCATCCACTTTTTGCTTGGTACAAGCAAGTGCAGCAAGTGCAATGTATCACCACCTTACCATCCACTTTTTTGCTTCCTACAAGCAAGCGCAGCAAGTACATTGTACCACCACCCTACCATCTACTTTTTGCTTGGTACAAGCAAGTGCAGTAACTACATTGTATCACCATCCTACCATCTACTTTCTGCTTGGTACAAGCAAGTGCAGCAAGTGCAATGTATCACCACCTTACCATCCACTTTTTGCTTGGTACAAGCAAGTGCAGCAAGTACATTGTACCACCACCCTACCATCTACTTTTTGCTTGGTACAAGCAAGTGCAGTAAGTACATTGTATCACCATCCTACCATCCACTTTTTTGCTTGGTACAAGCAAGTGCAATGTATCACCACCTTACCATCCACTTTTTGCTTGGTACAAGCAAGTGCAGCAAGTGCATTGTATCACCACCTTACCATCCACTTTTTTGTTTGGTACAAGCAAGTGCAATGTATCACCACCGTACCATCCACTTTTTGCTTGGTACAAGCAAGTGCAGCAAGTGCATTGTATCACCACCTTACCATCCACTTTTTGCTTGGTACAAGCAAGTGCAATGTATCACCACCTTACCATCCACTTTCTGCTTGGTACAAGCAAGTGCAGCAAGTGCATTGTATCACAACCTTACCATCCTCATTTTTGATTGGTACAAACAAGTGCAGCAAGTGCAATGTATCACCACCTTACCATCCACTTTTTTCCTTGGTACAAGCAAGTGCAATGCACCTTACCATCCACTTTTTGCTCGGTACAAGCAAGTGCAGCAAGTGCAATGTATCACCACCTTACCATCCACTTTTTTGCTTGGTAAAAGCAAGTGCAGCAAGTGCAATGTATCACCACCGTACCATCCACTTTTTGCTTGGTACAAGCAAGTGCAGCAAGTGCAATGTATCACCACCTTATCATCCACTTTTGCTTGGTACAAGCAAGTGCAACAAGTGCATTGTATTACCACCTTACCATCCACTTTTTGCTTGGTACAAGCAAGTGCAATGTATCACCACCTTGCCATCCATTTTTTTGCTTGGTACAAGCAAGTGCATCAAGTACATTGTATCACCACCTTACCATCTACTTTTTGCTTGGTACAAGCAAGTGCAACAAGTACATTGTATCACCATCCTACCATCCACCTTTTGCTTGGTACAATCAAGTGCAGGAATTAAATTGTATCACCATCCTACAATCCACTTTTTTGCTTGGTACAAGCAAGTGCAATGTATCACCACCTTACGATCCACTTTTTGCTTGGTACAAGCAAGTGCAGCAAGTGCATTGTATCACCACCTTACCATCCTCTTTTTTGCTTGGTACAAGCAAGTGCAGCAAGTACAATGTATCACCACCGTACCATCCACTTTTTGCTTGGTACAAGCAAGTGCAGCAAGTGCATTGTATCACCACCTTACCATCCACTTTTTGCTTGGTACAAGCAAGTGCAATGTATCACCACCTTACCATTCACTTTCTGCTTTGTACAAGCAAGTGCAGCAAGTGCAATGTATCACCACCCTACCATCTACTTTTTGCTTGGTACAAGCAAGTGCAACAAGTGCATTGTATCACCACCTTACCATCCACTTTTTGCTTGGTACAAGCAAGTGCAATGTATCACCACCTTGCTATCTACTTTTTGCTTGGTACAAGCAAGTGCAACAAGAGCATTGTGTCAACATCCTACCATCCACTTTTTGCTTGGTACAAGCAAGTGCAGTAAGTAAATTGTATCACCATCCTACCATCCACTTTTTTGCTTGGTACAAGCAAGTGCAATGTATCACCACCTTACTATCCACTTTTTGCTTGGTAAAAGCAAGTGCAGCAAGTGCATTGTATCACCACCTTACCATCCTCTTTTTTGATTGGTACAAACAAGTGCAGCAAGTGCAATGTATCACCACCTTACCATCCACTTTTTTGCTTGGTACAAGCAAGTGCAATGTATCACCACCTTACCATCCACTTTTTGCTTGGTACAAGCAAGTGCAGCAAGTGCATTGTATCACCATCCTACCATCCACTTTTTTGCTTGATACAAGCAAGTGCAATGTATCACCACCTTACCAACCAAGCAAGTACATTATATCAGTACCCTACCATCTACTTTTGGCTTGGTATAAGAAAGTGCAGCAAGTGCATTGTATCACCACCTTAACATCCTCTTTCTGCTTGGTACAAGCAAGTGCAATGTATCACCATCTTACTATCCTCTTTTTTGATTGGTACAAACAAGTGCAGCAAGTGCAATGTAATACCACCTTACCATCCACTTTTTGCTTGGTACAAGCAAGTGCAGCAAGTGCATTGTATCACCACCTTACCATCCACTTTTTGCTTGGTACAAGCAAGTGCAATGTATCACCACCTTACCATCCACTTTTTGCTTGGTACAAGGAAGTGCAGCAAATGCATTGTATCACCACCTTACCATCCACTTTTTGCTTGGTACAAGCAAGTGCAGCAAGTGCATTGTATCACCACCTTACCATCCACTTTTTGCTTGGTACAAGCAAGTGCAGCAAGTGCATTGTATCACAACCGTACCATCCACTTTTTGCTTGGTACAAGCAAGTGCAGCAAGTACATTGTATCATCATCTTACCATCTACTTTTTGCTTGGTACAAGCAAATGCAACAAGTGCATTGTATCGACATCCTACAATCCACTTTTTGCTTGGTACAAGCAAGTGCAGCAAGTGCATTGTATCACCACCTTACCACCTACTAAGTGCAGCAAATGCATTGTATCACTACCCTTCCATCTACTTTTTGCTTGGTACAAGCAAGTGCAGCAAGTGCAATATATCACCACCTTACCATCCACTGTTTGCTCGGTACAAGCAAGTGCAGCAAGTGCATTGTATCACCACCTTACCATCCACATTTTGCTTGGTACAAGCAAGTGCAATGTATCAACACCTTAACATCCACTTTTTGCTTGGTACAAGCAAGTGCAGAAAATGCATTGTATCACCACCTTGCCATCCACTTTTTGCTTGGTACAAGCAAGTGCAGCAAGTGCATTGTATTACAACCGTACCATCCACTTTTTGCTTGGTACAAGCAAGTGCAGCAAGTACATTGTATCACCACCTTACCATCTACTTTTTGCTTGGTACAAGCAAGTGCAACAAGTGTATTGTATCACCATCCTACCATCCACTTTTTGCTCGGTACAAGCAAGTGCAGCAAGTGTATTGTATCACCACCTTACCATCTACTTAGTGCAGCAAATGCATTGTATCAGTACCCTACCATCTACTTTTTGCTTGGTACAAGCAAATGCAGCAAATGCAATGTATCACCACCTTACCATCCACTGTTTGCTCGGTACAAGCAAGTGCAGCAAGTGCATTGTATCACCATCTTATCATCCACTTTTTGCTTGGTACAAGCAAGTGCAGCAAGTACATTATATCAGTACCCTACCATCTACTTGTTGCTTGGTATAAGAAACTGCAGCAAGTGCATTGTATCACCACCTTACCATCCTCTTTTTTGCTTGGTACAAGCAAGTGCAATGTATCACCACCTTACTATCCTCTTTTTTGATTGGTACAAGTAAGTGCAAATGTATCACCACCTTACCATCCACTTTTTGCTTGGTACAAGCAAGAGTAGCAAGTGCATTGTATCACCACCTTAGCATCCACTTTTTGCTTGGTACAAGCAAGTGCAATGTATCACAACCTTACCATCTACTTTTTGCTTGGTAGAAGCAAGTGCAGCAAATGCATTGTATCAGCACCTTACCATCTACTTTTTGCTTGGTACAAGCAAGTGCAGCAAGTGCATTGTATCACCACCTTACCATCCACTTTTTGCTTGGTACAAGCAAGTGCAGCAAATACATTGTATCACCGTCTTACCATCTACTTTTTGCTTGGTACAAGCAAGTGCAACAAGTGCATTGTATCACCATCCTACCGTCCACTTTTTGCTTGGTACAAGCAAGTGCAGCAAGTGCATTGTATCACCACCTTACCCTCTACTTAGTGCAGCAAATGCATTGTATCACTACCCTACCATCTACTTTTTGCTTGGTACAAGCAAGTGCAGCAAGTGCAATGTATCTGCACCTTACCATCCACTGTTTGCTCGGTACAAGCAAGTGCAGCAAGTGCATTGTATCACCGCCTTACCATCCACTTTTTGCTTGGTACAAGCAAGTGCAGCAAGTACATTGTATCGGTACCCTACCATCTACTTTTTGCTTGGTACAAGAAAGTGCAGCAAGTGCATTGTATCACCACCTTACCATCCACTTTTTGCTTGGTACAAGTAAGTGCAGGAAGTGCATTGTATCACCACCCTACCATCTACTTTTTACTTGGTACAAGCAAGTGCAGCAAGAGCAATGTATCACCACCCTACCATCTACTTTTTGCTTGGTGCAAGCAAGTGCAGCAAATACATTGTATCACCACTTTACCATCCACTTTTTGCTTGGTACAAGCAAATGCAATGTATCACCACCTTACCATCTACTTTTTGCTTGGTACAAGCAAGTGCAGCAAGTACACTGTATCACCACCCTACCATCTACTGTTTGCTTGGTGCAAGCAAGTGCAATGTATCACCACCCTACCATCTACTTTTTGCTCGGTACAAGCAAGTGCAGCAAGTGCACTGTATCACCACCTTACCATCCACTTTTTGCTTGGTACAAGCAAGTGCAGCAAGTACACTGTATCACCACCCTACCATCCACTTTTGCTTGGTACAAGCAAGTGCAGTAAGTACATTGTATCACTGCTCTACCATTCACTGTTTGCTTGGTTCAAGCAAGTGCAGCAAGTACCCGTGCTCTACCATCCACTTTTTGCTTGGCAAGAACTAAAACTTTTTAAGAACAAGAAAAGTCTTTAAAAAAAGAAAGCTGTGGATTGTACAAGTCCCTGTTTTTCATTTTCTGGAAGAGGTCTGATCTTTTTACTACACAATCATCATTATCATCATCATCATCAACGAATTTTTTATTAACGTGCAGGTACAGGGGCAACATCCACATCAATGGGCCCCCTTCCAGATAGCTGGCTTGCTGCATGTATGGCAGATCTCATATAAGATCTCCAGGTATGTCTATCATGAGGGTCGATAGCCGAGAGCTTCCAGTCTCTGCAATCCCTCTCTGTCAGCTGCTTTCATGTCATCTTTGGCCTCCCAGGCCCACGCTTTCCATCAACTTGTAAGTAAAAAGGTTGTCTTGACTGCACCATTGAAGTGTTTCACATGTCCATACCAGCGGAGCCCTCTCTCCTTCGGAATGAGGTCCAGATCCTCAATGCCAAGCCGCGCAAGTTGCTCACTGGATCTGGTGGTGACAATGTCTTGCGGCTTGACATTGCAGATCTGTCTGATCATTGCCCTGTCATTTCGCTGCAGACACTGGAGGTTTGGCTTTGTCAAGGCCAAGTCTCACTGGCATGGAGCATTGCGCTCCGCACAAGAGAATTGTACACGTAGCCACATATCTTGAAAGAGAGGTGGCGTGAAGAGAGAACTGGTAGTAGCTCCTTGAACTTCTTCCAGGCGGTTTTCACAGGTGTTGTGGTTAAAAGTTCACAGCCACCGGCTGCTGAGAGCATGTCCCCTAGGTAGCAAAAGGAAGCTACCACCTCAAGCTTGTCAGGTCCGACCTGGACTTCTTTCTGTGGTCTGCCGTCTAAGGGGTGTGCAGTTCCCTGGCACCGTATACATCTGTAATCAGGACCCTTTGTCAAGCACTTGAGTCCACTGCATTTCTTGTGCACCCAAGTACTTGCAGCCGTTGCAGAAGATGCTGTTGCTGCCCACTCCGGTGCAACAGACGGCACATGGAAACTTGCCTGAACTCTGCAAGAGGTCCAGGCCTGTACCACAGATCATGATCTTCGTCTTTCCTGCATTTACTCTCAGTCCTTTCTCCTCCATTGCTTCTTTCCAAGTCAAGAGTCTCCTAACATATTCCCCGAGTGATTCAGCAATGATAATAAGGTCATCAGCATAGCGGTCCTCCCAGCGGACACCAGAGCTGAGCTCCTGTGACAAGGCTTCAAGCACAATGATGAAGAGCAGTGGGCTAAATACCAAGCCTTGGTGAACACCTACCTTCACTTCAAACTCTTCACTGTACCCCTCCTCAACAAGGAACGGCTCCGCCCATTGGCATACATCTCCTGCACCAGTCGCACAATCCACTCCTCCATATCAAGTTTTCTCAGCGCCCACCAGATGACCTTCCGAGGCACTCAATCAAACGCCTTCTCCAGGTCTACGAAAGTCATGTAGAGTCTCTTGTTGGCAGCTAGGTACTTCTCTTGCAGCTGCCTGACAACAAAGTTTGTGTCTGTTGTGCCTCTGCCTGGGACGAAGCCAAACTGGGAATATTCGACTGACACGAACTGTCTGATGAGGCAATCCACAATCCTCTCCAGGACTTTCGTGACCTGCTCTGTCAGCTTGAGACCGCGGTAGTTTTCACTTTCCAATGCATCCCCCTTACCCTTGTAGAGGCAGATAATGAAACTCTGCTCCCAGTCAGAGGGTACCTTGTCATCGCAAATGATTGCAGCTGGGAGGTCACAGATCATGGAGGCGCACGTGCCTGGCTGCTCGTATCATCTCCAACACTATGCCTGATGGATCCTGTGCTTTGCCCGCCTTCATCCGAGAGATAGCCTTCTTAACCATATCAATGGCGATTGGGATGGTTTGGTCTTCCACTGGTGCTTCGTCAGACAGGTGGTCTGGGTCCCAGACGTAAGTAGGTGGTAAGGCACGATTCAGTCTAGAGTATGACAAGAAAAAAATTGTTAAAATGTATGCCTGCCACCGGTATGAAACCTATAATAACCATTATGCTACATAGGATGTTAGTTTCAGCTGATGCTTGAAAGGTATATATTTGTTATAATCAATATTCACTGGCGTATAACTTTTTTGATCTCCTTACTGAGCGCTCTTCAGCTGAAGATCGATAAACTACATACATGTATATGGAAACCTAAATTTAAACAGTAAAACTTCAATGACTCAAACACCGATGGCTCATTACTATGGCCGATTCCAATTTGTTTATTACCTAAAAAATTCTTCAAATAGCTCAAGAAAACAGTTATTCAAGAATATTTTACCGATAGGGAATTTTCTTATTATATAAAGAAAATTAATGTATACTCGTAAGAATCAACTCACGGTGGCGACTTTAATGAGTACTCTCAAAAATACCATTATTTTATACAATATTAAAAAGACATCCCAAACTTTCCCCATTTGCCTTCTGGCCTGGTGCTAAGATTAACTCTCAGTGGCTCGAAGCATCCATCCTCAGAAAAAAAAAATTCCACAGTCCAAAAGATGTTCAAGCCATTGATGTTTGACCATATGCCTATCAGCAAATCATTTTGTGCACTTCTGCAGCACATGATAAAGAAGAAACAAATAACATTAAATAAAATTTACTCATCACATACAAGGTAATAAATAAATAACATGCACTGTTTTCATGACTTAAGAGATTTATAACCCTTCAAACACACTCAATCACGTATGGGGACTGGATTACAACTGGTAAATTTTCCACCATTTTATACAAGGGAAACAACTTTTGTAACTTTCTGTTTGCCTTCCTGCACACCAATTACCTTCTGAAAAGGGATCTACTCTAAAAGGAAAGAATTTGTTCCCAATGGGAGCAAATTCTTTCCTTTTTGAGTAGACACCTTTTCAGAAGGAAGGCAAAATTAATTTTGACAGAGTTATCTCCCTCCCTTGAGAATGTATCCATTTCTGTTAAAGGGAAATGATCCACTTTCAGGGGCGGCAACTCTGTAAAAATCACTTTTGCTGTGCTTTCATAATGGGCTTGGTGTGCAGGAAACCAAACAGGAAGTCACAAAAGTTATCTTCCTAGTGTTGAAAATGCCGGAAAATATGCCTAATGTAGCCAGCCCCCTAAAGCAACAATTAAGCAGATTCAAACCTTCAATACAATTCTGATAAGACAAATTTTCTTTTAACAAAGAGTACTGATAGTTATCAGATTTCTCCATCAGTCAGAACATAACTTCTACAAGTTTGTTTGTTTGTGTTGAGGTTTTACAGCCAGTCAACCCAATGGGGTCATGTCAAGTGTGGTCAGTTTACCTAACCCCACGTTTACTGGGCAGGCTTAGTCCTCTAAGCGGTTAACCAGTATTGTGCACATTCTTTCGCCAGAAACTGACAACTGCCCTTCTTGAATCAGCGGAAGGAGAGATTGACCGTAGAAAATATTTCATGATCAATCTCCATGAAAGAATGTTGCCGACCTCGGTGGGGGATGAACCTGTGACCTCCTGGTCACCTCTACAAGTTATGTTTTAACTTAATATAGTTATAAAACTACCTATCTGGCCAATTACAGTTTGAAGCTGTAGAAAATAACTTGTTAAGTTACTGTATATCTCAAGTTATTTATGTCAAGGTAATATAAGTATCTCAAGTTATTTATGTCAAGGTAATATAAGTAAACCATTCAATAATAACTGTAGTAAGTTATAAAGTAGCATTTTTCCTAATCTCCAAAAGCCTTGCTTACAAATTTCTAGATGATGCATATGAGTTAAATTGCTTGATCATAAAGTTATGTAAGAGATCTAACAGCAAAAATTATGATAACTCCATTAAAATTACGATAATTCCAGAATAGGAAGGTGAAAAATGACCATATCATTACGAAAACACACCTATTCAAATATATTGAAAATTTCACCACCAAAAACTGGAAGATTTCAGATAAAAAAATTTCAGATATTTTCATATTTCTGCTCAAAACATAGATTGTGGGTACTCATTAGAACTGCCTCACTGAGGCAGTTCTAACGAGTACCCACAATCTATGTTTCTGAGCAGAAATATGAAAAATAATGTATACCCCTGTTAACCCCAGTTTTACTAGATAAAAGTGGGGTTTAAGGGGGTCAAAATTATATAGGCATGTTTTCATGATGACTGGTAATTTAAACATGTTATACATGTACATTCTAAAGTGGCAAAATAATTTATCTGTATTGAGTTAAAAGTATTAACTTGTAGAGGTTATGCTCCTGACTGCTAATTCAGTAACTGTAATGATTACAACAGAAGCCATTTTATCCAAAGTTAAGAAAAATAATAATCTAGATATCCCTCTGAACCATTACCACTCTATGTCCAATTCAGTAGACGACGTTGATGATATATTTCTTATTTTTCCCAGAAAATAGCTTCAATATTTCATGCAAAATTGCCTGTCAAAGCTTATTTTCTGGAAAAAATAAGAAAAATATTTCGAAATGTCTGCTGATTTTTTTACCAAGAGAGCTAAGCATTAAAGAGAAAGGATATACTCTTATATGAAAAAAAAAACCCTCTGAATTTGAAATATAAAGTGCAGTGTAACCTCAATGGCTCAAACTCGGATGGCTCGTTAACCGTGGATGATTCGAACTCGTTTTTCAGTCCCTACAAAATCCTTCCAATAGCTCAAGAAAACAAATGTTTAGGGATTTTTTTCTTATTTTATCATGGAATTGTATGTTGTGTGTACTCATTAGAATTGCCTCATTGAGGCCATTCTAATGAGTGCACTAAACATACAATCATTGTGTAGAAAATCAAAATGATAACCCTAAATTATCACTATTTGCTTCCTGAACTGGTGCCATGATTAACCCTCAGTGGCTCAAACTACCCATGCCTCGAATGAATTTCCATTGTCCCAAAGATGTTCGACCCACTGAGGTTTGACTGTATTTGTCTCCCTTCTCAAGGAGGCTACTCTTACAGAAAAGAATTTGGGAACAAATTCTTTCCCTTAACCCATTTTAGACTAAATAAACTCCCCCCACTTTATATATTTGAAAAGTCCCATTTCAATTTTAGGCATACCAAGTTTCTTGATTCTGATATTCCTAGAGGAAAATGGCTAAACTACAGTTGACTCTCGTTATATCGAAATCCAAGGGACTCTATGAAACACTTCAAGATATCCGTACTTCGACATATCAGATTTGCGGAACTGAGGAAAACAATTAATCGAACAACCACCTTTAACAGAATGAATCTTTAATTTGACTCCCAAGTTAGAAATATATTGAAAATATTGTGGAAAAGAGGAGAAATTGCTCCTAAGGAGCAATTTCTCCTCTTTTTCACAATATTTTGTTGCCTGTTGGTAGAGCTCTGTGTTAAAACAGGGACCAGATTTTCACTTAAAGATAAGCGGTTATTCGAGTTAAGCGAGTTCGAGATAATGTGAATCGACTGTATTTGCAAACAGTGGAAATCCTGATCATACACTGCATTCTGCACTGTTCGTCAATTACCCCTTTGGAGGTATCGACATAGCAACAGATAAGGCACTTTTTTCATCCAAAAACTGATGATATCTTTCTTATTTCTCAATAAAAACATATGTTGTGGTACTCATTAGAAGTGCCTCGCTGAGGTGTTTCTAATGAGTACCCACAACATATGTTTTCGTCAAGAAATAAGAAAAATATTATGTGGATACCCCCTCCTATCTGTAGCTATGGTATCGAGACTAAAACGGGTTACTATGCACCTACATAGTAGATATACTGCACACATGCGCAGACTGGTTTGTCTTCTCTTGATATATAAGACCCGATGTACATGTACAATTTTCCCATGAACAGCAAAGACCCATGCAAGGTGGTGCATCTGTGCAATATGGCCTGGATCCTTGCTGTTCCCTTTCATAATACATAGCTCCAGATAAGTGGGAATTTTTCAAGTAAAAACAGTATTGATATTTTTCTTATTTCTCCAAAAAACTTATGTTGTGGGTACTCATTAGAAGCGCCTCTGCATGAGCTTCTAATGAGTACCCATAACATATGTTTCGCAGAAAAATACAGCATTTCTCTTCTAACTGAAAAGTATTGATATCTTTCTTATTTCTACCCCAAAACATATGTTGTGGGTACTCATTAGAAGTGCCTCTGCAAGGTACTTCTAATGAGTACCCACAACATATGTTTCCCTGAAAAAATAAGGAAAACATTTTTCTGGTACCCACTCTTATCAAGAGCTATAACTATATAAGGATCTTGTAGTATGAATGTGACAAACAGTTCAAATCCTGGAGTAGCGCTTGAAGAAACAAGGTCCCTCATCCAGATATCTGCTTTTCAGATCCATAATTATTTTTACAATTCAAAACATGTTCTATAACTTCATTGACTGAAGTGAACATGGATAAACAAACCGAACACTGAAATGTTGTTAGCACATCATCCGTACTACCAGACATTGCAGGTATATTAACTGTCTTTATTAACCTCAACACAGAGGAAGGAATATCGTTACCCGATTTTGTTCTTGTTAACGCTGTTTTACCATCATCAGTACCTGCTACTTTGGGCATTATTAGGCTAACAGTTTTACCTTTAATATTTGTTGTTCCTGAAATATCAATAATGTTCTTCAACAACACAGTTTTTCCCTCTTTTTTATCCTTAGTATCTGATCGCTTATTATCTTTCTTGCCTTTATCATTAGATTTCTTTGTTTTGTTTGACTGTTTAACATGCTTCTTCTCCTCTAAGCTTAATTCAACAACATACTTCTCAAGTTCACTATTATCGTTATCAGCATCTTCACACTTGAATTTTTTCGAGTCTAACTGGTATGGAAGATCAATTCTCTCAACTGTTACTCCAGTTTTGTCTGAGTGAACACTTTTAATGTGACGCTTCACAAAGTCAATCTTGTTGACATGAAAGTCGCATGCCGAACACTTATACGGCCTGATTCCAGCGTGAGACATGAGATGAAGCTTGAGGCCATTGGCGTAACCAGTTTTGAAATCACACTGATTACACTGGTAGGTTTTCAGCTGAAAATGTTTATTCCGTAGATGAATGACCACATCAAACTTGTTAACACTATAGTAGTTACATTTGGAACATTTAAAGTTTCTCTCATTCAAGTGCTGAAGCTGGATGTGTCTCTTTAAACTGCCAACCTATAAAACAAGAATGGTAACATTTGAGAAGTACAGAGAACATTGATGCTTGACAATATAATTCTTCAGTGCCAAACCACTGGAGAACTGACCAACATGAAAATTAGGTGGGAGCCAATATTATACTGTGACTGGTTAAGTAAATGGCTTTTAGTTGTGGATTAGGTATTATCCCAGTCAGCATTCTACGTAAATCTATATCGGGCCATCAGGGTAGCTGACGGCCCGATGACGGCCCGATGTAGATTTACGTAGAATGCTAGCTGGGATTTTGGCTTATTTCATCATTAAACGTGTTAAAGGCTCCATATTCCTCAAAAATAAACATTTTATTATCCAAGAAAGGTTCAATAAATTGATATATGGTATTAATGCAATCATAAAATGTGGCACCTGACAGCCTGTAAAATTTTAGTTAGTCTCTCGTTCTGGAAATGAAATGACTTTTTATCCATCTCAGTTTTAATGTTGCCAACATTAATTCACAGATACGATAAAAAATCATTTCATTTTTGATCCGGTTGAAAAACGAGAGACTAACTGAAATTTTACGGGCTGTCAGATGCCACATTTTATGATTGTATTAATACTATATATGAACTTATTAAACCTTTCTTGGATAATAAAATGTCTACTTTTAAGGAATATGGTGCCTTTAAGCTTGGTTACAAAATTCTGGAAGAAAGCGGTAAAATATAGATTTTTTTTTTTTTAAGTCTGGTACAGTTTTTTATGGTGGAGTTAATCTTAGTGGTTACAAACTTACTAAAATAAACTGTTTCAATGCTACTCAAGAAAAATCCAAATTATCTTAATGTAATACACCATCTTTTCATAGTTATCACTTAGCATTCTGGGTAAAAATTTCGGCAGACTATATTTTGAAATCTTCTTATTTTTTCCAGAAAACAGGCTTGAAATTTCATGCAAATTGTCTCCCTGGAGACAATTTGCATGAAATGTCAAATCCTTCTGGGAAAAATATTTCAATATGTCGTCTGCTGAAATTTTACCCAGCATGCCCAGCATCTTACATCAGCTGTGGAGTAGGAGCAGTGCTCGCAGACATGCTGTTTGAGTCCATCGTGTTTCTTCTTGTGTTGCACCAACACCCTGTGGTAGAAAGTTTTGAACTCGCAGCCCTCTTTGTCACAAAACAGATATATTCCTGAAACAAAAAATTAAACATGAAAATAAAACACCCCGCCACTATCGTGTGGCCGGTCTGTCAAAAACTGACGAAATTTGCCCATTAGCAATCGAAAAACTAGAACCACAATATCTCTACAATATTAAAGCACATACCAAGTTTGGTGAACATCCATGATATTTACTCAAGTTATCATCTGGAAATAAAAATAAGGACTGATGAATGTATGACAGAAAAAATACAGACAGACAGATGGACATACAACAGACTGAAGAACACACGGACAGCCACCGTGAAACCATAATACTCCGCCACTATCTTCTGGCTGGGTATAAAAAGTTACCTTAACCCTTAGAGTGCCTCCTTGGGAGAGCCTTTTTAGGGTAGACCCCCTTTCAGAAGGGGCTTCATGTGCAGGAAAGCATACAGAAAGTCACAAGTTGTCTCCCTTGAAAAAAATGGCAGAAAATCAACCAAGTGTATCCAGTCTCCTTCATTAACACCATGCGGGCTGCGGTGGCTCAGTCCAACTGGTGATCAGGAGGTCGCCAGTTTGAAAAAGCACCTCACCGAGACGCTTCTAATGAATACCCATACTGTATGTTTTTGTGGAGAAATAAGAAAAATACAGTCGACTCTCATTATTCCAAGGGACTCACTGAAACACTTCGAGATATCTGTACCTCAACATATCAGAGTTGAGAGAGTGAGGAAATCAATAAATTGAACAACAACATTTAACAAATGAATATGTAATTTGACTCCTGAAGTTAGAAATATATATAAAACAAGAGCTGTCGTAGGACAGCGTAGCTCGCCTGCTGGGTACATTTTATATTGTAACATTTTTATCATTAAGAAATGCAAAATGTATAATAATAATAAAACACAAACCCAAAATGCAAAATCACTGAAGCATGAAATATAGGTCACAATGACCTAGATATAGTAAGTGGTCATTTATTGGGTCACATGGAACTAATATCCCAGGTGTGACATTTATCCAACAAATAGTATTCAAGATATAAGGCAAAATCACTGAACCATGAAATATAGGTCACACCAACAGAGATATATTTTGACGTCAATAATCGGTTCACAAGGAACTAATATCCCAGGTGTGACATTTATCCAACAAATAGAATTCAAGATATAGGCAAAATCACTAAACCATGAAATATAGGTCACACCAACAGAGATATATTTTGACGTCAATAATAGGGTCACAAGGAACTAATATCCCAGGTGTGACATTTATCCAACAAATAGTATTCAAGATATAAGGCAAAATCACTGAACCATGAAATATAGGTCACACCAACAGAGATATATTTTGACGTCAATAATCGGGTCACAAGGAACTAATATCCCAGGTGTGACATTTATCCAACAAATAGTATTTAAGATATAAGGCAAAATCACTGAACCATGAAATATAGGTCACAATGACCTAGATATAGTAAGTGGTCATTCATTGGGTCACATGGAAGTAATATCCCAGGTGTGACATTTATCCAACAAATAGTATTCAAGATATAAGGCAAAATCACTGGACCGTGAAATCTAGGTGACCTGGACCGTAAAATGTAGGTCACCATGACCTTCACTCTCTTACACTTAAACCGATGTCACATAGTTAGCTGATGTATAACCAGTTGTGTCTATAACCTGTAGGCATATAAGATTTTACAAATGTGTCCTAGATTTTGACCCCTAGCCCCACTCCAAGGCCCACCCTGAGGTATGAACCCAGGGGTATGTTCTTTTGGAATCTCAGAAGACTCCTCCAGGTACCCAAATTCTAAATATGAATGCTCTATGAGGAGTGAAAGTCAAGATATAAGAATTTGAAAAACTTTAACACAGTATTACAAAGGTGTCCTAGATTCTGACCCCTAGCCCCACCCAGGGGCATGAACCCATGGGGTTTATTCTCTTGGAATCTCAGAAGACCCACTAAGGTACCTAAGTTCCAAATTTGATGCCTCTGTGAGGAGTGACTGTTGAAATATAAGCATTTGAAAAACTTTAACGCAGTGTGACGGGAACGGGAACGCAAACGCAAACGCAAACGAAAACTCAAACGCGGACGACCGGGGTGACTACAATAGCTCTCCTTGTACTTCATACAGGCGAGCTAATAATGTGGAAAAGAGGAGAAATTGCTCCTTAGGAGCAATTTCTCCTCTTTTCAACAATATTTTGTTACCTGTTCTTAGATTCCATGTAAAAACAGGGACCAGAATTTCGCTTCGATATAAGCGGTTATTCGAGATAAGCGAGGTGGAGATAACGAGGGTCGACTGTATTATACTTTTCATTAAAAAAAAAAGTGCCTTATCTGGAGCTATGATGTTCTGTGGTATCTAGTCTAGATCTGAACTGTTTGCTCAGGTTTGTGAAGCCCAATACCTACATGTAGTGTTTTCACAGTATGCTAAATATTCACTTTAACCCTTGTCATGCTGAATAAATTAAGATGCCATGCCTACTTCTAATTTCCAGCCAATCAGATTACTTGATCAGGGTTTTTGATAGAAATTCACATATTTAATGACAAACAGTGCAGATCCAGATCAGTTGGCTTCTTCAGAAGCCAACTGATCTGGATCTACACTGTTTGCAAATGCAGGGGATATCCGGATTCAGCAGGACAAGGCTTGAACAAAAAAAAGATGTTATCAAGCAAGGTGGAGTCTGATGATGATTTTGTTACATCTTAATAACCCTAAGTATTGGGACAGACAGATCTCTTCAAACAGTGTAGACCAGGAACAGACACCGATCAAGGTCTACACGGTTTGCCATACATACAGCAATATTTTAGACACATCAGGAGGTAGTAGAATGGACTATTTCGAATTTTAGGACAATACATGTAAGTGGTAAGTGGATAAGGTGTCCCAATACTTAGGTTAAATATGGTACACAAGTCTGCTTGAAAGCATACATGTACATGTAGTGGGTATCATTAGAAGTGCCCAGACAGCCCTGCCAACACACCTCGAGTACCCAAGGTGAATGGCTTTTGGGAAAAATAAGAAAAAGTATTAACCCTAAGTTTATGTTTATGTTGAGGTTTTACGGCCCAGTCAACCCAAAATGGGGTCATGCCGAGCAAGGTCAATTTACCTAACCACGCATTTACTGGACAGGCTTAGCCCTCTAAACAGTTAACCAGTATTCTGTCCCAATACTTAGGGTTAAAGCCCGCCTTGCAGGCTCAGTTGGATGCCCGTCCGACTGGTGATCAGGAGGTTGCGGGTTCAACCCACATTGGGTCAGCAACATTCTTTTGTGGAGATTGATCATGAAATATTTTCTACAGTCATTCTCTCCCTTCCACTGATTCAAGAAGGGCAGTTGTCAGTTTCTGGTGAAAGAATGTACACAAATACCAGTTATCCACTTAGAGGACAAAGCCTGCCCAGAAAAAGTCTGATTACTTAAACTCACTGGCTAGACCTGACCCTAATGAGTTGACTGGGCCATAAGACCTAGACTCAATTAATCAATCATATCGTAATTAACAAGTATTGGGACAGACAAGCCTGGCAAACACTGTAGACCCAGATCAGATGCCACAAAACACTGTTTGCAACTTGTCCAGAAATATTTTAAGCATACATGTACCAGTGAGTAGCGAAATAGAGCTTTTTTCAAATTTTAGGAGAAGTATGATAATGAGTTGAAGTGTCCCAATACTTAGGGTAAATACAGTATAACTCACTTGATTCAGTAAGACTGAAGCAAGCTCTCATGGGCCATGACACAGTGCAAAATAAGCACATACCTGCATGTTTCTTCATGTGATCCGTGTAGGATATCTTCAAATTGGTCTTGTAATCACACTGGTTACACTCAAACTTGTGCTCTCCTGAAACAAACATATATATGAGCTGACTCAGGAGAAAAGGGCCCTTAGCATCATAGCTCCAGATAAGGTGTTTTTTTTTTTTCAACCAAAAAGTACTATTTTTTCTTATTTCTCCAAAAAAAAAATGTGTTGTGGTACTCATCAGAAGCGCCTTAGCGAGACACTTCTAATGAGTACCCACAACATCTTTTTTTCTGGAGAAATAAGAAAAATATTATAGGGATACCCCCCTCTTATCTGGAGCTATCTTAGCATCTCTTCCAATTTATGTTCCTCAAATGCACGAGTGCGGAAATCTATTAGGACTAGACACAGGACTTCTTGCATGAAGCTATCTCAAGGTCTCCTCTACATGTCTGCCAGCAGCAAAGGCTCTGGTGAGACTGCATTCATGTATAGGCTCACCTGAACCACTGCTGGTTGCCTGTGTGATAAAGACCTTTTTCTCATGCATTGGCTCATATACAGTCAGCATTCTACATAAATCTATATCGGCCCGTCATCGGGCCGTCAGGGTAGCTGACGGCCCGATGACCGTCCGATGTAGATTTACGTAGAATGCTAGCTGGGTATACAGTAAATTCTCCATAAGTCTAGATAAGAGGGGGTATCAGGTAAATATTTTTCTCATTTCTCCACTGAAAACAAATGTTGTGCCCTGCTCAGGCACTTCTAATGAGTACCTACAACATATGTTTTTGTAGTACAATAAAACTTTTAAATTGAAAAAAAGTGTCTTATCAAGAGCTGTGTTCTCTAATATTTTAGAAACCTCATTCCATATTTTGCCTTTTTTTTTTTCTGCAACTGTTTGATAAACTACTGGGTGGAATGTCAAATGTGTGTAGGTCTTGATCCCACTTCTCTTTCAGAAACAATCTGATTTGGATCTGCACTACCTTCATGCCAAGATTGAAAACCAATCTCTTACATATGTCTGAGGCGGTAACTCCAAACATAACAAAAACTAGAAATGTGTCCACAGTACACGGATGCCTCCGCTGTGGGGTACCTGACTATAAAACTGCAAAATTCTACCTGGTACAAATGCCTTAACCTGAGTCTAACAGGATCACGTATGTACATATACGTACATACGGAAAACCTAAAAACTATATGCCCCCGGCATCATCCGATGCGGGGGCATAATAAATAAGTGCGGAGAGATGGGTAGACACTGGAGGGTATATCATAATACCCAGCCACCATCATTTTGTTTGTGTTGAGGTTTTACGGCCCAGTCAACCCAATGGGGTCATGTCGAGCGCGGTCAGTTTACCTAACCACACGTTTACTGGGCAGGCTTAGTCCTCTAAGCGGTTCACCAGTATTGTGCACATTCTTTCGCCAGAAACTGACAACTGCCCTTCTTGAATCAGCGGAAGGGAGAGAATGACCGTAGAAAATATTTCATGATCAATCTCCACGAAAGAATGTTGCCGACCTCGGCGAGGGTTGAACCCGCGACCTCCTGGTCTCCAGTCGGACGGCGCATCCAACTGAGCCACTGAGGCCGGCAATCCAGCCACCATCATATAGTAGGGTATAAAAAAAGTATGGAATAAAGTGTTTGAAATTTTAGGACATTTCGAGGGTTGCGCGCAAGACTGGCGTAAGTCAGATGGTTGGTTTTCCCCAAACCTAATCTCCTCACCATGAAGGCGTAATGAAGATTACAACATTTCTTTCTGTAAACAATGAAAATTTAGGTGCCATTGCTCGTATGAGCAATGGCACCTAAATTTGCATTGTGTACAAAGGGGTCCAAGTTGCCCCTAAACAAGGGTTTCAAAAATATGTTTGAGTTACAATAGTCTTGCGCTCAACCCTCGATTTACAGTAATGTACTTACCAGTATGTTTGGTCATGTGATTCTGTAGCTTAGATCTGTCCTTGAAAACATCACCACAAATCTCACATGCCACTTGCTTTTGTTTGGAGTGTTGTGTGGCAAAATGAGCCTTCAGTGCCCTCATATCACAACAAATGTATGCACATTCTGGACATTTCAGTGTCATATTTAATGCGTGCTCCTCTACATGCTTCTCAATATTGTCTCCACTCGATGATGTATAATTACATCGTTTACAGTGAAACATTTTTCTGTCTGCAACTTTAACAATTTTAAAGTTAGGATTTTCACCTATTACATTTGGTTCACTGTGTGCTGGGTGTTCCAGCTTTATCTTCTTCACAACTATAGATCTGTTAGGTCCAAGCACAGCTTTAAAGGTAGTTTTCTCCTCTTCTGTAAATCCCTCTAAATGTTCTTTCACATTCAGTTCAGTTTGTATTTTGTTAGGTTTTGGAGTATTCTTACATGATCTGTCAGGTTTATCTTTGTCATCAACTTTCTGAACTTTAGATGAAGGTTCCCCACTGCTATCTATTTCTGTTTCTAGGTTGGACTTCTCAAGCCCTTTTGTTACTTTTTTCCTCAGACCTTGTGTCTTGCTTCTTTTAGAAATGGCTTTGTTCCTGCTTCCATGCTTGTTTGAAATTGGCTTAAACAAACTTTTACTTTTGCTAATATCACCAGATCTGTTATGTTGTGAGTGAGTATATAAGTCTTCAGAAGAATGACTATGAGACAGAGGGTAACTAGCAATAGCTTCACTTGAGAAAGGATTTGTTTCTGTAGACATCAGATCTCCAGGGTAAATATTATCTTCTTTGTCAGAGGGGTAACGATCAGACCTCCAAGGCCCAGTACCATACGTACCAAGATTTGGGTTTGTTAGAAAGTCAAGTGTAGCTAAATCTAAGTAATCTAGCTGAGTTGGTTCATCTAGGGTACTGGCAAAATTGAAATAATTACCGTCCTGGAGCTGAAGTGTTGGACTTGAATGGATATTGATATCCTCTGTACTCTTTTCCACAGATGATATTTTCTGACTTGAAAGTTTAACAGAAGGTTCTGACACATTTATCAGAAAGGGGTCTTTCGAGTTTATTTGAGACAAACCTATATTTTGACCCCAAAATGGATCCTTCTTTGCTAAATCTAAATACTGGAGTGTTGGAAATTCTTCTATGCTAGAAAAACATGCTGGATTATCGTCCTGAGTGGTATAACTTCCCAGCAAATCTGTGGCAAGGTTACACGAGTAAGGTATAGAAGGGTTTGATGAGTATGTTTGGGAAGAAGACTGGAGACCTTGTGGTGTAGCTTCACCTAAGAAATTAATTGCCTTGTCAACAGGGGACTGCATTCTCATCTGAAATTGTTTCTCAATTGGTGAATGCAGTCTTGGAAAACTTAACCTAGAATCACAGAACAGTCCCAATTGTTTCTCTATAGGTGATGGAATTCTAGTTAGATTTGAGTCCTGTAAATACTTGAGATTCCTAGCTATTGCTGATTTCACTTTCTCTTCATTGCTATCAGTCAGATAACTTGATTTCATCAAAGATGTAGCATGCTCTTCACTCAGAGGTGCTTGTATCATTCTTTGCTCACTGTCTATTCCTGTCATTCCTACTATGGGTTCATCCATCTTTCCAGGAAAGAATGAACCAGGAGTAATACCACTGCCAACAGTTTCATCCATCTTAGATGGAAAGAAAGGCTCAGATGTAATAACACTCCCACTGGTCAATTCAGAGGATGTTATTTCCTCGTTTTTATCAGCAACGAAAACTGTATGCTCTGCATGCTGTGTTTGAGATCCAATACTTGTAGATACTGACAGAAACTGAGCAGGATCTGTGCTTTCACACTGGGAACCAATGCTACCGTTTCTCTGCAAGTACTGAGTATGATCCCCATCAACAATCTGTCTGGTTCCCTGCAGGAATAATGGTTGTTCTGTAGTCTCGGTCTGGGAGCCAATCTCACTGGCTCCCTGTATAAACTGGGCTTGCGTATCAAGCTCTGTCTGAAGCTGCATGTCTTCATGGAGATTATTATAATTAATGGTTTCATCTTTTTCTTCGAAATCTTCTATCCTGAAAAGCTGAAATGACAAAAATTAATTAACTGGATGGTACAAAATGTATATATATATACATGTACATGTACAATATTAGTTATACATGTACATGTATATACATGTTCCATTTTGCAAAGCTTTATAATAACTGCTGTTGCTAAATAAGCCAGAAATACAAATTGCTAAATAAACCTGAAAAAAACATTGTCAGTTTAAACTGTTGCATCTACATTAAGAGTTGCCGTACAATAACATAGCTTGCTTCAAAGGCAGCTTGTATGTCAATGGTGCAATTACAATTTACAAAAAAAAATCTGAAACAGAACACAGAATTTCTTAACGCTTAGCACTCTGAGTAAAGTTTTCAGCAGATGACATATTGAAATATTTTTCTTATTTTTCCCGGAGAACAGGATTTGATATTTCATGCCAATGTCTCCATTGGAGGCAATTTGCATGAAATATCAAATACTGTTTCCTGGAAAAAATAAGAAAAAATAATCATCAACTTGTCTGCTGAATTAACCAGGAGAGTGGTAAAGGTTAGAGACTGCATTTGTGCCTCATGAAGATTCATATCATATGTTCTTTTACAGAAGTAAGAAAAATATACAATGTACTTGGTACCCCTCTTATCTGGGGCTATGATACCTCTTGTATTATGACTCAAGAGGACTTGTTCAGCAGGAATAGCTGATGATAATTTTCTCAATTTCCCCATAAAAGCATGTATGTTGTGGGTATTCATTAGAAGTGCCTCAGTACCAATAACACATTTTTATGATAGTTTTATCGTAAATCTAAAATTTCAAACACCAAAGTTGCTGACAAAATGTCATATGCAAACAGTATAGACCAAGATCAGACTGCTCCTGTCTGATTCAGGAGCAGTCTGATCAGGGTCTATACTGTTTGCCATTCCACTAAGTGTTTTAAGAAACAACTGCATAAAAAGCAAAATTTAGGCCAAAAAGAGTATGGAATAAAGTGTTCAAAATTTTAGGTACATGTAATATTGCAAAAGGGCATTTCAGCACTAACTTCAAAGGAAGGGTAAATAAGAAATGTCACTGAGCCAAACCTGACAAGATGTCTTATAGCAACATAACTAAAATTATATTAAATAACACTTTTAGGGGAGGCAACTCTATCAAACTGAATGTACCCCCTTCTGGAAAGGGTCTGCCTTAATAACCCTAAGTATTGGGACAGACAGACCTGAGCAACCAGTGGTAGACCCAGTTCAGATGCAGCAGAATGCGGTGTCTGATCAGGGTCTAAACTGTTTGCCCCTCATCCAGCAATATCAAAAGGTAGTGGAACTGACTACAAATTACAGACCAAATTTGCAAGGAGTTAAGATGTCCTAATATTTAGAGTAAATACTGTATCCTAAAACATAACTTCTACAAGTTAACCCTTGCCTTGCTGAATAAATTAAGATGCCATGCCCACTTCTAATTTCCACCAATCAGATTACTTGATCCTGATTTTTGACCGAAATTCACATATTTAATACAAACAGTGCAGATCCAGATCAGTTGGCCAACTGATCTGGATCTACACTGTTTGCTAAGACAGGGCATGTCATGTTCAGCAAGAGAAGGGTTAACTTTCTTTTAACTCAAAAGAGTTAACAATTTTGCTACAATTTGTGGATATAACTTGTTTCAGTTATTTTTTAATTTGTGCCATTTTTTTCACCTTCTGACTGTTGACTAACAGCAATTTTCATGGGCCAGTGTTGATACTGTATGTAAGATCTGTTATGTAAATTTATGATCAAGTAATAAAATTTTGTATGCATCATCTAGAAATGTGTAGGCAGGGCCTTTGAAGTTAATGAAAAAAATATACTTTTTAACTGAAAGCAGTTATTTTCAAAATATTTACAAATTTGAGAAATAACCTAAATAAGTTAAAACCTTCAGCCAAAGGAAAGTTAACTCTTACTCTTTGGAAGGGAGGTAACTTTATAGTTGAATCTCAACATTCCCAAGTTATAAATCTTCTAAAAATTCTAAACTTTAGAAGTTATGGTCCTGGCTGTAAAAGGGAAGAATTAGCCTGCCTCCAGACTCTACAATGTATCTTTTCTATCATTTTCTTTTCAAAGGTATACAATCTAGTACAGCTTATGATTTGATAAGTTATGTCCCTTAGTGGAAAAAGATAGAATTCATGTAGCAAAACAGTAAAATGGGACTAAAGAGACAAATACAGCTACAGGAAGTGATAAAGAATGACAAAAAAATAATAATAAATAAATAAACAATTGCAGAAATGGTCTATGGAAGAATATGCTCCCCTTTGTAGCAGACTTCTTTTCAGAAAGGACTTAATATGCAGTAATGCAAAAAGGGAGTCACAAAACTTATCTCCCTTGTTAAAAATGGAAGAAAATCTACCACATGTACATGTAATTACTATATCTATTCCCCATCAATAGCCACCTAAGCAGAAGCTGTACATGTCCTAACATTTTGAACTACAAAGATTCTGAAAAAAAAAAAAAAACCCAAAAAAACAAAAGCATATGCAAACAGTTTGGACCCAGACCAGACTGCTCCTTCAGGAGAGGTCTGATCAGGGTCTACACTGTTTGCCATTCCCCTTGCAGACCCAGATCTGACTACTCCTTCAGGGTCTACACTGTTTGCCATTCCCCCTGCAGACCCAGATCTGACTACTCCTTCAAGTGCAGTCTGATCTGGGTCCAAACTTGCAAACCCAGATCAGACCTCCTTCAGAAGCAGTCTGATCTGGGTTCAAACTGTTGCAGACCCAGATCAGTCTACTCCTTCATGAGCAGTCTGATCAGGGTCCACACTGTTTGCCATTCCACTTGCAGACCCAGATCAGACTACTCCTTCAGGAGCAGTCTGATCAGGGTCCACACTGTTTGCCATTCCACTTGCAGACCCAGATCAGACTGCTCCTTTAGGAGCAGTCTGATCTGGGTCTACATTGTTTGCCATTCCACTAAGAATTTTAAGAAACAATTGTATAAAAAGCAAATTTTAGGCAAAAAAAAAAGTATGGAGTAAAGTGTTTGATAGATCTAGTTTAGGGTATTTACTACATCTATTTATGTACCTGCAGAAAAATTTTCCTTTCACAAGCAAAGAGCAGACAAGGTGATTTGTATGGACTTCCACAACATGATGATATGTGTTCCACGATGTCCTCCTCGATGGGAAACAGTCCCTTGCATTTCCTGCAGCATACCAGACAATCACCTGAAAATGAAGGAAATTTACCCATTTTAGAATGAATAAACTCCAACACACTATATATTGGAAGAGCCAAATTTCAATTTTAGGTATGCTTTGCTATATTCCTAGAGAAAAATGGCTAAACTACACTGCAACCTCTTTATGACATGGTTCGTTATAACACCGTTTTGGATATAACATGTTTCAAAGATGGATCCCAAAAATATATAGATTATATTGAAAAATGACCATAAATGGTCATTTTTCAATATAATCTATACATTTTTGATTGGATATAACACGGTTGTTTAACTAACATGGTTTATGCAATGGACCCAAGCAATAGTGTTATAAAGAGGTTGTGGTGTATATATTGGAAGAGCCAAATTTCAACTTTAGGTATGTTATGCTATGTGACTTAAATATTCCTGTAGAAAAATGGCTAAACTATTTGCAAACTGTGATCAGATGCCTGATCTGATTTAACCCTTAAAACGCCAATCACAACAATTGTCGTCTGCTTTGTCATCTGTTTGTGATTTTAAAAGTCATTTTTGCAAACAGTGTGGACCCAGATCAGACTGCTTTAGGAGCAGTCAGATCTGGGTCCACACTATTTGCCTGTATGCAAAAAGTATGTTTGAAAAGTTTGCAAGAAGATGCAGCAGACGACATAAACAGATGACATTTTCAGATGCAGGTTTTCTTGGCGTTTTAAGGGTTAATTTATACCAGAAATGAGAACAGTCTGGAATTGTGTACTGTCGTTGGATGCATCTGAGCAGTCCCATTAGACTCTAGACAGGGTTTACCGGATAGATTCGGTGAGACTTTAGAACTATTTTAGTGGCTTACAGGAATAATCATTTTGATGCACAGACTGATATCTCACAAAGGGATAAGGTACAATTTTGCTTGTGGCCGCTCGTCACCTTCCAACAGAAAATGGCAAGCGTACGTCTCTGACGTCAGTGATGAAAATTCGGCGTCCAAAAATTTTGAAATGGAAAAAAAGATCAATTAACAACAACAAAAAACAACAACAGAAAACTGCCAGTCTCAAGGGATGAAATATCATGACACCTGCTTATGCATTTTCAATGAATTAGTCAGTCTGTCCAGGTAATACACATCTGTCACATGCTTTAATTACTCAACCAGATAACGATCGCTGAAGTGTGAACTGCCAACACCTGACTGTTTAACTACCGCTTGTATAGCAAGTAAATAACTGTACTGTTGCGGGTGTGAAAAGCATGTGGCAGATTATTACTGTCCTTTGTTTGTTTGTGTTGAGGTTTTACTGCCTAGTCAACCAAATGTGGTCATGTCAAGCGCTGTCAATTTACCTAACCACACGTTTACTGGGCAGGCTTAGTCCTCTAAGCAGTTAACCAGTATTATGCACATTCTTTTGCCAGAAACTGACAACTGCCCTTCTTGAATCAGCAGAATGGAGAGAATGACCCTAGAAAATATTTCATGATCAATCTCCACGAAAGGATGTTGCCGACCTCGGCGGGGTGGCAACCCCATGACCTCCTGGTCTCGGACGCGCATCCAACTGAGCCACCGAGGCCAGCTACTGATCTTTGAAGATACTACAGATGGTATGAATAATATATGGCGAACTTTAGACTTCAGTCAAATAATCTGACCCTAATTAGGCCAAAACAAAATATATATGTGGTTCCTATTACATGCTTTTGAGAATCAGGCTAAGAAAATTATTTATTTTTTTTTTTTTCAAAATATTTTTTTAAACGTGTTCTGGTTTCAAATATTGTGTATGTTCTTTTTTTTATTAAATTTTGTATCATACTGTCCTGTATAAACAGTTGATAATAAAGTGTTAATCTATTGCTGCTAGGCTTACTGTTCTTTTTATATCCCTTTGATCTACTAAGTCCTGGTGATTATTGTTCTGGTGATCTACTGTCTTCAGATGTCTCACCAGGAAACACTTCTGATTCTCCAGTTTTTTCACAGTGATGGTGTTTTTGGACTCAACATCCCAACATTATACAACTTGTTCACGGGAAAACTGATCTGGATTCTGAATTTTTATGGCCCTTTAACACTCTGAAGTTCTAATTCATCACAACCAGTATTCTTTCTAGGCCAGCAACTAGCTGGACAGTATACTTAAAACACTCAAAAAACTGGAACAGGTTTAATAGCAAACAGTGCAAAATAGGACTGAAAATACTCAGGAACTGATACTATCAAATTACACATTCCCACTCAGATACCAAGTGGAAAAGAAACAGACAGCACCAGTGTAGATCAAACCACTCTTGCACATTCTTTGGCCTGATAACTTACATAATAGCTGGACTAAAATATACTGTAAGATTTCTTGAGATTGGACAGATTTTAAGGCCTTAGTGTAGACCCAGATCAGACTGCTTTTGCAATTCTTTGGCCAGCAGTCATAAAAGATGGACAGTTACAGTATCCTGTAAAACTCTAAAAATTTGAACAGATAGGCCACAGCAAACAATGCAGACTCACATCAGACTGCTCTTGCAGTCTAATCAGGATCTACACTGTTTGCCTTCCATCTGCATGTTTTTGAACACTGTGTTCAACCTGGGCCTGTAAAAAAAAATTACAGAAGACAGAGATGGAAAAAGGAGGGGACGGTACTATGACTCATAAATGATAAGTGTCAGCATTCACAGCACAACCTTTTCCCAAGCCTAGCTGAGAAATATCAACCTGAAATTTCTCCTCCCTGGATCACAGTGGCAGTCCCACGCTATATGTAGCTGTGAAAGTATAGCTCTTGTCGTATACATTGTAAATGCGACAAAAAACATAGCTGACGCTATCATTTGTTGCAACTGATATAAAGGATTTCTTTTCCACTGAATGATCGCATTTACTGAGCTTATAAGCCAACAAACAATGCGGTTTTATGGTTTTCCGGAAGTAGTTTAACATACCGAAATTTGTCCGATAAAACCCGTAGCTACCGGTAAAAAATGATTGGCCTGAACCGCGTAAAATGTTAAATGATCAACAGGTGCAAAAATATTTAGGCTTGGGCGTAAAAATTTGACATGGTCAGGCCACCAGAACCCACATATATATATTGTATTTTGCTTTAGCCTTAGTAGTAGTCCCACAGGGAAAAAAGAAAAATCATGCGTCCAGCGGATTCAGCTTTGGTATTATGCGTCCTGGGATGCAGGGTTCTGCATCTCCGAGAACCCCGGTCTTGTGCAATTTTTTAAAGTTAACTAAAGAGGAAGAAGTGTGCCCGATACAGGACTTGAGCCCGTGACCCCCTGCTTGAAAGTCAGGTGCTCTACTAACTGAGCTGACCAGGCCGATACTTTTGCCAATCAACACCTCCTCACCCTTTTAAGTGCCAGGCATCAACTGAACATACTATCAGTTTATAGCCTCTACCTGCACTTATCAATACCAACCTCGTGGGTTATTCATGTTGGCGGCCATTAAAGAAAACTAAAGAAGAAAAAGTGTGCCTGATGCAGGACTCGAACCTGCAACCCCCTTGCTTGCAAGTCAAATGCTCTACCAACTGGGCTAACCAGGCCGACAGTCCTGCCAATCACCACATTTTTTTAAAGTGCCAAAAGCTTATAATTTGAAAAACAAAATAAATATTATTTCAAGAAAAAAAATAAAGGGGCTTTTACTATGAGATGCTGCTTGCAATGTGTATAAAATAAATGTTGAATATCACAGCAAGATTTTATGCCAAGAAATCTTCCTGAAATTTTGCAGAGAAATTAAGCGCATGTAAATAACTTTTTGAGGAAACTGAGTGAAATTCTATCATTTTTGTGTGTGTGTCAGGGTTTTCCCGCAGAAATTTATTTAAAGGATCATATTGCGGCCGGGTATGAAAGCCACAGCCGAGCTGCCGAGCCGAGCCTGCTATAGTGTTTTCTTGTATTTGTTCAAACCGTCCATGATACTTATTTCTTTTAATCTTATGTTACCATATATGTAATAATTACAATTAAAATTTGTATAATTACTTGCTTATTTATGATTTTATATCCAATTTTCCATTCAACAGGGGTATGAAAGCCACGGCCGTGAAAGGGATATGTTTTGGCCAGTTTGTGAACAAATGACGATGTTTTATAATCTGAGCATTTGACAGAGGTTGTAAAAAGATATTTGAAATAAATTTGAATCATTATAACATACAGAAACTGTTTATATATCCCACTTTTCTTCGTTATCCTCGAAATAACGACAATCGGCAGAATCTAAAAATAGAATAGACATAAACTAAACGAAAATAACCGACACGGTTGAAAGGGCCTAAAGGCTTAGGTGATCTAATAATAAAATCATTTGTGACTCCACCTCTATAACAAATTTGATAGTTTTTTTCACAATAATGCCGGCCATCATACTGGTATTAGATGTAATTGTTAAGTTTAAGCCCTTTCAATGCTCTTGGTTTCCGTTTCGGTTATTTTCATTTAGTTTTCCCTGTTCTATATTTAGATCCTACCGATCCTTGTCATTCGGATGAAAAAGAAGAATTATGGGAAACATAAACAGTTTTTGCATGTTATAATGATTCAAAGTTATTTTGAGTATCTTTTTGCAAACTCTGACCAATACTCAGATTATAAAATATCGCTATTTGTTCACAAAATGGCCAAAATATATATCTTGCGCGGCCGTGGCTTTCATACCCCTGTTGAATGGAAAATTGGATATTACGTCATAAATAAGCAAGTAATTATACACATTTTAATTGTGAATACAACATTTTACGTATATGATAATATGAAATTAAAAGAAATAAGTATCTTGAACTTGTTTGAACAAATTAAAGAAAACACTATATCAGGCTAGGCTTTTTCGGCTCGGCTCAGCAGCTCGGCCGTGGCTTTCTGCCGAGCCTTTCATACCCGACCTCATATTGCCCCATGTTTTAGGGGACATATGGGGTAATGTCAGGGGTTGTTTGAATTTTACAGAAAATATTGCAAATTTTAAGGGACATCAATGTCTCTGAGAGTCTCTAAGATGAAGGTTTAGAGGACATCAGAGTCAAAAGTGGACCAAGTCTTGCGTTTTTGAGGGACAAGGAAAACCCTGGTGTGTGTGTCACAGAGAAAAGGTCAAAGCTTATCTGTAACTGAACTTACCTGAATGGAATATGGATTTACAATGTGTTCTCGGAGTGTGTTACTTTTAATCACCAAGCTGATCTAAAGGTTTGGACATTGAATAAAAAAAGATATTCATGGGTGAAAGTTTTCAAAAACTGAAATCCTGAAAAAAGGCGAGGGGCCAAGGGGGCCGCCTAGGCCCCCTTGTGGGTCCAGGGCAACGCCCTGGTGGGGGTCCAGGGGGCGAAGCCCCCGGAAGCTCCTTGATTTTAGCAATTTGCAGGCCCCAAAAATGGCTCCAAATTCGCAGGAATGTAAAAGAAAAGTAACATTTTTTCATACAATTTTGGTCTTATTTAACTGATGTACATGTTCAATTCATCTTTGAAAGCTTTCTCAACACCATGTGTATTGATGTAAGATGCACTTGTTTTTCGACACCGTGTTCTTCGCCACAGCAGCTTTTAAATCCTCACTCAAACGTTTAGCGTAGTTCAATAGATCTTCCGCAAGGGAGTATGGGAGGTAATGTTCTCTCAAGAATTAGACTGTGATAGCCCTGACCTCTCAATCATGGAAGCACCCTTAGTTGATGTTGACTGATGATCCTGGGAGCACCTGAAAATATGTGTAAAAAATAATAAACCAGCTAGAATACCAGCAATATCTTAATATTATCTTAGTATTTTAAATAGTTGCTCATTTTTGAACAGTGAAATGTGACAAATGTTTATAGTTCATGGGTCTTTCTGTGTTGGACTCATTTTTATGATTAGATTGTGGATGAAATCAACAGGCATGGGAGTAACATGGTGCTGAAAAAAAAAAAAAAAAAAAAAAAAAAAAATTGGGCATAGGTTCCCCTGCAGTCAGCCGAATTTCATTATTCCCCCTACCCGTAATATCCCGGGCTAATAAAGAGTTGGGCAAGACAGATGATAGGAAAAAGGGTGGGTGGGGTACTATGACTCATACTGACAAGTGTCCGCGTTCATAGTACCACCTTTTTCCAGCTAGACAGTGTAAGAAAAATTCTTACCTGGTTTGTTTTCATTATCATGTCACTTATTTTATGACTGGCGTCTTTGGCGTGAATTCTGAAAGCCTTTCCACTTCCATTGTAAGTCTGTCTTTCCGCACGGTTCACAGAAGGAACAGCGAGAGTGTTTTGTTTTGTTTTTTTCCCGACTCACTCTCCCTCCACATCCTTTTCCTCTAGAAATTCCCACCTCCATTTGTTTTTAACACCTTTCTCCAAAGAATTGTCCGTATTGAGATGTAAAATCTTCATCTTATCGAGTGTAAACACATGTGATAGAAGAATCGGTACATGAATTGGAAAAACCCGTTTTACTATAAATAGATATGTACGGGGTTTACAGGTAAGAGCCAAGAGGTTAATTAAAAACAGA
This sequence comes from Anodontia alba, assembly GCA_964016985.1. Taxonomy (NCBI): domain Eukaryota; kingdom Metazoa; phylum Mollusca; class Bivalvia; order Lucinida; family Lucinidae; genus Anodontia; species Anodontia alba. The sequence continues at coordinate 38,277,011 of OZ024829.1, forward strand.
CAACTAGTATTCCGAGATGCGGGTTGCTACGATCAGTACGGAGATTAAGTTTAGCGCGGCGCCAAGCTTAGCTCCCGCAGCCCCTCACCCCCCTACCTCCCCCCCCGCCCCCCCCCCCCCCCCCCCGAAAAATCTCATCGGATTTACGCGATTCACGAAAATGATGGTTGGGCTTGTTTAAAATCCGGAATTCCGGCATAATCCGGAAAACTTTCACCCATGGATATTGTAGTAGTCCATTCCAAATTATGGGCCTTGATTTTAATTATAATTTTGTACCTGGGTCAATTCTTACCCTCAAAATCTGTGGATACCCTGAAAGCCATTGAGGCCGCGTTCTTTTGTATGTGCTAGCTAATAGCTATCCTGGACAAAACCATCGAAAAGCAGCATTTTCTCGCAGTAAAAATTAAAACTTCTCTTTTTGCTCATTAGCAAATATTTCTGTAGAAAATGAAACTAGAGTTTAGTCCCTTGATTTTGGGGTATAAATTACATCGATGTGATTAACGGAATCAAACGAACGTTATTTTGGGTAAAAGCCCGAGTGCTCTATGGTCTTGAAATCCTGTCCCTGACTCTGGCTTATGTCACAGCCCTGGAGAGGCTACAGCGAGAGATGCTGCGAAAGATACAGTCTTTAACCAGAAGTACAGCTACAGTTGCTGTTACATGTCTGTTGGGGATTCGCCCGTTAGAGAATGAGTTGGATCTGAGGAGGCTTACGTTGTTGTGCAATGTTCTTTTCACAGACGGTACACTGGAACAAGATGTCGCTCTGCGTCAGATTGCTGTGAAGGATGCCGATAGTCATAGTTGGTTTACTGCCTGTAACCGTCTTCTGCACAAGTATAATCTCCCAAATATATACGTCCTTAAGGAGCAATTTTCTTCAGAAGATAAATGTAAAGCTGCGATCAAATGGTTCGACGCGGGACGTCAAGAGAGCTGTTATCAAAGTACGTCTGTTAACAGGAACCTACTACCTGCAGAAGGATAGAGCAAAGTTCAAAGGAGGCTCGGTTACAGATCTATGTCTGCTCTGTTCTGCTGCAACTGAGGATAGGGTACACTTTATTGCTGAGTGCGGTGCCTTAAGTTCTGTCAGACTGCGCTACCTCGCGGAAATTGAAAATGAACTCACATATAGGAATCACCCAACCGCGGTTGCAAACGTTCTAGACGATAAGGTAGCCTTAACGCAGTTAGTTCTGGACTGTACGTCAGCCATGGTGGATGGTAAAGTTACGATCTCACCCCAGGAAGCTGTTGCTGTTGAACTGATTACAAGGAGGCTGTGCTTCGCGCTTCACCTGAAACGTTGTGAACTCTTGGGACAACCTGAGTGATACGAAAATTAATTGCCGATCTTATAGATAGAACTAACAGTACCTTGGTAAAGAGTCAAATAAACTACATAGTTAATGTAAATATTGCACGAACTTTTACCTCTGGATGGTGGATGTATATAGTGTAATATGGTGTGTATGAACCGTGTGCATGTATGGATTTCGACAACGTTACGTCAGTCAGTTTCCTAGAACTATGTACACATACATATCGTTCAACATATTGCCCTTGCCCTCCTGCCAGAGGACGAGGAAACGCAGTCAGCTTGACTGCGTGTGGGACTATCAAGTCCGGACATCCACAACAAGACAAGACAAGACAAGTACCATACAACACCAACCCGAATCAAGCGCTGAGAATAACAATACTTGGATTTGAGAGGCTTGTATATGGGCTATTTGCCTTTTTTGTTTCCAGGGATATGGGATATTAGTTGTTTTTCTTCTAAGAAATATTGTTCAGACATATATGAAGATATAGATTTATTTAAACATCAAATAAATGACAATAAGCTGCATACATACTCAAAAATAGATGATAGTTTCTGTTTGCAATCCTATTTGAGCCGGCGCACGACAAAACCTACAACAACAACTATGCCACCAGCAAAGACTCAGGTCAACATGCATATCCAACCAGTAAGGCAAGAGGTTTCTCCTTTCTCTTTTTGATAGCCTGAAGGTTGCAAAAGGCTCACACGACCAGCAATGACTGATCAGACTGTGCGGACGCGCAGGCTGATACGTTTGCTATATAGTCTCTCAAGTGTAATTATGTTTTGTCGTGCGCTGATTCATTTATCCGCTGGGCTCCCAAAATCGTTGACAAAAGAACTTACAAAAATTAAAATTAGTGCTCATGCTTCATTACGAAAACATGCCTATTCAAATATACTGAAAATTACACCACCAAACAAATGAAAATTTTCAGATAAAACAATTCGATGAGGCGGTTTTAACGAGTTCTCACAATCTATGTTTTTGACCAGAAATAAGAAAATTGATGTATACCCCTGTAAACCCCAGTTTTACTTCATAAAAGTGGGGTTTAAGGGGGGTCAAAATTATATAGGCGTGTTTTCGTGATGTTACAATGTATTAATTGAACTCGACCGCTACTTCAGACCAAGAATTCCACGTGGGCAGCAAATGTGTTTGAAGTGAATCGGGTGGAAGATGAGGGACATGTTTTCCTATTTTGTAGAAAATATACAAATTTGCGGAATACATTGTTTAATAAATTGCCTTTAAATGTGCCACTTCTGAAACCCAATACTAATATTTTAAATTATTTATGAATTGATGCATTACGAAAACACGCCTATTCAAATATACACAAAATTTTACCAACAAAAAAATGATAATTTTCAGATAAAAAATCTGATATTGTTCATATTTCTGCTCAAAACATAGATTGTGATACTCGTTAGAACCGCCTCGGTGAGGTAACGAGTACCCAAAATCTATGATTTGAGCAGAAATAAGAAAAATAAAGTATACCCCTGTAAACCCCAGTTTTACTATATAAAAGTGGGGTTTAAGGGGTTCAATATTATATAGGCATGTTTTAGTGATGAACCCCATTAGTGCTGTGGATACAAAACCTATTTGTAAATTTATTCACGAGGCATTAGAATTAGGGTAGTAGATCTATTGTTTGTTTTCTCATGTGTATCTTGTTTAATGTTTATATTATATATTTCATGTGAATGGAGACCACCTGTATATATAGGTTTTCTAATAACTATTATTCTGTTCTATGCTTTACTTCCAGGGATATGGGATACCTTGATTAATTTCAGGATATTGAGGTTTTGGAAAAAAATATCAGAATAGTGAGAAAAAGCAAAAATTCTAGAATTCAAAGACACAAAGGTGCTCCCAGAAAATCTATATATACAAGACAAGTTATTTCATCATGTATCTCTACTTGATGGCAAATAAAATGATTGTTTTCTGTCTGTATTTTACACTGGTAATTTCAGGGTTACTTTTCTTTACTTTAAGGGATATGGGATATTTAGGGAAATCAATTATGGGGATATTTGCCTGCTGATTTAAAGGGATATGGGATATTTGCACGTTTACTTCAGGGATATGGGATACTGGTACCCCACCCCCTATACAATAAACGTCAAAAAGATTGCCTTTGGAAACAAAGAACACATTACAGATAAGAAAATGGGAGTCTCGGTTTTATTGAGACTCTTCATAAGCAGTAATGAAGTTTGCAACACTGCTTACGCCCTCTAACGTATACATGAGCAGAACTCCATTTTCAAACATTCCACGATGGGCCCAATGATCCCAAAGGAAAATGAAATTGAATCTGCACTATGATAAAGTACGGGGAGACGTTCTACCGCCGCCATACGGCACTAATTCCAGCTGCAGTGTAGTAAAATAGACGTCAAAACGATTGCCTTTGGAAACAAAGAACACACTACAGATAAGAAAATGGGAGTCTTGGTCTTATTATACTTCAGACAAGCCTTATTATACTTCAGAATTGGGTATATATAAATTGAATGAAGCGGGCTTTAATACCTTGAAGCTTTATTAAATTCTTATATCTTTTATTTTTATTTAGGCATATAGTGACTAGATGGCCGCCGATTAACACAATGAATACATTATTGCTGACGACACAATCAATTATTTTTAATGTTCTAAATTTAATTTTATGGTGTGTACATATCAATTTTAATTCCTAAATAAATCTTAATCACAATGGTCAGATGGATTCTGTCATATACCAGAAAGTGTTGCTCGATGTCTGGGTGTTGCACTTAGGGCTCGATGCTGTATTTTCTCTACCCGAAATATTTTGTTCTTGGTATAGGAGTCTCATATGGTAGCGGAAACACATGAACCGTATAAAAAAAACTACTAAGGGCTCAGAACGTCCCAAAGTAGTTCCTTTGTTGCAATACTTCTTTCTTTGCGTGTCAGTGATTTCATATTTTTCGTCTGTTATGTCATTATTTGTTCCTCGTGTTTTTCTTTATGTGCTTTGGGAGGACTGTGCTTCGTGATTATTACATTTCTTGAATATCTTAATTATACTTTTACTCATAAGACATCTTAATATCCTAGTACTCTATTCCTGGATACAATAACACACGTACTCCCCCTTCCCAAGAACTATTAGATATTGAAATACCCTTTCCCGCAGTATTAAGACCAGCCCCAGCCGATGTCAGATGAAAAAAAAAAAAAAAAGAAAAAAAAAAAAAAAAAAAAAAAAAAGGAAATTAAAGTACCGTGGGGAAAAGTTACAATTATTATATCAAAATCAAAGCAGTGCGGGTCTGGCCATTATTATCCTCATAAAGGATATAGCAACGAAGAGATATCGCAGTCCGAAAAAAAAAAAATGGAAATTAAAGTACCGTGACGAAAATTTACAATTACGTATTATATCAAAATTAAAGTAGTGCGGGTCTGGCCATTATTGAATTTCAAACCTCATTAAATTCATGTTTTAATGTTCATCATTGTAGTCTATGTAGCTTTTCAATTAACATGTCATCACACTTAGAACTGAAGATCATCATCAGGTCATTCTAAATTTAACCCTTTCCTTTTTCCACCCTTGCTGTTTCTCGACAGTGTCTGCCAGAAATGATCAGAAAATAATTGTGGGGAGTATCCAGTAGAGGACCCAGTAGAAGTAGAAGTTCAGTGTGACAGTTCTGTCACTTAACCCTTGTCATGCTGAATAAATTAATATGCCACACCCACTTCTAATTTCCAGCCAATCAGATTGCTTGATCCGGGTTTCTGATAGAAATTCACATATTTAATGACAAACAGTGCAGATCCAGATCAGTTGGCTTCTGAAGAAGCCAACTGATCTGGATCTACACTGTTTGCAAAAAACAAGGCATGTCGTGCTCAGCAAGAGAAGGGTTAACCATCGCATGTCACAATACAACAAACATTTTTTTTTCTTCTGTTTTGAACGACAAGGTAGGGGTGGAATTCCCTTTGGTTTGCGGCAACCAAACTGTGGAATTCTTTACCACAGGCTTTAGAAATATTTCTAATTTTCATCATTTATATGTCAAATTAATACCTGCACTGCACCGAAATGTACTTGAACGTTTGTCGCCGCTTTTAAAGCATCTTCATGTGCTATGCTATTTTATAGCGTTCCATGCTATTTTTATGCTTAATTTGTACACATTACGAAAACAAGCCTATTCAAATATATTGAAAATTTTACCACCAAAAAAAATGAAATTTTTCAGATAAAAAATTCTGATATTTTTCATATATCTGCTCAAAAAAATAGATTGTGGCTACTCGTTAGAACCGCCTCGCCGAGGCGGTTCTATCGAGTACCAACAATCTATGTTTTGAGCAGAAATAAGAAAAAATAATTATACCCCTCTAAACCCCATTTTTACTACATGTATATAAAAGTGGGGTTTGAGGGGGTCAAAATTATATAGGCATGTTTTCGTGATGAGTATTTTTCTTTTGTTTGTCGCGCTTTGTTTTATTTCTCATCACGAAAACACGCCTAAATAATTTTGACTCCATTAAACTCCATTTTATATTGTAAAACTGGGGTTTACAGGGGTATACATTTTTTCTTATTTCTGCTCAAAACCATAGATTATGGGTACTCGTTAAAACCGCCTCGGCAAGGCGGCTCTAACGAGTACCTACAATCTATGTTTTGAGCAGAAATATGGAACACATCAGATTTTTGTCTGAAACTTTCAGTTTTTGGTGGTGAAATTTTCAATATATTCTGAATAGGCGTGTTTTCGTAATGTATTGCTTTGCTGGCATTTCTTCGTTTTAAGGAATTAGCCAATTAGGGGAACCGCTCCCGAGAAAATGTATAATTTAAAGTGCTAAATGGACCTCTACCAAAAAAAAAAAAAAAAAACGTATGGTTTAAAGAGTTTGTAGTCGCCTTATGACGGCTGTTTTAGGACAGTTTAATTTCAATATGATTTCGAAAACCGTGCTCTCTTTTTTGCCAAAATTCAACGGATTTTAGTAAGAAACTGTAAAGCTTACTGTGTTTCTTTCTTTTCTTTACTTTTCATTTTTTTTGTCCACCAGTTATTCATCCCAAACAAAACTTGAAATAAAGGATAAAGCAACGAAAGGACATCGCCGTCCGAAAAAAAAAAAATAAAAAGAAGAAGAAGAAAAGAAAAGAAATTAAAGTACAGTGATGAAAATTTAATATTATTATATCAAAATCAAATACGAGGGTCGTGCAAAAAGTTCTGTCACTAATAGGCTTCCTTGGTTTTATCCCAGGTATATTTTTAAAATGCTTCACTGCACTTGAATGGTGTGTTGAATAGCTAACGATACCCATTTATTTCGTGAAAATTGCTTTCCAGCTGACCGAGTTATTTCAAATTGAAATAGATGCAGTCATATACACTGATCAATTTACTTGTTACATTAGAACATGGACCAGAAGACTGAAATTCGTAGCTATAGTAAATGCCGCATTAGGCTTAATATAGATTCAAAGCAGATATTTAATGAATTGTGTGGTATATATGGACCTCCGACCATTTCAACGCGCACAGTTTTTAGGTGGGTTGAAGCTTTTAAAGCTGGGAAATTTTCTGTTGAAGATGATACCCGTCCTAGAAGACCTAAAACCTCTGTTACCAAGGCTAACATTGTTGCTGTAAAGTTTGTGGTCGAACAGATTGCGCGATTGTCTGTCAAAGATATAGCTAGTTGTACTGGCATATCAGAAGGCAGTGTGCAAACAATTCTGAAAAAAGCGTTTGGACCTGAGAAAGGTTTGCGCTAGGTGGGTACCTCATTTGCTCACTGAGGAGCAAAAGACGCAACGCCTTAAATGTGCCCGGGAACTTTTGAAAAGGCTGTAATAGTCGGGTTATTTCTAACTTGCTAACAGGTGATTTCTAACTTGCTAACAGGTGAGCCACAAAGAAGGGCTGATAATAAGCAATGGAAGCGAAAAGATAAAAAACCGCCCATGTATTGCCAAGAGAACCACGTTCGAAAAAGATGTTGTACGCAGTTTTCTTTAATTCAAGTGGGCCAGTCGTTCAAGTGCCTTGTCCCTGGCCGATTCTACAAGAATTCTGTACTGAAGAAAGTGAAAGAGTTTTATAATAAGAAACGACCAGGCAAAGGATGGTCAGGAGTCCACCTTTTACATGACAACGCCTCTTCTTATAAGTGTGAGGTTGTTAAGTCTTTTTTGGCTTCTGAAAAGGTGAAAGTTTTAAACCATCCACCTTATTCACCTGACCTGAGTCCCTGTGACATTTTTTTTTATATTTCCAAAGCTTAAGAAAATGCTTTCTGGAAATAAGTATACGTCTAGAAGTTCTCTTGGCAGCGGTATTTATCAGTGTCTCCAACAGATACCAAAAGAAGATTATTTATCTGCTTTTCGCGACTGGGTAAAAAGGTTACTAAAATGTGTTTCAGTAAAGGGGGAATACTTTGAAGGTTTGTAATAAAGATATACTGAAAGGAAAAAGAAACGCAGGGTAAATTTTTTTCCTAAATTTCATTCAAGTTTGAAAAAGTTTCTTAAATATTTTACTATGATTACAAAACGGTACATGTATGGAACAAAAGTTCCAAATTTCATTGGTTTGTGATCAACAAGTCTCGAGTTATTGAAGTTCATTGGTAGCTACCCCCCAAATCTTGAAATCAAAATCAAACTGAAAATCAATATCGGGTGTGCCCCCCTCTTGCTGCCTTTGCTGCCCTAATTCTCCTTTGGATAGATTTAACCAAAGCATTGACAGTTCGCATCGGGATGTTATTCCATTCATCGATCAACGCATTCCTTAGTTGTGCGAGAGTTGTGGGGGGATTTCGGCGCTTCCTAACCCTTCTGTCCAGCTCATCCCACATGTGCTTTATTGGGGTCAAATCTGGACTGTACGGTGGTCATGCTAGTGGTGCGATGTTATTGTTTGCCAGGAAATCCTGACAAACTCGGGCAACATGTGGTCGGGCATTGTCCTGCTGCAGAATCAGATTTCGTTGTTGCACAAGCGGGACTGCAACAGGACGCAAGGTCTCATCCCTATACCTTACAGACTTGATTTGACCCCAATACAGCACATGTGGGATGAGCTGGACAGAAGGGTTAGGAAGCGCCGAAATCCCCCGCAACTCTCGCACAACTAAGGAATGCGTTGATCGATGAATGGAATAACATCCCGATGCGAACTGTAAATGCTTTGGTTAACTCTATCCAAAGGAGAATTAGGGCAGCAACGGCAGCAAGAGGGGTGCACATCCGATATTGATTTTCAGTTGGGGGTGGTCGGGAGTGGCAATGGTGTCGTGTATCTTACGTCACCGGGGCGTCCAACTGAAATTGGCTTACAGTTGGGCAAGGCCTGCTATCCTTGTAGCAGGTAAGGGTAGAGGGGGAATGTTTTTATTTCTTCTGTTTCTTCACTTTCATTCCTGTTCCTATTTCTTCCCTAATCGTCTCTTTCATCTCCTCTACTATCTCTTCTATCTATTTTCTCCCTTTCTCTGGGAGACGACACAAAATGACCCACAAGGGTTGACGTGTCGTTAAACCCCAACACAATCAAAAGTTTGATTTTGATTTCAAGATTTGCGGGGTAGCTACCAATGAACTTCAATAACTCGAGACTTGTTGATCACAAACCAATGAAATTTTGAACTTTTGTTCCATACATGTACCGTTTTGTACCGTCATAGTAAAATATTTAACAAACATTTTCAAACTTGAATGAAATTTAGGAATAAAATTTACCCTGCGTTTCTTTTTCCTTTCAGTATATGTTTGATAAAACGTAGCACTGAAGTAATCCAAACCAAGTGACAAAACTTTTTGCAGGACCCTCGTAGTGCTATTTGTCATAAATGTTACAGATTGTATCATTAGATATCATTAGATACTGGTACATTTAAGCACAGAAACGGATGTTCAGTATCAGAAGTATTAGTTTTATTTAACGGAAGTTGTTTTGGTTTGCTTTTGTTTTAACCATTAACTCAATTTAATCGTTGTCAATATCTAGCAAACAGAAAGGAAGGCAATGATCAGGAATCGATACAATTACCTAACACCTTCAGACCAAGACACCAAAGGGAAAGAAGGATGCTCCTAAGACAGCCAAAAGGACAGCCCCTCCCCCCACGTAAAAACAACAAAAATAAAATAAAAATAAATAAATAAATAAAAAATAATAAAAATAAATGGCCAAACAGCTATCCAAAAAAAAAATCAAGACATACATGCGAAGACATACAATAACATACAATAACAGAAATAGAAAACCACAGCAGAAACACCGCCTTGGAACGGTCAGTGAAAATTTTACTGGGGTGACGGGGTGTGGGGGGGGGGATGATGGTTTAAAATCGATTTTACGTGGCCACAACCCTCGCCCTTAGTTCTGCCGTAGTATACACAAGACATTTTTTCAGTCCGCGTGAATCGCTTCTAACTCATCAGTGCAATATCTCCGAGAACATAAAAATCAAACTAATACAGAGATGAAACAACGATGGGGACTCGATAGCAAGAACAACTGAAATGTTGAAATGTTGAAAAGAAAATCAACAGTTGGACAAGACATCTAAATATCAAGATGTTTAATGCTTCAATGACATTGCCCTGGTTTTAATCTGAAAGGGACAACATAAAGGCTAGCCTGGCACCACGCTGCAAGTTTAACATTTCTAATCTACCAAAAGTAAAATACTCCTCCTTGACTACTTTCCTACACATATCATCTCCCTTACTAGTCAGAAACTCAGCCAAATCAGAGAGACGGATATTCCAAAAGATAGGATTTTTTTTGTAAAATATAAATCGTTTTTGTGCTGATTCATATATCAGTTAGACAGGAGCTAGTCGACATAAAGGCTTTTCATAACAAAACAGAAACATGTCACGTGTCTAAGCACAATTTGTACCATCAGTATACCAATGATACGTTGGTATAATTTAGTACCAAATTGTCTACTATCAGTTTATGCGACAATGTTGTTTAAAGTATGGGAAATACATAAATTATATGTATAGTAGACAAACTAGACGGGCAGAAATATGTATATTTAAGATATATAAATCCACACCAGAAGTTTTGTAGACCAAAAGAGAGTTTGACCAAATCTTTCACAGTATTTAGCTACATACTTTTAACGCCTGTAAGACAAGATGATAATAGTTTTGAGAGTTCATAGTACACTCGTAGTCCACGAACTGGAGTTTGCGATAAAGCGTGTGCTTTAGATGGTCTTTTATCTCGGACCCATCAATACCCGGACTTGATACTGTCCGTTTCCGTTAATTATCATGTCGCGGGTGCTGGTGATGCTTATGTCACTTCGGAATCTATATTTTGCAAAACTCCACCCATATTAAACTAGTATTAAACACATTTATGTTTAGTTAAGCCAGTTAAAATTATTATAAAGCAATAATGCCATCTTTGGTCCGTTATATGTTAATAACATTTTATTCAACTGATTCGTTTTAAAATATATAACCGCCGAATTTTGACCATACTCATTTTAGAAAATGTGGGTCAAATTCGAGAGAATCGACATTTTCACAGTCGACTTTTCAAATTTCTATTACGGTTATGAAAATAATATGCTGATAAAGCAATAAAACAAAGCTTGTTTATTCTGAATAAGTTGGGTTTATAGTTGATTTTAGCGAGAAAAAGCATTAAAAGGCTCTGCTAATGCTGGTACTTTTCAACAATGGTCGCCATTTTTTCTTCGACGAATAGCTTCATTCACAAATCAGTGTTTGGAAACTCCATCGCAATTTGTAATATGTGTGATCAATATTCAACAAATATGATTAAAAAAACAAAATAATTACATAGTATTTAATTTGAATGATAAGTGATGTTTTGTTCACAGATGACACTTATATGAGGTTCATTATCGCGGATAATTGTTGGTCAAATTCGAGAAATTGATATTTTCACCAGCTGATATTTCAATTAGGATTGAAGTGGGTATAAAAATAATATGCTCATAAAACAATTTCGAAAACAAAGCTAGTTTTTTTTCCTGAATAAGTTTGGTTTGTAATTGATTTTAACAAAGGACATGCATTAACAGGCTCTACTAATGCGAGTACAGTTCAACAATGGTCGCCATTTTTCTTCGACGAAGGGCTTTATTCACAAAACGGTGTTTGGAAACTCCACCGGAATTTGTAAAGTATGTGATGAATATTCAACAAATGTGGTTAAAAAACAATTACGTGTATAAAGTACTAACTTTTCATGATGGTTGATAAATAACACTTATATGTGGTTGTTTATTGCGGACTCGGACCCATCAATACTGATGGGTCCGAGGTACGGATAATTGTCACTTTCTACTCGATTGATTTTCGCACATTCCAGACGAAAACCTGTAAACGGTAAAATCATAGCCACGACATCATCATATCGATAAAATAGGTATTTAGCACTATAGTTACCAGTCCGGGTATTGATGGGTCCGAGCTTTTATGGAGCTTCGATAATCAATACATCGTAGAAAACTTGTCCTGGTTATCTTTAATATTTACTGCAAACTTATCAGACTGAATAATAAGTGCGTCCAACGGAGCGGTTTGGCGTGCAGACGCACTACTTTAGACTACCTATGTGACCAGTGATGTGTGTGATCAAAAATGTGATGGTCCAACAAACGCTTGGGTGGTTCGGTACTTATCCTGAAAAACAATAAGCGTTCCGGGATTTGGCAATGACTGCTGACACGGCGGCCGTGTCGATAAATAACATCAAACAGCCAATAATGCCAAGTACTCCAATTGCAAGGGGTTGAATCACGAGACTATGACGTCAGCCTACAAAGTTTTCGATCGCCGCCATTTTGAATTTTGTCTCCACTTTATTTTATTTCTATCCATTCTCCGTCTACTTACAAGCTAAGCATGATTCGTTTTGTGCATAAGGTACACTTTGATGTAGATTTTTAGATAACACATAGACTTTACGCTCTTTTCACGTGATAATCTTAAAAAACTTTGACACAGCTAAGCGAACGATAGTATATTGTACCTGTCATCGGCATACACTAGTTTTTGGTATCCGCCCATCGGGGTCCGCGAAATAGATGGGCTGCCTAAAGCCTCCATGGCAGAGCTGCTAGTAACTAAGCAGGACCCGAATTCATATGATCGGGTCGGGTAAAAGTCCCACAAATTTGGAGGCAATGTCTCTGAACTACTGAAATATTGTTGACTTGGACGTTATATCGCAATTAATGCGGTGGATTAGAAGTCAAGCGTGGTCTGAAATCAAATTTAGTTAGATCTGGCCAACCCACCTATGAAGCATGTGATGATAATTTGGACGCACGGATATAGGTAGCACCTATTAAATTTATATTATCTTATCAATAATTGACTTCTTATCCTTGTAGGTTGCGTGTATGCAGTGTAAAGTGACTGTTTCCCCAACATAAGTTATGTTATAACATACGAGATTTAATGTTATTTTTAATTAATGAGAATGGTTTGTTCTGTAATGAGGCTGCATCACAAATAAGGGCTTAGTTTCGCGCTTGTAGAACTGGCTTACGTCCCAGTAGTTTTCTAATGATCGTCCCGAGGCGGTTTTTGTTGTAGTCCGTTTTTGTTCGTGCGTCAGTGGTTCCATACGTGGCGTTTGTTTTATCTTTGTATATTCCTCATCTCTTTTTCTTTTGGTGCCTCGGGAAGAATGTGCTTCGCAATGGTGGCATTTCCTTGGTATCTCCACTTATATGTTGTGGATGCGCAGGCTGACCTGACTCTTCGCTGGGTGCACATTCAGTCTTATACGGACATGAACAACGTTGCCGAATTCGGCAATGTTGACGCCGGCAAAGTCGGTGTTTGCTGGTGTCAACGGCAGCAGGCAACGCTGGCGTGCACGTCTGTTGTTAAAAGGCATGAAACTCACCACTGTATCCTGCCTACATGTATGTCTCTCAGCTCATCCGAGCCAAATTATACCAATCTCGCGAAATGAAAACTGGCGAGAAACAGTTATTTTCTTAAAATATTTTTTTTCTTTTCGTGAATCTTTAAAGAAGATTTTTAATGACAAGAAATATACACACATTATTTTCAATAAATAATGAAAAAAAAAATGAAACAAAAATGACGACTGATTTTGAATGATTCACCTGGCGCTTTCATCTCAGTTCGTCAGAAGCATATCAGATACTATAACTCAAAGCGTCTACTGATAATCGTAACGTTATAGAACCAGTCGGATTTTGACACTGTATTGCGGAAATTTTTTTCATACACATTTTTTTCTACATTCGTTTAACTTCCATTTCATTAAGTGATGCGACTGCAGAAATTTCAAAGCTACATAAAGCGTTTAAAAAACATAATTATTTATTCTTGACTACTTCAATAATGTTGGTCAACGTTAAAGAGATGCTCATTGGAAACGAATAGCTAATCAAGGCGACATTTGGCGGGAATCGAAAATATAGAGCCAGTCTAGTATATGTTTTCTTCGTCTGCATCGTTACAGATTGTGACTCTGTCCTGCATGAACAAAAACAATAATACTTTTCGGCTGACTTTGAAAATTAAGCAATTGCCATGCCCGTTTCTAGGCAGTGCCTAAATTTATATTAAGAACTGCTGTGGCCCGACTCATATAATACCTAGGCTACCTTCAGAAGTGCAAAGTGACTGCGACCGTTTTGTCCTGAATCCCTATATCTAATGAGGGGCACCAGCAAGAGCAGGGATCCAGGGAAAAACGTGCGGGAGTCGTTCTGAATTAATTCTGTCCGGACATGAATTTTATGGCGACTTAGTTTATAAATTCAGAAAGATTGTTGGCAAAGCTGTTGTTTTTTTTTTTTTTTTTTTTTTCTGGAACAACTTACAAAGACTGGCACTCGCTACAAAAATGAGAAACAACCTGCATATGCTGCGCCAAACTGCATGCTTTGATGTTAACCCAGTTATGAATGATAACTTTGCGTCCCTCACACGATGGTGTTGGTCCTCGGACTCATTGAAATGAAGGCTCCCTCCTCAATCTGTCAGATGGTTGGCGCCTGACTTTCAATGTGTGTCGTCGGTCCCATCGTGGTCCTGTTTGTGGTTTTCTTGTGTTCTGGCTTCGGATCACTATTGAGCCCTTTGCTTATTAATCGCAGTATTTTTAATATGTGTTTCACTGTGACGTTCCACATATGAGGTAGAGAACCCCTTTGCGGACCGAACATATACAGTTGACTCTCGTTATCTCGACCTCGCTTATCTCGAATAACCGCTTATCTCGAAATGAAAATCTGGTCCCTATTTTAACATGAAAATCTAACAACAGGTAACACAATATGGAACAGAGGAGAAATTGCTCCTAGGGAGCAAACTCTCCTCTTTTCCAAAATATTTTCAATAATCTCTAAATTCAGGAGTCAAATTACATAGTCATATGTGAAATGTGGTTGTTCGATTAATGGTTTTCCTCACTTTCGTAAAATCTGATATGTTGAGGTACGGATATCTCGAAGTGTTTTAGATAGTCCCTTGGACTTCGAGATAACGAGAGTCGACTGTATTTGTAATTTGGAGCTGTATCAGAAGAGGGTGAGGTTCCGCACGAGTAAAACTGGTTTACATCACGAAACCATACCTATATAAATTTGACCCCCTTAAACCCCACTTTTATATAGTAAAACTGGGGTTTACAGGGGTATACATTATTTTTGTTATTTCTGCTCAAAAACATAGATTGCGGGTACTCGTTAGAACCGCCTTGACGAGGCGGTTCTAACGAGTACCCACAATCTATGTTTTGAGCAGAAATATGAAAAAAATATCACAATTTTTAATCTAAAAAAATGCCATTTTTTGGTGGTAAAATTTTCAGTGTATTTGAATAGGCGTGTTTTCGTAATGAAGCCCCTAGTAGTTTTTTTTTTCTCTACTGATCATGCCAAAGGCGGCTCCTCCGGTGCAGTATTTCTTTGTGCGTCGATGGCTTAATATATGGTTTTTGTTTTGTCTATTTGTTTCTCATATGTCCGTTTTTCTTTCCATTACGAAAACACTCCTATTCAATTATATAGAAAATTTCATCTCCAAAAACTGAAAATTTTCAGATAAAAAACCTTTGATATTTTTTCATATTTCTGCTCAAAATATAGATTGTGGGTACTCGTTAGAACCGCATCGGCGAGGCGGTTCTAACGAGTACCCACAATCTATGTTTAAGTGGAAATATGAAAAATAACCCTGTATACCCCTGTAAACCCCAGTTTTACTATATAAAAGTGGGGTTTAAGGGGGTCATAAGGGGGTCATAATTATATAGGCATGTTTTCGTGATGTGTTTCTTTTTTCTTGTATCTTCGCTTATAATTTTGAGATTCTGAACAAAACCCTGAGCTGTATTCAGAAAGGCGAAGTGATAGCAAACGTTTGGCCCTGAACCTTATGATAAGCACCAATAGGATCAGGGATTTTGAAAAAAGAAAAAAAAAACGTTCGCGAATAACTTGCACTTCTGAACTTAGCTCTGATATTAAAAGGGCTACCCTTCTGTTCTGTTTTGGATTTCCAGTCTATAGGCTCATTGCAGTATGGTAGTTGTCTATTTTAGGAGAGCAGAGAAACTATTTGATTTTTACTTACTGTAGTACAGTAGAACCTCGATAGCTCGAACACCGATGGCTCGTTTACCATGGCTAATTCGAATTTGTTTTTGAGTCCCTAGGAACTTTTTCCAAGAGAACAAATATTTGGGGAAATTTTGTCATTTTATCGTGAAATTGTATGTTGAGTGTACTCGTTAGAATCGCCTCATCGAGGCGAAATTGTATGTTGAGTGTACTCATTAGAATCGCCTCATCGAGGCGATTCTAATGAGTACACTCAACATACAATTATTATATAGAAGATCAAAAAGATTTCACTTAATTATTCATCATTTGCTTCCTGACCTAGCGCCAGGATTAACCCTCAGTGACTCGAACTACCCATATCTCAACCAAATTTTCATGGTCCCAAAGAGGTTCGAGCCATCGAAGTTCGACTGTTTACATACAGAAATGGTATTGTGCCTTAATGGTGTGTTAAAAGAAATGATAAAGTCCCAATTAGAGAAAAGATGGAGTATGTATATCCAAAATCTTGTCCATTATCTAGATGTCTTATATCATGCCTGCGGGCACTTGACGTTGATACAATGTCGCATTAACGTCAATGCAACATCAATACTTCCTTTTGACATCACTCAGAAAGACGTTTTATCTTAAATAAAAATATTTTGTTCTGATTGACCATACCTTATCAGAAACCATTTGTCTTTTCTGTTTCTGTGTTTCAATTTTGTTTCAAAATTAAATTAATAACCAAAAATTGGGCTGATCTATGCAATTTTTATAGTAAAGTGATCTTTTTTGTTTGGAATTTTTGTCTAAGAAAATATTTTTTTACTTTTCTTTGCAGAATTTTAATTATTTATGTTTCACACAAGTATTGTGAAAATTTCAGAAAAATTGAACAAGCGGAACTTGTTGAAAATCTGCCCCCAAGTTACCTACCCTACAGATTTCTGCATACTTTGCATTTATTTTTACTATAGGAAAAAGTGAGAATATTTGATTTTTTTAAAAACCAATGACTAGATTGTGTGTGTGTGTGTGTGTGTGTGTGTGTGTGTGTGTGTGTGTGTGTGTGTGTGTGTGTGTGTAGTTACGACAAACGGTTTTACATTAAATCATGACAAAAGTTTGCAAATTTACTGCTTCTATGTTAAGCGCCAAACAAAAAACGCTTTCTGAAAGAAGTTGAAAGCACAGTAGTTTTATATAACGTCGCGATAACGTCGTTGCAACCTCATGGCGTTGCATCGACGTTAATTCGACGTTGTATAAACATTAGATGCCCACTAGGAATATGGATCTGCTTGAGACTGGGGCCAAACAGATTCATCACCATTCGACTGAGGACAGCCCCTTTCAATATCTCTGCTATTTATATATTGATGTCTGAACTGTTCTTACCTGCTGTGTCAGTTTGTGCGCACACTCACAGTGTTCAGAATCGTCTTTGTTACCACAGAAGCTTGAAGTTATTATTTTTATCATATAAATGATTATTCGATTTTCTTCCAAAATTGGAGTGTGACTAAAACGCTGTCTTTTTCCTGCAGAGCTGCTGACAAGACCAAATGCTGATCAAAGTGACTAAAACGCTGACCAGATGCGATTCTGACCTGACAAAACATCTGGTTTTTATTCAGTGCGCAGCGCTGTCATCATTTAGGGTAGGAAAACTGGTATTTTAGTGGGAAAAGGGTAAATTTTCAAGAGTCTGCCAAAAACGCTGTAATTACGGGGTAAAATAAAATCTAGTGACCATTTTTATATACAGTGTGGAGCATTTACTCGAAACCTTTTTCTTATTACACAGTGAAAAGGGTTTCTTTTTAAGAGGACACAGTGAAAGGGGTATCAGTTTTTAATCTGAATCTGCCATGAACTCCATACGCCTCAAATAGAGTAGGTGTATTATATGGCGTGCATATGGAAATGGCGTATCGAGACAAAAAATTGAATTTCATTTCAGGTTTTATTTCATTTCTTTTGGGATCATTGGGCCCATTGTGGTATATTTGAAAATGGAGTTCTGCACGTGTATACGCTAGAGGGCGCAAGCAGTGTTGCAAACTTCATTACTACTTATGAAGAGACTCAATAAAACCGAGACTCCCATTTTCTAATCCGTAGTGTGTTCTTTGTTTCCAAAGGCAATCTTCAAAGTTTTTGATGTTTATTTATCATAAGGACTTTTGAATATTTTTAACCAAGCTGTGAAACACACTGTTTAGGGTATGTTTCGCAATGCTTTAATTGTTCAAGCATCTGTACCAAGTTGACCAGCAAGTGCCCTCTCGATCCTGGCAGTGCAGACACATACCAGATCAGAGGAGCAGTCTGATCAGAGTCTAGACTGTTTACCATTCCGTCTACATATTTTGGACCCATTTTGGTGCCGTTTCAGGCTAGTTTTGTCCAAATAGCATTTTTTTCCATAGAACTGTCATTATACCGTTAATCACCACCAATCAAACCTGTAATAAAAACAATACATGTATGTTTCGTCTGGTCAGCAGGGCGTCCGGTCAGCGTTTTAGTCAGCCTTTGGCCTGGTCCTCAGTTTTGCAGGAAAAAGTCAGCATTTTAGTCGCACCCGAAAATCATATAGGATTACCAAGAAAAGGAGGGAAAATAACGTCAGGCTCCCGTGCTTATGAATGTGTTCAAAATGTTCTTGTGCGCAAAAACAAACACACACACACAAAACAAAAACAAACAAAAAAAACAAACAAAAAAACACCAAGCTCGCGTTTGTCTCTTTCCAACGAAGTAGACTTGGCGTCTTTCTATAATTGTCTCGCCAGAGCTCTTCCATCAGGAACCAGTCCACAATTACCTCCCCTGATTCGTTGTCCAAAATAAGGAAATATAGTCGCACAAATAGTCCCTTACTTGGATGCTGTGTCTTATGCCAGAGTGACTGAGCAGACTACTTCACTGTGATTCTTTTGATAGATCAACATGTAGGTGTTTTGAAAATTAAGAGTTTGTTTTGTTTCCTTTTGATTTCAGGAAAACAGGTGAACCTAAGCACACCCCTAAGAAGTGAGCCTACATGGGCTGTAACTGGTACCAGAAACTTAAACTGGTGTGAACTGACAGGTGTTTATTTTGACAGACGACAGCAGGAAAAGGAGCTGGTCATGGTCATGTGTTAAGTGGATAAATTTGAAGGTAAGAAATGATGACATAAGCAGAAGAAAGTATGCATCGATTGCAAAGTTGTCAGCAATTTTTTCCCAAGAGGTCTTTGTATGGAAGGTAAAGGAAAAATAATTGTGGTCCGAGGCCTGCATATGGACCAACTTGAGATAATGATCATTGAAGTTTGTCCACTCTATTGTAATCTCGGTGAGATAACGCCGATTCGAAACGTACCTGGACAGTTTGGCGCGCGCGTGCGCACAACCATGTGAAATAAGTCGACTCCATATCGTGTATGATCGAGAGATAGTGTGTTGCGGTTCGATGTTTTACCCACAAATATTTCCGTTCGCCTCCGGAATTGGACGGAAGTGTACGCAATGAAACGAAACTTGTGGTTGTAAACAAAATTTTCTGCAAGCAGGCTTTGTTTTCTGAAGCTTTGACTCCTTTGGTAATAAAGATAGTTTGTCATTACAAAAGAACGATGTTTTTATTTAATGTTTTACAGGAAGTTATTTTGCCAAATTGTCTTGTATTTCCACGTCAAAAAAAAAAAAAAAAAAAAATGTATGCATACTTTGTTATTATTGACTATTGTTTCGTTTGTAACCAGAAGACGGTTATGTTTGTTTTAGCATAGCCCATGCCTTTGGTTAAAGGTTTTTGTATTCTTTCTTTATTTCGCTTACCTTGGCTGCACTTGGTCATATTTGACCATTCTTTACTGTGTAATGGTTTTGCAGGATGCACCTCTGAGGACACGTACAACAGTTGATAGTTTTATTATTTCTTCACGAAAATGTTTGTTACTCATTAAAAGTGCCTCAGTGAGGCACTTCTATATTTTTTGTCAAGAAATGGGAAAAATATGTTGATAACCCCTCTTATCTTGCATTGACTTGTTAACGTAATGGTTATCTATAAAACTGGCTAAATATATGGTCCCCTATCTTTAGCCTCAGAGGATAGATATACAACACTCGTACCTTTAGTCTCAGAGGCTACAGTCCTGTTCCTTTAACCATTCCCACTGCTAGAGATACTGTTGAGGATTATTTTTTTACCCTATTTCCAAAACTTTAGTTCGTAAGTAGACACCCATTAGGGTTGTAACGATACGGTCACCTCACGGTTCGGTTTGAACCACGGTATTTGACTCACAGTTCGGTTTGTATCACAATACACTTTAATGACTATTGACAGTTTTCTTACAATGGAACACTTATTAATTACTCGTTCCTTTGTCTTTTATGGCTAATTATGTTGTTGAGTCAACTAAGCTATGACCTTCATATTCAACATTCGCAGATAATCTGTAACAAACACCAATTTAATATTCAAGAATTCCTTTGTATAATCAAAACTTAATCCAGTCACAAATCTTTAACATTGAAAAACATATCCAAAACATTCTGTATCAATTAGTATTTTCAATGATTTCACTGCGTGTTATTCCATTAAGAAGTAGTAACTCTGCCTCCTATAATCATTAGAACCCTGACGGACTTGCATTCTATTTTTGGAAGTCTGCAAGTTTTGGCACACAGACAGGAGTTCAAAGTGTATCAATTTTTGCTGTGGTGTTATTATTAATTTACAATAGAGTTCTCGTATGTGTTTCAACTGATACGGGGATGCGATCTTTGGCCCATGTTCTCAAATTCATTATGGTACATAATGAGATGTTTATCTTTCCAACAAAATCACCATGATACATTCATAAGCTCATCCACATGATGTGGATGAGCTTATGAATGTGTCATGGTGATTTTGTTGGAAAGATAAACATCTCATTATGTACCATAATGAATTCTGAATTCTGCCCATCCTCAGAATGATGGACAACACTCTCAGCCAATCTGAATATTCAGAGCTAAATATTTTGCAACAGCTCTTGACTTCACAACCCAATAACTGGCAAGTGTTTGACCATATTTGATCAGCGGTTGATACTTTTTGATGTTCCAACAGATGCTATTTAAAGGAAAATAAGTTGCAGTTTGGTTGAAAATTACGGAACCAAACCTAAGTTAGGAAAAAAATATTGTGAACCGAACCGTGACTAATGTACCGTGGTACATCAGACTTTCGGTGAATCGTTTCATCTCTAACACCAATGTAGATGTACAAGGGTAGTTCAATAAGTTCATAGAACTCGGGGGTTTAACTCACAGATTGGAAGATTGTTTCAATATTATTTTTCAATATAATCCCCCTTTACTTCAATGCATTTGGCCCACTTTTCTTTTAAGCAGTCTATGCCTTTGAAATAAAAGTCATGTATTTGGTCCTCAAACCGAGCCTCTGTAGCAGCCTTGAGCTCATTGTTGTCCCGAAATCTCGTTCCACGCAAGTGGGACTTCAAATTTAGAAACAGTTAATAATCACTTGGGGCCAGGTCTGGACTGTATGGCGGGTGATTTAACTGCTCGAACTTGCACTCACGAATAGCCGCTTGTGCAACTCTGGACTTGTGCACAGGGGCATTATCATGCAAAAGAAGGACACCAGCAGCTAGCTTTCCCCTTCATTTTTCTTTAAAAGCAACCTTTAATTGTTTTAATGGCATTGGCATAATATTCTCCTGTAATTGATGTACCAGCAGGCGTAATCTATCAATATAATCCCTTTGGAGTCCCAAAACACGGTGGCCATTACCTTGCTGGTTGATGGTTGGGTACAAAATTTCATAGGTGGGGGTGAGCCAGGGTGCTTCCATTGCATGGACTCTTTTTCAGTATCTGGGTCCCAGTGGTGAAGCCAAGTTTCATCTCCTGTTACAAGATGAGTGTGAAAGTCTTCTGGATTGGCATTGTACACTTCCAGAAGTTCTTGACTTGACTCCACCCTTTGCTGACGAACTTGCATGTTCAAGTTTCTGGGTACCCACCTTGCAGATACTTTTGACATGCCTAAATGTTCATGGATTATAGTGTAAACACTTCCATTAGAAATACCACATTCTGAAGCAAGTTCAGCAACTTTGATTTGGCGATTGTTTAGCACAAGTCTCTCAACACGGTCGATCATCTCCTGGCTGATGACATCAGCAGGGCGACCTGGCCTTGGGTCATCTTCTAAGGAGTCTCGCCCACGTTTAAATTCTGCTGACCACTTTGCCACTGTGGAATACTTTGGACTACTATCACCATACACATCAGCCATGTGCCAATGGATTTCTTTGGCCTTTGCACCCTCCTTAGTGAGGAACTTTATGACTGCTCTGAACTCAATATTCTGACTTTCCATTTTTGCCTATGGGTATAGGTTTTCAAACAAAGAGTAAGAGCAAAAAATGTACGTGTTGACTGAACAGCTGTTATTATTCAACTGACAAAGGTTTACTCCGCACAAAAATGAAAAAAGAAATCTTGAATTGTGTAGAAAAATACAGAGTTCTACGAACTTATTGAACTCCCCTCATAGATCGAATACTTTTAAAATCTCAGTTTTCAAATTTACCTCAACTTCGATGCCATTGTTGTTAGACTAGTTTATACCTGTAACCCTAATGCTTGGAAGTGTAATGAACAATTTACTGGAACAGTATTATTAAAATGTTTATTTCACTATAATTAACCGGGACATTATTGTTATTATAAATATTATTATTATAAATATTTATTTCTTACGGTTTTGGTACTTATTTTGTATTAGGTTTTTTAATGATGCTACATGTAGATGTTTGCACTGAGTAAAGAAAGACAGTGGCATTATTTGGTGTGATTGCGGTGAAAAGAAAGAGTATTGTACCTTATGATGTCTTTGCAGTAATCTTGCCATGATATTAGACAGATTAATTTAAGAACATTGTTTGTCACAGCAGTGATTAGTTTCACACATAAGGCCAACAGACTTTACAGCAACAAACTGTGAAAAATAGGTCCTAAAAATAAATAATTTTAATTACCATAATAGTAATAACAATATAAACATATAAAAGTCTTCTAATTGTGATAATAATAAACATTTTTCTTCATCCCTTTATCGTATTTATGTCTCCCCCCTTTAGGGTTGGGAGACATATTGTTTTTCCCTGTCTGTCTGTCACACTCGTGGCAGCTCTGTAACTTGAAAACCGTTCAAGCTACCTTCATGAAACTTCATATATCAATCAACATTAGACAACGTGCAGAGTGCAAGAACCATAACTCTTGCATTTATACTTTATGAGTTATTTCCCTTAGACTCTGTCACAAAATTGTGTCCGCTCTATAACTTGAAAACCGTTCGAGCTGTCTTCACGAAACTTCATATAAATATCAGTCAACATTAGACGACATGCAGAGCATGAGAAACATAACTCTTGCTTTATACTTTTTGAGTTATTTCCCTTAGACTGTCACAAAATCGTGTCCGCTCTATAACTTGAAAACCGTTAAGTTATCTTCACGAAACTTCATATAAATATCAATCAACATTAGACAAAATGCAGAGGAGTTATTTCCCTTGGAACTTTGTACTTTTTATACTTTTGCGTTTATACTTTTTGAGTTATTTCCCTTAGACTGAGTTATTTCCCTTGGACTATAACTTGAAAACTGTTCAAGCTATCTTCAGGAAACTTCATATAAATAACAATCAGCATTAGACGACATGCAGAGCGCAAGAACCATAACACTTGCATTTATACATTTGAGTTATTTCCCTTGAATGCTGTCGCAAAATCGTGTCCACTCTATAACCTGAAAACTGTTCAAGCTATCTTCACGAAACTTCATATAAATATCAATCAACATTAGACGACGTGTAGAGCACAAGAACCATAACTCTTGCATTTATACTTTTTGAGTTATTTACCATGGAACTTTGTCCATCTCAAGATCATGTCCGCTCAGTAACTTAAAACCGGTTCAAGATATCTTCAAGAAACTTCATGTAAATATCAGTCAACATTAGACAACGTGCAGAGCACATGAACCATAACTCTTGCATTTATACTTTTTTAATTATTTCCTTTGGAATTTTGTCCATCATAAAAAACATATCCACTTTATAACTTGAAAACTGTTCAAGATATCTTCACGAAACTTTATATGAATATCAATCAACATTAGCCGACATGCAAAGTGCAAGAACCATAACTCCTGCATTTACACTTTTTGAGTTATTTCACTTGGAATCCCATTAGTTAATATAAATGTTCGCTGAATGTACAATACAACATGACACCAAAAAAGGGGGAGACATCTATGTTTTTGTACAAAAAAAAATTCTATATTACATTTTAGTATTTTACCCATCAAAATGGCATCCAATTTGAGGAAGTTAAGTTGAAAATTGAGATTTTAAAAAGTTATACAATGTCTACTTATGAGGTAAAGTACTGGAAATAGGATGAAAATAATCAACAGCCATATCTCTAGCCAAATGCAATGGGAATGGCTTAAGGTACAGGACCATATCTCTAGCCTCCAAGGCTAAAGGTATGGAACCATATCTCTGGCCTCTGGGGCTAAAGATATGGGACCCGATCTCTAGCCACTGCCTATCTAGAATTTGTATTGCTAATTGTAATCTGTTCTTGTTTTTCATGGAAAAAAAATAAAGGTGGATTGAGAAACAAGTTTCTGATGCAAAGGCAAGGACAGCTTGTAAAAATGAGGATGTCACACAACAGAACTCCTTCTGATCCAGGTCCACTAGAAAATTATCCTCCAAAAGAAGGTAAGTATGATATAATTATATATATATACAGGCATGAAGCTGGTCCAGAGAAATAGGGAGAAGTCATGGATGTTATTTAGCAAAATCCAGTATAGACAACCTCAGTCATCCAAGCATTTTCAGATAGTTGCATGAACATTTGCAACAAAATCGGAGGTGAAAGCGACCGTCATTTTGTATTGCCAGCTGTTTGTTTTAGGCAAAGACTGAACAATTGTTTTTGTTATTTCTGTCATCAAATACCTACAACTCTCTTTCTAAATGGTTGCACAAACATTAAATACACATAGTTTAAGAAGTGCATGTTAGTTTTTTGGGTCTCTGAGTGTTTAAGAAGTGCATGTTAGTTTTTTGGGTCTCTGAGTGTGTATAAACTATCTAGAAAGACACTTGACAAATGAGCGTTTGTAAACAGCAGCCAATCTTTATTACCCATATAAACCTTAATTTCCTGTTCATTGTTAGTCCTACAAATTAGAAAACTTAAAGAAAATACCCTTAGGTTTTCCCCCAGGGTGGACTTTTAAAATGAGCTTTCATCTCGGCCTTTTAATAGGTTGCTCATTTTGTTGACCTAATTCACACATTAGAATAATGGTTTACACACATGTCATGACTAGAAATTTTGAAATGAAAATCTATAAGCATACATCCAACAAAGCGAAAATTTACCTGTACATATCTAAAAAAGAAACATTGTAATAATATCGTGAATGCATATGGAGAAAATAAACATGTTTCTCCATTGAAAATAAGGTCATATGCAGGCCTTGTAAGCAACTTTAACATAATGTTTTGGGTCTAAATTTTGCTTTTTATGCAGTTGTTTCCTAGAAGACTTATAGAATAGTAAACAGTGTAGACCCTGATCTGGAGCAGTCTGATCTGGGTTTGCACTGTTTGCATATATCATTTTGCCAGAGAAACTTTTGTTTATGAAATTTTACATGTACCGCACATCAACAGAATGTTAAGGAGTATTTGATGGTATTTTTCTCCAATTCTCCATACTGTTTCCCCAATAATCAATTTTAATCAATCATCAGTCACTTTTGCCTCCTGCTGACTTGATGTCAAACTGATCAAACCTGCTCCTTTGTTTGCTCATACCTGTCTATCTGGGCCCAGTTGTTCAAAGCGTTGTTAGCTTAATGAGCTCGTTAAGGGTCATTTCGTTAAATGTTTTAGCATATTCAATATACAATACTCTGATATTTATTGCTAAAAAAATGTGAGTAGCTTTTGCAAAAGCTACTCACATTTTTTCAGCAAAAAATTCAACATATTTGCATATTACTTGATGTAAATTTTAACGAATCGTTAAATAACAACATTATTAGCTTTGAACAACTGGGCCCTGAATATTAAAGGTAAGTACATTACATGATTAGCATCTATAGGCAAACGACCTTGTTTTTGATGTTTTTTAGAAAATGTGAAAAAAAAAATGCACAGATTCACCATTAAAATTAGGTGGAGTAGGGTGACTATAAACACAAGAGTTTTCTTTGAGAGTTTTAAAATGGGGGGTCCCACGGACTCCATTATGTACAGTTAAAGTGTCCTTTAATAGCAGACAATACACATAAAATGTCAGTCTTATTTTCTTAAAAAAAAAAAATATCAATTTTAGAATGTCATCTGCTACAAATGTGCTAAGCACTTTAAGGGGTAACTATTGCTTAAATAATACTTGCCTTTTAGATCACAAATGGATTAAATACAAAGTCAGAGATAAACACAATTAATTTTGAATTGATCATTTAGGACTCTTGCCCCTTACTTCTGAGGGTGACCCGGTCCAGAACAAGGTTTTGGGGGTAAAAACTGACAAAATGCGAGTCAGAGTAAACCCTGAAACACATATTTTTTGTCTGTTAATGCACTGGAAGAAGATTTAAACTATGTCCAAGCCTTTCTTAAATTGATCTTAGGCCACCTTTGCATTCAGTTTGTCTTAGCGGCAGTATAAGCCAAGAAAACAAGCTATCAGTGTTGTTTTGTTACAACATTATACAGTCAAACCTGTCTTAAGCAGCCACCCATGGGAAGCTTAAAATGTGGCTGCTGAAGGCAGGTGGCTGCTTAATACAGTTCAAATATATAAGTCTATGAATTTTGGGGCAACTTTCCTCTGGCTGCACAATACAGGTTGGCTTCTTAATAGAGGTGACCACTAACACAGGTTTGACTGTACTTACATGTATCTGAATATAATTTCATTTACATCACATGATATTTAGTGCCATTTTTACACCCCCCCCCCCCCACCCCCCCCCCACCCCCCCCCCCCCCCCACCTCCCCACCACCACCACCCCGCCGCAAATCAGAGAGGGGATTATAGGAATGGCCTTTCTCTGTCCATCCGTCTGTTCTGTTCGTACACACAAATGGGTAGTTAGGTGGCTAAGAATTATGGACAGTTCCAATGTGTTTGAATGGGAGTTATTCTGTCAGTCACATAAAGTCAATCTTTTAGTTGGCTTATTTTCTGTTATGTGGCTATTGTCTAGCCACATAAGTATGCTAAAATAGTGATGGTAGCCAAATAATTATCCATTTGTTAGAACGTCCGTCCATCTGTCCATCCATAACACTGAAGTGTCCGCTCTGTATCTCCTGAACCCTTTGAAAGATTTTCATTAAACTTTGGTCAAATGTTCACATCAGTGGGACGATGTGCAGAACCCATAACTCAACCGTGCCGACTCAAGGTCAAGGTCATAATTGAAAGTCATAAGTTTGAGCCTTGAATTTCGTGTCTGCTTCATATCTCCTTTACCCCTGGAAGGATTTTCATTAAACTTTGGTCAAATTTTTGCCTCAGTGAGAGGATGTGCAGAGCCCATAACTCAGCCATGCTGACCCAGGCCAAGGTCATAATTGAAGGACACCAGTTTAAGCCTTGAATTTTGTGTCTGCTGCATATCTCCTTCACCCCTTGAAAGAGTTTTAGCTCACCTGAGCACTAAGTGCTCAAGGTGCGCTATTGTGATCGGTCAATGTTTGCGTCCATTGTGCGTCGTCAACAATGTGCTTTAAATCCTACTCCTCCTACACTCCTGGCCAATTATGGAATCATTGGGCCCTGGGCCAATTTAGGAATCATCAGGGTGACTTGTAGATAAAAAATTGCTAAAATCATTATGATTGGAATTCCAAGATACATGTAGACACCATGGCGGCTATCTTGAAAATCTATTTTTCGCTTCTTCTCCTGAACCAAATGGCCAGTTGACTGGGAACTTGGTAGGAAGCATCGGGGTGACTTGTAGATTAAAAATCCTGAAGCTCTATTTTTCGCTTCTTCTCATGAACCATAAGGCCTATCGACCAGGATCTTGGTAGGAAGCATCAGGGTGACTTGTAGATCAAAAATAGCTAAAATCATCCACGACTGGAAATCCAAGATGGTTGCCATGGCAGACATCTTGAAAAATTATTTTTTTGCTTCTCCTGAACCGAAAGGCCAACTGGCTTGAAACTTGGTAGGAAGCATCGGGGTGACTTGTAGATCAAAAATAGCTAAAATTGTTCAGATCAGAAATCCAAGATGGTCGCCATGGCTGCCATCTTGAAAATCTATTTTTGGCTTCTTCTCCTAAACCAAAAGGCCAATTGACTTGAAACTTTATGGGAAGCATCGAGGTGACTTGTACATCAAAAAATAGCTAAAATTGTTTTGATCAGAAATCCAAGAGGGCCGCCATGGCTGCTATCCACTTCATATCTCCTTCACCCCAGGAAGGACAGAGGTGTAAAATTCCCTCAAAACTTGCTTGCCCTTATGGTCTAAATTTTTCATAAAAACTTTCTGAAAATCTCACTTGCCCTGCCTTAAAATTTACTCACAAATGCGAGCGGGCGAGTGGAATTTTACATCCCTGAAGAATTTTCATAAAATTTTGGTCAAATGTTCAACTCAGTGAGGCAGTGTGCAGAACCTATGATGCAGCATGCTGGCTCAAGGTCAAGGTCACGAGTTTGAACCTTTGATTTCCTGTCCACTCCTTATCTCCTTTACCCCTGGAAGGGGTTTCCATTAAACTTTAGTCAAATGTTCATCTCAGACTCAGTGAGACTGTGTGCAAAACTTGTTTCAACCATGCCATCTCAAGGTCAAGGTCACAGTTGTTGGTCATGGATATAGCTGTCCTTTAGAGACAGTAATTGCTAGCATTGTAAAATAACAGGCAAAACTCTTAGTAAAAGCTGTACAGTATACATATAGCATATTCATTTAATATTTGGATTCTTGTCATCACAAAAACATACTGGTACCTATATAATTTTGACCCACTTAAACCCCACTTTTATATAGAAAAACTGGGGTTTACAGGGGTATACATTATTTTTCTTATTTCTGCTCAAAACATAGATTGTGGGTACTTGTTAGAACCACCTCACCAAGGCAGTTCTAATGAGTACCCACAATCTATTTTTTGAGCAGAAGTATGAGAAATATCAAAATTTTTATCTGAAAACTTTCAGTTTTTGGTGGTGAAATTTCCAGTATATTTGAATAGGCGTTATTTCATAATGTTAAGGCATTTACTCAAATTCCCTGCCTGAGATGTGCCTTATTTAACCTAATTATCGCATTGTGTACCTACGTTTTTCAAAATTACTGGAAAAACTTGGTAAGAGTACACTTATAACGACAGATTAGCAAAGAACTTCATGAGGGCATTTTTAATGATGTTCATGCAATATTTTATTCTCTGATTTTCTTTATAAAAGCATGTTAAATTTTTAGTACTCATTTGAATTATCTCAACTTGTCAAGGCAATTCAGATGAGTACCTACAACAAATGCTTCATAAAGAAGTAGATAAAAGAAATGGGCTATGATTTGAAGACTATGAAATTGCTTGACTGTGTGCTTACAGGGGTATGTGCGGTAATTAGGTTAACACGGTATGTTTATCACTCCTATACAGCTCATGTGAAAATATAAATCTGACAAGGAATATAGCCTGTCAAAATGCCAAATAACTAATTTTTTTTTTTATTGGAGGAACATACATGTACATTTATTGTGGTAATGAAATAACAATGAAATAACAAAAATATCTTTTGCCCACTCCATGTATCTCCCTGCTTTTTCTCGTCAGGTATTGTAGCTGTTAACTGCCATGATAGAGAGAAACAGTTTCTGATCTGGCTACATGCTGTCAGTGTGAAGTTCCTGTCCCTGAACGAGAACCAGAAGATTGAAACTCTTGACAGTTTGATTGGCCTATGTGGCTCCAAAGAGATGATTCACCTTTCTGATATTTTGCCGAATCTTTTGTACCGAGATTTTATAAGACTCTTGCCAACAGAGATTAGCACTCATATTCTGATGTATCTTGATGAGAAAAGTCTTCTCAGTTGTTGTCTTGTTTCAAAGTAAGTACAGTCAAACCTGTGTTAAGCAAGCACCAAAAACTGGTTGCTTAAGACAGTTGCTTGCTTAATACAGGCAGATTTCCACTTCTTTGCCTTTAATGGGATCTGAAAAAGTGGCCTTTTAAGGCAGGTAACTGCTTAATACATGTGGCCTTTAGGACAGATTTGACTGTATTACGAAAACATGCCTATTCGAATATAGTGAAAATTTCACCACCAAAAAAATGAAAATTTTCAGATAAAAAATTCTGAAATTTTTTAAATTTCTGCTCAAAAACATAGATTGTGGGTACTCATTAGAACTGCCCCAGTGAGGCAGTTCTAACGAGTGCCCACAATCTATGTTTTCGAGCAAAAATAAAAAAATAATGTATACCCCTTTAAACCCCAGTTTTATACAATATAAAAAAGTGGGGTTTAAGGGGGTCAATATTATATACATGTAGGTATGTTTTCATGATGTATGCCAGTACTGGGACATGGATTATTTTCAGGTGAGCTTTTGAGAGATTGGCTCATTTTTTTTTTTTTTTTTTTTTTTTGCCAAATCCCATAGCAAAATGTAATTTAGCAAAGAATTTTGTTTAAATTTCTTGCTAAAAATTTATAATTTCTTGCCAGTTTTGGCTGAATGAGATACATTTTGTATTTAATCATATTTTCTCCCATGATATTCTACCAGCCAGAATTATCCTTGCTGGGATAGACCAGAGAATATACTGGGACAGACCAGAGCACAGCTCAGATAAGAGGGGTATCCACATAATATTTTTCTTGTTTTGCTATGAAAACATAAGTTTTGAGGCACTTGTTTTCAATCTGTATACCACACAGTAGTGGCGGGGTATTATGGTTTCACGTTGGACGTCTGTGTGTCTGACCGCCCATCAGTCGTACATTTGTACATCCATCCGTCCGTACATATTTCGTGTCCAGATGATAACTTGAGTAAACATCAATGGATTTTCACCAAACTTGGTGTGTGCATTGATATTGTGGAGGTCTGGTTTGGGGTTGCTAATGGGCAAATTTCGTCAAATATAATGATAACTTGTGTTGATGTCAAGGGATTTTAACCAAACTTGGTACATGCATTGATATTAAGGAGATCTGGTCTGGGATTGCTAATGGGCAAATTTCGTCAGTGTTTGACGGTTATCTGTCCACAACACGATGATGGCGGGGTATTATAGTTTAACATTTTTATTTTGCAGAGCTCTAGATAAGGCGCTTTTTTTTTCTCAATCAAGAAGTTTTGATATTTTTGTTATTTCTCACTAAAAGCATACCATATTCAACCTAATTACCACACTGAGCACTTAAGGTTTTCAAAATAATTGGGTAAAAGAATGGAGTAAAATATCTTCCTAGTAAGGGCACACTTTAAAGGAATATGATCATGAGCAGTGGACTTCTTGATTTAATGATGCTTGTGTGATATCATTACGAAAACACACCTATTCAAATATATTGAAAATTTCACCACCAAAATCTGATAGTTTTCAGACAAAAATTCTGATTTTTTTCATATTTCTGCTCAAAACATAGATTGTGGGTACTCGTTAGAACCGCCTCCTCGAGGCAGCTCTAATGAGTACTCACAACCTATTTTTTGAGCAGAAATAAGAAAAATAATGTATACCCCTGCAAACCCCAGTTTTACTATATAAAAATGGGGTTGAAAGGGGTCAAAATTATATAGGTATGTTTTTGTGATGTGTGTTCTGATTTTCTTTGTAAAAGCATATATTGTGGGTACTCATTTGTATCACCTCGACAAGTTTATAAAAGCATATGTTGTGGATACTCATTTGAATTGCCTCAACTTCAATTCAGATGAGCACCCACAACATATGCTTTAATAAAGTAGAAGACAATATTACACAGACGGCAATCTGAATCATACAAAATTGCTTGATTGTGTGCGTATATGGGTATGTGCTGTAATTAGGTCAAATACAGTAAGTTGTGGTACTCATTAGTGAGATGATGCTTTTTACGATACACACAATATGTGGTTTATGAGACAAGTAAGAAAACAATGTTTGGATACTTCCATTACGAAAACACACCTATTCAAATATATAGAAGATTTCACCTCCAAAACTAAAAAAATTCAGATAAAAACCCCAATATTTTTCATATTTCTGCTCAAAACATAGATTGTGGGTACTCATTAGAACTGCCTCAGTGAGGCAGTTCTAACGAGTACCCACAATCTATGTTTTCGAGCAAAACTAAGAAAAATAATGTATACCCCTGTAAATCCCAGTTTTACTATATATAAGCGGGGTTTAAGGGGGTCAACATTATATAGACATGTTTTCGTGATGTTTTATCTATAGCTCTGCTTTGTTTATCTATGTGAGCTATGCTCAAAACAGCAGGCCTCAATGGCTCAGTCAGATGCATTTCTGTCTGGTGATCAGGAGGTAGCAGGTTGAAAGACTCCATATTCCTCAAAAATAGGCATTTTATTATCCAAGAAAATTTAATAAGTTTATATATGGTATTAATAGGATCATAAAATGTGGCACCTGACAGTCTGTAAAATTTCAGTTAGTCTCTCATTCTTGAACTGGATCAAAAATGAAATGATTTTTTATCTTATCTCTGAATTAATGTTGGCCTCGGTGGCTCAGTTGGATGCGCCATCTGACTGGAGACCAGGAGGTCGCGGGTTCAACCCCCGCCGAGGTCGGCAACATTCTTTCGTGGAGATTGATCATGAAATATTTTCTACGGTCATTCTCTCCCTTCCGCTGATTCAAGAAGGGCAGTTGTCAGTTTCTGGCGAAAGAATGTGCACAATACTGGTTAACCGCTTAGAGGACTAAGCCTGCCCAGTAAATGTGTGGTTAGGTAAACTGACCGCGCTCGACATGACCCCATTGGGTTGACTGGGCAGTAAAACCTCAACACAAACAAATGTTGGCAACATTATTCAAAGAGACGATAAAAAAGCATGTCATTTTTTATCCAGTTCAAGAATGAGAGACTAACTGAAATTTTTCAGGCTCTTGGCTGCCACATTTATGTCTATGTTTGAGGAATATGGCGCCTTTAATCTCTTTCAGGTCTGGCAACATTTTCATGGAGATTGATCTTGAAATATATTCTAGGGTCATTCTGTCCCTTTCACTGAGTCAGAAGGGCAGTTGTCCGTTTCCTACATCTGACCCATATCTGGAGCTATGTTATGGGTAACTACAGAAAATGACATAAAGCAGGGCCCAGTTGTTCAAAGCTTTGTTAGCTAACAAGCTAGTTTGTGGTCAAAATATTAACTGTTCTATTAAGTACAATATCTTATTTAAGACCATGAAATATTTTCTATGGTCACTCTCTCCCTTCCGCTGATTCAAGAAGGGCAGTTGTCAGTTTCTGGCGAAAGAATTTGCACAATGCTGGTTGACCGCATAGAAGACTAAGTCTGCCCAGTAAAAGTGTGGTTAGGTAACCTGACCATGCTCGACATGACCCTATTGGGTTGACTGGGCCCTCAACACAAATAAACAGGTATTTTTGCAGAAAAAATGTGAGTAGCTTTTGCAAATGCAAAAGCTACTCATGTTTTTTTCAGCAAAAATATTAGCGTATATATCATACGTTAACTAACGACATCAATAGATTTGAACAACTGGGCCCAGAGTTTCTCATGATGCAGCTTTGTCATAATACTGCTCCTTTCTACGGTCATTCTCTCCCTTCCGCTCATTCAAGAAGGGCTGTTGTCAGTTTCTGGCGAAAGAATTTGCACAATTCTGGTTAACCGCTTAGAGGACTAAGCATGCTCAGTAAATGTGTGGTTAGGTAAACTGACCGCTCTCGACATGACTCCACTGGGTTGACTGGGCCGTAAAACCTCAACACAAACAAACAGGTATTTTTGCTGAAAAAAATGTGAGTAGCTTTTGCAAATGCACACATTTTTTTCAGCAAAAATATCAGCATATATGCCATATTTAATGATCAAAGTTTTAACGATACATTAACTAACGACATCATTAGATTTGAACAACTGGGCCCATAGTTTCTCATGATGCAGCTTTGTCATAATACTGCTCCTATCTGTCTTCTACAGGTACTGGAATTGTTTGATAAATAATTTCCGAGATGTGTGGATCCACATGGCCCGCCGGGTGGGTGCGAGAACTGTACAGGATCCTCTGTATCCAATACAAATGTACAAGCAGTTGTTTATTCAGTCATCATACCTGATAAAGTGTATTAAGAATAAGACAGCCTTCGATATGATGACCCTTGAAGGTCACCGAGGAAGGGTCATGGCCATTAAATACCATGGAGATATAGTTGCCACAGGTAATCTTTATAAGGCCAGAGAAAAATTAATTTTTAGATTCTCTTCCCTTGCTACCACTATAACATTTGTGCAAGTAAAAACAAACAGGTGGAAAAATTAAAATTTTCAGAGACATTTGGACTTATGCTGAAAACATATTTGCGCTCGGGTTATATGTGGGAAAGCCAAGTTCTGCTTATGGATGGTCAGGTGGTTTTTTCCGAGGTTCTCCAGTTTTTGCCCACCTTTGATGAACAATTGGCTCAATATAAGTGAAATATTCTTGAAAGGGCCGTAAAACACAAGAAAAAAAAAAATAGAAAACACATTTTATAACACTTTTAAGAATGCAAATTAATTACTTGATCTGAAAGAAGTATTATAAGAAGGTGTCTTCATTTTGCATGTGATAGTTAGTGTCAGCTATCATGTTTTGCTATGATTTACCCCTTCTATGGATAGCCCAGAAAAAAAAATCTATCCACTCATTCTTTTTTTTTTTTTTTTTTTTTTTTTTTCAAAAATCTGGATGAGAACCTAATCATTCATTTTCTTTGGCCTAACAGAATCAGCTTGAAAGCATTCATTTACTTGTTGCTGCTAGAAAGGCACACATAGCTCCAAGTCAAGCAATTTTTCCAATTGAAAATTACTGCTATTTTGTTTTCTTTTTTATTTCTCCTTGAAAATATATGTTGTGGGTACTCATTAGAAGCACCTCATTTTACTATTTTCTCATTACAAAAACATGCCTTTTCAAATACACTGAAAATTTTACCACCAAAAAATGAAAATTTTCAGATAAAAAATTCTAATTTTTTTCATATTTCTGCTCAAAACATACATTTGGGGACTTGTTAGAACTGCCTCATTGAGGTAGTTCTAACAAGTACCCACAATCTTTGTTTTTGAGCAGAAATAAGAAAAATAATGTATACCCCTGTAAACCCATTTTACTATATAAAAGTGGGGTTTAAGGGAGTCAAAATTATATGGGTGTGTTTGATGTCCAGAAAAACAAACATTGTTTTACTCATTAGAAATGCCTCACTGAGGCACTTCTAATGAGTACCCACAACATATATTTTTGTTGAGAAATAATAAAAACATATACGTAGATACTCCCTCTTATCTGAACCTATGATATGATAATCAAAACACTTCCAAAATATCACAATGATTCTAAAATATTTTCACATGATGTATCATCACAATGATTTGAAAATATTATCACAGTGAGTCTTAAATACTATCACAGTGATTTTTTGAACATAATATCACTGTGATTTTGAAATATTATCACAATGATTTGAAAATATATATCATCACAATGATTTTTTTAATGTTGTCAGTGATTTGAACATATTATCACAGTGATTTGAAAATATTATAACAATGATTTGAAAATATTATCACAATGATTCACCCCCCCCCCTCCCTCCCAAACCCCCCCTCCACCCCACACACACAAGAAAAAACACACAAAAAAACAAACGTCAAAATTTATAGTTGAAAACCAATGTAGGCCTGAAAGGTCAAAAGTTAGAAGGGCAAAATATGAACTCAATTTAGTCTAGAAACTCCCAAAAGGATCATTGGCAAACAGTGCAGACCCAGATGGTGTCTGATCAGGGTCTCCACTGTCTGCAAATAGTTTTTCCATTTTTCTCTGGTAATATCTAAAACACATAGCCTTACATAGCTATGTAAAATTGAAATCACACTGTTCCAGTATATAGTGTGGGGAGAGTTTATTCAGTCTAAAATGGGTTAAAATTACAGTCATTATATTATATCAGTAGTTGTTCCACATCCTTTCAATCATGTTTGGATTATGGTAAATGTCCTAAACTTTTTGACACTCTATTCCATACTGTGCCTAAATTTTATTTTTATGCGTTTATTTCTTAAAATACTCAGTGGAATGACAAGGAGTGTAGACCCTGAAAGAGCAGGCTGTTCTGGGTCTGCACTGTTTGCATGTCATTTTATTGGGAAAGTTGGTGAATGATATTTTAGGACAACTGTTGCAATATACCGTACGTGAAGGACAGTTTTCGTACTTTCAAGGGACAGCCTGGTCATGCCTCTTGAAATAACAAATGTAGTTTTGGGAATTGGCCAGAATTTCATAGTTGATCATTGGTTTTGTAAAACCAACTGATCATTGATTAATAATCGACTTAAGAAAATACATTAACCCTTAAAGCACCAATCACAACTATTGTCGTCTGCTTTGTCTTCTGCTGGTTACTTTAAAAGTCACTTCTGCAAACAGTGTGGACCCAGATTTAGGAGCAGTCTGATCTGGGTCCACACTATTAGCCTGTATGCAAAAATAGGTTTGAAAAGTTTGCAACAATATTCAGCAGATGACATAAACAGACAACATTTTCAGATGCAGGTTTTCTTGGCGCTTTAAGGGTTAATTCTTATTTTACCCCTCTTCCAGGTACTTATTCATAGCTCCAGATAAGATGGGTATCCACATTAGTAGTTTTCAGTTGAAAAAAGTGCCTTATCTGGAGCTATGCTACCAGTAATTTCAGACTATTTTTATCAAATT
Source organism: Anodontia alba (assembly GCA_964016985.1). Taxonomy (NCBI): domain Eukaryota; kingdom Metazoa; phylum Mollusca; class Bivalvia; order Lucinida; family Lucinidae; genus Anodontia; species Anodontia alba. The sequence continues at coordinate 38,314,054 of OZ024829.1, forward strand.
TCTTCAGTTTTGTTCACCACAAATCTAAAACAACCCAAACAGACAGCTTCATATTTTGTTTTTATATCTTGCCTATCAAAATAAAAGAATGAGAAAAAAATGTGTTCCTAAAAATAAAATTTCTGATGAGTCGTCTATGAAAATTCTTTCCATTCATGAGACAAGATTTAAAAGTGACTGATGATCAATTATAATTGATTATTGGGGCAATACAAATTGAAAGGATCTAATTTGGTGAGTTTTCCTACATTACAGGTTCTGACGATCACACAGTGAGATTCTGGGATATACACACAGGAGAATGTTTTAAAATTATTCACACGCACAGTGTTTCGGCCCTTCAGTTTGACGATATATGTCTGTACACGGCTTCCTATGACAATACTGCTGCATGTTGGGATATTGATACTGGTCAGCTGGTCTGTCGCTATGTTGGACACATATCAGCAGTTTTTAGTCTGGATGCAAGGCGAGATTTGGATTTGATAGTGACTGGTTCAGCAGACCAGACTGTGAAAATATGGCAGCTGAGTTCTGGACTGCTTCTCAATTCTTTGACAGACTGGCACAATGACTGGATTACAAGAATTCAGATAGTGAATTACAGTCCGGAAAGTGATGAACCAGGACAGGGAACCCTTCAGCTTGTTACGGTTGACAGGCAGGGCTGTTGTTTCTGGACTGTGACAAACAACGAAAGAGTAGAAGTGAGTGTAACTCACAGTGCTGACTGGTGTATGAATGTGCCATTGGTTACACAAAACAACAGTGTCAGTGTTTGTACATGGAATAAACGAGATCGGATGCAATATGTTTCCACATACACAACCGAGACTGTTGACAAGAAATGTATCCCATGTCATGTGTCATCCCTTGTCCTGCCAAAGGAATTGCCAATCAAGCAGACAGTTTTGGGACTTGGTACAAAGTTTGCAGTTTTTATGGTGGATGAAGGAATCAGCCGAGTAGTGATAATTGATGTCCATACTTGTAGAGTTGTGTGCTCGATTGCAATACCACCTTACAGGTAGAGTATATTTTAGCACAACCCATTGTAGTCGGGAGACCCGTAAAAGGGTAATTGGCAAACAGTGCAGACCCAGATCAGACGCCGCAGAACGCGGCGTCTGATCAGGGTCTCCACTGTTTGCAAATAGTTTAGCCATTTTTCTCTAGGAATATGTAAATCTCATAGCCAGATGTACCTAAAATTGAAAGCGGGCCTCGGTGGCTCAGTTGGATGTGCCGTTCGACTGGAGACGGGGAGGTCGCGGGTTCACCCCCCGCCGAGGTCGGCAACATTCTTTCGTGGAGATTGATCATGAAATATTTTCTACGGTCATTCTCTCCCTTCCGCTGATTCAAGAAGGGCAGTTGTCAGTTTCTGGCGAAAGAATGTGCACAATACTGGTTAACCATTTAGAGGACTAAGCCTGCCCAGTAAACGTGTAGGTAGGTAAACTGACCGCTCTCGACATGACCCCATTGGGTTGACTGGTCCGTAAAACCTCAACACAAACAAAAACCTAAAATTGAAATTGGACTCTTCCAGTATATAGTGTGGAAGAGTCTATTCAGTATACAACGGGTTAATCCATTTTAGACTGAATAGACTCCCCCATATTATATATTGGAAGAGTAGAATTTCAAGTTTAGGTGTATCAGGCTATGTGATTTAGATATTCCTAGAGAAAAATGGCCAAACTATTTACAAATAGTGGAGACCCTGATCAGATGCCGCATTCGGCACTGTTTGCCATTTACCCTTTGGGGGTCTTCAGACTAAAACGGATTAATGCAGCCCAGGTAAGAACAGTTTGCAGCCAAGACCTTGGCCAAATTATGCAGACTTCCAGACTCAGAATTAGGGCACCGGCAGCTGCCCCTCAGAAAATCTGTATCTTCATGTATCATTTATATAACCTGATTAATATCAGGAATATAATCTGATCTGGGTCTGCACTGTTTGCAAGTTACCCTTTTGTGGATCTCCAGACAAAAATGGTTAACACCAGGATTGGCTAGTTTTACAATTTTCACGAGTCCCAGATAAGCGGAGTATATACATGTAGGAAGAAAGTTATTTTATTATTGATCTTGAAAACATGTTTTGTTGGTACTCATAAGAAGTGCCTCAAGGAATTGTCTCACCAAGGCAATTTGATAAGTACATGTTTTTTGTAGAGAAATGAAACAAATATCAGGTTTTAGCAGAGTTGATTCTAGGGCATGGTATTGCAGGATTTCTGCACATTTTAAGGCCGTGGTGCTAAATCTGCATACCATAGTTCAATACTTGTTCTGCCGAAATGTGGTGCATTTTGGTTCATTCAGTGTGTATTTCGGCTTGTAAAACTTAGATTTCCGGCTTTGTCATTCCTTAAATTCTGATGAAATTTGGTGGTTTCCAGACCATTTACGATGCAAGAAAGTCAGTTGATTGCACAGGAGCTTGACATTGGAATGAAAATTATAAGGCATGTCCCTACAAACAGCCACCTTAATTTCATTACATCAAGTTTCTGCGGTTGATTGGATGATGATTTGTAGCAAGAACATCTACATCATATGCTTGCTGAACTCTCATGAGAGTGGTACCGAGAATACCTTATGTCATCCATGTTAGAATAATGGTGGACAAAAAGCGATATTTGCAAACTTACTTTGCAGTCAAAGATAAATACATCATTATAGCTATTAGGAGCTGCACAAATATTCAGTGCTCTTTGACAGGTAAAATTAGCATAGATATATGGTAAGTACTATAGTGAGTGTATCATAAAAAAAATGAAGTCTTTGGTGTAGTCATTATTTCACGTTTGGCAATTTTCTGAAGGCAAAAAACTTTCTGTACATTGGAAATGAGCTGGCGCATTTTCAGAGACGCGCTGCAGGCATTGGTATTCAGACAGTAGCCGGCCCCGGTGGCTCAGTTGCACCGTCCAACTGGAGACCAGGAGGTCACGGGTTCAACTCCCGCCTTCACTGTAGGTCGGCAACATTCTTTTGTGGAGATTGATCATGAAATATTTGCTACGGTCATTCTCTCCCTTCTGTCAGTTTCTGACAAAAGAATGTGCACAATACTGGTTATCCGCTTAGAGGACTACACCTGCCCAGTAAACGTGCTGTTGGATAAATTGACCACACTCGACATGACGCTACTGGGTTGACTGGGCCGTAAAACCTCAACACAAACAAACAATTCAGACAGTACTCAGCTTACTTAAAGGGACTGAGTACATTTGATAGATTTTCCACCATTTACACAAAGGGAGACAACTTTTATGGCTTCCTGTTTGCTTTTCTGCACACCCGCCCCCTTCTGGAAAGAGAGCTTTTCTAAAAGGAAAGAATTTGCTCCCACCGGGAGCAAATTCTTTCCTTTTAGAGAAGAAGGCTTTCTAGAAGGGGACAAAATAAATTTTGACAGAGTGCCTCCCCTTTAAAAGGTATCAGTCGCCCATAATAATTTCACTGCCAAGCAGGACTTAGTTGAATTTACATGTACCATTCACTGCCAAACCTGACTAGTAGAAAATCACTCGGTACTGGCTTTGATCAGACAGTGGATATACTTTGAGGTATGTAACTCGAACAGCTGTACAGACAACCCCTTTTATTCCAACATTAGATACAACGACAAAATTCGTTATAATGACACTTTGATTGTCACGAAACCTTCCCTTAAGAGGTAGCCATTAGTCACAAATTATGCAAGAATATTGTATTTAATAATTTAAAGAAACATTGTTTGGATATTTGTTAGAATTGCCTCACGATGCAATTCTAAAAACTATCCAAAACATATATTCTGTGAGGAAATAAGAACAAAACAAGACCTTTCTTACATATCAGTCTGTTCATTAAGTATTCTGTACAACAGCAAATTCATTTTAATGGCAATGTCTTTGGGAACAAATGCTGTCATTGTAATGAGGGTTCACTGTATATCATTATTTTTGTAACAACTGCTTTAGCAAGTAGGAGCGACATAGAGATCACTTTCTGGTGTCGTCCTTGGCATTGGCTTTGTCGGCATTGTGGTTGTTGATTTCAACAATGTTTAGTCTTTGTATTTAGCTCCATATCGTGAACAATAATGAAACTTTATACACAAATCCACCATGATGTACCCTGCCCAGTATACAGTAGACTGCGATTGACCTTAATTTCTTTTTCACGCTTGGCTGAACAAAGTTTAATCTGTCAGTTTAGCTCAGTTTCTTGAACACCACAGCAGTTATGACACAGCCATTTAGCAATTTTTTTTTCTGTTAGCACAAACAATATATAATATGCAGGAATATGAAAATGAAAACTTATTTCTAGGATTTCTCAAAACATGCTTAGCACTGAGATATTGATTTTTTTAGGCTGTTGGCAGTGAAAGTGTTAACCCTTAAAGTGCCAGTCACAACTTTTGTCATCTGCTTTGTCATCTGCTTGTGATTTTAAAAGTCATTTTTGCAAACAATGTGGACCCAGATCAGCTTTAGGAGCAGTCTGATCAGGGTCCAAACTGTTTGCCTATATGCAAAAATAGGTTTGAAAAGTTTGCAGGAATATTCAGCAGACGACATAAACAGACAACATTTTCAGAAGCAGGTTTTCTTGGGGCTTTAAGGGTTAAACATTATGAAATTGCACGTTTAAATAATATTTGATTATTTTTCAGACCAACTCAGAATGGTGCATCTGCTACTCTGGGTAACTTTGACTGGCTGGATGGTTTCACAGAAAGCAACAGACATGGACTGTTTCTTGCAATATGTTTAAAAGATAACAATATTTTACTTTTTAAATGGAAAGATAAGACCTAGCTCTGTGCTTTACACAGAACTTTCTAACACATTTTACATTACGAAAACACGTCTATTCAAATATGTAGAAAATGTCACTTCAAAAAAACTGAAAATTTTTAGATAAAAATTCTGATATTTTTCATATTTCTGCTCAAAACATAGATTCTGGGTACTCGTTAGAACAGCCTTGGCGAGGCGGTTCTAACGAGTACCCATAATCTATGTTTTTGAGCAGAAATAAGAAAAATAATGTATACCCCTGGAAACCCCAGGTTTACTATATAAAGGTGGGGTTTAAGGGGGTCAAATTTATATATGCATGTTTTCGTGATGGACTGAATAAACTCCCTTCACAATATATATTGGAAGAGTCCAGTGTATGTGCGTAGAAGACCCCACCCCTCTACAACACTGTGACTGGAGTTTATGGAATAGCATTTCAATATAAGTGAACTGCATTATAGCAAGGTTAATCCCCCAAAAGGGTAATTGGCAAACTGTCCAGACCCAGGTCAGACGCCACAGAATGTGAGGTCTGATCAGGGTCTCCATTGTTTGCAAATATTTTAGCCATTTTTCTCTGGGAATATCTAAATCACATAGCCTGACATACCTAAAATTGAAATTGGACTCTCTTAATATATAGTGTGGGGAATTTATTCAGTCTAAAATGGGTTAAGTATTATACAAAGCTCTGGAAAAGGTGGGTATTCAGAGAATAATTTTTGTTAACTTTTTACCAAAACATGTCTTTTGGGTTATCAGTGGAATCACCTTCAAGTTGGCAAAAGAAGTTCAGTGGTAATACACAATGATCAGACAGATCTGCAATGTCGGGCCGCAAGACATTGTCACCACCAGGTCCAATGAGCTACTTGTGCGGCTTGGCATTGAGGATCTGGACCTCATTCTGAAGGAGAGAAGACTTCGATGGTATGGATGTGGAACGCTCCAGTGGTGCAATCAAGACAGCCTTTGACATACAGGTTGATGGAAAGCGTGGGCCTGGGAGGCCCAAAATGACATTGAAGCAGCTGACAGAGAGGGATTGCAGAGAGTGGAAGCTCTCGGCTATCAACCCTCATGATAGACGTACCTGGAGATATGATGTGAGATCTGCCATGCGTGCAGCAAGCCAGCTATCTGGAAGGGGGCCCACTGATGTGGATGTTGCCCCTGTACCTGCACGTTAATCAAAAATCCGATTATGATATATGATGATGTTTTGGTGCAAAAATGCTGATACGGTTAATGCCCAAGAATTTCGAATACTTTATCCATTCCATTTTTGCCTTAATTTTGCTTTTTATTATGCAGCTGTTTCTTAAACTACTTAATGGAATGGCAAACAATGTAGACCCTGATCAGACTGCTCCTTCAGGAGCAGTCTGATCTGGGTCTGCACTGTTTGCATATGTCATTTTGTCAAACACTTGGAAAATTAAGGACATTTACCATAACTAAAATTATTGTCACAGATTTTGCCTATCTGCAGCTTTGAGTATATAAAACTCAAATCGGAAAAAGTATTTGGGAGACATAGCTTGATATTATTATATCCAAAATAGTCTTATGAAATATTTTATTGTTATTGTTGATACCATGTTTTCCATGAATATGTGCTGGCGTCGGTTGCTTGGTCTGATGCACCATTACGAAAATACGCCTATTCAAATATATAGAAAATTTCACCTCCAAAAACTGAAAATTTTCAGTTAAAAAAAAAACTCTTATATTTTTCATATTTCTGCTCAAAACATAGATTGTGGGTACTCGTTAGAACTGCCTCAGTGAGGCAGTTCTAACAAGTACCCACAATCTATGTTTTTGAGCAGAAATAAGAAAAATAATGTATACCCCTGTAAACACCAGTTTTACTATATAAAAGTGGGGTTTAAGGGGGTCAAAATTATATAGGCATGTTTTCGTGATGTATTGTTGATACCATATTTTCCATGAATATATGCTGGCGTCGGTTGCTCGGTCTGATGCACTTCGGACTGGTGATCAGGAGGTCCCAAGTTCAATCTCCACTGGGTCTGGCAACATTCTTTCATGGGGATTGATCATGAACTATTTACTGTGGTCATTTTCTCATTTCCGCTGATTCAAGAAGGGCAGTTGTCAATTTCTGGGGAAAGTATGTGCACAAGTACTGGTAAACGGCTTAGAGAACTAAGCCTGTCCAAGAAAAATGTGGTTAGGTAAACTGACAGGCTCAACATGACCTTAATAGTGTTGACTGGACTATACAACCCAACCAACCACTTTCCCAGATACGAGGGTCCTGCAAAAAGTTTTGTCACTGGGTTTGGATTACCTCAGTGCTATGTTTTATCAAACATATTTTTATTACAAACCTTCAAAGCATTCCCCCTTTACTGAAACACATTTTTGTAACGTTTTTACCCAGTCGCGAAAAGCAGATAAATAGTCTTCTTTTGGTATCTGTTGGAGAAATTGATAAAAAGCGCTGCCAAGAGAACTTCTAGACGTATTCTTATTTCCAGAAAGCATTTTCTTAAGCCTTGGAAATAAAAAGAAGTCACAGGGACTCAGGTCAGGTGAATAAGGTAGATGGTTTAAAACTTTCACCTTTTGAGAAGCCAAAAAAGACTTAACAACCTCACAGTTATGAGAGGAGGTGTTGTCATGTAAAAGGTGGACTCCTGACCATCCTTTGCTTGGTCGTTTCTTATTGTAAAACTCTTTCACTTTCTTCAGTACAGAATTCTTGTAGAATCGGCCAGTGACTGTATGACCAGATGGACAAGGCATTTGAACAACTGGCCCACTTGAATTAAAGAAAATTGCGTACAACATCTTTTTCGAACTTGTTCTCTTGGCAATACATGGGTGATTTTGATCTTTTCGCTTCCATTGCTTATTATCAGTCCTTCTTTGTGGCTTAAACATGCGCACCCAGGTTTCATCACCTGTTAGCAAATTAGAAATAACCTGACTATTACAGCCTTTGTATGTTTTCAAAAGTTCCCGGGCTCATTTAAGGCATTATCTCTTTTGTTCCTCGTGAGCAAATGAGGTACCTACCTTGTGCAAACCTTTCTCAGGTCCAATCGCTTTTTCAGAATTGTTTGCGCACTGCCTTCTGATATGCCAGTACAACTACATGTAGCTATATCTTTGACAGACAATCGCGCACCCTGTTCGACCACAATCTTTACAGCAGCAATGTTAGCCTTGGTAACAGAGGTTTTAGGCCTTCCAGAATGGGTATCATCTTCAAGAGAAAATTTCCCAGCTTTCAAAGCTTTAACCCACCTAAAAACTGTGCGCATTGAAATGGTCTGAGGTCCATATATACCATACAATTCATTAAATGTCTGCTTTGAATCTATATTAAGCCTAATGCGGCATTTAGTATAGCTACAAATTTCAGCCTTCTGGTCCAAGTTCCAATGTAACAAGTAAATTGGTCAGTATATATGACTGCATCTATTTCAATTTGAAATAACTTGGTCAGTTGGAAAGCAATTTGCACGAAATAAACGGGTATCGTTAGCTATTCAACACGCCATTCAAGTGCAGTGAAGCATTTTAAAATATTCCTGGGATAAAACCAAGGAAGCCTATTAGTGACAGAACTTTTTGCACGACCCTCGTGTTTGAACATCTTAACTCCTTGCTATAGTTACCCCAAAATTTGAAGAAGCCTATGATATATCTATAATACTGTGGCAGAATAACTAACAATGGAACCCTGATCAAACTGCTCATTAAAGTTATCACTCTCTGGGCTAATTCAGCAGGGCCCAGTTAAGAGCTAATGATGTCGTTAGTTAACGATTCGTTAAAATTTACATTGAGTGATACGCAAATATGCTGAAATTTTTTAATGAAAAAATGTGAGTAGCTTTTGCACGGCAAAAGCTACTCACATTTTTTTTGATCTCACATTTTTTTCATCAAAAAATATCAGAATATAGTATATTGAATCGGCTGAAACAGTTAACCAAATGACCCTTAACGAGCTTGTTAAGCTAACAACACTTTGAACAACTGGGCCCTGATGACTGATGATTTTTCCTTATTTTTCCCATACAGTAGGGGTTGACAAGGGTCTACTTAAAAAGTAAAGAATTTGCTCCCTCTGGGAGCAAATTCTTTACTTTTAGAGTAGACCCCTTTTCAAAAGGTACCTAGCATGCAGTAAGATGAACAGGAACTCACAAAAGTTGTTTCGCTTGATTGAAATGGCGAAAAAGAAATACCAAATGTATCAGTCAGTTGCATATCTGACTTCTGATCCAGATTTGCAAGTTCGAATGCCAGCTCGGTCGGATCACATAACTTTCATAGAGATTGATCATGAAATAATTCATATGGCCATTCTATCCTTTCTACTGATTCATGAAGGGCAGTTGTCAGTTACTGGCAAAAGTTTGTGCACAAAATACTGGTTAAAAAATCAGTTTTAGACTCTGCCTACCCAGGAAAAAAGCGTCAGTACTGAATAAATTAACAGACCAGCTCGCCAGCCTCGGTGGCTCATTTGGATGCGCCGTCCGACTGGAGACCAGGAGGTCGCGGCTTCAACCCACGCCGAGGTCGGCGACATTCTTTTGTGGAGATTGATCTGAAATATTTTCTACAGTCATTCTCTCCCTTCTGCTGATTCAAGAAGGGCAGTTGTCAGTTTCTGGCGAAAGAATGTGCACAATACTGGTTAACCGCTTAGAGGACTAAGCCTGCCCAGTAAACATGTGGTTAGGTAAACTGACTGTGCTCGACATGACTCCATTGGGTTGACTGGGCCGTAAAACCTCAACACAAAGAAACAAACAGACCAGCTCAACATAACTTAACAGTATTGACTGTGTCGTTAAATACCAAAATAGAAGAAAAAATATCCAGGGCCCTTAAATCCTTGATATTACAAATTGTTTTTAAATTTGAACTTTGACTAACCAGTGCATTGTCTAAAATGTTATAACAGAAAGGGAAATGGTGTAGACTGCTCAGACTACTAGTTAGAAGCAGCTTCTTCTGGATCTACACGGTTAGGCCTGTCTCTTTGCTGAAATGCCAAGAAGCTTGACCCTGCCATCACTGAGTATTAGTTGGAAGGTCCTTGCCTCATTTGAAGCAAGATACGGTTTGTGGCCTTTTTCCTATCTTTATATTCTTTTTTTTTTTTTTTTTTTTTTTTTTCTCTTCTCTCTGGGAGACATCTCATCATGACTGAAGTACATTATATTATTTATAGTATTATGACCTAGCACTCCTACCGTTTATTATCTGCCTTGGCAGATTATGCATAACTTCTAGGAATATATTCAATTTCTGACAGCTGTGTCAGGGAGTCAGCTCTTTGGCTCAGTGGTTAGAGCATTTGATTTCTATCCTGGCAGACCTGGTTTGAATTCCCGAAAGGCGGGAAGTTTTTCTGCTTTGCTTTATTCTTTTGTAGCGACTTTCATACCATAAGTGGGGGTGGTCAGTTGGTGTGAAGGTGTCATGTATCTTACGTCAACGGGGCATCCAACTGATATTGGCTTACAGTTGGGCAAGGCCTGCTCTCTTTGTAGCAAGTAAGGGTAGAGGGGAATATTTTTATTTCTTCTGTTTCTTCACTTTCATTCTGTTCCTCTTTCTTCCCTGTCCCTCTCTTTCATCTCTTCTATCTCTTTTCTCCTTTCTCTTGGAGATGACACAGAATGACCCACAAGGGTTGACATGTTGTTAAACCCCAACACAATCAATTATTTCATAAGAATAGGGCTATTAAACCTCAGGTCAAACAAATCAGGTCTGGCGGTTATAACACTTTTTAATGCTCAACTCAGCAGAGCATGAAATTTGTCCTGGTAATAAATCTCAAATTATTAAAAGTTTCGAATTGTTTCTTGCTAAACATAACTGAGCATGAAAATTTCTCTGCTAATGAATCTGAAAATGCCAACTATTGTTGGCATTTTCATATTTATTAGCAGAGAAAGTTTCAAGCTCATCCAAGTTGAGCATGAAAAAAGTTTTTTAATCTTGGGGCCCTGTTCGTCTGTTCAGATAGTCAGGTTAAAAATGTTTATATGACATACATGTACAAGAGTTTGTCCAATAGTTTGTGAACATTATCTCCTATTTCAAGAATTGACATTTACTTGCAAAATGACATCTTTTTGGTTTTAAGGGAAAATGAGACTTTCAGGAAGGTAACCCTTTGAAAATCATTTTGCTTCCCTTTGGAAAAGGGCTTTACTCTTAAAGTATTTTCTGGGAGTAAATTATTTCCTTTTAGACTAGACCCCTTTTAAGGAAGGAAGAGATTTTTTATACCCTGCCACACATTAGTGGCGGGATATTATGGTATCAAGTTGGCTGTCCGTATGTCCATCCGGCTGTCTGTCGGTCTGTGGTAGATATGTCCCTATTTTCATTTTCGGATGATAACTTTAGTAACTATCAATGAATTTTCACTTGGTATATGCTTTGCTGTTGTGGAGATCTGGTTTGGGATTGCTAATGGGCAAATTTCTGCCCTACACACGTGCATATTTTCGTTTCTAGATGATAATTTGAGTAAAAATTAATGGATTTTCAACAAACAGTTTGTGCATTGATATTATGGAGATCTGGTTTGGGATTGCTAATGGGCACATTTCATCAATTGTTAACAGAGTTATCTGCCCATGAAACATCCTGATTTCTGAACGATAACTTCAGTGAATATCAATGGATTTTCACCAAACTTGCTATGTGCTTTGATATTGTAGAAATCAGGGCCCAGTTGTTCAAAGCGTCGTTAGCTTAAGGAGCTTGTTAAGAGTAATTTCGTTAACTGTTTTAGCGGATTCAATATACAATATTCTGATATTTTTTGCTGAAAAAATGTGAGTAGCTTTTGCACTGCAAAAAAGGGAAGGGATTTTGTGTGCAAGAGAGCTAGCACGCCTATTCAAATATATAGAAAATTTAACCTCCAAAAACTGAAAATTTTCAGGTAAAAAAAAAAACTCTATTTTTCATATTGCTGTTCAAAATATAGATTGTGGGTACTCGTTAGAACCGCCTCGGCGAGGCAGTTCTAACGAGTACCCACAATCTATGTTTTTGAACAAAATTAAGAAAAATAATGCATACCCCTGTAAACCCCAGTTTTTCTATATAAATGTGGGGTTTAATGGGGTCAAAATTATATAGGCATGTTTTGGTGATGGAGGACGTCACAAATGTAAAAAATGGTAGAATATATCTGTTGTATCCATTCCCCTTGAATCTAAGTTTATCTACATACATGTATATCTGGTAAAGCATTTACGCAAAATGTCTGAATGAGTAGAATTTATCAGTATCAGGGTAAACTTGTTAGTGGTGGCGAGGTATTATGGTTTCACACTGGTGTCCATGTGTCTGTCGGTCTGTCTGTCTTACATCTGCCAGTCCGTATTTTCATTTCTGGACAATAACTGGAGTAAATATTGATGGATTTTCACTGTCTGCCAGTCTGTATTTTTGTTTCTGGACAATAACTTTAGTAAATGTTGATGGATTTTCACCAAACTTGTTACTTGCATTGATCTTGTTGGGATCTAGTTTGGCATTACAAATGGGCAAATTTAGTCAATTTTTTACATAGTTATCTGCCCGCGACATGTTCATATTTTCGTTTCCGGACGATACCTTGAGTAAATGTCAATGGATTTTCACCAAACTTGATATGTGCATTGATATCATAGAGATCTGGGCCCAGTTGTTCAAAACTAAAGATGTCGTTAGTTAACGTATCATTAAAACTTTAATCATTAAATATGGCATATATGCTAATATTTTTGCTGAAAAAATGTGAGTAGCTTTTGCATTTGCAAAAGTTACTCATTTTTCAGCAAAATTACCTGTGAATTAGATAGTGTACTTACTAGAACAGTGAACATTTTGACCACTGACGAGCTCATTAAGCTAACAAGGCTTTGAACAACTGGGCCCTAGTTTGGGATTGCTAATTAGTAAGTTTGACTTAAATACATGTAATTATTTCAGTTATCAGTATTTGAGATTCTATGAGGCAACTATTTTCAGTAAATGCTATTTAAAAGCACTTGTATCTTATAGTAACGGCACATTTAAGATTTGACTTCTTTTAAAGGGACTCATTAAGCCTAACAGACTTCCCTACCGTTTTGTATAAGGGAAAAAACTAATTTACTTCCTGTTTGTTTTCCTGCATACCAGTCGCTTTCAGAAAAGGGGAGTCTGATCAGGGTCTACACTGTTTGCATTAAATACAGGATTTCTATAAAACATACATGTAGTAATAATGAAAACCGATCAGACACCCCTTCTATTGGAAAAGGACCTGTCCAAAGAGTGGAGGTAGCAAGAGTCTCATTGACATAAAAGGGTTACAGGACAAGTATGGTTAGAATTTAGGGTAAATTCAGCCCAGCTTGCACACAACGTTGAACCAACGTCATATCAACGTCGATGCAACGTCATGACGTTGCATCGACGTTGATGCGACATTGTATGAATGTCATGTGCCTGCAGGGAGTATTTTGTTTAAACCCATGTATTATGCAACCACTGAAGATATTTTTTTTAGCTTTGGCTTGAATAATAATTAAACTCAGTAGCCATTGTCCACAAACTTTTTGTATAGCCCTTGTATACAGTAAATGTTAGCAGTATAAATTTTAAACATTGTTAAGTTCATTGTACAAAATATGGGTATTAATAAATTTTAAATTGGTTACATCTGCTTGTAGTTGTTTTTGTTGTTTTTATAGTGCAAGATAAAAGAGACACCATATTTGACCTAGTTACTGCACATACCCCTATAAGCGCACAGTGAAGCAATTACATAGTCTTCAGATTACAGTCTGTGTACTTTTTGTCTACTTTTTAGCTCACCTGTCATATAGTGACAAGATGAGCTTTTATGATCACATTTTGTCCGTCGTACATCGTGCGTGCATCTGTTCTGTCTGTAAACAATTTCTTCAAACGCCATCTCCTCCTAAACCACTGATTAGTTTTTTACCAAACTTCACAGGAATGATCCTTGGTTGGTCGTCTTTCAAAATTGTTCAAATGGGCCTGGTCATTTGCACATCTAGGTCATAGGAGCTAAAAATAGATTTTTTAACAGAAAACTTAAAAAATCTTCTTGTCTGAAACCAGACGGCCCAGGTCTTTGATATTTGGTATGTAGCTTCATCTAGTGGACCTCTACCAAAGTTGTTCAAATTATAGCCCTGGGGTAAAAAATGGCCCCACGCTGTGGGTCGCTTGTTTTACATAGACCCATATAGGGAAGAAAGAAAATCTGCTTGTATGAAAGCAGAAGGCCCAGGCCTTTGATATTTGATACATAGCTTCAACTAGCAGACCTCTACCAAGGTTGTTCAAGTTATTGCCCTGGGATCAAAAATGGCCCTGCCTGAGGCTGACATGTTTTACACAGACTTATATAGAGAAAACCTTTAAAAATCTTATCTGAAACCAGAAGGTCCAGGTGTTTGATAGTTGGTATATAGCTTCACCTAGAGAACCTCTGCCAAGATTGGTCAGATTATAGACCTGGGGCCAAAAATGGCCTGGCCCCGGGGTCGACATGTTTTACATACATTTATATAGGAAAAAAACTTAAAAAAATCTTCTTTTCTGAAAGTGCAAGGCCTAGGCCTTTGATATTTGGTATGTAACATTGCCTAGAGGTCCTTTGACATGAGTGTTCAAATTATGCCCCTGGGGAGAAAGAGGCCTCACCCACAGGGGGAAGGGCTGGGTGGTATGGTCGCTTGTTTTACATAGAGCAAAAAACCATTAGCAATGATTAGGTCTAGAACTATCAAACTAATAGGGAGGATGGACCTGAAAAGTAGATGACCTTTAAGTCAAAGGTCAAGGTCACCGTGACCTTTAGTACCAAAAAAGCTTATAACTGCAATGCTTATGGTTAGACCCTCAAACTTAGTAGAGATGTTGGTCTTCACCAGTAGATGATCCTGAGAGCGCAGGTCAAGGTCACCAGGACATTTAGTACTGAAAAGCTTGATAACTTGGCAATGCTTGCGGATAGAACCCTCAAACTTAGAAGGGATGTTGGTCCCCACCAGTAGATGACACTGTGGGCAAAGGTCATGGTCAAGGTCACCATGACCTTTAGTACTAAAAAGCTTCTAATTCGGCAGTGCTTGAGGTTAGAACACTTGAACTGAGATGGGATGTTGGTCTTGACCAGTAGATGACCCTAATGGCAAAGTTCAAGGTCACAGTGACCTCTAGTACAAAACAACCTTATAACTCTGCAATGCTTGGGGCTAGGACCCTCAAACGTAGGGATGTTTCTTCTGACCAGAAGATGACCTGAGGGCAAAGGTCATGGTCAAGGTCACCATGACCTTTAGAACCACATCTCTGTTAGCAATGCTATGTATAACATGATTCTGGTGAACAATATAGGGCCATCATGGCCCACTTGTTTATAAAGGCATATGTTGTAGTATCCACTTGAAATGCATCAAATTGTCAATGCAATTTAAATGAGTACCCACAGCATTTGCTTTTGCAAAGAAAATCAGGGAAAAACAAACAACACAAAAATATCACATAAGCATCATTTGATAAGTCCTTCACTGATTGTTTTTAAGTATATCCTTGGTATAGGTACATATTTTACCACAAGTTTTCCCAGTTTTCTTGAAAAAAAAAACAACAAAAAACAAAAACAAAGTGCACAGTGCAGTATTTAGGTTGAATACGGTAAATCCAGATAAACATTTTTATATGCCAGTTTGAAAAACGGGACGTATTATGTTACGGGGTATGGCCTCCGTCCATCAGTAAACTTTTTTGTTTCCGGCTAACTCCTCCTACAGTTTACATCCAACAAGCTGAAACTTGGTATATAGTTAGATCATGATGTGGCGCAGCGCATATTGTTTCAGGGTTACAGTCCTCCAAACGTTTGCGGAGTTATTCCCCTTAGAAAATTTCTGTTAAGTTTTCATTTCCGGTTAACTCCTACATTTTACATTCGATCAAGCTGAAACTTCATGTATATATTAGCAGACCATGATGTGGAGCAGAGCATATTTTTTCGAGGTTACAGTCCACCAAATATTAGCAGAGTTATGCCCCTTTGAAAATTTCAGTAGACTTTTTGTTTCCGGCTAACTCCTACAGTTTATATCCAATCAAGCTGAAACTTGATTTGTAGTTAGACCATGATGTGGAACTGTGCATATTGTTTCAAAGTTAAAAGTACACCAAATATTAGCAGAGTTATACCCCTTAGAAAACTTCTATTATTCGTTTCTGACTAAATCCTACAGTTTGCATCCAATCAAGCTGAAACTTCATGTACAGTTAGACCATGATGTGGAGCAGGGCATATTGTTTCGAGGTTACAGGCCACCAAATATTAGCAGAGGTATGCCCCTTTGAAAATTTCAGTAAACTTTTTGTTTCCGGCTAAATCCTCCTACAGTTTACATCAGATCAAGCTGAAACTTGATTTGTAGTTAGACTATGATGTGGAGCAGTGCATATTATTTCAAGGTTACAGTCCACCAAATAGTAGCAGAGTTAAACCCCTTTGAAAATTTCTATTAATTTTTTGTTTCTGGCTAAATCCTCCTACAGTTTACATCCGATCAAGCTGAAACTTCATAAATAGTTGCACGATGATGAGGAGCAGCACGTATTATTTCGATGTTACAGTGCACCAAATATTTGCAGATTTATGCCCCTTTGAAAGTTTTTGTAAACTTTTCCCAGCATATTGTTTGGAGGTAATAGTGTGCAAATTTTATTTTATAATAGGTATATTTTTTACAAATAACTAAAGTTTTGGTCATACGGGCAAGATGTTGATTTTTTTAACATCTTCTTTTATTAGATTTGCAAGGAAAGGTGCCATTATTAAATCTTTATAAATACATAATTCTTTTTGTATTTTTTTTTTTTTAGACTCTTCTGATTTGGCTCCCTTGAAGAACAAAAATAAAATCAGTATTAAACAAGTTAAAGGTTTATAAAAAAAATCTTGCAGCATTTATTTTTTTTTTTTTTTTTTTTTGGTTGTTTATTTTTGTTTTGTTATTGTTTGGTAAATATTGAAGTATAGGAAAAACAAATCAGCCAAAGGCTCATATGAGCTTATAATATAGCCATGCTTCTGTGGTGTGTCCTCCATCAGAAAGCACTTCTTCCTAGAAGCAGCAAACTTCTCCCTATTTTCCCAGGAGGGAGAATTTACTTCTCCCTTAATTTCTGGTTTGTCATTTCTCCTCTAATACATAATAATTATACCCCCAGCATATGAAGTATGCTGAAAGGGTAATAGTTTTGGTCCATTCCGTCTGTCCTTCCATCTGTCCTTCCTTTCGTCCGTCTGTGATTCCATCCGTTAACACCTGCTATAACCAAGTTTTAATTTGAAGTTTTTTGATTATGTATATCTCTGCAGCCACTTATCAGAAACTAATCGTATTTGGTATGTGGGTACCTGGGAGGGTTCACTTCCTGGGTCATGCTCCTGGGCGGAGCTAGAGGTCAAATCTAGGAGCCTCAATAAAGTAGTATGTTGCAGTTTGTTTATATGAACAACTTCTAAATAAAAAAAAAAGGATGGTATCAGACATGTTTATCACATCAAGATTCAGTGTAATAAGGTCAAGGTCACTGTGACTTAATTTGTATGCTCCAGCAATTTTGCCTTATATCTTGAAGACTATTTCGTGGATTAATGCGATACTTGAGATATTGGTTCCGTGTGACACCACAATTGACATCATAATAAATGTAGGTCACATTGACTTATATTTCTTGGTCCAGCGATTTTGCCCTATATTTTGAATGTTATTTGATGTATGAACATCATTATTTGGGATTATGAATCAGTATGATCCGACAGTTGACGTAGGTCACTGTGAACTAATTTCATAGTCCAGTGATTTTATATTACATCTTGAAGACAACATGATGTATGACTATCATAGTTTGTGTTTATGAGTCAGTATGACACATCATTTTACCTAAACATAAATGTATGTGTTTGTGACTTATATTAAATAGCCCTGTGATTTTGTTTTATATCTCCCTCTATATGATGCCTAAGTGTCATATTTACAGATAATGGCTCAGTGTGACCCAAACTTTGGCCTCAAAGTAAATATAAATCAACATATATTTCATGGTTAGTGATTTTATTTAATATCTTCTAGATTATTTAATGGATTAACATCAAGTTGGAAAATGGATCAATGAGGCCCTTCCAGGTCGTGGGGGGGGGGGGGGGGGGGGGTTGGGGGTGGGAGGGAGGGCGCGGGGTACCTGTTCCCTTGTTGCCCTGAAAAAAAATCGGCATTTTCCTTTGTTCCCCAAAATCAAAATCTTGCTTTTCTATGTTTCCTGTTCCCCAAAATTGCCTTTGTTCCCCTGTTCCCTTCAGTTTTAGACTTCTGTTTCCTTGTTCCCCTGAAATAAATGGTCTTATTTCCCTGTTCTCCCAAACCCATGGGAAGCCTCATCAATTTGGCACATCCGATTGACCTCTCAAGTATATGTAGGCCAGTAACCTATATTTTATGGTCCAGCGATTTTGCTTAATGTCTTGAAGGCTATTTACTCGAGAAAAAATGTACTTGGGATGTTAGCTCAGTGTCAAGATTGACCTTGTAAACTATATGTGGGTCAGCGACCTACATTTCATGGTCCATTTATTTTGCCTTATATCATTGTCATTAACTTAAAATGTTTTATAATTAAGAAATGGCACCTGCCAGGGGTATTTGTGACCCTCTGGGCACTTGCTCTAGTTACGAGGGCGTGTCAATAAATAACCAGCCTATCCCATTTCCGATGGACCGAGACGGTCACGATTTTCATACTTTGTTTCAATATATGTATTATACATGGGTACAAAATTGTATCGAGTCATTCTTTAATAAGATATTGAATGTCAAATGGACGGGCCCCCGTAGCCTAGTGGATAAGAGAGTTGACTCTTAATCCATTAGGTTTCTCACCGCTGTGGTTCGAGCCTCGCTCGGGTCATATGTGGGAAAGCCAAGTTCTGCTTACGGATGGTCAGGTGGTTTTTCTCCGGGTCTCCGGTTTTCGCCCACCTTCGATGAACGATCGGCTCGATATAAGTGAAATATTCTTGAAAGGGCCGTAAAACCCAAATCAAAAAAAAAAAAAAAAAAAAAAAAAAAGAATGTCAAATATTGCTAGTGATGCAAAGGCATGCTTTTCATCTAAAGTTGAGTACCGTGCTGTAATTTGGTACTTGTATTTAAAAGGTAAAATAGGTAAGGAAATACACGGCGAGTTAACCGATGTTTATAGGTCTTCTGCACCATCTTATGCTTAGGTTAAATTCTGGGTAGAGGAATTCAAACGCGGTAGAACGTCTTTAGAAGATGAAGCCAGGTCTGGACGCCCACTGGATGCCACCGACGAAGAAATGTGTAAGAGAGTTCGGGATCTGGTATACTCTGATAGGCGAATTCAGGTGGAAGAAATAGCGCAGGCATTAGGCATTTCACATGGTAGCGTTTCAACAATCTTACATGATCGTTTAGGTATACGCAAGCTAACAGCCCGTTGGGTGCCCAAATCCCTTAGCGATGAGCAAATGACAACCAGAGCATCAGTATGCAGCGCCTTGTTGAAGCGTCTTAGGTCAAAAGATGATTTTCTTTTGCGTTTGGTGATTGTAGATGAGACTTGGGTTCATTCTTATGAGCCAGAGAATAAAGCTCAGAGTCGTCAGTGGGTAGGGCCTGGGTCCCCGAGGCCAAAGAAGTTCAAGACGCAACCATCTGCTGGCAAGGTGATGGCCACAGTATTTTGGGACGCAAAAGGCGTTATCATGTTGGACTTTTTACCCAAGAGAAGTACAATAACTGGAGTGTACTATGCAAATTTGTTAGATCAGCTGAGAAACGCCATCCGTGAAACGCCGAGGTAAACTCTCTAAAGGTGTTTTGCTGCAACAGGACAATGCTAGAGTCCACACTTGCAAAGTTGCAATAGATGCTGTAGAGCGAAACGGGTATGAATTGATACCACATCCTGCCTATTCGCCTGACCTAGCTCCTAGCGACTTCTTCCTATTCCCAAACGTGAAAAAGGATATCCGTGGACTTCATTTCCGGTCTGATGAAGAAGTCGTGACGGCAGTTGAGGAGTGGGTCAATGGAAAGGACCCTGACTTTTTCAGTTCTGGGCTGACAGCACTTGAACAACGTTGGTCTAAGTGCATCACCCTAGAGCGCAATTACATCGAAAAAGAAGAGGTGGATCTCAACCGGATATAAGTTAGGCTGGTTACTTATTGACTCATCCTCGTATGTTATGGGTACTCATTAGAAGCACCTCAATGAGGCTCTTCTAATGAGGACTGCAACAGATGTTATCATGGAGAAGTAAGAAAAATACCAAAGCTTTTTGGACGAAAAGCCTTATCTAGAACTATGTAATACACTGGAACCTCGTTACAACGATAGCATTTGTTCCCATTAACCCTCGTCCTGCTGAATAAATGAAGATGCCACGCGCACTTCCAATTTTCAGCCAATCAGATTACTTGATAAAGATTGTTGATATAAATTCACATACTTAATGACAAACAGTGCAGATTCAGATCAGTTGGCTTCTTCAGAAGCCAACTGATCTGGATCTACACTATTTGCAAAGGCAGGAAATATAAGGGTTCAGCAGGACAAGAGTTAAAATGAACTTGCTATTGTAAAGAATCCTTAAATGCAGCTGAATGGTATTTGAGCAGGGTTTGTTTTCTTATTTTCTCATAGAAATGCGTTTTGAATATTTGGCCTCATTGTCCGCACTGCTTGCCGAACAAGACAGCGCAGTTTGGCTAGGAACATTTTCAGTATGAAATATAGTAGATATAACGGTGACTTCAGACTGTTTCATAAACCCTTAATATTGCTCTCGCACACCGTTACCACGCAGGGAAGTCATGTAGCACAAGTTTCAGTTAAATTCCACCCAATGGTTAGGAGGAGATAGCGTGACGGACGGACAGACGTATGGACGGAGGCTTTTACAATATCCTCACTGGTAAAGCATAGGGTTAATGACATATTTGCCATCGAACCCGAAGGGTAAAAATTTACATACTCATTTAGTAAGTGACCTATTGAATTGAATGTTTTCATGGCATCGGCTTGATTCTCGTCATCACGAAAACACGCCTATATAATTTTGACCCCCTTAAACCCCACTTTTATACAGTAAAACTGGGGTTGACAGGGGTATACATTATTTTCCTTATTTTTGCTCAAAAACATAGATTGTGGGTACTCGTTAGAACCGCCTCGCCGAGGCGGTTCTAACGAGTACCCACAATCTATGTTTTAAGCATAAATAAGAAAAATATCAGAGATTTTTATCTGAAAAGTTTTAGTTTTTGGGGATGAAATTTTCTATATATTTGAATAGGCGTGTTTTCGTAATGTGAGAAAGGACATACAATACATTGATGTATACCCCTTTTTACAAAAAAAAAAAAAAATAATAATAATAATAATAACATAGGGTTCTACATTATACATAGGTGAAACGCCCATCATGATTACCGACATTACGCAAGTACGTTGCATGCGTTGCATGCATGTATTTACAACAAAGTGTCATTGACATAAAATACTTTGCTTCTTTACAATAGGGTCTGCTCTTAAAGGAAATAATGTGATCCATCTGGTAGCAAAATCTTTCATTTAAGAGAAGCCTCTACAGTCGACTCTCATTATCTCGAAGTCCCAGGGACTCTCTGAAATACTTCGAGATATCCGTATTTCGACATATCAGATTTGCAAAATTGAGAAAACAAAATAAACCGAACAACCACATTTCACAGCTGATTATATAATGTGACTCATTAAGTTAAGAGATAACATGAAAATATTGTAGAAAAGAGGAGAAATTGCTCCTTGGGAGCCATTTCTCCTCTTTTCCACAATATTTTGTTACCTGTTGTTAGATTTTCATATTCAAGTAGGGATTAGATTTTCACTTCGAGGTAAGCGGTTGTTCGAGATAAGCGAGGTCGAGATAACGAAAATCGACCGTATTTTGAAAGCGATTCTAGGCATAGTTTTCAAGATTTTTCTTGAGTGTACGTAAAAATAATTCTGTTCTAGCTACGCACTGTTATATAAACTTGGTTATATAAAC
Organism: Anodontia alba; assembly: GCA_964016985.1. Taxonomy (NCBI): domain Eukaryota; kingdom Metazoa; phylum Mollusca; class Bivalvia; order Lucinida; family Lucinidae; genus Anodontia; species Anodontia alba. The sequence continues at coordinate 38,336,028 of OZ024829.1, forward strand.
TTGGCAATGTAATGACATCGACTTGATTTTTGTGAGAAAATACATAAAAAAGTACCGATGTGTACCCCGATTTTTTGTCGATTATTTACAGTCGAGCCGTAGTATACAAAGGCCAGACTGTCCTTAAGATAGTTGTCCACGTGATTATCATTGACCAATGTATTCAAACCGCACATTAATAGACGAAATCCAGGTAACGATTATTTATAGCCGCGCAATTCTTGTCGCTGTGATTCAGCGTGCAATGTAAAGAGGGCTATCTGTAAAACCTGGAATGGGACATTGGCAAACAGTGCAGACCCAGATCAGACGCCATAGAACTCGGCATCTGATCATGGTCTGGATTGTTTGCATAAATCAAAACGAAGTTAAGGCTTAAATGAAACAATCTTACGTCCCCGTTCAGGACGATTTTCCCAGCCTAACTCAGAGACAATCGACCCACTAGTGTTGTCAGTGTTTTGATTTGACTATAGATTACAGACGACATAGTTTTTTATATAACAGAGTCTTGGTGATGTAATATCATTACTATGAAAATACAGTGATCCCTCGTTACAACGACAGCATTTGCGCCCATGGATGTTGCTATTAACATCACGAAAACATGCCTATATAATTTTGACCCCCATAAACTCCACTTTTATATAGTAAAACTGGGGTTTACAGCGGCATACATTATTTTTCTTATTTCTGCTCAAAAACATAAGTTGTGGGTACCCGTTAGAACCGTTTTGCCAAGGCGGTTCTAACGAGTACCTACAATTTATGTTTTGAGCAGAAATATGAAAAATATCAGAGTTTTTTTTTTATCTGATTTTCTGTTTTTGGAGGTGAAATTTCTTTATATTTGCATAGGCGTGTTTTCGTAATGAGATGAATTTGCTGTTGTAAAAAAAACTTTATGAGCAGAATGATATGTAAGAAAGGTCTTATTTTATTCTTTTTCCTTACAGCATGTATGCGTTGAATGTTTGTAAGAAACGCCTCCGTGAGACAATTCTAGCAAATATTCTTAACATATGTTTCTTGAAGTATAAAATGTAATATTCTTGCATAATTTCACTGAGCGCATTTTTGACAGCCAATTGTACAAATTTTATGCATGCATATGCGAAGACTCTGATCAGATTGCACGGATGCGCAGACTGATCTGAGTCGTCGTTGGGTGCACGCGTTAAATGGTACGTTTTCCTCCGTTGCGGTTAAACTAGTTTCTATCGGCTATTCTGCATGCGTTTATAAACATTTACAGGCTGTTACATTGGAGTGTTGTACTTGCATGTTTTAAAGCCAAACATGACTCTGGGATGAAAAGCCGGCTATTTTTAACTAATGCCATTTGTTACAACGCAGTCATCTTTTGTGATATCTGTTTATTTTTCTTTACAACTAGTCCCTTTTGAAAATGGTTCTATTTTTTCTTCGATTTTTGTACGTTTGTATATTTTTATTCCAAAGGCAACCTTTTAGATTTTTATTTCACTTCACTGCAACTGGTGTTAAATGCCGTGTGTCGGCCGTAAATATTTCTCCATACTTCACCACAGTACAGATTATGTTTTTTATTTCCTTTGGAATCGCTGAGTCCATTCTGTTACTTTGAAAATCGATTACCGTTTAGGGGCGTATGCAGCCTCGTAAACTACGTTGCTGTATTTGAAGAGTCTTAATAAAACCGAGTCTCTACTTCTCGTTCTTTCGTGTGTTCTTTGTTTCCAAAGGCATCATTTTAGATGTTTATTTGCTTCACTCCAGCTATGTTAAATGTCGTGCGGCGGCCGTAAAATGGTTCCCTGCACTTCAATATAGTGCAGATAATATATATTTTTTATTTCTTTTAAGAATCACTCAGCCCATTCTGGCCCCGAGGTTATAAAACGTTTTTCATGCTCAAACTTTCTCTGCTAATAAATTTGAAAATGCCAACAAAAGTTGGCATTTTCAAATTTATTAGCAGAGAAATTTTCATGCTCAACTATGTTTAACAAGAAAGAATTTGCAACTGCTAGTAATATGGGATTTATCTGCTGGACAAATTTTATGCACAGCTGAGTTGAGCATGAAAAAAGTTTTATAACCTCGGGGCCTGGAGTCGTCAAATCGAATACCGTTGGGAACGTATGATGCCTTCAACTACAGTCGAGCATCAATAGCTCGAACACTGACGGCTAGTTTATCATGGCTAATTCAAACTCGTTTTTGAGTCCCTACGATTCGAGGCTCTTCTAATGAGTACTCTCAACATACAATTATTCTGTAGAAAATCGAAAGATTTCCCTGAACTATCGGTATTTTGTTCCTGACCTCGCGCCATGATTAACCCATAGTGGTTCGAACTAACCATATCTCGAACAAATTTCCATGGTCCCAAAAATGTTCGAGTCAATGAGGTTCGACTGTATTTTGCTGTTTATGAAGAGACTAAATATTTCGAGTCTCCGATTTTCGTTCTTTTGTGAGTTCTTTGTTTCCAAAGGCATTATTTATATTTTACTTCTCTGCAGCTGATATTAAGTGCCGTGTGGCGGCCGTAAAACATCTGCCCGTACGTCACCATAGTATAGATTATACTTTTCATTTCCTTTTGGGTCATTGGACCAATTCTTTATAAATCGAATACCCCTAATGGGCGTATGCAGCCTTGCAATTACATTGCTCTATATGAAGAGGTTTCATAAAACCATGTCTCCGATTTTCTTTCTTTTGTGTGTTCTTTGTTTCCAACGGCAATATTTTAGATTTTATCAACTAAAATAAGAAAGTTATTGCCATAATTTTGTACTTGAAAACGTATCCATTCATCTTAACCCATTTATGCCGAGAGATCTCTTCTACCTTAACTCTTTGGACCTTGTCTGGTTAGTTTTATTAATACCATTACGAAAACACGCCTAATCAAATATACTGAAAATTTTACCACTAAAAAGGAAATTTTTCAGATAAAAAAATCTGATATTTTTCATTTTTCTGCTCAAAACGTAGATCGACGAGGCGGTTCTAACGAGTACCCACAATCCATGTTTTTGAGCAGAAATAAGAAAAATAATGTATACCCCTGTAAACCCCAGTTTTACTATATAATAAGTGGGATTTGATGGGGTCAAAATTATATAGGTATGTTTTCGTGATGCCATGTTTTATAGAAAGTCCTGTCCTATTTGCAAACAGTGTACACCCTGATCAGACGTCTGATCTGGATCTACAGTGTTTGCCAATGTCCTTTTATCGGACGCTATGCATAAATGCTTTAAGATCATTTCAATCATATCAAATTCAAGCTGATGTGTGCTCACAATATATCAATACGAAAACACGCCTATTCAAATATATTGAAAATTTCACCACCAAAACCTGAAACGTTTCAGATAAAAATTCTGATATTTTTTCATATTTCTGCTCAAAACATAGATTGTGGGTACTCGTTAGAACCGCCTCGACACTTTGCTTTCTGTTTTACTAGTTGTGTTATTATGCTAGCATTTTGGTCACCTTCGACGGCTGCCCATTTTGCTTTCTGTTTTATTAGTTGTGATTAAGAGTCGCATCGGGATCCAGGGTGAAGTTGGTTAGCTGTAAAAGTGCTTTAAACCCCCCGGTGGTTTACTCAGCTGACCGTTCTAAGGCGGTGGTCCCGGTGTTAGTCTTACTTTTTGTTGCTTTGTGGTTTATTCTACGAGGCGATTTGTTTTATGTCTTAACCTTGCGTTATTTTGTTCTTGTGTTTTTCAGTCTTTTTAGCATTGCGATTACCTCGCTTGGGGAAGAGAGAGCTAATCTTAGTGCTTTTCGTACGTTTGTTCGACTTGTGCTTGTTTGGTTTTATCGGTTCCCTCTTCCTCTTGGTGTCTGGAAAGGGCTGCGGTTTTGATTGTGGCGCTCTCTGGACTTTTCTCTTACTTTTTTTTTTTCAAAACTATTTGATTTCAAAACAGTTTGAAAACCTAAACAATCTGACACACAGAGTTATGTCCTTTGAATGACGCCTAGAATTAACATTGTTTGCCTCATAACTCCATTAGTTTTAATTAGATCTTTCTTAAACTTGCAGATGAGGGGACATGGATATGTTACAAACTGTGTCCTCCAGATTAATAAGTGTTGTAGACATTGAGTGACCTTTTCAGCACACATGTATATGAGCGTTACTTGTAAGGACCATCATGTCCCACGCCCCCGCCCCCCTTGTTTATAGACCCCACCACGCTCCAATTAACATGATTCGGCAACACAATAATTAAGTTACCTCTCACAAACATCTTGGACGTAATTTCGCCGACGATTTAACATGCCATGAACACTACGACTATATAAAAACAAGGCCTGATATCGCATTAATATTACAAGAAACTAAAATTTCAGCTTGATAGAAAATCACTTCAGACAATATACATCTGCTTTGTTAGACCGCTCCTTGAATATGTGGAGGATGTGTAGGATAGGTACACACAAAACAAAGCAAATGAACTAGAACAAATACGAAATGAAGCCGCACGCATTGTGACAGACTTCAATGAACTCGCTTCTGTTGACAGATTGGGTTGACCAGGTCGGGCGCACTCTCATCCAGGTAACAGAGATAAAAGTTAATCAACCGTTGGGTAAAGTGCACGACCCGCATTGAATGGCGGCTTTCAGTATTAACACTTATTTCATGATGGAGGGATCGGGACGTTAACGTCATGCTAGAAATATGGATACCCACGTTAGGCTGGTACCCTGTCTAGAATACTATCGTTGTTGTATATAGGGTGCATTTCACCGTCCTGGGAAAATGTCAATAATTACTGGTAGGGCTAGAAACCGGTCTGAAAATACTGTTGCTGCATATTTTGGCAAAAACTGAAGTTTTATGCTTGTCAGTTATTGTTAACATTGAAGAAAAAATAGTTTTCTTGAAGTCACATGACCTTACTATTAAAAGAGTGTAGATAAAATACAAAACTGGTGAATTCTATCTTGTATCAGGCTTTACCCTGTCATAAATTGTAGCATGCGTTTTAGTGGATTTTATCTTGAAAACAACTTGGCTTACAGCTATTCATTTCTGTAGGCGCTCTGTCAAATTTTCAACTGTTCCAGGGCAATGTGCGGCCTTAGAGTTGAAGACAGTCTATCAAAAGCTGCACTTTTTTGCATAAAATTGGCCGCAGTCGGAAGTGGGCGGGGTATTGTTTACATTTGTGCAACAGCAGGTTTTGGTATATTGCAGTTATTTTTATGATAATTAAATTATCATTTAGTATGCTTGCAACTGTTATTGCATTTTAATTGTGTGAAAGTAGAATGGAAGTCAAAACTGTGGAGTGCACCCAGAGGGATTCAACAGGGATCTGTGAGATAGACGCGGGTACTAGGCTAAGCCACATGTACCAGGCTAAGCCACATGTAGGTTGTCATGCCTGGATGCAAATCCTAATGGTTTGAGCGTTATGGCCATTTTCAAACTTTCGCATTTTTGCAGAGTCAAGTCCTAATGTTTTGAGTGTTATGGCCATTTTCAATTTTTTACATTATTTGCCTCGGCGAGGCTATTCTAATAGAAAACTGGCGTTTGTCTATTTCATAGTGTTACGCCATAGGCTGCCAATACGCACCTAGGGTGACTTCTAATTTGATTAAGCTTCGGGTTGGGCGATGCCTAACTGTACCACTACACAGAAGACTCTAACAAAGTTTTATATATATATATATATATATATATATATATATATATATATATATATATATATATATATATATATATATATATATATATATATATATATACTAATTACAACACATAATAATACAGACGTTAACATAATACAAACTTCACACACAGTGTGACGCAAATCTCTTCACGTTGGTACGGTTGGGGAACTATACTGGTATATTACTTGATTAATCTGGCTTGGTTAATCAATTTAATACACTCAGTATATAAACCCAACCAAATGAGGATAACTCTGTGTGCCAATGTGAAAAGATTGCCTCCTTTCCTATAGTATTTCTGCGGCGCCTTGGGTTTGCAACTTTGTTTTTAGTTTTCATTTTACTTTTTGATTGAGCTCACCTACTTATTTTATTTTTATCTATTTGCAGCCTTAAATTTATTATACCACAATCGCATGAACATTCTTGCCTTGTTCATACTTCTGGCTGCTCAATATGTCGCATATGACTTCTACACTTTGGTTTGGCGGCCTTTGCTCACCCAAGACAGGAATCTAGCTTATGTGTAGGTACTATACCTCATATTGACATCAACTGTCCTTGGAAGGACATGGAAGGACACAACGAACTGTTCAATTATGATTCTAACGGATCTATTTCGTTGTCTAGTTGTCCTTCGAATTGGACTGTATAGGTGAGTATTATATATATTAAGGCTATACTCTTGCCATGCATCAACTGCACGCTATGTGTTGGATTTAGCAAACACTGCGATTTTCCCGCTTTCTGCGTTTTGCAACCAGTTTAGCCTTATTAAAGTTGCGTAGCTTTTTTTCACGCTACTATTAATAACACATGGCCCGACTGTAGAAAATGGACCCTGCTTCTAATGTGTATTAAACTTGGTCAGCTTGCACTGCAGTCTGCTCTGGGTCGTAACAGATAGGCGGTGCTACGATAAAGTCGATTCCATACTATTACATAGCGTTTGTATGAAATCTAGGTAACGTACATTTAAGCAAATAGTGCAGACCTAGATCAGACACCGCACGGGCGGACACACAGAATGATTATAGGGCACTCTTAGAAAGTCAACCTACCTCAGTCGATAGATCTTTCCTGTGGGTCGTGCAATCCGATCAAAAGTCACTTATAGATGATTACAATCCAATTATCTCAAATAGTATGGGGCTTATGGCCTGCACAATATTTCGATTTCAGGGGAGGTAAGTACAAAACAAAGAAAGTGAGAGTTGTCTCTCTTGCTCACGACATCCCGTCTGGTCCTTATCTATACCTCTACTAAATATTGTCAAAATATTTCAAACTATTAAGAAGTTATGGGGTGCAAAAGAATTATGGCCTGCACAAGATTTCGGCTTACGGGGAGATAAGTACATAACGAAGAAGATAACATTTGTCTTTCTTGCACGCAACAGATCTTGTTGATATCTATCTGTCAGTATGCCAAAAATTTTAAAAATATTCCAACAGGTTTAAGCGCGATGACATTAACTGACCACTAAAGCGATTCTAACAAATATTCAAAACATATGTTCTCTGAGGAAATAAGAATAAAGCAAATCCTTTCTTATATATTATTCTACTCATTAAGGATTCTTTACAACAGCAATTCATTTTAATGACATCATCTTTGGGTACAAATAATTAAGGCTGGCACAATTAATCGGATAATCGATTAATTGATCGATAAATTCCACAAAAATGATTCAATTTCTGTCGGACACACGGGGTGATTATAGGGCACTCTCAGAAAGTCAGCCGACCTTAGTCGGTTAACGCTTTCCTGTCGGATGTGCAAGCTTTTTTATAAAGTGCTAAACGGATTATGTCCAAACTATTTTTCAACTTTTATCCCGTTGGAAATGACACGACGTACAACCTTCAGAATGCAAATTATATTCAAACTATATATATTCAAACGCACAATTTTATAATAAGCTTTTTTCCTTCCGTTATTCGTGACAGTAATGAACTCCCCAGGATATTCATCAGTAGCATGGCTAGAACGGACTTATTTTACGCACACCCAAACAAATCTTGAACCTATGCCTAGAATTGCTTCCAAAATAAGAGCTACTTTTAAAGGAAAGAATTTGCTCCCACAGGGAGCAAATTCTTTTCTTTAAGAGCAGCCCCAATGGTAAAGAAGCACAATATTTTATATTAATGCCACTTTATTATAAATTATAATAAAACATTACATGCGTTATGTGCGTAATGAGTGCTACGCCTATGACCATGACCAGAGAAGTCTTTCAAAGATAAGTTGAATGCTGATTTTGATAGCCACGCTCTTGTTTTGTCATGAAGGAAAACATAAGGGTCAAATATCATGTAAGACTAGGAAATCAGTGTAGCACTCTTAATAATTATCTGTATTAAACAATATCATAAATAGTCTATTAAGTGCCTGTCAAGAAGTTGAGAACAAGCACCATTTCCTTTCCGCATTTACTAGGTTCGCTGTTTTGACAACTAAATGTACTGTTATATAGTAGTTCGGATTTGTCTTACGAATTTGATAAGTATATTTTCTCTGTTGTTCAAGATTGCATCGAAAATAACTAGCAATTCAGTTTTAATTCAAATTATAAAGAACTGGTAAACCAAGTCCATCTAATAACATTTCTTAAAACAGGCCTTTAACCGAAGTATTCTTGAAAGATTTTCAGTCTTATTTTAACATCAATACATTGTATTTGATACTTTAAAAAGCCGGCTCGGTGGCTCAGTTGGATGCGCCGTCCGACTGAAGACCAGGAGGTCGCGGATTCAACCCCCGCCGAGGTCGGCAACATTCTTTCGTGGATATTGATCATGAAATATTTTCTACGGTCATTCTCCCTCTTCCGCTGATTCAAGAAGGGCAGTTGTCAGTTTCTGGCGAAAGAATGTGCACGATACTGGTTAACCGCTTAGAGGACTAAGCCTGCCCAGTAAACGTGTGGTTAGGTAAACAGACCGCGCTTGACATGACCCCATTGGGTTGACTGGGCCGTAAAACCTCAACACAAACAAACATTGATACTTTAAGAAACTGGTTTTGGATATTTGTTAGAATCGCCTCACTAAAGCGATTCTAACAAATATTCAAAACATATGTTCTATGAGGAAATAAGAATAAAGCAAAACCTTTCTTATATATTATTCTACTCATTAAGGATTCTTTACAACAGCAATTCATTTTAATGACAACATCTTTGGGTACAAATAATTAAGGCTGGCACAATTAATAGGATAATCGATTAATTGATCGATAAATTCCACAAAAATGATTATCGTTACAGATTTGCTAATAATCGATCATTCAATTTCTGTCTCTTACTTTACCATACTTACCCTTTACCCTCTCAACTCCTTACCATACTTAATCTAAAATTTGAACAAGTACAACTTGCAATCAAATGTTGTGTCTAAAATAGCTGGATGAGTGGCAAACAGTGTAGACCCTGATGAGACGCCGCGTTTGCGGCGGCTCATCTGGGTCTACACTGTTTGCTCAAGCCTGCCAGATCAAGTACATTTAGTAAAGTACAACATATGGTAAGAGTCATTCTCAGACAGACAGGTAAAACTATGACCAAATCTTCAGGGATTACTAATCGATTATCGATCGCAATGGCAGGACATATAATCGATTATCTTTTCAGCTATGATTAGCCAGCCTTACAAATAATGTCATTTGGATCATATAGATCTAAATTGTACAGCATACATTTAAATGACCTTGTACTGAAGCACAGTACCGGCTGTTCCAGTGAAGCCATATATCAAAATATCTCTCGGCACTACTTCAAGTAGTGGCTTTCATTTTGTTTGTGTTGAGGTTTTACGGCCCAGTCAACCCAGTGGGGTCATGTCGAGCGCGGTCAATTACCTAACCACACGTTTACTGGGCAGGCTTAGTCCTCTAAGCGGTTAACCAGTATTGTGCACATTCTTACGCCAGAAACTGACAACTGCCCTTTTTGAATCAGCGGAAGGGAGAGAATGACCGTAGAAAATATTTCATGATCAATCTCCGCGAAAGAATGTTGCCGACCTTGGCGGGGGTGAACCCGCGACCTCCTGGTCTCCAGTCGGACGGCGCATCCAACTGAGCCACCGAGGCCAGCGGCTTTCATTTATATTTACCACTATCTTTATATATTTACCTATATTAGAAAAACACTACTGAGAATTCTGTTTACACATACTATTAAGAAGCAACTTTTCTGGCTTATTCAATATCTTCTAATCTCCTATATCTTCAAATCACGATTTACAAAATAAGATGATATTCGAATTGGATACAGATTGACACATCGTCAGATTTTCTTCTAAATCCCAGCTGCACACTGATTTGTTTTTGTAAGAATGTCTTGTTTGGTTTATGTGTTTGTGACAGTAATGAAACAGGTTTAAACCAAGTGTTTGTTGCCTCAAAATATCTAAACTTCAGAGCCTACACAAATGTGTGAAAAATTTTAAGCGTGATATTGTTCCGTGACGTTATCAAAAGCAACATCATGTAACGGTAGCATTCGAAGGCACCCGAATAATCCTGCCAAATCCACTGATATCTGCGCGCATGCTCCTTTGAGTTTTTAAAGTATGGATAACTCATGCCCAGCTAGCATTCTACGTAAATCTACATCGGGCCGTCATCGGCCCGTCAGCTACCCTGACGGGCCGATGACGGCCCGATATAGATTTACGTAGAATGCTGACTGGGATGGAAGTCTGGACAACCCGCTAAATAGGCAGACAGCCTGTAATACCATCAGAGGTCCTTCCCAGTAAGCATTCTACATAAATCTACAGCGGGCCGTTATCGGCCCGTCAGGGTAGCTGACGGGCCGATAACGGGCCGCTGTAGATTTATGTAGAATGCTAGTTGTGTTTACAGTATATTAGCTCCAAGCATTACATCTCCGTGAGATAAACAGTTATTTATTCAACGAATTTCCTCATAAGATACCCTAAATAAAACCAACGATTGTATGTGATGTTAGGGCGTTGGTAAAATTGTAGATCAATTTCAGGTTTTATGTACTTCCGCCCGGTTACCGAATACATTGCATAAATAACTTGTTGATCTGAATTCATGAGGTTCTGGGTAAGTAAGTATTCCACCGCCCTTTTATATTGCTCCGCATATTGAATGATAACTCTACGCTCACCCACAAATATACATCCACATACCCAGTCCAGTTTTTGCTTGATTATAACTGGAATTTCTGTGTCCATTGATTGAGTATAAACCTTAGAGACAGCCACTCTTGAATGATTAAAGTCTGGAGGTAGGACAAGCATAAAATAATCCTTTCTGTTTTGGTTGCGTCTGAAAAGACCAATATCAAGCCACGCAAAATAACGCGTGTGAAAGTAGTTCTCTGTTGATGCTCTCCACATGGCGTCGTATTTAAAATGCATGACGCATGAATAGTCTGGAATAACGGTGCCTGGGTTATACTTGGGGTATCCTTTCTGATTATATATGTCTTTGATCTTGTCTTTTATTTCGAAAGCCCATGACGAATTTCTGTCGATCATAAAAATTTTCGTTGTAGCTGCCAAGTTTACTCTCAATGTTTCCATTAAATTGAAAAATTTCTTGGAGTCTGTGTAAACTACTAGTGGATTCAACATATACTTCAACATTCGAGCCCACCGCATATATGTACGCTGAGATCTACCGAGAGTATCAGAAGAATTACTTTTGACAAATTTGCCAATTTTGAAAAATGCAGTAACTATAGTCAAATTTGATTGGTAAGACAGATTTAAAGGAAAAGGATTTGTCGTTTTGGTTCTAGAAAGTAGTGAGTCGTTTTGTCTTGTTGTCACAGGTGTCAATGTTTTTGACACATTCTTGTAGTCTGGCATTTCTGCGTAATGGTCCTTTACACTAAATATTTCCTAAAATAAAACAAAATAAATTAATAAAACATGCCGCATATTTGAAAATAATTGACTGTTTCGAGGGAGAATGCCAAACCGCCACCAGATTTAAGATACGACATTTCGACAATCCATTTTCCTGTTAACAACCAACCTGATAACTACCTAACAAACGGTTAACGATCAATTCTGCATTCAAACATATTAGTCTTATACATCTGATGCTTATAAATAGCGAATTAAAACAAAAGAAAGCTTCAAAATTTTGAAGAAATAAGATTTAAATCATAATGAGTACAATATCGGAGGGCAAAGATGAGTGCTCCTTTAAACCGCGCCGTCAAATGTACAACCTATGTGTAAAGTGTACATTACGAAATTACGCCTATGCAAATATATAGAAAATTTCACCTCCCAAAACTGAAAAATTTCAGATAAAAACTCTGATATTTTTTCATATATCTGCTCAAAACATAGATTGTGGGTACTCGTTAGAACCGCCTCAACGAGGCAGTTCTAACGAGTACCCACAATCTATGTTTTGAGCAGAAATAAGAAAAATAATGTATACCCCTGTAAACCCCAGTTTTACTATATAAAAGTGGGGTTTAAGGAGGTCAAAATTATATAGGTGTGTTTTCGTGATGAACCCGAGCCTTAGTCCTATTAAACATCGAAAATGACCAAAAATGGGCTAGCACGTATTCTCTCTCTCTCTCTCTCTCTCTCTCTCTCTCTCTCTCTCTCTCTCTCTCTCTCTCTCTCTCTCTCTCTCTCTTTCTGTGTGTGTGTGTGTGTGTGTGTGTGTGTGTTTCAGTGTAAATCCCAATCATAGAGGGGCGAATGCCTCCATTAGCATTGTTAATCATTTGATTGTACACCTAAGCGAAGCTCAGTCTGAGCTATAATCAATTTTTGGTCGTCGTCCATCCATACTCACATTAAATAAAAAAAAAAACCTTTTCAAAATCACTTGTCACGAAAACATACCCCTATAATTTAAATTTAAACTGGGGTTTACAGGGTATACATTATTTTCTTATTTCTGCTCAAAAACATAGATTGTGGGTACTCGTTAGAACCGCCTCGTCGAGGCGGTTCTAACGAGTGCCCATATTCTATGTTTTGAGCAGAAATATGAAAACTATTAGAATAATTTTTATCTGAAAATTTTCATTGTTTGGTGGTAAAATTTTCAGTATATTTGAATAGGCATGTTTTCGTAATGAATAAGCGATCTGCATTGTATTTGGTAAACGTTTAGGAAGTGCCTAAAGCACAAGCCTAGTGGAACGTACTTTCCTTCTTTATACAGTCGAACTTCAATGGCTGAAACATCCTTGAGGCAATGAAAATAAGTTTAAGTCATGGGTAGTTCTAGCCATTGAAAGTTAGTCATAACGCAAGCTCAGGTGGCAAATGGGAATAATTCAGGGATGTCTTTTTGATTTTCTATAAAGTAATGTTATGTTGAATATGCTCATTAGTATCGCATCATTGGGGTAATTCTAATGTACCCATTAGTCTTGCGTGAACGAGGCGATTCTAACGAGCCACACGACATCTATTTTTATGATAAAAATAAGGTACATTCCCTTAATATTTGTCTTCTTGAAATATCGGAAGAATTTCTGAGCGACTCAAAATGGTACGAATTTTAATCAGTCACGGTAAAGAAGCCATCGGTGTTCTAGTCAATGCAATTTTGCTATACTTTGTATTATGTGGCAAAGTCATTACGGAAACACGCCTATTCAAATATACTGAAAATTTTACCACCAAAAAATGAAAATGTTCAGATAAACAGTTCTGATATTTTTCATATTTCTGCTCAAAACATAGATTCTGGGTATTCTTTAGAACCGCCTCGACGAGGCGGTTCTAACGAGTACCCACAATCTTTCTGCTCAAACATAGATACTGGGCATTCGTTAGAACCGCCTCGTTCAGGCGGTTCTAACGAGTACCCACAATCTATGTTTTTTGAGCAGAAAATAAGAAAAATAATATATACCCCTGTAAACTCCAGTTTTACTGTATAAAAGTGGGGTTTAAGGGGGTCAAAATTATATAGGCGTGTTTTCGTGATGGTCAACACCAACTAATGATACCTTTTCATCGTGCCGTAATCTTTTGTACCCTCTTAGCTGAAAAAAATATTCAAATTAAATACATTCTTTGGTTTTATATTAGTTGCTATAAATCTTTTCTGAAGCCCAGAAGTTGTCAAATATAAATTTTAGCAGCGTTATGGGACAGAGTCGTTATCGCATATGCGAACGGCAAAGGTCCAGGCAAGCCAGTGCAGCTACGCAGTCTCGCCAGAACCTACGCAATTCGCCAACGTAAGCGGTAGGTCAAGAGGAAACCTCAGCCAAAGAACTAGACATGTGGCCTCGCTAAGAGGCCGTGCAGGCGCAATGGAATGTTGATTCGACGGAGAGTTGGAAAAGCTTTTTTTATCGCGACGCGGCTCATATCAGCGGCCTAGCCAGCGCGGAATAATTTTTATGCACATAGAGGAAAAATCTCGAAAAGTTCTGCCTTAGAATCAATTCCTAAAAAAAGGGCTACACTTAAAGGAAAGATTTTTCTCCTCTCCCCCCTCACGGAGCAAATTATTTCTTTAAATAGTAGCCCTATTTTGGAAGCGAAAAATTGTTTCCTTTAAGAACAGCACCCCACCCCCCCACCACCCCCCCCCCCCCCCACACACACACACACACACACAATCCCCGACCCCCACTACGGTAAAGACCAGTTAACCGATGTCTCTTTATTGCAAATATTAGTGGTTTTCTGGAGATAGCCATGCGTTGTTGTTTGCTAAATCTAAACTGCAGCAATATAATATTTTATCGTGTGCTAATATTGCCCTTATGCAAGCCATACGTTGTTATACGCAAATCATTTACTGCAACAAGGAAACCCTTTAACCTAATACTGTCGGCTGTTTATAATATTTGACCAAAACGACCAACCAAAAAGGCCGAAACAAACCAGGGCCGAAACGACAAAGAAACAGTTGGTAAAAACTTTTACCCAATGCGCATTCGGTACTGAGGGACAGAACTCAAAAGCTATCAATTATGTCATAGTGCCATCTTTCACGAAATGGCAATAAATGCATGATATATGAGCCGCAACGTGAGAAAACTAACCTTTTGACATGTGCACCCAATAAATGCTCAAATCAGACGAATCAAAGCACTGAGAGTGCTAATGGAGGTGGTTGCCTGAACTTCTATAGCCCTCTAGAACTGATTTGGATTTTCGCTGAAATTAAAAAAAAAAATGCCACGCATAGATTTCCTTTTCGGTATCCGATAGCCCCTTTTCGGTTGAAAAGGTCCTTTTATGTGTTTAGTAGGACCTCGACCCGGCTTACACGTTTTACACAATGCTGTTGATTTGTTGCGTTTTACTGGAGTATTCATATTCATCATCCGATTTTGTACTCAATATGATTAAAATCTTATTTCTTTTAGTTTGAAGTTTTCTTTAGTTTTGTTTATTTATTCGCTGTTTATAAGCTTCAGAGTATGTATAAGGCTAATGTGTGTGAATGCAGACTTAAGCGTTATCAGTGTTTGCAGGGAACTTTTTTTAGGCAGTTATTAGGTTGGTAGCACCAGGAAGACGGGTGGTCGAAATGTTGTATGTTAAATCTGTTGGCGGTTTGGCAACCTCCCCACCTACAAAATCAATCATCTCATTACATTTCACACCTACCGTATTCGGCCTAATTACCGCATTGTGCGCTTAGGGTTTTTTTTTTGTTTTTGTTTTTTTTTTTTTAATTACTGGAAAAAAAAAACGTGTGGTAAAGCATGTATCCACCTATATTAAGGGTACACTTAAAAAAAAAAAAATAAATAAAAAAAAAAAAAAAAAAAAGATCAGCAAGGGACTTATCTAATGATGCTAATGCGATGTTTTTGTGGGTTTGTTTTTTTTTTTTTTGTTTTTTTTTTTTTGTTTTTTTTTTTTTTTTTTTTTTTGTTTTTTTTTCTGATTTTCTTTATGAAAGATTATGTTGTGGGTACCCATTTGAATTGGATCGAGAAGTAGACACAATTCAAAAGGATACCAACAACATATGCCTTTATAAAGAAGTAGACAGAAACTACACTGGCTGTAATCTGAAGACTACGAAATTGCTTGACTGTGCGCTTATAAGGGTGTGTGCGGTGATTAGGTCGAATATGGCATATAAATTCATATGTTTAAACCATAGCCGGAGCCATAACGCTAAATAATGTCTGTTTGTGTTGAGGGTTTACGGCCCAGTCAACCCAGTGGGGTCATGTCGAGCGCGGTCAGTTTACCTAACCACACGTTTACTGGGCAGGCTTAGTCCTCTAAGCGGTTAACCAGTATTGTGCACATTTTTTCGCCAGAAACTGACAACTGCCCGTCATTTTTTTTTCCAAACAAAAAATATTGATATTTTCTCATTTCTACACTATACATATGCTGTGCATATGCGCAGCGCTCATTCCGCACATTGCGCATGCGCGTAACATGCGTAAGAAAACTATAATAAAGTGGAATTAACATAAATATTTTGCTTCTTAACCATAGGGGGCTGCTCTTAAAGGAAAGCATTTGCTCCCTCTGGGAGCAAATGCTTTCCTTTAAGAGTAGCCCCTATTATGGAAGCGATTCTAAGCACAGTTATCAAGATTTAAAAATAGTTAAAAATAATTCCCTTCTGGCCTCGCCACTGCTGTGGCTACACAATAGTGGAAGCCTAAGAAAAAAAAAATACATTTATCTGGATACCCCCCTCCTATCTGGAGCTACGTAAGCCATAATATTTCCACTATATAATATGAGAAAATGAAGACGATGTGTTATTAACACATTTTAGATTTAATAAACTCCCCCACCCTATATATTGGAGGTGTCCAATTTCAATTTCTGGTATATCAGGCTACGTGATTTAGATATTCCTAAAGAAAAAAATGGCTGATCTGTTTGCAAACAGTGGAGACCCTGGTCAGACGCCGCATTCTGCATAATATTTTTCTTATTTATCCACAAAAATATATGTTATGGGTACTCATTAGAAGCAAATCGGGGAAATTCATCTTTATGTTTTGGTTGAAAAAAGTACCTTATCTCCTTATGAAAACATCCTATTCAAATATACTGAACATTTTACCTCCAAAAAAATGAAAAGTTTCAGATAAAAAACTCTGATATTTTTCATATTTCTGCTCAAAACATAGATTGTGGGCACTCGTTAGAACCGCCTCGGCGAGGCGGTTCTAACGAGTACCCACAGTCTATGTTTTTTGAGCAGAAATAAGAAAAAATAATGTATACCCCTGTAAACCCCAGTTTTACTACATAAAAGTGGGATTTAAGGGGGTCAACATTATATAGGCGTGTTTTCGTGATGATGTTCTATTTTCAATATTAAGACCATCCCACAGATAAGACCACTTTTAGGCAGTACCAAAGGGGGTCTAATGAATATAGTCGGTCCGCAAAAGACTCATCTTCCTCATCTGTGAAATATCACAGTGAAACACATAATCAAAACCACTATGACGAAACAAAGCAAAAAGCACAATGACGAGCTGAAGCCAGGATACAAGAAAACCACAAAAAGAAACACGATGGGCATGACCAAAGAGGTAATCAGGCGTCAGCCATCTGAAACAGATTAAGGAGGAAACCGTCATTCAGTCTGAGGACGGACCCACCGTCGCCGCAAAATATCCATGTTGTAACCTATCTTAACCTATATTTTAGTCTGGAGACACCTAAAAGGGTACCTGCAAACAGTGCTGACCCATATCAAACATCACGTAGCCTATAGCCTGACATACCTCAAACTGAAATTTGATTCTTCCCCAATATAGTAAAAGAAGAGTTTATCCAGTCTAAAATGGGTAAAATCCTGCAGAACTATGACAATCTGCGAATATAATGTATACTCCTGCATAGCGCTGTTCCCACTGTATATCATAGGAGATTAATTGTGTTGATTGTGTTAGGGTTTAACGACACGCCAACCTTGTGAGGCATTCTGTGTCATCTCCCAGAATAAGGGAGAAAAGAGATAGAACAGATAGTAGAGGAAATGAAAGAGAGAGACAGGGGAGAAAGACGAACAGGAACGAAAGCGACGAAACAGAAAGAATAAAAACATTCCCCCTCTACCCTTACCTGCTACAAGGGTAGCAGGCCTTGTCCAACTGTATGCCAATAACAATTGGGCGCCCCGGTGACTTAAGATACACGACACCTTCGCACAACCCAACCACCCCCATATCATAGGAGAACATGTGGCCATACATTACACAGTCTTGTTAACGCTTAGCACTCTGGGTAAAATTTTCAGCAGACGACATTTTGAAATATTTTCTTATTTTTCCCAGAAAACAGGATTTCATGCAAGAGACAATTTGCATGAAATGTCAAATCCTGTTTTCTGGGAAAAATAAGAAAAATATCATCAATTTGTCGTCTGCTGAAATTGCCCAGAGTGGTAAAGGTTAATGTGAGATGTGCATTCCTTTCAATCCTGTAAACCAAAGCAGACATCTTTGCAAACAGTGTAGACCCAGATGAGACGGCTCATAACAAGCCGTCTCATCAGGATCTACACTGCTTGCCATTCTGTATTGATTTTCGACTGACATGTCCAAATCCAAAAGATGAAAGAGTCCACATCACAAACTCAGGATTAGAAAAGGGTATACATGTTCTAATAATTCCCTTTAGCACTAACTAAAAGGCTAGCGCCCATTACGCACGTCACGCATGTGGGTTTGTACAAGCGACAACCACCCAGTAAGCATTCTACATAAATCTATAGCGGACCGTTATCGGCCCGTCAGGCTAGCTGACGGGCCGATAACGACCCGCTGTAGATTCATAAAGAATTCTAGCCGGGCAAAACGGGTTTTACTTTCTTATAATCGATTGTGATTTTACTCTTCAATTTCGAACACCACTTGGAACGTTCAGTAGAATCAACTACCTGAAAAGGGGCCCCGGGGAGGGGGCGGCGTGTGGCTAAGGCGCGGGGGGTGGGGGGGAGGACGAACTCAAACTGGCACTATTCGAACGAAACCTCGCCCTTTTGTCTGGTGTTGTTAAAAATTACAAATGAGCTTGCGCACGACAAAATCAACAGAATGGCATGTGCGCTCAGCGAAGACTCAGATCAGTCTGGGCATCCGCTCAGTCTGATCAGAGTCTGTCCGCATGGAGAATTCTTGGTTTAAGCTACCCATTGAGTGCACAACGAAGACTAATAAGACTGATCTGAGTCTTCGCTGGGTGCACCTGCCATTATGTTAGTTTTGTCATGTGGTAAGTAATATAAGTAAGTAAGCAAATACTTTATTAACCGAGGGTAACCCAATTGGTTTATCCAGTCTTCCTTGGGGCCCTCATTATACATTAAATACGCATGCACATGTAACACAAATGGCTGACAATCAGAAAGGAAAACAATGTTACATCATGGAACAATGTGAGAACATTCATGAAAGCAATGTTAGAATATGGCATTTCATAATAATATGTTGCAAACTGACATTTGCATACAGAGAGAGAGAGAGAGAGAGAGATCTCGAGAGAGAGATCTCGAGAGAGAGACGGAGAGAGAAGAAGAAGAGATATTCATATACTAAAACAAAGAATAACTAACATGCATAAGTCAAATACAATGTACACGTACAATGATTATTGACGGCGTAGGACTAAACATAGAATCAGTAAAATACGTAATCTTAAACTATTAAAATGATTTAAAATGATGATGCGGCTTAACTCTTGTCCTACTGGACCCGGATTTACCCTGCCTTTGCAAACAGTGTAGATCCAGATCAGTTAGCTTCTGAAGAAGCCAACTGATCTTGATCTGCGCTGTTTGCCATTAAGTATGTGAATTTATAGCATCAATCCGGATTAAGTAATCTGATCGGCTGAAAATTAGAAGTGGGCGTGGCATCTTAATTTATTCAGCAGGACAAGGGTTAATATAAGCTTTATAAAATAGCAGTCTACGTTCTGTTGACAAGTAATGGCGTATTTTGCTAGGTAGCAATAAGTAAGAAGATACCTTTTTAGAAGCATGGAAAAACTGGTTATTTCATAGCAAATTTTCATCAACTTGCGCACCCGATATTTTACTGATAGTTGACATTAATCCGAGTTTGGTCGGCGTAGTATTACGAAAACACGCCTATTCAAATATATAGAAAATTTCACCTCCAAAGAACTGAAAATTTTCAGATAAAAAAAATCTGATAATTTTCATATTTCTGCTCAAAAAGTAGATTGTAGGTACTTGTTTTGATTGATTGTGTTGGGGTTTAACGACACGTCAACCCTTGAGGGTCATTTTGTGTCGTCTCCCAGAGAAAGGGAGAAAAGAGATAGAAGAGAGAGTAGAGGAGATGAAAGAGAGGGACAGGGAAGAAAGAGGAACAGGAAAGAAAGTGAAGAAACAGAAGAAATAAAAACATTCCCCCTCTACCCTTACCCACTACAAGGATAGCAGGCCTTGCCCAACTGTAAGCCAATATCAGTTGGACGCCCCAGTGATGTAAGATACACAGCACCTTCGCACCACCCGACCACCCCCTGTAGGTACTTGTTAGAACCGCCTCTACGAGGCGGTTCTAACGAGTACCCACAATCTATGTTTTTGAGCAGAAATAAGAAAATTAATGTATACCCCTGTAAACCCCAGTTTTACTATACAAAAGTGGGGTTTAAGGGGGTCAAAATTATATAGGCATGTTTTCGTGATGGGATCTTCTTCCTCGTCATTGCAATAAAATACCACGCTAGAGAGCCACTGTACTCGAAATTTGCAGTAGTCGCGGGGTAATGCAGTCGACGGGGCAGATATTGGGCATTTTATGTTTACCGGTAGATTGAAAAAAAAGTATATACAGTCTTAATATTTTACTTTTGGAAGTATTCTTTACTGATTACTGTCACTTATACACACAGCTTCATATTTACCTGACAATAGGCATGTGAGTTAAGTAAGTGATAGCCAATGCATCGCCCGATTTATGCAACCATGTGATTTTATTTTATGAAAAAAGGGTAAGAAACAGTTTTTGTTCATTTTTTGGAAATAGTCTAGAATTTATTTATTTTTACTTTAGAAAAATGAAAAAAAAAAATCGGTACTAACAATGTGCAAAATTTCGAAACTTGCAGGTAGTATATTTTGGAAGTTATTCGAGATTTTCATACTGTACGCACAGTAATATATGTCGCGTGCACTGGCTTAGTGATCGCGGCGTCACTGTACGCATTTGTCGAGTGTGGACAATAAAGAGAATTATAACTATAAGTCATGTGTTTTCTATACTGCATTTGCTTTTAAACCAAAATCGAGACAGAACGCTTTAAGTTATTCGAACGTTTGATCAATATGTTCTGACTGGTATGAAAATAAGTTTATTTCAATATGCTATCTTCTAAGTTTTAACACTGATGATATAGTAAATTATGAAATGTTCACACTTGTTAATACCATTTGTCTGATAAAGAAACGATTTCTGTTCAAATATTACGGTACAATGAGATAAATGACATAAGAGTTTCTGAAGATTTTAAGTACATTACGAAAACATGCCTATTCAAATGTACTGAAAATTTTGCCACCAGAAAATGAACATTTTCAGATAAAAAATTCTAATATTTTTCATATGTCTGCTCAAAACATAGATTGTGGGTACTCGTTAGAACCGCCACGGCGAGGCGGTTCTAACGAGTACCCACACTCTATCTTTTTGAGCAGGTATGAAGAAAAATAATGTATACCTTTGTAAACCCCAGTTTTATTATATAAAAGTGAGGTTTAAGGGAGTCAAAATTATACAGGTATGTTTTCGTGATGTGTTTCATTGTGTGACGGGGCATTTTCTTGTTCGGCTCCTAACCTCTGGAACTCCCTGCCCGAATCAGCCAGAATAACACCATCCTTAAATGTTTTTAAAAGAACTGCGAAAGACCGACTCAGTACTTAAAAAAAAAGATATTTTAAACTTATGTTGCAATCATAATTTTAAGTTTTATGCGCCGTTGATTATTACATTTTATCAACATTTTAGCATACACTTTTTTTCTGCATTTTTGATAACAAAACATATAAAAAATTGATTTTAACAAAACAGTCTTATCTTCCCAGTTTATATGTGTCATTTCGGCCATTGTGTGTTTCATAAATTTTTACGCGCAAGCATAATTTTGGGACTGGGTTGGTTTACAAACTCCTTTACCGTTTTCAAACACATGTTCTGTTGATTGTGTTGTTGGGAAACATTCGAGCAAAGACTCAGATAAGAAATGACATAAGATCTGATGGATAATTGTCTAATTGTTGAAAAATGATACAGTCCTCTCTCTCTCTCTCTCTCTCTCTCTCTCTCTCTCTCTCTCTCTCTCTCTCTGTGTGTGTGTGTGTGTGTGTGTGTGTGTGTGTGTGTGTGTGTGTGTGTTAACATTTAACACCTTAAATTTCTGTCACAAGTTTTTATTTTATATAATTAGAAACCATATTGTTACTGATGGACAACGGTAATAAATTTGTTTGCGAATGATCTGTAACTCGTCTACAATATTTGGATTGCATTATATTGTTTCAGATAGTGTCACGTTCAGTGTTTGTAATACGAGTGTCGTAAGAATTTGAAATTGAAAGAGAATATGCTTTCTTAATGGAAATAATACCCGTTCGTGCTCACATCTACTGCGCCCAGTCATTTCTTGGCGACTGGGTACAAATTACTTACTTAAACACTCGATTAAGTATTAATACAATGCCCGTGACTACTGAAAGTTGGCGTACAGCGATAAAGCTGAGTTTAAACTTCGCTAGCAGTAGACAGAGATATGTCAAACTTCCTATTTCTTCTCTGATTCATATTCTGAAATGTTAAAATATTGATTATTGACTCTAATACAGTAAAATTTTATGTTATGTATGAACATATTTGAGACGCATAACAATCCACTGGCTAGCCTGAAATTGACTGGTATTCAGCTAGGTTTAGGTTTGAATGTTCCAATTGAGCCAGAATGGCCACAATTATTTGTATGATAATTCCAAATAAAAATATCATCGTGAAAATAAACACTTGTAAAGAACTTACTCAGTTATAAGATTCAATCTACTTTCTGCCTTCGTCGACTGCAGCTAACCCGCTATTACTGGGAATTTCGAGTACAGCGGTCCTCTAGCGTGAAACACAATAATCACAAAAACAAAGTAGAGAGAAAGCAATAGTAATCTGAAGCCAGTGTCAAGAACAGTCAGACACCATTCTCCAAAATAGAGGGAAGAAGTCGTAAATAGCCGTAATAAGGAAGCAAATTAAGTTAGCGATTTACCGAATGAACTAGTACGAGATTATGTAGCAGAAAAAAATATTAGAGTGCGAGCCCCCATACCACTCCACTCCCGTGAGTTCGTGTCGGCCAGCGCACAGATTTATCGCTGAATCGATTTTAGCCTAGATACCCCGAAATGGTAATTGGCAAACAGCGGAGACCCAGATGAGATGCCGCAGAACGCAGCGTCTGATCAGGATCTCCACTGTTTGCAAATAGTTTGGTCAGTTTTCCTTAGGTATATCTAAATCACATAGCCTGACATACCTAAGTTGAAATTTAACTCTTCCAATATAGCACTGGGCGAGTTACTTCAGTCTAAAATGGGTTAAATTATCATCTGTAATCATACGAAATATGGCATATTTTGAAAAGTATACTAACCTTTTTTGTAGCTAAAAGAAACACAGTGAAATACAGAGCTAATCCAGACCATATTGCACATAGATAACTAACCCGAATTCGCCACATTGTCCTATAGCCAACGAAAGATTTTCTGAACCTTTACCAAGTAAACACATAACGTCGTAATAACGTCGATTCGACGTCGCTGCGCCGTCGAAATAACGTTATATAGACATTTTGTGATTGTGTAGTACCAGTCTTTGGGCAAAATCAGCAAAGGACTAATTCCAAGCTGACAAGACGTATATACAACGTCGTCCAACGTCGATGCAACGTCATGACGTTGCATCGACGTTGAAACGACGTTGTATTTACGTATTGTGTCAGCTTGGTTGTGATATTTGTGTCCTATTTTCCCCAGAAACAATTAGCATGGACAAGGATTTTTTATATGTTTTGCCCCCTAGAAAATAGGCTTTGATATTTCACGCAAATTGTCTCCTTAAGGGACAATTTGGATGAATTATTAAAGTCTTTTTTTTTTCTGGAACAAATATGAAAAATGTTGCAAAATACCGTCTGCTGAAACTTTTAACTAGCATGCAAAGCTTTAAGTTAGCACACAGGATCACTTATCGGGTTTCGTTAGTTCCCTGTTTATACCCTTCGTGAGACCAACAGCCTGCAATATATACTCAACAAAATAAGTTAGGGTCACTTAGTGCAATTTTCCATATATTCAAACTTTGACCGAGTCAATGGGCAAAGCCAAAGAAGGTATTGAAATATTGTTGATTGTTTCTTAAAGTGGAACCCGAAAAGGAGTGTTTCCAACAACAAAGTTTGAAATAAAAAGTTTCATTTAGAAATTCGTAAAAATGCTACTTTTTACCCAAAAATGGAAACTTGACATTTGAACGTGATAAATAATGTCTTGACTTCAAACGGTAAATAAATCATAGAGAAAGCTTTAATTTCAATCAAGAAACGTACGTTTTCCTACAGGTACCCCCCTATAGATTATTCATCGAGGCAATTTTAGCCTCTGAAAGGGTTGACCTCTTATTCTGGCCATATCTGTGTGTCTTTTACCCCTAAGAAAGTGGAATTTGCAAGATTGTGTTGGGGCTAAATCAATGTTTTGATTAAAAATAGAAAATTGTAGATATTCTGAAAAACATCATTTTGGGTTAAAAAGTCTTTTTTAGAATTTCCCATTTTTCTCAGAATCTTGTAGGCTGACAGTGTTCGCGCAGTTGACACTGGTAGCTGAACATATTGCTAACATAATGAGCTTATTGAAACGGGCTTGCAACATCACGAAAACATACATATATAATTTTGACCCCCTTAAACCCCACTTTTATATAGTAAAACTGGGGTTTATAGGGGTATACATTATTTTTCTTATTTCTGCCCAAAAACATAGATTGTAGGTACTCGTTAGAACCGCCTCGTTGAGGCGGTTGTAACGAGTACCACAATTTATGTTTTGAGCAGAAATATGAAACATATCAGAATTTTTTACCTAAAAATTTTCATTTTTTGGTGGGAAAATTTTCAGTATATTTGAATAGGCGTGTTTTCGTAATGAATAGTAGTATTGCCCACAGTATAATTTTAACAACTGACGGGTCGCATTTGAATGTTAATCAAAGGGAAACAGGAACTGCTGACCCTTTAATTATTTTGTCGAGTATAGTATGTTGATATGATGCAAATAAATGATAATGGTACAAGATGTGTATAGAGCAGTTCAATACAGCGATATGATAAGAATGCAATGAACAGAATTAAAATCATAACACATCATCAATGGACAGATTGATACGTATTCTATTGATCTCTAGTCCATTCCCTCTCTATATGGGTACTTATACGAAGAATCTCCGTGAGGTTTCTAACATTACGAAAATAAGCCTATTCAAATATACTGAAAATTTTACCACCAAAAATGAAAAGTTTGAGATAAAAATTCTAACAGTTTTATGTTTCTGCTCAAAAAAATAGATTATGGGAATTCGTTAGAACCGCCTCGCCGAGGCGGTTCTAACGAGTACCCATAATCCGGCGAGGTGTTCTTACGAGAACCCTCTTTGTTTTTGACAGAAATAAGAAAAATGATGTATACTCCTGTAAATCCCAGTTTTATTATATAAAAGTGGGGTTTAAAGGGGTCAACATTATAAAGGCATGTTTTCGTGATGTTCTTATCAGTACCGACGACCTATTGTTTGTTGAGAAATAAGAAAAAAAATTAGAAACATCATTAGTTGAAAAAAATCTTTATCTAGAGCTGTGGCTAAACGTTCATATTTTAGTTACTCTGCTTTCGACATCTTTAAGAAAGTGTTTTTTTTTTTTTTTTTTTTACGTTTGCCCAGCGTTTTACATAAGACAAGTAAATTTACAAACTTTTGCCATGATTCAATGCAAAACCATTCTCCGAAACTACCTATGCACGAAAATCATTATTCTATTCACTGGTTTTAAACAAGAAAAGATATGACAGTAAACTGTTACATCAGTAGCTTAATTAATATCAGATTAAAAATAAATGGATCAAACTATGTTACATAGAGAATGGAACAATTACATTTACATGATAACTTGTACGGCTGAAACAGTTAATGCAAGCGTGAATTAGGGAAATGAAAACAATAGTGACAGAGAGGACAGGAAATATCCAATAACAATATAAGTGACCTATGAAGAGATTAAAGTAATGCAAAGTTCGAGCCCCACTCCACCCCCACCCCCAAAGAAAAAGAAAAAAAAAAGAAAGTATTTTCACGTTTTTCCATAGTAACAATGGATACAAATTATGCAGAAATCTGTAGGGTAGGTATACTGGCGGAAGATTTTCGACACAATCGGTTCGTTCAAATTTTCTGAAATTTTCACAAAATTGTGAAAAATCAATAATTCAAAATCAGTAAAAAACATATAAAAAGTACTTTCTTGGAAAAAAAAAAATCCAAAAATCGAATTACTGTAGAACTTGCATAGAACAGACCCATTTCTGGCCCAAAATTTCATTTTAGATTAAATAATATTTGAGAACAAAACACAGAAACAGAAAAAAAAAACAAAAAAAAAACGTTTTCTGATAAGATCTGGTCATTCAGAACAAAATATTTTCATTTTAAATTAAAAAAAAAAAAACGCAAAGCCAAAACCATAATAATAATAAAAAAAAAATAAATAAATAATAAAATAAAATAATTATAAAAA
Source organism: Anodontia alba (assembly GCA_964016985.1). Classification (NCBI taxonomy): domain Eukaryota; kingdom Metazoa; phylum Mollusca; class Bivalvia; order Lucinida; family Lucinidae; genus Anodontia; species Anodontia alba. The sequence goes on from OZ024829.1 coordinate 38,362,548, forward strand.
AAAAAAAAACACTCTTTCCGAGTGATATTAAAAGGACAGTAGGTGTGTGTGTGATACCTTGGTAAATTTTCCACCATTTTTTCTAGGGAGACAACTATATTTGAGCCAGCGCACGACAAAACTTACAATACGACTTGTGCGACTAGCTAAGACCCAGATCAGACTGGGCATCCGCCCAGTTTGATCAGAGTCTTTGCTTGCGCTCAATGGGTATCTAAGGATCCAAGCTTTCTTCATGTGGGCAGTAAAGACACTGATCAGACTGGGCGGATGGCCAGGCTGATCTGAATCTTCGCTTGGCGCAAATGCATTTGGTTGGTTTTGTCGTGCGCTGGCTCATGTATATTTCTTTGATTTGTTTTCTCACTAAAATATCATTTGCAGTCTGTTGCTTCAGTATATTTATTATTGTCACATGTTGTCACTCAGCTTCTCTTAAGTTCATGTCTATATGGGCCGCTGTAATAAAAAAACAAAAGTAACTTGTGTAAATTGCGGACAACACAGGCACATATCTATCATTATGTTCATCCATCCACGATGTCTTATCATCACCATCTTCATCGTTGTTATCTTTTACAATATCAAATGCTTCTTGAAGCGGACAGTGAAGGCCAAGGCATCAGCGCTGTCTGACATGAGCAATCGCTGTGCGCATATGTCACCAAGACAGTATTGCTTGGCGCTGTCTTGAAACCATATGGTACATCGATGCATAAAGCTGTTTTGTTTATTTTGTCACGACTTTTCTTATCTCGTGATTTCTGGAATACTGTTTGAAAGAGACATAATTCATATTGAAGGTTTCGTGCCGACATTTCAAAAGATCGATTACTTAGAAGTATAACATAAACAAATTAAAAGAAAGAAAATAGCAGCTATGAAAACATTTTATTGTATACCAGACGACTTGTTAAGGAGGAGTATTTGGTGATAATCATGCAGCGCTCCAGCTAGCCCTATACAGAGGGGCGGGCCGCCCCTCTTGCCCATTTCTGCCGCCCCTCTGCCCTTTTAAAGCTGCCTACTGGCTTATTTCAACTCTAGACATCAAATCCCACATTTTGGTGAAAGTTTCATTAAAATCGGACCCAAATTAAAAAAAGTTATCAATATTTAATCTTTACCACATTCTGGGCTAATTCAACAGATGACAAATTGATGATATTTTTTTTATTTTTACCCAGAAAACAGCATTTGACATTTCATGCAAATTGCCTCCATTGGAGACAATTTGCATGAAATGTCAAATCCTGTTTTCTGGGAAAATAAGAAAAATATTTCAGTATGTCGTCTGCTGAAAATTTTACCCAGATTTCATACTGAGCACATCACATGACACATGGTGCCCTCATTCTTGCATGACCGAGCAAAATGTGCCCTACCCGGCACCCTCTGCCCTGAAATCCTAGCTAGAGCACTGTCATGGGATACGCTTTCTTATTTCTCTATAAAATATATTTCGTGTGTACATGCATGGTTGTTAACGCAAATTCTGTTGGTAACTTTGCTTTCCTCTTTAATTGCACAATAGACTGACTCCAGTCTTTTTTTTTTTTTTTTTTTTTTTTTTTTTTTTTGTCATTCTTTATCACTTCCGGTAGCTGTATTCGTCTCTTTAATTTCATTTCATTCCTCTACTACAGGAACTCTATCTTCTCCACCAAGGGACATAATTTATTAAATCATTATAAGCTATACTAGATTGTATACCTTTGAAAAGAAAAGAGAAAAATGACAGAAAAGATAGAATCTGGAGACAGACTAATTGCACAACGAAGTGTCGGTCCTCAGACTAAATGACGACTCCCTCCTTAATCTCTTTCAGAAAGCTGGTGCCCGGCTATTAATGGCTATGCTCTGGCCCGTCGTGATCCTGTTTGTGGTTTCTGTGTTCTGGCTTCAGATCGCAATTGCTTCATCACAGTGTTTGTCACATGGCCAATTGTTATGCAAATAAATAAGTGACGCAAATATCCGGACATGAGTAGCGCGAGCTGAAAAGGTGGGTATTTCAGGTGAGTTGTCGACAATCTGGGGCTTTTGTCGTCAAGGAGGGTGTTATTTTAAAAATCATCGAAGAATGCTATACTGCGCGGAATTAAATTCCTTACAACCTAGCACAAAAAATTTACGTCAAAATATAGCTACGGTTCCTGGAATTTGTTTCATTCTGACGACAATCGCTTCGAATTTGGTGCCATTTTGGACGATTTACCCAATTAAATTAATGTTTTCAGCCATATCTGCATCTTGCGTAACGACTTGAATTGGACAGACGCCGTCATTTGGCATACGTATTACAATCATAACAATGCAAGCCCCAGATTGTCGACAAGCCACCTGAAATACCCAACTTTTTAGCTCGCGCTACTCATGTCCGGATATTCGCGTCATTTATTTATTTGCATAACAATTGGCCATGAGTGACGAGATTACTAGCCGTGTTTGTGATAATGTGTATTTCATTGATTTGTCACTGATGAGGTAGAGATCCCCCGCGCGGATCAAAACATGGTTGTAATTTGGAGCGAAAGGGTACGGTTTCGATGTCTAAAACTGTTTAACCCATTTATGCCTAGCGTCCTTTAAAGGGGACATTTGCAAACAGTGTAGACCCAGATCAGACGCCGCAGAACGCGGCGTCTGATCAGGGTCTACACTGTTTGCAGTTACATTGGAAATTTTCAATAATAAAAGCAGCAACTATGAAAATTTCTATATTACACCCCTTTGACTATATAATGGACCCATCTAAAGTTCATGATGGGACTGTTCATTGAAAATATTCAGGCATAAATAGGTTAAGATCCTATCCCCGACAATGGTTTATACTGCAGTTTGTTCAATGCTGGACCATGTTTTGGCTGCACACTTTGTTTTCTTGTAGTTATGCTAGCATTGTGATCGTCTTCTTCAATGGCTGCACTCTTTCCTTTCTGTTTGTGCGTGTGTCCGTTCGTCCATCTGTCCGTCCGTACACATAAATGAGTACTTATGTGGCTATATTTGACGGACAGTTTCAATGTATTTAAATGGAATTTATTCCGTAGACACATATAACAACTTAAATGACTGGCTTCCTGTTTTTTTTTTTCTTTTTTTTTTTTTTTTTTTTTTTTTTTTTTTTTTTGTTTTTTTTTTGTTGTTTTTTGTTGTTGTTGTTGTTTTTTTTTTCCCTGCAGCTCTTGGAGACAAAATTCTTCATTTCTTTCAAACACATTTTGACAGAGTTTTTTTTTCCCTAAATGTGTGTCTATTGCAATTGATTAGAACAATCCATTACGACTGTACTCTTATGTGTTGTATAGTGCAGAAACATTTCAAACTAAAGTAAATTTAATTCCTTACATGTATACGTCAGTACTCTGTGTTGAGGGTCCTCAACCATATTAGGCATAACTTAGAAAATTGCCCACACAGATTGTTAACGTCATCTTAGAGCCTAATTGGAAGATTATTTTGAACTCATATTTGGTTATCATATACCAATGATGTTGATCTATCCATAAACAGCCAGAACAAAATAACACAACATCGCATTTAAAAGCTTTGTGTCGAAAAGTATGTCAGTGCATATGTTTAACTCTTTTTAGTTGAGAATGTGAAAGAAACATACCCTAACTGTACTGGAGATAACCATAGCTTCTTTACATAATAAACTAGAATGCCCATTCGATGGCGCGCCATCGCAAATCTCCACGCTCTTGGCTAATTTTGCTAATAGCATGACGGACGGACGGATTAGCTCCCCCACACCCTTACCATGAGGGGAGGTCATGTCGCAAGTTTGGTTAAATTCCGCTCAATGGTTTAGAAGATAGCCTGACAGACAGCTGGACGGACGCCGGACGGACGGACGGAAAAATAATGTTGCTCTCGCATACCCTAACCATCAAGAAAAGTGATGTAGCAAGTTTGGTTGAATTCCGCCCAGTGGTTTAGGAGAAGATAGCGTGACGGACAGATGGATGGGCGACGGACGCACGGAAAATTAACGTTGTTCTCGTACACCCTTACCATGAGGGGAAGTTATGTAGCAAGTTTGGTTGAATTCTATCCAGTGGTTTAGGAAGAGATAGCATGACGGACAGATGAACGGACGACGGACGCACAAACGGACGGACGCACGGAAAAATAATGTTGTTCTCGCACAACCTTACCACGAGGGGAAGTGATGTAGCAATTGGGTTGAATTCCACCCAGTGGTTTAGGAGGACAAATGGTCGGACGACAGACGCACGGATGCGCAGAAAAATAATGTTGCTCTCGCACACCCTTACTATGAGGGAAAATGATAAGGCAAGTTTAATAGCATTTCAACCAGTGGTTTAGGAGGAGATAGCGTGACGGACAGACATTCCCACGTTCAGGCATTTATTGGGTATTTTTTTGTGTGAAAAAAGTACCCAACAGTATGTTAAAAGTACCCACTTGTAGTCTACGGAATAAAGAGAATAGTGTAAAAGAAGTCCCCAACATATGCCCGTTCGTGTGCCCGGACGGACGGACGAACGGATGGAGGCGTTAACAATATCCCCCGATGCCGCTTTTTTTTTTAAAAGCGTGGGGATAATTATCGTATATATGTCACCGGGTATAGGTATATAACACATTTGAACTGCCTTGACTGACTGGCTGATCAGATTTTTAACGCTACCAGGCAAATGAGTCACATAGAGCCAGCGCCGAACTGCCTTGCGACACAAGCCGGCTTTTATAGCGACGCTGTAGAGTGCAGGACTTTGAGTCCAGCGGACAGGGTTCGATCTTCGTTCGGGGAAGTATGTGATTTGCATTTTTCACTTGTTACATTTGGCACCACCCTAAATAACCTATATGTGTACATAAAGCTCCTCAAGTCTCATTTTACGCGGTTCTCGGATTGCTAGAAATTCAGGGACTAATTTCAATTTGGATGGGGAGAATATCATCGGGTATTGATATATAACACAATTGCACTGCCTTGCGGTACAAGCCAGCTTTTATAGCGATGCGGTAGAGTGCAGGACTTTGAGTCCAGCGCCCGGGTTCGATCCCCGGTCGGGAAAATGTGATTTACTTTTTTCACCGGTTACATATACTAACGAGTAAACATGAACACATTAGAAATTTATATTTTTTTACGCATTATTTCTAGACGGTAGCACATTATATATGAAACCAGTATTTCACCTGGCTCTCAAACTGAGTAGTTCGCAGGGAACACCAATCCCAGCAAATGACTCAAATCAGCTTGTGCAACCCCAAGTCTGATCAGAGTCTTCGCTATTCTAATACAGAAACCTTGCGTGTTCGTTAATCCACTGAGCCCGCGGTGAAGACCCTGGTCAGACTGGGTGGAGTCTTTGTTGCGTACTCGTGTCATTGTATTGATTTTGACATGGTGAGTCTCTATTTGCTTGTATGCCTAAAAGGTTGAGGACCAGATTGAATACTGGCTTCGTAAATAAAGTTCTACAGCCTAGAAATAATGTGTGAAATTATAATTTGTAATGTGTTCATGTTGAGTCGTTAGTATATGCAACCGGTGAAAAAAGCAAATCACATTATTTCTAGACCGGGGATCGAACCCGGTCCAATGGACTCAAAGCTCTGCACTCTACTGCGTCGCTATTAAAACTGGCTTGTACCGCAAGGCAGTACAAGTGTTGTTATGTACCTATACCCGGCGACATATATACGATAATTTATTATTTTTTACGGATATCTCCAGTACAGTTAGGGTATGTTTCTTAAACATTCTCAACTAAAAAGCTAGAGCCACTCGATGGCATGCCATCTAATATTCCCGCGTCAGCGCCAGCGCTATCGCACACCCCTACGCACATCAAAATTCCAAATGCGTTCCTCTAGTCCTCATCCATAGGGCTATTACCTATGACGGTTTCAAGGTTCTAGCTCAAAACGCCTAGGAGAAGTGTGACAATCCAAAAAGAAGCCCAAAATCGTACTTTTTGACTGCTGGTGACCCCCAGACATGCCTCCGGGGCAAACTTTTTACACCCCTGTATTCTACTCTTCATTACCTTTGATTTAATATGCAACATGACTATGTTTGTACAAAATGGATTTTGGACCCTGCCACGAGGGGATACATAAAAATTCCGAATGTGTTCCTCCAGTTATCATCCATAGGGCTATCGCCTGTGAAAGTTTCGAGATTCCAACTTAAATGGTCTAGGAGATATGGTGTGACATTACAGGCGTACGCACGGACGGACGGACGGACGGCCTGACGGATGGACGGACGGATGGGGGGTATCACAATAACCCCGCTTTTTCTTCAAAAAGTGCAGGGATAACAATTTTAACCTGGGCACTGATATGCTTTTTTAATGTTATGCTCTGTTATTTTGTTCAGGTTTTTTATGGATACACCAACATCATTGGTTTATGATATCCAAATTTGAGTTCAAAATAATCTTGCAGTCAGGCTCTGATAAGATAAAGTTAAAAATCTGTGTGGGCAAAATTTCTAAGTTAATATGGTCGAGGAACCTTAACACAGAGTACCGGCACATACATGTAAGGAATTTAATTTACATTACGAAAACACGCCTATACAAATATATAGAAAATTTCACCTCCAAAAACTGAAAATTTTCAGATAAAAACTTTGATATTTTCGCCGAGACGGTTCTAACGAGTACCCACAATCTATGTTTTTGAGCAGAAATAAGAAAAATAATGTATACCCCTGTAAACCCCAGTTTTACTATATAAAAGTGGGGTTTAAGGGGGTCAAAATTATATAGGCGTGTTTTCGTGATGTCTAGATTGACATGTTGCTGTATGGATACATATTTAAGGGTAATAACTCTGTCAAAATATGTTTGTGTCCTTTCCTTTTGAAATGAAATAATTTGTCTCAAAGAGTTGTAGGTCCATTTTAAGATGTTGTAAGCTGGAAAAACAAGAAGCCCATGGGACACAATTCGCTCACCTGCATATTTGCAAATGCCATGCAGCAGTCTTCCAGTATTGCCACAGCAACTGGGACACAAGTTTGACCATATCATAAAAAGGTCAAAGGTCATCCTAGTCTCATCATTTTAACAACTTTGTTAGACCTTGAGTCCCCGATGCTGTATACAAAGATTCAGCCTCAAAGCTTTCCTAGTACTTGAGAAGATGTTTAAGTGTTTTTACCATATATGAGCATGGCAGCCACCTTGTTCAATGATGCAGAACCATTTGAACAAAGTGTCAACATCCCATCGACAGAAGGCCCCATGTGAAATCTGGTGAAATCTATAGAGACGCAAATCTGACCTGCCGTAAAAGATCAAAGGTCAACCTATGACCATCATTTAGACAAACTTGGTAGAGCTTGAGTTCTCGATGCTATATACTAAGATTCAGCCCCAAAACTTTCTTGGTTCCGGAAAAGAAGATTTTCAAGTGTTTTTGACCATATATGGACATGGCGACCATCTCGTTTAATTGTGCGGAACTATTTTTAAAAAATTGGCAATACCCTTTTGATAGAAGACCCATGCAAAATCCGGTGAAAATTCTCAAGCAGTTTCAGAGAAGAAGCCATTTAAAAATACACAATTTTATGCATGTATATAGCCCAGTGGCAAGGGCAGGTAATCCTTAAAGGACAAAATTTAGATTTTAACTAACTTCAATCACACATTGTAAGTTTCAGTGATTAGTCTTCAATACATTCTGAGAAAATGACTTTTTAACATTTTCCCTATATAAATGTATAGGGACGCAAATTTGACCTTAACATAAAAAGGTCAGAGGTCAACCTAGGGTCATCATTTGAACAAACTTGAGAGACCTTGAGTCCTCGATGCTATATACCAAGATTCAACCCAAAGCTTTCTTGGTTCTTGTTTGATGGCGCGGAACCATTTGAACTAAATGGCAATACCCTTTTGACAGAAGGTCCCATGTGCAATCTGGCGAAAATTGCTTTTAGAAGCGGTTTAAGAGAAGAAGACATTTAAAAATTACACAATGTTGGCGCTAGGTGGCGTATGTGGCCCCGCAAACTACAGTGTTGCATATGAAGAGACTCAATCAAACCGAGTCTCCGATTTTCGTAATTTTGTGTGTTCTTTGTTTTCAAAGGCAATCATTTTTTACTTTTATTTTACTCTACTGTAGCTGGTGTTGTGCCGTGCGGCGGTCGTTAAAAGTCTCTCCGTACATCATCATAGTGCAGGTTATATTTTATTTCCTTTGGGATCATTGAGCCCATCCTCGTTATTTTGAATACCACTTAAGCCGGCGCTAGGGTGGGGGGTGGGGGGAGGGGGCGCATGCGGCCTCGCAAACTACAGTATTGTACATGAAGAGACTCCATCAAACGAGTCTCCGATTTTCGTGATTTTGTGCGTTCTTTCTTTCCAAAGGCAATCCTCTCTGACTTATATTTATAGATGTATATAGCCCAGGGGCAAGTGCAGATGACCCCCAGGGGACCAAATTTTGATTATAACTAAAATGTTTTACTACTTTAATCATTCATTATAAGTTTCAGGCATTAGTCTTTAATACAGTGTAAGAAAATGTCTTTTCCCAAATGCATAGGGACGCAAATTTGACCTTGCCGTTAAAAGGTCAAAGGTCAGCCTGGTTAATCATTTGAAGAAATTTGGTAGATTTTGAGACCATGATGCTATATAGCAAGATTCAGCCTTGAAACTTTCTTGGTCCTGGAGAAGAAGGTTTTTAAGTGTTTTTACCATATATGGGGGTATGGCGGTCATCTTGAATAACGGACTATGACCATTTCTACAAAGGAGGGTTGCCATAAGCCTGTTTTCCTGGTTAAAAGGGACTTCAATTATTTTTGTTGTCAATTAGCCTTATTTAAGGGTCATCTATTCCTAAAATTATTTGCTAATCGGAGCTTTGGTTCAGTGAGTGTCATGACATCAAGGTCGGCGGGTAATCCCATACCCGTCTGATCTAAGAGATTAAATATGCAATCTTCTACCGTCTGTTAACAGACTGACTAAATGTTATGAGGGCCCTGCAAAAAAGTTTTGTCACTGGGTTCGGATTACTTCAGTGCTACGTTTTATCAAACATATTTTTATTACAAACCTTCAAAGTATTCCCCTTTTACTGAAACACATTTTTGTAATATTTTTACCCAGTCGCGAAAAGCAGGTAAATAGTCTTATTTTGGTATCTGTTGGAGACACAGATAAATAGCGCTGCCAAGAGAACTTCTAGACGTATACTTATTTCCAGAAAGCATTTTCTTAAGCCTTGGAAATAAAAAGAAGTCACAGGACTCAGGTCAGGTAAATAAGGTGGATGGTTTTAAGCTTTCACCTTTTCAGAAGCCAAAAGAGGACTTAACAACATCACACTTATGAGAGGAGGCGTTGTCATGTAAAAAAAGTGGACTCCTGACCATCCTTTGCTTGGTCGTTTCTTATTGTAAAACTCTTTCACTTTCTTCAGTACAGAATTCTTGTAGAATTGGCCAGTGACTGTATGACAAGATGGACAAGGCACTTGAACGACTGGCCCACTTGAATTAAAGAAAATTGCGTACAACATCTTTTTCGAACTTATGGTTCTCTTGGCAATACATGGCGTTTTTTTTTTTGTTTTTTTTTTTTATCTTTTCGCTTCCATTGCTTATTATCAGCCCTTCTTTGTGGCTCAAACATGTGCACCCAGGTTTCATCACCTGTTAGCAAGTTAGAAATAACCCGACTATTACAGCCTTTGTATGTTTTCAAAAGTTAAGGCGTTGTGTCGTTTGCTCCTCAGTGAGCAAATGAGGTACCAACCTAGCACAAACTTATCTAAATGCGTTTTCAGAATTGTTTGCACACTGCCTTCTAATATGCCAGTACAACTAGCTATATCTTTGACAGACAATCGCGCATCCTGTTTGACCACAATCTTTACAGCAGCGATGTAAGCCTTGGTAACAGAGGAGCTTTAAGGCCAGAAACTTTCCCAGCTTTAAAAGCTTTAACCCACCTAAAAGCTATGCGCATTGAAATGGTCTGAGGTCCGTATATACCAGACAATTCATTAAATATCTGCTTTGAATATATATTAAGTCTAATGCGGCATCTAATGCGTAGCTACGAATTTCAGTCTTCTGGTCCATGTTCCAATGTAACAAGTAAATTGGTCAGTGTATATGACTGTATCTGCTTCGATTTGAAATAACTCGGTCAGTTGGAAAGCAATTTGCACGAATTTTCACGTGCAGTGAAGCATTTTAAAATATACCTGGGATAAAACAAAGGAAGCCTATCAGTGACAGAACTTTTTGCACGATTCTCGCATGGCATATAATAACTAGGCCATAGACACATATTAAAATGGTGTGTGGCAACTATTTCTGTGGGCTTGTTTTGCCAAACTACAATGCGTTATTTGCACTTCATAGATTTTCATAAATTTTTTATCTACCATCTTTGCTAAAACCACAACATTTCTTGAAACCAGAACAGATATGAATGTCCTTTCGTGATAGTAGGTGTTGATGGCATGGTATTGCAAAATTATGGGTGTTTTGCTCTATGTCATCTAAGACATGAGTTATGTGCCCTTGAATGTAGCAAACAAACACCAGTAAATGAAAAAAAATGCTGAGGTTTAATTGAAGTGTTTTATGGTGCCTAATGTTTATTTTACAGCTAAGTGGGTTTGCAAGGGAGAAAGATTTAGCTGCATTACAATTACATAAAAAAGAGGACCTTGATAGTCCTATATCGCTCACCTGAGCTAACAGATTTATATATGTAATATTGAAGTTTCACATAAGTCGATTGCTTTAAGTTTTTTTATTGTACAAATTTTATGGTCAAGAGTGTTATGGTGGTCGTATACAAATGACCCATTGGGATGGGGCCTAATTTGACCCTCGTGTTACAATTCAAATAATCATGTCGGCCCACAAGATGAAGCTACATACCAAATACTAGCCTGGCACCACGCTATGAGTTTTACATTTATAATCTAACAAAGGTAAAACTGACTTGCAAAATCAGTATGAAGGGCATTCCAATAGATAAGATTTTTTGTAAAATATAAATAGTTTTTATACTGATTCATATATCATTTAGACGGGGGCCAGTCTAACCAAATACCAAAGGCCTTGACGTTTTAGTTTCAGACAAGCAAGGAGCTTTTTAAAGTTTTTCTCCATACGAGTCCATGTAAAATAAGCAATTTCTGGGGCAGTGCTGTTTTTGGCCCAAGGGCTATAATTTGAACATTTTTCGTAAAGGTCCATTAGACCAGCTACATGCCAAATAGAACTTTTAGGTTAAGACAAAGATTTTAAAAGCTTTTTCCTATGTGAGTCTATGTAAAACAAGTGATCCCCTCGGGAGGGGCCAATTTCGACCAAAGGGCTATAATTTGATCTATCTTGGTAGAATAGAACAGAAATGAACATCATTTCTTGATAGTAGGTGTTGATGGCATGTTATTGCAAAATTAAGGGTGTTTTACTATATGCCAGCTGAGGCATGTGTTATGTTTCTTTGATTGTAGCAAACGGACACCGGTAAATAAGAAAAATGTTGAGGTTTTATTGAAGTGTTTGAATTCATTAAGGTGAAAATATAAACTGAATTCTGGTGTATTTAACTCATAAATGTGATGGTATATAAGTATACAAATGTCAAAATAATGATGAAAACTATGCAGTACTAGATAATTGTTTACTAAACAGTTCATAACTATAACCAAGTTTCAGCAAGTGAAATATGACACCAGCTGAGCACAGATAAGTAGAAGAAGATGTCTTTATAAAACAATGTTTAGCATCAAAATGAAAAGCTTTTAATGCCAAGTTAATAGACAACTCTTTCCTAAATAGTATGGAACATTAAACAATCGGGCTACAATAGTCACAGAATGAAACCAGTTGAATACAGGTAAATAAATTCCCAAAAAGAAAGTTAACCATTTTCTTGCTAAACACGACATGTCCTGTCTAAGTAAACAGTGTAGATCCAGATCAGTTAGTGAACAAGTTTGAGATCATAACTTAAATATTGTTTGACCTTGAAGGACCTACGTGCAAGGACGCTCTGAGACATACGTTGGCATGTCTGGGCTGGTTTCCCACCCGCGTGCAGAATTGTGTATGTCCGTCGTCGACGACAAAGAAGACATAATCAGAGTATAACATAAAATAAATTCATAATTTGTAACAATACATTTACTTTATTACATTGGATATATATAAATATATTTAACAAAATTCCGTAGTAATTTCCATCAGATAAAATATAGTATTTAAACACTTAAAAATTTATTCGAATATCAATTGTTGTGTAAACACACATACCTTATATCTACTCAGGCGTAGCGGAGCGGAGCCTGAGGTATTTCTCCTATACAGACTGGGTCTAAGCTATTTTAAGGATTTAAAATTATCTTTATTTGGAGAACTACTAGTTATAAAGTGGAATTGAATACTGCACGTTATAAGTATAAACATGCGTTAAGGACGAAAAAGTTTTTTCGAATATCATTGTATGTGTAACACACATACCTTATATCTACTCAGGCGTAGCGGAGCGGAGCCTGAGGTATTTCTCCTTTATAGAATGGGTCTTAGTGTAAAGGAATTTTTTTTTTTTTTTTTTTTTTTTTTTTTTTTTTTTTTTTAGGAGAACCATTGTTTATGAAGTAGAATTGTGTTCTGCACATTAAATACAATATTGTATATCAGTAACATAAATAACACTTTTATACCCAACATGACAAGCATACATTTTACACATTATGTTAATATATAATTTTGCAGTGCCACAAGGTGGCATTATTGCCTTGTAACATTATTAATGCCACTATTAATAAAAATCATGACAGCAGTGGCACACACATAACCAGTACTTATCATTTTTAGTTTTATATAATAGATATTACTTAAGAGTATTTCTGTATCCAATACAAAATGTAAATGCGGAGTGATATTTGTTCCTATTTGAGGTAGAATTTATTTTATTCTTTGTCTTCTACATTTAAATATATTACTAAACAAAACATTATTTATATCATTTATTTATGTAAAGTAACATAAACAAAACTTCATCCATACAGGTACAGCTTGTATACATTTTGTCGCATAACTATTGACTTTGTCCTGTTAATCAGTAGTGGCGACTTGCTCTTTCAACATCACTTTATTAATTTATTGATTTCCTGTATGAACTAAAGAGAAAGATAGAGTGGATAGTGTGACCAGCATTTTATTACACATTCTTTCTAATTATATTCTATTAATATTGATCAAGGATTTGCGAATTCACCACCCAAGCAAATCTGTAATGTAAACACCAAAATAAAATTATTTTCCTTCTTTGTTTCTTTTATTGTTTCTTTTTGTTTATATTTCCTTGTGATGTCAGCGGAGCTATATATAAAAGCTGACATGTTGGTTATCTAGTTGGACAGACTGTCACGGACTTGGGACCGTGCCAGTTGGTTCATCAACAACTACAGATGCTATATTTATAGACCGTTGATGACCAACAGTGATTCTTATCCTAGGATTACGCAGCTGCTACCCTCGAATCACGGTCTGCACAACCAATAATAACCCCTGCATGTTTACAGAATGTTTAAATACATTCTCTTATTATGTACATATTAAATTCTTACTTTAAACTGATAGTGTAATGACATACTGTGTCACTTAATTTGTTTAACACTATTTATATTCATAATTACTAACCTGTCCTTTACATCTCACTGTATTCTTCCTGCTGTCTTGCTGATTCCTTCTGCAGTGTGTGCCTAAAACACATAAATTTCATGCCGGTATCTGCATATTGCTAGATCTTAGTATTTTTTTGCGTATAGTAATGTGCACCTTCACTTTGGGTTGATTTTTGTATTTTACATACGGTCTGGCGATGCTGTTTTACAGTTTCCAGTGTGTATACAAGTACTGCCGCACTTATGGCCTCAATCAGAAGATGTAAAAAATATATATTCCCTATTTATATGTGAAAACAATAACGTTTTAAAATACATGAAATGAAAACTAATTATATATTGTTATTTATTTTTTTCAATAGTTCCTTTGTAATAATACCAAATATGATTAGATGTGTATGACAATCCATCTGACAACACTGCTTGCTGTGGGTGGGATATTTTTTACAATTTATAAACATGATTACCTGGGATATTTTTGCATCTATCCTTTACAACGTGTTCCGTGATCAGTATTATTTGTATAATCCAAATAATAAGCACTGACCCACAGGAATATAAAGCAATTATTGTCTGAAATCGTTTCAAGAAAACATTTCAAGAAAACAGTCGTCTGCTGCGTTTATTTAGCGAGGCTGTTTGTATAAAATCTAACACCGAAGTAGCTAGTATAGAATAGAACAGAATGGAAAGCGCATTAAGCAGTTGAGATTCAGGTTCGCTGTCTTCAGTTAATAGAAGTTGATTTTGAGAATCGGATCTCTAATGCCATTATTACATTAATATAGTGTACTTTGTAGTATATGCGAGTTAGCTGCTATAAAATAAGTAATATGAATAATTTATTTATAAATACCAATAATATAACCATTATCAAAATACACGTAACAGTATTAAGCGTATATCATAACAGAAATTTTATCATTAATTTAATACTGAATGTGATTAAAAATGAATTAAATGAATATATACAAATATGTTTTGAAGATGAGATACTTGCCGTCCTCTGCACGAGCGTCAGGTGTAAGTCAGTCAGGTAGGGGTTCATTGTTAGTGAACAAGTTTGAGATCATAACTTAAATATTGTTTGACCTTGAAGGACCTACGTGCAAGGACGCTCTGAGACATACGTTGGCATGTCTGGGCTGGTTTCCCACCCGCGTGCAGAATTGTGTATGTCCGTCGTCGACGACAAAGAAGACATAATCAGAGTATAACATAAAATAAATTCATAATTTGTAACAATACATTTACTTTATTACATTGGATATATATAAATATATTTAACAAAATTCCGTAGTAATTTCCATCAGATAAAATATAGTATTTAAACACTTAAAAATTTATTCGAATATCAATTGTTGTGTAAACACACATACCTTATATCTACTCAGGCGTAGCGGAGCGGAGCCTGAGGTATTTCTCCTATACAGACTGGGTCTAAGCTATTTTAAGGATTTAAAATTATCTTTATTTGGAGAACTACTAGTTATAAAGTGGAATTGAATACTGCACGTTATAAGTATAAACATGCGTTAAGGACGAAAAAGTTTTTTCGAATATCATTGTATGTGTAACACACATACCTTATATCTACTCAGGCGTAGCGGAGCGGAGCCTGAGGTATTTCTCCTTTATAGAATGGGTCTTAGTGTAAAGGAATTTTTTTTTTTTTTTTTTTTTAGGAGAACCATTGTTTATGAAGTAGAATTGTGTTCTGCACATTAAATACAATATTGTATATCAGTAACATAAATAACACTTTTATACCCAACATGACAAGCATACATTTTACACATTATGTTAATATATAATTTTGCAGTGCCACAAGGTGGCATTATTGCCTTGTAACATTATTAATGCCACTATTAATAAAAATCATGACAGCAGTGGCACACACATAACCAGTACTTATCATTTTTAGTTTTATATAATAGATATTACTTAAGAGTATTTCTGTATCCAATACAAAATGTAAATGCGGAGTGATATTTGTTCCTATTTGAGGTAGAATTTATTTTATTCTTTGTCTTCTACATTTAAATATATTACTAAACAAAACATTATTTATATCATTTATTTATGTAAAGTAACATAAACAAAACTTCATCCATACAGGTACAGCTTGTATACATTTTGTCGCATAACTATTGACTTTGTCCTGTTAATCAGTAGTGGCGACTTGCTCTTTCAACATCACTTTATTAATTTATTGATTTCCTGTATGAACTAAAGAGAAAGATAGAGTGGATAGTGTGACCAGCATTTTATTACACATTCTTTCTAATTATATTCTATTAATATTGATCAAGGATTTGCGAATTCACCACCCAAGCAAATCTGTAATGTAAACACCAAAATAAAATTATTTTCCTTCTTTGTTTCTTTTATTGTTTCTTTTTGTTTATATTTCCTTGTGATGTCAGCGGAGCTATATATAAAAGCTGACATGTTGGTTATCTAGTTGGACAGACTGTCACGGACTTGGGACCGTGCCAGTTGGTTCATCAACAACTACAGATGCTATATTTATAGACCGTTGATGACCAACAGTGATTCTTATCCTAGGATTACGCAGCTGCTACCCTCGAATCACGGTCTGCACAACCAATAATAACCCCTGCATGTTTACAGAATGTTTAAATACATTCTCTTATTATGTACATATTAAATTCTTACTTTAAACTGATAGTGTAATGACATACTGTGTCACTTAATTTGTTTAACACTATTTATATTCATAATTACTAACCTGTCCTTTACATCTCACTGTATTCTTCCTGCTGTCTTGCTGATTCCTTCTGCAGTGTGTGCCTAAAACACATAAATTTCATGCCGGTATCTGCATATTGCTAGATCTTAGTATTTTTTTGCGTATAGTAATGTGCACCTGGCACTTTGGGTTGATTTTTGTATTTTACATACGGTCTGGCGATGCTGTTTTACAGTTTCCAGTGTGTATACAAGTACTGCCGCACTTATGGCCTCAATCAGAAGATGTAAAAAATATATATTCCCTATTTATATGTGAAAACAATAACGTTTTAAAATACATGAAATGAAAACTAATTATATATTGTTATTTATTTTTTTCAATAGTTCCTTTGTAATAATACCAAATATGATTAGATGTGTATGACAATCCATCTGACAACACTGCTTGCTGTGGGTGGGATATTTTTTACAATTTATAAACATGATTACCTGGGATATTTTTGCATCTATCCTTTACAACGTGTTCCGTGATCAGTATTATTTGTATAATCCAAATAATAAGCACTGACCCACAGGAATATAAAGCAATTATTGTCTGAAATCGTTTCAAGAAAACATTTCAAGAAAACAGTCGTCTGCTGCGTTTATTTAGCGAGGCTGTTTGTATAAAATCTAACACCGAAGTAGCTAGTATAGAATAGAACAGAATGGAAAGCGCATTAAGCAGTTGAGATTCAGGTTCGCTGTCTTCAGTTAATAGAAGTTGATTTTGAGAATCGGATCTCTAATGCCATTATTACATTAATATAGTGTACTTTGTAGTATATGCGAGTTAGCTGCTATAAAATAAGTAATATGAATAATTTATTTATAAATACCAATAATATAACCATTATCAAAATACACGTAACAGTATTAAGCGTATATCATAACAGAAATTTTATCATTAATTTAATACTGAATGTGATTAAAAATGAATTAAATGAATATATACAAATATGTTTTGAAGATGAGATACTTGCCGTCCTCTGCACGAGCGTCAGGTGTAAGTCAGTCAGGTAGGGGTTCATTGTTAGTGAACAAGTTTGAGATCATAACTTAAATATTGTTTGACCTTGAAGGACCTACGTGCAAGGACGCTCTGAGACATACGTTGGCATGTCTGGGCTGGTTTCCCACCCGCGTGCAGAATTGTGTATGTCCGTCGTCGACGACAAAGAAGACATAATCAGAGTATAACATAAAATAAATTCATAATTTGTAACAATACATTTACTTTATTACATTGGATATATATAAATATATTTAACAAAATTCCGTAGTAATTTCCATCAGATAAAATATAGTATTTAAACACTTAAAAATTTATTCGAATATCAATTGTTGTGTAAACACACATACCTTATATCTACTCAGGCGTAGCGGAGCGGAGCCTGAGGTATTTCTCCTATACAGACTGGGTCTAAGCTATTTTAAGGATTTAAAATTATCTTTATTTGGAGAACTACTAGTTATAAAGTGGAATTGAATACTGCACGTTATAAGTATAAACATGCGTTAAGGACGAAAAAGTTTTTTCGAATATCATTGTATGTGTAACACACATACCTTATATCTACTCAGGCGTAGCGGAGCGGAGCCTGAGGTATTTCTCCTTTATAGAATGGGTCTTAGTGTAAAGGAATTTTTTTTTTTTTTAAATTTTTTTTTTTTTTTTTTTTTTTTTTTTTTAGGAGAACCATTGTTTATGAAGTAGAATTGTGTTCTGCACATTAAATACAATATTGTATATCAGTAACATAAATAACACTTTTATACCCAACATGACAAGCATACATTTTACACATTATGTTAATATATAATTTTGCAGTGCCACAAGGTGGCATTATTGCCTTGTAACATTATTAATGCCACTATTAATAAAAATCATGACAGCAGTGGCACACACATAACCAGTACTTATCATTTTTAGTTTTATATAATATATATTACTTAAGAGTATTTCTGTATCCAATACAAAATGTAAATGCGGAGTGATATTTGTTCCTATTTGAGGTAGAATTTATTTTATTCTTTGTCTTCTACATTTAAATATATTACTAAACAAAACATTATTTATATCATTTATTTATGTAAAGTAACATAAACAAAACTTCATCCATACAGGTACAGCTTGTATACATTTTGTCGCATAACTATTGACTTTGTCCTGTTAATCAGTAGTGGCGACTTGCTCTTTCAACATCACTTTATTAATTTATTGATTTCCTGTATGAACTAAAGAGAAAGATAGAGTGGATAGTGTGACCAGCATTTTATTACACATTCTCTCTAATTATATTCTATTAATATTGATCAAGGATTTGCGAATTCACCACCCAAGCAAATCTGTAATGTAAACACCAAAATAAAATTATTTTCCTTCTTTGTTTCTTTTATTGTTTCTTTTTGTTTATATTTCCTTGTGATGTCAGCGGAGCTATATATAAAAGCTGACATGTTGGTTATCTAGTTGGACAGACTGTCACGGACTTGGGACCGTGCCAGTTGGTTCATCAACAACTACAGATGCTATATTTATAGACCGTTGATGACCAACAGTGATTCTTATCCTAGGATTACGCAGCTGCTACCCTCGAATCACGGTCTGCACAACCAATAATAACCCCTGCATGTTTACAGAATGTTTAAATACATTCTCTTATTATGTACATATTAAATTCTTACTTTAAACTGATAGTGTAATGACATACTGTGTCACTTAATTTGTTTAACACTATTTATATTCATAATTACTAACCTGTCCTTTACATCTCACTGTATTCTTCCTGCTGTCTTGCTGATTCCTTCTGCAGTGTGTGCCTAAAACACATAAATTTCATGCCGGTATCTGCATATTGCTAGATCTTAGTATTTTTTTGCGTATAGTAATGTGCACCTGGCACTTTGGGTTGATTTTTGTATTTTACATACGGTCTGGCGATGCTGTTTTACAGTTTCCAGTGTGTATACAAGTACTGCCGCACTTATGGCCTCAATCAGAAGATGTAAAAAATATATATTCCCTATTTATATGTGAAAACAATAACGTTTTAAAATACATGAAATGAAAACTAATTATATATTGTTATTTATTTTTTTCAATAGTTCCTTTGTAATAATACCAAATATGATTAGATGTGTATGACAATCCATCTGACAACACTGCTTGCTGTGGGTGGGATATGTTTTACAATTTATAAACATGATTACCTGGGATATTTTTGCATCTATCCTTTACAACGTGTTCCGTGATCAGTATTATTTGTATAATCCAAATAATAAGCACTGACCCACAGGAATATAAAGCAATTATTGTCTGAAATCGTTTCAAGAAAACATTTCAAGAAAACAGTCGTCTGCTGCGTTTATTTAGCGAGGCTGTTTGTATAAAATCTAACACCGAAGTAGCTAGTATAGAATAGAACAGAATGGAAAGCGCATTAAGCAGTTGAGATTCAGGTTCGCTGTCTTCAGTTAATAGAAGTTGATTTTGAGAATCGGATCTCTAATGCCATTATTACATTAATATAGTGTACTTTGTAGTATATGCGAGTTAGCTGCTATAAAATAAGTAATATGAATAATTTATTTATAAATACCAATAATATAACCATTATCAAAATACACGTAACAGTATTAAGCGTATATCATAACAGAAATTTTATCATTAATTTAATACTGAATGTGATTAAAAATGAATTAAATGAATATATACAAATATGTTTTGAAGATGAGATACTTGCCGTCCTCTGCACGAGCGTCAGGTGTAAGTCAGTCAGGTAGGGGTTCATTGTTAGTGAACAAGTTTGAGATCATAACTTAAATATTGTTTGACCTTGAAGGACCTACGTGCAAGGACGCTCTGAGACATACGTTGGCATGTCTGGGCTGGTTTCCCACCCGCGTGCAGAATTGTGTATGTCCGTCGTCGACGACAAAGAAGACATAATCAGAGTATAACATAAAATAAATTCATAATTTGTAACAATACATTTACTTTATTACATTGGATATATATAAATATATTTAACAAAATTCCGTAGTAATTTCCATCAGATAAAATATAGTATTTAAACACTTAAAAATTTATTCGAATATCAATTGTTGTGTAAACACACATACCTTATATCTACTCAGGCGTAGCGGAGCGGAGCCTGAGGTATTTCTCCTATACAGACTGGGTCTAAGCTATTTTAAGGATTTAAAATTATCTTTATTTGGAGAACTACTAGTTATAAAGTGGAATTGAATACTGCACGTTATAAGTATAAACATGCGTTAAGGACGAAAAAGTTTTTTCGAATATCATTGTATGTGTAACACACATACCTTATATCTACTCAGGCGTAGCGGAGCGGAGCCTGAGGTATTTCTCCTTTATAGAATGGGTCTTAGTGTAAAGGAATTTTTTTTTTTTTTTTTTTTTAGGAGAACCATTGTTTATGAAGTAGAATTGTGTTCTGCACATTAAATACAATATTGTATATCAGTAACATAAATAACACTTTTATACCCAACATGACAAGCATACATTTTACACATTATGTTAATATATAATTTTGCAGTGCCACAAGGTGGCATTATTGCCTTGTAACATTATTAATGCCACTATTAATAAAAATCATGACAGCAGTGGCACACACATAACCAGTACTTATCATTTTTAGTTTTATATAATAGATATTACTTAAGAGTATTTCTGTATCCAATACAAAATGTAAATGCGGAGTGATATTTGTTCCTATTTGAGGTAGAATTTATTTTATTCTTTGTCTTCTACATTTAAATATATTACTAAACAAAACATTATTTATATCATTTATTTATGTAAAGTAACATAAACAAAACTTCATCCATACAGGTACAGCTTGTATACATTTTGTCGCATAACTATTGACTTTGTCCTGTTAATCAGTAGTGGCGACTTGCTCTTTCAACATCACTTTATTAATTTATTGATTTCCTGTATGAACTAAAGAGAAAGATAGAGTGGATAGTGTGACCAGCATTTTATTACACATTCTTTCTAATTATATTCTATTAATATTGATCAAGGATTTGCGAATTCACCACCCAAGCAAATCTGTAATGTAAACACCAAAATAAAATTATTTTCCTTCTTTGTTTCTTTTATTGTTTCTTTTTGTTTATATTTCCTTGTGATGTCAGCGGAGCTATATATAAAAGCTGACATGTTGGTTATCTAGTTGGACAGACTGTCACGGACTTGGGACCGTGCCAGTTGGTTCATCAACAACTACAGATGCTATATTTATAGACCGTTGATGACCAACAGTGATTCTTATCCTAGGATTACGCAGCTGCTACCCTCGAATCACGGTCTGCACAACCAATAATAACCCCTGCATGTTTACAGAATGTTTAAATACATTCTCTTATTATGTACATATTAAATTCTTACTTTAAACTGATAGTGTAATGACATACTGTGTCACTTAATTTGTTTAACACTATTTATATTCATAATTACTAACCTGTCCTTTACATCTCACTGTATTCTTCCTGCTGTCTTGCTGATTCCTTCTGCAGTGTGTGCCTAAAACACATAAATTTCATGCCGGTATCTGCATATTGCTAGATCTTAGTATTTTTTTGCGTATAGTAATGTGCACCTGGCACTTTGGGTTGATTTTTGTATTTTACATACGGTCTGGCGATGCTGTTTTACAGTTTCCAGTGTGTATACAAGTACTGCCGCACTTATGGCCTCAATCAGAAGATGTAAAAAATATATATTCCCTATTTATATGTGAAAACAATAACGTTTTAAAATACATGAAATGAAAACTAATTATATATTGTTATTTATTTTTTTCAATAGTTCCTTTGTAATAATACCAAATATGATTAGATGTGTATGACAATCCATCTGACAACACTGCTTGCTGTGGGTGGGATATTTTTTACAATTTATAAACATGATTACCTGGGATATTTTTGCATCTATCCTTTACAACGTGTTCCGTGATCAGTATTATTTGTATAATCCAAATAATAAGCACTGACCCACAGGAATATAAAGCAATTATTGTCTGAAATCGTTTCAAGAAAACATTTCAAGAAAACAGTCGTCTGCTGCGTTTATTTAGCGAGGCTGTTTGTATAAAATCTAACACCGAAGTAGCTAGTATAGAATAGAACAGAATGGAAAGCGCATTAAGCAGTTGAGATTCAGGTTCGCTGTCTTCAGTTAATAGAAGTTGATTTTGAGAATCGGATCTCTAATGCCATTATTACATTAATATAGTGTACTTTGTAGTATATGCGAGTTAGCTGCTATAAAATAAGTAATATGAATAATTTATTTATAAATACCAATAATATAACCATTATCAAAATACACGTAACAGTATTAAGCGTATATCATAACAGAAATTTTATCATTAATTTAATACTGAATGTGATTAAAAATGAATTAAATGAATATATACAAATATGTTTTGAAGATGAGATACTTGCCGTCCTCTGCACGAGCGTCAGGTGTAAGTCAGTCAGGTAGGGGTTCATTGTTAGTGAACAAGTTTGAGATCATAACTTAAATATTGTTTGACCTTGAAGGACCTACGTGCAAGGACGCTCTGAGACATACGTTGGCATGTCTGGGCTGGTTTCCCACCCGCGTGCAGAATTGTGTATGTCCGTCGTCGACGACAAAGAAGACATAATCAGAGTATAACATAAAATAAATTCATAATTTGTAACAATACATTTACTTTATTACATTGGATATATATAAATATATTTAACAAAATTCCGTAGTAATTTCCATCAGATAAAATATAGTATTTAAACACTTAAAAATTTATTCGAATATCAATTGTTGTGTAAACACACATACCTTATATCTACTCAGGCGTAGCGGAGCGGAGCCTGAGGTATTTCTCCTATACAGACTGGGTCTAAGCTATTTTAAGGATTTAAAATTATCTTTATTTGGAGAACTACTAGTTATAAAGTGGAATTGAATACTGCACGTTATAAGTATAAACATGCGTTAAGGACGAAAAAGTTTTTTCGAATATCATTGTATGTGTAACACACATACCTTATATCTACTCAGGCGTAGCGGAGCGGAGCCTGAGGTATTTCTCCTTTATAGAATGGGTCTTAGTGTAAAGGAATTTTTTTTTTTTTTTTTTTTTTTAGGAGAAAAAATCGGTGGAAATAAGTAAGATATAGACAATTGAATATTCTAACATTGGTGGAATGGATGCCGCCATTTTGAATATTTAGTCAGGTTTCATAAAAAATAAAATTCGTTTCATAAAGGTAGTTATTCTCGTAAATGTGGTTTATTTTGGGGGAAATGATTGCATGTCACTAGGATTCAAAGATTATAAAAAAAGAATCTGTAGCAAAATTATTCTTAAAAATCCTTTTTAGTTTGGTTTGCATATTTAATTTGGGGCTTTGTGACGTCAGTATGATGGCATCAAGGAAAGCCATTTTAAATATACTCAAACCACCATAACTTCCTTATTTCTAGGCTAATTTTGAAAGCTCTTGTATCAAAATAAATGGCTTGTTAGGCACTTTACTCCGGAATATACTTACAACTTATATTGCGTTCCCCTTTAATAACAGGCAGCCAGACCAGTGAGGATATGCAACGTTTTTCGTTGTACGCTTTTCTCAGTTTTAGGTGTAATTATCCTGTTTTATAAAACATGATAATTCCACCTAAAACTGAGAAAAATGTAAAACCTAAATACCCAGTTTATATTTGAAGATTAAAGGTGACTTCTACATTGTGTAATATTATAAGAATAAACAAGACATTTAATCAAAATGACGCCGCGCGCGGTAACTCACACCCTTATCACCAATTCAAATTAAAGACGACAATCAGGTTAACAGCCACGCGTGTAAGTAGCAATAATCATAACATAGTCCCTGATTTGACGTCCCAGGTTCACACTGGTCTGGCATTAATAACAGGCAGCCAGACCAGTGTTGTACGTTTTTCACGGTGTTAGGTAGAATTATCATGTTTTATAAAACATGATAATTCCACCTAAAACTGAGAAAAAACGACAACCAAAATATCTAGTTTATATTTGAAGATCAAAGGTGAATATTACATTGTGTAATATTATTAAGAATAAACAAGGTATTTTAATCCAATTAACGCCGCTCGCGGTAACTGAAACCCTTATCACCTATTCAAAGTAGAGACGATAATCCAGTTAACAGCCACGGATGTAGGTAGCAATAATCATAACCTAGTCCCTGATAATCAAGAGATTATCGACTGTCTTTAACGCGTTTACCTGGTTGAAGATGACAAAATATCTATCATAATAAATAGTTATTAACGCAACCTAATCTACCTAAATATACTCAAATTAAAAGAAATATGTTTCATCTTAGTCTGCGTTGTCTGCATTGTATATATTTAAGTTAAATGTGGTACCGGGTTTTTTACTTTAACCACTCTCTGGGTAAATTCAATAGACTACAAACTGATAATATTTGACATTTCATGCAAATTGTCTTCATAGATAGATAGATAGATAGATAGATTCTGCGGGCTAGGTCGTTAATCACGGAAAAGAATAAATATTTATAATAAACGAATAAATAATGTTTTAAAATGTACGACCATTATTTTGCCAAAGAAAACATTTATTCAAAAATGATCAGCAATATAGTTTCTCTATTCTATTTCTGTGCACATAGCTCAACATGACCACAGTATTACCGGCTATGCCTTAAAACTTAATAACAAACAAATACATAAAGTAAAACATTATAACTAATAAATAAATATTATAAATAAATTTAGATTTAATATGCAGCAGAAGAGGAAGTTGGCGTGAAATGTTAAAACCTGTTTTCTGAGACAAAACTAGTTAAACTGAGACAGACAGACAGACATTGAGATTCTCTTAAACTATGTACTCGAAAAGGTTTCGTGAAATTTGTGTTTAAAAATCAGTGAAAGGAAGTTTAATAGATACGTTAAAAAGGATAAATATGGAAGATATAAATCTCATTAATAAAATGCAGTGTGTTAAAGTCGAGGTTGACACATAAAATACGCCAGGTTCTTACGGAAATCAAATCATCAGTTTATCACTTGTGAAAACAACATGATCAGATCAAACACCGGATTAAAGACACTGTGGCTGTGGTCGGTCACTTAATTTTTTCTTTCAGGTGTGAAGAGACATTAACGCTTAGCATTCTGGGTAACATTTTCAGCAGACGACATTTTGTAAGTTTTTTTCTTATTTTTCCAAGAAAACAGGATTTAATAATTCATGCAAAGTCTTTCCAATTAAGACAATTTGTATGGAATGTCAAGTCCTGTTTCCCGGGAAAAATATCACCTGTTTGTCGTCTGCTGATTAACCCAGAGAGTGATAAAGGTCCAATAATTCATGCAAAGTCTTTCCAATTAAGACAATTTGCATGGAATGTCAAATCCTGTTTCCCGGGAAAAATGTCACCTGTTTGTCGTCTGCTGATTAGCCCAGAGAGTGGTAAAGGTTAAGGAATTCTGTCATTGATGAATGCTTGATTGAAATGATATTGTCATGTGTAATTGTTATTGCATTTCGGTGTTGTTGTTTTGTTAGGATTTTTTATTTCTTAAATTTCTACTGATGTTATATAATGCATTGCCAAAACAAAATTAAGAATAGAATTTTTTCCATTTCAGTTTGCCAATTAGAAGCTGACAGCCATCAAGTTAACAGGTCTATGCAATGACGACGCCCTCAACCTCAAAGTTTATGACAAAACTGGGTTTTAAGAGCTATGCATTATTTTTCTTATGTCTGCTCTGAAACATAGTTTCTTTTGTACTACTAGTTAGAACCTCTTCCACGAGCCGCTTCTATCGGGTAGCCATAGTATATGTATTGAGGAGAAATAAGAAACATATCATAATTTTTCATCTGAAAATTATCATTTTTAGTCTGAAATAATCGCACTACATTGCATAGGCTTATAACATAATGAAACCTGCATTTCGTCTTTGGATAACAGCAACATAGCACATTGAACGCATCTCTATACAGTCCGTACTCTGTAGGTTTCTGTAAGCATCTGACTAGGAACATCTAACCACAGGTCAATCTTATCTGTAGTATATCTAAGTTGATCTCGGAGAGGTTTTTCCGTCAACTGACTTAACTGCGTTCATTGCTCTCTGTCGCATCAGCTGTCTTTGGAAAGTCAGTGTAAGCAGCATGTTCGAATAACATGAAAATAATGTGAATATATCTTGGTAAATATAAATGCTGTTCATATAGATATGAGATGATTCGGCGATTCAGCATATCCTGTGTTTCGTTACGCATAGGATGCTCTATATGACTGCTATATTGACAACCTGTCTATAATGCGTAGAGACAATACTACCAAAGAGGGAAAAGACTGAATCGTACTATTCATGCATCCTTCATTTCAATACAGGCATTTCGATAATAATGAAATACTGTTGAGTGGGTCGTAAAGTAAGACAAGGAAAAAATACAAGAGTTGTACATAACACAGCGTTATAAAACGTCCTAAAATTCCCTATGTTCAAATAACAAGAATTAAGTTAAATAGCCGTTCCATTATTTTTGTTCTGAAGAATGCTCGATATGATTAAAATATTGCAGCCTGGGACATAAGATATCAACAAAATTGTTAAATAGTCAAACAAAGTAAGGTTAATTATACGCGAATAGTAATATGACAAAGAATAGTTTCTTGAATTAATATTCAGCATTTCAGCAAACTCTGATGCACAATACGTCGCCTGGGCCATAAAATATAAAAAAAGAAAACAAATATATATCTAAGTAGACAAATAAACTAAGGTGATATATGTGCAACTAGTAATATACCCAGTATTACCTTATTTAACTAATATTCAGCAGTTCAGCAGATCAGCGTTTTAGTCTATTTCTGCTGATCAGCAACCTGCTGAATTCAGCGGAAAATTCAGCGTTTAAGTCTGTCCCCTATTTTTGGTCAATTAAAAATTCTAATGATGTTCTCAATAAATTTAAATCTAAAACCTTTCAGGCTTCTAAATTGTCTACATATGATTTTTCTACACTGTATACTACGTTACCTCATCATCTTATAAAAGATAAACTTATTGATTTAATTAACCGAACGTTTATTCGGGAGAATACGCAATATTTGGCCTGCAACGAAGCATGTGCTTTTTTCACTTCTGATGTATATAATAATCACAATTTATGATCGTGTCAAAAAGTCTGTGATGCCCTTGTTTATCTTTTGGATAATATTTTTATTAGATTTGGAACAAAACTTTATAGGCAAACTATTGGTATTCTGATGGGAACTAATTGTGCTCCTCTTGTTGCAGATTTGTTTCTTTTCTTTTATGAGAGAGATTTCATGAAGTCTCTCTCACGTGAAAATCAGGCTGACATTATTGAGGCTTTCAATTCAACTTCAAGATACCTTGATGATTTATTAAATATTGACAATGTTTACTTTGACCAAATGGTGGACCGGATATACCCTACGGAACTCCAGTTAAATAGAACAAATTCTTCCGATACTGCGGCACCTTTTTTTGGATTTGAATCTATGTATTTCTAATGGTACGGTTTCCACCAAAATTTATGATAAACGAGACGATTTTGATTTTGATATAGTTAATTTCCCTTTTCTGGATGGCGATGTCCCCCGGCGTACCTCATATGGGGTATACGTATCTCAACTTATTACATTCGCCAGAGCTTCTTCAAATCTTAATGACTTTAACTACCGTTTTAAAGCCCTTACTGCCAAACTTCTTAGGCAGGGCTATCGTTATTTTAAACTTCGTAAGGCGTTTTCGAAATTTTAAAACACTTCTGCAACAAGGTATATCGGAACCAGAATTTTACGGTGACTTAGTGTACAGATTTAGAAAAATTGTAGGTAAATCTAACTTTTCGGAGCAATTCAGAAAACTTATTAACCGTTATAAAAGAATTGGCTATAGCCCGGATATTATGCGGCAGACTGCATGCCTAGTTGTCAACCCAATCATTGTTGATGGCTATGCTTCACTCTTTAATTGCACGACGGCGGTTCGGGCCTCAGACCAAATGACGGCCTCTTCGTAAAACTTTAACCAGTGGGTTGGGGCTTGACGATATGTCTTTGGCTTGGCCCGCCGTGGTTCAACTATTGGTTTTCATTTACTCTGGCATACAGTAGAATTAGCCATGAGTACTCGTCTTTGTTTATTATAGTGATTAATTTGATTTTTGTGTTTTCGCTTTGATGCATTGACTGAGTTGGGAGTCTTTATGCGAACCGAAGTTTTATGTGTTTCTGTATTAAGCGTAGCATCGGGGCCCAGGGTGAAGTTAGCTAGCTGTAAAAGTGCTTTAAACCCCCCGGTGGTTTACTCTACTGACCGTTCTAAGGCGGTGGTCCCGGTGTTAGTCTTACTCTTTGTTGCTTTGTGGTTTATTCTACGAGACGATTTGTTGTATGTCTTTCCATGTGTCATTTTGTTCTTGTGTTTTTAGTCCTTTTAGTATTGCGATTACCTCGCTTGGGGAAGAGAGAGCTAATCTTAGTGCTTTTCGTACGTTTGTTCGATTTGTGCTTGTTTGGATTTGTCGGTTTCCTCTTCCTCTTGGGGTCATGGAAGGGCTGCGGTTTGTGATTGTGGCACTCCCTGGACTTTTCTCTTACCTATTTTTTTTTTTTTTTTTTTTTTTTTTCAACATTAAATATATAAATCTGTTAGCTCAGGTGAGCGATAAAGGACCATCATGGTCCTGTTGTTAGTGTAATTTGTAATGCAGCTAAATTTTTCGCCTTGACAAATCTCATTAGTTGAAAAATAAACATTAGGTACAAAAAAGACACTTCAATTAAACAGCATTTTTTCTCAATTTACCAGTGTCTGTTTGCTACATTCAGGGGCACATAACTCGTGTCTCAGATGGCATATAAGGAAACACCAATAATTTTGCAATACCATACCATCAAAAACTACTATCATGATAGGACATTCATTTCTGTTCAGGTTTCAGGTTTCTGTTCGGATTTTGATTTTGATATAGTTAATTTTCCTTTTCTGGATGGCGATGTCCCCCGGCGTACCTCATATGGGGTATACATATCTCAACATTAGATTCGCCAGAGCTTCTTCAAATCTTAATGACTTTAACTACCGTAATAAAGCACTTACTGCCAAACTTCTTAGGCAGGGCTATCGTTATTTTAAACTTCGTAAGGCGTTTTCGAAATTTTATTGCAGACACAGTGCCTTGTTAGAAAAATATAGCGTCAGTCTGAAAACACTTCTGCAACAAGGTATATCGGAGCCAGAATTTTACGGTGACTTAGTGTACATATTAAAAAAAAATTGTGGGTAAATCTACATTTTTCGGAGCAATTCAGAAAACTTATTAACCGTTATAAAAGGATTGGCTTTATCCTGGATATTATGCGACAGACTGCATGCCTAGTTGTCAACCCAATCATTGTTGATGGCTATGCTTCACTCTTAGCATGGACTAAGTTGGGAGCCTTTATACGAACCAAATTATTATGCATTTCTGTATTAAGAGTGATATCGGGACCCAGGGTGGTTGGCTGGCTGTAAAAGTGCTTTTAATCCCACGGTGGTTTACTCTACTGAACGTTCTAAGGCGGTGGTCCCGGTGTTAGTCTTACTCTTAGGTGCTTTGTGGTTTATTCTGCGAGGCTATTTGTTGTATGTCTTACCTTGTGCCATTTTGTTCTTGTTTATTTTTTTTTCTTTTTGCATTGTGATTACCTCGCTTGGGGAAGAGAGAGCTAATCTTAGTGCTTTTCGTATGTTTGATCGATTTGTGCTTGTTTGGATTTGTCGGTTTCCTCTTCCTCTTGGTGTCTGGGAAGGGCTGCGGTTTGAAGTTAGCTAGCTGTAAAAGTGCTTTGAACCCCCGGTGGTTTACTCTATTGACCGTTCTAAGGCGGTGGTCCCGGTGTTAGTCTTACTCTTTGTTGCTTTGTGGTTTATTCTACGAGGCGATTTGTTGTATGTCTTTCCATGTGTCATTTTGTTCTTGTGTTTTTAGTCCTTTTAGTATTGCGATTACCTCGCTTGGGGAAGAGAGAGAGCTAATCTTAGTGCTTTTCGTACGTTTGTTCGATTTGTGCTTGTTTGGATTTGTCGGTTTCCTCTTCCTCTTGGGGTCTGGGAAGGGCTGCGGTTTGTGATTGTGGCACTCCCTGGACTTTTCTCTTACTTTTTTTTTTTTTGTGATTGTGGCACTCCCTGGACTTTTCTCTTACCTTTTTTTTTTCAAGATATGTTGTGGTTTTTAGCAAAGATGGCAGATGCAAAATTATGAAAATCTATGAAGTACAAATAACGCATTGTAGTTTAGCCACATTCAACTTTAACATGTGTCCATAGCCTAGTTATTATATGCCATAACATTTAGAAGTCTATCAACAGAAAAAAGGAGACTGCATATTTAGTACCTTGGATAGGACGGGTACCCACCCACCTTTACGCCATGATACTCACTAAACCAAAGCTCCGATTAGCAAATAATTTCAGGAATAGATGGCACCCACATAATGCTATTTGACAACAAAAATTGAAATCCCTTTGTATCAGGAAAACAGGCTTATGGCAACCGCCCCCCTTCCCACTCCCCCCCCCCCCCCCCCCCACACACACACACCTTTTTTAATCCCCCTTTAACAAAAGGCTCCGTACGAAGTTTGAAGAAAATTTGCCCAGGGGTTACAGAGGACAAGTCGTTCAAAGATGTGGACGGACGACGGACGACGGACGGCAAGTGATCATAATAGTTCACACTGAGCTTTGCTCAGGTGAGCTAAAAGCAGGAAGCCAGTCATAAAAATTGTCTCCCTTGTAAATTGTAGACAAAAAAAACTATCTGGTGTATAATGTTCTCCTATTTGTATTCTGATGTCTTTAACGGCTGGTTGTTTATTACTAACGAATGATAAAACAGCTTATCACACGCGTTTTGTTTGACTATTGAATTGCAAGTTGCACAAATACCCGTACATATTAATGCATTCAATATGTCTGTATGCACTTCAGTCTGAATACTAAACTGACTGAATGACTTTAAACTAAGATTTACCTAAATATTTTAACGTTTATAGTTTAAGTAGAAATACATTTATTATTAAAATGAACATACGTAGGTTGATAGGGATGCCTTACATTAATTTACAGACGATAAAAGGACTAATTATATTGTTTCTTAGTTTAATAAACCAACAATCAGTGATCATAGGTGAGTGAATTGTTCATGTTAATCCACTTAAGCCGAATACGGCGTCTGATTAGGGTCATACCTTTTGCATTAAATCAGGAATTTCTATAAAATTTGATAATAATAAAAACTAACCAAACACCCCTTCTGTTGGAAATGGATCGGTCCAAAGAGTTGTGGTGGAAGAATCCAACAGGCATAGATGGGTTAAGCACTATTAGCGATCTCTGGCAATAATATTTAGTCAAAGTATTACGGAAAGGTATTTTTCGCAAGGAGGGAGGGATGGGGAAGTAACTATCAAAATTGCTTTGGTTCCCTTCTATAATGGGATCTGTTCTGTAAGAAATGTGTTTCCTCTCAGAAGGAGCGTAACGTTTAAAAAAAAACAAATTTCTCGTGCGTCGGTTGGATGGAACTATAGTTCTGTAGTCATACTTTCTATCGACTGTCAATTTCAGCATCCTATTTTCTCGATACACTTTATCATAGAACTTGAAAGAAGAGAAAAATGCAAAATGCATGCATGACATTTTTTCAATAAAAACGTTATTCTACAGGTAGCTTGTCATAGTGACGTGTTAAAATGGTTCATTTTAGACGGTTTCGGCAACGTCGAGAAACTAGAAAGTGTTCAAATAAATCGTCAAATGCGGTATAAATTCATTTTTCCTTCTACTAAATAGTACTAGAATTCAGACAGAACCATTTTTGTACCAAAATAATTAAACGACTTCCTGCCTAAACTTGAGTACAAAACGGATTGCAAGATGATGTTGTTATAGCAACCATCTTCGACGCTTTGTCAACAACCATACATCATGATTTAATTGCTGATAGAAATGTTTAGAAATCCTACATTTCGGCCAACTACAGTCAGATTCCCTATTTGTTTTCAGAAGAACGATTACAGATATACTCTGTAACGAAACTGCACCCGTTAAGGTAAATTCAACCAGTAAACAAGAGGACCATGATGGTCCTATATCACTCACCTGAGCAAACAGCTTTGCAAACTTACTGTTGAAGTTTCAGCCAAGTTCACTACTGTAAGATTTTTGTATAAATTTTATAGCCCTACTCCCCAGCGGCCATGTTTTTTTCATGCATCATGATGGCTTGAACTGAATCTTGAAAGAAGGTCACCAAAGAAACAATTCCGCCAACTTATATTGAAATTGGTCCAGTGGTTTCTGACAAAAAGGCTTTTGAAGTGTTTTATATAGCTATATAGGGAAAATAAGCCCCACCCCTAATGGCCATGTTTTTTGACGAATCATGACAGCTTGAACAAACTTGGTAGAGGGCCACCAAAGGAACATTCCTGCCGAGTTATATTGAAATCGGTTCATTGGTTTCTGACAAGAAGATTTTTAAAGTTTTCTATTTAGATATATAGGGAAAATAAGCCCCACCCCTAGCAGCCATGTTTTTGATGAATCATGATTGCTTGAACAATCTTGGCACAGGGTCACCAAAGCGACATTCCTGCCAAGTAATATTGAAATCGTTCAGGTGGTTCTGACAAGAAGAATTTTAAAATTTTCTATACAGATATATACGGAAAATAAGCCCCGCCCCCTGGCGGCCATGTTTTTTGACGTATCATGAGGGCTTGAACAATCTTGGTAGAAGGTCACCAAAGCAACATTCCTGCCAAGTTACAATGAACTCGATCCAACGATTTCTTACGAGAAGATTTTTAAAGTTTTCTATATAGATTATATAGGGAAAATATGCCCCGCCCCCTAGCAGCCATGTTTTTTGACGAATCATGCCGGCTTGAACAATCTTGGTAGAGGGTCACAAAAGAAACATTCCTGCCAAGCTATATTGAAATCGGTCCATTGGTTTCGGACAAGAAAATTTTTAAACTTTGCTATATAGATATATCGGGAAAAATAAGCCCCACCCCCTGGCGGCCATTTCTTTGGATGAATCATGATAACTTGAACAATCTTGGTAGAGGGTCAACAAGGAAACATTTCTTTCAAGTTATAATGATATCGGTCCAGTGGTTTCTGACAAGAAGATTTTTAAAGTTTTCTATTTAGATACATAGGGAAAATAAGCCCCGATCCCTGGCAGACATGTTTTTTGATGAATCATGACGACTTGACCAATCTTGGTAGATGGTTACCAAAGAAATATTCCTCCAATGTTGTATTTAAATCGATCCGGTGTTTTCTGACAAAAGGATTATTAAAGTTCTCTAAACAGATATATAGGGAAAATAAGCCCCCCTAGCGGCCATGTTTTTCGACAAATCATGATGGCTTGAACAATCTTGGTAGAGGATCAGCAGGGGAACATTTTTGTCAAGTTATATAGAAATCGGTCCAGTGGCTTCTGACAAGAAGATTTTTAAAGTTTTCTATATAGATATATAGGGAAAATAAGCCCCGCCCCCTGGCGGCCATGTTTTTTGACGAATCCAAAAATGGCTTGAACAATCTTGGTAGAGCATCACCAAAGGAACATTTCTGCAAAATTATATTGAAATCGGTCCAGTGGTTTCTGACAAGAAGATTTTTAAAGTTTTCTATATAGATATAGAGGGAAAATAAGCCCCGCCCCCTGGCGGCCATGTTTCTTTGACGAATCCAAATGGCTTGAACAATCTTGGTAGAGGATCACCAAAGAAATATTTCTGCAAAATTATATTGAAATCGGTCCAGTTGTTTCTGACAAGAAGATTTTTAAAGTTTTCTATATAGATCAGTAGGGAAAATAAGCCCCACCCCCTGACAGCCATGTTTTTTGACGAATCCAAATGGCTTGAACAATCTTGGTAGAGGATTACCAAAGGAACATTTCTGCAAAATTATTTTGAAATCGCTCCAGTGATTTCTGACAAGAAGATTTTTAAACTTTTCTATGCAGATATATTGGGAAAATAAGCCCCGCCCCCTGGCGGCCATGTTTTTTGACGAATCCAAATGGCTTGAACAATCTTGGTAAAAGATCACCAAAGGAACATTTCTGCAAAATTATTTTGAAATCGCTCCAGTGGTTTCTGACAAGAAGATTTTTAAAGTTTTCTATGCAGCTATATCGGGAAAATAAGCCCCGCCCACTGGCGGCCATATTTTTTGACGAATCCATATGGCTTGAACAATCTTCGTAGAGGATCACCAAAGGAACATTTCTGCAAAATTATATCGAAATCGGTCCAGTGGTTTCTGACAAGAAGATTTTTAAAGTTTTCTATATAGATATATAGGGAAAATAAGCCCCGCCCCCTGGCGGCCACGTTTTTCGACGAATCCAAATGGCTTGAACAATCTTGGTAGAGGATCACCAAAGGAACATTTCTGCAAAATTATATTGAAATCGGTCCAGTGGTTTCTGACAAGAAGATTTTTTAAGTTTTTAGTTAAAATTCTATTTTTAGCTCCTGTAACCTAGATATGCAATCGACCGGAACCATTTGAACAACTTTGAAAGAGGACCAACCAAGGATTATTCCTGTGAAATTTTGTCAAAATCCAATGAGTGGTTTAGGAGGAGATGTTGTTTAAAGATTGTGGACGGACGGACGGACGACGACGACGACGGACGGTGAGTGATCACAATAGCTCACCTTGAGCCTTCGGCTCAGGTGAGCTAAAAAGGAACAGAGAAATGATTATTATTAGACGGCCTTAGCAAGTATATTTTCATTTGCATGTTACACCTAGTGATGCTTTTGTCCATATTTTGTTATGCTTATTATAATGAGATTTTTTCAGTCTCAATCTTCTTTAATTGACTTATGCGTCTAGCTTAGTCTATACTTGTGAAACTCATTATTTTATTTCTCTGTTAAAAGCGCCCACTAGCCCAAGTTTCCTCTTAGCATCACCCAGTTACATGTTTAGCATTATTGTATTGTTCTTCATTGCATACAAAGCAGTGTTGCACGTTATTAACAGCCGTGCATTAACCGGCGAAAAGCCGTGTATTAACAAGGCAATTCACGCACTGTTAATGCACTGCAATGCAACTTTCAATATGCTGGTACCGGGGCCACAGAATTGCTACCGTCACAAGATGTGTACTACCATGCCTTCGAACGAGCATAGTCCGAGGAAATAGCTTTCGCGCGAC
This sequence comes from Anodontia alba, assembly GCA_964016985.1. Classification (NCBI taxonomy): domain Eukaryota; kingdom Metazoa; phylum Mollusca; class Bivalvia; order Lucinida; family Lucinidae; genus Anodontia; species Anodontia alba. The sequence goes on from OZ024829.1 coordinate 38,398,310, forward strand.
ATCGGTGAAAAGGCGAAACAAAATAGTGCAAGAAATAACGCGAAATGGAGCAAATGTTTTCAGTTTTTATGCAATAATAGCGATCGAACATGGTTTTTCAATGCATTAACATTCGCAATGTCCCTTGGGAGGTGTTGAAAACCGCGGCCTTTGGCCGCGGTTTTCAAAACCTCCCATGGGCGTGGCGAATGTTAATGTATGAAAAACCATGTTTGATCCCTATATTCAGCAACGCATTCTACATAGAGCACATGGTTTCTCCTAGTACCATCCAGCATGTAACATGTAACCATAGTGTAATGTATTTCTTTTAACAGCACATTCTACACATATGTCATTGTTTTTCTAAAACCTTTGAATGTTTAACAGATAGCATTTATTTCTTTTTCAGCAAGTCATTCTTTACTTAGCCTAAGGTTATTTTCTAACAATATGTAACGTGTAAGCATAGTTATATTCTTGTTTCAGCAGCGCATTCTATACTTAGCTAAGGTTTCTTCTAGTATCGTCCAATATGTAACATTATAGCATTGTTATTTTTGTTTTAGCAGCGCATCCTATACCTAGCCAAAGTTTCATCTAGTATCGTCCAATATATAAGATGTAAGCATTGTTATATTTATCTTAGCAGCGCATATTTTACCTAACCAAGGTTTCTTCTAGTACCGTCCAATATGTAAATGTAAGCATATTTATTATCTCTTTTAGCAGCACATTGTACATAGAACTCAATGTTTCTTCTAGTACTGTCCTATATGTAACCTGTAAGCATAATGTGTGTATATTTATAATACTGTTTCTCTTTCAGGAGCGCAGTCTACTCAGAGCCCTCGTTTCCTCCCAACACCGTCAAACGTGACATTTTATAAAGGACAAATTGCAATGCTAAATTGTTCTGTCTTGAACCTTGGAACCAACCATGTAAGTTGTGCCTCGCAGTTTTATTTTGACCCCAGATTTACGGACATGAGAACTTCTTTGGTATTTTTTATGGATATCGGTTTGAGTATATATAGGTTATTGCATAATTTTAAAATTCGAGCTGCCAGGCGAGAAATTTAGAATTATGCAATAACCAATTTGCGCGATAATCGACCATATCTCACAGTAGCCGTAATAAAACTGACCAGAGTTTACATCGATCTTGTGTTTAATCAAGAATATCACATTTAATTTGATGGCTCATTGCGATAAGTATGCATATTGTTATACAGCATCTTTAACAATATTTCAGAAAACCGTTTTCACTGTATATTTTTGCTTATATTTATGGATTTGTGCTTTTATGGAGGGACCAGGTAGACCTGTTGCCACGATTAAGCAATATCAGCCAACACTGCCTAATCTTCTTTATCCTTGTGTAAGTTTATGATAAATAGAACTAGCGCAGCGGGCACAGGATGTTTATACAACGTCGTAATAACGTCTAGGCTACACAATGACGTTGCATCGACGTTAATGCGACGTTGTATAAATGCCATGTGCCCGCTTGGAGGTGACTACAAGTCTTCTAACTTAATAAATGTAGAAACAAAATTTGTCTGTAAATTCCTTCACGAGACAATGGAATTAAGGTAAAAGATCTATCGTGTTTGCGATTCTCTCGTGTAAGCGACTGCCTGCTTGCAGACATGGACCAGACAACGAAGGTAATCAGACATCTAGCTCCACTAGATGATTTTTTTTATTTGGGTTTTACGGTCATGTCGTCATGCTATGTCATGCCATGCAGTGTCATGCCATGCCATGCCATGCCATGCCATACCACACCACACCACACCGTTTGAATAGTCGTGGTTTCGCAATGGAGATAACGAGAGTCGACTTTATAAGGAAATGTGATATTCAGGAAATGCCACAGACACGATGTCCAGCCCTCTCGAGCTACCGAAAGAAGAGGATATGAAAGGGAAACAATGACACATCAAACGCCACATACAAAAACAAACATTACGAAAACATACCTATTCAAATATACTGAAAATTTTACCACCAAAAAAATGAAAATTTTCAGATAAAAAATTCTGATATTTTTGCATATTTCTGCTCAAAACATAGATTGTGGGTGCTCGTTAGAACCGCCTCGGCGAGGCGGTTCTAACGAGTACCCACAATCTATGTTTTTGAACAGAAATAAGAAAAATAATGTATACCCCTGTTAACCCCAGTTTTACTATATAAAACTGGGGTTTAAGGGGGTCAAAATCATATAGGCGTGTTTTCGTGATGGAAGAAGAACTGCAACAGAGGAAGCGCCTTGGAACAGTCGGAAGGTAGCACATTGGAAATATATAAATTTTAGGTCAGGCTATGATAAGGTGTCAAAATGTCTGAATATGTAAGATAAATACAGTATATTATGTAATGCATGAAATTATACAGCTTAGCGTCTGAGATTAATCACGCTGTGCACTTTGAATTTACACCTACTTTACTATATTGCCGCGTACAACGAAAGATTATGTTATAAACATTTTCAGACAGATTTTTCAAAACATTATGCTCAATCATTCATGTACACGTATCATAGAAAAATGAAAAACCTGCTTTTAGATTTTCATTTTACATCACTGTAACTGGTGTTAAGTGCCGTATGGTGGCCGTAAAACGTCTCCCCGTACTTTATCATAGTGCAGATCATATTTTTATTGGTGGCGGTTTTACCGCCGCCAAATTTACTATACCGAATTTCTACAATCCGTCTTCTCAAAATTGCAAACCTAAAAACTTCCTAAAAAGTAGTTCCATACTGACGCTGATGTCGCTTAATTCTGCATTCAAACGTGTAAGCCTTCTACACTCTGATAATTATAAAGAGCGACCGAATATACAAAACAAAGAAAACTTCAAACTTTTGAAGAAATAATAATTTAATGATGTTGAGCGCAATCTCGGCGGACGAATATAAACAGAATAAACAATTAACTGGTTTCCTGTGTTCTATATGCGAAGTATTGAACTATAGGGTGAGGGAACCAGTCAAAATAAACAAACGGTGGAACTTGATTCAGCCTCCAGAACCTTCTGAGGCAGAGAATTTGAAAATTCATGCAAAAAATTCTCCGAAAGTCTCCGAAAGCGTATAAAAAAAAGGTATAAATATGTGATAAAGCATCAGCAGTTTTTTTTAAGCTATTCACCATAAACAGTTTCGGCCGAAATCACTTCGCATGAATATTTTCGAAAAAGTAAAGTACAGTGCGGTTACATATGTATTTAGCAGCACGTTTTTCCTAAACGGTCGCTTTAATATATGTTTTTATGAAAATTATTTATAAATATTTTTGTCATAAAAAAAAATAACAAAAATAACGTTTTATTTACATTTTTGCGGTATTACTTTCCTGCGGCCACCAGGCCACTGTGCCTGTCACTTTGTGCCTTCAAGATATACCGGATACTAAGAAAACTGTGAATCAGGTCCGGCCAAACCACACTGGTTTCCGCCATAGTAATAATTTTCTTCGATAGAAATTATACATGTATTTTCTCGAAGATTTCTTGTAGTTCATGTATAGGCTCGCTAAAAATAACGTCCGAAAAGCAGAAAAGTTTCAAGATCTCCAGCAAAATTCCTGAAGCAGTAAAATGCGTTTCAGGAGGCCAACGGTTAGTGTATCGTCAGTGAGATGCCTATTACCGAGGTTCACTAATTATCGGATATTCAGGAACCACGGCCCCCGCCCATTGGGGCCCGCGAAGTAGATGGGCTGCCTGTAGCCTCCAAGACAGACCTGCTTAAGCAGGGCCTGAGTTCATCATGTGATCAGGTTGGGTAAAAGTCCCTCAAATCTGGAGGCAATATCGTTAATGACTGAAATATTGTTGACCCACATTCTAATTCTCAGTTATCAGGAAAAATTTATGAGCTTTAAAAGTACAAAACAAAATTTGGGACACTCAAAATCTAATTGATACCGCCCATGAAAAAACAGGGAAATGGCATTTTATATGGAATGTTTGGAGTTGTTATCGTTATATACCCCGAAGATTTTTTGTGTTTATAAGGGGATTTTATTTTATCACTCATCTTTTGCTAAATTTATGACAAGAGTTATTGTAACTGTCTGTAAATCTGTGAAAGTTCTATGAGTTTAAGGAACTTCAGTGAATCTGTAAAAACTCCATGAATCCATGAAAGTTCCGTGGTCAAGGACTCAGTCATTTAAGTTTTGTATCAGTGATATGATAAAGTTCCATGGAAGCTCCGTAGTGTATCCGAGATACACATATGCATGAAAAGTATTAAGTGCAAGGTCGGGAAAAAGAAGCAAAATCAGTCGCTAGAAAAGACATTCAGTAGTAGTAATAACAGAGAATTTGAAAGGAAATAGATCCATTAGAATAAATTGATAACATTTACTCAGTTGCTACATGCAAGTTTTCATTTTAGTCAGTATTAAAAACATCCAACAGTTCTTGAATGTTTCAACTGGCACGCTTTCAGTTTGATATCTTGGCACTCTGGATGGAACCAATGCTGACATTTTGTGCACTGGAACATCAGATTGTAGTGGGATCTTGTGGGCCTGTATATAAAGACGTTTTTTTTTTTCTCGATTCTGGCTCGCTTGGAAATTCAGTGAAAGCACTGCTGTTATCAGGATTCCCACTGCATTTTGAAACTGGGGGTAAATCTGCTCTGTTCTCTTTTTTTTGTACGCCCATTGTAAAGCAGTATACTACTCTTTTCAAATTTAGGGGTATAAGACAAATTTTGAGGGGATAAAAACCCCTCTGCAGAGGGTAAATGGGAATGCTGAATACAATTTGGAAGATGCAACAGTGCCAATGTTTTCGTGTTTTGTTAACTCCATGTACAAGGCTTGGGACCATTTGGGTGACTATAGTCCAATACTACTGACATTTCAGTACTATTTTCGGAACTTTCCGTTATTCCATGAATCCATGACAGTTCCATGCTTTGTCAACGTCTAGGCCCCAACACTGCACACACATATGCATACAAAATATTTATAATATAAACTGATACTAAAATTTCATCATTTCTCACCGCTGTGGTTCTAGTCTCGCTCGGGTCACGTCACATGCGATATAAGCGAAATATTCTTGAAAGAGAAAAAAAAAACCCAAATCAAAAAAAAAAAAAAAAAAAAAAATCATCAAAAGACACACACACATTAATCTTATTCAGGCATCAAAAAATCCTGGTGTGGTGATTGGGGGTACAGCCATCTGGTTAGCTCAGTTGGGTAGAGCACTTGCAAGCTAGAGGTCACAGGTTTCAGTCCTGCATCCAACACACTTTCCCTCCTTAGTTTCCTTTAATGGTGCCCAATGTGAATAACTCACTGCAGCCGACATTGGATTTATGGGGCACCAGGATCAGGCATAAAACAGGGTGGGGTAGCGCTGGTCGATGGTTTTCCCTGTGTAATCTGGGTTCCTCTAACACACATTCACGAAACACCAACATCCATGTCTTATAGAACAAGTGCATAAGATTGCTGAGCTTTCTGTGCAATCGAAGTAAAAATAAATAATGTGTTAACTTTAAAATCGATAACTTATAAGTGATTATGCCTCAATTTGTAATATTTTGTCCAGATATATCAGTATAAGTGACCCTGTCCACTTGTTTAAGCTATATTAAGTGTACATTTTTAAGAGTAAGGCTATATTTTGATTTTTATTTGTTCATATTTATACAGAGTTTAACTCTCCAAATTGAAATGATCACAAGAAATCCTCAAATTGATTGTTTGTCTTGTGGAAATATACCAGAATATGCATAACGCAATACATGTACAGCTGTATTATGTCATCAGATTTTAGCACATTTATTAAGATACACGTTGTAACCTTTTAAAGCAAACAGGTATTTGTTCTTATTTCTTGCCAGTTATATAAGAGTTACATTATTAAATGAATTAGTACCAAGAATCCTCAGATAAATAGATTATCTGGTGAATATTCCCCATAATTTAAGCTTTTCAAGAAATGAATACATTAATTTATGACACATGCTTAAGTTATCCGATGTGTGTGTGTGTGTGTGTGTGTGTGTGTGTGTGTGTGTGTGTGTGTGTGTGTGTGTAAATAGGCCCAGTATTTTGTTTCTATTTCTTGCCAGGCAAAATCAGTAATGAATGCAAGGAATATAGATAGATTAGTTGTCTCATAAAAATTAGTCAGAAAATATTCTGATTTGAAGAAATGGTTACTTTTTTTACTGATTTCATAAGTAGACCTCCAAAATCCCGGACATAACACTTCTACCTACATGTCTTTTGTTCAGGCTTATGGGCATGGTGGGCAAAGCTTGCTTACCAAGTAAGGCTTACTGTCCATGGATGCCTGATTATACCCTTTATTCTGGGTCCATTATTGTCTGTTGGTCTGAACATTCTGATTCATCATTATTTTACAGATTTATGAGTTTGGAATAAGGTTTGTGTAATTTGAGTGTATCATGACCACAACTACTTAAATAATATGGTTTTGAATTAGGCCCAGTTTCTCTTGCTGGTCAGATAATTTGTACCTTTTGAAATGGATAAAAAAAATCTTAAAATGTATTAACATCAAGAGAATCAGACAAGAAATGTCTACATTTCAGAGCTCCAGATTAAAGGAGTGCTTAGGTACATATTTTCTTATTTCCCCTAGTAAACATATGTTGTGGGTACTAACTAGGACTTCTAGAAACGTCCTGGTAGCATGCTTTCATTGAGTTCCCAGAACATATCGTTTGAAAGAACTGAGGTGTGGCATATACAAGAACTACAACTCTAGGTCCCACAGTTATTTAGTCATCTGCCCTGACAGTATTTAGTAAAAGAAACCTTGTGCATTTGATAACTCCAACACCCTTTCAGATATATTGATTGAACTCAGTAGGATTGTACATGAGGTTGAGAAGATGTGTTGCATAAACTACAACTCCAGGTGCTGTGGTTTAGAATTATCTCCCCAAATAGAAACTTTGTGATCTTGGTAACTCCAACATCTTTTCAGATGCATTGATGATACTTGGTAGGATTGTACATAAGGTTGAGAAAGCATGTCACACAAAAGAATCACAACTCTAGATGCCACAGTTTTTAGTTATCTCCCCTGACAGTATTTGGTAATGGAAACCTTATGATTGCCATAACTTCAACACCATTTCAGATATATCGATTACATTAAGGAGAATTGTACGAGACGTTGAGAAGACGCGTCCTGTACAAGATCTACAACTCTAGGTACTGCAATTTTTTAGGTATCTCCCCTGTCAGTATTTGGTAATAGAGACCTTGTAAGTCCAACACCCTTTGAAATATATTGATAGTACTTGGTAGGATTGAACAGAAGGTGAGAAGGTTAGTCGTATACAAAAACTGTAACTTAGAATACTGCAGTTTTTTAGTTCACTCCCCTGACAGTATTTGACAGTATTTGTCAGTGGAAACCATGGGATTGTCATAACTTAAGCGCCATGGAAGATACATTGATGATACTTGGTAGAATTGTACATGAGGTTAAAAAGGTGTGTTGCATGTAAGGACCGCAACTCTGGATGCCGTGTTTTTTTTGTTTTTTTTTGTTTTTTTTTTGTTTTTTTTTTTTTTTTTTTGTTTTTTTTTAATCTCCCCTGACAGTATTTGGTAGTAGAAACTTGTTTGCTGCACAGCTTCATCAGTTAAAATTGGATCTTCCTTAAACTTGCAGAAGTGGAGGACATGGATATTTTGGAGCTATATCCTCCAGATTAATGAATATTGTAGACACTGAGTGACCTTATAGGCACAGGTGAGTGTTAATGACCACCATGGTCCTCTTGTTTATATATGAAGAGTGCAGAGAGCTGAGACAAACAAAAATCACAGTTGAATTCGAAGCTTGATTTTGGATTTTGTGAAACCGTATTTTAACCACAAATATTTTTCATAGATTAAAGCAGACACATCCTCTTATTTCACTTTTGGTTGTATATGTGCTAAAAAGAAAGACATGTGACTAGCGAGTCAAATTGTGAAAACCTTACAGAAATATTCCAAATACTTACATCAATGGTTTTTATGAAAAATTTAAAAAAAAATGTTTTAAAAACTTTAATTTGAAAATATTCCAAATACATGTACTTACAACAGTGGTTCTTATGAAATTTTTTTTCAAAAATCTTTTAAAAAAATTTAATTTGAAAATATTCAAAGAATGTATACAGAGAGAAAAGGTCTCTTCCCTTTTTGTTAGGGTGCAGTGCCTATACATTTTCATATTTAGTTTGATACAATTTAATTTTGAGAAATCAAATTTATGTCAAACTAAAATTTAAATTCCATTGTGTGAAGTTATTTTACTGAAGTTTTATGTGTATTTTGTAATGATCTTTGGAATGTAATTATCAAAAATAAATTTGTTCTTGGTAATTTTTTTTCCAACATAGTAACCTGTATCTTGCATTTTTCATATTTAAAAAAAAAAGTTTTGGGAATTTAATTATATTAGTTTTCATAATTTAAAAAAAAAATCTAGCTTGAAATTTTAAGTCTTAATATCAATAGTAATAGAATACTTACTTTTTTTTTAATTAAAATTAGCAGTCTGGAATAAAATGATGAGGATTTTAAAATCTAAAAGAATCAGTGACATCATAGGATAGTGTATTGTGGGATAGCTTTTTTACAAATATATTTAGTCAGAAACGAAAAGTTTACTGAAATTTTCAAAGGGACATATCTCTGCTAATATTAGGTGGACTGTAACCTTGAAATAATATGCACTGTTCCACATCATGGTCTAAGTATAAATCAAAATTTACTGTATATATTTGTATGTATTTTATATTTGTATGTTCTAGAGGACCACAAGGTAGACTAGCTTTTGAAGCTAATTGTGTATCCTCTTTAAATATTGTATAAATAAAATAAATAAATAAATAAACAAAGTATAAATAGCAATAGCAGTTACTAAGACTTCGAACATTCAGGAATCTCTAAATGGGGTTTTCAACATAATTTTCATTTTGCCAATATCTTTACCGTAATTTGAAATATTCTGAAATTAGGGGATGCATCTGAACATCTTTAAGCTAACTACTGTTTTTATTATACTCGTTTTTCAAACAGGGCGTATTAGGTTATGGGGTCTGAAGCCATAAACTTTTTTGTTTCCAGCTAACTCCTCCTACAGTTTACATCCCATCAGGCTGAATCTTGGTTTATAAATTGACCATGATGTGGAGCAGCACATAATGTTTCGGGGTTACAGTCCACCAAATACTAACAGGGTTATGCCCCATTGAAAATTCCTGTAAGTTTTTTGTTTCTAGCTAACTCCTCCTACAGTTTACATCCAATCAAGCTGAATTTTGATTTATACTTAGACCATGATGTGGAACAGTGCATATTATTTCAAGGTTACAGTCCACCTAATATTAGCAGAGATATGTCCCTTTGAAAATTTCAGTAAACTTTTCGTTTCTGACTAAATCCTCCTACAGTTTACATCGGATCAAGCTGAAACTTGATTTACAGTTAGACCATGATGTGGAACAGTGCATATTTGTTCGAGGTTACAGTCCATCAAATATTAGCAGAATAATGACCCTTTGAAAATTTCGCTAAATTTTTTAGTTTCTTGCTAGCTTCTCCTACAGTTTACATCCGATCATTTATAGGTAGACCATGATGTGATGCAGCGCATATTGTTTTGAGGCCACACTCCACCAAATATTAACAGAGTTATGTCCCTTGGAATATTTCGGTAAACTTTTTGTTTCTGGCCAACTCCTCTTACAGTTTACATCGGATCAAGCTGAAACTTGATTTATAGTTAGACCATGATATCGAGCAGCTCATATATATTGGAGGTTACAGTCCACCAAATGCCGGCCTTGGTGGCTCAGTTGGATGCACGTCTGACTGGAGACCAGGAGGTCGCGGGTTTGACCCCCGCAGAGGTCGGCAACGTTCTTTCGTGGAGATTGATCATAAAATATTTTCTACGGTCATTCTCTCCCTTCCGCTGATTCAAGAAGGGCAGTTGTCAGTTTCTGGCGAAAGAATGTGCACAATACTGGTTAACCGCTAAGAGGACTAAGCCTGCCCAGTAAATGTGTGGTTCGGTAAACTGACCGCACTCGACATGACCCCATGACCTCGGCAACATTCTTTCGTGGAGATTGATCATGAAATATTTTCTACGGTCATTCTCTCCCTTCCGCTGATTCAAGAAGGGCAGTTGTCAGTTTCTGGCGAAAGAATGTGCACAATACTGGTTAACCGCTAAGAGGACTAAGCCTGCCCAGTAAATGTGTGGTTTGGTAAACTGACCGCACTCGACATGATCCCATGGCCTCGGTGGCTCAGTTGGATGCGCCGTCCGACTGGAGACCAGGAGGTCACTGGTTCAACCCCCGCCGAGATCGGCAACATTCTATCGTGGAGATTGATCATGAAATATTTTCTATGGTCATTCTCTCCCTTCCGCTGATTCAAGAAGGGCAGTTGTCAGTTTCTGGCGAAAGAATGTGCACAATACTGGTTAAACGCTTAGAGGACTAAGCCTGCCCAGTAAATGTGTGGTTAGGTAAACTGACCGCGCTCGACATGACCCCTTGGGTTGACTGGGCCGTAAAACCTCAACACAAACAAATCGACATGACCCCATTGGGTTGACTGGGCCGTAAAACCTCAACACAAACAAATCAGCAGAGATATTGTCCTTTGAAATTTTCAGTAAATTTTTCACTTCCCCAGCTAACTCCTCCTACAGTATACATTTGATCGCACTTAAACTTGATTTATAGTAAGAACATGATGTGGAGCAGCGCAAATTATTTCAAGGTTACAGTCCACCAAATATTGGCAGTTTATGCCCCTTTGAAAATTTCTGTAAATTTTCTGTTTCCGGCTTATTCCTACTACAGTTTACATTGGATCAAGCTGAAACTTGATTTATAGTTACACCATGAAGTGGAGCAGGGCATATTATTTTGAGGTTACAGTCCACCATATATTAGCAGAGCTATGCCCCTTTGAAAATTCTGTAATCTTTTCGTTTCTGGCTAACTCCTATAGTTTACACCTGATCAAACTGAAACTTTGTAAATACTTACACTGAGCTTAAACTCGATTTATAATAAGAATATAATGTGGAGCAGCACATATTATTTTGAGGTTACCAAACATCAAATATTACCAGAGTTATGCCCCATTAAAAATTTCCATAAACTTTGCATTTCTGGCTAACTCCTTCTATAGTTTACATCCAATCATGCTGAAAAGCGATTTATTGTTAGACCGTGGTGTGGAGCATCGCATATTATTAGGAGGTTACAGTACACCAAATGTTAGCAGAGTTATGCCCCTTTAAAATTCTGTTAATCTTTTGTTCCCGGCTAACTCCTCATATAGTTTACATCCAATCAAGCTGAAACTTGATTTGTACTTTGGCCATGATGTGGAGCAGCACATATTATTCCAAAATTACAGTCCAACAAATAGTAGCAGCATTATGTCCCTTTGAAATTTTTGGTAATTTTTTGGTTTCCAGCTAACTCCACTTACAAATTTACACAGGTCTGGAGCACAGAATTGCAAAGTAGTCCGCATATGTGCTACATCTTATTACTTGCCAAGGGCGTATGATATGATGCCTCCGCTTGTAGAGCTTAAAATATATATATATATATATATATATATATAATAGAATGGACATAATGACTCCTCAAATGGATGGAATAACAGACGGTAAACGGTAAAAGGCCAGAACTATGTACATTTAAGCACTCTAGATGATTATCCAGATTATCTTTTTAATTGTAATTTCTACACAAAACATATGTTGTTGGTACTTATTTGAAAGTTATTGATAGGGTAGTTGTAATGAATACCCACAACTTACAATCCTTTCAGTCCATTAAGAAATAAGTAACATGTAAGTATTTCATACTTGAAAAATAAAAAAAAAAAAACAAAAAAAAAAACTGTGTTATCTGATTATATATAATATTACTGTACACAGTACAGGGAAATTAAATAAAAATGTGGTTAAAAGGGGTTCAGAACCACAGTGATGTGGATCAAATATTCATGATACTGAAACTAGTTACTCTGAATTGTGCAGATTGCACACATGGTGTAGCGAAAATGGCATTGCTTTAGTTACATATCAAGAAATATTGAACAAAATGAAAGTACAGATGATATGTAGTCTAGAGGCTTATAGAAATTAAGGAAACCGCCACCATCAGCACTCTCAGTGCTTTGATTTCTTTTGGGATCATTCAGCCTATTCTGGTTACTTTGAAAATCGAATGCCGCCGAAACTAGCGGGGCGCTTAAAGCCTCGTAATGCGCAGTGCTGCTTAATAAAACCGAGTGTCCGAGTTTCGTTCTTTTTTGTGTTCTTTGTTTCCAAAGACAACCTTTTAGATTTTAAAGACATTTACCAAAGAAAACCCTTGATGAAAGAATGAAGCAATCTCGAGCCACCAATTTAAGATGGGTTAAAAGATATAAGCACTTGCCAATCTCCAACTTCATATGTACCCAAATAAAAAAAAGGTATTAAGAGTACATTTTTTGTCATGCAAATCAAACAAAAACACGGAAATAAAAAATAGTGGACTCGGTTTTTGTATTGTTCACAACATTTTTGACACAGGGTAAAACTGTGGTACTAGTAAAATCGATTTACACTTCCCGATATTTTGACTGCTGACTGTCCTAAGGCGATGTTTCTTTTGTGATCTTCGTTCTTTCTGGGGCTTTTTGGCTGCTCGCTCCTAAGTGTGAACCTTTTTAGCCCTTTCTGCCTTGTAGACCTTGATAGATACTTATGCAAACAATGTAGATCCAGATGAGACGGCTCATAACCTCATCAGGATATACACTGTTAGCCATTCTGTTCTTAATTTTCCATCTTTTGGGACAAATGGATGTGTTAAAATGTTTCAGAAACTCAGGGTTGATATGGTTAATGTCCACTCTGACATTAAGGTCACCTCAACGGGAAGAGAGGGCTGATTGCTTCGCTTTAGATGTTTGGTCACGCATGTATTAACCCTTGTTCTGCTGATCCCGGATATACCCTACCTTTGCAAACACTGTAGATCCAGATCAATTGGCTTCTGAGCCAATTGATCTGGATCTGCACTGTTTGCCATTTAGTATGTGAATTTGTATGAACAACTTAGATCAAGTATTCTGTTTGGCTGAAAATTAGAAGTGGTTGTGGCATCTTAATTTATTCAGCATGACAAGGGTTAATATAATATTATGTCATAGTTTGTTAACTGCGTCTTTGTTTCATTGGTGGGTACATCTTTATTCGACGTTGTCGTATAAGAGCATGGTTCTAAGCTAGCGCTGTCAGCAGCTGTATGGAATCATGAATATGCCATACAAACGAAAGGAATATGCAATACGACCTTTTCTGCTATCACCATGAAAGGGCAGTACGTCTTATTGTAGGTCATAGCCAACAATAAGTCCCATGCGGTCTACCTATATACGGTAATAGTATCAATGGCAAATACAAGTTAATAATATTTATCAACAGCTAATAATGATAGAATTCCTGTGCAAACGGATTCTAAAATTTCAATGTTTTCTGAACTCGGGCAAATTAAGGGTATATTTATAACCTTACATCCTCTATATACGTATACGAGGGTCGTGCAAAAAGTTCTGTCACAAATAGGCTTTCTTTGTTTTATCCCAGGTATATTTTAAAACGCTTCACTGCACTTGAATGGTGTGTTGAATAGCTAACGACACCCGTTTATTTCGTGCAAATTGCTTTCCAACTGACCGAGTTATTTCAAATTGAAATAGATGCAGTCATATGCACTGACCAATTTACTTGTTACATTGGAACATGCACCATAAAACTGAAATTCGTAGCTATATTAAATGCCGCATTGGCCTTAATGTAGATTGAAAGCAGATATTTAATGAATTGTGTAGTATATATGGACCTCAGACCATTTCAATGCGTACAGTTTTATGTGGGTTAAAGCTTTTAAAGCTGGGAAATTTTCTGTTGAAGATGATACCCGTCGTGGAAGGCCTAAAACCTCCTCTGTTACCAAGGCTAACATCGCTGCTGTAAAGATTGTAGTCGAACAGGATACGCGATTATCTGTCAAAGATAAAGCTAGTTGTACTGGCATATCAGAAGGCAGTGTGCAAACAATTCTGAAAAAGCGTTTGGACCTGAGAAAGGTTTGCGCTAGGTGGGTACCTCATTTGCTCACTGAGGAGCAAAAGACACAACGCCTTAAATGTGTCCGGGAACTTTTGAAAACATACAAAGGCTGTAATAGTCGGTTATTTCTAACTTGCTAACAGGTGATGAAACTTGGGTGCACATGTTTGAGCCACAAAGAAGGGCTGATAATAAGCAATGGATGCGTAAAGATAAAAAAAACGCCCATGTATTGCCAAGAGAACCATAAGTTCGAAAAAGATGTTGTACACAAGTTTCTTTAATTCAAGTGGGCCAGTCGTTCAAGTGCCTTGTCCATCTTGTCATACAGTCACTGGCCGATTTTACAAGAATTCTGGCCTGAAGAAAGTGGAAGAGTTTGACAATAAGAAACGACCAAGCAAAGGATGGTCAGGAGTCCACCTTTTACATGACAACGCCTCCTCTCATAAGTGTGAGGTTGTTAAGTCTTTTTTGGCTTCTGAAAAGGTGAAAGTTTTAAACCATCCACCTTATTCACCTGACCTGAGTCCCTGTGACTTCTTTTTATTTCCAAGGCTTAAGAAAATGCTTTCTGGAAATAAGTATACGTCTAAAAGTTCTCTTGGCAGCGCTATTTATCAGTGTCTCCAACAGATACCAAAAGAAGACTATTTATCTGCTTTTCGCGACTGGGTAAAAAGGTTACAAAAATGTGTTTCAGTAAAGGGGGAATACTTTGAAGGTTTGTAATAAACATATGTTTGATAAAACGTAGTACTGAAGTAATCCGAACCCAGTGACAAAATTTTTTGCAGGACCCTCGTAGTAAAAACACACAAAAAGTGTATGTTATGTATCTTTCCAATAATGTGAAAAAAAGAAGTGTAATGAAAATAAAATGGAGCAAATTAAACATTATTTATGTATAATTCAGCACGTTACCCTATAAATGTTTACTCGAAAAGGGGGCGGGGGAGCGGGGTAAGTGTTGAAACGATACGTTTAATCTTGCACATCCTGGAGTTAACTGGCGGCCGTAAAAAGTCTCGGCGTACGTCATCATTGTGCAGTTATTTATTATCACTTTCCTTGGGACCATTGGACATATTCTTATGGCTTTGAAAATCAAGTTCCGCTTTTAGCCGGTGCTAGGGGGTGTGTGGGCGGTAGGGGAGGGGGTACATATGCAGTCCTGCAAACTACAATACTATCATATATGCAGTCCTGCAAACTACAATACTATCATATGAAGAGTCTCAATGAAACCAAACCTCCGGTTTTTGTTCTTTGTATGTGCTCATTACGAAAACACGCCTGTTCAAACATATAGAAAATTTCACCTCTTTAAAACAGAAAATTATCAGATAAAAAACTCTGATATTTTTCATATTTTTGCTCAAAACATAGAGTGTGGGTACTCGTTAGAACCGCCTCGGCGAGGCGGTTCTAACGAGTACCCACGATCTATGTTTTCGAGCAGAAATAAGAAAAATAATGTATACCCCTGTAAACCCCGGTTTTACTATATAAAAGAGGGGGTTGAAGGGGGTCAAAATTATATAGACGTGTTTTCGTGATGTGTATGTGCTTGTTGTTGCCAAGAGCAACTTTTATATATTTTATTTGTCATATTTTCTGCGACTAAAAAGGCATGATGTGAACGCAAACTTTTGTTACAATTTGTATGCAACATGTTATGTTGCAAGCGACATTTTCACGTGTGAACGAATCTTTAGACGCGAAACCAGACACCGTGGATTTATTATATATTATATTCTTGCATCAGTTCTTTTGAAAATTACTTTATCGTTCTCGCGCATAATATTACATGCTGTTGATCCTGGGATTTTGTGAAATGCTCATCCATGGAGAAAATATTTGATTAAAATGCAAGATACACGGCAAGATAAACCCACTTTTATATAGTTAAACTGGGGTTTACAGGGGTATACATTATTTTTCTTATTTCTGTTCAAAACATAGATTGTGGGTACTCGTTAGAACTGCCTCGACGAGGCAGTTCTAACGAGTACCCACAATCTATATTTTGAGCAGAAATATGAAAATATCAGGATTTTTTATCTGAACATTTTCAATCTTTAAGGTGGTAAAATTTACAATATATTTGAATAGGCGTGTTTTCGTAATGTTATTATGAGCCACCAACACGGCAAAACTTACGTCGAGACTTTTGTGACCAGCGAAGCCTCAGACCAGTCGGCGCAGATCAGTCTGATCAAAGTCTTCTCTGATCGCTTATCATCACGAGAATATGCCTATGTAATGTTGACCCCCTTAAACCCCACTTTTATATAGTAAAACTGGGGTTTACAGGGGTATACATTATTTTTCTTATTTCTGCTCAAAAACATAGATTGCTGGTACTCGTTAGAACCGCCTCGTCGAGGCGGTTCTAATGAGTACCACAATCTATGTTTTGATCAGAAATATGAAAAAATATCAGATTTTTTTTTATCTGAAAATTTTCAGTTTTTGGTGGTAAAATTTTTAATATATTTGAATAGGCTTGTTTTCGTAATGTGTGTTTTACGGCCTCCGGGCTAACCAAAGTGGGATAAACCAGGTGGATGTACAAGCTGATCTGAGTCTTTGCTAGTTACACAGGTTTTATTGTAGGTTTTGTCGTGCGCTGGCTCTTATTCGTTTGGGCTCACAAAGTATATTTAAGCCAGAGTATGAGAAAACCTACCTTCTGTGATGTGAGCTAAATGACAACTTACATCAGTCATCCCATGAATCCGCACAATCTGATCAGATTCATTGTTGTCCGCATGAAGGAATTTTGTATCCTTGGCTCACTCAATGACCATCATGGAAACATGCCTATATAATTTTGACCCCCTTAAACCCCACTTTTATATAGTAAAACTGGGGTTTACAGGGGTATATATTATTTTTATTATTTCTGCTCAAAACCATAGATTGTGGGTACTCTTTAGAACCGCCTCGCCGAGGCGGTTCTAACGAGTACTCACAATCTATGTTTAGAGCAAAAAATGACAATTTACATCAGTCTACGCATCCACGCAGTCTGATCAGACGCATGAAGAAATTTTGTATCCTTGGCTATCCAAAATGCACCCAGTCATTACGAAAACACGCCTATTCAAATATATAGAAAATTAATCCTTCAAAAAATTAAAAATTTTCACATAAAATTGTGATATTTTTCATATTTCTGCTCAAAACATAGATTGTGGGTACTTGTTAGAACCGCCTCGGTGAGTCGGTTCTAACGAGTACCCACAATCTATGTTTTGTGCAAAAATAAGAAAAATAATGTATACCCCTATAAACCCCAGTTTTTCTATATAAAAGTGGGGTTCAAGGGGGTCAAAATTATATAGGCATGTTCTCGTGATGCCACATTGCGACTTATATGATTGATTAAAATATTATGCAATCTGCAGCACTTTTTGTTCCCATGCGTTCAGCATTAGTTTACCTATCTGCCCTAAGAGAGTTCGAACAGCGTAAAATGAATGGACACATGTAATGTATTTTCCGCCATTTTAAAAATGGGACAACTTTTGTGACTTCCTGTTTGCTTTTCAGCACATCAAGTCCCTTTCAAAAAATGTCTACACTTAAAGGCTTCATATTTCTCAAAAATAGACATTTTATTATCCAAGAAATGTTTAATAAATTGATTTTTTTTTTATATTAGTTCGATCATAAAATATGGCACTTGTGAAATTCAGGGCACTTGTGCTCTGTAAAATTTTAGTATGTCTTTCGTTCTTGAAAAGAAATATATATATATATATATATATATATATATATATATATATATATATATATATATATATATATATATATATATATATATATATATATATATATATATTTAATCGTATCTCTGAATTAATGTTGCCAACATTAATTTAGAAATACGATAAAAAAAATCATTTCATTTTTGTTCCAATTCAAAAGCGACAGACTAACTGAAATTTACAGGCTGTCAGCTGTCACATTTTATGATCGTATTAATACCATATATCAATGAATGAAACCTTTCTTGCATAAAAAGAATGTCTGTTTTTGAGGAATATAGAGCCTTCTTGCCATAATTGTCTTTAAAAATTTAATTACTCATTTGCGTTAACGTGTCGAAAACCAGCTTGATGAGTGCCAAACAGTGTATATTCTGATCAGACGCCGCAATAAAACCGTTTCTGAATGATAAAACACACAGAATTTCTAAATGAAATATCTGCAGACTGATTATATGAAATTGATATACTTTCGGACGAGGTATTGATCGGATGTGCGTCAAACTGGTGATCATGCGATCGAGGGTTCGCCAGCTGCTGGGTCTAGTTACATTCTTTCGTGGGGATTGATCATGAAAGGTCATTCTCTCCTTTCCGCTGATTCAAGAAGGGTAGATGTCAGTTTCTGGTCAAGGAATGTGCACAAGTACTGGCGACAAAGCCTGCCATGGAACAGTGTGGTTTGGTAAATTGACCGGTTCGACATGGCCTTAATAGTGTTGACTAAGCCGTCAAACTCCAAACAAACCACTCTTTGATACACAGCGATACATTATACAATAGGCAATGAGTCTGTTAGTCCAAATCAGGACAAACTGTGCGGAGGATCAGGGCATTCACTGTTCAAGTCCTGAAGGCTTATTTTGGCATGGCGGGGCTCAGTTGTCCTGCCTTTGCAAACAGTGTAGATCCAGATCAGTTGGTTTCTGAAGAAGCCAACTGATCTGGATCTGCACTGTTTGTCATTTAGTATTTGACTTTGTATGAATAACAGATGTCTATGGACACTGTTTTAATTTAATATGAACAATGAAATTGGATATGAGAATACTGAATGTTAATTTAGGAAACTCTGTCGTATTTGGTTTGCTTTCGGGTCTACATTAAAAGGAAACAATTTCCTTACAGTGGGGGCAAATTCTTTCCTTTTAGAGAAGACCCTATTCAGAGGGGGTGGGGGTGAGGGGCTTTATCTGAAGAATAGCCAACGGGAAGTAACAAAAGATGTCGATTTAAAACAAAATGGCGGGAAAACTGCTTATTATATCTAGTCTTCTTAAGGGATTAATATATAATAGAATGATATATGGGAAAGCGTTTCTATACTACTAATTAGCAATGGACTGTATAATTCTCGATGAATTCTATTTCATGCAAAGGTTTCTAGGTCCATTTGCATGTTGTTGTTTTTTCTGTTTTTTTTTTTTTTTTTTTTTTTTTTTTTTTTTGTTTATCTTGAACACATATACTCACATTTTGGTGGAAAATAAGCAAAATAAAATAATGTTTATCAGGCCTGCTTTTTCAACTCTAGTGCACTCAAATCCATTAACAAATTTAAGGGGAGGAGGGGGGAGTGGGAGGGGTCCATAAGGCCCCCTTTTTAGTATTGATTTTGCAACATAAGCCCTAGTTTTGGAGTAACATGATCATGAAAGGGTGGGGTAATTTAGTATGACCCTGATATACCATATTTAAACACTGTTTCTCTTTTTAAAATATATCACACCCAGTTATACATTCTTCTGTTTGTTAGACAAATGCATTGGTAATATCGTATCTCACTTACCTCCCTTTAAATAAAAATACAACATTTGAAGCATCTCTTTTAGTCTTCATTTTTTTTTTTTTTTTTTTTTTTTTTTTTAATTTTGCATCTTGGAATTTAATGAAAACGTTTTTCCGGGACTGAATAGTGAATTATTTTGAAACTTACCTGAATACAACAGTTGGACATTGAAAAGAGATGACTATTAGTAAGTTTTTGTGACCTTGACTTTATTTTCAAGGTCACAGAGGCTGATGAATTGTGAAAAGAGCAGGTGCATATTAAACTATGTATATGCTACTTAACAAGTCTTCATTTTCTTCTTATAAAATGCCGATAATATCTTTTTAGCTCACCGTGAGTACGAATTAAGTGTTCATGGTGCGCTACTGTGATCGGTCAATGTCCATTGTCCGTCGTCCTTTGTCTGAAATGGCTTGCGCGGCATCAACATTTTGCCATAAATGACAACTCCTAAACTATCCCTGGGCCAGTGTCAACCTTACACAGGAATATTGTCTAGATAACTATCTACAAAATAGCTTAAGTTGTTCCGCATAAATGAACATAATGGCCACTAGAGCTGAAAATAGGAAAAAAAAAAATAATGCCAACTCTTTCTAGACCATTGGGCCAATTTCTATTAAACTACATGTACAGAGGAATGTTGCCTAGATGACTCACTACCAAAATAGCTAAAATGGTTTACTTCAATAAACAAGATGGCTTCAAGAGCTAAAACCAGAAAAAAATATTTAAAATATAATTCCTATATCACTGAGCCAATGTCAATCAAACTTCACAGGTATGTTGCTTAGTATCTCTCTCCCAAAATAATTGAAACGATTTTATTTCAATGACAAAGATGGCTGCCAGAATTAAAGATAGAAAAACATTGAAATGATAACTAATATATCATTTTGGAAATTCAATCAAATTTAACAAAATTGTTCCTAAGGTGTCTTTGTAATAAAGTAGCTAAATGGGTTGGCTCCAATGAACAAGATGGCCACCAGAACTAAAACAAAATATCTTTAAACAACTCCTTTTAGACCTTTTGGTAAATTTCAATCAAACTTCACAAGAATGTTGCTAGATTAAACTTCACAAGACTGTTGCTTTCTGCCAAAATAGCTAAGATGGTTCTGCTCCAATGAAAAAAGTGGTCACTAGAACGAAAAAAAAACAAAATTATATAGAGGATATTCAAATGTTTGGAGTGAATATGACTATGAATATGAATATGAGTGAATATGACTTTTATTTCATCGAGTGAAGTGAAAAAATGTATATTTCATTCGTGCCGAAGGCACGAATGAAATATACATTTTTTCACTTCACGAGATGAAATAAAAATCATATTCACGACAAACATTTGAATTTTCTTTTTATTATATACATCACTTTCGATAGAAGAGATGCAAATCTTGCATTTGCAAGGGAAAGTCTGACACGCAGTTTTGTCCCTTGGCGCCATGACGTTCATGTTTTGTTTTGTTTGGTGACGTTAGATATGACGTCAGAAACGCGCATTGGCGTGTAAAAATAAAATAAAAAGAAAATTTACTCTTTTTCAGTGAATACCATAAAAATTTTCATCTCGTGTAATGAAAACATTAATGTAAATAAGAAAAAAGTAGATCCAGATCTTATATTTTTCACTGCTCAGAGGAGTGAAAATATAAGTTTTATATTTTCACTAGTGAAAATATAAAACTTATATTTCACTAGTGAAAATATGCATTTTATTTCATTAATAATTCTCTATATTTCATTACTTTGTATATAATAAATCTTTAAATTGCAACTACTACTAATACACATTCTTTCATAAAAGAAATGCTGCAGATGTAATATATTTCTTTTAAAAGGAGGTAAGTGAGATATATTACATATATTTCTTTTAAAAGGAGGTAAGTGAGATAGGATGTTACCTAAGGCATTTGTATAACAAAGAGAAGAAGGTATATTTGGGCATGATTTATTGATATATTTTAAAAGAGAAGCAGTGTTTAAAATAGTTTTTCCTTAGGTGCATACTGTATTACCCCACCCACTTTCGTGATCATGTTACTTCAAAACTAGGGCTTACGTTGCAAAATGAATACTGTTTTAGTAAATGGGACAGTATATGTCATGTATCAGTATGAAAAAAGAAGACTTTTGTTACGGAGCAGAAAAATGCCTTATGGACCCGCCCCCTGCTGCTCCCCCTCCTTTGGTCAGTAATTAAACCAAGAATATTGTTTGTGTTCAACTGACATAAATTCAAGCAGTCCCATCTATAATTGTCTGATAAGAGTCAAATATTTTATCAAATATAGCCCTTGACTTTTTTTATTCCAGTCAACACAGCCCTAATTGGTACCCTCTTCCCTGAATGTACCACTTATTTCTCCGAGGTTTTAACACTTCTCTTGCCAATCACGTCATGCCCTGTTTTAGCAAACAGTGTAGATCTGGATCTGCACTGTTTGTCATTAAGTATGTGAATTTCTATCAAAAATCTGGATCAAGTAATCTGATTGGCTGGAAATTAGAAGTGGGTGTGGCATCTTAATATATTCAGCATGAGAAGGGTTAACTGTGGCACACAATTCGTTAGAATTGTTTTCAGACAAGTTCATGTCCACTGCGGGCGTTTTGTTGACAGAATATACTGGTGACTATTTCAGGTTCTATGGCGACGTGTAAATGACTCGGTTATACTAGCTATTGATTCTGATATAATTGTAGAAGACCACAGGTTACGAGTTAATCACAAGACTGACAAGGCATGGCATTTAATAATTAATAACGTGCGGCCAGACGACCAAGGCTTCTATGAATGCCAGGTGAATTCTGCAGACGGAACAATAAGACGGGTAGTCTCCCTCATTGTGTTAGGTAATTATTTTGTTAACCCTTGTCCTGTTGAACCCTAATACATCCTGCCTTTGTAAACAGTGTAGATCCAGATCAGTTGGCTTCTGAAGAAGCCAACTGATCTGGATCTGCACTGTTTGTCATTTAGTATTTGAATTTGTATGAACATCTTGGATCAAGTAATCTGATTGGCTGAAAATTAGAAGTAGGTGTGGCATCCACAGATGTAAGCCGTGCTATTTTCACCATCTACTACTGGACTATTTTGGTTATTAAGCAAACTTATACCTATGCTGTAAAAAGTTTGCTAGTAGTAAAAGGAACTTGCTATACATTTTATTTCTTTTTGCAAAAATAGGCAAAATAGACAGCGAGGTTCTTCTCTTTCTATACATTTATTTCTTTTAACAAACAAAAAAAAAAATGGGTACAGTAGACTGCACAGATCTTTTCTTTCTAAATATTTATTTCGGTTCAATAAAATAGGCAAAATAGACTGGACAGTTGTGCTCTTTCTACACATTTATTTCTTTACACAAAAATAGCCAAAAGAGACAGCATAGATCTTCCTTTTCTACACATAAATTTTATTTCTTTTAACAAAAAGGGACAAATTAGGCAGCATGATCATTACGAAAACACGCCTATTCAAATATTTAGAAAATTTCACCTCCAAAAACTGAAACTTTTCAGATAAAAACTTTGTTATGTTTCACATTTCTGCTTCAAACATAGATTGTGGGTACTCGTTAGAACCGCCTCGGTGAGGCGGTTCTAACGAGTACCCACAATCTATGTTTTTGAGCATAAAAGAAAAATAATGCATACCCCTGTAAACCCCAGTTTTACTATATAAAAGTGGGGTTTAAGGGGGTCAGATTATATAGGTATGTTTTCGCGATATCTATTCTCTCTGTACATTGTAATTCTTTTAACAAAATAGGCAACATAGATGGTATAGTTTTCTCCTCCTATCTCTTTCAACAAAAAGGCAAAATAAACAGCTTTGTTCTTCTCTTTCTACACCTTTTATTTCTATTAACGAAAACCAGGCAAAACAGACTGCACAGGTCTTCGCTTTCTACATATGTTATTTCTTGTAACAAAAACAGGCACAATAGACTGCATGGTTCTTCTCATTCTATATGGCATTGCTTGCTTTCTTTTAACATAAAAATGGGAAATTAGACTGCATAGTTCTTTTCTTTCTACACATTTATTTCTTTTGACAAAAAAAAAAGACAAAATCGACTGAATTTTTCTTCTATTTCTACATTTTATTGTTCTTACAACACATCACGAAAACACGCCTATAAAATCTTGATCCCCTTAAACCCCACTTTTATATAGTAAAACTGGGATTTACAGGGGTATACATTATTTTTCTCATTTTGTTAAAAATCATAGATTGTGGGTACTCGTTAGAACCGCCTCGGCGAGGCGGTTCTAACGAGTACCCACAATCTATGTTTTGAGAAGAAATATGAAAAATATCGGAATTTTTTATCGGAAAATTTTCCTTTTTTGGTTGTAAAATTTTCAATAAATTTGAATAGGCGTGTTTTCGTAATGAGAAATAGACAAAATAGACCGTTTTTTAGTTCTTATACATGTAGTTCTTCTTTCTCTACATGTTTTCTTTCTTTTAACATAAAAATGGGACTAGAGACTCCGTAGTTCTTCTATTTCTACACATTTTATATCTTTTAACAAAATAGGCACAATGGTCAAAATAGTTCTCTTTCTGCATTTCATTTAGTTCTTTTAACAAAATAGGCAAAACAGACTGCATTGTTCCTCACTTTCTAAACATTTTATTTCTTTTGACAAAAATGGGCAAAATAGACAGCACAGTTCTTCTCTTTCTACGCAGTTTATTTATTTTGACAAAAATAGTCAAAATAGTTAGAAATGCTTTGTTACATCACGAAAACACGCCTATATAATTTTGACTCCCGTAAACCCCACTTTTATATAGTAAAACTGGGGTTTCCACGGGTATACATTATTTTTCTTATTTCTGCTCAAAACATAGATTGTGGGTACTCGTTAGAACCGCCTCGGCGAGGAGGTTCTAACGAGTACCACAATCTATGTTTTGAGCAGAAATATAAAAAAAATATCAGAATTTTTATCTGAAAATTTTCATTTTTTTTTTGTTTTTTTTGGTGGTAAAATTTTCATTCTATTTTAAATAGGCGTGTTTACGTGATGAGCATCTGTAAAAATAAACCATGCCGGTAGAAAAAAAAAGTGTCTTCCAGGTAAATGCCACCAGTAACGCTCCTAATCAGCCAGCCATGCCAGACCATTTTATGAGGATATTCCCTATACATCAACATTGCGAAAACACGCCTATTCAAATATATGGAAAATTTCATCACCCAAAACTGAAAGTTTTCAGATAAAAATTCTGATATTTTTCATATTTCTGCTCAAAACATATATTGTGGGTACTCGTTAGAACCGCCTCGGAGAGGCGGTTCTAACGAGTACCCACAATCTATGTCTTTGAGCAGAAATAAGAAAAATAATGTAAACCCCAGTAAACCCCAGTTTTACAATATAAAAGTGGGGTTTAAGGGGTTCAAAATTATATAGGCATGTTTTCGTGATGTGTTGTAAGAACAATAAAATGTAGAAATAGAAGAAAAAATCAGTCGATTTTGCCTTTTTTTGTAAAGCACGGCCCTCAAGAAAATACCTACATTTTCATAAAATTACAGGCCCGATCCTGTTCTTTTCTGGAGAAAAAAAAATAGAAAAATAAAAACTACCGACCATTTTTTTTTTCAGCATGTTAGCGAAAACACAGCTATTTTTGTACGCCTTATATAAGGTTGTGGCTCGTTAATGATTGTATCTGTCTCAGGAAATATCACGAGCCAGCGCACACAAAACCAAAAAGATGGCATGTGCGCCTAGCGAAGACTCAGATCTGCCTTGGCAACCGCCGTCTGATCAGAGTCTTCGCTGTCCGCATGAAGAAAGCCTGGGCCCTTAACTACATATTGAGCGCACCGCGAAGACTCTGATCAGACTGGGCGGACGCCCAGGCTGATCTGAGTCGTCGCTGGGCGCACATGCCATTTTGTTGGCTTTGTCGTGCGCTGGCTCATATTTTGTCTGTTTATTTGCAGATGCAGAAACCGATGTACCAGGTGTGTATTCTTAACCCTTTCATCCTGGTTATCTGAAGTGGACTCTTCTATCCTTGAAATTCGACGTGCTCATTGTTGCAAACAAGAATTTCAATCAAACCTCGAAAACCAAATGGTAAACTATAAACTATGTATCCAGATGAGACGGCTTGTTACGAGCCGTATAATCTGTATACATTGTTTGCATTGGTGTCCATCTGGTCTACAGGGCTGAAATGGTTGAAGGCTATATAATACCATCTTTTTTCCTTATATATTTTATATCCAGTTTGCAAATATTCTACAGCCTACAACTTTTTTTTTTTTTTATTCAAGCGGTTAATACTTGGTACGTGTCTGACAACTGTCCCTCTACAATCTTCAAAACAAGTAACATAATGGTAGTTTATGGTACATCTGACGAACCCACCTCTTCGAAGACGGTGACACAGATCTTGTAACAGGTGACGGCAGGTGTAGGGGTAAATTATACAACCCTGACGAATTTCTACTTTCATATTCAAAGCAACCACCCAAAATATATACAATATAACCTCAATGGCTCAAACACGGATGGCTCGTTTACTGGCGATGATTCGAACTCGTTTTCCAGCCCCTAAAAATTCTTCCAATAGCTCAAGAAAACAAATATTTAGCGATTTTTCTTATTTTATCATGGGATGGTATGTTGTGTGTACTCATTAGAATCGCCTCAGCAAGGCGATTCTAATGAGTACACTCAACATACAATCGTTGTGTAGAAAATAGAAAAGATTTCCCTAAATTATCGCTATTTGCTTCCTGAACTGGTGCCATGATTAACCCTCAGTGGCTCGAACTACCCATGTCTCGAACAGATTTCCATGGTCCCAAAGTTGTTATCATTTTTTTCTCCACTGTCCTAGATATGCCAATGTCAGGAATACTTATCTTTCTGGCTATTTGCACACGCATTCTGTTCAAGAATTGCAAAACTGTAAAGTTACAGCCACTGATGAAGATAATGAAACCATGTTTTGTCACGATCAAGAATTCATAGTCAAGTCGAAACGTTTCCTATGATATAAAGGTACTAACGTAACATTGATGCAAATTATATTGAAAGAATCAACTTATGGAGTCATAAAACATCTCTCTCCCTCTCTCTCTCTCTCTCTCTCTCTCTCTCTCTCTCTCTCTCTCTCTCTCTCTCTCTCTGCATGTTTGATGTATGTGTGCGTGCACGCATAAGTGTATGCATGCGTGTGTGTATGAATGCATGTATGTATGTGTGTATGTATGTACATGCGCATGTACGTGAGTTCGTAAGTATGTATGTACGTACGTACGTGCGTATGTATGTATGTAACGGTTTACATACATGCATATAAGTTATCAAGCTTTTGGTTTAATTGCTTACGATCAAATATGTCAAAAGGCTCAACCACTCATAACATCTGTGAAAGCTATATGCCTGTATTACCAGGAGATGACTTTCAGACAAGCTAAGGCTTACAGTCAGATCCTGGAAAATATTGTATTGTTGTAAATTATGTTGTATTAGAAGCAATCAAAATAAAGTTTAAACCAAGATGTTCGAGCCATTGAGATTCGACTGTAATTTACTTCAAAACTGCCTTAATTATACATTTTGACCAATTCAGGCATCAAAGCAGGCAAAAGCATTTTCGAAACAGGCAACAAATTTGGAACTATTTTAATATGAAAGTATATTCGTGTGGATCCAAATTGACACTCCGTAAATTTTAGCAGTCCATGACCTTAAGAAGTGTCAGGGTAGGTGTCACATTTACTATACATATGTGCATATGATAACAAAGATCTTATGGCATAGGGTCATCGCACTGTCACTGATTATTGTCCCGAGCATTGTACTGATATTGGTGAAAATTGTCCCCGAGTTGGGATATCAAAGGACTCGCACTGAATATTGCCCCGAGCAGTGTACTGATATTGGTGAAAATTGTCCCCAAGTTGGGATATCAAAGGACTCGCACTGAATATTGCCCCGAGCATTGTACTGATATTGGTGAAAATTGTCCCCGAGTTGAGATATCAAAGGACTCACACTGAATATTGCCCCGAGCAGTGTACTGATATTGGTGAAAATTGTCCCCAAGTTGGGATATCAAAGGACTCGCCCTGAATATTGCCCCGAGCAGTGTACTGATATTGGTGAAAATTGTCCCCGAGTTGGGATATCAAAGGACTCGCCCTGAATATTGCCCCGAGCAGTGTACTGATATTGGTGAAAATTGTCCCCGAGTTGGGATATCAAAGGACTCGCCCTGAATATTGCCCCGAGCAGTGTACTGATATTGGTGAAAATTGTCCCCGAGTTGGTATATCAAAGGACTCGCACTGAATATTGGCCCGAGCAGTGTACTGATATTGGTGAAAATTGTCCCCGAGTTGGTATATCAAAGGACTCGCCCTGAATATTGCCCCGAGCAGTGTACTGATATTGGTGAAAATTGTCCCCGAGTTGGTATATCAAAGGACTCGCACTGAATATTGCCCCGAGCAGTGTACTGATATTGATGAAAATTGTCCCCGAGTTGGGATATCAAAGGACTCGAGTCCTTTGATATCCCAACTCGGCATCACGAAAACATGCCTATATTATTTTGACCCCCTTAAACCCCACTTTTATAGAATAAAACTGGGGTTTACAGGGGTATACATTATTTTTCTTATTTCTGTTTAAATACATAGATTGTGTACTCGTAAGAACCGCCTCGCCGAGGCGGTTCTAACGAGTACCCACAATCTATATTTTGATCAGAAATATGAAAATATCAACGTTTTTTATCTGAAAATTTTCAGTTTTTGGACGTGAAATTTTCTATATATTTGAATAGGCGTGTTTTTGTAATGGTGACAATTTTCACCAATATCAGTACAATGCCTCTATTATTATTCTTAATTATATAGCTATAATTTTACGACCTATGCAGTTGCTTGTAGTCTATACTTAACCAAAACAGGCAATTTTATTATCTAAAATTCAGATCCTGCGCGACGGCCTTGCCCAAAGACGTCATCAAAGCCAACGTTAATTAATTCCTAAATGCAATACTGGCTTGGAAATGTTAACTTAGAAGTAATGTTGATTTTTCGAAACAGTGGAAATGATTATCAGTCGTTACAAAAAGATACGGTATAACAAAAATGCCATGCGGCAATCCACAAACAGGTTTTGTAACCAAGTTATTGCTGATAACTTTACTTCCCTCTTTAATTGCACAGCATTAAATCGGGTCTTAGCTCGAATGACGGCACCTTCTTCAATTTGTTTCAGAAGGTTGACGCCTGACTGTTGCACCTTCTTCAAATTGTTTCAGAAGGTTGACGTCTGACTGTTGCAGTCTGTGGTCGGCCCATCTTGGTCCAACTTGTGGTTCTGTTAAATTCTGGTGGCATATTCGCCATTAAGTCCTTTACTTTATTTCATTGCAGTTTTGTGATTATCTGTGTGTTTCTGTGATGTTTCACTTATAACGAAGAGGACCTTACGCGACCGAGGACTGATATCATTAAATGTACATAAAGATAAAAGGCGCGGTTTCAGTCGAGTAAAATTAGTTCAAGTCCCCAGTATTTTATTTTTCTGCTGACAGTTCGAAAGTAGTTCTTCGGGTATAGTACTTCTTTGCATGTCCATTATAGCAACTATTTCCTTGTTACCTTTTCTTTTGTTTGATCCGTTTCAGTGCTTCCATTGCGAAAACACGTCTATTCAAATATATTGAAAATTTCACCCCCAAAAACTGAAAGTTTTCAGATAAAAATTCTGATATCTTTTATGTTTCTGCTGAAAACATAGATTGTGGGTTCTCGTTAGAACCGCCTCGCCATTCTGCTCAAAGCATAAATTGCGCCTCGGCGAGGCGGTTCTTACGAGTACCCACAATTTATGCTTTGAGCAGAAATAAGATATATTGTGGGTATTCGTTAGAACCGCTTTACTGAGGCGGTTCTAACGAGTACCCACAATCTATGTATTTGAGTATAAATAAGAAAAATAATGTATTCCCCTGTAAACCCCAGTTTTACCATAAAAAAGTGAGATTTAAGGGGATCAAAATTATATAGGGGTTTGGTGCCATTAGACGACTGTACTATGTGGTTTTGACGTTTCTTAACTTTATTTATAATGTTGTCATTGTTGTTTA
Organism: Anodontia alba; assembly: GCA_964016985.1. Classification (NCBI taxonomy): domain Eukaryota; kingdom Metazoa; phylum Mollusca; class Bivalvia; order Lucinida; family Lucinidae; genus Anodontia; species Anodontia alba. Next base: position 38,428,194 of record OZ024829.1, read on the forward strand.
AGAGATATACCAAATATAGTGTGCGGATTGTTTAGTAATAATTCGCTCTTTGGAGATGTGTTATTAGTAGGTAAATTACTCGCTTCCCGCTCGCGATCTTATCTACTTTACAACTGATCTCCAATTAATGAATTATTACTCAACAATGCACGCACTAGAGCTGATCTTATTCGATTCTAACACACTAAAACTCGAAGAAAAGTCATTTGTTGCCGTCAGATTCTCCCTAATATTCATCATTGAAAAGACTCCCACCAACTCTTTTGACTGTAATACAAGCTACTGCCTGTTTTTGCAATATATCTGATCGCGAAAACGGCATTATACCGTCTAAAGTCAAGAATGCTACAGGTGACGTCAAAAAAAAAAAAAAAAAAAAAAAAAAAAACAAGACGTCATAAACCGGTAGTTCTTCGCATCAGGCTCTTCCACCCAGTGAATTGCTGCACAATAAAATACGTTTTCTTACCATTGACAATATGGGCGAGGTTCTTTTAGAATAATATTTTTATAAAAAGAAATAGTATAACGTATCTCAACAGATAAATTCAATTGAAACGTACTTCATTTTAACACTCTGATGTATACGTCAAACGCATAACACATTTTGTGATTAGAATGATTAGAATGGAAGCAGTATGCTTGTTTGGTTCCCTCCCTGTTATGAATATTCTGTATACAGAGTGACCATTACGAAAACACGCCTATTCAAATATACCGAAAATTTTACCACCAAAAATGAAAATTTTCAGATAAAAATTCTGATATGTTTTCATATTTCTGCTAAAAACATAGATTATAGGTACTCGTTAAAACCGCCTCGACGAGGCGGTTCTAACGAGTACCCACAATCCATATTTTTGAGCAGAAATAAGAAAAATAATGTATACCCCTGTAAACCCCAGTTTTAGTATATAAAAGTGGGGTTTAAGGGGGTCAAAATTATATAGGCATGTTTTCGTGATGGAAAAAATCTGTATGAGCCAGCTAATATATAACTAATACAGTACATAACAAACAAAAACAATAACATCGCATAATATGCCACATTTGTTGGTATAGTGCTTCTGGGATAATTTGACAGTGACGTCATGGAGTCTGCCACTATACGTGGGTAAAACAGGCTTTGAGTGAATTATTGTTGTTGTTGTTGTGAGGATTTTTAACGCTACCAAGCACCCGAGGCACATAGAGGCAGCGGCGATTGCTATGATGTGGATGTATTTGTACAGCCTTGCTTTCATGGATCATCCATGCTCACTTGGTGCCGCTTTCTGTCACCAAGCGCCGCCCTGTCCACTTTATACTCAACCCAGGGCACGTCGAGTATGAGCTAGGCGTAATAATGGTCTGAAAATTGTCTCGACCCGAGCGGGATTCGAACTCACGGTATCCCGCTGGAAAGTCGAGTGTGCTAACCACTAGGCCACCCAGCCCACTTGAGTGAATTATCACGAAAACGTTGCAGATATCGTTTTGTGCGTTATGCTTACTTACCGCAGTAAGTGTGTATATGTTGCAAAAGCGCAGTAGGTAGAGTAGAGCAATTTGAATGAACAAGTTCCCATTATATTTTGAAGCAGTCGCTCTCATCATCAAACGATTATTTATTATCATTATCATTTCTCATTCCATTTTTGTGGAAAGTATACTTCTATACTGCACTTCTATAATAACAGTTCTTTTAACATTCAGAATTTGAAATTTCTTTCTAAGCTGCCTTTCAAATCAGGTAATTCGGAGTTTGAACTTTTTAACAGAAGTGGAAAAAGAAAATACGTGTAGAGTTGTGTACGAAATACGGTGCCAGAATTATCAATTAAAATACCTAGATGAAACGGATTCAACACGAGACTCGGTGAACATCAGAAAGAAATCAGAAATGTACCACACCTAGACACCAAGTCAGAGTGAAATTTAAAACGTATTTTAGCAAAAAGCGCAGTAAGATCATATCGCAAAGGCTAACCATTAACTGGGAGTGGCTAAGAGATGGGACAGAGAGAATAATCAGAGATTCAGACAAGCAAAAGAAGTTATCAGGACCAGACAGCCCCTATACGTCATGGGGCATACAGTCCCCATACGTCATAAGGCAGAACCACGTGGCATACAATGTAAGCAACATCTACAGGTCTCTGTTTACCACTAGAAACCAGTCTAGTGATAAGCAGTACAAGTCCCGTGACGTCACGGGATCAAGGTGAGAGTCTGATGACGCTTCTCGACGAGAACCGAAACTGTCACAGTATGTGAAATTCATTTTGGGATATGATTCAAATAATTATTTGGGTTAATACGAATTCAAAGCGTCTTGAAGCGGACAACGAAGACTCAGATCAGCCTGGGCGGGTCACCCAGGCTGATCAGAGTCTTCGTCGGGCGCATTCTTGTAGGAAAAGCTGAGCCTTGGCTTTTTATGTTATATTTCAGAGATACTGCTGAGTGGACCAGGGACTGTAGAAATTGGAGAAAGAATTGTGCTAAATTGTACTGTAACAGGCGATTATTCTTCAGCTGATGCAGTGGAATGGTTTAAAAATGGCATACGCCTTTCATCAGACAACAGTGCTAACGTCAGCATATCCACACTATATTCTATTTCAAAGAGACTGTTGTCAAGTATCCTAGTAATTGACATGGCCACAATGCTTGATAGTGGAAGATACACGTGCAGGTTACTAAATATGCAGGCTAAAAGTGTGTCTGTAGTTGTGTTGTCTAGTAAATGACACGGCCACAATGCTTGATAGTGGAAGATACACGTGTTGGTTATCCAATATGCAGGCTAAAATAGAAAGGAAGGCAATTATCAGGAATCGATACAGTTACCTAACACCTTCTGTCCAAGACACCAAAAGGAAAGAAGGACGTACTTAAAGCAACGACACCACAATCAAAACACTTCAAGAAGAAAGTCAAAAGGACAGTTTCTTTCCAAAAAAAGTGGCCAAACGGCTATTCAAAATAATTTTTCACCAGAAAATACATTCAAAGACATACAATGACAGAAATAGTAAACTACAGCAGAAGCACCACATTGGAACGGTCACTAAAATATTTACTGGGGTCTTAACCCTTGTCCTGCTGAAACCGGATCTGTCTTACCTTTGCAAACTGTGTAGATCCAGATCAGTTGGCACTGTTTGCCATTAATTATGTGCATTCATATCAACAACCTGGATCAAATAATCTGATTGGCTGAAAATTAGAAATGGGCGTGGCATCTTAATTTATTCAGCAGGTCAAGGGTTAAATCAATTTCACATGGCCACAGAGGTGTTAGATAATACCGACACCTGTCTAATAATACTAGTACATACACATAAACCTGCATGCAATTGACAAACTTTTTTTTTGTACAGTAAACTGCTTAAATGGTATCGGATACGAATTATATTATATATCTAGTTGTCTTGACTGAAACAATTCGAAAGAATTTGCAATAGTTAGTAATTTGAGATTTATTTGCAGGACAATAAAACTCTTTTCATGCTCAGCTCAGCTGAGCATGAAAAGAGTTTTATAACCTCAGGGCTATTTTTCAAACTTAGATTAATCCACTGTGCAGGAATCTTGGAACTATTTACTTTGGGCAGTTTTCTAAAATAAGCTTCACTTATATTTTCAATTCAACCATAACCGGGCCCCGAGGTTATACATTTTCTTGCTCAACTTAGTTGAGCACGAAATTTGTCCTGCTAATAAATCATAAATTACTAACAATTGCATTTTTTTTTCTTGCTAAACATAACTGAGCGTGAAAATTTCTCTGCTAATAAATATGAAAATGCCAAAAATTGTTGGCAATGCCAAAAATTGTTGGCATTTTCATATTTTTAGCAGAAAAAAGTTTATGCTCAGCTGAGTTGAGCATGAAAAAAGTTTTATAACTTCGAGAACGATGTGTGAACGCAGCGATACACACACAATTGCAACATAAAACACAAAAGGCTATAATCAGTTTGTGAGTGATACGCCGGAGTGTTTACAACGATGAAATCAACAAAAAATAATCATTCCTGTATCTTTCCAAAAGTAAGCTAACATTGGTATACAATGTTTAAAAGTATGTGTATTATACAATTACACCGCACTTTTTATTACATTTGAGCCGGGCCACAGCCTTTCCTGCAAAATTGCATTTGCGCCCAGCGAAGACTCAGATCAGCTTGCACATCCGCGCAGTCTGGTCAGTCCGCTGTCCGCGTGAAGACCCTTTGACTCCTCAAGGTTACCCAAAGAGTCCCTTGCGAAGACTCTTATCAAAATGCGCTGGGCGCATGTAATCTTGTGGGAAATGCTGTGCTCCGACACATTAATGACTTATCTTTGATAATTACTGTTTGACCTTTACCGCCTTCTGAACTTATTTATCAGACGACAAATTGATGATATTTGTTCTTATTTGTTTTTTTCTTTTTCTTTTTCTTTTTTTTTTAAGTTTTAGGAAAGGTTTGCATGAATTGTTTAAAAAATAAACGCCAAAAAGATTGGCGTTGGAAACAAAGAACGCATTACAGATTAAAAAATGGGAGTCTCGGTTTATTGAGACTCTTCATAAGCAATAATGAAGTTTACAACATTGCTTACGCACTCTAGCGTACATGTATACATGAGCAGGCTCAACTCCTTTTTCAAAAATACCACAATTGGCCCAATGATCCCAAAGGAAATGAAATATAATAAGCTCTATATGGTGAAGTACGGGGAGACGTTCTACGGCCGCCACACGGCCCTAACACCAGCCACAGTGTACTAAAATAAACGTCAAAAAGATTGCCTTTGGAAACAAAGAACACATTACAGATTAGAAAGTGGGGGTCCCGGATTTATTGAGACTCTTCATAAAGAGGTAATGAAGTTTACGCCCTCTGGCGTATACATGAGCAGAACTCCATTTTCATTTAAAGTCTGTTTTCTGGGAAAAATAAGAAAAATACATGCATTTCAAGAAATGATCCCTGCTGAAAGTTTTACCCAGCATGGTGAGTGTTAACCCTTGTCCTGCTGAACCCGGATATACCTGCCTTTGCAAACAGTTGTAGGTCCAGATCAGTTGGCTTCTTCAGAAGCCAACTGATCTGAATCTGCACTGTTTTCCATTAAGTGTGTGAATTTATATTAACAATTTGAATCAAGTAATCTGATTGGCTGAAAACTAGAAGTAGACGTGGCATCTTAATCTATTCAGCATGTCAAGGGTTAAATTTCATATACGTGTTGTAAGCATGCTTTATCTACGAAACAAAATACCTTTTTAAACTAAGTTTCCAATTTCGTTGAAAATATTGTTTAACTGTAAGGCTGATTCATGAAATTTGATTTCTCGATATATCACAGCTAAAGCGAATAATTATAATTAGAGAAAATTAGGCGTGAAATTCTACTTGAATCGTCTGCTTACCAGACAATTCACATGAAATACCTGTATCAAGCCTATTTCCTTTGAAAGATAATACACCACAACCTCTTTATAACACGGTTCATTATAACGCGATTTTGGATATAACACGGTTCAAAGATTGATCCCAAAAATGTATAGATTATATTGAAAAATGACCATAAATGGTCATTTTTCAATATAATCTATACATTTTTGTTTGAATATAACACGGTTGTTTAACTAACACGGTTTGTGCTATGGACCCCAACAATAGTGTTATAAAGAACTATAACAGTGTCATAGGGGAAGGAATAGACTTTCACTGAAGTTTATTCTGTCAAAATTGCATTGCCTCCCTTATAACAGGTCGGCTACTCAAAGAGGAAGTAATTTGACAGTGCTGGACAGCAAACAGGAAGTCACAAAGTTTGTCTCCTACAGAAGTGAAAATGGCAGAAAATATTCTAAGTGTGACAAGTCCCTTAAAAACGATGAATGGAATCTTATACTTTTCTCGAGATTCTTCCGGATTTTTTTTTTTTTTTTTTTTTTTTTAATGTACTGGGATGATTTTTCATACCTCCTACCAGATATTTTTACGAAGCATCTTTGAAATTATTTTCTGAGCTTTTAAAGATGTAACTATAAATATAGGATTTTTTTTTTTTTTTTTTTTTTTTCATTTTATCGATGATTTGCGAATTCCGGCGAATCATTCACAAGCGTATTTAAGTCCGAGCGGGGAGTGAGTGTGTGTGTGTGTGGGGGGGGGGGGGGGGGGGTGGGGGGGGGGGGGGCTTAGTCTTATATTTGTGTTTGATTCGCCAGAGTTTACACATCAATAAAACCCACACAAAAAAATAAGAATGCATTCCTATAATTTCAACTTTGTTATCAAAATGTTATAAATGGTGCCGAAAATATCACTTTTGAGACAGCGGGGAGAAAATAATCGACGGATTCTTGCTCTGGATTTTATTGAAAACTTTTCTTACAACCAACTGAATTGCGTAAAATGCGTATAAAGATGAGGAGTTTGATTTACCAACATACAGTCGAACCTCAATGGCTCGAACACCGATGGCTCGTTTACAATTGCTAATTCGAACTCGTTTTTGAGTCCCTACGAATGGTCTTCTGATAGCTCAAGAAAACAAATATTTAGAGAAATTTTCTCATTTTATCGTGAAATTGTATGTTGTGTGAACTCATTAGAATCGCCTCATCGAGGCGATTCTAATGAGTACACTCAACGTACAATTATTGTGTAGAAAATAATAAAAAAAAAATGTATCGCCATTTGCTTCCTGACTTGGCACCATAATTAACCCTCAGTGGCTCGAACCACCCATGTCTCGAACGAATTTCAATGGTCCCAAAGATGTTCGAGCCATTGAGGTTCGACTGTATAAAACACATAGTGTTTGCATTCCTTTTTGAACCTAGACAAAGAATAAATCCCTGAGGAATAAATATACAGGTTAGAAGTCAAATATATATGTTATTGTCTGATTTTAAGAAATTTAGATTTAGGTTGCCGGCAAATATTCTGTAAGCTTTTATTATTTTGTTAAGTATACACGATAAATTTAATACTGCTGACTCAGTGGTAGTAACAGGATTAAAAAGACAATATGTCATTATTATGTTACACACAAAATCTATTTACAGGGTTGTGTGTATGGATTAATATCGAACATGTATTTTCTTTTGTCTGAGGCTATTTAAGTGTTCTAAAAATAAATTGATATAAGCGGCCTGTTAAATAGTATTGAAAGTTGACTTCGAAACAGGAAGATATGATATACATGTAAGAAAATATAGAATCGGTACGTACGGTTGCACCATTATCGGTGACATTGTTTTTACTTTTAATTTTAGCAGACATTGCATTTTAGCATATTATGCTTTTATGTCATTTGCAAATAGCACACTCTCATATTAACCCCCAAAAAGTCATGTTTTGTTCGATTATAAAAAAAAATGATTAGGTGAAAACCTCGATTACACTGCTCGAATACGTAGGTCACGTGCTATACTTAAGGCTTAGCATGCTATGTAAAATTTCAGCAGACGACATCTTTAAATAGTTTCTTTTTTTTTTTTTTGTCAGAAAAAAAGGTTTGACATTTCATGCAAGTTGTCTCCTAGGGAGACAATTTGCATGAAATGTCAAAGCTATTTTCTGGAAAAGGAAAAGAAACATGTCATGAGTGTGTCGTCTGCTGAATAAACCCAGTGAGTGGTAATGGTGAACAATGTGTCCTGTTTCATGTATACAACCTAAATGATAAAAACGCATATCCGCCCTATTTACACACGCACTTTTGTGGTTTGCCAAGTGCACACGATTTTGTAAATAACAAAACATTCTCGTGATATGTTAGCTATCTATTGTGATACAGTAAACCCTCTTTATAACGACATTCATTGTATCAACACAATTTTTTACCAAAAAAAAAAAAAAAAAAAAATGTGATTTCTACAAATCGAGGGTTGAGCGCAAGACTAGCGTAAATCAGATGGTTGTTTTTCCCCAAACCTAATCTCCTCACCATGAAGGCGTTATGAAGATTACAACATTTCTTTCTGTAAACAATGAAAATTTAGGTGCCATTGCTCGTATGAGTAATGGCACCTAAATTTGCATTGTTTACAAAGGGGTCCAAGTTGCCCCTAAACAAGGGTTTCAAAAATGTTTGAGTTACTATAGTCTTGCGCTCAACCCTCGAAATGTGCTTTAAGGTAATGAATTAACTCTTTTTATAACAACAAATTTAGTTTAATGTCAAAATATTGGAGAACAAATGCTGAAGTACGTTGTACAGAGGTTTCACTGTGTGCAATTAAACATTTAAAGCGAATGAACACAATGCCAGTGGTGGGGTTGCAGTCAGCTGTGTAAAATCTTCTTTGCCAAGCTTTTGAATTAGGGTATATTCTTAAAGGAAAACATTTATTATTTTGCTCCCCTTGAGAGTAAATTCTTTCCTTTTAGAGTAGAACCCTTTTTACGGGGGACTTAGTCTGCAAAAACGCAAAAAGGAAGTCACAAAACGAGTCTCCTTGTAAAATAGCAGAAATCTACCCGATGTTCCCAGTCCCTTTAATACAAGTTAACTAGGCGTTAGCAATGTATCCATCTCTTGTGACTCCCATTCCAGCCACCCACCGATGACTTCCCAGCTAGCATTCTATTTAAATCTATATGGGCCCGACTGGTTTTCGATATAGATTTAAGAAGAATACTAGCTGTAGTCCCAATTAGCATTCCACTTTAATCTATATCGGGCCGTTAACGGGCCGTCAGGAAACTTGACGGACCGACAACGGCCCTCATATAGATGTATGCAGAATCTCGGGCGGGGGGGGGGGTGGGGGAAGGGGGTAACTTCCTATATATGGCATAGTAAGGATGTGCGTGCCGAATAGCCCCCTTTTTCAGCGCTGCCAGGTATATGATTGGCCCCCTTTTTTCAACAAAAAGTATATGAATGGCCCGATTTTTGTGGATTCCTATGTGAAAGGCCCCATTTTTCTGACATCCTGGTATATGCACATATTTTTCGCTCAGAATGAATTGACTATGATATTTGAGTAATAACCAGCAAAAAATGGGTATAAAAAATCAAAGGGCAGTATATGAATAGGTCAACATTTTGGAGGATCAAGTATATGAATGGGTCCGTTTTTTCGAAGGCCAGGTATATGAATGGGGTAGGTTTTGAAATACTGGCTCGCACACCCGTACCAAAATTACCCCTAAGTTACCCCTTCCCCCACTCCACCCCCGAGTGCAGAATGCTAGCTGGGTTGGGTCTTTGGGCCATATCTAGACAATGAAGACTTATACAACCTGGTCGGACCCTTGCAAATCGTTGGATAAAGTCGATAATAGAGATGAACAACAAAGATATAATCAAACTTAGCTGAACGTAAACAACTCAGGAATTACCATTGTTCATTGCACTGTGCATTTGCGTTTTTATTTGAGGTGGAAATAGAACCACATTAAGTTTCGGATTTTACATACCGTATATACCTTAAGTATTCGAACACATTTTCATACCTGTGGCCGTGTCTAGAAAATGCTTGATAAGTTGCAAACAGTGTAGACACTGATCAGACGCCGCATTTGGCGGCGTCTGATCAGAGTCTACACTGTTTGCTCAGACCTTTCAATCTGAATATGTAGCGTAGCGTAAATAATGTAAATATGACCAATGTTTCAAATTGATTGTAACAATGTGAAAACTTAGACACGTCATAACACACTGACTAATCAAGAGCTTGGAAGTCATACGTCATACGATATTGACTAATCAAAAGCTCGGAAGTTCACTGATCACGCGAGATAAAGCACCAACCACTGAAAATATCTGTACACACACCATTGACCTATTAAAATCTGTCTACAGGAGAACATATGACGATTTGGCCAATGTTTGACGGATTGTGCGATTTCAAAACAAATATTATTTAGTTGCATGACCCGTAGTAATTTCATCCGAAATGAAGATTTATGAGGAGTGCCCTTTAATCACAATCTCCGTCCGCCCGTAATCAGTTTGTGTACTTTGTGAAAATCGCTATAACTTTTTAACCGCTTAGAACAGTTTGATAGTTTATGGCCTGCAGAAGCCTGCAGATACATGTTGATAAGACCTAACAAAACTGAATGAAATTGGCAAATGTCAAATTTCTTTATAAATAGCCTCGCCGAGGCATGTCCGTCCATCCATAATCAGTTTGTGAAAATCGCTTTAACTTTTGAACCGCTTGGAGTATTCTGATAATAATTGGCATGCAGACACATTTTGACAGGATCTAACCATTGAAACTGGTAAATGCCAGATTTCTTCATAAATAGCTAAGCAGAGGCATGTACGTCCATCCGTAATCAGTTTGTAATAATTGCTGTAACTTTTAAACCGCTTGGAATATTTTGATAGTTGTTGGCATGCAGATACTTACTGGTAAAAACGTACCAAGGAAGTTGTCAAATGCCAGATTTCTTTATAAATAGTTATGAATAGCCTGGACGAGGCATAAATTATGAAACTATTATAATCACCATAACTTTAAAAGCGTTGAGAATACTTTGGTAATATTTGACATATTGATAGATACTGAAAAGACCTAACCAGTGAAGTTGTCAAAGTTATATTTTATCTTTATTCTTCAGAGATTTGTTTTCATAGTTAGTTGGTCACATGCAAGGGAGACAACTCTCACTTTCTTCGTTATGTACTTTTCTACCTTGACGTCCAGGGTTTTACCTTTGGTTAACCTTTTTTCAAAGTTATATGTTACCTATATTCTTCAGTAGAGTGCTTTCATATTTGGTAGGGATGAAGAGGAGGACCGGTGTGTTGCGTGCAAGAGAGAGTCGGGCGGGCGGGCGTAGGGCATCGTCCAAGGTTAACCTTTTGGTTAACTTCTTTTTTCAAAGTTATATATTACCTTTATTCGCCAGTGGATTGCTTTCATATTTGGTAGGAATGAAGAAGAGGACCAATAGGCGTGTCACGTGCAAGAGAGACAACTCTCACTTTCTTCGTTATGTACTTATTTCCCCTGACGTCCAAGGTTTACATTTTAGTTAACTTTTTTTTCAAAGTTATAGGTTACCTTTATTCTTCAGTGGATTGCTTTCATATTTGGTAGGGATAAAGAAGAGGACCAGTAGGCGTGTCGCGTGCAAGACAGACAACTCTCACTTTCTCCGTTATGTATTTATCTCCCTTGGCGTCCGAAGTTTATCTTTTGATTAACCTTTCTTCAAAGTAATATGTTACCTTTATTCTTAAGTGGATTATTTTCATATTTGGTAGGGATAAAGAGGAGGACCAATCGGCGTGGCACGTGCAACAGAGATAACTCTCACTTTCTTCATTATGTATATATTTCCCCCGAAGCCGAAATCTTGTGCACGCTACAACTCTCTTACTGTTTGAGATAATTTGATAATATTTGGTAAGGACATATATCAGGTCAAGTAGAAGTGTCGCATGCAAGAAGAACAACTCTTGCTATGTTATTTTTCTAGTTATCTCCCCTGAACAAATTTCTAAGCCAAATTCATATGCATTCAATAACTTCTTAATGGTTTGAAATATTTTGATAATAATTGGTAGAGACATAGATAAAGACCAGAAGAGGAGCCGTGTGCAAGAGAGACAATTCTCACTTTCTCCATTATGTACTTATCTCCCCTGAAACCGAAATCTTATGCAGGCCATAACTCCCTTACTGTTTGAGATAATTTGATAATATTTGGTAGGGACATATATCAGGTCAAGTAAGATTGTCACATGCAAGAAGAACAATTGTTTTTTGGGGGGTGTTTTTTTTTTTTTTTTTTTTTTTTTTTTTTTTTGTTGTTTTTTTTTTACTAGTTATCTCCCTGAACGAATTTCTTAGCCAAATTCTTGTGCATAGCTTCTTAATGATTTGAACTATTTTGATAATATTTGGTAGAGGCATAGATAAGGTCCAATACGCCTACTGGACCTTCAGTTCAGTTTTCAGATTTTTAACCCTACCAGACAACTGAGTCACATAGAGGCAGCGCCAGATAAATCTAAAACTAATCCAGATTTATCTGGCACTGCCTCTATGTGACTCAGTTGCCTTTTAGCGTTAAAAATCTGAAAACTTAACTGAAGGTCCAGTAGGCGTATCGAATGCAAGAACGACAACTCTGACATTCTTCGTTGCGTACAAATCTCCCCTGAAGCCGAAAGCTTGTGCAGCCAAAATTGATTTTTGGACGGGTTTTTCCAAATCCGTTTTATTAAAATAGTGATGTCCGGGCGGGCCGGCGCGGTCGGGTGTCGTCCGAGTTTTACCTTTACATTGTACGTAAAACATGTTCTAATATTATCGCCGTCATTCTGAATCAATGTCCAACTATAACGTTGGTTTGAAAACACTTCTGCAAGAAGGTCTGTCAGGACTTGAATTTTATGGCGCCTTAATCTATACAAAATGTTGACAAAACTGATTTTTCGGAAAAATTTAAAAAAGGTTTGTCACTCACTACAAAAAGATAGGTTACAACATGGTTATTCTGTGGCAAACTGAGTGCATGATTGTTAACCAAGTTGTGGTTGATAATTTTACTTTGCTTTCCTCTTAAATTGCACGACGATTGGTCTAAATAATGGCTAGTTTCTCCATTACGAAAACGTGCCTATTCAAATATATACAAAATTTCACCTCCAAAAACTGAAAAAAACTCTGATATTTTTCATATTTCTGCTCAAAACATAAATAGTGGGTTCTTGTTAGAACCGTCTCGGCGAGGCGGTTCTAACGAGTACCCACAATCTATGATTTTGAGCAGAAATAAGAAAAATAATGTATACCCCTGTAAACCCCAGTTTTACTATATAAAAGTGGGGTTTAAGGGGGTCAAAATTATATAGGCATGTTTTCGTGATGAAAACTGTTTCAGATGTTTGGAGCCTGACTATCAATGTTTATAGTTGGGCCCATTGTGATTCGGATTGTGATTTTCTTGTAGATCGCCATGGAGCTCTTTGCTTTGTTTCATCACAGCATTTGTGATTATATATGTTTTACTGTGATGTTTCACATATGAAATAGAGGACAGCTATGTGGACCCAACATATGTTTGCATTTTGGAGCTGCATCAAAATTAAGGGTGATATTTCGCGCGAGATAAACTAGTTTTCCTCGCGCGAAATATCACCCTTGATTTTAAGCGTTCAAAGGCGGCTCCTCTGCTGCTGTTCTTCTTTTATTCGTCAGTTGTTTCATATGTGGCTATCTTTTCCTCGTCTCTCCTACTTTTGGTGCCTCAGAAAGGCTGTGGTTCATGAATATGGCATTTGAGGTAGTAAATAGACATATAAACAAGTAGTACAATGTAAGTAGACGCATCAATAGGTAGTAGGTAGACTCATCAGTAGGTAGTAAGAAGACTCATCAACAGGTAGTAAGTTGACTCATCAATAGGTAGAAAGATTGACATCTTAGACTCATCAATAGGTAGAAGTAGACTCATCAATAGGTAGTAAGTAGACTCATCAGTAGGTAGTAAATAGACAAATAAACAGGTAGTAAGTAGACTCATCAATAGGTAGTAAGTAGACTCATCGACAGGTAGACAGTAGACTAATCAATAGGAAGTAAGTAGACTCATCAATAGGTAGTAAGTAGACTCATCAATATGTAGAAAGATAGACATCTTAGACTCATCAATAGGTAGTAAATAGACAAATAAATAGGTAGTAAACAGACTCATCAATAGAAAGTTAGTAGACTCATCAACAGGTTATAAGAAGACTCATCAATAGGAAGTAAGTAGACTCATCAAAGGTAGAAAGTAGACTAATCAATAGGAAGTAAGTAGACTCATCAATAGGTAGTAAGTAGACTTATCAACAGGTTGTAAGAAGACTCATCAATAGGAAATAAGTAGAGTCATCAACAGGTAGAAAAGATACTCATCAATAGGTAGTAAGTAGACTCATCAATAGGTAGTAAGTAGACTCATCAATAGGCAGTAAAACAGACACTTTAGACTCATCAATAGGTAGTAAGTAGACTTATCAACAGGTTGTAAGAAGACTCATCAATAGGAAGTAAGTAGAGTCATCAACAGGTAGAAAAGATACTCATCAATAGGTAGTAAGTAGACTCATCAATAGGTAGTAAGTAGACTCATCAATAGGTAGTAAGTAGACTCATCAATAGGTAGTAAGTAGACACATCAATAGGCAGTAAAACAGACACCTTAGACTCATCAATAGGTAGTAAACAGACAAATAAACAGTAGTAAGTAGACTTATCAACAGATAATAAGTAGACTCATTAATATTAATAGGTAGTAAGACAGACATCTTAGACAATAAGTAGTAAGTTTACTTATCAAAACAATAGTAAATAGACTCATCAGCAGGTAGTAAGTAGACTCATCAACAGGCAGTAAGTAGACTAATCAATAGATAGTAAATAGACACATCATTAGGTAGTAAGAAAGACATCTTAGACTCATCAATTGGAAGAAAGTAGACACATCAATAGGTAGTAAGTAGATACATAATAAGTAGTAAGTAGACACACCAGTATGTAGAAAGTGGACTATTCAAAGGTAGTAAGTAGAAGTAGACGCATCAAAAGGTAGACAGATTGACATCTTAGACTCATCAATAGGACGTCTGTAGACTCATCATGCAGTAAGTACCCAGCTAGCATTCTACGTAAATCTACATCGGGCCGTCATCGGCCCGTCAGCTACCCTGACGGGCCGATGACGGCCCGATATAGATTTACGTAGAATGCTGACTGGGTAGACGCATTCATTATAAATGAGTATACTCATCAATAGGTAGTAAGTAGAGATATCAACATAGTAAGTAGACTCACCAATAGGTAGTAAGTAGACTAATCAAAAGGTAGTAAGTAGACAAATCAATAGGTAGATAATAGAAACATCATAAATAGTACGTAAACACATCAACATGTAGGAAGTAGATTCATCAACAGGTAGTAAGTAGACACTACAATAGGTAGAAAGAAGACTTTTCAACAGGTGGTAGGTAGACAGATCATTAGGTAGTAAGTAGACTCATCACAAGTAGAAAGTAGACTCATTAATAGGGAATAAGTAGACTAACCAATAGGTAGTAAGTAGACTCATCAATAGGTAGAAAGTGGACACATCAATAGGTAGTAAGAAGACTCATCAATAGGTAGTAAGTAATCATTTTTGTTACTCACTCAAGAATAATCATCAGTAGCTTATTTTAATTTCGTATATATTTTAACCTATTTTAGACTGAATAAACTTCCTCACATTACACATGTGAAGAGCTGAATTTCACTTTTGGGCATCTGAGGCTATGTGATTTAGATATTTCTCAGACAAATGACTAAACTATTTGCAAACAGTAGAGGCCCTGATCAGGGGTCTGCACTGTTTACCAGCTACTCTTTTGGGGGTTTCCAGACTAATATGGGTTAATATGATATATATTTAACTCATTTATGCACAGTGGACTCTTCCACCACACTCTTTGCACATATCCATTTTCAACTTAAGGGGAGTCATGTTTACTTTGTTTCTGTTTCTTTTTTCTAAAATTCTTGTGCCTAATGCAAACCGTGTCGACCCTGATCAGACGCCGCGTTCTGTGGCGTCTGATCTGGGTCTGCACTGCTTGCCTACGCCCAATTTTTCGGGACGATAGGCAATAATGCGTTAACTGAAAATGGCTAATATATTTTCTTATAATTCTGAGCTGTATAAAGCGTGGGGGAATTTGATTCTTCGCTGTCTCAGACTAGCTTTAATATTGATTACATGCCAGATGATTCTGGTATTAATGCCATCGCTTCATTATCAAAGAAGTTCTATTTGCCATCTTGTCAATGGAGAAAAAGGATTAGATCGGAAAGGTGATTCTTCCATTTATAGCTGGATACTTATCGGTTTTGTGTTGGTTTTGTTAATAAGCTGTGTAACAACGCAAACTGTAGAAATGTAGAAACGTTCTTAGTTTGCGTTAGTGTCAAAGCAAAATATAGCAATTTCTACACTTCCACATTAAGAGGGATTGATGCACTTTCAGGGGAGACAACTCTATCAAAATTGGTTTTGCCCCCTTCCGAACAGGTGTCTTCTCTTTAAGAAAAGCATTTGCTTGAAGCAAATAATCTCCTTTTTTGTAGACCCCATTTCACATTTCTACATTTGTACATTTTGCGTTGTAACCATTTGGGTCATGAGAAATTCAACTCAGCTGTTTGTGAACAGCGAATATGATGTCTGATCAGAGCCTTAGCTAGTCGCTTTTTAGATTCTTCAGCGGTTTTCTTCTAACCTGTGTTCATGCGAGCAGCAAAGGCGTTGATGAGACTGCGCAGTGGTGCTGTCTGTCTGTTTTTTTTGTTTTTTTTTTTTTTTGTTTTTTTTTGGATTTACTTGTTCTAGTTCATATCAACGCTAAGCATGCTGGGTTAAATTTTCCGCATACGACTGAAATATTGAAATATTGGAATATTTTCTTATCTTTTTCCAGAACACGGGTTTTGACATTTCTTGCAAATTGTCTTCATTCTAAAAAATAAAGGAAAATATCACTAATTTGTTGTCTGCTGAATTAACCACGGGAGTGGTAAAGATTAAAGTATCTATATATATATATTTAACTTTTCATTCGAAAAATAGGGCTAACAATGTATATGTACATGTCAGCTCTGTATTGTTATTGTCTTTATACAATGTATGTAAGTATTTATATTTAAGAGCGCCGGTAGAACAGCTGCTTAAGGAGAATTTGATACACTTTTAGGGAAGACAGCTCTGTCAAAAGTGTTTGTCTGTCCCCTTCTGATAAGGGGTCTACTCAATAAGGAAAGAATTTGCTCCCAGAGGGAGCAAATTCTTTTCTTATTGAGTAGACCCCATTTCAAAAGGGGCTTGGTGCACAGTAAAGCAAACAAAAATTGTCACCCTTGGCAGATATGGGGGACATTCAGCAAGTGTTTGCAGTCTCCTTGAGCTTTGTGTTTCTCCGTGTTTTTTTCTATGCTTTGTCGAAATATGTATTCATTTACAATGAGCCCTTGTTAGAACGACAGCATTCGTTCCAAAAGATGTTACCATTAAATTGAATTTGCTGTTGTAAAGAATCCTTAATGAGCAGAATGATATGTAAGAAATGGGCCTTGTTATATTTTTAATTACATACGTTTTTGATATTTGTTAGAATTGCCTCAGTGAGGCGATTCAAACAAATATCCAACACATATTTTTTGTTGTATTGAATACTAGGTTTTTGCATAATTTCTGATTAACTGTCACCTCTTGAGCGAAGATTTCGTTACAGTCAAATTATCATTCTAACGAATTCTTTCGTTGTATTGAGTGTTGGTATAAATAGGATTGACTGTACTGAATATCAAAAAGACTGAATTCCATGATAAATGGTAATAGACTTCTGGCCAACTTTGACCCTGCTCCCCAGCCGTAGGGAATTTTTCAGACATAGTCTATCTCAAAGACTTGTATTCGTTGCATCGAATAAGAGTTATTTTCACTTTGAACCTGGTGACGTAACGTAGTTACAGCTTATTGAACACGTTACTTGTCACCAGTTTACGTAATTCTATATATTTGTTAAAATACTATGCTATTTTATTCAGCAAAGCTATTTTTCGACCATTACGAGTTATATCATATCTGAATCAAACGATGCACTATAAGTAAAAAGGGATTACTTTTGGTTTAGCGGGGTAGTTTTAGGTAACATACGTAACAAAAAATGGTTAAAATGCTTGAAAGGAACAGATATGTTGCATTGGTTCACATGTATAACTGTTTGTCTAACATGCAAACATGCATATGGTTGTATAATTATATAGCTTTTTTAGCAAATTATTGTTCTAGGTTTTGTTGACTTATTTGAACAATTCTAGGTTACAGACATAACAAAAATGGTTTTAAAAAAACTTAGTCGGATTGTTAAGCTGGTTAAAACAGTGTGGGGAATGCACGTGACCAAATGACTAAGGGCATTGAATTTGTTACTATTTTTAGCTCTGTATCAGGTAGGATTTTTTAGAATATCTCGATTTATACCTGATGGAGTTTGTTCAAATAAAGCGCAGAGTACGCGGAAAATGAAGTTTTTTTTTGTTTTTTGTTTTTTTGTTTGTTTTTTTTTTTTTTTTTTTTTTTGGGGGGGGGGGGGGTGGGGTGGGGGGGCGCAAGCGCTATTCTGCAATTTGGTTTGATTTTCAGGTACATTTGGTCAAAACTCATGTACATTGTCCCGGTAGCCCAGACTGACAGCAAAAACATTCTTCGAATGTTCTCGAGAATTAGACCAGATCGCAGAATTGTGGTTACACCACCACAAAGAGCTTGATGTTTCGCGTACTCTGAGCTTTGTTTGAATAAATTCTATTTGGTATGAATAAAGATATTCTAAAATATCCTACCTTATGCGGAGCTAAAAATAGTAACAAACTCCGTGTACCCAGTCGTTTGGTCACGTGGATTCCCCACTGAGAAAAAAAAAAACATCAAGAAGTTTTCAAGATGATTAACCTGGAAATATCGCTAATATGTATTTTCAAGTTTCCACTTCCTATTTCTTGTCCTCTTATCAGGCAGCCGTTTCAAAATGCCTTCAATACTGCTGGCCAACATCATGAAAACATGCCTATATAATTTTGACCCCCTTAAACCCCATTTTTATATAGTAAAACTGGGGTTTACAGGGGTATACATTATTTTTGTTATTTCTGCTCAAAACATAGATTGTGGATACTCGTTAGAACCGCCTCGATGAGGCGGTTCCAACGAGTACCCACAATCTATGTTTTGAGCAGATCGAGGCGGTTCTAACGAGTATCCACAATCTATGTTTTGAGCAGAAATATGAAAAATATCAGAATTTTTTATCTGAAAAATTGCCATTTTTTGGTGGTAAAATTTTCAGTGTATTTGAATAGGCGTGTTTTCGTAATGAGCCGTTTCTTTGAATGCCATAATCAGCATTTCAGTATTTAGAGTTTGATTATGGGAGTATACTACATATTGCAAAGATAGTGCAGGATGATTTAAACTTAACCCTTGTCATGCTGAATTAATTAAGATGCCACTCCCACTTCTGATTTTCAGCAAATCGGATTACTTTATCCAAGTTGCTCATATAAATTCAAATTTGTAATGACAAACAGTGCAGATCCAGATCAGTTGGCCTCAGAAGCCAACTGATCTGGATCTACACTGTTTGCAAAGGCAGGGTATATCCGGGTTCAGCAGGACAAGAGTTAATTCTGTTCAATAAATACCCCCATTCCAAAAAGGTCTTCGACTTTTATTTTTTAATTTTGTTTTGTTGTAAAAGGTTTATTCAACGTACATTGCAAAATTATCCATTTCGAGGCTGTTTGGCATATATTTTGGATATCACAAAGCATAATTGATACGCTACCGAAACAAATAAACAATAAAATTGCTTAAAAACTGTATCCAAGAACAATGATTTTATTTAAAATGATACCCATTTGCAAATATACGCTTAAAACCAAGATATAGAAGCCGATTGTTTTAGTATGTTGCATACATTACTTTGTGCCAGACTGTTGGTAGAATGTGCAAACACTATTTGCAACATTTTCTTTTGCATTCTGGTCATATTTACAGATGCAGGCAAAATTAAACGCAAGACAAAATGGCTGTGATGGATTCATAAATAATTGTGTTATGAAAATATCTTCTTCTCTTTGCTTTTTTTTTTTTTTTTTTTTTTTTTTTTAACTAGGTGTTAGCTTGTTTAACAGAATATTACGGCAATACTAAAGCTAACATGATTGTAAAATTAATTTTTATCTGAAAGAAATTGGAAAACCCTTAAATTTTAAAAACTGCCGGGGAAGGCTTCAAATCTGATGATGTCGAGTAATTTTGCAATTTTTTGGAAAATTGGTCACGTCCGTTATATTCTGGGAGACTGAGGTTTGCCATCCAAAGATTGCCTGTTTTAGTTAACATACTAAGCTTTTTTAATATATGCATATTTATTACATTTGAGTGAGATAAATGCTTCTTCTTAACCTTGACTCTTCTTTCATTGAATTTAGTTGGGGTAACGTTCGTAACAGACTGTTACACACGTAGGCCACCAGGCACAGAGTGCAAGCAACTTTTATTTTGCGCAGCAAGCAGCCCTTTCAAACAGGATATGTCTGCAAAAATCCTAGGATGGGAAAGGCGATCGTTATCTGACCATGAATCTATAAAGTACACGGTACAGTCAGTTCTGATGGAAGATGTCTTTTTTTACTGAACATGTGAATGTTTGTAGATATTATGATGGTTTTCGATAAACTTATTGACCACGAAAGAATCTGCAAATTTCACATACAGTCATCCCTCTTTATACCGACACTCGATACAACGACAAAATTCGTTATAATGACATTTTGACTGCCACGAAACCTTCGCTTAAGAAATAACATTTAGTCACAAATTATGCAATACTGTATTTAACATTTTAAAAGAAACATATGTTTTGGATATTTGTTAGATTCGCCTCATTGAGGCGAACCTAACAAATATCCAAAAACATATGTTCTTTGAGGAAATAAGAACAAAACAAGACCTTTCCTACATATCATAATGGCAATATTTTTGTGAACAAATGCTGTCGTTGAAACGAGGGTTCACTTAAAATGCAGAACATAACGGCAATAACTTTGCGCAGACATTCACCCTATGTCAACTAGTGGTTCTACGCGACCCGAACAGTCATATTGCTTTTTACGACATTTGAACCTAGGGCATGCCAAATGGTTTTTACCACTGACCATTCTGCGGTGGTTTTGTTCTTGCTGTTTTCTTTGAGTGGCCTTTTGGCCTTTTGACTGCTCGCAGCATTTTTTAGCTCACCTGAGCTATGCTCAGGATGAGCTATTGTTATCACTTTTCGTCCGTCGTCCGTCCGTGCGTCCGTCCGTCCGCTAACATTTACAAACGACCTCCTCTTAAGCCGCTGAGCCACTTTGGCTCAAATTTCATATGGAGCCTCCTTAGAGGGGGTGGACAGGGGGGTAGGCATTCCCCACTTCCCGCCCCCCTTTCCCCCACTTCCCTCCCCCCTTACCCCCACTTCCCTCCCCCGAGCAAATTATTCCCTCCCCTAAATCAGAATTTCTAATATCCCCAACGCTATAATTAAATTCAGACATGACTATGCAATATACATTCATGCAGATTTTGACCCCAAACTACACACCTAATTTTTGCCCAAAAATCGGATTTCCTTAGCATTTGCACCCCTTTACAGAATAGCTAAAGATTTGCGCCCTCCATTTCAAAAGTCTGCGTAAGGGCCTGCATATGAGCCATGGAAAACAAGTATCACAAGGTCCTAAACTGGTCAAGAACAAAATGTGGTGGGCCTAGGTCCGGGCCTTAACTGATCCACATTGGCACAAAAACAGTTGTATTAATTACTGAAATCAAAACTCAAGAATACCATGTAAATCTGCATCTTCTTTTCATATTTTTGATAAGCATGATCCCACACCTAGGGGTCCGTGAGAACAATAATCTTTTTCGTGGTTTTCTCAAAAGTTGAGAGTTAAATGTCGAACGTGTCGAACACGGACCACTTACGGACACGGACTCATGGACTTACCGACCTATTGACAATACACGGACTGCATGACAAAATACGGGCAAATTATTCACGGATACGGACTTACAATTCACGGACTTGACAAACGACGGACCCTATTATTGACGGACTTGACAAAGCACAGGCCGTCATTTAAATTACGAACGCCACTTTTGATATATGAAAAACTAGAAGTTATATCAAAATCGGAATAACGTGACCTTATCGATAACGTGACTTTACATTGGCATAGATACTTACATGTACGTTGAAGTAATCCAATAGTACAGATTTTTGATACCCATTCTAATGATTTAGGTCTGCACTGGATTTGTTTCTCGAAATTTAACTGCGACGATGATGTTGTCAACTTGTATGATAGTGCAGGCGGTACTAACATTTCAAGTGCCGCTGAAATTGCAATTGCAAACAAGTTGTTTAGCCCTTTGCCGAAAATCTTTGTTAGACACTTTAAATGCTCTGTACAAACGAATACAAATAACTGTGGTTTTACACCATTGCAAATATGGTCAGCATCTTCAATGGAATTGATCCTAATGGCATAACATATACTGTCTCTAAAATTAGAGATCATCTTATCAAAGGATTTGAGAATCAAAACATAACAGTTTATTATCAGTTGTGCTTCATTATAGACATTATCTGTGATTTGTTCATTGCCCGTAATGATTAATGGACGAGTTAGAAGACCTCCAAACGGACCGAACAAATATATATATTTTTACATTTTTACCCCTATGGAAGCTGAGAGCGAGAGTTTCATTGTGGTACTTTTTGTTAAATGTTATGTAGTGTTTCACTTTCTAATGTTTTACTTTTAACAATTATGTATGTTTAAGAAGATAATTCAGTTTATAAGTTTGGGTAACAGAGTTGCCACCATTTTGGGAAAAAAGTTGCCAGCTCTGCTTGCCATCTGTTCATTGTGGCTGCTTAATTGTATTTGTCTGTCTTTACCTTTGGTGTTGGAGGTTAGATGTGGATTTGACTGTATCAGTTCTGGAGTTCACTTATTCACTTTGCTTAAAGTGACCGGAATTCCACTGTTTTGTATCTGCCGCATGCCGGATTCTGGGTTTATGTTCACATGTTCAAAACGCCAACATTACGAAAACATGCCTATTCAAATATATAGAAGATTTCACCTCCAAAAACTCAAAAAAATTCAGATAAAAACCCCGATATTTTTCATATTTCTGCTCAAAACATACATTGTGGGTACTCGTTAGAACCGCCTCGGCGAGGCGGTTCTAACGAGTACCCGCAATCTATGCTATTTAGCAAAATAAGAAAAATAATGTATACCCCTGTAAACCCTCAATTTTAATATATAAAAGTGGGGTTGAAGGGGGTCAAATTTATATAGGCATGTTTTCGTGATGAAACGGTTTCATCCAAGGTGACAAAATATCACACATTCAGTACGATAAGTCAAATTATCCCCCCTCCCCCCCCCGCCCCCCCCCCCCCCCCCAAAAAAAAAAAATCAAGTGTTAGATTACAGGTCATAAGAGACAATCAATTAAAATTATGATTTATCATTAAGTTATTTTGTAGTTTTCAATTAACTGACCATGTTATTGCTGCTACGGACCATTTACGGACCAATTTTCGGATCATAACTGACCATTCACGGACCAAGGACTTTTCACAGACGATCTGATTGCGGACCGATGTACGATGCACCATTTACGGACTAATTGTGGACTATTCACGAACCACGCACTACTCACGGACCAATTAGCAGTTACTATATATATTTTGCAATTAATACAGACTATTCACGACCACGGACACGGAATGTCTATTGGTCCATAAGCCTATGAATGGTGCCTGTTTTGTCACCGGGCAACGTGTGATTGATTTGATTGAGTTGGGGTTTAACAACACGTCAACACTTGTGGGTCATTTTGTGTCGTCTCCCAGAAAAAGGGAGAAGAGAGATAGGAGACAGTAGAGGAGATAAAAGAGAGGGACAGTGGAGAAAGGAAAATGAATAAATACCTTCTACCGCCTCTACCTTTACCTTCTGCAAGGATAGCAGGCCTTGCCCAGCTGTAAGCAAATATCAGTTGGACGCCCGGTGAAGTAAGACACACGACACTTTTGCCTCACCCAACTACCCCACCGGGCAACGTATATATTCCGTGTTTGGAACACCTATCAGAAAATTCATGTTGGATCTTGATGATTTTTGTTTTGTTATTTTTCTTTTTTCTTTTTTGAACAACGCAAAAGTCCATATCCAACTATGAGCAAATAAAACGATTGTCTACGGCAGAAGGATAATTATTTCTAAAAGTGTAGATTGCCACCGAAACAACGGCTATTTTGTGAACTTTCGGAATCAAAGGGAAGTAATCAACTAGACCTAAACCGAAATCGGACGTAAACGAAGTCAATGTAAACTACACTTAGCGGAACACTCCTTGTCGGTGAAGTGAAGTCAACGCCGGATTCATTGTTAATATACCTGAATTTACTTCAATACGTCTATTAGATACTTCTGATACCCAGTTATTGCATTGAAGTACATAAAAATAGAGAAAAATCAGTAAAATACAACAAATTTTCGTATAACACCCGCCCCCAAAATTTCCGTACCCCCGCTCCCTCTTCCCCCGCTCCCCGCCCCCTCTTCCCCCGTCCCCTGCCCCCTTTATCCCCGTTCCCCGCCCCCTTTATCCCCGTCCCCCGCCCCCTTATCCCCGTATCCCCGCCCCCCACCCCCCCTGTCCACCCTCTCCTTAAGGTGAGGGAACGAAAGATTGCTAAACTGGTCGCGTCCGTTGACCAAGAAGGCTGCCATGCCCATATATGGTAAAAACCTTTAAAAATCTTCTTCTCCAGAACCGAGGATGCCTTGATGCTGAATCTTTGCAGGAATCATCGGGAACGAGAGGTCTACCAAAGTTGCTAAAAGAATTGTCATACGTTGACGTTTGACCTTTTACGGCAAGGTCAAGTTCGCTTCCCTATGCCTTTTGTAACAGCTCCTTACATTCGAATGGGAAAATTGTTGAAAATTTCAAACGACCTCCTCTGAAGCCGCTGAGCCAATTTTGCTCAAATTTCATATGGAGCCACCTTAGAGTGGGGAAACAAAAGATTGCTAAAATTGTTGCGGTCCGTTGACCAAGATGGCCGCCATGCCCATATATGGTAAAAACCATTAAAAATCTTCTTCTCCAGAACCGAGAAGGTCTTTGGGCTGAATCTTTGCACAAATCATCGGGGACGAGAAGTCTACCAAAGTTGCTAAAAGAACTGTCGTACGTTGACATTTGACCTTTTTACGGCAAGGTCAAGTTTGCTTCCCTATGCATTTGAATAAGCCCCATACATTTGAATAGGAAAATTGTTGAGAATTCCAAAGGACTTTTCCTCTGAAGCCACTGAGCCAATTTTGCTCAAATTTCATATTGAGCCTTCTTAGGTCGGGGAAACGAAAGATAGCTAAAATGGTCGCAGTTTATCGACCAAGATAGCCGCCATGCCCATATATGGTAAAACCCTTTAAAAATCTTCTTCTCCAGAACCGACGATGCCTAGGGGCTGAATCTGTGCACAAATCATCGGGGTAAGGAGATCTACCAAAGTTGCTAAAAAGATTGTCGTACGTTGACATTTGACTTTTTTTACGGCAAGATCAAGTTTGCTTCCCTATGCATTTGTATGAGCCCCATAACATTTGTATGGGAAAATTATTGAGAATTTCAGACGACTTCTCCTCTGAAGCCACTGAGCCAAACTTGCTCAAATTTTTAGCTCACCTGAGCACGAAGTGCTCATGGTGAGCTATTGTGGTCAGTCAATATCCGTCGTCCGTTGTCTGTTGTGCGTCGTGTGGCGTGCGGCGTCAACAATTGCTTTAAAAGCCTACTCCTCCTACCCCCGGGCTAATTGACTCGATACTTGGTAGGAAGTATCGGGGTGACTTGTAGATCAAAAATTGCTAAAATCGTTCCGATCGGAAATCCAAGATAGCCGCCATGGCCGCCGTCTTGAAAATTTATTTTTCACTTCTTCTCCTGAACCGAAATGCCAGTTGACTCTAAACTTGCTAGGCAGCATCAGGGTGACTTGTAGTTCAAAATAGCTAAAATAGTGGTGATCGGAAATCCAAGATGGCCGCCATGGCAACCATTTTGAAAATCTGTTTTTCGCTTCTACTCCTAAACCCAAAAGCCAATTGATTCCAAACTTGGTGGGAAGCATTGGGGTGACTTATAGATCAAAAATAGCTAAAATTGTGCCGATCGGAAATCAAAGATGGCCGCCATGGCCGCCATCTTGAAAATCTATTTTTCGCTTTTTCTTCTGAACCGAAAGGCCAGTTGACTCCAAACTTGCTAGGAAGCATCGGATGACTTGTAGATCAAAAATAGCTAAAATCCTGCTGATCGGAAATCCAAGATGGCCGCCATGGTGACCATCTTGAAAATCTTTTTTTCGCTTCTTCTCCTAAACCCAAAAGTCAATTGACTTTAAATTTGGTAGGAAGCATCGAGGTAACTTATAGATCAAAAATGGCTGAAATCGTTCCGATTGGAAATCCAAGATGGCCGCCATCTTGAAAATCTATTTTTCACTTCTTCTCCTGAACCGAAAGGCTTATTGACTTTAAACTAGGTAGGAAGCATCAGGGTGACCTGTAGAACGAAAATAGCTAAAATCGTCCCTATCAGAAATCCAAGATGGCCACCATGACAGCCATCTTGAAAATCTGTTTTTTCACTTCTCCTGAACTGAAAGGCCATTTGACTCGAAACTTGGTAGGAAGCATTGGGGTGACTTGTAGATCTAAAATAACTTAAATTGTTTTGATCGGAAATCCAAGATTGGATCGGAAATCCAAGATTGGATCGGAAACCCAAGATTGCCGTCATGGCGGCCATCTTGAAACTCTTTTTTTCGTTTATTTTCCTGAACCAAAGGGCCAGTTGATTTGAAAATTGGTAGGAAGCATCGGGATGACTTGAAGATATTAAAATAGCTAAAATTGTTCCAATCGGAAATCCAAGATGGTGGCTATCTTGAAAATCTATTTTTCCCTTCTTCTTCTTCTGAACTGAAAGGCCAGTTGACTCGAAACTTGGTAGGAAGCATCGGGGTGACTTGTAGATAAAAAAAATAGCTCAAATTGTTAGGAAATCCCACATTGCGGCCATGGCGTCCATCTTGAAAATCTGTTTTGAACTTTTTCTCCTGAACCGAAAGGGCAATTGACTCAAAGTTCATTCGAAGTATCGAGGTGACTTGTAGATCAACAGTAGCTAAAATCATTCTGATTGGAAATCTAAGATAGCTGCCATCTTGTTTATGTTTATTATATTTCCCTGCCATTGAGCTGTTTACATGTATAAAATCATGATTCTTCAGAAACCACTTGACCATTTGCCACCAAATTTCACTTGTTCACTTGTTCAATTTTTTCTAAAATTTTCACAATATTGTTGCAAAACATCAATAATTCTAATTCAGCAAAGAAAAGTAAAAAATATTTTCTCTGACGAAAATTCAAAAAATCACTTTACTATAGAAATTGCATTGGTCAGACCAACTTTTGGCCATAACTTTAATTTTTGTGTAAATATATGAGAATAAAACACAGAAACCTAAAAGACAAATGGTTTCTGATAAGATATGGTCAATCAGAACAAAATATTTTCATTTAAAATTAAAACGCCAAGCAAAAAACGTCTTTCCAAGAGATGTCGAAAGGACAATAGTTACAATGACAGGATTGGAAAAATGTTGCATAACATCTGCATATCTGCAGTGGCTATGTCACTCAGGTGAGCTACCTTTGGCCCGAGGGCCTCTTGTTTTTTTTTTGTTTTTTTTTTTTTTGTTTTTTTTTTTTGTTTTTTTGTTTTTTTTTTTTTGTTTTCTGTTGTTGTTTTTTTTTTTTTTTTTTTGTTGTTGTTGTTTTTATTTTAATTATCATTAGCCCTGTTAGTGATCTTATCGTATCGTTGTGTTTGATGCACCTGTCTGTTGATATAATCACCTTGTTGGTGAAGAGGGAACAAGGTATATACAGTCAATAGCTCGAACACCGATGGCTCGTTTACCATGGCTAATTCGAACTCGTTCTTCCGATAGCTCAGAAAAACAAATATTCAGGGAATTTTTTCTTATTTAATCATGAAATTGTATGTTGTGTGTACTCATTAGAATCGCCGCATCGAGGCGATTCTAATGAGTACACTCAACATACAATTATTGTGAAGAAAATCGAGAAAAAAATCCCTAAATTATCGCGACTTGCTTCCTGACCTGGCACCCTGATTAACCCTCAGTGGTTCGAACTACCCATATCTCGAACAATTTTCTATGGTCCCAAAGATGTTCGAGCCATTGAAGTTCGACTGTACTTTACTTGTCTTTGGTTTGTGTCATATGTACTTTCTGTCACGGTTTGTTAGCTCTTCCTCTCGGTGCCATTGGTAGGTTATATTCTGTGATTAAGGCTCGTTCTGAACATCTATGTTATTTTGTTGGGTGTGTTTTTGGCGCCTGTAAAAACATTACGAAAACACGCCTATTCAAATATATAGAAAATTTCATCTCCAACAACTAAAAATTTTCAGATAAAAAAACTCGGATATTTTTCATATTTCTGCTCAAAACATAGATTGTGGGTACTCGTTAGAACCGCCTCGGAAAAATAATGTATACCCCTGTAAACCCCAGTTTTACTATATAAAAGTGGGGTTTAAGGGGTCAAAATTATATAGGCATGTTTTCGTGATGGTCTCTCCGTACTTCACTGTAGTGTAGGTTATATTTTCTGGCCCTTTGTGGTCATTCCACTCATTCTAGGATTTTTGAATGTCATATCAGGCTCACTAATAAGGCCAAATTGACCGAAACTTACTAATCTGGTCTAAAACAATCTTGACATTTCACCTGTTTGCAGTTTTGTGATTGCGTTCATTGCTCTCAATATTATACATTACGAAAACGCCTATTCAAATATACTGAAAATTTTATCAATAAAAATGAAAATTTTCCGATAAAAAATTCTGATGTTTTTCATATTTCTGCTCAAAACACAGATTGTGGGTACTTGTTAGAACCGCCTCGGCGAGGCGGTTCTAACGATTACCCACAATTTATGTTTTTTTATCAGAAATAAGAAAAATAATGTATACCCCTGTAAACCCCAGTTTTACTATATAAAAGTGGGGTTTAAGGGGGTCAAAATTATATAGGCATGTTTTCGTGATGAAACTGTTTTCATGCTCAACACAGCTGAGCATTAAATTTGCTTTGCTTATAAATCTTAAAATACCGACACATTTTTTAAATTTGCTTTCATGCTAAACTCAGCTGTGTTTAGCATGAAAACGTTTAAATTGTTGATGTTTTTCTTTTTACGACCAAATGAAAGTTCATGCTCAAGTGAGTTGAACATGAAAAATCAAATTTATAACCTCGAAGCCAGGAAAGACCACAGTGACGAAGCGCAGCCTGAGTTGAGCATGAAAGACGTTTTTTTAAAAAAAGTGTCGGTATTTTAAGATTTATAAGCAGAGCAAATTTTATGCTCAGCTGAGTTGAGCATGAAAAAAGTTTTATAATCTCGGGGCCTAGGTAACTTCATTTATAGTTTGTTATGTCTCGATCAGCGCTCAAATCGGCGACCTCCTCTCAGATATGGATGCAGCAATCGCTCTATACAAGTGCACTAGGCCCAATATTATGTCCCACCTTTAACCAATTTTAGGACAAAAACTAAATAAGCCTTACTTTCGGTCTGATCCTGATGTTATTTTACATGTCATACGTATTGTGTATGTTGTAACGATATTTTATGATTGATAAAATATATTTAAACCGACCCATTTTAGTCTGGACACCCACAAAATGGTTATTGGTAAACAGTGCATTCCCAGATCAGACGCCGGAGAATAGTTAGGCATTTTTCTTTAGGAAAATGTCAGTCACATAGCCTGACAAACCCAAAACTGGATTTTTACTCTTCCAGGATATAGTGTGAGTGGATGCGTGAGTAGTCTATAATGGGTTAAATGTGAACATAATTTAGCAAGACCTCCAAGCGGGCCGATTAAATATATGTTTTACCACTATGGAAGCTGAATCCAATAAATCTAGTTCCCCTCCCCTAGTAATTTATTACTAACCGTTCCAAGTCCATACTTTCATTGTGGTTCTTTTTGTTGAATGTTCTGTAGTGTTTCACTTATAAATATTGTTTTCTTTTAATGATTATGTAAGTTAAAAGATATTCAGTTAAGTTTTGTGAACAGAATTGCTACGTTTTTGGGAAACGTTGCCAACTCTGCTTGCCATCTGTCCCTTTTATAGCTATCTAATTGTATTGATTTTGTCTGTCTTTCCCTTTGAAGTTAAGAACTTGATGTGGATCTGATTGTATAAGTTCCTGAGTTCACTTTTTTACTTAGAAGTACACTAAGACTGCAGCATGCAATTTCAGATGATTAAGTGTTTCTCTACCACTAATAGATCGCAAGAAATTGCAAGAACATAAATCATTTTGGACAGAATTGAGTCGCAACGTCAGAAAACGTACCTACGGACATGTGCGCCGATCGAAGATTCAGATCAGACTGCGCATTCGCGCAGTCTGATCAGAATCTTCAATTGGCGCATTTTGGTTAGCCAACGGTACAAAGTTTCTTAATGCGAGAACGAAGAATTGGATCGGACTGCGCGGATGTACAGGTTGATTTGTGTCTGCGTTGGGCGCACATGTCAGAAGGTACTTTTTCTCTCGATGCGACTAAAGTAGTTCGCTTTCCCACACAGTGGTATAATGCACATTCCAACTACGTCAAACAAAAAATAAAACTGTTTTTCTCATAGAAAAGAGTTGGCTGTGTCAAGGTCGGTCTGCACTTTTCTTTTTCTGCTATTATAATCAACGCCGCTTGTTGAAATATATATTCGTAGGTTTTTTGTTGTTGTTGTTTTCGAAGTCCAATTGTACTATAGTTATACAGGAGAGGCATAGACCACAGCTGAAGTGTAAAGTAATCTGTATCAGACCGCGTAGTTTCGACCAATTAGGCCTCATCAGGGACCCTAAGAGTTTGGTTATAATGGTTATAATGCACATTAAGACACTTTGATGCAGAATAAAAGGCTGCAAAAAGTAATCGACATTTTTTCTGTTAACCCATTTATGCCGAATGGACCCTTCTACATCAACTCTTTGGACAGGTCCATTTCCTATATAAGGGGTGTCTAGTTAGTTTTTATCACTGTCATGTTTTGTAGAAATTTCTTAATTTAATGCAAACAGTGTAGACCCTGATCAGACGCCGCGTTCTGTTGCGTCTGATCTGGGTCTACACAGTTTGCCATTGTCCCTTTATGGGAAGCTAGGTATAAAGGGGCAAAACTATGTATATAATTGCCTATTACACATTGCTAGTACATTTAGGGATCCATGTAGTCCCTGTGACAAACCATACATGTATACATTTATCCATATTACGCAGATTTGAAAACGTTTTGTAGAGTTTTAAAAGAAAAAAAATATTGTTTACCTGGTTTTGAAAACAGCAAAATTCCGAAGGTCTTATTAATCATCACGAAAACATGCCTATATAATTCTGACCCCCTTAAACCCCACTTTTATATAGCAAAACTGGGGTTTACAGGGGTATACATTATTTTTCTAATTTCTGCTCAAAAACATAGATTGTGGGTACTCGTTAGAACCGCCTCGTCGAGGCGGTTCTAACGAGTACCCACAATCTATGTTTTGAGGAGAAATTTGAAAAATATCAGAATTTTTTATCTGAAAATTTTCATTTTTTTGGTGGAAAAAGTTTCAGTATATTTCAATAGGCATGTTTTCGTAATGGTAGACTTCAAAATACCCCTTGTTTTACTCTATATATTATGAGGGACCATTAGGGGTACATGAAGACATTACATAGACTTGTTAATGTATTCAGCTCTCTGCGAGGCGCTTCTAATGAGTACCACAACAAATGATTTTGTGGAGAAAAAAGAAAAATGAGCCAGCGCATGACAAAACCCACAATAAGATTTGTGCGACCAGCGAAGACTCAGATCAGACTGCGCAGTCTGATCAGAGACTTCGCTGATCGCATGTGCATTATTCAGCCCCTGGGCTATC
Source organism: Anodontia alba (assembly GCA_964016985.1). Taxonomy (NCBI): domain Eukaryota; kingdom Metazoa; phylum Mollusca; class Bivalvia; order Lucinida; family Lucinidae; genus Anodontia; species Anodontia alba. The sequence continues at coordinate 38,459,905 of OZ024829.1, forward strand.
GAAAGCATCACGAAAACATACCTATACAATTTCGACCCCCTTAAACCCCAATTTTATATAGTAAAACTGGGGTTTACAGGGGTATACATTATTTTTCTTATTTCTGCTCAAAAACATAGATTGTGGGTACTCGTTAGAACCGCCTCGCCGAGGCGGTTCTAACGAGTACCCACAATCTATGTTTTGAGCAGAAATATGAAAAATATCAGAGTTTTTTATCTGAAAAATTGTCAGTTTTTGGAGATGAAATTTCCCATATATTTGAATAGGCGTGTTCTCGTAATGGAAGGATAAATTAGATCCCTTGAAATACTAGGTGGTTGTACAGGCTGACTCGAGTCTGTGCAGGTCACACAAGTCTTTTTGTAGGTTTTGTCATGCGCTGGCTCAAATATCCGTATTTTTCGGTTGCAAAAAAAAACAAAAAAAAAACAAAAAAAGAAGCCTTATGTGGAGCCATGCATCACGAAAACATGCCTATACATCACGAAAACATGCCTGTATAATTTTGACCCCCTTAAACCCCACTTTTATGTAGTAAAACTGGGGTTTACAGGGGTATACATTAATTTTCTTATTTCTGCTCAAAACCTAGATTGTGGGTACTCGTTAGAACCGCCTCGGCGAGGCGGTTCTAACGAGTACCCACAATCTATGTTTTGAGCAGAAAACAATCTATGTTTTGAGCAGAAATATCGAAAATATCAGAATTTTTTATCTGAAAATTTTCAGTTTTTGGAGGTGAGATTTTCTATATATTTGAATAGGCGTGTTTTCGTAATGATAATTTTGACCCCCTTAAACCCCATTTTTATATAGTAAAACTGGGATTTACAGGGGTACACATTATTTTTCTAACTTTTGCTCAAAAACATATATTATTGTACTCATTAGAACCGCCTCGCCGAGGCGGTTCTAACGAGTACCCACTATCAATGTTTTGAGCAGAAATATGAAAAATACCAAAATATTTTATCTGAAAAGTTTCCGTTTTTGGAGGTGAAATTTTCTGTATATTATAGGCGTGTTTTCGTAATGGTAAGGTTGAAAGTCGAGGATCCTGCACTGTTGTATAAAATGCTCTCACTGATCATGATCATTTATTTACAATCTGAAAACATTTTTTTCATTGCGCATACATGTATCAATTAAGCCGCGTCAAGTGAAAAACGGCCTTCGAACATGCGTAAAAAAGTACGAATTCACATCATATCATCCTGCACATGCGCAAAGTCTCATCCGGGCATTTGCTCTCCATGGAAACATTATTAAGTATCCAATGATTCTGTTAGCGGGAAGCGAAGGCCCTGATCTTACTGCGCAGACGCGCAGGCTGATCTGGGCCTTAACTGCCCGCATATGCCCGAAGACACGTTTTCGCATGGCACAGTCCAATAATTATTTTATCCATTTCAGACTGAGACTGCATTCTTCAAATGAATCTCTCGGTGCCAACGAAATTATATCTTAGTAATAGACGGAAACATGTACATGGCTGTCTTCTGGAGAAGCAGAAAAAAGTAGGATCGAATTTTATGGTGCATTGACAAAGTACGAGATAGGCACATCTCGAGTTCTTTGTTGCTACAATGTAAGGTATATGAACCGAAACGGAAGAAAACGTATCTTCTGACATGCGCGCCCAACGGAGTCTCAGATTAGCCTGCGCATTAACCACATGAAAAAACAAAACAAAAAAACTTTGCACCCTTGGCTATCAAAATACGCCCAGTGAAGATTCTGATCAGACTGCGCAAATGCGCAGTCTGATCTGAATCTTCGCTGGGCGCACATGTCAGAAGATACGCTTCTTGACGTTGTAGCTGATATATTTGAAAAAAAAGTAAACCAGAATAATAGAATCGTATGGAAAAATTAAACAGAGTATCTGGTAATGATTTACGTAAATCCATACAAGATACAATAAATACTATTGAACTAATCATGACAGGCATACATGACGTATTAGGTGAAATGGGTGCTTTGGTGAAACAAATAGATCGTACGACTGAAAAGCTAGAAAACAAACTCAGCAAGCGATTAAAACGAAAAGAAGTGCGTCTAGATGCCAATCAAAATCAGTGCGATGCCAGTAATAGAGCTATACTGCCAAGTAATTCTAAACAGACGACACCGTCACCGTTTATGGATTTTACATACCTCGAATTAATGAACAATTGCGATGTCTGTGATAATGAAATCAGTAAGTTTACTTATAACGAGAAATATCCCCTTTGGATTCAGTATGATACATGGCGAACAGGAAATACGACATCCGATATATCATTTGTCTCCTCAGGAAGTGACGTAGTTAATACCGGAAGTGAGTCAAATAATAATTCGTGGAGAAGTGTCGAAGAATATTTACAAGGGCATTCGAGGAATAAAAGTAGCACTAATAAAGATGATGATAATATATGTATAAAAAGAATTGACATTTGCTGCAATAATGTTAACGATCTCAGTGGAAAGTATTGTGGGGTGTATGAACAGTTGATGGAAGAGCAACTTGAATCGGAATACTTCAGTTATGAAGGCTCAAGAAGTGATATTGACAAGATAAATGTTGATTTCTGGGACTTTAAGTCGTTTTCGACTATGTCACTTTCAGATGAGCTCATTGTGCACTACAGCAGAAATCTTAACTCGTGGATCCCAGTAAAAATGGAAGGCGATGTTTGCGTTAATGCTTGTACTGGTGCAAACTGATTATCAAATACCGCGTACGACAACAAGCCCAATGTCAAGCAATCTCATAGTCTTAATATTACAGCCTTTTAGTACGACGGACGAAAATTAGATTCGACGGATTCTTGCTCTGGACTTAATGAAGTGAAAAACTTTTCCTTCAACGATAAAATTACGTGAAATGTGTGTTATGATGAAGAGTTGAAAATTTCAACGTCTTTGTAAATGCATATATTGCGGGTACTGATTTGAATTGATCGACTAGTCTTTTATAAAGAAAATCAAAAACAAAATAATATTGCATAAGTATAGAAAAAAATTGCCCCTGGTAAAGTACACAGTGGATCATTCTTTAACTGTTTCACTGCCAACAGCGTAGATCCAGATGAGACGGTCTAATCAGGATCTACACTGTTTGACATTCAGTCTTTCAACATTACATATAAACTTTCCCATCGGTAAAACTTATATAATGTGTGACCCGTGCGTATAAACTTAGCGCTAAGCATGCTGGGTAAAAATTACAGCAGACGATATTTTGAAATATCTTCTTATTTTTCCCAGAAAAGAAAATAGGCTTTGACAATTAATGCAAATTGTCTCCTCAGGAGATAATTTCCATGAAATGTCAAAGCCTATTTTCTGGTAAAAATGAATTAGAAATATCACTTTGTCGTCTAATCATTACGAAAACATGCCTATTAAGATATATATAAAATTTTACCACCAAAATATGAAAATTTTCAGATTAGAAAAAAAAAACTGATATTTTTCATATTTCTGCTCAGAACATAGATTGTGGGTGCTCGTTAGAACTGCCTAGGAGAGGCAGTTCTAACGAGTACCCGCAATCTATGTTTTCTACCAAAAATAAGAAAAATAATGTCTGTCCTTGTAAATCTCAGTTTTACTATATAAAAGGGGGTTTAAGAGGGTCAAAATTATTTAGGCATGTTTTCGTGAAGTGTTATAACGTGTAGCTATAAACTTAACGCTAAGCATGCTGGGTAAAAATTCAAGCCGATGACATTTTCAAATATTATTCTTATTTTTCACAGAAAGGAAAATGCGTTGATATTTCATGCAAATTTGTCTCCTCTAGAGACAATTTGCATGAAATGTCAAAACCTATTTTGGGGGAAAAAATGAGAATAATATCACCAGTTTGTCGTCTGCTGATACCACGTGTGGCCCTTGGATATACCTCAAAGCTTAGCATGCTGGGTAAAAAAATAGAAGACGACATTTAAAGATAGTTTTCTCATTTTTCCAAGAAAAAGAAAATAGGCTTTGGCAGTTCATGCAAATTGTCTAACTAGGAGACAATTGTCATGAAATGTCAAAGTCACTTGAAGGGAGACAAGACAGAATTTGAATGAAATTCCAAAATCTATTTTTTGGGGGAATAGTTAAAAATATACAGCCGAAATTAGGTGGCTCGAATATCGTTAGGACCATAAAGATTTGTTCCAGACACAGGTAGTTCGAGCCACTGAGGGTTGATCGTATAGCGCCAGGTCAGGAGGCAAATGGTGATAACATAGGGATTTTTTTTTGTTGTTGTTGTTGTTTTTTGTTTTGTTTTTTTTTGTTTTTTGTTTCTTGTTTTTTGTTTTTTGTTGTTGTTTCTTTTTTTTTTTTTTTTTTTTTTGCTCTTCTATAAAATAATGTTCTGTTGAGTGCACTCATTAGAATCTCTACGATGGCGTTATTCTAATGAGTACACACACATATATTTTCTTGATTAAAGATCCTAAAATGTCCCTATATATTTGTTTTCTTAAGCTATCGGAACTTAAAAACGAGTTCGAATCAGCCACGGTAAAAGAGCCATAGGTGTTCGAGTCATTGAAAGTTTACTCCCAGTGGACACATAACGTTGAAACAACGTCGATTCAACATTTATTCACCGTCTTGACGTTGGATCAACGTTGAATCGACGTTGTTTCAACGTTGTGTGCCTGCTGGGCTGTATCATTACCCAGCGGACACGTAACGTTGAGACAACATCGTTTCAACGTCGATGCCACTTCATGGCGGTTCATCAACGTTGATGCGACGTTGTATGAACGTCATGTGCCTGCTGGGTAATATGTCATCTGCTGAATTAGCACAGACAGTGGTAAAGTTAAAGAATAGCGAACAAACTTAAAGGACTTTACTTTTGATCATACCCAAAGAAAAAAAATCACTTATTGTGACAGTTTCGGTTCTCGTCGAAAACCATCATCAGAGTGTGATCTTGATCTCATCATGTCACATGACTTTGACTGCTTATCACTTACCACCTTGTTTGCCACTAGTAAGTTAGTAACCAGTCTAGTGGTAAGCAGTCGAAGTCTCGTGACATCACGAGGTCAAGGTCACAGTCGATGATAATTCTCGATGAGAACCGAAACTACCACAGTAAGTAAAAATACTTCTTTGGATATGATCAAAATAATTCTTTGGATTACTGTAATATTCAATCCTAATGAACCTATTCAGTGAATTAAATGGATTTGCAGTGAATTAAAAGGACATAAAAGGCAAAAAACAATTAGGCGACAACTCATACCGAATTACAGATACTGTAAACTGCAGCACACAATCAATTCAGTATTCATTTGTTTGCTTCAGTGAGAGATGTTGCATTCTGGGTATGATTTTCAGCAGACGACATTAAAATATATTTCTTATTTTTCTCAGAAAACAGATTTTGAGATTTCATACAAATTGTCGGAGACAATTTGCATGAAATTTCAAATCCTGTTTTCATGGGAAAATAAGAAAAAAAAAACTATCATCAGTTTTTCTCGTCTGCTGAATTAGAATTAGCTGTGAGAATGGCAAGGGTTAAGGATGGTTGTCAATCACTGTAGCTATTTCAAAAGGCATTTTTCAGAGTGTGCACGTTCATTGTGCTTTCAAGGAAACACTGCTGGTGTTAGCTTTGTCTAGGCTTCAGGCTACCATTGATTTTCGCTCATATATTTTATACATTTTCGCAAATATTCTACAGTTTTTTTGTTTTTTTTTTTGTTTTTTTTTTTTTTGTTGTTTTTTGTTGTTTTTTTTTTTGTGTGTGTGTCTTCAATCCTTGAATTCGGACATGACCACTGATGCAAGAAGCGGTTTCAGTCTAATATCAAAAACAGAATGGCAAACAATGTTGATCCAGATGAGGCGGCTCGTGATGAGCCGCCTCATCTGGAACTACACTGTTTGCACATTTGCACAGGTATCTGTTCTGGTCTGCCGGATAGAAATGGTTAAGTTCAAATGGTCAATACATGGCATTTGCCTAGCAGTTGTCCCTCTAAACCATTTAAACCAAGCAACAGAATGGTAGGTTATGTTACATGTAATGAACTTACACCTCGTCGAAAACCAGGTGTAATGGTAGTTTATACCCCCGATGATTTTCAACCTTCATATTCAAAGCAAGCACCTAAATATACAATTTTGTTAAAATCTACTGCATAATTGCCTGCATTATACGTTTACTAATTCTGGCATCAAATAGGCCAAAAAACACTTTAGAAACAGGCAAATAAAATTATTACTATTTAATATTGAACTATTTTTGTATAGATCCAAACCGGTGCTCTGTAAATTTTAGCAGTCCGTAACTTTGTAGCAGCCGCAAGCGCAGAACACTGTTAGTGCTATTTCAGAGGACAGGATACACTTGATGGATTTTTCCCCGTTCAATACAAGGGCGACGACGTTTATGACTTCCTAATTGATTTCCTGCACGCAAACCCCTTTCAGAAAATGAGGCTTGTGAATATTACACAACCAGGAGGACGCCTTCCGAGCTCTTAGAAAGAGAGAAAGAAATATATAATAAAAGAAAAAAGAAAGGAAAGGAAAAAAAGATAGAAAGAAAAAAGATGCAAATGAAAAAGGGATTATACACATTTTTGGGGGCTGGGAATACTATTCGTTTTAAGTTCGTCTGGAGGAAGCCAAGGAAGAACAATTACACTTACACCGGCGTCGGCGCCGGCGTTTGAATCGCCGTTTATACAATGATAAGTTTAACATTATAGCTTATATTTTCCAAACCACACGATGGATTTGGTTTATATTTAGTATAATGATAGATATAGATCCAAAGTTTAATTCCGCTATAGCCACAATCAAGCCTACGGTCGTAAGGTCAAGGTCATCGAGTTGGAACTTTCTATGTTAGTTTTACGTTAAGGTTCTAACAACCCATATTTTCCAGTCCATATGATGGATTTTGTATATATATGCATGATGATAGATATACGTCTAAAATTTTATTCAACAATACCATCAACCATGCCTATGGCCTTAGCTTTTATGTTAGAATTCTTCATGAAAGATTTTTAACAGCTTATATTTCCAGAAAATATGATGGATTTGATTTATATTTGGCATGATGATAGATATAGGCCCATCGTTTTAGCCAGAAATAGCCTTACAATCAAGGTTAGTTTTGCGTTAAGGTTTAACAGTTCTTGTTTTCCATACCGTATAATGGATTTGGTTTTTATTTTGTGTGTAACAGATATACGTCTAAAGTTGACTTCTGCAACACCACTAACCATGCATATGGCTTTATATCAAAGTCATGGACTTAAAGCTTTAATTTTTGTATTTTCATTAAAGTGTGTTAACAGCTCATATTTTCCAGACCATATGATTGATTTGGTTTAAATCTAGTATGATGATAAATATAGGTGAAGCGTTTTATTCAGCGATACCTGCAACCATGCCTATGGTCGTAAGGTCAAAGTCACGGGCTTAGAACATTTATGTTACAACATTGCATTGAAGACTTAAACAGTTCATATTATTAGACATTATGGCGGATTTGTTTTATAGTTTTGTATGATGAAAGATATAAGGCTAAAGCTTTATCTTTAGATCACTGTCACAGACTTAGACAGTTAATGTTAAAGTTGTACATTAGTTTTCCAACAGCTCATATAATGGATTTAGTTTATATTTGGTACGGTGATAGACCTCAGTCTGATGGTCTGTTCAGCAATACCTCACCTATACATATAATTTTAAGGTCAAGATCACAGAATCAGAACTTTTATGTCAAAATTTGCCTTAAAGTTTTTAACTTTAGCCTATATTCTCCAGACCATATGATGATTGGTATGGTTATAGATATAGCAGCAATACCCCGGCCCTTGCTGATGACCTCAAGGTCAAGGTCATGGACTTCGAGTGTTTATGTAAATATTTTGAACAGCTAATATTTTCCAGATCGTATGATAAATTTGGTTTATATTAGGCCCAAATTTTTATTCAGCGATGCCTCATCCCCAACACACACTCTCTGCCTTAAGGCACATGTTAAGGCGAGATCTGCTGTCTGCTGACAGCTCTTATTAGGCAGAAATATATTACAACCATTTATGCCAGTTACTAAAAAACTAAAACACAAAATTCAGGAAATAGGTCGAATACAGTATTTAAAGGTCTGGTTCTGCAATGCTGAAATAGGAGACAAATTTCATTATGTGCTGAAATGTAAAATGGACATAAAGTCAGTCTTCCTAAAACAACCTAATATAATTCAATTTAACACCCTAATGAACAGCAGTAATAAAAATATTATAAACAATTTATGCGTATTTATCGATATCATAATAACAAGTTGAAGTTTTTCAGCCTTTTTTTTTTTCAATGCTTGGAGCATTTTTAGCTGTCAAGCCAGAACTACAAGCATCAGAGTTAGTGAAATCATATCTGATCTTTAATCCTGTCAATATTAGAGGGATTTGAGGCTCACTGTTGCCATTCAAGAAATTTAGACGGCGATTTAGTCCATATTGTCTCATCAATAGTCATTTTTCTGATAGCAAATGGTGCCAAATGGAAAAGACATAGATAATGAACAATACCGAGTAAATAAAACTTTTTTAAATAAACTATCAAACAAACCAAAAAAAAAATAAATAAAATATCAAACAACAAACTTGCTAAAATAATACAATAACCACGATGCAATTGGCTTAATAAAAAATCTGAACAAACATACTTTTAATTATCTAATATTTTACTGCTGCAAGCCATACGTTGTTTGTTTTCTAATCATGCACTGTAGCACAGTAATCTTTTAAAGTGTACTTATATTTTACCTGATTCCCACTGCACGTGCTACAAAGTAGATTCGCCCAATTTTGATCAGTCCGAGGTCAGAATGGAACAACACCTGGACGAGAAATCGTTAGGAAAATATTAAAACGATTTTCTCATCAAATAAACGTGTTGCCGTCTTAACCTATTTGTAACTTACAGTTTTCTTTCAGTAATTGTACTGCCATAAAATTATTATACTTGCAGCTTGAATAGTTCCTCATGTAATATTTATATATAACCTGAAATCTTCCGCCTCCTTGAAGACACTGACAAATCTTGCAGAAGGCTACAGACGGAGTAAGGGTAATTTGTACCCTAGATGATTTTCTACTTTCATTTTCAGAGAAACCGCCAAATATATATATTTTTTTAGATATCTACTGCAAAATTGCCTGGATTATATATTTTGACCAATTCTGGTATCAAAATATTTGAAACAGGAAAAGAAATGGAACTATTTGAGCCGGGGAACAGCATTTCCGACAAGATTGTACGCCCAACGAAGATAAGCCTGCGCATTTGCGTCAGCTGATCACAACCTTTGCTGTCTACCTGAAGACACTTTGAAACTTGGCTACCCACAGTGTCATGCGAAGGCTGATCAGACTGCGCGGATGCGCAGGCTGATTTGAGTCGTCGCTGGGCGCACATGCAATCTTGTAGGAAATGCTGTGCCCCGGCTCATTCAATATGGAACCAACCTGGTGTTCGGTAAAAGGGAAATTATTTATATTTTAAGGGGCGGCAACTCTAAAGGAATGAAATTATAAAGGAATAGCAAATTCTTTACTTTAGAGGAGACCTCTCTTCAGAAGGGAGGTGAAAATCAATTCTTGCCAGAATTGATTTTCCTCTTCCTTCTGAAGAGAGGTGTCCTCTAAATTAAAGAATTTGCTATTCCTTTATAAATTCACTCCTTTAAAGTAGATCGCTTTTCAAAGAACGGTCATGGGATTTGGGGAAACAAACATGATATCACAAAAATAATCTCTCTTTAATACATTGGCGGAAAATATATATCAGGTTATCCAGTCTCTGTAACCTGCCTGTTTAAATACACTTTTCACCAAAGTTGCAACTCTATTCAAAGCTCTTGTTTTGCAAATACTACGACAAAAGATGCTTAATTTAAAGACTTCATACTCCTCAAAAATAGACATTTTATAATCCAAAAAAGATTTAATAAACCGATATATAGTAATAATACTGTCATAAAATGTGGCACCTGACAGCCTGTAAAATGTCAGTTAGTCTCTCGTTCTTGAAATGAAATGCTTTTTTGTTTTGTGTCTCTGAATTAATGTTGCCAATATTAATTCAGAGATATGATTAGAAATCATTTCATTTTTGATCCAGTTCAAAAACGAGAGACTAACTGAAATTTTACAGGCTGTCAGATGCCACATTTTATTATCTTACTAATACTATATACCAATTTATTAAACCTTTCTTGGATAATTTTTTGAGGAATATGGAGCCTTTAAAAGTGTTACTAAGTGAGCCCAAACGTTAGGAAATGTACCCTCTGAGGTGTGCGCCAAAAGAAAAGTCAAATAAACCTGTACCACCGCGCAATAAAGAAGCGTTGTACCTTTGACTGTCCGAAATGCGCCAAGTAAAGATTCTGACCAGGCTGCGCGAATGCGCAGGCTGATCTGGATCGTCATTGCATGCACATATCCGAAGATATGTTTGCCGACGCTCCGGCTCATATATCAACATAGACTGTCAAAAGCCCACTTTTCTTATGGTACTACAAACAACCATTACGAAAACACGCCTATACAAATATATAGAAAATTTCACCTCCAAAAACTGAAAATTTTCAGATAAAAAAGTCTGATAGTTTTCAGATTTCTGCTCAAAACATAGATTGTGGGTACTCGTTAGAACCGCCTCGGCGAGGCGGTTCTAACGAGTACCCACACTCTATGTTTTGAGCAGAAATAAGAAAAATAATCTATACCCCTGTGAACCCCAGTTTTACTGTATAAAAGTGGGGTTTAAGGGGGTCAATATTATATAGGCACGTTTTCGTGATGCCTTTTTACACCGAAACTCGATACATCGACAAAATTCGTTATAATGACAATTTGACTGTCACGAAACCTTCGCTTAAGCGGTAACAATAAGTCACAAATTATGAAAGAACATTGTATCTAATACTTTAAAGAAACCCGTGATTTGATATTTGTCAGAATCGCCTCAGTGAATACGGGGTGACGTTCAACGACCCCCACACAGCACTAACACTCGCTGTTATGAAGAAAATCTGTATAAGTCAGACGTCTTATCATATCACACAGTTTACAAACGTGGCTGGTTTCGTCTTCAGAGTTAGAATGATGAAAGAAAAGTGGATACACTGGTTAGATTTTCAATCACTTTCATTACGAAAACACGCCTGTTCAAAGTATATTGAAAATTTTACAACAAGAAAAGAAACAAAATCAAAAAAAAAAATCTGATAATTTTCATATTCCTGCTCAAAACATAGTTTATAGGTACATGTAGTCGTTACGATACGCCTCGGCGATGCGGTTTTTACAAGTACCCACAATCTGTGTTTTAGCAAAATAAGAAAAATAATGTATACCCCTGTAAACACCAGTTTTACTTTACAAAACAGGGGTTTAAGGGGATCAAAATTATATAAGTATGTTTTCGTGGTGACTTGTTAGACTTTCCATCTCTTTTGTTGAGGGAGAAATTTTTTTGTGACTTACTGTTTCCATATTTTATACAGCAAGCACCTTCTAAAAAGGAACTTCTGTAAAAGTAACGAAATACACATAAGAAGGGACACAATTAATTTAAAAAGAAGAGTAACCGTCATTAAAGTGTAATAAGTACTGATAAGTTTTCTTTTATTGTCAATCTCTACAGGAATAACATAAAAAGTATAGAATATGTCTAGGAATAGCTACAATTATAGATCATAACCTAACAATAACATCAAGACATAAAGCAAACAAACCACGAATGATCTTACATAACAAATATAAGCCTTACGATAACACGCCTATATAATTTTGATCCTCGTAAACCTCGCTTTCGACCCTTGTAAACCTCGCTTTTATATAGTAAAACTGGGGTTTACAGGGTATCCAGTATTTTTCTTATTTTTGCTAAAAAACATAGATTGTGGGTACTCGTTAGAACCGCCGAGGCGGTTCTAACGAGTACCCACAATCTATGTTTTGAGAAGAAATATAAAAAAAACTTCAGAATCCTTTATCTGAAAAATTTCCTTTTTTGATTGTAAAACTTTCAATATACACGTATTTGAAAAGGCGTGTTTTCGTAATGGAAATTACTCCTGAAACGCCACAATCACGAAGTACAGCCTTCCCGAGGCACCAAAAGAAGGAGATATGAGGAACAAATGATGACAAAAACGCCTTATATCAAACCACAGACGCACAGACAAAGAAGAACTGCAACACAGGAGCCGTTTTGGAACTGTCGGCACAAAAGCTGGTGGGCGGGCACTTAAATTAACCATTTTTATTCGCGCGAAACCTTAGTGCAGCTAATATGCTAGTCTGTCTCCAGACTCTAACTTTTCTGTCATTTTCTCTTTTCTTTTCAAAGGTATACAATCTAGTACAGCTTATAATGATTTGATAAGTTATGTCTCTCTGTAGTAAAACTGTGAAACGGGATTAAAGAGACAAATACAGCTATAGGAAGTGATAAAGAATGACAAAAACGATGCAGAAACGACTGGAGCCAGTCTACTAATATGCCACAACCTCTTTATAAAACTATTGTTGGGGTCCATAGCATAAGCCGTATTAGTTATACAACCGTGTTATATCCAAACAAAAATGTATAGATTATATTGAAAAAATGACTTTAATCTGTACATTTTTGGTGATTATCAATATAATCTATACATTTTTGGGATCCATCTTTGAACCGTGTTATATCCAAAACCGTTTTATTGCCAACCGTGTTATACAGAGGTTGTAGTGTAATCAGAAACATATGTTCGGTCCGCGTAGGGGTCCTCTAACTTATCTTTGAAACAATACAGTTTAACATATATATTCATAAACACTGTGATGAAACGATTCAAACGACTTAATGTCGATCTAACTCTTTTACTGCCACTGGCGATAGTAATAGGCTTTTGTAAACAGTATAGATCCAAATGAGATGGCTCAAGAGCCGTCTCATCTGGACCTACGCTGATTGACACTCTCTTTTTCAACTTTACATACAAACTTCTTTCTAGTAAGTTTAAAAAACAAAAAGCGGACGACAAATATCATCTGAAATTTGGTGCCGAAAGAGCTAAGCCAATTATAAGAAAACCACAAACACCACCACCATGGGCTCCATTACGAAAACACGCCTATTCAAATATATAGATTATTTCACCTAAAAAACCCGAAAATTTTCAGATAAAAAAACTCCGATATTTTTTTCAAATTTCTGCTCAAAACATAGATTGTGGGTGCACGTTAGAACCGCCTTGGCGAGGCGGTTCTAACGAGTACCCACAATCTACGTATGTTTTGAGCAAAAATGAGAAAAAAATAATTTATCCCCCTGTAAACCCAGTTTTATTATATAAAAGAGGGGTTTAAGCGTGATGCAATCACATTCATTGATAGTTAGGTGCCAACCATCTGAAACAAAATATGAAGAAGCCAACATTTAGTCTGATGACCGACCCACCACCGTGCAGTTAAGGCGAGATGCAAAGTTAGCAATCATTTTGACAATATTTTAAAATATTCAGAAAAATCAGTTTTGACAATACTCTTTCTAAATTTATAGACGAAGTTGCTATAAAAGTCAGGTTGGGACAAATCTTCTTGCAGAACTGTTTTCAAATCAATATTATATTTGGACATTAAGTCAGAATTACGGCGACAAAATTTAGAAAATGCTTCAATTAATTTATGAAAACGTTATCCTTACTTAAGAAGTTTTATGGCGACTTAGTCTACACATTCAGAATTATTGTTTTATGGCGATTTAGTCTTTGAATTATGAAAGAGTGTTGGCAAAACTGATTTGGAACATTACGAAAACAAGCCTATTCAAATATATACAAAATTTCACCTTTAAAAGCGGAAAATTTTCAGATAAAAAAAACCTGACATTTTTCATATTTCTGCTCAAAACATAGATTGTGGGTACTCATTAGAACCGCCTCGGCGAGGCGGTTCTAATGAGTACCCACAATCTATGTTTTTGAGCAAAAACAATAAAAAATAATGTATACCCCTGTAAACCCCAGTTTTACTATATAAAAGTGGGGTTTAAGGGGGTCAAAATTATATTGGCATGTTTTCGTGATGCAATTCAAAAAGATTGCCATTTGCCACTAAAAGATAGGTTACAACATTGATATTCTGCAGCTTACTGCATGCATTTTGTTAACCTAATTATGGCTGATAATTTTGCATCCCTCTTTAATTGCACGACGGTGGATCTGTCCTCAGACAAAATGACGCTCGCTCCCTCCTAAATATGTTCCAGATGGCTATCGCCTGAGTATTAACCCACTTATGCCAAGTGGACTCTTCTACCTGAACTTTTGGACCAGTCAATTTCCCACTTAAGGGGTGTCTGGTAAGATTATTACGGCGTCTGATCTGGGCCTACACTGTTTGCCAATGTCCCATTTATGGGACGTTAGGCATAAATGGGCTAATGTCTTTGATCAGGCCGATCGTGGTTCTGTGTTTGGTTTTCGTGTATTATGGCTTCAGATCGCCATTGAGCCCTTTGTTTTTACGTTGTTTCATCGCAGTGGTTTTGAATTATATGTGCTTCAATGTGATGAGTCACAGATGAGGCAGGCGACCCCTGTGCGGACCGAATACATGTTTGTAATTTTGAGCTGCATCAGAATTTAAAATGAGGTTTCGCGAGAGTAAAACTGGTTTAAGACCACCCAGTAAGCATTCTACATAAATCTATAGCGGTCCTTTATCGGCCCGTCAGCTACCCTGACGGGTCGATAACGGCCCGCTATAAATATATGTAGAATGCTAGCTAGGCAGCTTCCTCACCCCGCCCACTCCCAGCCCAGTAATTTTCCTACTGATAGTTCTAAGGCGTTCCTCTGTTGCAGTTCTTCTTTGTGCCTCAATGTTTTCAAATAGGGCATTTGTTTTGTGATCCTTTCGTTTTTCATCTCACCTTCTTTAGGTGCACCGGGAAGGCTGTACAATCAACCCTCTTTATACCGACACTCGATACAACGACAAAATTCGTTATAATGACAATTTCACTGTCCCGAAATCTTCGCTTAAGAGGTAACAATTAGTCACCAATTATGCAAGAATATTGTATTTAATATTGTTAACAAACATATGTTTTGGATATTTGTTAGAATCGCCTCAGTGAGGCGATTCTAACAAATATACAAAACATATGTTATATGAGGAAATGAGAATAAAACAAGGTCTTTCTTACATACCATTCTGTCCATTAAGGATTCTTTACAACAGCAAATTCATTATAATGGCAACATCTTTGGAAACAAATGATGTCGTTGTAACGAGGGTTCACTGTACTTAGTTATTGTGGAATTTTCCGAGTATCTTCCTTATTCTTTTTTTTTTTTTTTTTTTTTTTTTTTTTGATAGCCAAGGAGACAATGTTTCTTTATATGGATAACACTGACTCTGATCAGACTGCGCACAAACACTGGCTGATTTTAGTGTCTGTTGGTCGCAGATATCACAAGGTATGTTTTCTCATGTCTGGGTTCAAATCAAGGATACACATTAGTAATGCACCAACATTCCTGAAAATTGGTTCCAACAAAAAGGGGTCTCCGACAGTCCAGCGTTATAACTTGCTTGTACCCAAACTTTCTGTCCCTCAGACAGGTACTGTGCGACGCTGTTTGACGTAGTTGTATGAGCTGCGTCATGATTGTAATGCGAGATTGCTGAAATGCTTTTCATATCATCACAACCAGTTGAAATCGTGCCCATATTCGATTATGTGCACACAACTGTACACTAAAGAAGAATGTTCCATTTACGGGTGATGTAAAAACACCACTAGTACTGTCATAAGCGTTACCTTCATTCTGGAGGACTGTCTGAAAGATAATGACCTGACTGGTTTCTGGTATGAGATTGAACGCTGTCTTAGCACTGAACGTTATAGTTCGCGTATACATGTGTTCTGAAAGAAAAACAAATAAGGTTAAGAGATTGTTTAAGGCTCGCTTTGTTGAGAACTACAAATATTTTCTAGATACATAAAAATCTTCGATAACTCGAACACCGATGGCTTGTTTACAGCGGCTGATTCGGACGAAAAAAATATTCCAGTTATTGAAGATACTTCGACCAATAATGCTTTAAATTGTGAGTGTTACTGAAGATTAACATAGATGGTCGCAGAATCTGAATATCTATTGCATTTCAGAAAGGTCGATCTTTCCACAGACAGTCCATCTGACGGAGAATTTGGCGTTTGAAGTTAATGTCCTGGGCCCAGTTGTTCAAAGCGTCGTTAGCTTAACGAGCTCGTTAGTGGTCATATTGTTAACTTTTCTAGTAAGTACAATATCTAATTCTCAGGTATTTTATAAAATATTAGTGTATATGTCATATTTGATGATCAAACGACATCGTTAGTTTTGAACAACTGGGCCCTGAATTTCATAAAGCTCAAGATTCCGTAAAACTTATTTCTGACGGAAACACGTGTCTTCATTATCGACATGACGTATGTCTTTTTAGTCGAGGTTTTACGGCCTAGTCGACCCATTAAGGTCATGTCGATCCAGTCAGTTTACCTAATCACACATTCTTTCTGGACAGACTTAGCCCTCTGGGTGGTTAACCAGTACGTGTGTTTATTCATTCGACAAAAAACTGACAACTGCCCTTCTTGAATCATGGGAAGGGAGAGAATGACTGTGTAAAACATTTCATGATCAATCTCCAAGGAAGATGGCGTAGGGTGTAAGGTGTAATATAATGATAAAAGCAATATTCTAATTACGTAGCTATGGCGGATGGCTTTAACCCTTTCCACCCCAAGTTTATGAATTGGACTTTTCTCCAAGTAAATTCAGTTGTCCATTGTTGCAAATAGGAATGTCAATCAAAAATCAAATTTAAACGGAATGGCAAAAAATGTAGATCCAGATGAGCCATCGCATTAGGGTCTGCACTTTATGCACAGGTATCTGGTTTGTTTGCAGGGCTGGTAGGGGAACTGGTTAATGAAAAATCTAAGCGAAAAATTTAAGATATCGGAAGCGAACGTAATAAACGCATATGAACCGCGTCTTAGGAAAAGAGCCATGATAGCATATGCGAACAACAAAGGGCGAGTCTGCGCATCCGCACAATCTCGCCAGGACCTATGCTGTTCGCTCAGGTAAGCGGTAGATCAAGGGAAAACTTCAGCCAAAAGGATTGACCTGAGGCCTTGCTAAGGGGTCGGGTATTCGCAGTAAAAATGATTCGATACATCACGAAAACATGTATGTACCTATAAAATTTTGACCCCACTAAACCCAACTTTTCTATAGTAAAACTGGAGTTTACAGGGGTATAAAATATTTTCCTTATTTCTGCTTCAAGGATAGATTGCCGGCCTCGGTGGCTCAGTTGGATGCGCGTCCGACTGGAGACCAGGAGGTCGCGGGTTCGACCCCGCCGAGGTCGGCAACATTCTTAGAGGACTAAACCTGCCCAGTAAACGTGTGGTTAGGTAAACTGACCGCGCTCGACATGACCCCATTGGGTTGACTTGGCCGTAAAACCTAAACTCAAGCAAACAAACGCATAGATTGTCGGTACTCTCGGCGGTTCTAACGGGTACCCACAATCTAAGTTTTAGAAGAAATATGAAAAATATCAGAATCTTTATCTGAAAACTTTCATTTTTTGGTGGTAAAATTTTCAGTATATTTGAATAGGCTTGTTTTCGTAATGGAAAGTCCGAAGAGCCTTTTTCACTCGACGCGGTCACCACACATTATTGAAATGCCATGCCAAATATAGTCTCATATAAAGTATAATAGCACTGACATTGGTGAATATTGTTCAGTGCCTGGATATCAACGGTTGCGCCCTTGCGAACGTAATTTGATATCACAGCGCGAAGCAATAATCACCAATATCTGTGCAGTAACATTTTTATTATTTAGCCATAAATAATTATTTGCATCTTTTTTGGTTATTAATGGCCCAAAAATAGGCTTTTTTTGTCATCTTAATTTGATAGCCTACACAAATGCGTCACAAATAGTGGCCTGGTGTTATTGCACTTAGACGCCACCAAACGCTTGCTCCTCGGATTTTATCGCACATTTTTAATAATTCAGTTTTTATTGCTATATACTTATGATGTAATGAACATCATTTGGCAAAGTCCGAGTCAAACAGTAAGACAACTCAACCTTGTAGGTTTGTTACATTTGCTGTCAGTTGTTTTGTTGTCGTCCGAATGCCGAGCTTTATCTCTTCATTAGTTTTAGCAACATTCCTTGTCATCTCCTCGAATTCTTCTTTATGGACTGAAAGAAGACATTGTTAACCTTTAACTACTGCTTCAGCAGACGACAAATTGGTGATATTTTTTTTTTTTTTTTTTTTTTTTTTTTTTTTTGTTTCCTATTTTCCTAGGAAACGGGATTTAACATTATATGCAAACTGTTTCTATTGGAGACAAATGGCAGCATGCAATGTCAAATCCTTTTTTCTGCTAAAAATCAGAAAACTATTCTAAAATGTCGTTAAACTTGTTTAAAATCTTCATTCATACACACAACGGTATTTTTACCTGACCGCTTTCCTGATCATTCTACTTATTCCCCACTCACTTGCACATATTATCTCGTACATACTGGTAGTCAGTTAATCATTAGTTGACCATTTCACCCTTAGGTTTTTGAAATAATCTCTACCATCTTTGAAAGTGGACATATGCATTATTACAAAAGGGATGTCATTCACAGATCCGGAAGACAGATAATGTAGATCTTGATGAGATTGCTCTTTACGGCCGAAGCTGATAACATGATACATAACTTACAATTCCGTTTCTTGTTCTGAATATTTTAAGCAAACTGTTGAGGCAGATACCAAACACATTAACCATTTGAATTTAAAACAAAAACTGTAAATGTTGTGGTCTGTAGAACTTTTGCGAAAATGTATAACTTGTATAAGGAAAATCAAGGTAGTCTTTAGTCCTTACTGAGATATCACTGTAAATCATGAGCAGAGATAACAATAATTAATTTGAGTAGCATAAGCTACATAAAATAAAAACATACCTCGGATTTCGTCCATGGCTTTCTCCAATTTCTTAACATATTCTTGCATTTGTAACTCCGTTCTTATAGTTTTCTCAAGCAGTTTTTCTTGCCAGTCGAATCTGTAAAACAAATGTAATGGTGATGGGAAGCCCAACTATTCTCTTCTGCATTTACATTTTACACTCAGAACCAATACATGCGAAACCTGTGTAAGAAAAATGATTGCAATAAAGAGACATCAACTAACATTAAATAGTCTGTTTGTTTATCATAGAGGCTGCTCTTAATGGAAAGATTTTTTCCACTTCCCAAATAGGGGTAATTTCAATGGATATAACTTGCTGTCTCTCAAATTCTATTCTCAAGAAGTAGTCCCAGAGGGATCAAATTCTTTCCTTAAAGAGTAGTCCTTATACTTTGATAGTGATACTAAGGAGATTTTTTTAAGCTGCGTAAAAATAATTCCGCTCTGGCTGTGTCACTGCAATACGTATAACTCTAAATACAGTTTGCACAGAGTTCTTACTGTTGGTCTACCCAGTTATGGAAATTTCTGCAGAATCTATGTAGAATGCATTCAACAACTGAGCCTCTTCAAACAGAATACGATTAATTGGCATATGCGACCAGCGTAAACCCAGATCAGCATGTGTACTCGCAGCAATCTGATCTGTGTATACTTTGTTCACTAATAGAAAGTTAAAAGTCCGTACATTCTAATAGCGATCAAAGTATAGAGCATTTTACCACGTCGCAATAACAACTTGCTTGTACCGCAAGGAAGTACAGGTGTCGTATATATCTGACCCGATGACATTTAAATTGAACAAAACCTTATCTAATAAACGTCAAAAAGATTGCCTTTGGAAACAAAGAACACACTACAGATCAAGCTGTACATGTAACCACCGAAGGCTTGTTTATCGTGGCTGATTCGAACTCGTCTTTTTAGTCCCTAGGAAAATCTGTTAGCTCAAGAATTAAGCATTTAGGGATATTTTAGGGCACTCTTCTTATTTTATCATGAAAATATATGCTATATGTACTCATTAGAATCGCCTCACCGAGGCGAATCTAATGTGGACACTCAGCATACATTTATTTCACATAGGATGGAAACGACATTAGATCTCTAAAGTATCTCTGTTTAATCCTGTCCTGATGCTATGATGAACCGTCAGCGGTTTGAACTACTAATGTCTAGAATATTCCATGGTCTAAAAGATGTTCGAGCCATTTAAATTCGACTGAATAAGTTTTACATTGGTGTGTTAACGTAATACGATAAAACCTTTACTTACTTTGAGTAACAAGTCGGTTCTTGTTCAGAACATTGGCTAAATCCTATGAAAAGTATTGCTACTGATACAAAAACGAGAAACTGCATTTTTGATGACCAGAATTGGTTTTGCATATCCACAGCGAAGGCAGTTTCGCATAGAAGTGCGCATAGAAGATTTCTCAGAATCGCACATTGTGTGACGTCATAAGACTACTCTTCGGAGCCTACCTAGATGCCAAGCACCACGTGTTGTTGTGCTTGCAGCAGTTAGCTACGTTATCCAGTCATGGCAGGCAGGTACTCGTGCCTATCAAGATCTTTATCTCTATGCCGCAACATGAGAAAACGTATCATCTGACATGTGTGCATCCTCGCAGTCTGAACACAGTCTTCGTCGTTTGCTGGAAGAAGCTTTGCATGATTGGCTATCAAAATTGGGCCCAGTGAAGATTCTGATCAGACAGTGTGAATGGAATGTGCAGGATGATCTGAATCTTGGTTGGGCTCACATTACCGAAGGTGTAATTTCGGACATTGCGGCTCATCCAACACATATCAGGGAGATTCCGCTTACACTATCCACTGAAGGTTTATTAATCTTTCACTACCAGGAGGACGACTTAAGTGCTTTTAGAAAGAAAAAAAAAGAAAGTAGGTTATAAGGAATGAAAGAAGAAAAAAAGAAAGTTGTTTTACTCTTTAAAAGCAATACATTATGTAGGTACACTTTTCGGGGAAAGGAATACTGCATTTTTTAGCTCTCATGGATGAAGTCCAGGAAGAGCTATTTAATTGCACTTACCCTGGCGTCGATGCCTGCGTTTGAGTCGACATCTTCATATTATTTAAGTGTAACATTAAAGATTTCAAAAGCTTATCTTTTTCAAATCACACGATGGATTTGGTTTATATTTCGTATAATGATAGATATAGGTCCAAACCCAGCTAGCATTCTACGTAAATCTACATCGGGCCGTCATCGGGCCGTCAGCTACCCTGACGGCCCGATGACGGCCCGATATAGATTTACGTAGAATGCTGACTGGGAAGTTTTAATCAACAATGCCCCAAACCAAGCATATGCGTTATGATCAAAGTCATGAACTTAGAATTTTTATGTTAAAATTTTGCGTCAAGGTTCTAACAGCTCATATTTTCCAGACAAATAATGGATTTGGTTAATATTTTGCATGATGATAGATATATGTCCAAAGTTTTATTCAGCAATACCACCCAACCACATGTATGGCCTTACTGTCAAAGTCATGCACAGAACTTTTATGTTTAAGTTTCGCATTAAAATTTTAAACAGCTCATTATTTCCAGGTCGTATGTTGGATTTAGTTTATATTTTCTATAATGATAGATATAGAGGCAAAGTTTTAGTAAGCAATACCTGCAACCATGCCTTTTGCCTTAAGATCAAGTTCAAACTTTTATGGACTTTTATGTGAAATGCTTTTAATATTAAATATTTTCTAGACCTTATGATGTATTTGCTCTTTATTTTGTATAACGAGAGATATAGGTTCAATACATTACTAAGCAATATCCCAACCTATGCCAATGGTTTTAAGATCAAGATCGCAGACTTAGACAGTTAATGCTGAAGTTTAACATTAAAGTTTCCAACATCTCATATATTACAAACAATTCAAATTTTTTTTATATGATGATAGATATCAGTCCGAAGTTCTGTTAATAATTACCCTACCCAAATATATGACCTTATGGTCAATGTTACATACAAAAATTTTTATGTCAAAGATTTGCCTTAAAGTTTTTAACATGTATATTTTCCACACCATATGATGGTTGGATATAGGTCTAAGGTTTAATTCAGCAATAGCCCAGTCCTTGCCAATGACCTAAAGGTGAAGGTCATGGATTTGGAACTTTTATGTAAATGTTTTGAACACCTCATATTTTCCAGATTATATGATGAATTTGGTTTACATTTGGTATGATGATAGATACAGGGCCAATGTTTTATTCAGCAATGTCCTCTTCTCCCCCGCCCTCTTCCTACCCACTTCTGCGTTAAGGCACATATTTAGGCGAGCTCTGCTGTTTTATGACAGCTGTTGTTAGCTAGATATTTAACAAGTAACTGCAAAAACCTAAGCACACAGTGCGGTAATTAGGTCGAATACAGTAATTAAGGGTCCGACTTATTGGGGTGATGGAGGTACTAATGATCACCAATCGATAAAAATTTCGATCCTTTAAAAGTAGAACTGCATTTAACCATATTGTTAATCCTTGAGATTGCATTTTGATTTGTTGATTTATTAACCCTTGTCATTCTGAATAAATTAAGATGCTACGCCCACATCTAATTATCAGTCAGTCAGGTTTTTGATATACATTCGATGAATAAAACGAAACGTTGCACCTGTAGCTACCATCATACAGAATATGAACCTAATCAATTATATGAGCTGATAACAAAAAGGTAAGAGAAAAGTCCAGGGAGTGCCACAATCACAAACCGCAGCCCTTCCCAGACCCCAAGAGGAAGAGGAAACCGACAAATCTAAACAAGCACAAACCGAACAAACGTACGAAAAGCACTAAGATTAGCTCTCTCTTCCCCAAGCGAGGTAATCGCAATGCTTAAAGGACTGAAAAACACAAGAACAAAATGACACACGGAAAGACATACAACAAATCGCCTCGTAGAATAAACCACAAAGCAACAAAGAGTAAGACTAACACCGGGACCACCACCTTAGACTTCAATGCAAACTTTAACATAAAAAGTCAAGTCCGTGACTTTGACATTAAGGCTAATGGCGTGGTACATGTAAGGGGTATTGCTGAATAAAACTTTGGACGTTTATATATCATCGTGCAAAATATTAAGCAAATCCATCGTAAGGTCCGGAAAATAGGAGCTGCAAAATCATTTACGCAAAACTTTAACATAAAAGGTTTAAGTCCGTGACCATGACCTTAAAGCCATAGGCAAGGTTGCGGGTATCGCTTAATAAAACTTTGCACCTATATCTATGAACGTACAATATATAAATAAAATATATCGTGTGGTTTGATAAATATAAGCTTTAGTTTTAAACTTTAACTTGTGTTAACGCTGACACCGGGAGTGGTGCAATAGCTCTTCCTGGACTTTATCCAGGCAAACTAAATATTGATAGTATTTCCTTCCCCGAAAAATGTAGCTATTCCTTTCAACAGGTAGTACCTTCTTTCTTTCTAAGAGCTCTTAAGTCGTCCTTCTGGTTGTGAAAGATTAATAAGCCTTCAACTAACAGTGTAAGTGGAAACTCCCTGCTGTCTATTAGATGAACCGCATTGTCCGAAAACGTATTTTAGCCCAGCGAAGATTCAGATCAGCCTGCACATTTGCGCAAGCTGATCAGAATCTTAACTGAGCGCATTTTGGATAGCCAAGCGTGCAAAGTTTTTTCATGCGAACGACGAAGGCTCTGTTCAGATTGTGAGGATAAACAATGCCAAAGGATATGATTTCTCACGTTGCGGCTCATAGATAAACATCTTGTTTAGCACGAGTGCAAGCTTGTCATGACTGTAAAATTTAGTAACTGCTACAGACAAAACAACACGTGATGCTTGGCATCTTGGTAGGCTCCAACAATTAGTCTTATGACGTCACAAAATGATTGATTCAGAGAAATCTTAAAAGTCTTATTTGCGCACTTCTATAAGAAACGCCTGCATTGTGGATATGCAAAACAAAGTCTGATTATCAAAAATGCAGTTACTATTTTTTGTACCAGTAACGATATTTTTCATAGGAATCAGCCGCTGTTCTGAACAAGAACCGACTTGTTACTCAAAGAAAGTAAAGATTTTATCGTATTACGTATACACACCTACGAGTATGTAAAACTTATAAATGCAACTCTTCAATGGCTCGAACGTCATTGGGACCATGGAAAGTTCTAGACATGTATTGGTTGTTGAAGTGCTTAAATTTCGAACCGATAAGCGAGATATTTAAAGCATTTCAACAACCTATTTGTCGCTTCTTGGTGTCATTATTTATTATTGCTTTATCTAAACACACTGGGGCTTTCGGGTCACAGGATCATGTAGCTGTATCAGAAATAAAATTAACATTTACCATGATGTAGGCTAAACTGCCAGAAAAGGAATGTGTATTTTGTTTGTACTGTTTGTTTGTTTGTTTTCTTTCTTTGTTTCCTCTACTTTTGTGGTTACTAAAGTTGATTTTCATTACCTTTTTGTATTTGAAATGAATAACCACTTTAAAAAAAGAAAAAAAGAAAAAACCTATATTTTCTAGAAATATATACAAATTTTGTTTGTTAAGGTGGTAACAGTGTGTGATTTATCACTGCAAGTGGTCGATTATAATTGAATTAGGCTGGCGCAGTATCTAGTTGCCGCATTTCTGTCATGGAGATTTTCTGCTTTTTATTGTTTTATCGCAGCACACCTCATTTCTGCACCAATAGCGACAAGTGTAGTTCGAGTCGCTGACGGTAAATCTTAGCGCCAGGTCAGGAGGTAAATGGCGATACTTTAGGGATCCGTTATTATTTCGATCTTCTGTAAAGTAATTGTATGTTGAGTATTCTCATTTGAATCGCCTAGATGCGATTCTAATGAGTACACACAACATGCATTTCTATGATAAAATAAGAAAATATCCCTACAATATCTCTAAATACTTGTTTTCTTGAGCTGACAGAAGAATTTCCAAAACGAGTTTGAATCAGCCATGATAAACGAGCCTGCGGAGTTTGAGTCACTGAAGTTTTTTTGTACTTATTACTCAAAGCTTTCATTAAGAAAACGCGCCTATTTAAATAAATAGACAATTTCACCTCCAAAAACTGAATTTTTTTTAGATAAAAAAAACTCTAATATAGTTTCATATTTCTGCTCAAAATATAGATTGTGGTACTCGTTAGAACCGCCTCGGTGAGGCGGTTCTAACGAGTACCCACAATCTATGTTTTTGAGCAGAAATAAGAAAAAAATAATGTATACCCCTGTAAACCCCACTTTTACAATATAAAAATGGGGTTTAAAGGGGTCGAAATCATATAGGTATGTTTTCGTGGTGGCAGTTTTATTGTACATATTACTCAAAGCTTTAGATCAGGTTTTGTTTTCAAACCAAATGTCACCGGGTTAGGTATATACGACACTTGTACAGCCTTGCGGTACAAGCCAGCTTAGACGTGTTCGATTGTAGCGCTACTCTACGTAGATCGCTTATAGAATGTACGTACCTTTATCATTCTATTAGTGAACAGTGTGGATCAATATCAAATTGTTTCAAGTGCACCTGCTTATCTGGGTCTACGTTGGTCGCTAATAAGTTGTATTTTATTTGAAGAGGCTCAGCTGTTATTTACATTCTACATAAATTCTATAGAATTTTCTTCACTGCGTAGACCAAACATTAAGACTCTGGACAAACTTATTTAGATGTATACGTAGTGCAGTGACATACCCAGTAAAAATCTTGAAACAAATCTCCCTGGTATCATTATTAAAATAGAGACTACTCATTAAAGGGGAACGCAATATATTTTGTAAGTATATCTTGGAGTAAAGTGCTTAACAAGCCATTTGTTTTGATGCAAGAGTTTTCAAAATCGGCGTAGAAATAAGGAAGTTATGGTGGTTCGAATATATTAAAAATGGCTGTCATGGATGCCGCCATATTGTAGGCTTTGTGACGGCACACAGCCCAAACTAAATATGCAAATCAAATAATAAAGGGATTTTAAGAATAATTTTGCTACAGACGTTTTTATAATCTTTTAATTCTAGTGACAAGCAATCATTTCCCCCAAAATAAACCAACTTTATGAGAATAACAACCTTTGTGAAACGAATTTCAATTTTATGAATAAAAGGTAAGAGAAAAGTCCAGGGAGTGCCACAATCACAAACCGCAGCCCTTCCCAGACCCCAAGAGGAAGAGGAAACCGACAAATCTAAACAAGCACAAACCGAACAAACGTACGAAAAGCACTAAGATTAGCTCTCTCTTCCCCAGGCGAGGTAATCGCAATACTAAAAGGACTGAAAAACACAAGAACAACATGACACACGGAAAGACATACAACAAATCGCCTCGCAGAACAAACTACAAAGCAACAAAGAGTAAGACTAACACCGGGACCACCGCCTTAGAACGGTCGGTAGAGCAAACCACCGGGGGGTTTAAAGCACTTTTACAGCTAGCCAACTTCACCCTGGGTCCCGATGCTACTCTTAATACAGAAATACATAAAAATTCAGTTCGCATAAAGGCTCCCAACTCAGTCAATGCATCAAAGCGAAAACATAAAAATCAAATTAATCACTATAATAAACAAAGACGAGTACTCATGGCTAATTCTACTGTATGCCAGAGTAAATGAAAACCAATAGTTGAACCACGGCGGGCCAAGCCAAAGACATATAAAACCTCATTAAATAATCAAAATGGCGGCGCACATTCCACCAATGTTAAAATATTCAATTGTCTATAACTTACTTAATTTTCCACCGATTTTGATCAAATTTGTGTCAAAATTTATTGTTTGTAACGTTCTTTCCTTTAAAGCACAACACTTTTTAAGGTTGCGTTCCCCTTTAAGAAAAGAATTTGTTTCCTCCGAGACTACCCTTAAAGTTAGAACTTGGGGAGCAAATGTTTTCCTTTAAAAATAACTCCTATTTCGGAAGTGAACGCCCTATGGTAGACAAACAAAGTATTTAATGTTTGTTGATGTCTCTTGATTGCAAACCTTTTTCTTACACATGTTACGCATGTTTCGCATGTATTGGTTCTGAGTGTAAAATGTTTATGTATAGGTCAAAGGAGAATGATTAGATTTCCCATCATCATCACATTTGTTATACAGATTCGACTGGCAAGAAAAACTGCTTGAAAAAAAACAATAAGAACAGAGTTACAAATGCATTTCAAGTAACATATGTTTTGGCTACTTGTTGGAATTGCCTCACTGAGGCGATTCTAACAAATATCCAAAACATACATTCTATGAGGAAATTATAATAAAATAAGGTATTTCTTACATTTCATTCTGTCCATTAAGGATTGTTTACAACAGCAAATTCATTTTAATCGCGACGTCTTTGGAAACAAATGCTGTCGTTGTAACAGGGGCTCACTGTATAATCGTTTGACACCAGTACGGTCTGTGACCTTTAACTGACTACCAATATGAGCGAGATAATATTTGCACAGTGAGACGGAATAAGTAAAATGATCAGAACAGCGGCAGGTAAAATAAAAAAGTGTATATGAATGACATTTTAACTTTTCATCCTTCAGACTTAAAGATTGTTTGCAAACAGTACATATCATGACAAGCCGTCTCATCAGGATCTACACTGTTTGCCATTCTGTTTTGAGTTTTGAATGAGACACTGTTTGGAACAATGGTTCTAACCAGAGATCGAAGAGTTCACTTCAGAAACCAATGTATGAAAGAGTAAAACTAATTAACATCTTTTTTCAGCTCATAAAGAAGAATTTGAGAAGATGAAAAGCAGTATTGCTGATAATTTTGAAGAGATAAAGAACAACGTTCAGACGACAACAAGGCAAATGATAGCAAATATAATAAACCTACAAGGTTGAGTTGTCTTACTGTTTGACTGTCTAACATTACATAATCTAAACAACACATAATTTGACCAGTGATGATTCATATAAACCATTATTATATAGCTATGAATACTGAATTATTAAAAATGTGCGATGAAATCTATGAGGAGCTGCTTATGTTGACGTCTACGGGGAATGACGTCAGGCCAAAATTTCTTACGCATTCGTGCAGGCTCTGCAATTAAGAAACAAAGCCTATTTTGAGGCTATGAACAACTGAAAATAATGAAGACTATTTATAGCTATATAATAACAGGGTTATTGCATAGATATTGGCGAATATTATCTCGCGCTGAGATATCAAAGAACGCTAGCAAGATCGCGGGGCTTATTTTCTTTATATATCTACATAGAAAACTTTAAAAATCTTCTTGTCAGAAACCAATGGACCGATTTCAATATAACTTGGCGGGAATGTTTCTTCGGTGACCCTCTACCAAGGTTGTTCAAGCCGTTCAAACCTGGCCGCTAGGGGTCGGGGCTTATTTTCCATATATATATATATATATATATATATATATATATATATATATATATATATATATATATATATATAGGAAATTTTAAAAATGTTCTTGTAAGAAACCATTGGACCGAGTTCAATGTAACTTGGCAGGAATGTTGCTTTGGTGACCTTCTACCAAGATTGTTCAAACCTTCATGATACGTCAAAAAGCATGGCCGCCAGGGGTGGGACTTATTTTCCGTATATATCTGTACAGAAAAATTTAAAATTCTTCTTGTCAGAAACCACTTGACCGATTTCAATATTACTTGGCAGGAATGTTGCTTTGGTGACCCTTTACCAAGATTGTTCAAGCAATCATGATTCGTCGAAAAACATGGCTGCTAGGGGGCGGGGCTTATTTTCCTTATATATCTATATAGAAAATTTTAGAAATCTTCTTGTCAGAAACCACTGAACAGATTTCAATATAACTTGGCAGGAACGTTCCTTTGGTGACCCTCTACCAAGTTTGTTCAAGCTGTCATGGTTCGTCAAAAACATGGCCGTTAGTGGGGTGGTAGGGCTTATTTTTCCTATATAAGTATATAAAACACATTGTCAAAAACCACTGGACCAATTTCAATATAACGGCAGAAGTGTTCCTTTGGTGACCCTCTTTCAAGATTCAGTTCAAGCCGTCATCGTCATGATACATTTAAAAAACATGTCCGCTGGTGGGGGTGGGGGTGGGTGGAGGGAGCTATAAAAAGTATACAAAAATCTTAGATCAGTGACATACGCTGAAACTTCAACAGTACGTATGCAAATCTGTTTGCTCAGGTGAGCGATATAGGACCATCATGTTGTCTCTAGTTTATCTTCTACGAAATATCATTATAATAAGAATGACTACGCAAAACATACAAGTTATAAATAAAATAAGAAACCTTCCTTACAATATCCCTAAATACTTTTTTTCTTGAGCTATAAGAAGAATTTCCTTCTTAACCCTTCTCTTGCTGAGCACGACATGTCCTGTTTTAGCAAACAGTGTAGTTCCAGATCAGTTGGCTTCTGAAGAAGCCAACTGATCTGGATCTGCACTGTTTGTCATTAAATATGTGAATTTCTATCAAAAACCTGGAACAAGTAATCTGATTGGTTGGAAATTAGAAGTGGGTGTGGCATCTTAATTTATTCAGCATGACAAGGGTTAAAACGAGTTTAAATCAGTCGCAGTCGGTGTTCGAGTTATCGAATTTTAACGTTATCTAAAAATGTTTGTAGTTCTCTCTCAAAGGTGCCTCAAAGGTGTCTGAAAGTTCATCTCAGGTTGTGAGCACTTCCTTATTTTTTTTCTTCAGAACACATGTATACGCGAACTATAATGTTCAATGCCTAAACAGCGTTGGATCTCACACCAAGAACCAATCAGATCATTATCTTTCGAACGGTCCTACAGAATGAAGGTAACGCTTATGACAGTTCAACTGGTATTTTTACTGCACCTGTAAATGGGACATTCTACTTTAGTGTACACTTGTGTCAACGATGGGCACGATTTCAGTTGGCTGTTGATGATAAGGAAAACATAATTCTAGCAATGTCGCATTGCAATAATGATGCCATTACGAAAACATGCCTATTCAAATATATTGAACATTTTACAAACAAAAAAGGAAAATTTTCAGATAAAAAAGTTCTGATATTTTTTATAGTTCTACTCAAAACATAGATTGTGGGTACTCGTTAGAACCGCCTCGGCGAGGCGGTTCAAACAAGTACCCACAATCTATGTTTTAGCAAAATAAGACAAATAATGTATATCCCTGTAAACCACAGTTTTACTATATAAAAGTAGGGTTTAAGAGGGTCAAAATTATATAGGCGTGTTTTCGTGATGCAGATCGTACAACAACATCAAACAGCGTCGCATACCACATGTCTGTTGGACAGAGAGTTTGGGTACAATCAAGTTATAACTCAGTACTGGACGAAATCGCTTTTTGTCGGAGCCAGTTTTCTGGAAGGTTGGTGCATTACTAAATGAGCCAACGTATGACAAAACCTACAAAATGGCATGTGCGCCCAGCGAAAACTCAGATCAGCCTGGACATCCGCCCAGTCTGATCAGTCTTGGCTGCGCGCTCGATTGGTAGCTAAGGACACAAGCTTTCTTCGTGCGGACAGCGAAGACTCTGATCAGACTGGGCGGATGCCCAGGCTGATCTGAGTCTTCGCTGGGCGCACATGCCATTTTGTAGATTTTGTCATGCGCTGGCTCAAATATGTATCCTTGATTTGACGTGCAATATGAGAAAGCGTTCCTTGTGACACGTGTACCCAACGTCGACGCGAGTCAACCTGCGCATCCTTGCAGTCTAATCAGAGTAGTCATTGTCCGTATGAAGAATCTTCGCATTCTTGAATATCCATAAATGTAATTAAAGATACCCAGGAATACCACAATCACGAAGCATAGCCTTCCTGCGCACCAAAAATATGAGAGATGAAGAACAAAAAAAAAAAAATACAAAACAAACGCCGCATTTGCAAACAAAGATGAACTGTAACAGAGGTACAACTTGGAACGGTCAGTTAGAAAACTTCTGGGGTGTGGGCATGTGGATGGGGGGAGAGGATTGGTCTTAAACTAGGTCTACTGGCGCGCAAATTCCCTCATAATTCTGTTGCAGCTCCAAATTACAAATATATGTTCGATCAGCATAGGGGTCCTCTACCTTACATCACGAAAACACGCTTATATAATTTTGACCCCCTTAAACCCCACTTTTATATAGTAAAACTGGGGTTTACAGGGGTATACATTATTTTTCTTATTCTGCTCAAAAACATAGATTGTGTGTATAAGTTAGAACCGCCTCGACGAGGCGGTTCTAACGAGTACCCACAATCTATGTTTTGAGCAGAACTATGAAAAATATCAGAATGTTTTATCTGAAAATTTGTCATTTTTTGGTGGTAAAATTTTCAGTGTATTTGAATAGGCATGTTTTCGTAATGCATGTTAAACATCACAGGGAAGCACATATAATAATAACAATAATAATAATAATAATAATAATAATAAAGAAAAAGGAAGAAAAAAAAACGTGATGAAACAATGCAAAAAAAAAATGTTCCAATGGCCATCTGAGGCCAGAACACAAGAAAACTGCAAACAGAACCACAACGCGCCCGACTACAGACACGAATATTCAAGCGCCAACCACCTGAAACAGCTTTAGGAGGAAGTCGTCATTTAGTCTAAGGACCAAACCACTTAAAGAGGGAAACAAAGTTATCAAGCATAATTTGGTTCACAGCAATGCATGCAGTAATCCGCAGAATATCCATATTGTAACCAGTCTTTTTAAACTGTTCTGAAAAATCAGTGTTGCCAAAAATATTTCAGTGTTTATAGATTAATATAAAAATCAAAAAAGGATTGGAAACAAAGAACACACTAAGTCGCTATAAAAAAAAAAAAAAAAAAAAAAACGGCATTTCTGAATTTGTAGACTAAGTCGCCACATACTGTTTTAGCAAGGGTACAGTTCTCAAAAACCAGGAGGCCAGAAAATTCTAAATGTTATTGCCATAATTCTGAATTAATGTCCATATATAACGTTGATTTGAAAACAGATCTGCAAGAAGTGCTGTCCAAACCTTAATTTAATATATCCCAGCTAGCATTCTACGTAAATCTACATCGGGCCGTCATCGGCCCGTCAGCTACCCTGACGGGCCGATGACGGCCCGATATAGATTTACGTAGAATGCTGACTGGGTATATAGCGACTTATAATTCAGAAAAGATTATTTGCAATACTGATTTTTCGAAGCAATTAAACAAAAGTTTGTTAATACGGTTGATAACTTTGCTTCACTCTTTACTTGTACGGCTGTGGATCGGTCCTCAGACTAAATGTCGGCTATGTTCTTAATCTGTTTCAGATGGCTGGCAGCTAACTATCAAAGTATGTGGTCGGGCACATGGTGGTACTTGTTTCCCAGTTAGCATTCTTTATAAATCTATAGCGGGCCGTTATCGGCCCGTCAGGTAACTGACGGGCCGATAACGGCCCGCTATAGATTTATAAAGAATGCTAGCTGGGTTGTGGCTTTCCTGCGTTTGGCTTCAGATCGCCTATGGGCCGTTTATATCGCATTACGAAAACAAGTCTATTCAAATACGTCGTATATTAAATATTTTACCACCAAAGAACTGAAAACTTTCAGGTATAAAATTCTGATATTTTTCGTATTTCTGCTCAAAACATTGATTGTGGGTACTCGTTAGAACCGCCTCGATGAGGCGGTTCTAACGAGTACCCACAATCTATGCCTTTGTACAGAAATAAGAAAAATATTGTATACCCCTGTAAACCCCAGTTTTACTATATAAAACAGGGGTTTAAGGGGTCAAAATTATATAGGTTTGTTCACGTGATTATTTCATTACAATGGTTGTGAATAAATGTATTCCACTGTGATGTTTCAAAGATGAGGTGGAGGACCCTATGCGGACCAAACATATGTTTCATCACGAAAACATGCCTATATATTTTTTACGCCCCTTAAACCCCACTTTTATATAATAAAATTTTGGTTTACAGGGTATACATAATTTTTCTTATTTCTGCTCAAAAACACAGATTGTGGGTACTCGTTAGAACCGCCTCACCGAAGCAGTTCTAACGAGTACCCACAATCTATATAGCGGTTCTAACGAGGACCCACAATCTATGTTTTGAGCAGAAATATGAAAAATATCGGAGTTTTTTTATTTGAAAATTTTCAGTTTTTGGAGGTGACATTTTCTATATATTTGAATAGGCGTGTTTTTGTAATGTAATTTGAAGCTGCATCAGCATCAAGTGTGAGGTATCGCGTGGATGAAAATGGTTAATTTAACTCCCCGCCCACTAGTTTTTGTACTGATATTTCCAAAGCGGTTTCTCTCTTCCAGCTCTTCTTTGTCTACGCATCTATGGTTTGTTAAATGGCTTTTTTATCATTATTTGTTCATCTCTCCTTCTTTTGTTGCCTCGGAAAGGCTGTGCTTCGTGATTGTGACATTTCTGGAGTATTTTACTTATATATTTGTGTACTGTCGGTCAGTGTTTGTTTGTTTTCCTCTTGGTGTCATTGGTAGGCTTTGAGCTGTTATTGTGGCTAGTCCTGGATGTCTTCTTTACTTGTTCATGTTATTCCGGTAGAGGTTAATACTAAATTTTAGTCCTAGAAAATATTTTTGTCCTTTAACAGAAGATTCCTTTTCAGAAGGGATTTGTGGTACAAAACAAGAAAACAGGAAGCCACAAAAGTTGTCCCCCCTTAAAAAAGATGGTGGAAAAATACCAAATGGTATCGAGTTTCCTTACATCAAGCTAAACATTTTAACTACCTTTAGTCAGTGACGTGTAGGCCCTCACGAAAACATGCTTATATAATTTTGACCCCTTAAAGCCCACTTTTATATAGAAAAAGTGGGGTTTACAGGGGTTTACATTATTTTTCATATCTCTGCTCAAAAACATAGATTGTGGGTACTCGTTAGAACCGCCTCGCCGAGACGATTCTAACGAGTACCCACAGCCTACGTTTTAAGCAGAAATAGGAAAAATATCAGAGGTTTATCTAAAAATTTTCATACTTTGGAGGTGAAATTTTCTATATACTTGAATAGGCGTGTTTTCGAAATGGCCCATTCAAGGATTTTGAAAATTTATATGAGGCTCACTGATGAGACCTAAATGACAAAAACTAGCTAGTCTGGTCCAGTAAACTTAACACTTCAGCTTTTTTTTTTTTTTTTTTTTTGTACTGAGAGTGTGTTCATTACTTTACTCTCAAGGATCGTTCTATAAAGTACATACAGTCGACACTCGTTATCTCGACCTCGCTTATCTCGAATAACCGCTTATTTCGAAGCGAAAATCTTGTCCCTGACTAAACATGAAAATCTTACAACAATACAAATATTGTGGAAAAGAGGAGAAATTTCTTCTAAGGAGCAATCTCTCCTCTTTTCCACAATATTTTCGACATACCTCTAAATTCAAGAGTCCAAATTATATATAAATTTGTTAAATGTGGTTGTTCGAATTATTTTTTCCTCACCTCTGCAAATTTGATATGTCGAGGTACGGATATCTGGAAGTATTTCAGAGCGTCCCTTGGAATACGAGATAATGAGAGTCGACTGTATTAGTAATATACTGTTATCCTGTTATATTACATGTACCCTCGCAAGTAATATTACCCTCTGACGTCATTTCGGTAAGCGCACTTCACGTGCAGGGTAATATTCCATCAGGTTTCCCTTCAATATTTCCCCCGCGGGTAATACATGTATTACCCTCTGGTGACGTCATTGCTGTCAATGCTGTTGCAGTTATTAGAATTCGCTATAATAATACAATTGCTGCCCTTGCACGAGGATAATATAACGGATAGTTAATGTTACCCTCAAGCAAGCCCTCGGGTAACATTACCTGCCTCGGGTGAACAATTCGTCATATTATCCTCGCACAAAGGCAATATTTGTAATAGATGGGCCTTGCCATGCGAAAACCATTACGAAAACACGTCTATACAAATATATAGAAAATTTCACTTCCAAAAACTAAACATTTTTAGTTTAAAAAAAACTCTGTTACTACCGAGGCGGTTCTAACGAGTACCCACAATCTATGTTTTGAGCAGAAATAAGAAAAATAATGTATACCCCTGTAAACCCCAGTTTTGCTATATAAAAGTGGGGTTTAAGGGGGTCAAATCTATAAAGGCGTGTTTTCGTGATGCATGTCCGGACATATTCGGGCATATCCGGACAGCAAAGGCCCAGATCAGCTTTCGCATCCGCGCATACTGATCAGGACCTGCGCTGTCCGCTAACAGAATGATTGGACGCTACAGAATGTATCAATGGGAAGCAAATGCCCGGATGAGACTTTGCACAGGCGTAGAATGAACATTACGAAAACACGCCTATTCAAATATATTGGAAATTTTACTGGAAAAAAAAAGATAATTTTCAGATTAAAAAGTCTGATATTTTTCATATTCCTGCTCAAAACATAGATTGTGGGTAATCGTTAGAACCGCCTCAGCGAGGCGGTTCTAACGTGTACCCACAATCTATGTTTTTTACCAAATAAGAAAAATAATGTATACCATGTGTAAACCCCAGTTTTACTATATAAAAGTGGGGTTTAAGGGGTCAAAGTTATATAGGCGTGTTTTCGTGATGATCTGAATATGTGCATTTTGCGCTTGCTGCAAGACACACTTTTGCTTGGCGCGGCTAATATATCATGTGTACAGTTATGATTATGATTATTATATAAAATCACTGCAAAATTTTAATTTGTGTGTTAACTTTTTTGTTTCTGCCAGTATGCAACGTAATTTTGACATTTAATCACAGTGTATAATCGTACAGATCTTATGTCCCTTTTCTCTCTTTCTTTTGGAGGGGACTCAAAATGACCCACAAGGATTGACGTGTCATTAAGCAAGAACTGAAGCAAAATCTACTAGACACCAGATGTACTTGAAAGTAGCGCTCGTAAGTATCCTGATAAGTTTATCACCCCTACCCCTTCCTCCGTCCCCTACCACGACCACAACTAAAACACACAAAAAATGAAAATGAAAATAATGTTATTTACCGCCACATGACAGTTGTTTGGTATTATGTTTTCATGCTGATTGTCCGTCTGTCCGTCGCGTCTACATTTCGTTTTCACTGGTATAACTTAGTTGTATTCCAAGCATTTCATTGATACCGATATGAGCTGGGGCACAGCATTTCCTACACGATTGCATGAGCGCGCAAGCTGATCTAACCTATCCAACTAAAAAGGATCCTACCGAAAATAAAATACAATGATTTTCGAATGTGTTTTTCCTTACAAAGTCAAATGACTCAATAAAAGCCAAAACCTTAAATGATGACAGATTAGCATTCATCTTATTTTCCCAGAAAATTTCAAATTGTCGTGTGCTAAAACATTATCCAGCATGCTAAGCATTCTCCGGACGATCATGGTCACAGAGGACCCACAGAAACCCAACAGACGTGAGGGTGTCTTTATATGTTATGACACTCACGTTGGCGTAGCTGACCAAAGATGGAGGATATAGAAAAGGAAGCTACCCAGTGGCTGGAAGGCCAATCTAGGTAAGAGAGAGAGAGAGAGAGAGAGAGAGAGGTACATGCAGCTACGATATAGATGTCCGGTCGAATACACATCCGTCCAGCTGTCTATATTTGAGAGCACCCTTGCATTCAATTTCTCTTCTGTATAATAGTAAAAACTATATTAACTGGCATTTACTTTCCCACCAGCAAGAACTCAATCTATTCGGCATCATTTTAAGACTATGCCCTATTTTCACGGTCTTTTTTACGTCAGATCTAGTGTATAGCTTCATTTCTGATTAACTCTTAACACCTACGAGTGCAGTCATTTAACATGGTATATGCTTCTCCCTTACACGGATTAAAACGCAGCTTTTTTTTTTATTAAGTTTGAAAGTAGGAAGCTAAAATACGTAATAGGTAGAGGGCAGCTACTGTCCATTCAAAGCTGAGACTACTAGGTAAACTTTTTACCTTATATTTTGAAATACTCTTAAACTTTGACACTTCATGCAAATTGTCTCCTATTTTCCCAGAAAATAGTCTTTTCTATTTGATGTACATTGTCTCCTAAGAAAGAGATCATTTGTATGAAATGCCAAAGCCTATTTTCTTGGAAAAATAAGAAAATATTTTAAAATGCTTGAAAAGGTTTTTAAAAAAAGCTTTAAGCAGAATGCCATGGTGGAAAAAAGAAGACAATTCAGATCCTGCCTCCTATTAATGAAAAGGCTGTAAACGACGTATATTTCGCGGCCAAATGATTGTCAGCCCCAGCGTTTAGCTCTGTTTTCTAATTATGACCTACAATAATCCAACTTAACATGTACTCAAATATTGCGGCAAAATTTTATGAGCCTGGCCTCTATTTCACGGCCTTTTGACTGTTACTTGTTTGAATCAATCCATCCTAGCATTTACCGTAATTTCCCTGATAGGCCTTTGCAAATTGTGTAGACCCAGATCAGACGCCGCAGAAGGCGGCGTCTGATCAGGGTCTACACTGTTTGCACATATCCAGCACTCTTTTGGACACATCGAGAGGTAGTAGACTATGTCAAATTTTAAGACAAGTAGGTTAAGTAGATAAAATGTGCCAATACTAAGGATAAGTACGGTAGCTTCATTTCTGATTACTCATTTGAGCTGCAGTCATCAAACTTGGTATACAGTTCCTCCCTAACAGAGACTCAAACTCTTTGGTATCATTTTGTGATCA